>CM060918.1:1012204296-1014604296 GCA_030737875.1 Allium sativum | reverse complement strand
TTCGAAATGAATTGAATAGAAAACGAATTCAAAATGAATTGAAAACGATTTCGAAATGAATTGAATAGAAAACGAATTCAAATGGAATTGAAAGCGAATTGAAATGAATTCAGATTGAATTGAAATTCGAATTGAATAGAAATGAATTTTAAAACGAATTTATAAAGAAGGATTCAATTTTGCTTTGAATTGAAATAGAAGTTGAAATAGAATTTGAAACGAATTTAAAACTATTTATATAATTCGTTTTAAATAGAAATCGACGAAGTATATATTATATATATTATATATATAATATAATGGCCTGAATAGAACGCGCCGCGCCGCGGCAGTTCGCGAATTTCAACCATTGATTTCAAATGGACCTTACGGGAGATCCGACCGTCGGATTCTCCTAAAACCGGAACCGTTGGGTTCGTATCGAAAAGAGCTTTCTAACGAATATTAGAAATTAGAAATCTAACGGTTGGATTTGGAATTATGTCCAAATCAAATTCGAAAAAGGTCGCTGTAAGTGCAGTTCGATGGCCATTGATGGAAATCGACTGTACGGGCCTTGATAAAATTATTAAAAATAGTAATAATTTGTGTAAAATCATAAGAAATGATTTGGGAAGAATTAGGATGAAAAACTCCATATTTGAAAAGATAAAAATAGATTTTTATCGAATTGAACTAGTTTTGAACTAGAATAATAATTCTATTTATTTTTAAATAAATAAATTGAATTCGAAAAGGGTTTTGAAAATAACCAAAATTTCCAATGATTGCATTGGAATGGATTTGAATCGAAATTGTCTTCGGAATATTTCGATGTTGAAATTCGTGATTATACAGATGTTGTTATGGAAATTTGAAAGATATATATTTATATCGTTATTTCCAATACGACATTTGTTAATCGTAGAATTTGATATTGAATATATGCCGGTATATTTTCTATTCAGTGCCTTGTATTGAATATCAAATGTGATTTGGGTTTGTCGTGAATGGTGTCTTCACTAACACTGTTCTTGAACCCAGTTGAGAAAAGATTAAATCTTTTTATTTAGATTTAATGAAGTGTGCCAATTAAATAATATTTAATTGGAATTGAACTGATATTGATTTTTGGGTTTATCGTGAACAGTGTTTTAAATAACACTCGTTCTTTAACCCGATAATTAATGAATGTGACTCTGGGTTTATCGTGAACCGTGTTTTAAATGACACGGATTCTTTAACCCGGTTAAAGATTAAAACTAAGTAGAGTTTTAATGAATCTTTAATTAGATTGAAATGATCGAAAATGGAGTATCACCAGTTTTGCTCCAGGCGATAGTTAAATCTTTAATTAGATTTGAACGTGAAATGGTAATTGAATTTACCGATAACACTATGGTGTTAGATATGAAGTATTACCAGTTTTGCTTCAGGGGATGAATAGGTTGGGATTGGGAAATTAAAACAAATGATTACTTCGGTAAGGTTCGCTAATCCCGACTAGTTTGAATTGATATTCAAAAATGGATTAAAAAGAATAAATTCAAGGAATTTATCTTTGATAAAATTTATGGGAATCTTTCCCTATGAATGTGAAATTTAGAAACTAACTGTCGGTTAGCCAAGCAGAATGGTTTTCTGGATATTGATCTGATGTTGGTTTCGGCCTTCGGGGTTAATATTTGGGAAATTATTCTCTTGATTAATTTACGGTTAGTGACTAATGAATTGGAATGAGGCGTATGTTGTGTTTGTGTAACACTTATTTAAAATATACGCGAGTTATTCGGAAAGACCGGGTTTATCCCATTCTGAATAACTGATACGACGATAAGTCGTAGATGAAGACGATGGTCGAAGACCGGAAGTCTTCACGTCGTTTGGGTAATGACTGATGATCTTGATTGGGCTGTACACCCAAGAAGATGGAAACAGTTAGTGATCGTCCAGACGTACTTGGAGATCGATGGATATGCGGGGTACTAGGTGCCTCCGGTTTCGTTCAGACCTAGAACGGACTTGTAAATGGATGGTGTGTCTGACATTGTATTCCTTTATATTGTATTTGTTGATCTCTGCTAAATATATATCTGTTTGGCGGCAGAGAATTTATTCTCTTGCTTAACGCCCTTCTCTGAGACATATGAGCTCAGAGGTTATATATTGGCAGAAATCAGTGGTACGATATGGATTGATAGTGTGGCATACTGAGATGCAGTGATCCAAACTTTTGTTGAAAAGCAAAGTTTGGTGGTTGATGATCAAAGCGCAGCTGATATAGCATGGCTTTGTGTATAGCGTTGATCCGCGAGCCTCACAGCCCGGGATGGTGGTAAACTGATGGTTTGATCAGTATACATTTTTTTTAGTGTAGTGGATTCGGTCGACCGATATTGAGCTTCGTGCTCGGAGGGATAGAGTAAGCGGTGTTTTCTCTTGCTGGGACGTAAGCCGCGGTGATACTTGAGTCCCCAAAAGTGCGGATGTGCATAGCGGTGTTTTCTCTCGCTGAGACGTAAGCCGCGGTGATTTGTACTACGCGAGCGATCTTTCGAATCAGGAGCCACCATGATGGAAATCCAATTTCCAATACGTGTATTTCGGCTTTATTTGTAGAGCCTAGTATGGCGACATAGTGGGATGGGGCACTCATGCCGTCTATGATTTATATTTATGATTGAAGTTGTTTTGACACTATACACTTATTATAGTATCAAATGATTTGTTTTAAACGTATCAAGCATGTTTGGCTGTTATAAGGGAAAACCCTATCCTCGACTGCGTTGCATTGTGTGATGGGACCTGGGTCTTATAACAGCTTCATTTTTCTTTATTTAGCATTGCGCTGCTGGTTTTATGCACTGGTATTCTTGGGAGGAAACCCGTTCCGTGTTATACGGCGTGGTCCCTTGATTTTACCTATCTTTAAAATAAAGATTAATAACTGTTTTAGTTCTCACACCAGTCACATGACTGACCTGGAGTTTATTGTTTTAACCTAAACTCTGGGTGCCCCTATTTTGACACGGGCAGCTAGTAGTTTTGGTTTTGCAGATTTATATTCACAGGATCCTGGTTTACAGCTGGAACGATATCCGGAAAGCTTTGTATCCGTATATCTCTTTCTAGTTGTGTATTGTATTATTTTCCGCTGCTATGTATTTAAATGTAATTTAAATCTCTGATATTTCTGTGTATTATTTATTTGTTTATACTCTGTATATTCTTGTAATCTGATGCGCTGTTGCAATATATAGTGAAATGTTCTTCTGTATGCGTTCTGTTTTGTCGTGTTCTCAAACGATAGGGCATTTCGAACGGTCTGAGTCGGTTTAGCGACTGGTTCGGACCGAGCGAAATTCCATGCCGTCACAAATCACTTGGTTTGCCTTTAAAAATTCTTTTAAAAGAAAGGATAATCGTAAGAATGATCTACACATAAATATAGATGGTTTTTACCTTACAATAACCCAAAACGTTCTTTGTATTAGCACAGTTCTGATATTATAGTAGTGTCTAATCAAATCAATAGCAATCTATCGGAATACTTGCATCTCACGCTCCATATACATAGTATACAATAAAAACCGCGGGCACTTATAGTAGAATGGATTTCCTTTTATGACAAGGTATGGAATCACCTTATGATAGGTTATCTCTAAAGAGAATAACATTAGTTCAACAAGAACATCTTGCGACCCGACCATACATGACCGACCACTTATTTCGCTTGAGTGTACCGAATGTATTATCACCAACGGTTGTGATCAGCAACCTTTACTGAAAGCATACAACATCGATATAATAAGAAGCAAATGAATTTTCTCTATATCATGTGATAATACACCCTAAGGGTTGCAATCCACATAGCTATGCTGCCTTCCCGATTTTTGTTATCTTTCCGGTTGATGAGGCCCGAGGCTACGTCTTACCTTTATAACACCACAACATCATCCACTTTAAATGTCACATCATTATATCCATCAAATCACTAATTGACGTCCTCAAAAATAAACTGGGTGTTAAGTTATGAGAAGTTTTCTTATTGGCCACCAACTATAACGCGTTCGAAGAAATCAATATTCATGACCATCTACAAATACTCTATCAGACATTTGTCCATATACGTTGTCCTAGGACTGGACAAACCGAAGGCACTAGCCTATCAATCCATCCTAGGCAATTTCTACCTAAAATTAACAGAAGAAACCTTGCACTTCGTCTTCAATTATTTCCAACATAATTTGATTCGCAATGCTTGTGCTCATATGAACTGGTTTTAGATAATAATTTTCGGTCTACCCGTATCGACAACGGGAATATAAAATAAGTCAAAACTTTGATAGCCGATTATTTAACTACCAAAGGAAAAATCCATACAACTAAATATTCTATTTCCAAACGGAAATTCTACTAATCAAGCATCAAGCAACACTGAGCCCTTTAAATTAATTTCTTATTAATTTAACATTGTCCTAATTCTCTCTTCAATATCTTTACCCATATATTTATTTCTCAAAACCCGTTTGGCCTCTCAAGATCTTTGGAAAATATTTCCATGTATCATAAACTATTTATTTTCCGTATTCTAGAAAATATTTCTTATCACAATTGGAAAACATTTCCATGTATATTCACATTTCTTATTTTCTATATGCAGAAAATACACATAACATTAGAAAACATTTCCATATATATATATCCGCATTCCTTATTTTCATCAACCAACTCATTTCATTTCCTATGCTAAGAACATTTCCAAAACTCATTTACTTGGATTACAACAAAATCGTGTAAAACACTGTTATGACAACTCAAAATCATAACATTCGTCAACTGCCCATATCTCTAAACAATCCTCGCTACTGGACCTTAACCAATCCTTAGTCAATAATGAAGTCAACCAAGTTGGGGTATAATTACCTCTCAGACCTTAACTGAACAAAAATTTTAACTTTGAAATGGACAAACCTCACAACTTCAATCTTCAATAAACATTTCTTACGTAACTCTCGGATTCAGTTTAAGAATCCACTTCTTTTATGGAAATCATTGATCATAACGATATTGTGATAACCCATGCTCCGATTATTAACTTTGAAATATACTTTTATTCATTAATTTGAATAAATAATAATTAAATAAATGAATAATTAATTAATCTATTTAATTACCATTCCGAACTTTGAAATAAATTCAACATTATCCTTATAGGTCAACCCACATTCCTTTATAACCATTCTCATTTTGCAAAACGTGTGCTTTAAAATATTACTCACTTTAAAATGTGAACATTATTTCTTTACAAAAACCTGGACTCGTTATATCAAATCAGATTTGACTTTTATTTGTAAATACTAACTGATTATGTCAAATTAAATTAAATTTTTATTTGTAAATACTAATACAGGTTCAAATCCTGTCTATCAAGTCACTTTATAAATTCATATTCCACTTCATTCATAAACTCCATTTATAAGTCAACTTCTTGTCAATTATCTGTTAAGTTTATAACTTAATATCAATTATGAAATATCGGTTTCAAACCAAATATTAATTATCTTGATGAGTCCTAAATTACATAATATATAATTTCTAAAAATAAATTATTTTTATAAAATTCGACATAGTCGAATTCCAATTATAAATCCTTATGAATTTATTCAATTCTATGCACGTCCCAAATATCGGAATAAATTTCATCGTTTCCATTTAAAACGATTTCCAATTTCCCTTTAAATTCACTCTTGAATTTATATTCCAGATTATCTAATGATAATTATTCCACTTCATTTGTGAAAATTGTTTATAAATTTAACTTCTTGCTTTTATGTTAAAAAACAAGTTATGATTTCCTAGCCATTCAAAATTAAATTTCTATTTTGGAGAAATAGGATTTACTATAAAATCTCTAAATCCCTTCTTAGGATATTTTAAATATCAATATTTAGTGTCAGCGCTATTTAAACATCCAAACACACCAAAATCTATCACAGAACATCCAATACATCATATATCACAGTTTACAAAGAAAATAAACATTAATAATTTTGTAGGAATCCAGCTGGATCCCTTCAACCTACTTTTCTAGCATCCACAGATGTTAGACAACATAAATAGTACCAATTCCGCTTCGAGGAAGGATATCGCGGTATATAAGGTCATCTGCTATTATGCATAGTGCATAGGGTTTCATACACTAAAATGCACAGGAATATCCAACTAGGAAATTAAATATAACTAACATCTACGTATACAATAGCAGCAATTGATAATAATATATTAATTCATCCAAACAATCATCACACAACATTCAATCATCATTTATCAACTCTAAAATATTTTATAAAATTATAAACAGGAAAAGTTAGTGAGTTTACCCGCTTTGTTCATTAATCGTCGAATAACGATTAACCGTTGAATCAGGCATTTTATCTTGTTATAAATTCTAGTGAGCTCCAAATCGCTCCAAACCAGTTCTATTGCGTAGCATGCGTCCATACGATCCGAACGGATCTTGTTTCATTGGATTCTGATAACGTAAGAAAAGGTTATGTATTTTACAAGTTTGTATAAAATTAAACGACCATTAGCTATTAAATTAATAATTAACTAACATAACCCTATTTAAGCTCTTAACCATGTTTCTAATTCATCTTTCTCGAACGGATGAAACACCATTCTTCGAACTTTGCTTCAACTATTTTCCATTATTTCATAACGAAAACCCAAGTCGTCTTCACCATTCTCTTCTACTTCAGAATCTCCACCCAACCATCATCACTCTTCGAACTCAAATGCCTCTTGCGAATTGCGTCGAAAAACCCATACGTGTGCACATAGTAATACGAACGATACTTTAATCTTCGAATCCTCCAAATCTTTTCCCACAAGTGTCATTCCAACTTCTCTATACAAATACGAACTTGAATTCATGAATCAATGCTTCAATTCCATGATACTCGAAGCCCTAGGCTCACGACATAACAAGACATCGGACACTACTGTGTTCGAATCTAATGAAATGTACACTGAATCGAAGATCTCAGCTAGAGGAAGCCAATGGAATTCGTTTCGGGATTTATGGATATTTATTTGAATTGCTATGATTTTTCAAGGTTCACACTGCTTCCATTTTTAGTTTCAGGCGGCTGCTGGAATGTTTTTGACCATGGGAATAAATGAGTCAGGGTTTATAGTATGAGGTATATTTATTGGATAGTTTATTATTATTATAGTCGGTTATTTTATTAATTTTTATTGTATCGCTATTTGTATTCATCGTTTAAAATTCATATGATCACATAAATACCCCATTTACGATGAAAACGGAAATTCAGCCATAGTTTAACATTTTGGACACAATGAAACTTGTTTTGTCAAAATCCGAGTATGTTTTCACAAACTACGTATTTTAAATTCAAATTATTGATCGATTCACATTTTAATTTCGCATGGTCACAAACAACTCCGATTGGCGTGAAATTTGAAATTTAGCAATAATTAATCATTGCGGATTTAATGAAATTTGTTTCGTAAAAAACGGAGGTTATTTGAAAATTGGCTATTTTCTAGGCTTAAGTAAACCAATAAAATATTAATTAACTCCAAAACAATTTGATTTAATAATAATTAATCAATATTATCATACATATTCAAAATTGAATATCATATAGCTCTAAAATAAACATATATGGATTTATAACTCGATATTTCAAAATCCAAGTTAAATCGATATTCAGTTTATATAAAAATTCTTTTATTTATTAAATAAATCACTATGGTTTATAATCGATTCCTTATCGACATTACGAAAATTTGATTTGGACATAGCTAAAAATCTATAATACGAAATCTTGATTTTTCACTTTCATTAAAAAACATAGTTCAATAGATTCTTTATTTTCTTGTTTCAAAGAATTTCGCCTTATAACGAATCCTATATACTCAATTAAGTTCAAATCGTCAAATTACGAACTACCACGACGTTACGAGCTCGATTTAAATTTAATTATAATACGTTCAAACTTCATTTAATAAATAATTTTGTTATTATAACTTGAATCTAAACTCAATTAAATCTCTTAAACTATCCAATTCATGCAATATTGCAAATTCAACTTATTTTCGACTATTTCGAAATTAAATTTATTTTTCCACTATTTATAATAATTAAATATTCAAAATATTTGAATTTAAGTCATTTAAATTTCCAAATCAACTTTTAAATAATTAGCTAAACTAATTATTTGGCCACTAAAAAACCGGGTCATTACATTCCTTTCCCCTTAAAAGAATTTCGTCCCCGAAATTGCTAAGCAGGAACGATGCTATAATTCTTCCAACTTCTCTCAAGTCACTTGGTTGAGATCTACACTTCATATCTACTCTACTTAGTTCTTTATAGAACTTGCAATTCTCATGTCTATACTCATATTTCCATGATTCATCTCAATCGACCTATCCACCATTTTCGTACAATCTATTATCACATTCTTGTCTTCAATCCATATGCTCTCACACATATTTCCATATCTACTCAAATTGATTTCAAATAAATTTATCGACTTCATTATTTACTCTAAACCTTCTTAACCACATCTGGTTTTCTAACCTCTTATACAATCAACAACTCGATTTTTAATTATCATAATTTTCTTAGAAATTCTCCAAATCTTTAAATTTTCAGAAAATTTCGCCAGCATCTCTATTGTACGGCTTATTCGATACAACTCGTCTCTCTAGGCCCTTTCCATTCAAAAAGAAAATAAAAAAGCTAAGCGGCTTTCCCATTAGGCTCATAAAATTTTTGTACTCAATTAAACATGTACCTTTGTCGAGCATTTAATTTATTTTCTTTATTCACTTCATTCCATACCTGTCTAACATATGTATGTACATGCATTCCCAATTGATTTCAAATCAATCCAACTTTTGGTTTTTAATTCACTAATCATCTTCCGGATTAGTTCACTTCCATTCTATAATTCAAACTTGATTTCTATTTCAAAAATCAATCCACTCATTATGCTTGAGTTCAAATTTTGTTCCAATAAATAACAACATCTAATATATACTCAACTTGATTATGCATGAGTCGAACTCATTTCAATAATTTGAATCTCAAACATTTCTCTTTTTGTCATATTTAATTTCATTCGTAATTATATTTAATCCAATTTAATTTAGCTTAAGTTAAATTTCAGTCCATTTGATTCACTTTTACCATTTCAATCTATTTAACTTCATAGTTTAAATTTCAGAATTCAAATTCTTGGGTTTTATTTGAAATTAGTTTGAAATCATATATTTATACATATACATAACCACGACAATTCAAAACTTTTGAATTCTCAAAGAAAATTATTTTCTCAAACAAAATTTCATTAGAAATCTTACCATGATAGCAATCGGTCACTTAGAAACTCGAAAATAAATACCAATGATGTGATCATCCATCGTCAAAATTATTTTCCAGCGAATGAAGTGATTTCAGTGCTTTATCACTTTCAAAATCCATTTAAAACGATTTTTATTCAAATATTTTCTAAAATATTTCTATAACATTTTCAAAATGCTTCAGAAAAATATCTTCCAACATTCCAGGTTTTAAATTCCATATTCAAATTCGAACTCAATCTTAGTTCATCTCATTTGTATATTTATCCATATACAAATTATATTGGGTTATTTATACCCATCTCAAATTCATTTGATTGTAATAACTATCAACACATCCATATGCTATAATAATTTCAGAAATTTATTTCTTTTGATATCCAATATAGTTTTGGGTAAAGTTATTTCATTTACCCACTTAAAACAATATTATGTTGATTTTCCCTGTTTAAGTGTTTAGAAATCCCTACCAACCACGCCAGCTAAACACATCGATATAAAATTTTTATACCACTCAACAAATCAATCAGCACGATATAAAACAATTTTTATAACACTAACAAGTACGCTCTCTCGTATATTGACATCCAAACTTAATCTAGGGCATTTCTAACCCCATCTCAACTGAGTTACACCATAGAGTCAAGGTTACTACTCAACCTTCAGCTCAGATAACAAGTGGACCACCCAAATTTTCTATACCCATTGAGTCGACCAAATACAACACAAGTCCAACCCAAAGTGCACTAAAATCCAAATGCAAAAGAAAAAATTAAAGGGTGGGAAGAGATAAGAAAGAAAAGACTAGAATAGAAGACAAAAAGATCATAATATTAAAAAATAAAAGTAGGCACAAATCTCATAGCGGAACGAATAAAATATATTATATAACATAACTTTTGAAATACAAATCTGTATTGTATATACATACCATCATCAGAGTACAACACAACAAATCACAGTGGAAATAACAGTAGTTATCTAATGCTAAAGCCTTTTACTCCAAGCTCCTCCAAGTATATATGTAAAATCCCAACTACTTGACTGCATGTACAAATTTGGGGACCCAAGAGTTTAGGGTAAAATAAAATAAAATAAACTTTGGGTCAGTAATGGGACTGGTGTGAGTAAACTCCAATCACTTGATCTACCGTTAAAAATCCTTTTTAAAGAAAGGATAATCGTAAGACCGATCCATACAGAAATACATATGGTGTCTAATCAGATTAATAGAAATCTAGCAGAACGCTTGCATCTCATGCTCCATATACATAGTATACAATCAAAAACCACGGGTGCTTATTAAAGAATGGATTTCCATTTATGATAAGGTATGGAACCACCTTCCGATAGTGTATCTCTAGAGAGGAATACACTGGCAACCCAGTCACACATGACCGACCACTCATTTCGCTTGAGTGTACTGAACATAGTATCACCAACAGTTGTAACCAACAAATGCTACCAAAAGCACATAGCATCGGTAGAATAAGAAGCAAATGGATTTTTTTTGGATTAGGTGATAGTACACCCTAATGGATGAAACCCCACATAGCCATGGCGCCTACCCGATTTTTTTTATCTTTCCAGTTGATGATGCCTGAGGCTATGTCTTACCTTCATAACATCACATCATCATTTACTTTGAATGTCACATCATCAGATCCATCAAATCATTAATTGACATCCTCAAAAAAACACTGGGTCTTAAGCTAAGAGAAATTTCCTTCTCCGCCACCAACAATGGTATGTTTGAAGAAATCATTGTACGTGACCACCTAGAAATAATCTATCAAACATATCCATCCGTATACACTGTCCTGGGACTGGACAAACCGAAAGCATCATCCCATCAATCCATCTTAGGCAATTTCTACCTAGGATTAACTTAACTTCCCTTGCACTTCACTTTGCCTTCAATTATTTTCAGTATAATTTTATGCACAGCGCTTATGTCCATACAGAGTGGTTTCATATAATAAACCTAATCCCGGCCTCTCCGTATCGACAACAGAAATATAAAGTAGGCCAAAACTTTGATAGCCGGTTATTTAACTATTAAAGGAAATATCCATATAACCAATGATCTTGTTTCCAAATGGAAATTCTACTGATCAAGCAACACTGACCCCTTTAAATTATTTTCATATTAATTTAACATTTTCCCAATTCTCTTTTCAATATCTTTACCCAGATATTTTGCAAAACTCGTTTGTCTTATCATGATTTTTGGAAAACATTTCCATATATAATAAACTATTTATTTTCCTTATTCCAAAAAATATTTCTTATCACGATTGGAAAGCATTTCCATATATATTCACATTTCTTATTTTCTATATTCAAAAAATATATGTTACTAACATCGGAAAACATTTCCATATATATTCGCATTTCTTATTTTCATCAACCAAATCATTTCATTTTCTATGCTTAGAAAACATCCCTGGTTGTATTTGGTAAACATTTTCAAAACTCATTTACTTGGATTTAAAAAATATGTCATATAAAACACTGTTACGATAACTCAAAACCATAATACTCATCAACTGCCCATATCTCTAGCCAATCCTCCCTACCAAACCTTAACCAATCCTTAGTCAATAACGAAGTCAATCAAGTTAGGGTATAATTACCTTTCAAACCTTAACTGAACAACCTTTTTAACTTAGAAATGGACAAAGCTCATAACTTCAATATTAGATAAACATTTCTTACGTAACTCTCGGATTCAGTTTAAGAATCCACTTCTTTTATGGAAATCATCGATTATAACGATTGCGTTATAGCCCATCCTTCGAAATATTTACTTTGAAATATACTTTTATTCATTAATTTGAATAAATAATAATTAATTAGTCTTTATTAAAATGGAAAGTAAATAGTACTTTTCTGAATTCGACAAAGTCAAATTTCAATGTATAACTCTCTTTCGAATAATCTCTATTCGATTAACGTTCCACACTTTGAAATAAGTTCAATGTTATCATTACAGGTCAACCCACATTCTCTTATAACCATTCCCATTTTGCAAAAACTTTTGCTTTAAACCACTACACAATTTAAAATGTGAGTATTATTTCTTTATAGAAACCTGGACTCGTTATATCAAATCAAATTTGATTTTTATTAGTAAATGTTATTACAGGTTCAAATCCTGTATATTGAGAAACTTTATAAATTCACATTCATATTCCACTTCATTCATAAACACCGTTTTGTAAGTCAACTTCTTGTTAATTATCTATCAAGTTTATAACTTAATATCAATTTCATATTTGATTATAAAATATCGGTTTCAGACCAAATATTAATTATCTTGTCAAGTCCCAAATTATATAATATATAGTTTCTAAAAATAAATTATTTTATAAAATTCTAGTTATAAATCCTTATGGATTTATTTAAAATCCATTCACATTCCGAACATCGGAATAAATTTCATTGTTTCCCTTTAAAATGATTTCCAATTTTCCTTTAAATTCACTCTTGAATTTACATTCCAAATTATCTAGTGATATTTATTCCATTTCATTTATAAACATCATTTATAAATTAAACGACTTGTTTTTATTATTAAAAACAAGTTATGATTTCCTACCCATTCGAAATTAAATTTTTATTTTGGAAAAATAGGTTTTCCTATAAAATATCAAAGTTCCTTCTTAACATTTTAAATATCAATATTTAGGGCCAAGGCTATTTGAACATCCAAACGCACTAAAATCTATAATAAAACATCTAGCACATAATATATCACAATATATATATATATATATGAAAATAAATAGTAATATTTTTTCAGGAATCTAGTTGGATCCCTCCAGCTTATTTTTCTTGCATCCACAGATGTTTGACAACATAAATAATACTAATCCTGCTTCGAGGTGAGATATCGCACTATATAAGTCATCCGCTATTATGCGGGGCGCATAGGGTCTCATCTGCTAAAATGTGCGGGAATATCCAACTACCAATCTTAAATATAACTAATATATATAGTAGCACCAACTGATAATAATATATCAATTCATCCAAACAATCATGACACAACATTTTATCATCATTCATCAACTCTAAAATACGTTTATAAAATTATAAATTGGACAGAGTTAGTGAGTTTATGCACTTTTTTCATTAATCGTCGAATAACGATTAACCGTCGATTGAATCGGATCTGGCATGTTATCTTGCCATAAATTTCGTCAAGCTCTGAATTGCTCCAAACCAGTTCCATTGTGTAGCTTGCGTGCGTCCATACGATCCCAACGGATCTTATTTCCTCGGATTCGGATAACGCGTGACAAAGTTATACATTTTACAAGTTTGTATACAATTAATCAATCGTTAACTATTAAATTAGTAATTAACTAACATAACCCAATTTAATCTCTTAACCATGTTTTTAGTTCATCTTCCCCGATCAGATAAAACGAACCCGTGCTTCTCACCATTCTCCATCATTTCACAACGAAAACCCAAACTGTCTTCACCATTCTCTTCTCCTTCAGAATATCTACCCAACCATCATCACTTCATCGAAATCGAATGCCTCTTGCGAATTGCATTGAAACAACCTACATGCGTGCAACAGTAATACTAATGACACTTTTAATATTCGAATCTGCCAAATATTTGCACACAAATGCCATTCCACCTCCTCAATCCAATTATGAACTTGAATTCATGAATCAATGCTTCAATTCCATGATACTCGGAGCTCTAGTCTCACGTCACAACATGACATCAAACATTATTGTGTTTGAACCTAACGAAATGTGCACCAAATCTAAGATCTTAGTAAGAGGAAACCAATGGATTTGTTTCGGGATTTATGGATTTTTATTTGAATTGCTATGATTTTTCAAAGTTCACATTGCTTCCATTTTTTAGTTTCAGGTGGCTGCTGGAATGTTTTTGACCATGGGAAGAAATGAGTTAGTATTTAGAATAAGAGGTATATTTATTGAATGGTTTATTATTATAATCGATAATTTTATTAATTTTTATTGTATTGCTATTTACATTCATCATTTAAAATATATATAATCACATATGAACCCCGTTTACGATGAAAATGAACATACAATTATAGTTTAATATTTCAGACATAATGAAACTTGTTTCGTCAAAATCAAAGTTCGTTTGCAAATACAGCGTAATTTTAAATTCAAATTATTGATCGATCCACATTTTAATTTTACACGGTCACAAAACACCTCTGATTGGCGCGAAATTTGTAATCTAGCAATAAATAATCATTACAGATTTAATAAAATTTGTTTCGTTAAGAACGGATATCATTTGAAAATTGGCTATTTTCTAGGCTTAAATAAAACCAATAAATTGTTAATTAATTCCAAAACAATTCGATTAATAATAATAAATCAATACTATCGAATATATCCGAAATAAAATATCATATAGCTCCAAAATAAGCATACTTGGATTTGTAACACGAATTTTCAAAATTGAAGTTGAATCAATGTTCAATTTATATATAAGTCCTTTTATTTAATTAAATAAATCATTATGGTTTATAAACGATTCTATAGCGACTTTCTGAAAATTTGATTTGGCTATAACAAAAAATACACAATATGAAATCTCAATTTTTTGCTTAGATTAGAAAACTATGCTTTAATAGATTCGAACGTTTCTTGTTTCAAAGAATTCCGACTTATAATGAATCAAATATACTAAGTTGACGTTCAAATCGTCAAATTACGAACTACCGCGATGTTACAAGCTCGTTTTAAATTTAATTATAAATTATATGCTCATACTTCGTTTAATAAATAAATTTGTTATTATAACTCGAATCTAAACTCAATTAAATCTCGTAAATTATCCAATTCACATAGTATTTCAAATTCAACTTATTTTCGACTACATCAAAATTAAATTTATTACTCCACTATTTAAATTAATTAAATATTCAAAATATTTAATTTAAGTGATTTAAATTTCCAAATAAACTTTTAAATAATTAACTGAACTAATTATTTAACTGCTAAAGATCTGGGTCATTACAGAGTTGGCCAAAACTTAAAATTGCCCAGAATTGGAGGAAATTTTTATGGGAGCTAGAGGATTTTCTAAGGAGTCCGTGCTTCAAATTTAAGGTCTATTAGGTCAAATTCGATGGAGATATGGAGGAAATGATTTGGGTTGGCATAGAGTTTCAAAGACCAGGTCGGTATGGGGCTTCAGATCGGTATGGAGTATCTAAAGCGAGTTGGGTCGGTGTACTTAACTTTCTTGATCAAGTTAGTATGGGTTGGTGGAGAGAATCAGTAGGTGGTTAAAGGGGTACTTTGGATCGGGTTAGTAGACTTTAGGTCTATCTAGTACACTTGGTCGAGTAGGATTGGTGTAACTACATCGATCTGGATCGATGTGGTTACCCCGATTCAGATTGGATCGGTGCGTACCAAACCCAACCATACGGATCGGTATTTATCCGGATAAGGTATGTTTTAGGATCTTATGACCCTATGGAAGCAACACACTACTTCGACACGACTTCCCAAATGGATGGTGATAGTTCAAGGAGGAATACTTTGTAGCGACCTCGATATGAATACTTCATATTTTCATTGCTCAAAGGACCATTCAACTTGATGAGTATGATTCAACCGATGACCAGTTGAACTCCTAAGAGTAGAGCAATAAATTGCAGATCAAGGTGTGAAAGCCGTCAAGAAGGATTTAGGAAGTAGAGTTGGGCGATAGAGGTAGTTGTCTAGGTAGTTCCCAGCTAGAAGACTTCATATAGATAAGAAGACAATCCCAAAATAGCTCTGCAGTGGAGATACGTGTGCAAAAGGAATAATTAGTACGTAGATATGGGTGGGTACTTGGAGAGTTGAAGCTTGAACATCTATCAAGTATTCAACCTGACGTAGATTGTAATTCGGTTCAGAGGCTTCCTATGGGATATCCAACCAAACTACAGGTTGTTTATCCAAGGGGAGGTGGCTCGTGAATACTAGTTATGCTTATTCTCAACCAGGCAGAGGTTGTCGGTCGGATGTTGATTGCTTTAGCTTTGATAAGGTACAGTTACCTTGGAACAAAACATATTATATATCTAATGCGTTGAGTGAGTGAATGTGTGGTTGGATGATGTTTTCTATTATTATTTTTCCATTATTGCCCTCAGGGATGTCAATAGATGAATGTAGCATTGACACAAATAACAATAGTGTAAATGCAGACATTTAGACACTACAGTTCTCAAATGTAGAGTACACCCATGTTTCTTATTCTTTTAGAGTGGTGTATACTTCTATTTGTTAACTCTTTGGATGTAGGGACAGGTGAGATATGGTTTACCATAAGTGTATTCCATTTATTTTCTGTACTTGAGATTTCATCGCTCACACTAGACTTTGTCTGACCTGGAGTTTTATGCTTTATAGGGATCGCAATGGGGCAGGATTTTGGTACCCCAGACCCAACTACAAGGTTTATGAACCTTGACCCAGACCCGCTCCATAGCCCTGGTGCGAGTCTGGAATTTTTCCCCGTACCCGGAACTTGTACGGGTCGGGGTAGACGCGATCCACCCCAAGACCTGATAAAATTATGTAACAATATATACAATTTTACTTTTTAATATTTTTTATCACTAAATGATAAATTAAATACAACAACTAATGTGTTTACAATGGTAAGAGAATATAACAAAATGTGGTGTACGATAACAGTTCAGAATGTATGCATTTATTACTGTATAATCATCAAGATACAACTAAATACTATGAAATCTTATAGCTTATTTACTGGAAGTATAAAATATTCATGTCATAACCACATATACGTAAAAATAATGACAAATAATCATTGTAGTTATAAAATAGCTTAATAATGTTCCATTAATGCGGGTCGAGTTAGGAAGGTTTAGTCATGCCCCAGACCTAATTCTAGATCTGGACCTCTCAAAGCGAGTCGAGGGTCTACCCTCCCCGAAGACCCAATTAGCGGGTCTAAATGGACTAAAAAGGGTGGATCAACCGGGTTTGGACCATAGATCCACCCTATTGCCATCCCTAAATGCTTTACTTCTTATTACTCGGGAGGTCTCACATGAGCAGACTAGAGGAAGGCAAGGAGTAAGCACAAGTATTTGATCGGGAGAAGCTATCCACGTATTATTTATATATACTCTATCTCATTTCACTGTTCATTACTGTGGAGTCCAGTAGTATCTTTATCATTTTGCTTAGAGGCGATTTCTGTTGGAGTTATTTACTTTATATAACTCTATGGCACTGTAGTTTGCTGTTCTGGATTTGTTACTTTGATTTATGGGTTTCATTTCAGCTACATATTGTCTCACCTGTTTTTATATCAATATGTTTTATTATTCTATTATTTCAATGCGCTGTGAGATCCGCGACAGGTTCTATATGGTTTCTAGTTATTTTCCTTCCTAAATGGTCACCTTACATTGTTCAGACACTGCAGTGGTCCATTTATTAGGTTTTTGGTATCGGAAGGGTACGGTGGTTGTTTAACATTTCAAAGCTTGTAGTCTATGCAGGTCCTGTAACACGAGCAATAACGTCGGTAGCCTATGAGTCCCATATAGGTACAATGCTAAACCAAACTCGTTGTGAGATCATATAAGGATAAAATATGACAAGGCACATAAGGCAATGCATAAGGTTGGATTTTGCTAGTTTACCATTTCTGGTTGGTCGTAACCCATACCGACCGATAGCTTACAACACCCCCAATTAATCAAGGTTCATTAATTGAATCGCATGTCAAGTGAGTAATAAAAAGAGATGTGTTCGATGTAGAAGTAGCTAACCTCATTGGTCATACATAAGCTCGTGTTTTAGTCATATTAATAATGGCAAAAGCATCAAGACTATTCATCATCGATCGCTTAAATGTTCGTCAATTCAACCACTCCATTTTGAAACATCATTCACGTACGCAGTTGTTAAAATGGTTTTGGTATTGACAGAGAGTATTCTAATATCCATCCCCAATCTCTTTAACAACCAATCGCCATTTTACATTTCATTGTCATTTTCATGTTTTAAATAAAACATCATATTTTCAAGTCACAAATCGATTTATATAGCAGGTTCGAGTTTTAGTTCCACATTATTACATACCAAATTAGTTCAGTATTGTGTTCACATTTAATTTCATATTTTCATGAAAAAATCATTATAATTCAAATTCTAGTTTCACATACCAAATTAGTTCATATTGGATTAGAAATGCAATTTGATATTTTTGTATCAAAATCAGTTCATTATCAGGTTGAAATTCAAATTTCAGTCTTTCATGTCACAAATAGCATTATTCAAATGCAATCTTTGCACTCAAAACAGATTGGACTCAAAAGACTTGGCTAAGAGATTGGTTTTTAGACAAAACAATTTTATATATAACAATCAAATTCAATACTAATAGTATTAATTGAAATAATATAAGTTTGAATAGTTTAATTGAAAATAATTACTAATAATAATATTTTGAAATAAAATAATATATCATAAAATTGTCTTAATATAAATAGGTAAAATAAAATAATACTAATTTAAAAATAAATTTTATTAGAATAGTTTTGAACAAAGTAGTTTATTTTCTCCTAAACCATTTTGAACCCATTCTAATCCCACAAATTTCACTTCAAACTATTTCAAGTCCCATATCATAATTTAAAACAAATTTCAAATCATTTCAAGTTTCAAGCCTATTCACATTACAGTTTCCTGATTCAAAATCAGTTCCAATTTAAATAGTTTAATTCGTAAATTCCAATTTAAACATATTACATTAAATTAGTTTCAATTCTTAAGTTCCAAGTTTTCACTTTAACCCTTGAAATTATACGACTTTGGTGAATTAAATATAAATTCCAATCTCAACCTGTAATAGTTAAAATAAAAAATTTCAAGTCAAAATTCATTAATCACTTTCATTAACAAATTCAAATTTATAAATTTGAAAATATTTCGTTTGACCAAATTCAATGCTCATATTTTAATTTCATAACCTATGGCCAAGTGATCATTTTTCAATTCAAATTTCAAATAAATGAGTATATATCATTTCAACTCATATCACATGTCATAGGTATATATCATTTCAACCTATTCCACAATTTAGGTATTCGAGTCCAAAAGATGTATATAACAACTTATACAATTTCAATGATATACATGGTGATAACAAGATATATTATAGTCAGTAGCAATCAGTAATAACAATCAATCCATCACTACATAAACCACTGAGCGTATACATGCAGTCATCATTCAGAATAGCCAATATATCGCAATAGTCACTAGTTATCAAATGTCAATAATCTAACTAGCAATTCAATTTCAAAGGTAACTAAATGTCAATTCAAATCAAGGTCAGTTTAATGTCAATTCAGATTTAATCCATCTAATTCAGTCTAGATAAATTGAAATTTCTAATAGTAAATCAAATAATATATCACATCCAAATCAATTTCACATATTGGGTGTCTATTAGTAGTTACATTCAACTTTGATGTCGATTTAACTTCTCAAATGGTAGTTAAATGAGTCATATCATAAATTTTATTTTAATTGCAATGCAAATTTTTATCGCTTGGTGATTGTGTTTAAACAACTCACATTTGATTTTATGTCCAACTGAAATCCAAATGAATGTGAAACTTCCAACTGTCTTTAATCATAGTCAAACCAGTCCCTTACTTTGTTTGAAATTTTGATACAATCCAACGGAGAAAACCGCGCATCAAATAGACCTCGTCCGTATGTAAAAATTATTCGCATTAGAACACTAAAATTTGAATTTAATATAAATAATCGAAACAAATAAGCAACCTATCCTATTTTCCATGTCAGCACGTCCATATTTCTACACTATTCTATGCTACGGGAACACTTAAAGTGTAGCAACCCGTGACTTCCCCGGTAAGGAAAGAATGAATTACTTTAGAACAACACACATCGGAACGCAAACAGAAGAACATTTCATTGTTTATTACAACAATTCCATCAGAATACAAGAATATTACAGAGTATGAATAAATATTACACATGTGATAAATATCAGAGATTTAAATTACATTTAAGTACATAGCAGTGGAAAAACAATATAAAACACAACTGAAAGGAGATATACGGATACAAAGCTTTTTGAATATCATACCAGCTGTAAACCAGGATCCTGTGAATATAAATCTGCAAAACCAAAACTACTAGCTGCCCGTGTCGAAAATAAGGGCACCTAGAGTTTAGGATAAAACAATAAACTCTAGGTCAGTCATGTGACTGGTGTGAGAACTAAAATAGTTATTAATCTTTATTTTTAAAGCTAGGTAAATCAAGGGACCACACCGTATAACACGGAACGGGTTTCCTCCCAAGGATACCAGTGCATAAAAAAAAGCGCAATGCTAAATAAAGAAAAATGAATCTATTATAAGACCCATGTCCCATCACATAATGCAACGCAAGAAGAGGATAGGGTTTTACCTTATAATAGCCAAAGAATGCTTGATACGTTTAAAAACAGATTATTTTGATATTACTATAAGCGTATAGTGTCAAAACAATTTCAATCATAAGTATCAATCATACATGGCATTGCTACCATCTACTATGTTGCCATACTATTTCTACAATTAAAACCGCAAAGGTCGTATTGAAAATTGGATTTCCGTCATGAGTCGAGGCAAGGGGCAAGCTCCTCTCCGTTCGAGACACTCTAGCAAATGTCTCAGGACCACGCACAGCGATCCTTGTGTAACACCTCGAATTTTTTGTTAACATTAAATTAACAAATTAAAGTATACTTAATTCAAAATGAAAGAATTAAGGGAAACGGGTTACGCCATTGCGCTCGTCTCGGAATTCTGCTTGAGATAGAATTCGAGTTTGCATAAATCGGACTCCGTATGAAGGAATTATGACCTTCCGAAGTTTCAGAATTCAATTTAAAATTCAAACAGTTCAAAATTCAATTCAAAATTCAAAAACAGACCCAAATTGGGCTAGGCGGGAAAATTCCCGCCCAGGACCCAGGTCGACCGGGGGTCGACCTGGGGGTTGACCTACCCAGTCGACCTGGTCATGTCCTAGCTGGCCTGGCTGGATTCTGAGCAATTTTCTGAGTTCTGGTGTGTCACTAGGGCTGATCTGTCACTTTCAGATTGGCTCCTCTTGGTTTGTATGGTATGGATTCACTCTATGATCATCTGACCGCTCAAATCAATCTGAAATTCTATAAATACAACACAACACTCAACCTAAATTCAAACAAATAAAATAGAGCTAGAGCCGTCATGCAGCCGGGAGGAAACTAAGAGTAGCCGTCAGTTCGAGAAAGCTTAGAGACGAGAAAAACTAAAGTAAAAACAAGATTCAAACAACATTTATCTACCCAAAGGAAAGCATTGCAAATTCAGAACTCAGAAACCAAAAAATCAAGATCGTCGTTTGTTGTAAGTATAGTGATTTTCCCGATGAGAATAAAAATTAGGACTTGAATCGATGTAAAGTGGAAATGGAATTTTACTATTGTATAACGACGATGCTAATTCATATCTGTGTATTGCAATTGATTGTATTGTGAATGGTATTGGGATGTATGTGGTATAATTGACTTGATGTTGGTCCTATTGTACATTTAGAATGAAAGAAACATCACATACAAGTATATGGTTAATGTTGGAATTTACACCTATATGTTTATATGTTTAACATAGGTTGTATACATTTTTCTAAGTCCAAGTTAAGACTTATATACACATGTTCTATGTTAAGACCATTATGCCTACATGATTAAATCCCATGTATATGTTCTTATATTCTTTGCAAGTTTGTAATTAGGTCCATGCCAGGTACCATTTAGTTTCACACGATTATTACAAGTTTCATGTTATAAGAGGATACATGATTTGATCTAGTTCACGCTTTGGGTTAACGTCAAAAATAGACATTTTTATGGACATGTAATAACTTTGTCACATGTTAGTTTGTGTTTGAAGTTATGCCTAGATAAAAATATGTTTAGGCTTATGTTTTATGCAAGTCTAAATTATGCCATTTCATGTGACACCTATTTAATTATATTCTTATTTGAATGCAAGTTCACATGACAAGTTGAAACCCATGATTTATGTTAATTAGATCGAAAAGTTGCAAGTTCATGTGCCACACACCCTTTATGTTATTTAGAACATTTCATGCTCTTGGCTTTCCCTTTTATGTTTATAAGTTGGGCTAAAATATCTAGCCCAACATTCATTATAATCTTACGAACGTACAAATGGGGGAATATCGTTGGGATTAAACATGAAAAATATATGTGTTAGCATGTTTGGCACATGCCAATGATTGGTGACATTTAAATGGTATGAATTGCCATGCCTAAAAAAATAAAGAACTTGGAAAATGGGCCCTAACCTTTACATATAACAAGAAAAAGAGACAAATATGTAAATTTAGAAAATACGAATATGCTTAACCCGAGGTTGGATTGAGTTGTGATGTAAACCCGCCTGGACCCGCCCGGCTGTCCAGTAATCACAACAATGTCTATCAAATGTGGGAGGTTAAGGCATTAAGCCTAATAAGGACCCAAGGTTAGACTGAGTTGCGGTGTAAACCTGCCCGGAACCGACCGGCTGTCTAGTAACCGCAATAATACCTGTCTAATGTGAGTGGTCGGTGCTTTAATGAATAAATTAAAGCTAGAATAGGGATAGTAGGGTTAAGTTAACTAAAACACTTAACCAATTCAACATGTTAACTAAATTGATAGGTGGGGTTAGGTTAATACAGACACTTAACCACTTAACATGTTTGACTAGAAAACCCTAGTAATGGGAACCCATTTCAGCAGTAACCCAATTAGGTATCATGGTACCCTGAAACTAGGCAGGGTGGGGCAAGATTACTGGGCTGATTGTAAGCTGTCAAAGGCGATGGCGGTTGGTGCAACAGTGTGGGTTCTAACGAAGTGCGGGCGTGCACACACTTCGGAGCAGACAAACAGGGCACTGGGCATCAGTAGTATAACCTATGCATTCTAGAATTGTGTCGGGCCGCCACCATGGGCTTGATACACTCCTTGGTGGGACTAGCATAGGTATCTACAATCACTGGGGGCCGTATGACACATATGATTTTGCGAGTAGGAGCCGATCTTTAGAAAGGGGATCACTTCACCCCGATCATGGGGCGCCAATCGGAACAAATACAAGTAGGTGCAGAGATATAGTGTGGGGTGCGATAGTATATTCTGTACAAAACTGCTTCATCTTAGTTTATGATACTTTCCTATTTCCAGTTTATACCTATCATGCCCTTTTTCTTATTCTCATACTGAAGAGTCACTAGACTTACCAGGCTTTATGTCTAAATCTATTTTTCTTTCATCTTCTTTTCTTCCGTTCCCCCCCCCCCAGGTCCACAGGGAGGAAACAACCCAGCTTAGTCAGACTCTTTGCAAACTTCAAGATAGTAGATGTATGGTTTGGACTCTCTTTCCTTAGCTATGGCTTTTGGACACGTTCTATGGGGATTTATGCAGCTTTAATTATGTTTTATGCTTCTTTATTTATTAATTAAGACATAAATGATGATGTAATGTTTTGGAAGTTATTGTGAGACAATTATGGAAATGTTTTGTATGAACACGTATTTATGAAATGAAAGTCTGTTTGTTTTCCGTTGCTTATATACATATGTATGTTTATACCTGTCTTGTGTTTTATCTGTGACTTTTACTTATAAACCTCCACCGAAGTTAAGGCATTCCCTTTGTGAGTGACCTTGATGGAGGTGGGGTGTTTCACTTGGTACCAGAGCCAGGTTTACCAGATTGGATAAAGGTTTTTGAAACTATTTTCAAAAAGAAGTTTAAAGAAGCGTTTTTTTTTAAGAAAAAGCGTTGTTTTTAAAAGGTATAATTCCCCAAAGCCATATGCACTATCTCTCTTTCCTTTTGTCTTGAATCTTTCCTTTTGTTTCAGCATGTCGGAAGATCTTAACCTTCCAGAAGGAGTACCGATACCTGGCTGGTTCCGAAGGTACATAGAGGCTAGGGCCAATGATGCAGGCACAGCAGACATTCCTCTTCCCCTAATGGCAGCAGTTCCTCCTCCTCCTCCTCCTCGTGGAAACGCCTTTGCAAAGACATGTAGAGACTTCAAGGCTATGGGTGGAAAGGACTTTTATGGAACTGAATCCTTTGTAGTAGCAAGGAACTGGCTGAAGGAGACCGAAGATTTGTTCGTCATCTTCGAAATTGACGACAGGCAAAAGATACAGCTAGCAGTGTGGTTGCTTAAAGACGAAGCCTCTTATTGGTTGGAGGTTACCCATGCTGAGAGGCCAGTGGAAACTTGGGAAGATTTCAGGATGAGGTTTGAGATGAAATTCCTCTCCCAAGCTGAAAGAAGCCTGCAGATGGAGAAGTTCCTAACTCTTAAACAAGGAAGTATGACGATCAAGGAGTACGTCAATCAGTTTAATCAGCTGGCCAGATTTGGGCTGGATTTAGTAAACACCCAACACAAGAAGGCCCTTCGCTTTGTCAAAGGTCTGAATGAGCCTCTACACAGCCTTGCTATGACCCATATACCCATGGGAGCGACTTATGAAAGCTTGGGGGACATGGCGCTGCTACACGAGGAAGATAAAAGAAAGAAAGAGGCAAAGGTGGAAGTGCCTCAAGAAAAGAAAGAGGTTTTACAGGCTAAGAAAACAGACTTCAAGAAGGGCAGGAAGAACAACAAATCCCATGAAAAAAGAAAGTGTTATTTCTGTGGCATTGTCGGACATACAGTGAAAGACTGTAGAAAGAAGAAGGCGAAGATGAATGGCGGTTGTTTCCATTGTAGCGAGACTGGACACATGGCTAAGGACTGCCTAAAGAAGCGGGGTCAGGGACAGAGGACTGGATCCACTTCAGGGGGACAGGTTTACGCACTGGTGGCACCTCCGCAGGAACAAGGTAGAAATATTTCTGTAGAAAGCTTAGTTTATCTCTATGATCATCCAGTACGCACTCTCTTTGACTCTGGCGCATCACACTCCTTTATTTCATCTGCTTTGATAGAATCTCTGCACCTAGACACTAGTATGGTAGAATATCCCTTGGTTGTTTCAAATCCAATTGGGGGCTCAGCTTATTTGTCAATGGTTTGTTTGGATTTGAAAATCTCTATTCTAAGTGTTGAGTTTAGATGTAGTGCCTTTGTTTTGGGTTTCTCGGGATATGGATTGATCTTAGGCATGGACTGGTTATCCAGTAATGGTGCCATTCTTGATTGTGAGAAGAGAGTGGTTAGAATTTTGACTTGGCTCGGTAACACCCTAGAAATTTCTTGTAATCCCTTGAATGCTGTTATGCTTAGTTATCTAGAGTCGCTTGACGCCTCTGTTGAGAACTTGCAGTCGGTTAGGGTGGTCCGTGAATATCCGGATGTCTTTGAAGAGGTAAAGGGCTTACCTCCGAGGCGGGAAATAGACTTCCGCATATATCTTATTGATAATGCAAAGCCCATAGCTTTACCTGTTAGACACATAGCTCCAAAAGAGAGAAAGGAGCTCAGTAAGCAAGTTAAGGAGCTTCTCAAGAAAGGGTTTATAAGGCAGAGTATCTCGGAATGGGGTGCTCCAGTGGTGTTTGCCACCAAAGCAGATGGCTCACTACGTCTTTGTGTGGACTATAGGGAGCTAAACAAGCTGACTAACAAGAATAGACACCCGCTTCCTAGAATAGACGATTTGTTTGATCATCTTGTAGGTGCGTCGGTTTTCTCCCAACTTGATCTAGCTACGGGGTTCCATCAGCTAAGGTTAGCTGAAGATAGCATTGATAAGATGGCAATCAGAACCCCAGACGGATTCTTCGAGTGGCTTCTCATGCCTTTCGGCTTGACAAACGCACCTGCTTATTTTGTAGACCTAATGAGTAGGGTGTCCAGAAAATTCCTCAATAAATTCGTGGTGGTCTTCGTAGACGATATTTTGATCTTCTCAAAGAATAAGGAAGAACATGCTCAGCATCTGAAGGAGATCATGGAAACTCTTCGAGTTCATCAGCTGAAAGCCAAATTCTCCAAGTGCCACTTTTGGAGAGAAGAAGTAAGATTTCTTGGACATGTAGTGTCCAAAGATGGGTTAGCTATGGACCCCATGAAAGTGGTGGCGGTGCAAGATTGGAAGGCACTAAGAAATGCAACCGAAGTCCAAAGCTTTCTCGGGCTAGCAGTTTTTTATCGATAATTCATTACAGATTTCGCGAAAATCTCAGCTCCACTCACAAGGCTAACAAAGAAGATTCTAGCATTCGCTTGGGATTTGGATTGTGATATTACTTTCCAACTCTTGAAAAGGGCTCTCACAACAGCCCCGGTTCTTGCATTGCTAGATGGAAGCAAGATGTTTACAGTATACACGGATGCTTATGGTACGGGACTAGGCGCTGTTCTGATGCAAGAAGGGAAGGTAGTAGCTTATGGTGGAAGACAATTGAAAGTTCATGAAAAGAACTACCCAACCCACGATCTTGAATTGGCCGCCATCGTCTTTGCGCTTAAGTCTTGGCGCCATTATCTCCTAGGTGAGAAGTTCGAGTTATATACTGACCATAAATCGTTGAAGTATCTTTTCTCGCAGAAAGATCTTAACTTAAGACAGCAAAGGTGGATGGAGTTTCCTGCCTCGTATGATTTTGAGATTTCCTATACTCCTGGCAAGGGCAATGTAGTAACAGACGCCTTGAGTAGAAAGAAGCCGACCGTAAGCCCTCTCTTTGTAGAAAGGCAAAGCTTGGAGTATATAGCCAGTTTGACTTTAGGCCCTCCTCTGTTTTGTACCTGCTTTGTTGGCATCACTAGAAGTACGGCTCACTCTTTAAGACTCAATAGGGGCCACACAACGCGAAGACCCTCAGCTTGTTGATGTGATTAATAAGCTAATTAGGGGTGAAACTTCCAGTCTCCTCAATAGGTACTCCATCGACAATAAGGGTTGGCTGAGGCGAGATGGAAGATTATGCGTCCCACAAGCAAGGGATTTGGTAAAGATGGTTCTCGAGGAAGCACACCATTCGAAGATGACAATACACCCAGGAGGAGACAAGATGTACAAGGACGTAAAGAGAGTTTTCTTTTGGAGCGGCATGAAGAAAGATGTGGCAGATTTCGTTTCTAAGTGCATGATATACCAACAGGTCAAAGCGGAACAAAAGAAGCCTGGAGGACTGCTTCATCCTCTAGAAGTCCCGCAATGGAAGTAGAATAGCATTTCAATGGACTTCATTTATGGGTTGCCTAGGTCAAGAAGGGGCAATACTAGCATTTGGGTAATAGTGGACAGGCTCACAAAAAGCGCCCACTTTATACCTGTCAAGGGTAGAAGGACTGCCTCATCTCTAGCATCTCTTTGTCTCAAGGAAATAGTTCGACTCCATGGAATACCCTCCAGCATAGTGAGTGGCCGAGATCCTATCTTTATGAGAGAATTTTGGCAGAGTCTGCAAGAAGCTGTACGCACACAGTTATGCTTGAGCATGGCCTATTACCCCTAAACTAATGGTCAGACGAAAAGGGTGAACAGAGTATTAGAAGATCTTTTGATATTGTGCGTTCTTGACTTTGGAGGGACATGGGAGGATCATCTTCCTTTAGTGGAATTCGCCTACAACAACAGCTACCAAGCCACCATCGACATGGCGCCCTTCGAAGCTTTGTATGGAAGACCGTGCCGATCACCAACTTGTTGGTGGGAGTCTACAGACAAGCTTATACTTGGGCCAAACATGATTAGAGAGACTTCATATACGAAGGAGAATGAAGACTGCCCAAGATAGAAAGAAATCCTACGCAGACAAAAGAAGGACCGACCTTGAGTTTGAGGTTGGGGACAGGGTTTTCCTTAAGGTATCTCCTTTAAGGAACGTCGTTCGCTTTTGATCCACAGGAAATCTAGCACCAAGATTTATAGGACCGTTCCCTGTCGTCGAGAAGATTGGAAAGATGGCTTATAGAATAAAGCTGCCTGAAAGGTTGACTAGAATTCACAATGTCTTTCACGTTTCTCATCTCCGAAAATGTTTGCATGAGTCTGCGGAAGTGGTGGAGCTAAGCATTCTAGAAAAAGTTGAAATAGAACGAGAAACAACTGTGAGGAGAGTTCCAACTCGAATCGTAGGAACTGAAATCAAAAAGCTATGCAACTGTGAAGTCAAGCTTGTTAAAGTTCAATGGAGCGATGTCGAGGAAGACGCGACTTGGGAAACTGAGGACAAAATACACGCTGCCTACCCTTTTCTTTTTAAGGGTACATCTTTGACCTCTCTTTTTCCATAAGTTTATGCTTGTATCTACCTTTTATGCTTGTATCTACCTTTTAGTGTATCGTCTCGGTCCTTTTTTCTCCTAACTCCTTAGGTAGAAACTAATGGATGTAAACATGTATTTGAAACATGTTATGATTGATGATTGCAAGTGGTTGCAAGTGGTTGCTAATGGTTGCTCGTGGATGCATATACACACACCCTAGGTATTAGATCGGCTCAGTCACTTCCATATTGCATATGCATATATGTATTCATATTTGTATGTGGTTGAAACGTGATATGTTGTCATATAGATGTCGCATTTTGTATGAATGGTTGCGCACCCATGTAGAATTATGAGTAGGGAAAATATTCATACATAATGGATTCATGACACTTACATGATTCGCATTAAGGAGGTCAACTGAATTAGTAGACCGCCTAATTTTTGCATTAGATAAGGACATATACACACAATATGCATATGATCATGAAGCATTAGAAGTCTTTTAAGAACAATGGATGCCTGTGTTTGTTGGATGAGTAGATGGACGATTGGATGTTAGGATATACGTTCTTCTAGACTTCAAGATTTCGGGGATGAAATCCTTTAAGGAGGGGAGAATGTAACACCCCGAATTTTCTGTTAACATTAAATTAACAAATTAAAGTATACTTAATTCAAAATGAAAGAATTAAGGGAAACGGGTTACGTCATTGCGCTCGTCTCGGAATTCTTCTTGAGATAGAGTCCGAGTTTGCGTAAATCGGACTCCGTATGAATGAGTTATGACCTTCCGAAGTTTCAGAATTCAATTTAAAATTCAAACAGTTCAAAATTCAGTTCAAAATTCGAAAACATACCCAAATTGGGCTGGACGGGAAAATTCCCGCCCAGGTCGACCAGGGGGTCAACCCAGGGGTCGACCTGGGTACCCTGGTCGACCAGGGGGTCAACCTGGGGGTCGACCGACCCAGTTGACCTGGTCAGGTCTTGGCTGGCCTGGTCGGGTTATGAGCGATTTTCTGAGTTCTGGTGTGTCACTAGGGCTGATTTGTCACTTTCTGATTGGCTCCTCTTGGTGTGTATGGTCTCGATTCACTCTATGATCATCTGACAACTCAAATCAATCTGAAATTCTATAAATACAACCCAACACTCAACCTAAATTCATACAAATAAAATAGAGCTAGAGCCGTCATGCAGACGGGAGGAAACTAAGAGTAGCCGTCAGTTGGAGAAAGCTTAGAGACGAGCAAAACTAAAGTAAAAACAAGATTCAAACAACGTTTATCTACCCAAAGGAAAGCATTGCAAATTCAGAACTTGGAAACCAGAAAATCAAGATCGTCGTTTGTTGTAAGTATAGTGATTTTTCCGATGAGAATAAAAATTAAGACTTGATTCGATGTAAAGTGGAAATGGAATTTTACTATTGTATAACGACGATGCTAATTCATATCTGTGTATTGCAAATGATTGTATTGTGAATGGTATTGGGATGTTTGTGGTATAATTGACTTGATGTTGGTCCTATTGTACATTTAGAATGAAAGCAACATCACATACAAGTATATGGCTAATGTTGGAATTTACACCTATATGTTTATATGTTTAACATAGGTTGTATACATTTTTCTAAGTCCAAGTTAAGACTTATATACACATGTTCTATGTTAAGACCATTATTCCTACATGATTAAATCCCATGTATATGTTCTTATGTTCTACGCAAGTTTGTAATTGGGTCCATGCCAAGTACCATTTAGTTTCACACGATTATTACAAGTTTCATGTTATAATAGGATACATGATTTGATCTAGTTCACGCTTTGGGTTAATGTCAAAAATAGACATTTTCATGGACATGCAATAACTTTGTCACATGCTAGTTTGTGTTTGAAGTTATGCCTAGATAAAAATATGTTTAGGCTTATGTTTTATGCAAGTTTAAATTATGCCATTTCATGTGACACCTATTTAATTAGATTCTTATTTGAATGCAAGTTCACATGACAAGTTGAAACACATGATTTATGTTAATTAGATCGCAAAGTTGCAAGTTCATATGTCACACACCCATTATGTTATTTAGAATATTTCATGTTCTTGGCTTTCCCTTCTATGTTTATAAGTTGGGCTGAAATATCTAGCCCAACATTCATTATAATCTTGCGAACGTACAAACGGGGGAATATCGTTGGGATTAAACATGAAAAATATATGCGTTGGCATGTTTGGCACATGCCAATGATTGGTGACATTTAAATGGTATGATTTTCCATGCCTAAAAAAATAACGAACTTGGAAAATGGGCCATAACATTTACATATAACAAGTAAAAGAGACAAATATGTAAATTTAGAAAATACAAATATGCTTAACCCGAAGTTGGATTGAGTTGTGATGTAAACCTACCCGGACCTGCCCGGCTGCCCAGTACAATACCTATCCAATGTGGGAGGTTAAGGCATTAAGCCCAATAAGGACCCGAGGTTAGACTGAGTTGCAGTGTAAACCTGCCCGGAACCGACCGGCTGTCCAGTAACCGCAACAATACATGTCTAATGTGAGTGGTCGATGCTTTAATGAATAAATTAAAGCTAGAATAGGGATGGTAGGGTTAAGTAACTAAAACACTTAACCAATTCAACATGTTAACTAAACTGATGGGTAGGGTTAGGTTAATACAGACACTTAACCACTTAACATGTTTGACTAGAAAACCCTAGTAACGGGGACCCATTTCAACAGTAACCCAATTAGGTATCATGGTACCCTAAAACTAGGCAGGGTAGGGCACGATTACTGGGCTGATTGTAAGCGGTCAAAAGCGACGGCGGTTGGTGCAACAGTGTGGGTTCTAACGGAGTGCGGGCATGCACACACTTCGGAGCAGACAAACAGGGCATTGGGCATCAGTAGTATAACCTATGCATTCTAGAATTGTGTCGGGCCGCCACCATGGGACTTGATACACCCCATGGTGGGACCAGCATAGGTATCTACAGTCATTGGGGACTGTATGACACATATGATTTTGCGAGTAGGAGCCGATCTTTAGAAAGGGGATCACTTCACCCCGATCATGGGGCGCCAATCGGAACAAATACAAGTAGGTGCAGAGATATAGTGTGGGGGTGCGATAGTATATTCTATTCGAAACTGCTTTATATTAGTTTGTGATACTTTCCTGTTTCCAGTTTATACCTATCTTGCCCTATTTCTTATTCTCATACTGAAAAGTCACTAGACTTACTAGGCTTTATGTCTGACTCTATTTTTCTTTCGTCTCCTTTTCTTCCGTTCCCCCCCAGGTCCACAAGGAGGAAACAACCTAGCTTAGTCAGACTCTTTGCAAGCTTCAAGACAGTAGATGTACGGTTTGGACTCTTTTTCCTTGGCTATGGCTTTTGGACACGTTCTATGGGGATTTATGCAGCTTTAATTATGTATTATGCTTCTTTATTTATTAATCAAGACATAAATGATGATGTAATGTTTTAGAAGTTATTGTGAGACAATTATGGAAATGTTTTGTATGAACACGTATTTATGAAATGAAAGTCTGTTTATTTTCCGCTGCTTATATATTTATATATATATATGTGTGTGTGTGTGTGTGTGTTTATATATGTCTTGTGTTTTATCTATGACTTTTACTTATAAACCTCCACCGAAGTTAAGGCATTCCCTTTGTGAGTGACCTTGATGGAGGTGGGGTGTTTCACCTTGGATCCTCCAAGGCCGGTCCTCTCCTACTTTTGAGGATTAACTATTCCTGAGCACACGTTTCCCGGTCCTATAGGATCTATATCCGAGGCGTCTCGCATTCTAGCAACCACACAGGTAAAAATAATATAAATATCAGGGCTGGTAGGTCACTGACATCACCCATAGCTAGAAAGAAACGTCGTGCACTCCTTGGGTCCTTATCCCATTTTTAACTCATACCGAGGTGTGAGGCTCGCGAATTAACGCCATACACAAAGCTTGCCACACAGGCCGTGCTTTGATAATCAACCACAAGACTGTTCTTTTCAACAGAAGTCTTGATCATCTGCCACTTAGGCATGCCACAAAGGCAATTCATGTCATACGATTGATATCCATCAATATATAACCTCTGAGCTCGTACATCTCAGAGAAGGGCGTTAAACAAGAGAATAAATTCTCCACCGCCAAACAGATATATATATTTAATAGAAATCAATCACACAGAATAAAATCCAATGTCAGACACACAGTCCATTTACAAGTTCGTTCTGGGTCTGAACGAAACCGGAGGAACCTTATTCCTCACATATCCATCGATCTCCAAGTACGTCTGGACAATCACCAACTGATTCCCTCCTCTTGGGTGTACAGCCCAATCATGATCATCAATAATCATCCAAACGACGTGAAGACCTACGGTCTTCAACCACGTCTTCATCTTCGACTTATCGTCGAATCGATTATTCAGAATGGGTATAAACCAGGCCTTTCCGAATAACCCGCGTATATAATAAACAAGTATTACACAAACGCGACATACGCGTCATTCCAATTCAGAATATTTTTTATTCAAAAATTCACATTCTTAGGGAAAGGTTCCCATTAATTTTATCAGAGATAAATCCTTCTAAATTTATTCTTTAATCTTACTTTGGGTATCATTTCAAACCATGTTAAGGTTTTCCAAACTAGTCGGGATTAGCAAACCACACCGAAGTAATTATTTATTTTATTTCCCAATCCCAACCTATTCATCCCATGGAGCAAAACTGGCAATACTCCATATCTAACACCACGGTGTTATCGGTAAATACTAATTACCATTTCATGTTCAAATCTAATTAAAGATTTAACTATCGCTTTGGAGCAAAACTGGTGATACTCCATTCTCGATCATTTTAATCAAATTAAAGATTCGTTAAAACTCCACTTAGTTTTAACCTTCCCAAAAATCAATATCCTGTCTTTAACTGGGTTAAAGAACCAATGTCATCTAAAACATGGTTCACGATAAACCCAAAATCACTTTCCATTGTTATTCAGGTTAAAGAACAGGTGTTATTCAAAACACCGCTCATGATAAACCCCAAAAACCAATTTAAATTCAATTCCAATTAAATACTAATTAACTGGATAATTTCACTAAATATTAATTAAAAGAAATATTCTTTTCTAAACTGGGTTCAAGAATAGTGTTATTTAAGACACCCTTCATGACGAACCCAAAATCCCATTTAATATTAAAGACAAGGCTCTGAATAGAAAATATATCGGCTTATATTCAATATCAAATTCTGAAACCAACAAATATCGTATTGGAAATAACGATATAAATATATCTTTTAAATGTCCACAACCATATCTGTATAATCACGAAATCCAACATCGAAATATTCCGAAGATAATTTCGATTCAAATCCATTCCAATTCGTATATTGGAAATTCTGATTATTTTTAAAACCAATTTAAATCCAATTTATTTATTCAAAAACATTGGATTATAATTCTAGTTCATAACTAGTTAATTTCGATAAAAATATATTTTTATCCTTTTAAATATGGGATTTTTCATCCCAGTTCTTTCCAATTCATATGTTATGATTTTACACAAATTATTAACATTTTTAATAATTTTATCAAGGCCCGTACAGTCGATTTCCAATAACAGTCGTCGAACTGCACTTACAGCGACCTTTTCCAAATTTGATTTGGACATAATTCCAAATCTAACTGTTAGATTTCAAATTCCTAATATTCATTGGAAAGCTCTTTTCGATACGAACCCAACGGTTCCGGTTTCAGGAGAATCCGACCGTCGGATCTCCCGTAACGTCACTTCAAAGTCAATGGTCGAAATTCGCGAACTACCGCGGCGCGTTCAATTCAGGCCATTTAATATATATAATATATATATACTATGTATATTTTGTCGATTTTGATTCAAAATGTATTTTATAAATCATTTAAACTTCGTTTTAAAAATGATTTCAACCTCATATTCAATTTCAAATCAAAATTGAATATTTCACATCATTAATATATAAATGATAATATTTTCAAAACGTTATATTTTGAAATCACTTCCCTTTCTATATTCATTACAAAAATGAATATAATTGATATAAATATCGTTCGCGTCAAAATGGCGCATCTCTAATCAACACGGCTTTATATATTTCAATAACTTCGTTATTATATTCAACAAATAAATATTTTCTTTAACACATGAATATATATTTCTTTCAACACATGAATACTCTCAACACATGAGTATCGTCAACACATGAATATTTATTCTATTTAATATATTTTATAAAATTATGATTTCTATCGTTTAATTCTAAATCAGGTTCCAACCGTAAATTAGTAAGAGAACGATTCCCTAAGTATTAACCTCGAAGGCTGAAACCAACATCAGATCAATACCCAGGAAACCACTCATCTTATATAGTTTCCAGTTAGTTTCTAATTTTATATATGATAAAGATGTAAATTTTATTGTTAAAATATTTCGTTTAACACACGATAAGTTTCAACACATGAATATTCTCAACACATGAGTATCGACAACACATGACTATTTATTCTATTCAACACATGAATATTCTCAACATATGAGTATCGTCAACACATGACTATTTATTCTATTCAACACATGAATCTTTATTTTATAATATTCTTTATTTTCCAAATTGGAATGAGGCCCAATCAATTACCATATAATGTTAATTATATGGATTCCATACAACACATGTATATAATAGCAATGATAAATAATCAACCATCATCCAAAGTGCACCACACAACTGCATAAGCATTAAATATAAACAATTAACGCTTACACAGTCTGTCAACCAATCGATCGACATACAACTAAATAATTGGGATTAGTGTACTCCAAATATCATCCCAACACCTGTGTGGGGTTTCAAATCAACAAACATATATTTTTATTTGTGTAATTGGGCGATGTGTAAAATTTATCGTCCTAATCCATATCAGTAAAATGGGTGTACATAAACAAATCATCTGATTTGTAAATGAATATTTATTTATTCACATTCACATTAAAAATTATATTTTTAACTATATAATATTTTATTTCAACACATTAATATATTTCCATTCATTCCACGTCACAATCAACTTTCACAACACACAAAATCAAACAAGTCGTCCATGGTCTGTGGACGATGGGTGTCGGGTACTGCTAAGCACCGTCTGCATCCTAGAATATAATTTTAACTAGAAAACAAGATTTAAAGTGAGAAGTTCTCACTGATTAGCTAAACCAATACACTGCGACTCTTCATATGTAGAAATCTTGCCGTGTCCGCCTTTTGCCACTCTCATTGTCTGTACCCACTACATATATAAAAATCGCATCTTTATATTATTGCTAAGTATATTAAAATCACATTTTTAAACTGCTACTATATAGATAAAAATTCTATTTTTGTACCGCTACTATATAGATAAAATTCTATTTTTATACCGCTACTATATAGATAAAAATTCTATTTCTATACCGCTACTATATAGATAAAAATTCTATTTTTATAACGGTGTTCATATAATAAAGATCATATTTTTATCTCGCCATTCTCTATATAAAAATCACATTTTTATATATAAAGATCGTATTTTTATATCTCTACTACATATGTAAAAATCACTCCTTTACACCACTACTTCCATGATAAAAATTATATTTAAAAAATCCAACCTTTTCTATTTTAAAAATCATATCTTTAATTAAATAAAAATTATAACTTTTCTATAAAATATAATCTCTATATAAATAATAAAATCATATTTTTAACTAGCATAAGAATCATAACTTGACTAGCATAAAGATCGCAACTTTACTAGTATAAAGATCGTATTTTGATTAACAAGGACAAATAAAAATGAGATAGAAAATCACTGCGGAATCGGAGGTAAAGATAGCGCATCCGCGGTCTGAAGGGGTGATGCAACATTGAGGTGGTGGTGCTAGGGAGATCCACGGCACAGATTTGGGGGGGTTTCGGGGTTGGGAATTCGAGATAAAGGCGGAGGGAAGAGGGATGGCGTCGACGGTGGCTTGGGGTGCTTGCAGCAATGGCGACGGTCGTTGTCAGGTGGTGGAGGTCCGTTTGTGGGTGGCGGCGGTCCTCGAATCGGTGTTGGGAGGAGGGGTTCTCGAACGGAGGAGTAGAAGGCGGAGGAACAGGGGAAGGTGGCGACGGACTGTGGGGTGCGGCGCCAGGCTCCGACGATGGAAGAAGTGGTGGGCGATGGGGAAATAGGGCATGGTTTTTTTTTATTGATTTCGAACGGGGCTGAAGTAAAAAGGGGAATTAGGGTTAAGGGTATATAAGTGTTTATATATATATTTTATTATTTTAGTTTATTTTCACCAAAGGGATGAATTTTTGTTTGGACTGCAATCGAGGCCAACGACTGTCACCCCTAGCTAATTACCCCCATTCCGAACACAATGGGATATGTTTCGTAAGCCAGTTCGGTCGTTTCGATCATTTTCCGCTTTAAATTAAATTATAAATCATTATATATTTAATTTAAACATACATTTTAATTTACCGAGGCCACATATTAACTCTAAAATTCCCGAAAAATTGTTTCTAGCTTCGTATTGACGATACGGTCCTAACAAAACTAATTTCGTCACATTCTGAGACCGATTGAAAAATGGCCATTTTCTAGTCGATCGAAATTAACAGAAACTGTTAAAACACGTTTTCTTTCGCCACGCTCACATATTGCTTTCAAAAATTACAAATTTTGGAATCTAGCAATAACTTGGCATCATGGATCCAACAAAAGTGGTTTCGTCGAAAACCGAGGTCATTTGCAAAATTTCCATTTTTAAGGGTCAAAATTCCATAGCGACTATTCTGAATTTTCAACTAGGCGTAACTTTTGATTCCCGCTATGAAATTTTGATTTTTCAGATTCGTTGGAAAGATATTCTCAAATAGATTCTAATATTACTGGTTTTGCCAAAATCCGGTTTATTTTGAATCCTGTACATTCATTTGAAATTCGAAATTGAAATTTCAAACTACCGCGCCATTTTCAATTCCTTTTATATTTAAAATAAAATATTTATATTCTAACGACGATTCAAATAAATATATACGTTCTATTTCTATTCAAAATAAATTCCTCGTTGTCATTATTTAAAATAAATCATTTTAAATAAGCAAAATACATTAAAATTGCCAAAATAAATTTTTTAAATTGGCTCAGATTTCCGGGTTATTACATAAAAACCCTAATTCAACTTCTTGTGAAAAATCGTGTCTTTCACCTCCAACCACCATGCCTCAAGCTATTCCACAGAGCTCTGAGTCCATGGTTGACGTGGTCACCCCTTCTTCCATCTCTGATTATCGTGATACCCTCGATGCAGCCTCCACCGCCCAAAAATGATGGGAGAAATTTGAAATGAGACTGGTTATAGTGAAGTGGGCAGGCGATGGTTGTTCAGTGGGAGGTGATGTTTGGCGAAGGAGACGGTTAGGATGAAGTAAGTGGAGGCGGCAGTGTTTGTGAGCTGTAACGGGCTGATGCATAACAATTTGAACATTTCCTTTTTTTCCTCTTTGAATTCGCATTCGAAGAAGAGGTGAAAGAACTCGGTTCAATTATCTGAACAATTTACTCTAACCTGTTGAAAGATGGATATCCATATTCATACCATGTACATGCAAAGTCTCATATGTACATAGATACCAATTTGTTTACTTTACATGATTTTTTTACGTGAAAGAACTTTAGGCCATAAAGGATGAGAAAGCACATTGAGAACGAAGGAGTGGGAGTAGGAATTGAAACGATAAAGCAAGCAGCAAGAACGAGATTTTCAAAAACAATAAACGTGTAATTTTTGAATATGTTTACAGTTAAGCTAGGTTAGAGAATGGATACCGTGTTTACCAATTTAATGTCTACTTAGAACTTAAACTGGTATTATTTTACAACGGTGGGAAAACCGACCGTTTAACCATATAATTTTGAAAAGTAAAATTGAAATAAATAATCATAGCAACGCATAAAACATCTATATATGCAAACAATATTTTATTTATAAAACATGGTATAAATTCAAATTTGATCGATGATAAGGCACATATAAGGAGATATGACAAATAATGACTACATTTTCTAGCATTTTACCTTCAATCTCACTTCAATTCCACTTTTTATATAAGATTACCACATTTTACGGTCAATAGGTCAAATATATCTCATTCATAATCAAGAATGATCATGTTCAAATACAACACAATACATAACAAGCCAAAACATTCATTATTATGTTATGCTTTCTCTTGTAGTATATTGGTCTAATCGAAAATGTATCATTTTATTGAGATCAAGGATGATCAATCTTTACGTATCTTTTTTTTCTTAGTGTCGTTTTTTGCAATAATACACGATATGAATTTTTTTATTGTAACTCTTTGTAAGAAACAAAAAAGTTAAGTACTTAGTGAATATGGTTGTCATTAAGTTGAATTTGTGTTTTATTAGTACCAGCTGTAAAATAAAATAGGTTTAAGTGTTTGTTTTACTATTTATGAAGATCAACTTTTGATATCAATTTTAAGTTACTACAAAAACTCTTCTTTTTTTGGAATTACCTTGTATTCGCCTTTTTTTTGATTGAATATCAACTTCTTTTTTGCGGTTCATACGGGTAAGCTTCGATCGGTTAGGTTGGTTTTGAGGTAAAAAACTCAAACCAACTTGAAACTGAAATTTTTTCAATCCAAAACAAATTAATTTCGGCTAATTCTGTCGATAACCAATTTAACTAAACTTGAAGGTTGTATTATTATTTAAATGATTAATTCACTTAAAGAGATCTACATTGGATCTCACCTAAATCGCCCCATCTATCCTCCTGAGGAGAAGTTTGGTTTCAAACTCCAATTCGAACAGGAGGAGTACGCCATGCTAATGTGCCTTGGATGATCCACATCTCCAGGTCAGGCGCTGATGAGCACATTGAACTATCCATGTGGCTGAGAGTCCTCACAGCCCAGGCACAACGACGCAATTATCAGGGGCGCGCTCTACCACTGAGCTAATAGCCCTTCGTGCGGGCCTCCCAAGTAAAATATAAATTCATGCTAGGAGAAATTTTGTATAGCAAATTATATGTATGTAATAAAATTTAACTTAGTTGTAGTATATGTTTTTGTATCTTATCACTAAATTAATTATTTAATGTACAACACCGCAAAATTAAATAATAAATTAAAATTTTGGTTAAATCGATTAAACGAATAACCATCAAAAACATTATATTACAAACCGAATTCAAACCGATTTAGTTTTGAAACCGAATCGAATTAAACCAATTTGATCGGTTAATTCAGTTTGAACCAAATATTGGTAAAGCTTAGTTGTTCATGCTTTCAACTTTTCATTTTTATAGTTGCTCTTGTATTGTTTATGTTTTAGAACGCTCTAACGTCTAAACTAAGATTTCAATTGTTGTCAAATTTCTATTTGAGCTTTGACTTTTTTTTATATATATATAACTGCACATAGGCATTCAATTACAAACTAAGCTAGGAATTTTTTGGTTTTACAGTAGGTGACAAAATTTCATGTTGGTGCACAATTTCCAACTGAGCTACGAATTCATAATGAATTTAATCAGTTGATGTTCACATTTTCGTGGGCAAGATTCAGTTGGGGATGTAGTTACCATTATTACTTCTCAATTTGCACAATAAATTTCAATTTTGCAATGGAAGATATTAGCAACTGCCAACAGTTGCTACACTGCAAGGAGGCAACGATCAAAAGGTAAAATGAATATTGCAGCTCTAAATCTGAACTGAGGAACTGTGATCGGTTTAAATCAAAGTTTACGATAAAAGCAAGAAATTTCAGCATTTCACAATCATCAGCAACCTGCCTAAATGACAAACCATATCAAATTCATTCACCACAGAGAATATTCTAGTCAAGGCAAAGATAAAATGAACGGTGAAATGCAATAACTCGGGAATAGGTATTAATGATCAATATGGGAAAACTTCAAATAAAAAGCCGCACAAACTTCATCATATTAACACAGCAATTCTCTCCTACCACCAAAATCAGTTAAGTAGCCTTTTTAGGTGTTTTAGCAGCAGTCTTCTTAGGTGATTTTGAGGCCTCAGATTCCTTAGTAGCAGTCTTCTTAGGTAAAAGGACGGAGTTGATGTTTGGCAATGCTCCACCATGCGCGATTGTCACTCCACCTATCAGTTTTCCCAACTCCTCGTCATTTCTTATTGCAAGAAGAACATGCCTTGGAATGATTCGGTTCTTCTTGTTGTCTTTGGCTGCATTTCCAGCAAGCTCTAGGACCTCCACTACTAAATACTCAAGAACGGCGGCAAGATAAACGGGAGCTCCGGTGCCAACACGTTGAGCGTACCGGCCCTTCTTCAAGTATCGGCCAATACAGCCGAAGGGGAATTGAAGACCGTCTTTGATCGACCTAATGACAGGCTTCTTCCTGGGTCCACTTGGCCCCTTTCTACCTCCGGCGCCCTTCTTCATTTTTCCGCCTGTCTCCATTGATTCGAGTTTGAGCTTCAAAATTAAACCTAGGGTTTTCTGAATTGATTTGGGATAAAGGTGATAACGATGTTGAAAGATATGTAAGAGGAGGAGATTTTATATTCCTAGGGATGACGTGGATGGCTAGTTTTAGTCGTTGGATTTCATTAGAAATGGACGGTGTAGACTGCAAATGACAGTGATCCAATTGGTTTTCTTTGGACCAATAGCGTGCTAGCGTTTTTGCAAATGAAGAAGAACCATATTATTAATTTGTTAAGAGCATGGTAACATGGTCCGACAAATTTGAAGCATTAAATACATTTGGTTTCTCCAATTTATCGATTATTATCGGAAAATATATTTGAAATTCACTATTTGCATCTGATTGACTGTTGTGGAGTTATTTAGCATTGGACGTTGCACATAAGTGAGAATTGAATTATCTATTGTAAGTATATAATTGCACAACAACGAAAAAACAACCCTTAAGGTGTTTAATATAAATTTATTTGTTGAAATTTATTTTAAGTCAAATTTTAGTAAAAAGATCATAATGTATTGATGTGAGGAATTGATCGCTTGCACATGCCAACATCCGATGGAATAGCATCAAACGAATTATCCAAAAATTAACCAAACAATCCAGACACCAAAATGCGGAAAAGTAAAGAACATCGAATTTACAGTGGTTCGACACTATCATCTACATCCACTCTATAATAACGATGTTGAAAGATATGTAAGAGGTGGAGATTTTATAGTTCCGGGGATGACGCAGATGGCTAGTATTACTCGTTGGATTTCGTTAAAAATGGACGGTGTCGACTGCAAATGCAATGATCCGATTGGTTTGTTTCGGACCAATAGCGTGCTAGTGTTTTTGTTAGTATCCCGTGCAGCGGTTAGACTTTTATGAAGAAACGTATTATTAGTTTGTTAAAAGCATGGTAACGTCGTCCGACTCTCCAATATATCAACTTTTATTGGAAAATATGTTTGAAATTCAATATTTTCATTTGATTGACTGTGGTGGAGATATTTAGCATTGGATGTTGTCCATAAGTGAGAATTAAATTAACTATTATAACCACACAACAACGAAAAAACAACCATTAAAGTGTTTAATATAAAATTATTTGTTTAAATTTATTTTAAGTCAGATTTTAATAAAAAGATCAGGGTGTGTTAATGTGGAGAATTGGTCACTCACACACACCAACATCGGATGGATTAATATCAAATGAATTATCCAAATTAACCAAACAATTCAGACACAGAGATGTGGGAAAGTTGAAAACATGAATTTATAGTGGTTCGACACTAACGCCTACGTCTACTCCATAGTAACTATTCACCATCATTGTTACAATTACAAGACTTGTCCAAGTTTCAATACATTTTTGGTGATCTAGACGTGCTGCTCAAACATTACTAAGTGATCCGACTACCAAGCGATCAAACACGAAATTACTTATCTAACCATGCTTTTCACAACTGATCCAAAACTCTGTGGCATGAAGTGTGATCCGATCCCACACTTTGTCACATGAGGTGCAATACGAAATATGATTTCATGTTGCCAACGCTGACCTGAAATCTCAAATCTATCTCTATGTCGTTTACGAGCGTTCCGGAACTTCGACCAAATCGCTTTGTACTTATCTGAATGTGTACCCAAGTGCTGAGTACTATGATGACCATAAAACCATCGTGTAACTGCTTTGCCAAAAAGAGGGTCAATGCTTTGCCCCAAAACATGTCATTCCCGTATGAGGAAGATGTGTTTTGACTGATCCGTAAATCTGAGAATCTAGATGTTAAGTACAAAAAGAAGTCTGTATGGAAATCCAATAGTCGAGAACTAGAGAAGCAAAAGCCACAATCGTGCCTGATCATATTAAGGGAAAACCACGAATTCAGAAAACCTAACAGAACCAATGATCACTTCGGATCGTGCTGACCAGAAGACCAATAAAAGGAAGCCTCGACGATTGCTGCAAATCGTATTATGAGAGATGACCAAGATAACCAGAGTAACCAAGAATTGGGAAACCGAAGTGACCCGAATTCCAGAAAAACAAAATAGCCAATAACCAGATGATCAGACGAATCTGAAAGCCAAAATAACCAATAACCAAATGAGCCCAAAATGCTCTTGACAAAGTGCGGCAAGATGACCAAAGATAAGCCAGAAGAGTCCAAGACACCATTACCAGAGTGTGATAGCCAAAAGAGTCCAAGATACCCTTGCCAGAGTGTGACAAGAGAAGTAATTAAAAGCCAAACGAGTAGGGCCCTACCTGCCACTAGGCAAGACGACCTTTCCAAGTCCTGACAAGACAACCCGCCCCATCCTAAGCAAAGTCCTTACTTGGGGCCCAAGATTTTTATACTCAGCGAGAAAAGTCCTTGCTATGCCAAGTCCTTAAAGTTTGAAATTAAAATTTCATATTTCCTTACTTCGCAAGCAGCGTCCCCTACAAGCGAAGTAATTTTTATTAAAGTTTTCAAGAGTCGGTGTATTTAATAAATTCGAAGGAAAACCAGTGGTTTATTGTCGAGCAAAAAGCATACCTAAGGGTTAAGGCCTAATCCCGTATGATGGTGAGTCGGCTTAGCCGCTCTCTATTTCAACTTCATTGAGTTCCGTTAAGTTTGAAGGGGATGGACTAGCGTCGGGTACGGAGCAGGAGCCGCACCCGTCCCCATACATGGGAAGGACGACGTAGCCATCTTTAATCCATAAAATAAAAAATAAACGAAGGAGATTGGACAGCTTATCCCCCGTAAAGAGCATTCCTAGGGATTAAGATATAATTTTGTAGATGGATAAGCAGGCTTAATCCTCTAAACTCCCGAGCCAGGTAACCAGAAATGAGTGAAGGAAATCAGAGGGTTTATCATTTGTAAAGAGAATGCCTAGGTATTAAGACCTAATCCGATACATGGGTAGGTAGGATTAGGCCCTCGAAAATCCAAAGCCAGATAATTAGAAATAGAGGTAAGATCAAACGGTTTCTTATCTACAAAGAGCATGCCCAGAGATTAAAACCTAATCCCGTACATGGGTAGGCAGATTTAGGCCCTCCGAACTCCCAAGCTGGGTGAATCCAGAGATGAGTGTAGGACCTTGGATGGTTTCTCGTCCACAAAAATCAAGCTTAGGGATTAAAGCCTAATCCGTAGATAGGTAGGCGGACTTAGACCCTCCACCCTCCTACGATCTTGTAAACCAAAGGGATTAGTTAATTGCAAGGCGGATGGTTTATTGTCGGGCATAGAGCACGCCTAGGGAATAAGACCTAATCCCGTACGTGTGTGATCCGACTTAATTCCATTCGTAACCGATAAACCATAAGCATAAGATCTAGGAGGCTAGAACCAACATAACCAAAGTTTAGAGATGATAAGCTAGATTTTTAATCATTAAATAACCAGAATACAAGATCCAGAGACCTAGATAAAAGTAGGGTCACATCCATAAGCCGGAAAACCAAAATACTAAAAAAACAAAAGTGTAAATGCCAGAATCCAAAATATGAAATGCCAAACACCGGAATTCCCAAAACCAATGTCCAGAGTGTGGGATGATGAAAAGCCGATAAAATGAGAAGCCAAGAAAACCAAAAACTAAGAGAACCAAAGTCCAAGAGCTACAAAATTAGAAAATCCAGAGGCCACATCAGTTGATGACCAAACCCCGAGGAGCAGGTCTTGGTCCATTCCTATCCCGAGTCGGAGTAGGTGGTCGTGCCTGTCCTAGTACTACAGCTTGATTCCAAAGGTATTCTGTCAGCTCGCCGCGTCTGACGCGTTATTCGATCATATCCCTGAGATGCCTGCAATCATTAGTACCGTGACCATCTAGGTCGTGAAATAAGATATGTCTGCCAGAATCCTTCACCCTTTGGGTCGACTCTCCCGTGGGAGGCTTCCTAAATGAAGCAACTGGGTGAACTTCCAAGTAAATCTTCTCGAGAGGACGAGTAAACTCCGCGTATGAAGGAAATTTAAGCTAATTCTATTGATACGAACTCGAAGAGCAACCTTTCCTTTGCCTTTATCAGAATTGGACGATCCTTCACCCTGAACCGAATCAGTCTTGAGAACTTTATGTCCGTTCTTGCATCCTCTTCTCTAAGAAACCTATTTGCCCAAAGTAGAATTCACCAAGGTCCCTCGGTGGATTCCGATGAAGTGATATCTTGGAATCCGTCTTTTCCAAGGCACCATAAACAGTAGCCATCAAAACCACAGAAGGGGTTTGTTCAATTAACCTAAGCCAAAGCGGCATTAAAACTCTCAAAGAACTTACGCAAAGTCTTGTCAGTCCTTTGCTTACATTCCATAAGACTCATCACGTTTTTGGGTCGAGCGATATGAACCCTGAATTGTTCGATGAAATTCCTAACCAAAACATTCCAAAAATTAACTGATTCGTTTTTCAACTGCCGAACCCACATAGCAGCAATATCCGCAAGATAAAGAGGAAAACACTTCGACATAACACTCTCTGAAGCCGAAAGTACTTCCATGTGGCGCATATAGTGCATCAAATGAATCATAGATCCTTCCAACCATCAAAATCTTTCAACGCCAATAATTTGAAATCGGATGGGTTCCTAGAATTCAATATCCTGAGTGAGTGGACCATGAGTATTGCAATCCATGTTTGAAAGAGAGGCCCTACCTCAAGTGTATCGTCGAATAATATCAACGATCCGAGCATTATTTCCATTACCAAGCAAGCGATTCCAATCATTCAAATGCACACCGGTGCCCCAGTGTCAAGTCCAACGTTAGCGAACCGTTGATCCATAAGAATGATATCAGATTCAACCCTAAACCGGGGTTCCCCGACTAGCACAAAGCTAGCCTTCAGAACTACAAGAGTTCCTACAACCAAAACTATGCACGTTGGCGCTTAAGCGACATTACCAAACCGAAAGCCCAAAACCTTGTTAACCAATACCTGAACCGAACCTTGAACATGATTAGGGGTAGTGCCGCAGGGCCTAGCCGACTTAGTACCTGTCTGCGGATTGGTGTCGACACGGGGTTGTTCTTCGGGAATTGCCCCAAGTCCCAAGCTAAACCTTGAGGAACATTAGCACTTGTTTTCACGATATTACCTTGGCCCAATGGCCTTCCGAAACCTTCAATCCTAGTGAGAACAGTATTCATAGTAGCTTCCAGCCTTCGAAAGTGCTTTTTCTTGTTGTTCCAACCACCGAGGTTGATCCTTTATCAAATCCTTGACGACTCCATCAATATCCTTACGAGTAACATAGTTCGATGGATGTCCAATAGAGAATACTTCCCGACTTTCCTCTACATCTTCTCCATATGAATAAGCCAAACTTATATGTTTCCTTTTAACCATAATGAAATCCAAGACAAACCCAAAAGAGTTTGTTTCCCTAACAACCCAAAATTTGAAGGCAATCCAACACACCTACCCAAACTTATATGTTTCCTTTAATCATAGCCGTGGATTGTCATTTCTGTATTGGCTTGGCCAAATGACCTCATTTTTCTTGTGAGTTCTATTTTATGTCTTTTGAGTGTTCCCTCCTAATTTCATGTTAATTCGAGTTCGTATAAGTTATCTATGTTCAATTGAAGCTGCTTTGGTCAAAAAAGGGTTAGCATGTAAAAATAAAACTAAGAACTAAAGTACTTACATAAAATGAAAAGATGATGAAACAAAAGCATACAAGAAAAGACAAAAAGTAAAGACTGTGAAAGTAAAAGAACTAGGCTAAGAAGCCATTAAAGAAAAGCTTTTATGTTTAGTTTTTCAAACTTTTGCATAAAAAGTATGATCCTTTTGCATAAACATAAGAAGGTTATTTATACATATTTAAAACCCTAATCTCCTTTTAGGAGATATCAAAAATACCTTTAACATTGTGTGGCCTTCAAATCATCGTTAGAAATTAATTAATCCTCCATTAACCTATGCTTTTGCTTTTCAATATGGTCCATTGGTAAGTGGGCAGGCGGACATTTCAAGAAGCACAAACTCTTTTCTTTTCCCCTTCTTCCGCTTTCATCGTACACGCATAAATAAATCCGTGAAGACATTTGAAGTCTTCACTCGTTTTCCTAAAAAATGAAATTAGAATGTGTAAATAATTTTTTATTAAAATTAATACATACACAACGTGTCCATTTCCTCAAATATAGATGAATGAACCATGACCTGATTTTTTTTGTATTTTGGTAAAAGTATATACAAATATCCTAATATGCCAGTTATATATAAATAAAACAAAATTAAGTATTAAAGTAAAAATATGCATTTTTACATGCATATCATTTTTCGTTGGACTTTTTTCTTCAATCTCGTAAAAGTATGGTTACTCCTTATAGTGTTAACGTTCAACTTACTATGGAAGTTCATTCTGTTCCTATAATCTAAGCTTCTGTATTTTCATCAATATTATTTCTTATAATATTCTATTTATACCTGACCTCTTTATTTATTACCTCAATTAAAATCATTTTGCCCATATTAAGTGGTTGTTATCCCTACGGACGTTTCCTTAATAAACTTATTTTCTTATTCCAAATTTCACATATTTACTTCCTCCTTATCTACACATAAATGCCATAATAGTCTCAATAATCCATTCACATTCCTTGTAACCCCTCGGTGACCGCTCATTTACCACTTAAAAAATTGTGAGTTACAATATTTATATAAAAGTTCTATTAATTTATAACGAATAAACAAAATTAAATTAAATCGAGTTTGCCACGTAGTGTTAGTTCGTAATTTTTTGAAATGAAGTTCAAATTAATATATAAAATAAAAGATATGTCGAAATCGTTCCAAACAAAAATCTTCGGGCCTTGTTCAAATATAGCTTTCAAATGAATGTCACAATTCTTGATTTGGTCTTGTACATTTTGAGATATTCTAAATTAAATGTTCAAAAAAACACGGTCAAATAGTTTGTGAACCATATCTAATTAAGTAGCTAAATTGAATATTTTAAACTATGGAGTTAAACAATTCAGGTTGTCCTATGTTGAGTTAAACAAGAGTCTTTATTGGATAATTAAAATTATCTTCATGGATCTCTCGGTTCGAGAAATAAGAGGATCAAACCATTTCTTCCGAGTCTCTTTCAAATTCAATAAATGTTGGTTGATCGTATATTTCATTATAGTCCTACGATTTAAAGTATCATTTCCTATTTGATCACTTTGAATTCCATAGAATACTTTCATAACAACCGTTATACAGTGCAGAACCATTAAAAAGGTACAAATATATAATAAGCCTACAGTTCTAGTAATGTTATTTAGAGTCATATCCCGTAAGCCAACTACAGTGAAGTTCATACGCTTGGTGACCAATAGATTCCATTTCGAATTCTGGTAGGTAATGCGAATCGAATGTATAACAATTTGCTTAGAAAACGTCTTCTTCTTCAAAAATCTTGATAATCTCACAGTATCGATTATAAGCGCTTCTGCAAAACCACCATATGCTTTATGGGTTTCTAAAGACAACTGGCTAGCAAGGAAGTTAGGATGGTTATTATAACCTTCTATCACCATGTTCCATAACATTTCATAGCTTAGACCCCTAACTGTGTGCAACATAATATCATGCTTGCAATCAACTTCAAGGCATGCTTTCATGAAAATAAGTAACTCCAAAGAAGACAAATTGATGGTGGACATTTTTATTCAGTAGGTTACATTAAAATTTAGAGAAAAAATGAACATTTATAAGCTTTAGAAATCCTAGTTTTAAAAAGTCTCAACTGCAAGACATGTTGTTGCTAGTCGCATTTTTCAATCGCATTTGGTGTCAACACAAATAGTGTAGCCACGTTATGTAAAGGAAGTGCGTACAGTGTCCGGTCGCATTCAGTGTCAGGACAAAGATAGAAACCACGTTATGTAAAGAAAGTGGCTACAACATCCAGTCTCATTCAATGTCAGGACAAAGACTGAAATCACGTTATGTAAAGAAAGTAGCTATAGTGTCCAGTAGCATTTGATGACTGTAGCTATGTTGCACAGTTTTCTTTGCACTTGGCATCATTCACTAATCTTTCAAATGAACCATTAAGATTTTCTTTTTTTGTCATTATAAATACCGGCTATGTGAGATAAAATGATCTATAAATTTAACTCAACTCATAAAAATGCCAATTTCATATCCATCCTCATATAATTACACCGACATTCTGTCTGGACCATCATATCATAATCCATCTTTACCTAGAGAACCGAATAAATGGTACATTGAAATGAAAGAGCGATATTATGAGGAATTGTGAAAAAGAGAGCTTGAAGAAGGGATGCATCCAATGCAAATAGACCATTAGCAATAATAACCTCCTCAACGTATCCAAAGGTCACAGGGTGTAATTCCTCTTGTCCAAAATGAAGCTAAAGCCGATGAGGTACAATACGCAAATATTGTATGCTTGTGTGGTTTCGAAGCACCACTGCTAGTCGTCCGACATGGAAACGACATTGATCGCCATATTATCGTTGCCCTGTACGTCCAAATGGATGTGAATTTGGACAGTGGATAGACGATCGTTTCCCTTTTAGGGCTATTACTTATGCTTTGGAATTGGAAGAAGAGGTCATGAAGCTGCTCAATCAAGTAAATGATTTTATGCAGGCAAATTATCGCCTACGTAATGGTATGAATTAGAAGTTTATTATTTCATGTTATGCTAGTCAAAAATGGTTATTTTCAATTGTATTTTTATGACTATTATCAATTTTATCTTTATGGTTATTGTCATTTTCAGTATCTGTGCAACAAAAATGTAATTCAATTTATCGTGCTACATGTTGAATTAATGATTTAACCAGTTTGGTTGGAAAATAGACATGATCAACAACACAGTAATGTAGTATGTAGTAGCGACATGTAACGTACAATGATCAACAACACAAAACAATATATATTGAACTTAATCTAAATCGTCGTTTAGCATATATTGATACAAAATGATAGATACATATGTACATCATGAAATTAAGGGGGAAAATATAAGTTTATTATAAATCTACATCAGCACCATCGTCATTGTCGTCCATGTCATCGTCGTTCTCATTATCATCGTCATCGTCATCACCTCCACCTCTTGAACCACCTCCACTTCCTGAAACGTCAAAGCCCCAAATCCGAACGCATCCTATCGAGCCTGTAGCTCATCGATCTAAGTCTGCATCGGACCCTGCATCGCATGCATTTGTTTCTGCATCTCTGTCTGATGTTGTTGACCCAACATCTAAGAATGAAGTAGTGTCATATACTAAATAGTGGCTATATACCCTCATTGCTGGTCCAACCTAGGTAAATACTATAATACAAAAGTATTATTTCACTGTATATTACTTAAATAAGTACAAGCACTAATTTAACAATTAGCTAAGTTACCTCGTGAGGCGGGTAAAGTCCATGTGTGGTGATACCAGCAATAACCTCATCAGGTGGATAAACTATAGGTTGCGTGATCAAAGTACCACTCAGATCATATGCTCTGAAAGAGTCATCAAGATCCAAATTCGTAGGATGCTCGGAGTACTACGATGGGGTGGGATCAAAAGTAAATGACGGAGGATAAACTCTACGAGCAGCCATATGTGGACCTACATGATCAAAGTCCATACCCCTGATTGTAAATCTGGTAACAAGTAACATAGGTGCAACTCTATCCCAATACGTATGAAAATCAGCTTCAGGTATGAAAAATGTTAGTGTGACTATCTAGCCTGTATAAGGTCCTATATATAATCTATTAATTGTTCGACGTCTGTTGAACATATCATCACTCCAAAATGGATCTCCGGGTACATGCAGCTCACTCATGACTAGAAGTAACATGTATTTCCCTAGTATTAAATAGGAAGATAGGGTGGTGGGAGAAGAACAACACAAAGAAGAAACAAATGATATGCAACGGTGAGGGGATGTGCATCATGAAGCTGGCCGGCTTGTGTGAGAGCAATCCAGTAAGAGGCCCACGGTGCTCGTAAAATGTTGGCCCTGGGCCTCAGATTAATCTGATATTGGATCTCCATCAAAGTCGTGTCTAACACCGACGGACGTACGCGTAACCAGCTGGATACTCTCCCCTCGTCTCGTGCGGGGAAAATATGAATCAGCTGCGTGATTGGTCACCTCAACAATGAGTGGATGCATGTTGACCGTGTGTTCGTAGTACCACCACGACAACACGTACCAAAAACCAAACATCTGAGTCATCTCTCTAAAAGAAAACGAGTCTAATGTTGTGTACAGACAACCCAGTATAGCTGAACCCCATTCTATCATATGCATATGCTCTAAATCAGTTAATGTTACTAGGTAGCCAAATTGAATCATACACTTTTGGTTCGAAAAGAATGTCGAATCAAAAAGATAAAAAAAGAAAAGCCCAAAATACAACATCCTCCATTGTCATGGTACCCATATGAGCTAAAATATACTTCTGTAAATATGCCAGTGTAACGGCTCCAAACGAGATATGATTGGGGGCGAAATCAGACAAATACAAGGTGTGCGTCTCAGTGACTCAAAGCTAGAGTCAAATGGGTATATCACTCTATCTGCACCTTCTATCTCAATCCCCGCGAACATATAAAAATTAGCCGAGGGTAATACCAAACTCAAAATCCGAAAAATGAAATGTATGTATGATGGACCACCACCTCTCGATTAAGGCACCACGGAAGAACATTTCATTGTTATTACAACAATTCCATCAGAATACAAGAATATACAGAGTATAAATGAATATTACACAGAAATATCAGAGATTTAAATTACATTTAAATACATCGCAGTGGAAAATAATACAATACACAATGCAACGCAAGCCGTAGGATAGGGTTTTTACCTTATAATAGCCAAGAATGCTTGATACGTTTAAAACAAATCATTTGATACTATTATAAGTGCATATTGTATAAAACATCTTCAAATCATAAGTATCAATCATAGACGGCATAAGCGCCCCATCCCACTATGTCGCCATATTAGGCTCTACAAATAAAACCGAAATACACGTATTGTATTATTTTCCGCTGCGATGTATTTAAATGTAATTTAAATCTCTGATATTTCTGTGTAATATTCATTTATACTCTGTATATTCTTGTATTCTGATGGAATTGTTGTAATAACAATGAAATGTTCTTCCGTATGGTTCTAATGTGTCTTGTTCTCTGAGCTTTGTAAATAGTAATGGTTGGTCAAATGACTAGGCATGTCTAATCTCAAAGAAGCATTCGAATGGACTAGCTCATGACATATCCCATAAACTTTATGGCACTACGTCGTAATAATGTGTAATACGCCTTGACCAACTACCACGAAAGCTGAGGTAGTCAAACTAGTAAAAAGACATTTGATCTTGATTAATATACTATAAAATAACGCTATAACCTAACTATGTAATGATTATATTAGAGTCTGAAATCATACCTCAACGGTTTCAAGAGCTGTGAACATACAGTGAGAGTAACCCTCCGATAACTCATGTACAATCCATAAGTCGAGTATCGTCGTCTCGAGCATAAGAGGAATGTGCGCAGGACCAGACGTCTCATCTATTTGAGGTCGACCAGCCCATCTGGTGATTTTGGTCACATGTGGCGATATCTCAACGTGATATCATTCTCACATTGTTCTTCACCAAAAGTGGAGAAGATAAGCAAGATGTATTATTGTCGGTAAACGGCGCTGCAATGTAATGTGAATATCTTATCCCTCCCATCTACAACTAATTTTAACATTCAGTTGTAAGTTGATCGAAGACTAATTAAACTAGGTAGGTGGATTCTATTTGAACACATGTATTTACTAAGTTTACCCAGAAAAATGCATGATTAAACTTTCTCTGCTTTGCAATTTTTTTCCATTTTCAGCATACCTCGTACAGCCTCTGCGAGGTGTCTTTAGAGCACCTCGTAGTGGCTCTATGAGGTGCTTTTAGACTACCTCATAGAAGCCCTATGAGCAGGGGCGGAACTAAAGGTGGACCAGTGGGGGCCATGACCCCCAAGGTTTCAGGTTTTACCAAAAAATCAAATGCAAATTTTCAACTCAGCAACAAAAGCAGCCTAATCTAGTTCATTTCTATGATTCTTTATGTCTATAAAAAGTCTGAATTCTTTTGCAATTATGCCATAATCTTGATTTGCTATGTTCTTGCAATTATGCACTAGTTTGAAGTCTGAATCCTAATTTTATAATGCTAGTTACAGGAGTCAAATTGCAGTGTCATCAGATTATATCACCTTCCACTAATTTAAAAAGACATGAACGATTTTTCCCTTTTTCCCTCGCAGTTGTACCTTGCAGACGTAGAATATGCAGTTTAAGAAGTACTTTTAATTATTTAAAAGTTGCTACCATTGGTTTATAAGTGTAATGAATGCTTAATTTTTGGTTTGATATATGAAGATTTTTTGTCTAGTTCATAAAATATTACTTCATCATAAAGGCCCAGGCGATCCAGACTGCAGAGTGCAGATGTCCATCGCCCAGTTCATGACTCAGAGTTCAATTAGACGATTGAACCATGTACGTCAACGCGGAGATCTAACCACATTTATACTTTGTTCAAAATATAATCTAGGGAAGTTGGTAAATTACCTTCTGACATTATATCCATTTTCAGCATTCACTTATTTGTGCTTTTTCTTTTTGTCTCATCGTATCCATGTTTATTTTAAAAATGCAATGAATTTTTTTTTTTTTTTTTTTTGTTCATTTTTTTCTCTCTTTTTAATTGATTGTCAACGTTCAACAATTGATGCGGTCATTTAAACATAAAATACAAAAAAATACATCCTACTGTGTTTACATTATCGGTTGAAATCATAAGAAACCAACTTATATCCCAATAGAATTTCCCTTACCCTTTTTCTATCGTAATTAAAATAAATAAAACCAAACATAAACATAAATGTAAACAATCAATCATTTGTAAGACAAACGCATTAGCTAACTTATCATTTTCAGTAACCAGTCCCCACAGAATACTACTTAATAAGCACCTTCTCGTCTCCATTCCTCTTGGAATTATCAAGGACTACACTAAGCATACTTCTAAGAACGTCATTGCAATAAGAACGTATAGTAGCCTTTCCAGCTGCTTGAAATGCTTTGTTAGCTTCATCCTTTTCATAAGCTTTCTTATACTGGAATCAAAATTAGTCATCGTGGACATCTTGGTCTTTCTTTAGCAATATACAAACACATAAAGAGAGATACATATTCGAGGTTTTCCCAATATATTAATTCTGTTGTATAAGCAGAGACAAATCTTCTGCTGCATGTAATATAGACACAGATTCATGATCTCTCCATGATCTACATTAGACGGGATGCATCATAGATGCACGCTGTAGCAAAAATAAGAAGGCAGGCCTAGTCTATGGACCCAACAGCTTCTTCCATCGTGCGTAGCCAAGCATTAGAAGGAAGATGAAGAAGCAGCCAGAGGAGGTGCCTGCAACGAAAGACCAGAACAAACTTTTATCGGTTGTGTTGTATAGTTGACATGGGATGTTCATCGCAAATGCTCCTACTATCAGGGTGTCTATGGCAATTGCGAAAGATGCGATTGTCAATATCAGTTGAAGCTGAATTAGTTCGTTTCGCTGGTTGTCCAGTTGGATGTTGACGTAGTCTTCTGTGTCATCTATGTATTCTCTCACCTAGTAACAAAAAGTAAGGAACGGTTAAACAAGGAAATCATGAATATACCAAGCATATGAATGCATCTAGTACATATAATGAATATTAAATTACAACATCTATTTTCTGCCTAAATCAAGGAAAAAAGGAGGAAAAAAGATAGAAAGAAGCTTGTCTTGTTGAGAGAAACGTGCAAACAGACCCCTTGAAACATGGATTTTCAAATTAGCCTTGTTTTCAAAATGACTATTTTCACAACACTCTTTTTGTTATATATTGTTTTTATCTTAGTTTTATAATTTCTTATATCTTTATAATTTGATAATTTTTTTTACTTTGTTTTCAAAAATAGTTTTATATATCGTTTACATTATATTTATTATTTTATATCAAATATTTCAAAAATTATTTTTCTAACAGTTTTATTAAGGTTTTTAAGATTAAAATATGTAATAATGATGTTTAATGATTTTCGAAGTTTCAGTTATTTTATAATGCAACATATATTTAAATAAAATGATTTTTAAAAATATAAAGGATATGTCGATATATCCATAATAAGTAAGACGACGTAGTCAGGGGTGGATCCAGTCCCATTTGAGTGGGGGGAGAGGACCCCACTGAAAAATATGAATCGAACTGACGCTTGCACATATTCGTTGAAAACAACCATACAAAGACAGGTGGAGGTAAAACTTATCGAGGGTGGCACAAATAATATAATGCGAAGATTCTCAGGAATTTGAATATACAGAAAACTAGCTTTCAATTTTCACTTCAGCTAACAAATTAAAAGGACAGGACCCCACTGAAATTTCTCCTTGAATCCGCCACTGGACGTAGTAGCCAGTAAGTAAAAAAAAAAAGGTATACTCGTCGCAACCTTCCACGAATAAATATGACCGTTGTTCTTCTATAAACACCAGACATTTTAAACGAATTATAAGAACCACTTTCTTCATTCATCTCTCCTCTTTATCTTCTCATTTTCTAAAGAAAATCTTAACTAAACTCTGCCAAAATTCAACTAGAATCAAATCCATTTATCTCTGATTTGATTTTGTAACATTCCCCCATCAATCTCCCAATATCAAAGTGCAATTCAGAGTTATATGACCGACTATAATCAAAGATCAAAAGATCTAGGTCTGTAAACTATCAAACCAAAAATCACTATTGAAAAAGGATGTGACTGTGGTCCGTAAATCGGATGAGCCTGGAAATTAATCGGGTGTGCTTTAGTAGCCCCGGAAACATAAGTGACTATGCACAAAGATTGGAAATTATGGATGATGTGTCTCATAACCTTGAAATCAAGATTGTATACCAACATTATATTGAAAAGAAATCCGTACGCAATTTGTGCAGAACTGAATGTAGGGTAACTCCAAACCAGTGTGAAAATCCTGATGTGTTCTTTCTTTTTACTTTACTGCATCTACTTTTATTTGCATCTTTATTCTTTTATTGTTTCTGCGATTATTAATTGAATCAATTTAAGTATAATTCTGTTTAAAGTTTAAAAAAGTACATACAATCAGGATAACACTGTTCAACCCCTCCTCTAATGTTAGTATAGCCTTAAGAGTCATACTCTGTGTTCTCATATTTGGTATTAGAGCATATTTGCGAAAAGTTTTAAAATGGCTACTAACATTAGTAATGGTAAGTAACATAGTTAATAATTCATTTGTGGAAAACCAATCTACTGGCAAACCACCATTTTTTAATGGCGGTAATTACACATATTGGTCATGTAGAATGAAAATTTATTTGCAATCAATAGAATTATACATTTGGAATATTACTGAAACCAAGTACACTGAACCCGGAATTAATTTTGCACAATGAACTGTTGATCAAAAAGTAGTTATTCAAAATAACCCTAAGGTTATGAATGTATTGTTTTGTTCATTAGATAGAAATGAATTTAATAGTGTCCGTTTACAAGTTTGCATTTGGAATTTGGAAAACTTTGCAAGTTACACTTTTAGGCACAAGTAAAGTTAAACAAACTAAGATTTTCGTGTTAATAAATCAATTTGAGTTATTTAAAATGAGTCCAAATAAATCCATATCCGACATGTATAGTGGATTTCCAGATATTATATGTTCGCTTACTGCATTGGGTAAAAGTTTTTTTTTAAAGACGATCAAGTTAGAACAAATTAAAATTCACCCACTACCGAATGAGATCATAAGACTAGCAATTGAAGTGTTAACGATATTATTCTAAAAATTAAAAAGTCGGTTGGCAATTTAATGTCTTTTGAAGCACAAATGCGGGGCGGAAGAGAAAACAAAGTAATAAAGAACAAATCAATAACCTTCAATGCAACGACAGACAAATCTGATTCAGAAAATGACGATGAAAAAGAAATTCTGCTTATGACAAGAGTTTCAGAAATTTCTGAAGTATAAGAGGATGAACAATTTCAAAAGAAATGATAACAAAAATTCAGAAAATAGAAGCGACATTCGAAATGATAGCGGATGTCTCAACAGTGATGAATTCGAACACGTAAAACGACATTGTTCATATTCTAATAAACTTCTGCACAAAATACCGATTTGTCCAAAAAATAGAAAAGATTTTTGATAAAATTAACATCTTCAAGTGATAATGATTCAATACAGAAATCAACTTCTGCTTATACACGGTTCAAATAAAGTTAAAACTGAATCAAAATAGATACCCATTTAAAAATCTTTGATTTTTGATTTCTTTGATTTTTGATTGCATTAAATTTTGAATTGATTATTGGTTGGTTGCTTTTTAAATGATAAAATTAAACCATATTTAATAATATTTAATTAACAAAATAATTATATAAAATGTATTTAAAAATTAAATTATATTATAATCAATTTATTAAATGTAAAAACAGATAAGTAATAACATAAATAGATAATTTGGTTAATTGGAATTTCCCACATCAACACATATACATCGACATACTATGCCAGAATTTTGAAATTCAAAACTTAGAATTTTCATCTACTTTTTCATCAATCCCTATGTCATTGAAAGATACTCATTGACCAGAGAATATGACTATTGATTGTTTATAATATATATATATATATATATATATATATATATATTAATTTCACCTTCCATTTTCAAAATTCAAACTATTTTCAAGCAACTGACTTTCAAAAACACTTCATCAATTGCTTCTTCAAGCATATCAACCTCCATAAGACTCAAAAAATGTCAAAACTTATCTTTTTAATGATCAAAAGACTATCCAAGCCTATATAAGCTACATGAACTTTGGAAAAGTTCATATAGCGAAATTTGCAAGTTTTAGTGCTTTTCCAACTTATGAAATCGATTCTCTTTGTTCTGAAAATAACGTTATCAGTTTGACTGATGCTTCTCAAAATGATTTTGTATGCTATCCGCGTCTAGTTAAAATGTTTTATGCAAATTTGAAAGAAAAAAATATGAAGGAAATGAAGGCGGAGTTTGGAGTAGTGCTAAAGGAATGCAAATTGTTTTAGATTGTGAAATTTTGGGTAACATATTTTGATGCAAATCCAAATTGATCTCTCTACTTCTAAAATATATGAGCACGATCTTGAAACTTTTCATCACATTTTTCGATGAGGATAATAAATTTGAATTCAAAAACAGCAATTTTTGACCAAAAGCAAGGATTTTGAATCTTCTTTTACAACACACTATTACTCCTAGATCGAGTAATTTCAATAACTCAATTATAACTGTGTAAAACTCTTTTTGCTTTTTATGGTCATGATGGCACAAATTGAGCATAAGTTATTTTGGATGATATCTATCTTAAAAATCTTTCAAACGATGAACATATTTTTCATGGAGTTTATCTCACTCGTATCTTTAACTATTTTGGAGTTGATTTCAATGGAAGAATTTGTTTTGTTGAAGGAATTTTAATCAAGCTAACCTTGCTCTCATGAAAATTTCATTAATTTTTGAGTCTTATGAAACTCTTCTCGATAAAGAAGAGATGATTGCACATGAGGAGGATGACGGAATTCAAGAAGAGGAAGAAGGGAAAACTTCCTAGGAAAGTATAGATTTCTGGGCCTATCATACTAACAAGGATCTTATCAAAAACCAAAAGAAGATCGTTGAAAGTCAAAAGATTCTTAAGCAATTCCTTATTAAAAAAAAATTGAACAAAATTTCTGACAAAATGGACAAATTTTTTGAAAAACTAAGCCGAAGGCTTGGACTATCCGCATCATCATCTTCTTCTACATCTTTCTAGCTTATTACCTATATATTTGATAATAATTATTGTAATAGTTTATGTTTGTTATGAAGTCATGTATTATTTGAATTTCATGTACTGAATGTAATCGTTGTTTAAATCATCAATAAAAATCTGTGTTTTTCTGTAAAGCATCACAAATCATCTCTGGAAATTAAAACAAATACAAACATATAAGTTACTAAATATAAAAATATATCAAAATAGGTAAATTTTGAAAAACACAAGGTATAAGTCGACATACTTATAGTATTGCAAGTCAACATACAACGACCAGTTTCCAAAAACAAAAACAAACAAACAAAAAAAAAACTTTGGAAATTTAAATAGCTATCATATGTCTATTCATTCCAAACGACATTCCACCCATAAATACCTCTCCAGACCCAAAAAACAAGAATAATCATTATTTTTTCTTTCTTTATTTCCTTAAACTTTAAATCAAAATAATGGCTTCTCATATCCACAATTTAACCAAAAACCTTGAACAAACACTCGAATCTTTGAAAAATACTCTCTTTCATTCTTCGAAACTATAAGCACTTATATTTGAGTCAAATGCAAATAATTAAGGAACAAAAAAGACATTTTGATGCGATTCAATGGATGATTTCATCCCTCATCAAATAAGAACTAATAATTAATCTGGAGTGCACATAAATAAAGACAATGAAATTGAGAGGCTATAAATGCGGATCCCATCTTTGGTGAAGATGATTGGGTTGAAGTGTCTTGTAATGTCTAGATAATCAGGTTTATTTGATTAAATACTTGAATTAGTGTTGATTTAATTTGTTTTGTTTGACTTGGACTGATTGTACTATGATTTGTGTGGTTTGACTGAATAATTTAATTGATGATAATGGCTTGGCTTTATCGCTTTACCATTCTTATGATTATATTTTTCATGATTAGCACAGATTATTTGAGTTAGGGGAAGTTATATGTTACTAGAGTTCGTATTAGAGTTAGTCAGTGTTAGAATTATTATTAGCGATAGAATTGGAATTAGGATTAGAATTAAAGTTAGGATTAATAAAATTGGAATTAGAATAAGAGTTAGGATTAGTCAAATTAAGATTAGAAATATTAATTTTTGTTGATGACAGAGAGTAATATAAAATAGGACAGATAGACATAGGTTAAGGTGGGTTTTAGAATCCATGGAAAATTAGGTTATATTTTATACACAAGGTTGTCATCGTAAAAAAGGAGGAGATTGTTAGTAACATAGATAATGGTTTTGATGACACAACCTTAGAAAATAATATAAAATATGAATACTAATGTCTACCTATATATATATATATATATATATATATATATATATATATATATATAGTATATCGTGCAAGATATAGTAAGTTACTGATTATCAAGATTGTACAGTATGAAGATTATCCAGACGATTCAAGAGTTAGAGAATGAAGATTCATGGGTATTGAAGAGTTCGAGATTTCAAGATGTTCCAGATAAGATTAGTCTTTTTCAAAATGATTTTCAAATAAGTCCGGTTTTCAAAATTATTATTTTCAAAACATCATTTTTGATTTCTAACCTTTCATATTATTTTTATCTTAGTTTTATAATGCCTTATATGTTTATAATTTGACAATTTCTTTATACCTTGTTTTTGACAATAGTTTTATATATTATTTGCAGTATATTTATTATTTTATATTAAACATTTCAAAAATTATTTTCTAAAAGTTTTATAAAATTCTATTATGATTGAATATATATATATATATATAAACTATGCTTAAATGATTTTATAAAGTTACCAGTTAAAACAACGTATTTTCAAAATGATTTAAAATAAAAAGATTTTCAAAAATATAACGGATATGTCGACGTATCCATGATAAGTATGTCACCATACTAGGCAGTTTTTCAAAAATTAAAATATCAAAATAAAAGCATATTTGTTGCAACCTTCCGCAAATGGACATGCCAGTTGTTCTTCTATAATACCAGACATTTTGAATGAATTTTAACAATCACTTTCTTCATTTCTCTTCTTTATCGTTTTTTCATTTTCTAAATAAATTTTTAACCAGACTCTGCTAAAATTCAATAAAATCAAATATGTTCATCTCCGATTTGATTCTCTATCATTCTCTCATCAATCTCTCAAGATCAAAGCGCAATTCAAGGTTATACGATCAATTGTAATCAAAGATCAAAATATCTGAGTTTGTAAACTCTATCGAACCAAAAAACACTATTGAGAAAGGATGCATTTGTGATCTGTAAATCAATTGAATGTGATCGAGATTAAAAATCAATTGAATGCACTTAATAGCCCAGATATCTAAGTGATTCTGCCCAAAGATCAAAAATTCTGAAGGTGTGTCTCATGGCCTTGAAATCGAGATTGTATATCAACATTATATCGAAAAGAAAGTCCAAACAGGATTTGTGCAGGACTGGATGTAGAGAACTCCAAACCAATATAAAACTTCTGGTGTTATTTCCTTTTAGTGTATTTATTTTTATCTGCATCTTGATTATGTTATTGTTTCTGTGATTGTTAATTGCATTAATTTAAGTATAATTTTGTTATAAGTTTAAAAAGATTTATATAATCAAGATAACACTGTTCACCTCCCCTCTTTAGTGTTAATATAATTTTAGATCCATGTTTTTGGCTCTCTCTCTCTCTCCCTCTATATATATATATATATATATATATATATATATATATATGTGTGTGTGTGTGTGTGTGTGTGTGTGTGTGTGTGTCTATATACAACAAAGTTTGTAAATGCAAAGTGTACAAGAAGGATTTTTAGGTCTATAAAGGCATGACATAAGCTTTTTGGGTAAAAATATAAAGAAAATTTGACATTTCAAATTAACCGTTGCAAAAAATGAAAAACGGTGATTTAAGATTCGAATTTGAACTAATATGCATTTTTATTATAGATTTAAAACAAATAATTGAAACTCATATGATTCAAATTTCGATTTCTCAAAACTATTTGAAGATTTCATCAAACTCCAATTTTGATTCCTTCTATCAATTCAAATCGATCCGCAGAATTTATTCCGAGATTTAATGTCGTTTATTGAAAAACAATCTTTGAATAACAATAATGAACGACGTTACATAGCTCTTGATCGTACTGAAATTGAAAAGTTGAAAATGCTACTTTTTATTTTCTAATTTTTTTAATTTCGATTAAATAATTAAAGTTTAATGATCTTTATTAGTGTTAATATCTGCAGCTAAAGGTAAACAGATTCTTGAAGTATATGCCTCAGCAGTTTGAGGTGCGAGACGTATAGAACATACGCTTCGTATGCCTCAAGTTGATGAGGCGTAAACTCTAAAGGTAAAAAGCTTTTTGAAATAAGTCTCGAGGCGTTTTATCTTTTATTTCATCGATGCGCTCCTCAAGACGAATGTTAAGTCGAGTTTTTTAAAACAATGATACACACGCATAGATATATACAGATATGTTAAATGTCATAGTTTAGCAGGTATGTTAAAGGATACCCGAAATATCTGAAATCCGTCGGCTCCCATACCGAAAAACGGATAATAACGATATCTGAAATAATGAATACGACCCACATCCAAAAATTATACGTTCGCATTTTATCAAGTTATAGTTGATATTTTGTGTAATTTATTACAACGATAGACAGGTATTTATTTGTATCAAGTTAATATTTCATATTATATGAATATAATACATATTAATGGCTCAAAACCTTATTATCATTCTATTTGTTTATTTTTCACACTTCTATAATTATTGGGATCAGAAAAAGTTCGTGCTAAAGCTAAACTTTATACTTATGTTTCTCGATTTACTGATTGTTGGTGGATATGATAATTATCCATGTTCGAAAATGATTGATACGGATATGACAGTATCTATAATCCGAAAACATCCGTTTGCATGCCTACACTATAGTATAGTAAGGCCAGTGTCAGCTTTATGCTGTCAAAATACCTAAGTTTACAATACAGGTGTAATGATTCAGAATTTTGAACCAATTTGAAATTGGAATTTTTAATACTTAACTTAAATTTTTTGAACATAAAATAAATTTGAGAACATTTAATAATATTGATAGGTTAAACAATAGGTTTTATTTGAATTATAACATTTATAAATAGAAATGATTATTAGTAAGTTTGGATTTACTGATATTATTTATCGTTCGATCGGATTTGTCAAAAGATAACATCAATTAATAGCATTAGCATTATGCATTGCTCTTTGTTTTCATAACGTTTAAGGTAAATGCTACCAAAAACACATTCCTTCTCCTTTTTACCAGTGTTAACACTTGTAATTTTGCATGCAACATTCCATGCATAAAAAACACATGTCATATAATGTGTCACTCTCTCCTTACTCCTTTTTCCCTATAAATACCACCCTTTTGCTTCCACTTTTTCATTCATTCTCACTTTTTTCTTTCTCTCTTCTTTTTAAAGCTTATGGGCATGGTTTTCATGGCATAAGTCTTCTTGCCAAAGTTCGTCCTCCTCCTCTTATAAAGAGATAAGATTAATATATATATATATATATATATATTGGCAAAGAAGATGGTGCGCGGAAATACTGTTTGAGGGTTCGTTCAGCTAGGCTTTGAAGATTTGGAAAGCTGTTAGGTGAAAACTCTTTAACCACGGTTTATATATTTTAATTAGTAGCTAGACTAATTTAAATATAGTGATGAATTATTATTGGTTAATGATGATTGATATTTGTTGTGATGGATGATGGATGCGAAGTTTAGAACACACACTATTAAGCGTTAGTGTTATAACGCTTGTGCACAATTATGATTTACTGAATCATGTTGATGATGGTTGCTATGGATGTTTAAATGGTTGTTGATGTTGTTTTGCACATACTATGACACAACAATTATGGTATCACCTTGGTGATCGAAAAATCTCCTTCATAATTAAAAGCAATATCATTATTGAAATTGAAGGTTAATAATTGGAAAAGACCATATGCATGAATTCTTATATATTTAAATGAATAAATAAATACCGAAACATTCTAGGATGACAGAGAGGATAGTGTCTAGGCTTGGGTTTGGAAATGAAGTTTTTTGCTCTCCTTGGCTATCCCTAACTGATCCGACGAATGAGATGGTTAATTTGAAATTATTTGAATTTAGAAATGAATTGGAATTTAATTTATTAAGTAAAAAATAAAAGTTGAATTTTTAACCCAAAATTGGCAAGTCAATGTAAATTACTTTAAATGGTTTACATAAGTATATAATGGTTTTCTAAGGTATTTTAAAATATTGAAGAATAATTTTTATTGCGGTCAAAATAGAGCTTGCCATACAACGACAATTCGCGTATTTTAGATGCAAACTTTAAACGCTTATCACTTTTGCAATCGAAATCGGATTTCCATAAAATGAAAAACGTTTGATTTCCATTAACAAGAACTTTCAAATGAGTGAAAGCAGATTTTAAATTCGAGTTATAAATTTCAAGTTATGTTTGAAACCGTTTTGGAAAAGATCGATATAAGAACAATTGTTGACCATAACTATAAACAACTATTTTTAAATGTTTTAAAAATATGAAAAAAAATTGTAAAATCATAATAAATTATGTAAGAGTGTTTTGAATTGTAAATTTTAAGTTTTAGCTAAGAAAAACGATGTTTTGATCAAAATAGTTAAGATAATTGTTTTGTAACGCTTTTGAAATGCTATTGTAACGCTTCCTTCGAAAACAATCTATTTTGAAGTTTTAAACCGTAAACTATTTTTCGAACTATAAGTAAAGATTTGTGGAATATTTTCAAAGGTTTAAAAGTATTAGAAATATTTTATATGGAATTTAAATTGATATTAATATGGGTTTTCAATTTTAAATAATTGGATATGGTTGGAGATAAATCTTCGGATGGTTAATATTAATTCGGTAGATGATGATTTTTACTATTTGAGGAATTTAAAAGGTAGTTCATCATTATTCCGCTTATAGTGTGAGTTGGATATCGAGATTAATATTAAGTATAAGTTGATGGTATTTCTATCCAGATCTAATGTCAAAGAGTTGAATAAATCTTTTAATTAAGATACGAGTTTCCTAAGTTGACTGGGATAAGTTGGATAGAAATAATCTTCAGATATTTGATATGAAATTCTGTGGTGTAAATGTATACTATTTGAGGAATTTGAAAGATATTATTATATTGTTATTCCACTTATAGTATTCGATTATGAGAATTGATATCGAATATAAGTAGATACAATTTCTGTGTAACTTATGTTCAGTATCAATTGATTTAGGTTTTGTCGTGAATCATATCTTCAATAATATCATTCTTGAAACCCCATGAGATTGAGTTATTGAAATTCATATCGTAATTTGAGGATTTAATCAGATCTTTGATTTGAGGAAATTAAAAGTGCGGAATTGGAGAGAAAGTATAATCTTTTAGTTAAGATTAAAGAATGGAATGTTGGAAAATAAATTTAATTGAAAACTATGGTTGAAATGTGGATTAAGGATTTTTAAAGGAAACTGGATTTTGATAACGAGTTATCAAACGGAAAATTAATTAAGACTTTAAGGCTAAATCATCATTGATTTAAGGGATGTGTTTTAAAAGAGAAAGGTTAAATATGGATTTTGTAATAATTTGAGAATGGGTTTAAAGAAGTTAAATTTTGACAAAATCCAAGATGGAAGGAGATTGGTAGAAAGCCTTTGTGTTCTATAATTGTGTTTTTTTAAACTGCGCTTATTATTTAGAAAGACCGGGATCGGATGTATGTCTGAAAACCATTTCAAGTAATAATACGACGTTGTGGAGCAATTGAAGACATTGGAGACGACATTGAAGACCGGGACCCTTCATGTCGTAAGGACGACTTGTTAAATGTCTCGAATGGGTCGCTCCCGTTTGCAGATGGATTTTATATCAGTTAAGTGGCAAGAAGTCCGAACGTATGTGAAGGAATTCTGGATTGTGGTTTCGTCAGACCCAGAACGGACTTGTATGGATTGTGTGTCTGACATTGTAATTGACTGCGTAGCACTGATCTTTGTTAAATATATATCTGCTTGGTAGCGGAGAATTTATTATCTTGCTTAACACCATTCTTTAAGACGTATGAGCTTAGAGGTTATATATTGATGAAAATCAGTGATACGTAGTGAATGGACAATGTGGCATACTTAAGTTATGAGATAAGCTATAGATGATCAAAGCATGGCTTATTTAAACATAGCTTTGTGTATATCGTGACCTCGACAAACCTCACTCCCCGGATTGATGGTCAATTGATGGTCAGGCTTTTATGTTCGTTTCGTATGTTCGGTGCACCGGGATGTGATGATGAAAGGGTACTGCGAAGTCCCCAGTCTGGGACGCTATTTGTTGAGTACTCTGATTCATGTATGATGGGTTAGTATAACGGAGTCTGAGTCTGGACGTTATCCGCGAGTACTGGGATGATGCGCACAAGAAAGTTTGTGAGCCCACGAATGATCTTTCGTACCAGCAACCATCATGTTCGAAACCCAATCTCCACTGCGAGCCCGTACGGTTTTGATTGTATAGCCTGCTGGTTACCGGCAGGATTGTCAGTATAATGGGATGGGGCATTATGCTGGCTAGGATTAATACATTTATTTGCGAAAAAGTTTTTCACACTATATATAATAGTAAAGGAGGATTTTCACGTATGAATGCATTTTTTGTTATCATAAGGCAAAACTTGCCCATCTGGTGTGCGCTTGCATTATGTGATGTGGGATGAGCTTATGATAGCTTCATTTTTCAAAAAGTCATTGCGGATTTCTATGTACTGCTATCCACATGGAGTAAACTCGTTCCGCATTAACGGCCGGTGAATTACCTAATTTTAAAATAAACCCTAAAAACAACTGTTTTGAGTTCTCACAGTAGTCCCACGACTAACCTGCAGTTTATTGTTCCCTCACCTAAACTCTGAGTGTCCATAATTTTTACACGGACAGCCTAGTAGTTTGGTTCGCAGATTTAACCTTGGAGTTAGTTGGAGCAGGATTCTGGTTTTAGCTGAAGCTATTATGCCTTGAAGGATTCGCATTCTTCCGCTGAGTTTGGTATCTTTTCCGTTATGTAATCGATGTACTCTGATGTACCTCTTGTTACTCTGATGTAATATTATTTTAATGATAATGGGAAAGTTTTTATTTTGTGCAAATGTGTAAGTGCCCCTAACAATCCGTCTTTATGAACGGTTTAAGTTGGTTTAATTACCGGCAAAAACCGAGTAAAAAGTCGGGTCGTTACAACAGGCGTACAAATGTTCCACAGAGTTCATACTGAAAGGAAAAATCATTTTCATAAAAGCTGCAACATTTCAATTCTGACTTGGAATCACGGCAAGCCCATAAATTTAATGACATGGTTCCTTCCCTAAGCAAACAAATTCCCCGATGAGAATTACTGCAATAGCTAAAGAAGGTAAGCTATCATTGGTCCTAAATGCTATTTCGTTTTGCTGCAGTTTTGAGAGATGAAAAAAAACTCAAAATGTGTTTGGCTTTAGGGATTATTACATGCCCCCGCAAAATATAAGCAGCCAAAGTGAGGCTGCCAAATCTCGAACCCTCTTGCTAGAGAGCTGGAAACCCTTGTCAACCCCATAAGTTCTACTAGAGTTATTATTTTAGAAAATGCTTTTCAAATAACACAAAGTTTGCAGTTTTGAACAAAAAGATTTGTATGAATGGAAAACTAGTGGAAAATAAAAAAGCTACTTGTTTTGAAGTCAAAATTAAAAAATTAAGCAAATAAAAAGTCTCCAATTTCAGACATGCTTTCTGTTTTTTGTTTTGGAATACAAAATTTACATCCGTTTAAACTCAAAAGTCACCGTGATTATATAATACATACATACATACATACATATATATATATATATAATGAACTGACTAGTGCAAACTTATCTTTCAAGAGCATTAAAATATCTCAAAGCTAAGACAAAACTAAACACCCTTTCAGTCTTTCATCACCCAGTAATTGAAAATGATAAGGCCATATAGGCTCTATCTATCTATCTGTCTATATACATTTTTTTATTTGTTCAGGAGGAAAACCGATCGGAGTCGTAAAACCCTCCCTAGTGCACCTAGTTTGGTCCGCAAGCACCATATAAATGGCTGATCTTAACGTATGCACATGGTAAGCTCTTAGCGTGTCATTCCGGATTTTAAACCTGCACCATTGTTACCACGGCGCAAAGTCCTTAACCGTTGGGCTACTGTTGCAGACCTATCTATTTATATACATACATACATACATATATATATACATATATATAGAGAGAGAGAGAGGCTATTTGAACACAAGATGGTGACCAGTGTTTTAAATATCGGCCATCTCGGCCGAGATATCGTTTTGAGGCCAAAACGAGATGAAACGTAATATATCGTTATATATCTCGTTTCGAATATATCGGCCGATATCTTGACCGAAACGAAATCATGATATATCACCCGATTTTTTTTAAAATAAGCAGTTGATTTTTTTTTAATTTGACCATCAGATAATACTTGCATAATATCTTATAGTCAGTATGCTTTATATTCCTTTTGAATTACTTGTCATTGTGAATTCACATATGAATTATAAATATTTTATGAAGCTACTGGAAATTCTTTGAAACAACTGAATTAAAACACTTGGTGGTTGAACATGTGGTTTGATTGTGATCACTTTATTGTTGGTCATGTTATGAGCTAAAACACAGAGCTTGTGTAGAGCATTTTATGTCATAGTGCGTAAATGCAACCATGTTACATTCATTTTTGCCATGAACCTATTAATTACTTTATCTTCATATGTCTTTTTAGTTGTATCAAAGTTTATAGAGTTGGTACATAGATTTAATTCTATTCTGTCAGACTGCTCTAATTTTACATATTTTTGCCATGAACCCATTATAGACTGTAAGATTATTCTAATTTTACATTTCGTTATATAACCTTTAGCTCTGTGCCAACATTACTCTTGTATATGTGTTTAACATGAAGAATTCTATTCTGTTTTCAATGTGGGTTAACTGTTTGTATCTTTGTTGGCTGTCATTTTAGTCAGTTCAATTATAGACATTCCTATGTAGTGCTTTAATGCTGTCATTTGTAGTGCTTTAATATTGCCATTTTATGAATGCATGATATATCATTTGTAATCAGTTCAATTTCTGGTTTGGCTATCTTTTTTTGCTGTCGTTTGTAGTGCTTTTATGTTGTCATTTTATGAATCAGGTAAGCTCGGTTTTTTTGTATTTTAGTATATATAATTATTAACATAAAATGTACACCGATATGGTTCCGATATAAGCTCCGTGATGTAAATCCGATATTGACGCCCGAGATGTACTCGTCTCCTCCGAGATCTTCCCCGAAATGATACCGAATCACCAAAATCTCCGAGACGAAACGTGACCGATATCCGATATTTAAAACCTTGATGGTGACACAAATTATAGACCATTGAATTTATTTGTGTTTATACGAGAATTGGAATTCAGAGGGAGATCTAATGGTTCACAATTTGTGTATCTTATGCTGTGTCACCATTGTGTGTTCATATAGACTCTCTCTCACACACACACACACAATATGAGGATTATAATTTACTAGTATAAATGCACAGACCTGCGTGCTTCCGGTAAATAAAGATATGCTTTTTATTCAAAAAATATTTAATGTGGAAAAACAATTTTATTGCAATAATATCATTTTTATCATGCGTGGATTATATGTAAAAAACCTGTAGGGGTCAAAGACGTTTTCATTTCAAACAGTATTGTTGGTGGTCAAAGTTGCAAATCAATAGTGAGATTCCATTGTGAATGGTCACGAAGGAGATGGTGATGAATGCTACAAGTCGGCAGTGATTTCAGTAATGAAAGATCGGAAAAGGGATGTTATCTAGGATATTCGGAATTCTATAAAGATACAGTAGAAGTTATATTAATTGAACTTCCGTTGTTAATAGTAGAGATGAGGGGAAACAGTCTATCTATGCTGAAATGCGGACGTACCGATAATATCCTGTTTCTGGTCCCATCCAACTGCATGAAATAAGCTTCAAGCAACATCTCCAGATCCTCCACATCATTGTCATCAGAATAAGCATTGCTAGTGGCGATGCTTGCACTTCTATGAACACTAGAATTAAGTTTTGACAACTGTGGAGCGGTAGGTAATATAGCATTTGAAGCTCCAGAAGCTAACAAAGCTTCGGCTTGTTGATTCAGGAGCTGCCTTCTTGAGAGGTACAGATGTGCCATATCTTCATTGTCATCTAATAAGTGTTCAATCTCATCCCTGACCTGCAAGTTTAGGGTGATGATGAAGCTCAGAACTATGAACATCAATGAAAACTGCAATGAAAGACGATGCCAGCACAAAATAACCATAAGCAACAACAGAATTGTTAGATTGCGGAGCTTTCTTAGGTGATAAAAATGTATATCAACATTTAGAATTTTCATACGTTAACTCAAAGGAATCAATATTTCATAGGCTTGTGCGCATAAACAAGTGAAGTTGAACTTTCACGGTGGGCCAAACAGGCTCACACATTGTGATATCGGATAGGTATACTAAAAGACAGTGCAAGAGTAAGTTGTGATAGATGATACTCAACAACATTAATGCACAAATTGCATATAATGGTCATTATTCATTAAATTAAATCTTGAATTTTTTTTAACATAAAACCAACAAAGAGTTAATGTACTTGTATTTCACAAGCAACGATGCCTAAATGCTAATATTCAGAATGAGACCATTTGTCTATTATATGGCTGATGCGATTATTTATTACTACCAAGTACTGAAAATTCTCAAATATTTGTTAAATGTGCAGAGCTCACACTGTGCATCGCAAAGATTACAATTATACCTTCTGAACACGCGCTAGTAAACGAGTGAGATTACTCTTCAAGCTACGAACTTTCTCAAGATTTTTGGTGCTAACATTTATGGCTAGCTCATCCAACACAGGATATGCATCTCTCTCCAAATCAGAAACGTTTGAATCCAAATATGAACAAACTACTTCCAATGCAACTTCTAAAACTTGAAACTCAAAAGGAAGTTCATTTTCACCATCATTTCCTTCGTTAACATTGATTCTAAAAGGACTCTTGTGGGGAATTTGCTGCCTAAGCTGATCAATAAAAGGAAGAACTTCTTGACAGAGCGGATCGAGAAGCAAAATTTCATCAGCTGTAACTATTGTCTTTATGAATTCAAGATTGATCAGCATAGCCTTATCCCTTGCTGAAATAATAACAAAGCAAGTTCAGTATATTGTACTTAGAATCTCATCCCCAGTATATTGAAACTGTTATTTATACTCAGGGCACCAAGCTGACGCTGACAAAAGAGACTTTTGATTGGAATAAGTGAACTCTGATTTCCGTTGGATGCACTTTGTTGTGCTTACATGTTATGGGTAATTAGTTCATCAACTGTAAGATCCAGAACCCAGAAAAAAGACATTAACCCAATGTTATGCATCGCCAACTTATTTTCATTTGACTGTAAACTTTTAATGCATGTGCGAGATCATGGTTGTACATATCACACATAAATACATTTCAAAAGTGGTGAATCGTACCAATTCAATCTGCAACAGACCTATTACATTATGGCTTTTGGTAATCGATTGAAAAAAGATATTCATATAAAAACAGAAAAGTGCACATATATATATATATATATGTATGTATGTATGTATGTATGTATGTATATATATATATGTATGTATGTATATATATATATATGTATGTATGTATGTATGTATGTGTGTGTGTGTATGTATGTGTGTGTGTGTATAAAGCACAAGAAAAAGAACTCCACCAAACTTATGGAATAACAAGAAATGTTTTCTCGAAAGAAGAAAAGTTCATCAACTAAACTTGACTTCGCAGAAAACAGTCATAATGGTGTATGCATACATATTGGTATATTATAAACAAACTGTTTGAAAACTACTATCCGCTCTTGGAATAAAAGTTCCTGTGGTATTTTGAACGGGTGCGTCTATTAACACCCTAGTTATTGCTCTTCACCCCCCGGTAAAAAAAAAAAAAAAAAAAAAAAAAAAAAATCAAACTTTTATTTTCAAGTATGCCCTTTAACAATTAATTAGATAACAAAGATGTAATATTTGGATAAGGAGATGATCAATACAAACAACGAAACAAAGAGGCGTTGGTTCAATCAATTCAACGCTCGGTTTGAGCGTTGATAATATTAATCAACGCCAAGCATCGAAATTCAGTCCCCGTTTGCAAAAACTCTAATTCACTTTTCCTTGAATCTAGAAAGAACACAAAATCAAAGAAGAGATTTACCATTGGACTGTTTTGACCTTCATTCCGAATGTCGATTCTCCATTGCTTATTATTATGGAGTTATAGGGTTTGAAAGCGGGAACAAAGATTTTAGAAAGAAGCAGATAAAGGAGAAGAAAAGAAAGTAATGTGAAACAAGAAGGGAGAAATATACGGGGTGAATGTTTTATTTTCTAATCAGCGGGGGTGAAGAACAAAACATGGGGTGGGAATAGATGAACCCATTTTGAACTGTCATATAACAACTGCATGTACAATATATTTTGAACTGTACTGTCTTAGCTATGAATACATAGAAAGTATAGTTTCACGTCAATACAATTAAGCTTCTAGCTCATTACACGGTGTAAGAATCCTATTCCAAAAAAGTGACTTGCACAACAAGAGATTTTGAGACGCAGTAGTAGTTGGTACTAATCTGCGTACAATACTACCATATTCTCAAATTAATAAACAAACTAACTATATATCAACAAAATAACTGCCAGAAAAAATAGTTCACCAAGAATATTAGACGAATGCGAGAAAATGGGACCGAGGATTCTCAGATCTCGGGGAGGAATCGAGTATCTTTGGATTATAGAATTCCTATCGCATTCAACAATCTCTGACAGCCCCGTCCTATCAAATCTCATCCACAGCCTCGAATTTTTCTTCTTTCCTGCTTTTAAAGGAGCAACCGCAGATTCCTGAACCAAGCTTCCATCATGGTTGGGGGTGGAATTAGGGTTAGTTGGCGGAAGCAACGGAATCAATCGCTTTGCAGATTTTGATCGCTTTTTGCAGAAAAAGGAAAGATGTCTTTTTACGTTCTTCTTCGCCATGGCAGCTTCCCACTTTTAAATTCTCCGAACTGGGGACGAAATGAACCCGAATTTGCAGCCAGTTATTTATTCAGGGAACGTACATATACGTTTAGTTGCGGAGAAAATGGAAAGCATTTAAATGCCCAGCACATTAAATGATTTTATCGTGCAAGTTGATTAGATTGGATGCTTAATTGAATCAAATGGAGTTACTTAGGAGTATTCAATAAAAAAATGTGCACATTTATTCGAGGTTTATCCATACAAATCGATATATATATATATATATATATGTATGTATATATATATATATATGTATATATATATATATATATGTATATATATATATGTATATATATATGTATAGGACGAAATGAACCCGAATTTGCAGCCAGTTATTTATTCAGGGAACGTACATATACGTTTAGTTGCGGAGAAAATGGAAAGCATTTAAATGCGCAGCACATTAAATGTTTTTATCGTGCAAGTTGATTAGATTGGATGCTTAATTGAATCAAATGGAGTTACTTAGGAGTATTCAATAAAAAAATGTGCACATTTATTCGAGGTTTATCCATACAAATCGATATATATATATATATATATATATATATATATATATATATATATATATATATATATATATATGTGTGTGTGTGTGTGTGTGTGTGTGTGTGTGTGTGTGCGCTTTTCCATTTTGATCGAATCATTTACCAATGACAGATTCCAACTAATTGCAGAAAAATCTATCATCCAAATAAACTAGTGCGAACTCATGTTACACATATGGTCGCTACTGAAATATAGCATACGTTTTAACATAGTAATTTCAACTATGTGTTATTGTACGAACAAATGAGAAACTTATCTTAAACAAGAAATTTTTAGTTGAATGATATGGAGCAGACTGTTATCAAAATGTAAAAATAATAATTTAATAACATATCGTCGTGTATTGAAAGCAAAGTAATGCCAAATATTGTGCAATAAAAAATAAGTAATTAAATATTAGGGACTAATCCCTAAAATGAAACAATACTCAATGTGCATCCCTGAGTAAGTTTGGATATAAAGCAGATTCATGTATCTTCCCATATTAATTTAGAGTTTGCATTATTTTTAGTTAACCTCAAATATTGGGGGTCCCTTCCCATATTGATCTCAATTACCCAATAAATTGTTATAGCCAGTTTCTAAGCTATAACTTCCCCAATTACCTAACAACTCTGCCCAAATTTGCAATCTAGCCCTTATACCAAAGCTAATACCCTCAGATCTAGTTTCTTTTCATAAATCGCTAACTTAAAAATAGAAGAAAACAAAAGAAGAATTTCCGAAATTCAAAATTAATAAAACGCTTGGAATTTAGTGACTAAATTTGTTGAAGAACGATGACTAAAGGTTGTTGAGGCTACTAGTGTTCGATTCTAGCGGTGGTGAAGGGCAAAAATTGATTTGGGAAGGTGAGGGATGTAGGTTTTGGAAGTTAGGGAAGTTGAAGTTCGAATTCGAGGTGAGTTTGAAGGTTATTTGAAGTGAAGAGGTCTGATGGGCGCATTACGCCATACTATTGCAACGAAAATCCAAGGTGTTGCCTGCTACTAAAATGTTGTCATAGCTATGCTGATTTTTATCTATTGCAACACACTCTTCAATGTGTTAGCATAAATATCAAATTGTGTTGAAGTAGCTATAGATTTATTCAAATTAAAAATAATAATAAAATAATCAGTCTGTGTGATAACGATCCAATGGTCTACGTTAACAATCCGCAATCTGATTTTCCTTCGCCCTCTCAGCTCCTTTGCCCCCAAATTTTCATTTTCTCGCTGTAACCTAATTCGCGTTGTTTGCTTCTCTTACTTTTTCCCTTGAGAAAAAGCATGCCGATCAAAGACTAGGGTTTTACCCTACACATCGCGACTTCAAGCCGCTAGGCTTCAGGCCAAAAACTATCTTAAATCCCAACCTCAACTTCTAAATCGTCTCCTCTACTGCGGATTTAGCTTTGGAGAAGCGGAACCGTGAGATCAACTATCTTCAAACGATTCAAAAAATCGGATCTGGGATTGCATATCCTGTTGGGTTCGAAAAATCGGATCTTCAAATCGATTCGAAAAATCACAATTATTGCAAAGAAATGGAACTCCGTGAGCTTCTCAGTTTCTACAAATTCCCAGGTGATGAAATTGTCAAATTTGGTGATACCAAATCACAAATTGATTGGAACAGATTTGCAAAGAATGGAAAGTAAATATTTTTATAATGGGAATGCATTGATTGCATTTAATGAGGTGGTAGAGAAATAAATGAAGGGATTAATTTCTTCCATCTATGATAAAGAAACGGATTGATTTACTTCCTATGTTTGCACATTTGTTAGTATGGTAATTTGCCTCCATTATATTATTACCATATGTTGGTAATTTAATTGATGACTCACATAGATTTGCACTGGCTATATATTGAGGGGTAGACTTTAGTATAAACCCATCCTGGCCTGGAGCCAGTGATCCCCAATGGTGTCTCTTCTTGTTAAACCTGATTGAGGTTTGGATATGTAAACTCTTATTTTGTAATCTCTTGTAGTTCTTTCATGTGGAATAAAACCTCTCTTTGTTGGACTGGACGTACACTATCTCGAGGATAGTGGAACAAGTATAAATATTGTGTCTCTTTGTTTCTCTACTATAGTTATTTACTATTTTGTTGATGTAATAGAATAATTGCTATCAGATTAGATTGGTGTTCAATTGGCAAATCTAGATCCTATTTATTGCGCTTCCGCATTCGTGCAATTTTCGCATAACAGATTGGTATCGAAGCGAGGCGATTTGTTTTAAATTGTGCATCGATTATTTCTACAAAGGTTGGTAGATTCAGTGGTGATTATGCTATTACTATTTTGGAGCAAAGGAGACTTTGGTGGAGGAGATTATGTCGAGAGTGAAGAGCATTCCAATCTAGGAACTTTGACGTGATATGGAGTTTATTGTGAAGAAGCCCTCTGATATGGATGAGGGAAGATGGAAGAAGACGAAGAAGAAGGCGGGTGACGGTTGAAGAACCTAGTCCACAGCAAGGTGGAGAGGTTAATATGGTCACTGCTTATGGTCCTAAGGTGGAGGATCATGGTATCGACAAGGGTCTAGATGTTGATGATGCTCGAGGGATCCCGGAGATGAAAAGATCATGTCAAACGGAAGACGGATGTCGAGTTTTGAAATCCACAAAGACGATGGAGATCTTGTGGTATTGCAAGCACTTTTTAGACCGTTGGTTGATGCACGGTGCAGTTCAAGTGGTAGATGCATCTTTTGCAGGCAGTGGGTTGTGCTTGTAATTGAGGTGTGGTCGTAGTCCTTTCAAATCGATTGGGTGTATCTCGTTGCCCTGAAATTGAGGTTGGTTTTGATTGAGAGAATTAAATTTTGGCCTTGGCGGTGTTGAGATTACTTTGGTGTCTTCCTTCTTTGTTATTTTGGATATTTGCAACATTTGTTGGCCGGGGGGAGGGGGGACGTAGTCTGAGCTCGTTAACAATTGTGTGATGGGGGGTGGCTTTGCTGGAACCCATTTGTAAATATTTATTTTTTGGTGTATCTCGTTGTGAGATTTTTGATTGAAGGTGGAGTTCTGTTGAAGAGTTTTATGATGAGAAGAGAATTTGACTCAAGATGGGGTGCTGGAGATATATGATTTTGCATCAAGTGGAGTGTTAAATTTGGTGATACCAAATCACAAATTGATTGGAATAGATTTGCAAAGAATGGAAAGTAAATATTTTTATAATGGGAATGCATTGATTGCATTTAATGAGGTGGTAGAGAAATAAATGAAGGGATTAATTTCTTCCATCTATGCTAAAGAAACGGATTGATTTACTTCCTATGTTTGCACATTTGTTAGTATGGTAATTTGCCTCCATTATATTATTACCATATGTTGGTAATTTAATTGATGACTCACATAGATTTGCACTGCCTATATATTGAGGGGTAGACTTTAGTGTAAACCCATCCTGGCCTAGAGCCAGTGATCCCCAATGGTGTCTCTTCTTGTTAAACCTGATTGAGGTTTGGATATGTAAACTCTTATTTTGTAATCTCTTGTAGTTCTCTCATGTGGAATAAAATCTCTCTCTGTTGGACTGGACGTACACTATCTCGAGGATAGTGGAACCAGTATAAATATTGTGTCTCTTTGTTTCTCTGCTATAGTTATTTACTATTTTGTTGATGTAATAGAATAATTGCTATCAGATTAGATTGGTGTTCAATTGGCAAATCTAGATCCTATTTATTGCGCTTCCGCATTCATGCAATTTTCGCATAATTGAAATCCCAATCATTCGTGGTTCAACTCTCGCTGCATTACAGGGAACAAATAAAGAAATCAGTCAGAAGGCTATTCTAAATTTAATGGATTCGGTGGATGAGCACATTCCAGACCCAATCCTCCAGCTTGACAAGCCCTTCCTCATGCCAATTGAAGATGTTTTCTCTATTCAGGTAATATATTTATGGCTATCTATAGGGATTAGTTAGTTGCTTTGTGAGCCGAGGATTGATTTTCTACAAGAACTTAGTCCTAGATTTGATGGTTTTGGTAATTGATTGGATTCGCGGAAGTTTCCACCGGTTACGTATCAGTTGGAATGTGCTGAAATCCTGTTGGGAAATTAATTCATTGTATGTAAGATATGAAACAAACTGTATCCGTTCAGTTTTGTCTTTATTTTTTGGTTAAATGTAATGTATGTAAACTTTCATCTCTTGCACTTGTCAAGCAGAATATGTTTGTCACTTTCTGTAGTTAAGGCAGTGGTTCTTCACAATATGAAAAATAGGAATTTTTTTTCTCTGCGTACACAGGTTAGCACATTTGACTCTAGAAGAGCATGCGATAAATCAGCTTTATAAATGTTAGTACCTCTTAACAGAAATGTATGCATTGCTTAATTTCACTATGTTCTACATGCTAATTCATTTAAATTATGGTGAGTGAAACTATAGACAATACATCTCCAACAATTTTGCATCGCCATTGTGGAAAAACTATTAATATATAGACTTTATTAATTAAAGTACATCTTGAAAGTTTGCATACATGATTTTCTTCTACTTTGTTCACAATGCTTTGAGCATTTCTCACGTTGACATTGATTGTATCCATTTTAAACTACTATGCAAAAATTCACATTAATTATCATTTGCATTGTTTACAGGGATCTGGAATTGTTGTAACTGAACGTTTGGAACAAGGAAATATCAAAGCCGGAGAAGATGTTGAAATTTTAGGTTTACCGCAAGTAAGTTTCAAATTTTAGTATTAGTTGCACTTTTAGCAAGTTGGTCTTTCATATTTTACTTTAATCTCAGTGAACTACTAGCCATACGGACGTAAATATAAAATCACGTTGGGTGATGGTGTTGGTTGATAATCCTCCATGGCTGACAGTGCAAAATTTCATCCATGTCAGTTTTAGTTGTCATATCTTTTCTATGAACGATCAAACTATCATGAACAATATTCCTTCATAATTTCTTCATTGAGATCATAGACGCCTAAATGTTTGTGAGTTCAGTCTTAACTTCTTAACATTGTTACGTTCCATTTGAGCATTTGCACATCTTTCATTTTCATGATATGCTCATACACACATACATCCATATATACACATGTGTGTATCTATGTGTATATACATATTGTTTTATCTTTGCCACAACATTTACAGCAAGTTGAATCACCACACTTTTCAATGCTATTTAAAATAAAGGGGCTGACTGTTTCAACACAAGTCTACTGATTTAGTTTTCAGTCACTTCCCTTCTTACGCATTCCGTTATTGTTTATATTTTTATTGATTTAGTTTTCAGTCATTTCTCTTCTTATGCATTATGCTCTTAATGATACCAGAATTAGTGAGTTTTGACATATGTTCCTTCACTGATTCATTTACGGGGAAGCTGGAAACTTGAAATTGTGAAATTGCAGATAGGTTGCCTTATTCTATAAGGATTCTATTGGAAACAACAATTAGAAACTGTGAGGGATTTCAAGTGATGGAGAAGGATGTGGAAAAGATTTTGGATGTGAAAAAGGTTTTGTTTTAAAGTTTTCTATTGTTTTCTATTGAATAAAAATTAGAGTTTTCTGAAATGGGTCATCTATATATACATGCACCTTCTCCAACAAACATAATATCTGCATCACAAACTTTAGTTCAATCCATGAAATGTTCTGTAGATACACAAACTTCAGTCTATATTTGCCAGCTTATAGCAATTTCTGTTCTGTAGATACACACACTTTAGATTTTAACGCAATGTATTGCAGTATTTTCTCAAAACTGGAAGTTGCAAATATGGTTCATCTTGCAAATATGATCGTCCAAAGCTTGATAACGGGTCCCAACCAATTTCTATCAATTCTTTTGGATATCCAATACGTCCGGCTTGAGCTTCATTTTGAATTGCACAGCAATGACCCAATTTTTTTATTAAAAACTATTTTAATTTTGCCAAAAATTATTTTGCTGAATTTAAATGGAATTGGAGCTGTTACTGGTTTGTGTGCATATAAGTGAGTGTGTGTGCATGTGTGCACCAGTGTCCTACACAAGACAGACTCATGAATTCCAGGGAAAAATGTTGTGATATGCATGCACACATGTTTTGTTTCTTACTGAATTAAATCGAAATGTTTTGGCCAATAAAGAATATAGTTAAGGGTTGAAATATATGTATGCATAGATATAGAAAGGTTAGTAGTGCAAGTTTAAATATATGAGTAAACAGATTTAGAAAGGGGTATATTATACCCTCTTTTGTTATTTTGTCATGACATGAAAAAGGGAAAAACAATTTAAATAAAAACAGTTTTTCTTTTAATTCCGAAAAGCAATTCAGACCTTGTCTAGTGGCTTTTACATCCGGGCATTAAGAGGAAATGAGGTAGAAATAAGGTGTGCTATATTCACACAATTATCATGATCTTGTGAAGGGTAAAACTGATATTATATACTCCAAAAACCCTAGGGATAAAGGTAGTATAAATAAGAGCATCAGGCAAAATTTTGCTACATAGAAATTAGGAGGAAATTTACACAACATATTCAAAATACAAAGGGGAAAGGTTTGGGAAGTAAGGCAAAAATATTCTCTGATTTTCATCCTTGAAGAAGAAGGTATTGGTGAGCAATCTCACTCATAATGTTTGGCAATAAGTCCTAGATTCAAAGAGGAAGCCAGTATATTTTATAGAACTAGAATGATCATTGTTTTAAACTACGAGTTAATCTCCATGTTACCCTTTTAAATGATTTTTCTATGCATTGCTTGATGAATTTGAGTTCACTGTCTATGTATATACCAACTGTCCAGTTTTACTGAATAAAAGTGTCTCTTAAGATCCTAGACTGTATATGCAAATGATGTTAGAATATGGCAAATCCTCACAAAAGAAAATAAGGGCTGCAATATACAAATTGTATAGGTGTTGAGGCTCAATGATTATATGGTCATGATTGCAATAGATTTTATCTAGGTGCTGAACTCTAATCATAGTTTAGATTTATGTTTTAGTTGGATTCAAGTCCATAGTAGCCAGCTTACTCATAGTGTCACAAATAAATAATAATACTCAGAAAGCCATGTACTAACATCAGGTGTATATAAAACATATTAGACTAAACTCAATGGTGTTAAGAAACCCTTTTCCTGGCTTTACTTGCTTGAGTGGTTGTATATTTGGTTATTTGCTTGTTGTATGGTAATTTATTCTGTACATGGGAAATTATCAACTGATAATAAATGATACTATGTGATGATTTATGTGTGGAATGTTATATTATATTAAGCCTGGTATATGCTAGAAAATTGTAGAAAAATGCTTAGCAAAATAAACTAAGGAATAGGGGTCAAGAGAACTGCAGAATGGCATGTACATGTTTTACAAGTTTGACACATGGCCTAATTTGGTCCTGAGATCTTTGTGTAATGGTGTGAATTAGATCATTACAATGTGTCCCAGTGATTCATGTATGTAGATGAGATCAGGGTAAATTAAGTAAAATAAGACCTAAAAATGGAACAGGGAACTTGAGTTTTCCTGAACCTGTGTGGCAATCTGATGATGGAAAAATATGAATGCGTGGATTCAGTCAGGTTGATTCATCATGTTTGGGTGTATGAATGAAAACGAGTTGTATGAAATTGTGTGCATATATTTAATCCTTGAATATTTACTGATTTAAGAAGAATAAGGGTGTGTACCTGCACATTGACACCAAAACATGTACACTCTAACCCTATTCTATCGAAATAGAATTTCTATGGAATTTCAACTCAGTTTTATTATTTAAGATATGTTTGAAATTGTTCATACCAGACCTTTTTTCTGACCGTGTGTTGCTTATGGAAAATGGGGTGTCTCAATTTTAATTGAGGCATCCTCTATTGCTTTTTCAGGTAATGAAGGGGCTAAGTAATGATCTAGGGCTATGGCTTTTAATGGAATTTGGCATGCTAAGTTTAGTATAAAATAAGAGCTTTCAGGATTGCTTGAATCTGCATGAAATCCCAAGAATTATTTTATCCTATGCCTGTAATGAAATGTTATAAATATGGTTATTTAAGTCTATGTTCATGTAATGGTCAAAATGAATCTAATAGTTTGAAGATGTCTTGATTTAAACTGCATTTTCTATGATTATCATTATGAACAGATGCTATATGGAATGTTTTCAGAATTATAGAGTATTACTAATATTTTGTGTATTAGTCAATCAGAAGTCATTATAAAAAGGAAAAGTGTTCTTATATATGCCTTATAATCTGAATAATTGGTGTAGCTATCAATTTAAGTACTCATTTCAAAATAAAAGGCACACTTGAACCATTTGGCTTAGCTCAAAACAAAAAGGGGGTTAGCCAAAAAGGTTCAATGTTGCACAAGCACCAAAAGTTCAGGGATTACTTATATGTACCTGCCATTGTTTTGATATTTAACTCAATTTCTTTATTTCTAGATTTTATAATGGAGTTCACATCTCTCTCTCTCTTTATATATATATATATATATATTACTTATATCTACCCATTATTTCTGCGTGAATCATTGATCTTCACTGGTCATTATGTCTCTTGTTTTTCTTCTAACTCTGATTTAATAGTAAGAGGGATATATGTATCTTCATATACATATATCAATGTTTTCTTTATAAACTAATATAATTATATTAGCAAAGTTTTATGATCCTGGATATATTTGTGTGAATGAATGACTCTAGTCTAGTTAATTAGAGTAAATACACTCATGATCACTTTGTATAGGTCCTTACGACTTTGCAAAAAAAATTCTTTGAAAATCACCATGAATTCTGGAATAAATCAAGGTAATTCCATTTTGGTATCAGAGCTGTGTTGATATCAAACATAGACTATAAAATTGTTATAAATTAATAATTGGATGATAGAGTAGTTGGTTAAGTTTGTGTGCTTGGTTGTTAATACTAAATAATTATAGGAAGAAATACAAAATGTAAGAAAAGAAAATTAAGCTAATTTAAGTTTATTGCCACCTAAGAAATATGGCAGGAAGACTAAGAGCACACGTGGTAGATATGCAAGACTTAGTGAATGCTTTGAGAGAAGGAATAGGTTATAGACTAGAAAATCCACATGAAGAGCTCTCGAAACTATTAAAGACTTACACTAATTTGGGAGGTAAAAGCTTTGAAGGGACAGAGAGTGTGATGGAAATCCAAGTCTGGCTTAGAACCTTGGATAGGATTTTTGGAGACATGTAATTGGATGATCAGAAGAGGAGGAAAGTGGCTTCAAGACAACTAAAAGGAGCAACTCTGAGTTGATGGGAAGTAATCATAGTTGGAAGGGTTGAAAATGACATTACTTGGAATCAGTTCAAGGAATTGATTGAAGCAAGATTTGTGCCTGCATCCGCTAAGACAGCTTTGCTTGAAGAATTTATCAAACTTAGACAGGGCAATCTCAGTGTTACAGAATACACTCAGAAATTTGAGGGATTATCAAATTATGGAACTATGTTGGTTGTTGATGAAGCTTATAAGAATAGCAGGTATATTAAGGGGTTAAATCCAGGTTTAAGTAGAGCTATGATACCCTATGTAGACAAAACTTTTGATCAAGTTATAGATTTGACTTTAAGCTTTGAGAAACATGATAAAGAAAGAGAGAAATGTAGAAATTTCAAGAACAATTACAACAAAAAGGGCAAAGGAAGGTATCATCCATATGATAAGAAACAGGAAGACGCTGGGAGCAAGAAGACCAATGATGCTAAACCCAGAGAAATCAAGAAGAAAGTGTTATGTCACCACTCTGGCAAGGAGGGACATATTAAGCCAAAGTGCCCAGAACTGAAGGGAGGAGCTTTTAAGCGCTACAATTGTGGGAAGGAAGGTCACCTGAAGGGGAATTGTCTTGAGAACAAGTAGCAAGGCAAAGTGGAAACTCTGGAGGCAAAAGGCAAATCTATAGTGGAATCTAATGCAGAAAATGTGGAGCAAGTGGAAGGTACATTATTTACTTGCCAAATGCCTATACCAAGTGTATGATACAAGAGCAACCCATTCTTTAATCTCCCATGACATTGTCAAGTTGTTGCAACTGAACTGCATATTAGTAGAAAAACCATTATTTATCAAAAGTCCACTAGGAAGTTCTTGTGTCTTGGAAATGATGTGTGTGGGTACAGAATTAATTATAGGGGAAATATTTTTATTTCTGATTTATATGTTTTAAATTACCCAGATATATGTATTATATTAGGTGTATATTGGTTAAAACAACATAAGGCTATAATTAATTTAGAGACATCCACTATTTCATTCCAAAACAGTAGGAAGCAGAGAGTTGTTGTTCTTTGTGAATCAGCAAAGGAAAGGAGATCATTTCATTTATATGGGTTGAGTGGTGAGACCTCTGAACTTTCAATAGAAAACATACCCATAATAAATGAATATTTGGATGTGTTTGGAGAAGTCAAGGGCATTCCCCACCATATGCCAGTGGAATTTCAGATTAATTTAATTCCAGGAGCATGTCCAGTAATCAAGAAACCAACCAGAATGGGGCCAAGTGAGTTAGTAGAACTAAAGAAACAATTAGAGGAGTTGGAAGAAATGGGTTTTACTAGGCCAAGTAATTCTTGTTGGAGTGCACCATTGGTGTTTGTAAAGAAGCAAGATGATTCTCTAAGGTTATGTATAAACTACAGGGAATTAAATAAATTGACTATTAAAAATAAATACCCTCTACCAAGGATTGATGATCTTTTTGATCAATTAGCTGGGTCAAAAATATTTTCCAGGCTTGATTTAGCTTATGGATTTCATCAAATGAAAGTGGAAGAATTTAGCATTAAGTATACAGCTTTTAATACCAAGTATGGGTATGAATTTTTAGTTATGCCCTTTAGATTAACTAATGCACCATCATACTTTGTTGATTTGATGAATAGAACTTTTAGGTATTATTTGGATAAATTTGTATTGGTTTTCATAGATGACATTCTAATTTATTCAAAGACAGTAGAAGAACACCAAAATCATTTGCATCTAATTTTGAGCAGATTGAGGAAAAATGATTTGAAAGCAAAGTTTTTAAAGTGTACATTTTGGAATGAAGAAATGAACTTTATTGGGCATGTTATTTTTACATAAGGCATTTCAGTGAACCCGAGCAAAGTGGTGGCAATACAAACTTGGAAAAAGCCTAAAACTGTAAGTGAGGTAAGATCATTTATGGGGATGGGAGGATATTATAGAAGATTCGAAACGACCCAAACTCGCCCTTATGGGAAACCCCGGATTACTTTGAGAACACGACGCATCAGAACACAAAAAATAGAACATTAGAGTACAAGAATATCAGAGTATGAATAAATATTACACATTGGAAATACAGTATCAAAGATTAAAATTACATAGCAGCAAAAAATAATACACAAGTACAATGCGTAGCGGGAAATAACAACTGACACAACTGAAAGAGATATACAGATACAAAGCTTTCCGAATATAGCTCCAGCTGTAATCTAGGAACATGAGAAAAGAAGTATCTGCAAAACCAAAACTACCGACTGCCCGTGTGGAAAATATGGGCACCCAGAGTTTAGGTTAAAACAATAAACTCCGAGTCAGTCATGGGATTGGTGTAAGAATTAAAACAGTTATTAAATCTTTACTTTAAGAGTTGAGAAATCATGGGACCATGCCGTATAACACGGAACGAGTTTACTCCACATGAATCTCAGTTTAAAACATAAAACAACGCAATGCTTTTTGAAAAATGAAGCTATTATAAGACTCGGGTCCGATCACACAATGCAACACAAGACGGAGGATAGAGTTTTACCTTATAATAGCCAAACATGCTTGATACATTTAAAACAAATCATTTTGATATTACTATAAGTGTATGGTGTCAAAACAACTTCAAATATAAATGTATCAATCATAGATGGTATGGGTACCATATATCATGCCGCCATACTAGTTCTACAACTAAAATCAAAAGTCACGTATTGGAAATTGGATTCCATCTATGACTGAGGCAAGGGATCTTCCTCATCCGATTCGAGATAATCTAGCCCATGTCTCAGGAACAGAACGCATCGTCCCTTGGAGCGGCAGGGCCAGTCCACACTTACTTTAGTGGATTAGCAATTCCTGAACAATACGTTTCCCTGCCCTATGGGGCATAAAATCTGGTCAGTTTATCGACCAATATCAAGAGCCACTAGGGACTCAAATCCAAGGTACCTCGCTTTCCAAAAACCACATAAGTAAAATATCTGGGCTTCATACCATGACACCACTCCTAGCTTGAAAGAAACGTATGCACCTCCTGCGGTCCTATCCCATTTCTGGTTCACACCAGGGTGTGAGGCTCGTGAATTAACGCTATACATAAAGCTATGCTAATTAAAGCCGTGCTTTGATCATCATCCACAAGACTCTGCTATTCAACAAAAGTCTTGATCATTTGCATCTTCGCATGCCACACTGACAATTCACGCCATGCAACTGATGTCTATTAATATATAACTACTAAGCTCGTACGTCTCAGAGAAGGGTGTTAAGCAAGAGAATAAATTCTCCACCACCAAATAGATATATATTTAATAGAAATCAATCAACATAGAATGAAATCCAATGTCATACACACATTCATTTACTAGTCCGTTCTGGGTCTGAACGAAACCGGAGGTATCTTATACAGGAGAGAGGTCCTCGCATATCTAATCGATCTCCAAGTACGTGAATCAACTCAAACTCGCCCATAAGGGAAAGCCAGGATTGAGTTGAGAACACAATAAAATACAAACGCAAACAGAAGAACATTTCATTGCTTATTTCAACAATTACATCAGAGTACAAGAATATAACAGAGTATGAATAAATAATATACATTTGATAAATATCAAAGATTCAAATTACAAAGCAGCGGAAAAATAATACATAACACAACTGAAAGAAGTGCATGGATATAGAGCTTTCCGAATATAGCTCCAGCTGTAAACCAGGATCCTGTAAAAATAAATCTGCAAAACCAAAACTACTAGCTTCCCGTGTGGAAAATAGGGGAACACAGAGTTTAGGTTAAAACAATAAACTCCAGGTCAGTCATGGGACTAGTGTGAGAACTAAAACAGTTATTTAAAATTTTACTTTGGAAATAAAGTAAATCAATGGACCACGCCGTATTACACGGAACGGATTTTCTCCCAAGAATACCAGTGCATAAAACATTTTGTAAACAACGCAATGCTTTTCGAAAAATGAAGCTATTATAAGACTCGGGTTCCATCACACAATGCAACGCAAGCCAAAGGATATAGTTCTCCCTTATAATAGCCAAATATGCTTGGTATATTTAAAACAAATCAATTGATACTACTATAAGTGTATAGTGTCAAAAACAGCTTCAAATATAAATGTATCAATCATAGACGGCATGGGTACCATATATCATGTCGCCATACTGGGCTCTACAATTAAAACCGAAATGTCACGTATTGGAAATTGGATTCCATCTATGAGTCAAGGCCAGGGATGGATCCTCACCGATTCGAGATACTCTAGCAAATACCTCAGGATCCCCCGCAGTGAACCCTTGGATCTTCAGGGCCGGTCCATACTTACGTTAGTGGATTAGTATTCCTAAACACACGTTTTCCGGTCCTATCGGACCTATCCATCGTGTAACAACCCGTGTTTTTATAACGTGTAATAACCATAAATCAAGGCAGAATTAATTTTTAAAATAAGAATCAAGGGAAACGGGTTAAGCCATTACGTTCGTCTCGAAATTCTGCTTGGAAACGAGTCTGAGTTTTCGAAAATCGAAGTCCGTATGACCAAGTTATGACCATTGGAAGTTTTCAGAAGTTTTCAAGTTCAAAAACAGTTCAATTCGAATTCAAAATTCGAATTTCAAACCTAAGAATGGACTGGCGGGAAATTTCCCACCCAGGACCAGGTCGACCTGGGGGTTGACTATGTAGTCGACCTACCCAGGACCAGGTCGACCATAGTGTCGACCTGGGGGTCGACCTGGTGCCCGAGCCCATTTCTGAAGTTGGATTCACTCTGATGTATTTGGCCTCATTTCTGTCCACATTCGTTGACCTGACCCTATAAATACAGCCCCTAACACCAGTCTCTCTACACAAAATTCTTTCTAACTTTATGCTGCTCTAATTCTGGTTGAAAAGCTTGAGAGAGGGACTACTTCTTCTACGTTGAGACTGCGTTAAGAGAATTGCTGATTTGGGGATTTCTATTAGGACTTGACTAAGCATATAAAGATTCAACATCGACTCTCTTTTTCTAATTCTCGAACCACGATCTGTAAGCCCCAGTTATTTTCAGATTTAAACTATAAATGTATTATGAATATGATGTAAATTGAAATTGGACCTATATATGATGACTGATTACATTCATTCTTGTTCATCTTGGATCTTGACTCTTGAATATTACTATGACATTGATTTGGGGCCTATTCATGTTGTAAATCAAAAAGAGAAACCCCTCATATTATCATGTTGAATATGCTATTAGTCACAAGTTTATGACTATCACTTTATGTCAATCGTTACCATGACTATACTATCACCTTATGACAGTCGTTACCATGACTATACTATCACCTTATGACAGTCGTTACCATGACTATACTATCACCTTATGACAACTGTTATCTCGACTAGTACCTTATTTTGCTAGAATTGAAATCCTTATGTTTGAGGCCAATATTCCATATGCTAGTAATATTTTAATCTTTTATTTCAAGTCATACTATGCTATGCTAGTAACCACTTTTGCCACCTTATACCCGTTCCTTTTTATGTTATTACCTAATTAGATTTATTTGTATCGATTCGAGCTTACGTGTGATGGGAATACGATTTGGGTAGACTAGGTAAAACATGAATTAGCTTTAAACTTGAAGAAGAACGTTGTTATGACTTGAACCTGAATATGGACATGAACTTGACACGATTTGACACGAAACATGACCTGAAAATTGGACATGAATCTAGACATGAAAACTTGAACGTGGGCATGACAATTAGATAACTTGAAAATGGACAACTCGAGGTTGGGTTGAGTTTGCAGTGTAAATCTACCCGAAACCGCCCGACAAATCCAGTGGCTGCAAACAATAGGATCCAATGTGGGTAGTTGGTCATATCGCACGTAAAACCCGAGGTTAGACTATGTTGTGGTGTAAATCTGCTCGGAACCGCCTGGCAAATCCAGTAACCACAACATTTAGTCTAATGTGAGAGGTTGGCGTGCACTAATGAATTAAGGCCACATGATAGGGTTAAGTCATGAACCACTTGAATATACTTAACCAACTTGGCATAATGATTTGATAGGGTTAAGTCATGAACTACTTGAACACACTTAACCAACTTGATACATGATCTGGATAGGGTTAAGTCACGAATTTGAATGACAACACTTAACCCATTAGAAACCCTAGTTACGCGGTCCTTTTCAGCAGTAACCCACTTAGATGTATCACGATACCCTGGGACTAGGCAGGGTGGGGCACGATTACTGGGCTGATTGTAAGCGACCAGAACGACGGCTGAGTAGGTGCGCCATTGTAGGTTCAGGTGGGCTATGGTTGTGCACGTAGTCCGGAGTTGAAAAAGCAGGCATTGGGCACCCGTAGATTTACACTGTGCGTGCTTGATTCGTGTCGGTGGTTGGCACCATAGGACTTGATACACCCTATGGTGGACCTAGCACAGGTAACTACATTTCTATATAGGGCCGTATGACACAGACACATGACGAGCTAGGACTTGTAGGGAGTCGATCGATTAGTAGATCGTACCGTAGGACCCTGTAATGGGTCACTTCATGACGCTGGGCTAAGGGATCATTTCATGGTTAATACTTGACATGGGTTAGAATACTAGTACAGTTGGTGCAGCGAACCTTGAACATGCGATGCCAGACTTGACTTATCTTGTTATCTTAATTATCCTACTAGTTCTGTTCTCATCCTTATGTTTAATTCCAGTTTTCACGTATCATGTTACCTTTACTAGTTTTCATACTGAAAGTCACTAGGGCTTACTAGTCTTTATGACTGACCCTTTTTCTTTCGCCCCTTCCCCCCAAGTTCTCAGGGAGGAAACACTAGCTCTTAGCTTGGATTTAGCTTGCTTTCTGACAGCTCATGTACGGTTTGGTCTTGGGCTATGCTATGGCTGCTTCTGCTATTTATGGGGAATAATATACTTTTGTTTTAAGTTTATGCTTCTTTATTATGAACTTGATGTAATGGAATAATTTGTATCTTGGATATATGAGCTTTTGACTCTTTTCTGGAAAATAATAAAAAGTTGGTTTTCAATTTCTACCGCTGCTTTATTTATGTTCTGCCTTGTGATATCTTTGTGCATGTTTACCTAGATAATACTCCACCAAAACTAGTGTATTCCCTTTGTGAGTGACCCTAGCGGAGGTGGGGTGTTACATTTGGTATCAGAGCAGAAGGTTAACAGACTGGGCAAAAAGTTTTAAAAACCTTCTGAAACTATTTTCAAAACTATTCATAAAGAAGCATTTTTCAAGAAAAGTTTTATATTTAAAAAGGTTATTCCCTAAGAAGCCATTAGCACTTCCCTTTTTTTCCTCGTTTGAATCTTTTCTTTTCGTTTTTCAGCATGGCCGATCTTAACCTTCCTGAGGGAATACCCGTGCCTGGATGGTTCCGAAGGTACTTAGAAGCCAGGGCCAACGACGCGGGCACGACAAACATCCCTCCTCCTCCTTCCTCTGTGGTCGCGGTTCCTCCTCCTCCTGGTACCGCCTTTGCCAAAATATGCAAAGACTTTAAAGGAAACAGAAGACTTGTTCATTATCTTTGATATGGAGGACCATAGGAAACTTCATTGGAATTGAAACCTTTGTTGAGGCATGAAACTGGCTAAAGGAAACAGAAGACTTGTTCATTATCTTTGATATGGAGGACCATAGGAAAGTTCAGTTGGCAGCATGGTTGTTGAAAGAGGAAGCTGCATTTTGGTGGGAAGTCACCAACGCTACCAGGCCAGTTGAGACTTAGGCAGACTTTAGAGAGAGGTTTGGGCTTAAATTCCTATCATCAGCAGAGGAGAACCTTCAGATGGAGAGGTTCCTAGCACTCAAGCAAGGGGATATGTCTGTGCGGGAGTACGTGAATAAGTTTAATCAGCTTGCTCGGTTCGGTTTGGATTTGGTCAACACAGCCCAGAAAAAGGTTGTACGCTTTGCTCGAGGATTGAATGAGCCACTACACAGCTTGTCCCTAACTCATATACCCATGGGGGCGACCTTTGAAAGCTTGGTGGATATGGCTCTTCTTCATGAGGAAGACAAGAATAGCAAGAAGGAGGTTAAGCCTAATGAGACTCAGAATAAGAAAGCTGACTTCAAGAAGGGGAACAACAAGAATAACAAGAATAACAAGGGCAACAACAAACCACGTGAGACGAGGAAGTGCAACTTCTGTGGTATTACTGGACATCTAGCTAAAGACTGTAGAAAGAAGAAGAGGAAGTTGGGTGAATGCTTTCATTGTGGAGATACTGGACACATCAGCAAGGATTGCCCTAAGAAGCAAGGACAGGGGCAAGGGCAGACCCAGCGAGCAGGACCTTCTGGAGGGCAGTTGCATGCTCTCAACACCACTCCAGCTCTTGACCGAGGTAGTAATATTTCCGTAGAAAGCCTTGTTTACATTTTTGACTTTCCTGTTCGAACCTTATTTGACTCTGGTGCATCGCATACTTTTATTTCTTCTGATATTGTTGAAAATCTGCACCTAAGTACTAGTCTGGTTGAGGATCCCGTTATAGTTTCAAATCCAATTGGGGGCTCCGCCCATTTATCTATGATGTGTGTGGATTTGAGGATCTCTATCTTAAGCGTAGAATTCACGTGTAATGCTTATATTCTCGAATTCATGGGATACGGTTTGATCCTAGGTATGGATTGGCTGTCCGATTATGGAGCCATTCTTGATTGTGAACGAAGGGTAGTGAGGCTCATGACTCACCCTTGAAATTTCTTGTAACCCTAAGGGTCCGGTCATGTTATGTTATCTTGAATCCCTTGACTCGTCCGACGATAATTTGCAATATGTAAGAGTGGTCCGAGAATATCCAGATGTCTTTGATGAAGTGAGGGGATTACCTCCTAAACGCGAGATAGAGTTCCAAATTTATCTTGTTGATAATGCCAAGCTAGTTTCATTTCCCGTTAGGCACATGGCCCCGCGAGAAAGAAGAGAGCTCAGTAAACAAATTAACGAGTTGCTTGAGAAAAATTTCATAAGATGAAGCATTTCTGAATGGGGTGCTCCGGTGGTATTCGCTACTAAGGCGGATGGATCGCTTCGTCTGTGCGTAGATTATAGTGAGTTAAACAAGCTGACAAAGAAGAATAAGCACCCACTACCAAGAATCGACGATTTGTTTGACCAGCTTGTGGGAGCATCTTCTTTCTCTCAACTCGACCTAGCCACGGGATTCCATCAGCTTAGAGTGGCCGAGGATAGCATTGACAAAACTGCGTTTAGGACTCCAGATGGGTTCTTCGAATGGCTCGTCATGCCGTTTGGGTTAACGAATGCACCCGCGTACTTTGTAGATTTGATGAGCAGGGTGTTTCGGGAGTTCCTTAACAAGTTTGTGGTAGTTTTCGTGGATGATATTTTGATCTTCTCAAAAGATGAAGAAGAGCATGCTAGACTTCTCAAGGAAGTCATGGAAACGCTTAGAGCACACCAGTTAAAGGCTAAGTTCTCCAAATGCCATTTTTGGAGGAAGGAAGTTCGGTTCCTTGGACAAGTAGTTTCTAAGCAAGGCATAGCTGTGGACCTTGCAAAGGTAGTTGCGCTACAAGACTGGAAAATTCCTAAGAATGCAACGGAGGTGAGAAGCTTTCTCGGTTTGGCGGGCTACTACAGGAAGTTCGTTAAGGACTTCGCTAAGATTTCAGCCCCTCTTACTAAGTTAACAAAGAAGAGCCTAGCTTTTACATGGGACATAGAATGTGATGCTGCTTTTCAGAGACTTAAGAGAGCCCTCACCACAGCTCCAGTTTTGGCATTACCCGATGGGGGTAAGATGTTTACGGTGTACACTGATGCATGCGGCATGGGGTTAGGCACTGTCCTAATGCAAGAAGGAAGAGTAATATGCTACGGGGGCAGACAACTTAAAGTTCATGAGAAAAACTATCCCATGCATGGCTTGGAGTTGGCCGCGATTGTCTTTGCACTTAAAGCGCGGCGTCATTATCTTCTAGGGGAGAGATTCGAGCTGTATACCGACCACAAATCGCTTAAGTACCTCTTCTCACAGAAAGATTTAAATCTGAGACAACAGCGATGGATGGAATTCTTGGCATCATATGACTTCGATATAGCTTATACCCCTGGCAAGGGTAATGTGGTGGCAGACGTGCTAAGTAGAAAAAGGTTGACTTTGAGCCCCTTGTTTGTTGAAATAAAAAGCCTTGAGTTTATAGCAACCTTTGATTTTACACCTGATGTTGAGTCATTGACTGCTACGTTTGCATCTCTTGAGCTAAGACCTACACTTCTAGATCAAGTAGAGACTTCACAGAAGGAAGACCCACAAATAGTTGAAATCATGGACAAGCTGATTAGGGGTGAAACGTCAAGTCACCTCAGTAGGTATGCCATAGATGACAAGGGATGGCTAAGGCGCGATGGAAGGCTATGTGTCCCACAAGTGGGAGACCTAGTAAGGAAAGTTCTCGAAGAAGCGCACCACTCGAAGATGACTATACATCCCGGAGGGGATAAGATGTACAGGGATATGAAACGCATTTTCTTTTGGGCTGGAATGAAAAAGGACGTGGCAGAGTTCGTTTCGAAGTGCATGGTGTGCCAACAAGTAAAGGCCGAGTCGAAGAAGCCTGGTGGGCTATTACATCCTTTGGAGGTTCCGCAATGGAAATGGGAGAGTATCTCGATGGATTTCGTGGATGTACTGCCTAGGTCTAGGAAGGGAAATGCTAGCATATGGGTCATAGTTGATAAACTCACGAAAAGTGCTCACTTCATTCCGGTGAAGAGCAAGAGGACCGCATCAGGGCTAGCGTCTATTTACCTTCGAGAGATAGTACAGTTGCATGGAGTTCCTTCTAGTATAGTTAGTGATCGTGACCCGATTTTCACTAGCCAGTTTTGGAATAGTCTGCAAGAAGCAATGGGAACACGACTGAACTTAAGCACGGCCTATCACCCACAGACGGATGGACAAACCGAAAGGGTAAATAGGGTACTAGATGATCTCCTGAGGCTATGCATTCTTGACTTTGGTGGTACTTGGGAATACCATCTTCCTCTCGTGGAGTTTGCATATAATAACAGTTACCAAGCTAGCTTCGGAATGGCACCATTCGAAGCCCTATATGGAAGACCGTGCAAGTTGCCAACTTGTTGGTGGGAGACGACAGACATGCTTATACTTGGCCCTGATATGATAAGGGACACTTATGAGAAGATTGAGTTGATACGAAGATGGATGAAAACGGCCCAAGATAGACAGAAATCTTATGCGGACCAGAGAAGGACAGACCTAGAGTTCGAAGTCGGAGATATGGTCTTTATAAAAGTTTCTCCGTTACGCAATGTAGTTCATTTCGGAGCAGTTGGAAAGCTAGCACCAAGATTTGTAGGACCGTTCCCCATCACTGAGAGGATTGGATGGATGGCCTATAAGGTAGACTTACCCAAGAAGCTGGCTGGGGTGCACAACGTCTTTCACGTCTCGCATCTCCGGAAGTGTTTGCATGAGTCAGCCGAAGTGGTTGAGCCAAGCATCCTTGAAGACATAGAAGTGGAAAAAGAAGCGACATTAAGGCGATTTCCGATTCGTATCTTAGGAACGGAGATTAAGAAGCTAAGGAATCGAGAAGTCAAGCTAGTGAAAGTGCAGTGGAGTGAAACCCAAGAAGACGCAACTTGGGAAACCGAAGAGAAGATACGCGCGCTTTACCCATTTCTTTTTGAGGGTACATTCTCGATCTCTTTTTCCTATAAACTTGAAAACCTTTTCGTATCATGCTTCTAATATCTATGTTTGTCTTGTTATCTTCTCGATCTTATCTTGAGAAACTTAGGTAGAACCATATGGATGTAAACATGTGATTGAAACATGTTATGGGTGATGTTTGCAAATGGTTGCAAGTGGTTGCTAGTGGATGCATGACACACATTAGGCACTAGATCGGCTCAGTCACATTTTCATGTTGCACATGCATGAGTGCTAATACTTGTACATGGATGGAACTTGTTATGTTATCACTTGGATGTTGCGTATGGATGAATGTCTGTGCACTCATTTAGAGATTATAAACTATATTAGGAATTTACATACATGTTGGATTCATGACACTAACATATTTTGCATTAAGGAGGTTTACTGAATCAGTAACCGCCTGATCTTTTGCATTAGATAAGTACATATACACACACTTTCTTCATATGTTCATACAGCACTAGAAGTCTTTTAAGGACAATGGTTGCCTGTGGATGACGCTTTGAGCAGATGGATGATAGGACACATCCTCCCTAACTTAGAGATTTCGGGGACGAAATCCTTTAAGGGGGGGAGAATGTAACAACCCGTGTTTTTATAACGTGTAATAACCATAAATCAAGGCAGAATTAATTTTTAAAATAAGAATCAAGGGAAACAGGTTACGCCATTATGTTCGTCTCGAAATTCTGCTTGGAAACGAGTCTGAGTTTTCGAAAATCGGAGTCCGTATGACCAAGTTATGACCATTCGAAGTTTTCAGAAGTTTTCAAGTTCAAAAACAGTTCAATTCGAATTCAAAATTAGAATTTCAAACCTCAGAATGGACTGGGCGGGAAATTTCCCGCCCAGGACCAGATCGACCTGGGGGTCGACTATGTAGTCGACCTACCCAGGACCAGGCCGACCATAGTGTCAACCTGGGGGTCGACCTGGTGCCCGAGCCCATTTCTGAAGCAGGATTCACTCTGATGTATTTGGCCTCATTTCTGTCCACATTCGTTGACCTGACCCCATAAATATAGCCCCTAACACCAGTCTCTCTACACAAAATTCTTCCAGACTTTATGCTGCTCTAATTCTGGTTGAAAAGCTTGAGAGAGGGACTGCTTCTTCTTCGTTGAGACTGCGTTAAGAGAATTGTTGATTTGGGGATTTCTATTAGGACTTGACTAAGCATATAAAGATTCAACATCGACTCTCTTTTTCTAATTCTCGAACCACGATCTGTAAGCCCCATTTTTTTTCAGATTTAAACTGTAAATGTATTACGAATATGATGTAAATTGAAATTGGACCTATGTATGATGACTGTTTACATTCATTCTTGTTCATCTTGGATCTTGACTCTTGACTCTTGAATATTACTATGACATTGATTTAGGGCCTATTCATGTTGTAAATCAAAAAGAGAAACCCCTCATATTATCATGTTGAATCTGCTATTAGTCACAGTTTATGACTATCACTTTATGTCAATCGTTACCATGACTATACTATCACCTTATGACAGTCGTTACCATGACTATACTATCACCTTATGACAGTCGTTACCATGACTATACTATTACCTTATGACAGTCGTTACCATGACTATACTATCACCTTATGACAACTGTTATCTCGACTAGTACCTTATTTTGCTAGAATTGGAATCCTTATGTTTGAGGCCAATATTCCATATGCCAGTAATGTTTTAATCTTTCATTTCAAGTCATACTATGCTATGCTAGTAATCACTTTTGCCACCTTATACCCGTTCCTTTTTATGTTATTCCCTAATTAGATTTATTTGTATCGATTCGAGCTTACGTGCGATGGGAATACAATTTGGGTAGACTAGGTAAAACATGAATTAGCTTTAAACTTGAAGAAGAACGTTGTTATGACTTGAACCTGAATATGGACATGAACTTGACACGATTTGACACGAAACATGACCTGAAAATTGGAAATGAATCTAGACATGAAAACTTGAACGTGGGCATGACAATTAGATAACTTGAAAATGGCCAACTCGAGGTTGGGTTGAGTTTGTAGTGTAAATCTACCCGGAACCGCCCGGCAAATCCAGTGGCTGCAAACAATAGGATCCAATGTGGGTAGTTGGTCATATCGCATGTAAAACCTGAGGTTAGACTATGTTGTGGTGTAAATCTGCCCGGAACCGCCCGGCAAATCCAGTAACCACAACAGTTAGTCTAATGTGAGAGGTTGGCGTGCACTAATGAATTAAGGCCACATGATAGGGTTAAGTCATGAACCACTTAAATATAGTTAACCAACTTTGCACAATGATTTGATAGGGTTAAGTCATGAACTGCTTAAACACACTTAACCAACTTGATACATGATCTGGATAGGGTTAAGTCACGAATTTGAATGACAACACTTAATCCATTAGAAACCCTAGTTACGCGGTCCTTTTCAGCAGTAACCCACTTAGATGTATCACGATACCCTGGGACTAGGCAGGGTGGGGCACAATTACTGGGCTAATTGTAAGCGACCAGAACGACGGCTGAGTAGGTGCGCCATTGTAGATTCAGGCGGGCTATGGTCATGCACATAGTCCGAAGTTGAAAAAGCAGGCATTGGGCACCCGTAGATTTACACTGTGCGTGCTTGATTCGTGTCGGTGGTTGGCACCATAGGACTTGATACACCCTTTGGTGGACCTAGCACAGGTAACTACATTTCTGGATAGGGCCGTATGACACAGACACATGACGAGCTAGGACTTGTAGGGAGCCGATCGATTAGTAGATCGTACCGTAGGACCCCGTAATGGGTCACTTCATGACGCTGGGCTAAGGGATCATTTCATGGTTAATACTTGACATGGGCTAGAATACTAGTACAGTTGGTGCAGCGAACCTTGAACATGCGATGCCAGAGTTGACTTATCTTGTTATCTTAATTATCCTACTAGTTCTGTTATCATCCTTATGTTTAATTCCAGTTTTCACGTATCATGTTACATTTACTAGTTTTCATACTGAAAGTCACTAGGGCTTACCAGTCTTTATGTCTGACCCTTTTTCTTTCGCCCCTTCCCCCCAGGTTCTCAGGGAGGAAACACTAGCTCTTAGCTTGGATTTAGCTTGCTTTCTGACAGCTCATGTACGGTTTGGTCTTGGGCTATGCTATGGCTGCTTCTGCTATTTATAATTTACTTTTGTTTTAAGTTTATGCTTCTTTATTATGAACTTGATGTAATGGAATAATTTGTATCTTGGATATATGAGCTTTTGACTCTTTTCTGGAAAATAATAAAAAATTGGTTTTTAATTTCTACCGCTGCTTTATTTATGTTCTACCTTGTGATATCTCTGTGCATGTTTACCTATATAATACTCCACCAAAACTAGTGCATTCCCTTTGTGAGTGACCCTAGCGGAGGTGGGGTGTTTCACATCGGCCCCGTAGTGACCGATATATCTGAGGCGCCTCGCTATCCATCATCTACATAGGTAAAAATATAAATGTCTGGGCTCCATAGCATGACACCACCCATAGCTAGAAAGAAACGTCGTGCACTGCCTGCAGTCACGATAACGTTTTTGACTCATACCGAGGTGTGAGGCTCGCGAATTAATGCTATACACAAAGCTATGCTATTTAAAACCATGATTTGATAATCAACCATAAGACTTTGTTTTCAGTAGAAGCCTTGATCATTTGCATCTCAGCATGCCATACTGTCAATTCACGCCATGCAACTGATGTCTGTCAATATATAACCTCTAAGCTCGTACATCTCAGAGAAGGGTGTTAAGCAAGAGAATAAATTCTCCGCCACCAAACAGATATATATTTAATAGAGATTAATCAATATAGAATAAAATCCAATGTCAAACACACATCCATTTACTAGTTTGTTTTAGGTCTGAACAAAATCGGAGGCACCTTATTCCTCGTCCCATTTGTCCAATACAGGAGAGAGGTCCTCGCATATCCGGTCGATCTCCAAGTACGTCTGGATGATCACCACTTATTACCTTGTTTTGGGTGTACAGCCCAATCAAGACATCAGTAATAATCCAAAAGATGTGAAGATCTCCGGTCTTTAACAACCTTCTTCATTGTCGACTTATCGTCGAATCAATTATTCAGAATGGCTATAAACCCGGCCTTTCCGAATAATTTACATATCTTATAATCAAGTGCTATAAAAACACAACATACACCTCATTCAAATTCTGAATATTCTTATTCTTTGGAAAGGTTCCCATTAATTTTATCAAATATAAATTCTTTTAAATTTATACTTTAATCTTCCTTTGGATATCAATTCTAAACCAAATTAAGGTTTATCAACCAATCGGGATTATCGAGCCTTACCGAAGTAATCATTTATTCATTAATCTCAATCCCAACCTATTATCCCACAGAGCAAAACTGGTAGTACTCCATATCTAACACCACGGTGTTATCGGTAAATTCAGTTACCATTTCACGTTCAGATCTAATTAAAGATTTAACTATCGCCTAGAGTAAAACTGGTGGTACTCCATTCTCGATCATTTCCCAAATTTGATAATTTAAGTTAACACATTCTCATTTCAATCTAATTAAAGATTCATTAAAACTTCACTTAATTTTAATTTCTTAAATCATTACTCAATGATTATTTAACTTTGGGAAATCAAACATGCCACACTCGACAATCTACACCGTACCATTGATTTCTGTCGATATATAACCTCTAAGCTCGTACGTCGCAGAGAAGGGTGTTAAGCAAGAGAATAAATTCTCCGCTACCAAACAGATATATATTTAGCAGAGATCAACAATACAATTCGAAATACAATGTTAGAATGTAATCATGTCTTTAACTAGGTTAAAGAACTAATGTTATTTAAAACAGAGTTCACGATAAACCCAAAATCACATTCCATTAATTATGGAATCTTCACGAAAAACAGATCAATATATATATAATCGATATCAATTTCTGTATCCAACTAATAATATAAATGGAATAACGACAAAGCTTTTTAAATTCCATATATATTAATAGTCATCCTCCACAAAATCTTACCTCGATTATTACCAAATCGAATTCCATTCCAATTTATTTTATTAAATTGGAAACTTTACTTTGGAAAATCCCACTAATCTTAATTAAAAGATTTATATATTCCATATCACATTTCATTGTTAATCGGATTAAAGAACGAATATCGTTAAAAACACAGTTCACAATAAACCCAATTCACATTCCATTTTATTTCAATTACTAAATATAACTGGAAACTCTAACAATCTTAATTAAAAGATTTATTCTTTTCACAACGGGGTTTAAGAACAGTGTTATTTAAGACACCATTCACGACAAACCCAAAATCCACTTTGATATTAAATACAAGGCTCTAAACATAAATTATATCGGCTTATATTCAATACCAAATTCTGAAACCAACACATATCATATGAGGAATAACGATATATATCTATCTTCCATATTCCTCCACAATATCCGTATATTCACAGAATCCAATATCGAAATATTCCGTAGATTATTTTTATTCAAATCCATTCCAATTCATACATTGAAAAATTCTGGTTAGATTAAAATAATTCACAAATCCAATTTATTTATTTATTTAAAAACGTTGGATTAACTTTCTAGTTAATAACTAGTTCATTTTGATAAAAATATATTTTTATCTTTACAAGCGTGGAATTTTTCATCCAAGTTCATTCCAAATCATTTATTATGATTTTACACAAATTATTAATACTTTTAATAAATTTATCAAGCACGTACAATCGGTTTCCAATAACGGCAACCGAATTGCATCCATAACGACCTTTTTCAAATTTGATTTGTACAAAATTCCAAATCCAACTATTAGATTTCAAATCTCTTATATTCATTGGAAAGCTCTTTCCGATACGAACCCAACGGTTTCGGTTTTAGGAGAATCTGATGGTCGGATCTCGCGTAATGTCAGTTCGATGTTAATGGTCGAAATTCGCGAATGGTCATGGTGCGACGCGTTCTATTCAAGCCATTAATATTTATATAATATATATTTCATTCAAAACGTATTTTATAAATTTGTTTTAAAAACGATTCACACTTTCATTTCAATTTTAAATCAAAATTGAATACTCCTTATCATTATAATATTCAAATGATAATATTTTCAAAATATCAGATATTGAAATCATTTCCTTTTCGATATTCATTATAAAAATAAATAAAATCGACATAAATATCATTCACGTCTAAATGGCGCAAATCTAATCAACACGGCTTCACACATTTCAATATTTTTGTGTTCATTCAAAATCGGACATCAAATTCACATTTGAATACTTAGCATAATATTATTTTAAAATATTCATTATTTTAAAATATTCGTTCTTTTTGAACCGGAATCAGACATAGTCAATTACCATATAATGTTATTTATATGGATTTCGTACACCACATGTACACAACAATAATGATACACAATCAACCATCATCCAGAGTGCATTACACAACTGCATAAGCATTAAATATAAATAATTAACGCTTACAATAGTCTGTCAACCAATCGATTGACATATAACTAAACAATTGGGATTAGTGTACGTCAAATATCATCCCAATATCGGTGTGGGGTTTCAACCAACAAATACTGAATATTATTTGCGTAGTTGGGCGATGTGTAAATTTATCTCCTAATCAATATCAGTTAAATGGGTGTACATAAACAAATCATCCGGTTTATAAATGAATATTTATTTTCATTTTAAGAGAATTTTATGCCATTCATATATACATTAAAAATTATATTTTTAATGGTAAAATATTTATTTCAACACTTGACTATTTTATATAGTTCATTCTTCCAATAAAAATGATATTTTTATTGTTCAAACATTTTATTCAACACATGAATATTTTATACAGTTCATATACGCATTAAAAATTATATTTTTAATGAATAAATATTTATTTCAGAAAATTTCGGCATTATAACGGCGTGATATTAGAACAAGTGTAATGTCTAGCATTACCCCTCTCCTGATACTGGCTCGTGCCATACACAATAGTCAATCACATTCCATACACCACAATACAATCAATTTTCAACACAACCAAGTTTCCACAATACAACCCAAACAATTGTTCGTACAATAAATAGTGTCAGGGGTTTCTAAGCCACGTCTGCATCCTAAGATATATTTAACTGTAAAATAATCAGAGTGAGAAGGAGTTCTCACTTTGGGATCCACTCCGTCGTGCTTTACTGTCGCTTTGATTTGCTGTTCTGGTTCATTAATTTGCAAAAGAGCTCTAATCTTCACGTTGTCTTTGTTTTCTAGCCTAAGCGCGCCATTTCGGACAACTTTCGCCTAGTACCTTTCTTCCGAAAATGCTCCTTTTCTCCATAATTTGCGAAAAGACATAAATCAGACTGCTGACTTGGGACGCATTTTCTGAACAACTCCGCAATCCAAAATATGACATCCATATACTCAAATCGAAGAGAAAATCGTGCTCTTCGATTTTGGCATTGTGGAGTTTTGGCCATATGGGCTCTGTTTGGAAGATATTGGCTAAAATAGTTCAGGGTGTTAATTGCAAAAACTGAATTTTGTAAAAATTGGATTTTTTTTGGAGGAGAGGGCCCACAGCCGGACTTGGGTGGCTGCAGGCGGCGGCATGGGGGTCTGAGTGGTGGTCGGCGGAGGGGGCTGCGGAGTCAACGAAGGCGGTTTGGGGGCGGTTAAGGTTTAGTAGAAGAGGAAGAAGAGAGAGAAGGGCGGAGGAGGAGGGGGATAGCCTGAGAGGGGCGGCGCCGTCGCGCTGGCAGCAGGGAGGGCGGCGCGGTGGAGATTGGGGGGTAGCGACGGGATCGAAGCGGGTTTTTTTTCTTTTTTTTATATCAGAACGATGAATGGAGAGGAGTGGAGGGAGTTGACTTAATATAATAATTTGTATATTATTAATTTAATTTCTAAAAAGTTAATTTTTCATTATAACTCCAAATCGAACCCAATGACTATCGCCCTTAGCTAATTACCCCCATTCCGAACATAATGGGATATGTTCCATAAGCCAATTCGACCGTTTCGATTAGTTTTCATCAAAATTAAAATATAAATTAATATAACATTCAAAATTGATTTTAACATACATTTTAATTTACCGAGGCCACATATTGACTCCAAAAATTCCTGAAAAATAAATCTAGCTATGTTTTGATGATACAGTCCTAACAAAACTAATTTCGTCGAATTTGGAGACCGTTTGAAAAATGGTCATTTTCCAGTCGATGAAATACAAACTAAAATTACCAAACACGTTTAAATTCACCACGCTCACATATTAATTACAAAAATTATGAAAATTGGAATATAACAATAATTTGACATTCTGGATCCAACAAAAGTGGTTTCGTAAAAAACGGAGGTCGTTTGCAAAATGGCTATTTTTATGGGCTATATAATATTAAAATAAATATAAATTCTACAACGACTATTCTAAATTTTAAACTGGACATATCTTTCAATTTATAATATGAAATCTGGATTTTTCACATTCATTAGAAAGATATTATTAAACAAATTCAAATATTTCTTGTTTTATTGAAATTCGATTTATATTGAATTCTGTACATTCCATTAAAATTAGAAATCGACTTTTCAAACTACCGCACCATTTTAGGTTCATTTTATAATTAAAATAAATTTATACGTTCTAACTTCGATTTAAATAAATTTTTAGTTGTTATTATTTAAAATAAATCATTTTAAATATCCAAAATCCATTAAAATAGCTAAAATAAAAATTTTAAATTGGTTCTGAAATCCTGGGTTGTTATAGTACGTTTGGACGATTACCACTTATTACCTTGTCTCGGGGGATCAACCCAATCAAGACATCAGTAATCATCCATACGATGTGAAGATCTCCAGTCTTCGACCACCGTCTTCATCGTCAACTTTTAATCGTCGTATCAGTTATTCAGAATGGGATGAACCCAGTCTTTTCGAATAGCTCGCGTATTTTATAATCGTCAAAGTGCTATAAAAACACATCATACGCCTCATTCCAATTCATAATATTATTTTATTCAAATATTCACATCTTTAGGGAAAGGTTCCCATTAATTTTATCAAAGATAAATTCTTTGAAATTTATTCTTAATCTTCCTTTGGATATCATTTCAAAAGAATTTATTTTATTCTTTAACCATTCTGAACCAAATTAAGGTTTATTAACTAGTCGGCACTATCGAGCCTTACCGAAGTAATCATTTATTTATTTTCCAATCCCAACCTATTCATCCCCTGGAGTAAAACTGGTAATACTCCATATCTAACACCCACGGTGTTATCGATAAATTTAATTAACATTTCCCGTTTCAAATCTAATTAAATATTTAACTATCGCCTGGAGTAAAACTGGTGGTACTCCATTCTCGATCATTTCTCTTGTTCGATAAATTTAGTTATCTCATTCACTTTCCAATCTAATTAAAGATTCATTAAAACTCCATCTTGGTTTTAATATCCAAAATCATTACTTTATGATCATTCAACTTTAAGAAAATTAATCTGTCTTTAACTGGGTTAAAGAACCAATGTCATTTAAAACACAGTTCACGATAAACCCAAATCACCTTCCATTAACTATGGAATTTCACGAAAAACAGATCAATATATAATCGATATAAATTTCCATATCATTCTAATAATATAAATGGAATATAGGCATAGCCTTTTAAATTCCATATATAGTACCGGTCTTCCTTCACAGAAGCTCATATCGATTATTACTAAATCGAATTCCACTCAATTCCAATTTAATATATTAAATTGGAAAACTTTACTTTGGAAAATTTCCTTTAAATCTAAATAAAAAGATCTATAAATTCCAAACCATATCTTTACTGTTAATTAGGTTAAAGAACAAGTGTTATTTAAAAAATAGTCCATGATAAACCCAAAAATGCAATCCTAATTCAATTCCAATTAAATATTAATTAATCTGGAAAACTTCTCTAAATCTTAATTAAAAGATTTATTCTTTTCTCAACTGGGTTTAAGGACAGTGTTAATAAAGACACCATTCACGACAAACCCAAAATCTAATTTGATATCAAATACAAGGCTCTGAATAGAAATTATATCGGCTTATATTCAATATCAAATTCTGAAACCAACAAATATCGTTTTGGGAATAACGATATATATATATATATATATCTTCCAAATTCCTCAACAATATCCGTATAATTACGGAATCCAATATTGAAATATTACGAAGATTATTTCCATTCAAATCTATTCCAATTTATTCATTGGAAAATTTTGGTTATTTTAAAACCCATTTTATTAATTTAAAAACCATTAGATTATTATTCAAGTTAATAACTAGTCCATTTCGATAAAGTTATATTTTTATCTTTTCAAACTTGGAAATTTTCATTCAAAATTTTTCCAAATCATTTATTATGATTTTACACAATTTTTCTATATTTTTATATGGCCCTTATAGTCAGTTTCCAATAACGGCCACCGAACTACATCCATAGCGACCTTTTCTAAAATTGATTTGGACAAATCTCAAAATCTAACCATTAGATTTCAAATCTCTTATATTCATTGGAAAGATCTTTTCGATTCGAACCCAACGGTTCCTGTTTTAGGAGAATCCGATGATCGGATCTCCCGTTACATCAATTTGAAATTAATGATTGAAATTCGCGAATAGTCGCTGCGCGGCAAGTTCTATTCAGGCCATTTAAATATATAATATGTATATACATATCGTCGATTTCTGTTCAAAACGTATTTTATAAATCGTTTATAAATTCATTTCAAAACGATTTCAACTTCATTTTCAATTTTAAATCAAAATTGAACATTCCATATCATCATAATAGTAAAATGATAATATTTTCAAAATATCAGATTTTGAAATCAAATCTTTTCCATATTCATTATAAAATGAATAAAATCGATATAAAAACCCGTTCGAGTCAAAATTGCATATATTAACTTAACTCGACTTCATATACTTCAATATTTTTGTGTTTGAAACGACCCAAACTTCCCGATAAAAGAAAGTACAGATTGAATTGAGAACAAGGCAAATCAGAACATAAACGATATAATATTTCATTGCTTATTACAACAGTTACATCAGAGTACAAGAATACAACAGAGTATGACTAAATAATATACATGTGAAAATATCAGAGATTTAAATTACATTTGAATAGCAGCGAAAAAATAATACAAAATACAACTGAAAGAAATACACAGATACAGAGCTTCCCGAATATCGCTTCAGCTGTAAACCAGCATCCCGTGAATATAATATCTGCAAAACCAAAACCTCTAGCTGTCCGTGTGGAAAATATGAGCATCCAGAGTTTAGGTTAAAACAATAAAATCCTGGTCAGTCATGGGACTGGTGTGAGAACTCAAAGCAGTTATTAAACTTGATTTTAAAGTTAGGTAAATCAAGGGAGGGTTTACTCCACATGAACCTTAGTTTAAAATAAAACAACGCAATGATTTTTGGAAAAATGAAGCTATTATAAGACTCGGGTCCCATCAAATAATGCAACGTAAGCCGGAGGATAGAGTTTTCCCTTATAATAGCCAAACATGCTTGATACGTATAAGAAAAATCATTTTGATATTATATGAGTGCGTAGTATTTAAAAACAACTTCAAATATAAATGTATAGGGTTTCGTAATTCTAGGGTATTTACAATAAAATAATTATTTCATTTTTAATTCAGAAAAAGGAATTTTACATTCGAACTCCGATTTAAATCCAACGAATGTCGCCCGTAACTAAATACCCCCATTCCAGACACAATGAGATATGCTTCGTAAGCCAATTCGGCTGTTTTAGTCAGTTTTCATGAAAATTAAAATATAAGTTAATATATATTAAATTTAAACGTACATTTTAATTTACCAGGGCCACATACTGACTCTAAAAATTGTAGAAAAATTATATCTAGCTTTGTTTTGATGATACAGTCCTAACAAAATTAATTTCGTCGAATTTGGAGACCATTTGAAAAGTAGTCATTTTTTGGTTGATCCAACTAGACTGAAATTGACAAAACACGTTTCAATTTACTACGCTCACATATTAATTCCAAAATTATGAAAATCGGAATTTAGCAATAATTTGACATTCTGGATCCAACAAAAGTGGTCTCGTCGAAAACGGAGGTCGTTTGCAAAATATTTATTTTTAAGGGCTATATTTTATATAAATTCCACATCGACTTTTCTGAATTTTAAATTGGACATAACTTTAATTCCCGTTATGAAATCTGGATTTTTCACATTCGTTGGAAAGATATTTTCAAACAAATTCACATATTTCCGGTTTTACTAAAATCCGATTTATTTTGAATCCTGTACATTAATTTGAAATTTAAAATCGAATTTTCAGACTGCCACACCATTTCAGGCTCGTTATACAATTAAAATAAAATTATTCCATTCTAACTTTGATTTAAATAAATTTTTCGTCATTATTATTTAAAGGAAATCATTTTAAATATTTAAAATCCATTAAAATTTCTAAAACAAAAATTTTAAATTAGTTCAGAATTTCCGGGTTGTTATAATCTCCCCCACTTAAAATCTTTTCGTCCTCGAAAATGAACAGAGCTGAAAGTTGTTTAACTAACCAACTCAACTTTCAATTCTAATAATTTCAATTCAGTTCAATATTAAGTTCGATTTAACTAAATTTATCATTCTTTATCATATTGGTCAAATTAATTATCATTCCAATATATTTTAATTAGTTAAACTAATTATCAAACATCACAACCAGCAATCAATTAGGTGATTAACATTTCAAATATATATAACCTTTTATATATGGTTAAAAATCATATTTTAGTGCAAATCACAAACAATAAACCCTAACTAAGTTTTGGTTCCCACACTAGTCAATAGAAAATATATAGATATCTCATTTTCGAAGCTCGAACATAAATTCTGGTAATGAGATCTCAATCATCAGAATCCTCTCCGGGCGACTAGAGTGTGATTCTAATCTATCCAGTATATTAAAACTTCGAATATACGTTAATTACGCGTATATCCGAAATCTTTATATACTCGATTGTCCAAATTAAAATAAAATAATATACTCAAGTACGTATTATAGGGTTCAAATTTTCAAAACAAAGTTTGTTTTCATTTTTATTTTAAAAATTAATACTTTTCACACTCGTTCTAGGAAACTACTGATCCCATCTCTAACAAGTCATTCTTATTGGATATTACTAATCCAATCTCTGATGAATTCTTTCGTTTGGTTCTATTGTGTCTCGAGCTCTGTAGACCAAAGCTCTGATACCAAATGAAACGACCCAAACTTCCCCGTAAAGGAAAGTACGGGTTGAATTGAGAACAAGGCAAATCAGAACACAAACGGCGGAATATTTCATTGCTTATTACAACAATTACATCAGAGTACAAGAATATAACAGAGTATGACTAAATAATATACATTGGAAAATATCAGAGATTTAAATTACATTTGAATAGCAGCGGAAAAATAATACAAAATACAACTGAAAGAAATACACGGATACAGAGCTTCCCAAATATCTCTTCAGCTGTAAACCAGGATCCTGTGAATATAATATCTGCAAAACCAAAACCTCTAGCTGCACGTGTGGAAAATATGGGCACCCAGAGTTTAGGTTAAAACAATAAACTCCAGGTCAGTCATGGGACTGGTGTGAGAACTCAAAACAGTTATTAAACTTGATTTTAAAGTTAGGTAAATCACGGGAGGGTTTACTCCACATAAACCTTAGTTTAAATAAAACAATGCAATGCTTTTTGGAAAAATGAAGCTATTATAAGACTTAGGTCCCATCACATACTGCAACGCAAGCCGGAGGATAGAGTTTTCCCTTATAATAGCCAAACATGCTTGATACGTATAAAACAAATCATTTTGATATTACTATAAGTGCATAGTGTTTAAAAACAACTTCAAATATAAATGTATCAATTATAGACGACATGGGTACCATATATCATGTCGCCATACTAGTTCTACAATCAAAACTACATGATGTCGTATTGGAAGTTGGATTTCTATCTATGAACCAAGGAAAGGGATCGTCCTTACCAACTTCGAGACACTCTAGCACGTGCCTCAAGATCAGAGCTCGAGTGACCCTAGGAGCGCTAGGGCTGGTCATCCGTCGTTGATTGGCATAAACTATATGTTAGCCTGCCCTATGGGGCATAAAATAATCTGGTCAGTAATGTCGACCAGAACATCCATCGGTCCGTAGTGGCCGGTATATCTGAGGCACCTCTCTATCCATCAAGTATTAAGCAACATCCACATGAGTAAATAGCCTAGGCCCCATACCATGACGTTACTCCTTGCTAGAAACTAACATATGTCCATTTCCCTGGGGTCCTTCTCCCGTTTCTGGTTCATACCGGGGTGTGAGGCTCGCGAAGTAACGCTATACACAAAGCTATGCTAATTAAAGCTGTGCTTTGATCATCAACCACAAGGCTCTGCTTTTCAACAAAAGCCTTGATCATTTGCAACTCAGCATGCCACATTGTCCATCCGTACCATACCATTGATTTCTGCCAATATATAACCTCTAAGCTCGTACGTCTCAGAGAAGGGTGTTAAACAAGAGAATAAATTCTCCTCCACCAAATTGATATATATTTAGCAGAGATCAACAAATACAGCATAAAGGAATACAATGTATGACATACCATCCATTTACAAGTCTGTTCTAGGTCTGAACGAAACTGGAGGCACCTTATTCCTCGTCCCATATATCCAATACAGGAGAGAGGACCTCGCATATCCGTTGATCTCCAAGTATGTTTGGATGATTACCACTTATTACCTTGTCGTGGGTGTACGTCCCAATCAAGACATCAGTAATCACCTAAATGATGTGAAGAACTCCGGTCTTTAACCACCGTCTTTATCTTCGACTCTTGATCATCGTATTTGTAACGGCGCGGAATTTTCGACCCAGAAAATCAACATAAATACACTGTCAATTTCTCGAGCATCGAAAATACCGGGACATTAAAAGAAAGAATTAAGAGGATGAGAAGGATAAGATAGAACTAATAGAATAGAAGAAGAACATCACTGAATAGAATCAGAGTATACACGAAACTCACAGCGGAATGAATAAATGGTATCATAACATAACTTTGAAATACAAAATCTGAATTTGTACTTACATATCATATCAGAGTATAATACATGACCTATCACAGCGGAAATAACTCTACAGAACTAATGGTGAAGCTTCCTGCTTTTGAGCTCCTCCAAGTGAATCTGTAAAATCCTGAAACACTTGACTGCCCGTACAAATTTGGGCACCCAAGAGTTTAGGGAAAAACAAACAAAATAAACTCTGGGTCAGTCATGGGACTGGTGTGAGTAAATTCCAACCATACTGTTTAATTTAAAAAATCCTTACTATAAAATATCTTTGATATCAAATCCAGTGATATTATAATAATGTCTAAGCAAATAAATATCCAAGTAGCAGAACGCTTGCATCTCACGTTCTACATATATATAGTATAAAATCATAAATCCGCAGAGCGCTTATCGGAGAATGGATTCCAACAAACAAGGTATGGGAGCACCTTCTGAATAGTGTACTCTAGAGGGGATAAACTCAGGGTTCAACAAGAACGTCTTGCAACCCGGCCACACATGACCGCTCACTCATTTAGCTTGAGTGTCGCGAATATATTGCCACCACGGTTGTAGGCCATCCAACCGTCATCCGAAGATACAGAATCGAAAAGAAGTATAAATATGAATTTTCTCTAGATCGGTGACAATACACCCTGCTTGGGGATGACCCAACTAGCTATGCTGCCTAGCCCAACTTTTGTTACTTCATGGTTGTGAGGCTAGAGGCTACGTCTATATTCAGAACATCTGATCACCATTCACTCTGAATGTCACATCGTCAAATCCGTAATCACACATCGATTACACAAATGCACGCTGGATGTAGAATAAAGAGAAGTTACCTTCTCCCCACCAACTTGGTATATTCGTAAAATCAACGGCGTGACCGTTGGAAATACTCTGTCAGACACTCGTCCATACAAGTTGTCCTGGGACTGGACAAACAGAAAACACGATTCTGGAACTGGACGACCCCTTGTGTTTAACTCCGTCTTCAATTATCTTCAGCATATCTAATTCACGGCGCTTATGCCTCCGGATAATATATCCAACCGGTCTCTCCATATTGATAACGATGGTCAAAACACTTCGATAGTCGGTTATTTAACCATCGAAGTAAAAACAACACCCATTCTAATGTATCACTAACATCACACAAACACGGGTACTTTTTATTTACCATTCGAATTCTCATATCTTACCCGATATTTCTCAAATCCCATTTCAGCCTTTTAACACTTCTTGGAAAACATTTCCAGTTATTATAAACTCTTATTCTCTCATATTTTGGAGAATATACGTTATTCCCGTTCGAACTATTTCTATTAATTTCACATTCTTTATTTCTATACTTGGACAATCTACCCTATTTGCATTGGAAAATACTTCCAATTTCATTTTAACCTTTTAATCGGCCCAACGTTCACTTTTAAAACCTTATTCACTTTGAAATGTGAATATCATTTCCATTATAGAAATCTGAACATCTTTATCAAATAACTTCTTTATTTAGAAAATCAATATCATTACCTCATTTATCGAAATCTCTTTCCCACTTAATATTTCCAATCCACTTTATAAACTCTGTTTCTAAGTCGATTTCTTATCAAATAAATATCGAGTTTATAACTAAATACTGAATCCTATCCTGTTAACATTTATTTATTTAAAACTAAATGTTAATTATCCTATCGGTTTATAATTCCTAAACTAATTTACTTTAATACATTCGACTTGGTCGAATTTTTGTTTAAACCCTAATGGTTTGATTCTAATTACATTTCGAACATCGAAATGTTGTCATCGTTTCCTAACATGATTCTCCAATTTCTCTGTCTAAACTAATTCTGATATTCCTTTGGACAAACTCCTTTTCTTATTTCTTTAAACTAAGTGGATTTCAAACCAACTGTGACATTTCCTAAGAAGTTCTGCTATATATAAAAATCATGCTTAAGTTTGGTTAACAGCGCTAATTTATCGCTATAGTAAAAACTTGCAAAACGCTGTAATATTCGCTTTATAACTAATCTCAACCTCACAGTTACACTTACCATGTCAACAGCGTTAATTTTACCGCTATAGTTCTAAGACTTGCATACGCTGCCATATTCCTTTTTATACTAATCCTGACCTAACAGTCGCGCTTAAGCCCAGGTAACAGCGTTTATTTTATCGCTATAGTTTTAAGATTTGGAATACGCTGCCATATTCCTTTTATACTAATCTTGACATCTCTTTTCGTCACAAACTGATATCGTTCCTCGATAATAGTGAAGCCGCTCAAGTTGGGGTATTCTATTTACCTCTCAGACCTTGATCGACAACGTTCTTACCTTAGAACCGATACAAGTCTGCACTCTAATTCCTTATTACTTATAATATCTATCAGATCGTACTTTCATGTTTATTTTTAACTACGATTTTATAACACCATATCCTTACTTTGAAATCTATGGTGTTTATGATTATTTATATTTCGCTTTCTCCATCCCACAGTTCTATTTATAACTTCTTAACCAAACGGTAATTTAAATCTCATTAATTTGGATTAATTTATTTCTAATCTTTTTCCATTAGATTAATTAAAGACTAATTAATCTAATAATCATTTTCCTGAATAACAGTTGATTAAAATCAACTTCATTCCATCAGTAAACTCGTTAACTGATTTAATTACTCCTCAACATTAGATTAATATAATTAATCTAATAATATTTCTAAATTGTTTAGCTTAAATATAATTTTCCAAATATTTAATCGTCGGATAATTTCTGCTTTATAAACTTATTTAAATGTCAACAATCGTTTTTATCTATTTTATAAAAACGAACTCTAAAATACTGGTTTATAATAGAACTTCTATTATAAATTTAAATCTTCTTTTTAATTATAAAAATATAATTTTTATAATTAACTTCGTTGATTTGCCTGACGGTCAAATCAGCTTCTTATCAAACCGATGGGTTTACGGTCGACTGTTACCATTTTCTCAATTCATATCGTTTAATTATTTATCGAAACAAATGTTGAATTTTCATTCAACATTAATATTCACACGGGGTTTTAAATGCAATTCGGGTTCAAACAGTGCATACAAAACAAACAGTACATATAAATATTGAGGAATTCAGTTGGATTCCTCCAACCGGTTTCCGCAACCACAGATGTCAGTCAACACAATTTACACTAACTCTATACTAGGGGATATTCTAATTGATGGAATCAGTGTCCAACCGATGATGTGTACATATGTAATATAATATTCAACCAAATTAACTGTTGTCTACCTAATCGACCATCACGCAGCATCCAAACAACATTAAAATATAATTGTAAAAATAGATCAGAGTTAGTGATTTTACTCACCTTGGCGCGTTAACCGTTAAATAACGATTTGCGTCTGTTGATTATATCTGGCGCTTTAATTCCCTAACTGTAATGTGCTCCTTTGTTTTCGTATAATCTTGACAAATTCTTCATCACGCGTTTTCACCTGCTGTAACCTTTTCTTCCTGTTTTGTTCAAACAAAGCTCCATCATCACGGTGAAATCTTCCGACTGCAGACGCCAGGATATGAACCTTCACTATTTTGCTCCGCAGAAGATACTTCAACCACTTTACTATTAACCACTCCAATATCAAATCTTGAACCAATGGCAGCAACCTTCCAGAATTCTATTATCATATAGCAACCATCTGCTCACCCTCCAACGCTATCAAACACCAACCAGTCGCTGCCCTAGATTACTGTTCGAGTTCAAACATATAGAAAACACCATCGTGCACCACTCTTACTGAGCTAGATGTCAACCTCTTATACAAGTTACTCTGACCATAAAACAACATACATGCGACGTCCACACATAAGTAAAGACCTCCTGCCAATTCAGTATATTATTAGCAGCACTCCCTCTCCATGCATCACGTTAAACGCATGTCCTCTTGCACAGATTAATCACCATCTTCAATCTCGGTGACACGTATGCTCTTCTATTGGATATAAACATGCTGATGATGCATTTAACTTCACTGTGAACCGAACCGTATTTCTCCTTCCAGCATTTTACCCGCTCCATCCTCTTCAAGGCCACCCACTCCACTGTCAACAAATGAGCGCCCTCCTTACTATTTTACTTCTTTTCTTCTTTTTAAATATGGCCCATCACTACGCCCTCAAACCGATCTGCTTTCCCATCTCATGTTCCTTTTTGCATCTGCCAACCCTTCTTCATTCCTATTACGTTCAAATACTCCCATTATTCGCTCATGCATCCTCCCACGTGAAAGCATATCCATCCTTATAAGCGCCAGATCGCACTTCTTAACAAAATTAGTGGTGCAAACAAGCAACCTCACATCTCCACGTGTCCTTTCTCCTCTCCTGACATGCCAAGCAAACCGTGATGCTCCACTGACCTTACTTCTACACGTGCCTGCACTTCTTTTCACTACTCCTCTCAACACTCACGCTCTTCTTCCATGATTGAAACTTCACACGACCGTAGAAGAGGACCCATGCGACTTATATATATAAGCTGTATAATTTGTAAGGATATATAGAGTTTGTTTTTAAAAATTCCTCACCATAGAAGCTCACGATTGCGATGGATTTCCTCGCTGAAGCAAACTGGAGGAATGAGCTTTTAAAACAAAAGAGACTGCCTTGCGTGCTTCTTGTATATATATAGAATACGATCCCTTCATGGCGAAGGAACGTACAGTGTACTAATTTTAGGATAGGCTCATGCTATGAAGATTAAAGAAGGAATCGGTATGGTTAGGTACAGCTCAAAAGTATGGGTGGTCTTTTGAAAGGATGGTGATTTTTTCCCATGCCGTACATAGGTTAATTGTTTAATACAATTGAGAAGCTTACAGCTTAAGAAAACGCGGAACGTAGGGCATACATAGGCATGTAGCTTTGACTTTGTTTCATGTTAATCAGTGTTCTTTTTTTATATATATATTTATATACTTGGTTACTTAGTCGCTAAGGAAGAGAGGATGTATGTTATCTGGATAGGTTTGTACTGCGTGATATGTAGGTAGGATAGGATAATGGTTATGGTGTTAGCTGTTGAAATTTATCCATGCTTTTTGTTTTTATTAGAATTTTAGAAAACTCCGTTATGGTGAATTCCGTTCATGAACGAACTCTTACGGACAGAAACTAGAGTATGATCGTGTCCAGCAAGGTACCACGATCCCAAAAATATAATAATACCGGTGGATTGACTCGTATTTTGAAATCCCGAAATACCGATACAGGGTGCACAATACTCCAAATAAAAAGTTGCATATTTAATTAATTAAAAATTTCAGTAAAATTCTAAAAATTAAATTATCGCTGTGCCTCAAAAGAACCTTGTCCCGATTTGCAACCGATATCAAGTTATATTCAAATAACCGTTACGGTCGATATACGATTTTACAGCGACTTTTTGATTATTTGATTTGGACATATCTTGCAATCTACACAACGAAATCTTGGTTTTTCAATTCTGTTAGAAAGATACAGTTCAACAGATTCCAACGCTTCTTGTTTCGAAGAAATCCGATTCAAAACGAGTCTGGTACACTCAGTTGAAGTTCAGAACGTTAATTTACGAACTGCCGCGATATGACGGGCTCGATTATATTTAATATATTTATACGTTCAACTTCGTTTTAATTAATATATAAATCCACTTATTTTACCAATCCAATTTTTAAACTGATTAAATATTCAAATTCAAACCGATAAAAATGCGGGACGTTACAGTCCTTCCCCCTTAAAATAATTTCGTCCTCGAAATTGCTAAGATAGGGAAGATGCCATCATCTCTGTTATAACCAGGTAAAAATCTTTTTGGTTTACTTCATAATTTCAGTTTCAACTGAACTGGTTAATTCCAATAAAAATATTAATTTCTTCTTATTACCGAATATTTTCGAAAATTCTGAAAATTTCCTAACAGCTTAAATTTTCAGAGAATCTCGCCAGCATCTCCTCTGCACAGCTTATTCGGGACTACAACAACTTGCCTTTCTGGGCCTTATCCGATTCAACAGAAAATAAAACAGCCAAACGGCTTGCCTAAACCGACTCATAAAAATCTCATACTCGTATATAAACGTGTACCTTCTCTGTTGGGCATTCAACTCTATCTCTGCCATCTGCTATCAAACCAGCATACATCCACACATTCCCAACTGATCTCCAATCAATTTATTCTCCAATCCAATCATTCGCTTATACTCAAGCCAAATTCCATTTACTGAATTATTTCTCAAATCAGTTATCTTCATCTCCAAATTCAAAAATCGATTCTTATCCTCCAAGAATAACTCGAATCTCTAGTATTTCACTTTTACAATTTCCATTCTGGGTTGTTCCAAATTCATACCAGTTTTGTTATCTTTGTTTAAGTTCTACTTTTTACCATTTTAACTCCATATGTTAAATTTTTATTTCAGAATTCAAATTCCTGGGATTTATTTCAAATCAATTTGAAATCAATATAATAATAGTAATTAAAAACAATTGAATTTCCGAACAACAATTCAAAAACAAAATCTTTTGGTAGTAATCCGTCACTTATAACTCGAAAATGAACACCGATAATGGTCGACTTCATCATCAGAATTTATTTCCCAGTGAATCAAAGTGAGTTCAATACTATATCACTTTCAAAACTTGTTTTCAAACCTTTTCATTTTGAAATCACTACAAAATATACTTCACAACATTTAGAAAACATTTCTAAATTCACCCAGGATCATAAAATTTCCATATTTTTGATCCAGAATTCATTTACAACATCTTCTAATGTTTTTTTTTCAATCCTGGTTTATATTTCAAATTTAATTCATCTGATTTTGTATATTATACTTATATAATATTTCGATTGGTTATTTATATAACCAACTCAATTATAAATCTTATTCGATCATAATAATGATCAACACTATGATAATCTCAAGATATATACTCCTTTTCATATCAAAATATAATTTGGGAAAATTATTTCATTTGCCCTCTTTTCAAAACATATTGTGTCGAATTACTCTGTTCAAGAGTTTAGAAACACCTATCGACATAGTTTGCATTACTGTTTCGACAGAATTCATAAACCACTCGACTGACCAGTCAACACAATATAAAACAATTTTTATATTAATTACACATACGCGCTCATATATATATATATATATATACACTCATACTCAATCTAAAGTGTTACTAACTCCATCTCTATTGAGTTACGCCACAGAGCCGAGGTAATGACTTAACCTTCAGCTCTGATACCAACTGTAACGGAGCGATTTTCGAAACCTTGAAAACCGTGTCATTTTTGAAAGAATTAAGAGGGTGAGAAAGAAAAGATAGAACTAATAGAATAGAAGAAGAAGAACATCACTGAACAGAATCAGAGTATACGCGAAACTCACAGCGGAATGAATAAATGGTATCATAACATAACTTTGAAATACAAAATCTGAATTTGTACTTACATATCATATTAGAGTATAATACATGACCTATCACAGCGGAAATAACTCTACATAACTAATGGTGAAGCTTCCTTCTTTTGAGCTCCTCCAAGTGAATATGAAAAATCCTGAAACACTTGACTGCCCGTACAAATTTGGGCACCCAAGAGTTTAGGGGAAAACAAACAAAATAAACTCTGGGTCAGTCATGGGACTGGTGTGAGTAAATTCCAACCATACTGTTTAATTTTAAAAATCCTTACTATAAAATATCTTTGATATCAAATCCCGTGATATTATGATAATGTCTAAGCAAATAAATATCCAAGTAGCAAAACGCTTGCATCTCACATTCTACATATATATAGTATAAAATCATAAATCCGCAGAGCGCTTATCGGAGAATGGATTCCAACAAACAAGGTATGGGAGCACCTTCTGAATAGTGTACTCTATAGGGGATACACTCAGGGTTCAACAAGAACGTCTTGCAACCCGGCCACACATGACCGCTCACTCATTTAGCTTGAGTGTCGCAAATATATTGCCACCACGGTTGTAGGCCATCCAACCGTCATCCGAAGATACAGAATCGAAAAGAAGTATAAATATGAATTTTCTCTAGATTGGTGACAATACACCCTGCTCGGGGATGACCCAACTAGCCATGCTGCCTAGCCCAACTTTTATTACTTCCTGGTTGTGAGGCTAGAGGCTACGTCTATATTCAGAACATCTGATCACCATTCACTCTGAATGTCACATCGTCAAATCCGTAATCACACATTGATTACACAAATGCACGCTGGATGTAGAATAAAGAGAAGTTACCTTCTCCCCACCAACTTGGTATATTCGTAAAATCAACGGCGTGACCGTTGGAAATACTCTGTCAGACACTCGTCCATACAAGTTGTCCTGGGACTGGACAAACAAAAAACACGATTCTGGAACTGGACGACTCCTTGCATTTAACTCTGTCTTCAATTATCTTCAGCATATCTAATTCACGGCGCTTATGCCAATACGGAGTGGTTTCCGAATAATATATCCAACCGGTCTCTCCATATTGACAACGATGGTCAAAACACTTCGATAGTCGGTTATTTAACCATCGAAGTAAAAACAACACCCATTCTAATGTATCACTAACATCACACAAACACAGGTACTTTTTATTTACCATTCGAATTCTCATATCTTACCCGATATTTCTCAAATCCCATTTCAGCCTTTTAACACTTCTTGGAAAACATTTCCAGTTATTATAAACTCTTATTCTCTCATATTTCGGAGAATATACGTTATTCCCGTTCGAACTATTTCTATTAATTTCACATTCTTTATTTCTATACTTGGACAATCTACCCTATTTGCATTGGAAAATACTTCCAATTTCATTTTTACCTTTTAATCGGCCCAACGTTCACTTTTAAAACCTTATTCACTTTGAAATGTGAATATCATTTCCATTATAGAAATCTGAACATCTTTACCAAATAACTTCTTTATTTAGAAAATCAATATCATTACCTCATTTATCGAAATCTCTTTCCCACTTAATATTTCCAATCCACTTTATAAACTCTGTTTCTAAGTCGATTTCTTATCAAATAAATATCGAGTTTATAACTAAATACTGAATCCTATCCTATTAACATTTATTTATTTAAAACTAAATGTTAATTATCCTATCGGTTTATAATTCCTAAAATAATTTACTTTAATACATTCGACTTCGTCGAATTTTTGTTTAAACCCTAATGGTTTGATTCTAATTACATTTCGAACATCGAAATGTTGTCATCGTCTCCTAACATGATTCTCCAATTTCTCTGTCTAAACTAATTCTGATATTCCTTTGGACAAACTCCTTTTCTTATTTCTTTAAACTAAGTGGATTTCAAACCAACTGTGACATTTCCTAAGAAGTGCTGCTATATATAAAAATCATGCTTAAGTTTGGTTAACAGCGCTAATTTATCGCTATAGTAAAAACTTGCAAAACGCTGTAATATTCGCTTTATAACTAATCTCAACCTCACAGTTACACTTACCATGTCAACAGCGTTAATTTTACCGCTATAGTTCTAAGACTTGCATACGCTGCCATATTCCTTTTTATACTAATCCTGACCTAACAGTCGCGCTTAAGCCCAGGTAACAGCGTTTATTTTTTCGCTATAGTTTTAAGATTTGGAATACGCTGCCGTATTCCTTTTATACTAATCTTGACATCTCTTTTCTTTACAAACTGATATCATTCCTCGATAATAGTGAAGCCGCTCAAGTTGGGGTATTCTATTTACCTCTCAGACCTTGATCGACAACGTTCTTACCTTAGAACCGATACAAGTCTGCACTCTAATTCCTTATTACTTATAATATCTATCAGATCGTACTTCCATGTTTATTTTTAACTACGATTTTATAACACCATATCCTTACTTTGAAATCTCTGGTGTTTATAATTATTTATATTTAGCTTCTCCATCCCACAGTTCTATTTATAACTTCTTAACCAAAAGGTAATTTAAATCTCACTAATTTGGATTAATTTATTTCTAATCTGTTTTCATTAGATTAATTAAAGACTAATTAATCTAATAATCATTTTCCTGAATAACAGTTGATTAAAATCAACTTCATTCCATCAGTAAACTCGTTAACTGATTTAATTACTCCTCAACATTAGATTAATATAATTAATCTAGTAATATTTCTAAATTGTTTAGCTTAAATATAATTATCCAAATATTTAATCGTCGGATAATTTCTGCTTTATAAACTTATTTAAATGTCAACAATCGTTTTTATCTATTTTATAAAAACGAACTCTAAAATACTGGTTTATAATAGAACTTCTATTATAAATTTAAATCTTCTTTTTAATTATAAAAATATAATTTTTATAATTAACTTCGTTGATTTGCCTGACGGTCAAATCAACTTCTTATCAAACCGATGGGTTTACGGTCGACTGTTACCATTTTCTCAATTCATATCGTTTAATTATTTATCGAAACAAATGTTGAATTTTCATTCAACATTAATATTCACATGGGGTTTTAAATGTAATTCGGGTTCAAACAGTGCATACAAAACAAAAAGTACATATAAATATTGAGGAATCCGGTTGGATTCCTCCAACCGGTTTCCGCAACCACAGATGTCAGTCAACACAATTTACACTAACTCTATACTAGGGGATATTCTAATTGATGGAATCAGTGTCCAACCAATGATGTGTACATATGTATGGTATATAATATTCAACCAAATTAACTGTAATCTACCTAATCGACCATCACACAGCATCCAAACAACATTAAAATATAATTGTAAAAATAGATCAGAGTTAGTGATTTTACTCACCTTGGCGCATTAACCGTTAAATAACGATTTGCATCCGTTGATTATATCCGGCGCTTTAATTCCCAAACCGTAATGTGCTCCTTTGTTTTCGTATAATCTTGACAAATTCTTCATCACGCGTTTTCATTAGCTGTAACCTTTTCTTCCTGTTTTGTTCAAACAAAGCTCCATCATCACGGTGAAATCTTCCGACTGCAGACGCCAGGATATGAACCTTCACTATTTTGCTCCGCAGAAGATACTTCAACCACTTTACTATTAACCACTCCAATATCAAATCTTGAACCAATGGCAGCAACCTTCCAGAATTCTATTATCCAATAGCCACCATCTGAACACCCTCCAACGCTATCAAACACCAACCAGTCGCTTCCCTAGATTACTATTCGAGTTCAAACATATAGAAAACACCATCGTGCACCACTCTTACTGAGCTAGATGTCAACCTTTTATACAAGTTACTCTGACCATAAAACAACATACATGCGACGTCCACACATAAGTAAAGTCCTCCTGCCAATTCAGTATATTATTAGCAGCACTCCCTCTCCATGCATCACGTTAAATGCATGTCCTCTTGCACAGACTAATCACCATCTTCAATCTCGATGACATGTATGCTCTTCTATTGGATATAAACATGCTGATGATGCATTTAACTTCACTGTGAACCGAGCCGTATTTCTCCTTCCAGCATTTTACCCGCTCCATCCTCTTCGAGGCCACCCACTCCACTATTAACAAACGAGCGCCCTCCTTACTATTTTACTTCTTTTCTTCTTTTTAAATATGGCCCATCACTACGCCCTCAAACCGATCTGCTTTCCCCTCTCATGTTCCTTTTTGCATCTGCCAACCCTTCTTCATTCCTATTACGTTCAAATACTCCCATTATTCACTCACGCATCCTCCCACGTGAAAGCATATCCATCCTTATAAGCGCCAGATCCCACTTCTTAACAAAATTAGTGGTGCAAACATGCAACCTCACATCTCCACGTGTCCTTTCTCCTCTCCTGACATGCCATGCAAACCGTGATGCTCCATTGACCTTACTTCTATACGTGCCTGCACTTCTTTTCACTACTCCTCTGAACACACACGCTCTTCTTCCATGATTGAAACTTCACACCACCGTAGAAGAGGACCCATGCGACTTATATATATATATAAGCTGTATAATTTGTAAGGATATATAGAGTTTGTTTTTAAATATTCCTCACCATAGAAGCTAACGGTTGCGATGGATTTCCTCGCTGAAGAAAACTGGAGGAATGAGCTTTTAAAACAAAAGAGACTGCCTTGCGTGCGTTCTTGTATATATATAGAATACGATCCCTTCATGGCGAAGGAACGTACAGTGTACTAAGTTTAGGATAGGCTCATGCTATGAAGACTAAAGAAGGAATCGGTATGGTTAGGTACAACTCAAAAGTATGGGTGGTCTTTTGAAAGGATGGTGATTTTTTCCCATGCCGTACATAGGTTAATTGTTTAATACAATTGAGAAGCTTACAGCTTAAGAAAACGCAGAATGTAGGGCATACATAGGCATGCAACTTTGAATTTGTTTCATGTTAATCAGTGTTCTTTTATATATATATATATATATATATTTATATACTTGGTTACTTAGTCGCTAAGGAAGAGAGGATGTACACTATTTGGATAGGTTTGTACTGCGTGATATGTAGGTAGGATAGGATAATGGTTATGGTGTTAGCTGTTGAAATTTATCCATGCTTTTTGTTTTTATTAGATTTTTAGCAAACTCCGTTACGGTGAATTCCGTTCATGAATGAACTCTTACGGACAGAAACTAGAGTACGATCGTGTCCAGCAAGGTACCACGATCCCAAAAATATAATAATACCGGTAGATTGACTCGTATTTTGAAATCCCGAAATACCGATACAGGGTGCACAATACTCCAAATAAAAAGTTGCATATTTAATTAATTAAAAATTTCAGTAAAATTCTAAAATTAAATTATCATTGTGCCTCAAAAGAACCTTGTCCCGATTTGCAACTGATATCAAGTTATATTTAAATAACCGTTATGGTCGATATGCGATTTTACAGCGACTTTTTGATTATTTGATTTGGACATATCTTGCAATGTATACAACGAAATCTTGCTTTTTCACTTCTGTTAGAAAGACACAGTTCAAAATATTCCAACGCTTCTTGTTTCGAAGAAATCCGATTCAAAACGAGTCCGGTACACTCAGTTGAAGTTCAGAACGTTAATTTACGAACTGCCGCGATATGACGGGCTCGATTATATTTAATATTTATACGTTCAACTTCATTTTAATTAATATATAAATCCACTTATATTACAAATCCAATTTTTAAACTGATTAAATATTCAAATTCAAACCGATAAAAATGCGGGACGTTACAGTCCTTCCCCCTTAAAATAATTTCGTCCTCGAAATTGCTAAGATAGGGAAGATGCCATCATCTCTGTTATAACCAGGTAAAAATCGTTTTGGTTTACTTCATAATTTCAGTTTCAACTGAACTGGTTAATTCCAATAAAAATATTAATTTCTTCTTATTACCGAATATTTTCGAAAATTCTGAAAATTTCCTAACAGCTTAAATTTTCAGAGAATCTCGCCAGCATCTCCTCCGCACGGCTTATTCGGGACTACAACAACTTGCCTTTCTGGGCCTTCTCCGATTCAACAGAAAATAAAACAGCCAAACGGCTTGCCTAAACCGACTCATAAAAATCTCATACTCGTATATAAACGTGTACCTTCTCTGTTGGGCATTCAACTCTATCTCTGCCATCAGCTATCAAACCAGCATACATCCACACATTCCCAACTGATCTCCAATCAATTTATTCTCCAATCCAATCATTCGCTTATACTCAAGCCAAATTCCATTTACTGATTTATTTCTCAAATCAGTTATCTTCATCTCCAAATTCAAAAATCGATTCTTATCCTCCAAGAATAACTCGAATCTCTAGTATTTCACTTTTACAATTTCCATTCTGGGTTGTTCCAAATTCATTCCAGTTTTGTTATCTTTGTTTAAGTTCTACTTTTTACCATTTTAACTCCATAAGTTAAATTTTTATTTCAGAATTTAAATTCCTGGGATTTATTTCAAATCAGTTTGAAATCAATATAATAATAGTAATTCAAAACAATTGAGTTTCTGAACAACAATTCAAAAACAAAATCTTTTGGTAGTAATCCGTCACTTATAACTCGAAAATGAACACCGATAATGGTCGACTTCATCATTGGAATTTATTTCCCAGCGAATCAAAGTGAGTTCAATACTATATCACTTTCAAAACTTGTTTTCAAACCTTTTCATTTTGAAATCACTACAAAATATACTTCACAACATTTAGAAAACAATTCTAAATTCACCCAAGATCTTAAAATTTTCCATATTTTTGATCCAGAATTCATTTACAACATCTTCTCAAGTTTTTTTTTCAATCCTGGTTTAAATTTCAGATTTAATTCATCTGATTTTGTATATTATACTTATATAATATTTTGATTGGTTATTTATATAACCAACTCAATTATAAATCTTATTCGATCATAATAATGATCAACACTATGATAATCTCAAGATATATACTCCTTTTCATATCAAAATATAATTTGGGTAAAATTATTTCATTTGCCCTCTTTTCAAAACATATTGTGTCGAATTACTCTGTTCAAGAGTTTAGAAACACCTATCGACATAGTTTGCATTACTGTTTCGACCAGAATTCATAAACCACTCGACTGACCAGTCAACACAATATAAAACAATTTTTATATTAATTACACATACGTCCTCATATATATATACTCATACTCAATCTAGAGTGTTACTAACTCCATCTCTATTGAGTTACGCCACAGAGCCAAGGTAATAACTTAACCTTCAGCTCTGATACCAACTGTAATGGAGCGATTTTCGATACCTTGAAAACCGTGTCATTTTTGAAAGAATTAAGAGGGCGAGAAAGAAAAGATAGAACTAATAGAATAGAAGAAGAAGAACATCACTGAACAGAATCAGAGTATACGCGAAACTCACAGCGGAATGAATAAATGGTATCATAACATAACTTTGAAATACAAAATCTGAATTTGTACTTACATATCATATCAGAGTATAATACATGACCTATCACAGCGGAAATAACTCTACATAACTAATGGTGAAGCTTCCTGCTTTTGAGCTCCTCTAAGTGAATCTGTAAAATCCTGAAACACTTGACTGCCCGTATAAATTTGGGCACCCAAGAGTTTAGGGAAAAACAAACAAAATAAACTCTGGGTCAGTCATGGGACTGGTGTGAGTAAATTCCAACCATACTGTTTAATTTTAAAAATCCTTACTATAAAATATCTTTGATATCAAATCCAGTGATATTATGATAATGTCTAAACAAATAAATATCCAAGTTGCAGAACGCTTGCATCTCACGTTCTACATATATATAGTATAAAATCATAAATCTGCAGAGCGCTTATCGGAGAATGGATTCCAACAAACAGGGTATGGGAGCACCTTCTGAATAGTGTACTCTAGAGGGGATACACTCAGGGTTCAACAAGAACGTCTTGCAACCCGGCCACACATGACCGCTCACTCATTTAGCTTGAGTGTCGCGAATATATTGCCACCACGGTTGTAGGCCATCCAACCGTCATCCGAAGATACAGAATCGAAAAGAAGTATAAATATGAATTTTCTCTAAATCGGTGACAATACACCCTGCTTGGGGATGACCCAACTAGCCATGCTGCCTAGCCCAACTTTTGTTACTTCCTGGTTGTGAGGCTAGAGGCTACGTCTATATTCAGAACATCTGATCACCATTCACTCTGAATGTCACATCGTCAAATCGGTAATCACACATTGATTACACAAATGCACGCTGGATGTAGAATAAAGAGAAGTTACCTTCTCCCCACCAACTTGGTATATTCGTAAAATCAACGGCGTGACCGTTGGAAATACTCTGTCAGACACTCGTCCATACAAGTTGTCCTGGGACTGGACAAACAGAAAACACAATTCTGGAACTGGACGACCCCTTGCGTTTAACTCCGTCTTCAATTATCTTCAGCATATCTAATTCACGGCGCTTATGCCTTTACGGGGTGGTTTCCGGATAATATATCCAACCGGTCTCTCCATATTGACAACGATGGTCAAAACACTTCGATAGTTCGTTATTTAACCATCGAAGTAAAAACAACACCCATTCTAATGTATCACTAACATCACACAAACACGGGTACTTTTTATTTACCATTCGAATTCTCATATCTTACCCGATATTTCTCAAATCCCATTTCGGCCTTTTAACACTTCTTGGAAAACATTTCCGGTTATTATAAACTCTTATTCTCTTATGTTCCGGAGAATATACGTTATTCCCGTTCGAACTATTTCTATTAATTTCACATTCTTTATTTCTATACTTGGATAATCTACCCTATTTGCATTGGAAAATACTTCCAATTTCATTTTAACCTTTTAATCGGCCCAACGTTCACTTTTAAAACCTTATTCACTTTGAAATGTGAATATCATTTCCATTATAGAAATCTGAACATCTTTATCAAATAACTTCTTTATTTAGACAATCAATATCATTACCTCATTTATCGAAATCTCTTTCCCACTTAATATTTCCAATCCACATTATAAACTCTATTTCTAAGTCGATTTCCTATCAAATAAATATTGAGTTTATAACTAAATACTGAATCCTATCCTATTAACATTTATTTGTTTAAAACTAAATGTTAATTATCCTATCGGTTTATAATTCCTAAAATAATTTACTTTAATACATTCGACTTCGTCGCATTTTTGTTTAAACCCTAATGGTTTGATTCTAATTACATTTCGAACATCGAAATGTTGTCATTGTTTCCTAACATGATTCTCTAATTTCTCTGTCTAAACTAATTCTGATATTCCTTTGGACAAACTCCTTTTCTTATTTCTTTAAACTAAGTGGATTTCAAACCAACTGTGACATTTCCTAAGAAGTGCTGCTATATATAAAAATCATGCTTAAGTTTGGTTAACAGCGCTAATTTATCGCTATAGTAAAAACTTGCAAAACGCTGTAATATTCGTTTTATAACTAATCTCAACCTCACAGTTACACTTACCATGTCAATAGCGTTAATTTTACCGCTATAGTTCTAAGACTTGCATACGCTGCCATATTCCTTTTTATACTAATCCTAACCTAACAGTCGCGCTTAAGCCCAGGTAACAGCGTTTATTTTATCGCTATAGTTTTAAGATTTGGAATACGCTACCATATTCCTTTTATACTAATCTTGACGTCTCTTTTCGTCACAAACTGATATCGTTCCTCGATAATAGTGAAGCCGCTCAAGTTGGGGTATTCTATTTACCTCTCAGACCTTGATCGACAACGTTCTTACCTTAGAACCGATACAAGTCTACACTCTAATTCCTTATTACTTATAATATCTATCAGATCGTACTTTCATGTTTATTTTTAACTAGGATTTTATAACACCATATCCTTACTTTGAAATCTCTAGTGTTTATGATTATTTATATTTCGCTTTCTCCATCCCACAGTTCTATTTATAACTTCTTAACCAAAAGGTAATTTAAATCTCATTAATTTGGATTAAATTATTTCTAATCTGTTTTCATTAGATTAATTAAAGACTAATTAATCTAATAATCATTTTCTTGAATAACAGTTGATTAAAATCAACTTCATTCCATCAGTAAACTCGTTAACTGATTTAATTACTCCTCAACATTAGATTAATATAATTAATCTAATAATATTTCTTAATTGTTTAGCTTAAATATAATTATCCAAATATTTTATTGTCGGATAATTTCTGCTTTATAAACTTATTTAAATGTCAACAATCGTTTTTATCTATTTTATAAAAACGAACTCTAAAATACTGGTTTATAATAGAACTTCTATTATAAATTTAAATCTTCTTTTTAGTTATAAAAATATAATTTTTATAATTAACATCGTTGATTTTCCTGACGGTCAAATCAACTTCTTATCAAACCGATGGGTTTACGGTTGACTGTTACCATTTTCTCAATTCATATCGTTTAATTATTTATCGAAACAAATGTTGAATTTTCATTCAACATTAATATTCACACGGGGTTTTAAATGTAATTCAGGTTCAAACAGTGCATACAAAACAAACAGTACATATAAATATTGAGGAATCCGGTTGGATTCCTCCAACCGGTTTCCGCAACCACAGATGTCAGTCAACACAATTTACACTAACTCTATACTAGGGGATATTCTAATTGATGGAATCAGTGTCCAACCGATGATGTGTACATATGTATGGTATATAATATTCAACCAAATTAACTGTAATCTACCTAATCGACCATCACACAACATCCAAACAACATTTAATTGCAAAAATAGATCAGAGTTAGTTATTTTACTCACCTTGGCGCGTTAACCGTTAAATAACGATTTGCGTCCGTTGATAATATCCGGCGCTTTAATTCCCTAACTGTAATGTGCTCCTTTGTTTTCGTATAATCTTGACAAATTGTTCATCACGCGTTTTCATCAGCTGTAACCTTTTCTTCCTGTTTTGTTCAAACAAAGCTCCATCATCACGGTGAAATCTTCCGACTGCAGACGCCAGGATATGAACCTTCACTATTTTGCTCCGCAGAAGATACTTCAACCACTTTACTATTAACCACTCCAATATCAAATCTTGAACCAATGGCAGCAACCTTCCAGAATTCTATTATCCAATAGCCACCATCTGCTCACCCTCCAACGCTATCAAACACCAACCAGTCGCTGCCCTAGATTACTGTTCGAGTTCAAACATATAGAAAACACCATCGTGCACCACTCTTACTGAGCTAGATGTCAACCTCTTATACAAGTTACTCTGACCATAAAACAACATACATGCGACGTCCACACATAAGTAAAGACCTCCTGCCAATTCAGTATATTATTAGCCGCACTCCCTCTCCATGCATCACGTTAAATGCATGTCCTCTTGCACAGACTAATCACCATCTTCAATCTCGGTGACACGTATGCTCTTCTATTGGATATAAACATGCTGATGATGCATTTAACTTCACTGTGAACCGAACCGTATTTCTCCTTCCAGCATTTTACCCGCTCCATCCTCTTCAAGGCCACCCACTCCACTGTCAACAAATGAGCGCCCTCCTTACTATTTTACTTCTTTTCTTCTTTTTAAATATGGCCCATCACTACGCCCTCAAACCGATCTGCTTTCCCCTCTCATGTTCCTTTTTGCATCTGCCAACCCTTCTTCATTCCTATTACGTTCAAATACTCCCATTATTCGCTCACGCATCCCCCCACGTGAAAGCATATCCATCCTTATAAGCGCCAGATCCCACTTCTTAACAAAATTAGTGGTGCAAACATGCAACCTCACATCTCCACGTGTCCTTTCTCCTCCCCTGAAATGCCATGCAAACCGTGATGCTCCACTGACCTTACTTCTACACGTGCCTGCACTTCTTTTCAATACTCCTCTGAACACTCACGCTCTTCTTCCATGATTGAAACTTCACACCACCGTAGAAGAGGACCCATGCGACTTATATATATATATTAGCTGTATAATTTGTAAGGATATATAGAGTTTGTTTTTAAATATTCCTCACCATAGAAGCTCACGGTTGCGATGGATTTCCTCGCTTAAGCAAACTGGAGGAATGAGCTTTTAAAACAAAAGAGACTGCCTTGCGTGCGTTCTTGTATATATATAGAATACGATCCCTTCATGGCGAAGGAACGTACAATGTACTAATTTTAGGATAGGCTCATGCTATGAAGACTAAAGAAGGAATCGGTATGGTTAGGTACAGCTCAAAAGTATGGGTGGTCTTTTGAAAGGATGGTGATTTTTTCCCATGCCGTACATAGGTTAATTGTTTAATACAATCGAGAAGCTTACAGCTTAAGAAAACGCGGAACGTAGGGCATACATAGGCATGTAGTTTTGACTTTGTTTCATGTTAATCAGTGTTCTTTTTATATATATATATTTATATACTTGGTTACTTAGTCGCTAAGGAAGAGAGGATGTACACTATTTGGATAGGTTTGTACTGCGTGATATGTAGGTAGGATAGGATAATGGTTATGGTGTTAGCTGTTGAAATTTATCCATGCTTTTGGTTTTTATTAGATTTTTAGCAAACTCCGTTACGGTGAATTCCGTTCATGAACGAACTCTTACGGACAGAAACTAGAGTACGATCGTGTCCAGCAAGGTACCACGATCCCAAAAATATAATAATACCGGTAGATTGACTCGTATTTTGAAATCCCGAAATACCGATACAGGGTGCACAATACTCCAAATAAAAATGTGCATATTTAATTAATTAAAAATTTCAATAAAATTCTAAAAATTAAATTATCGCTGTGCCTCAAAAGAACCTTGTCCCGATTTGCAACCGATATCAAGTTATATTCAAATAACCGTTATGGTCAATATACGATTTTACAGCGACTTTTTGATTATTTGATTTGGACATATCTTGCAATCTACACAACAAAATCTTGGTTTTTCACTTCTGTTAGAAAGATACAGTTCAACATATTCCAACGCTTCTTGTTTCGAAGAAATCCGATTCAAAACGAGTCCGGTACACTCAGTTGAAGTTCAGAACGTTAATTTACGAACTGCCGCGATATGACGGGCTCGATTATATTTAATATATTTATACGTTCAACTTCGTTTTAATTAATATATAAATCCACTTACATTACAAATCCAATTTTTAAACTGATTAAATATTCAAATTCAAACCGATAAAAATGCGGGACGTTACAGTCCTTCCCCCTTAAAATAATTTCGTCCTCGAAATTGCTAAGATAGGGAAGATGCCATCATCTCTGTTATAACCAGGTAAAAATCGTTTTGGTTTACTTCATAATTTCAGTTTCAACTGAACTGGTTAATTCCAATAAAAATATTAATTTTTTCTTATTACCGAATATTTTTGAAAATTCTGAAAATTTAATAACAGCTTAAATTTTCAGAGAATCTCGCCAGCATCTCCTCTGCACGGTTTATTCGGGACTACAACAACTTGGCTTTCTGGGCCTTCTCCGATTCAACAGAAAATAAAACAGCCAAACGGCTTGCCTAAACCGACTCATAAAAATCTCATACTCGTATATAAACGTGTACCTTCTCTGTTGGGCATTCAACTCTATCTCTGCCATCTGCTATCAAACCAGCATACATCCACACATTCCCAACTGATCTCCAATCAATTTATTCTCCAATCCAATCATTCACTTATACTCAAGCCAAATTCCATTTACTGATTTATTTCTCAAATCAGTTATCTTCATCTCCAAATTCAAAAATCGATTCTTATCCTCCAAGAATAACTCGAATCTCTTGTATTTCACTTTTACAATTTCCATTCTGGGTTGTTCCAAATTCAGTCCAGTTTTGTTATCTTTGTTAAAGTTCTACTTTTTACCATTTTAACTCCATAAGTTAAATTTTTATTTCAGAATTCAAATTCCTGGGATTTATTTCAAATCAGTTTGAAATCAATATAATAATAGTAATTCAAAACAATTGAATTTCCGAACAACAATTCAAAAACAAAATCTTTTGGTAGTAATCCGTCACTTATAACTCGAAAATGAACACCGATAATGGTCGACTTCATCATCGGAATTTATTTCCCAGCGAATCAAAGTGAGTTCAATACTATATCAATTTCAAAACTTGTTTTCAAACCTTTTCATTTTGACATCACTACAAAATATACTTCACAACATTTAGAAAACATTTCTAAATTCACCAGGATCTTAAAATTTCCATATTTTTGATCCAGAATTCATTTACAACATCTTCTCAAGTTTCTAAAGTTTTTTTTTCAATCCTGGTTTAAATTTTAGATTTAATTCATCTGATTTTGTATATTATACTTATATAATATTTCGATTGGTTATTTATATAACCAACTCAATTATAAATCTTATTCGATCATAATAATGATCAACACTATGATAATCTCAAGATATATACTCATTTTCATATCAAAATATAATTTGGGTAAAATTATTTCATTTGCCCTCTTTTCAAAACATATTGTGTCGAATTACTCTGTTCAAGAGTTTAGAAACACCTATCGACATAGTTTGCATTACTCTTTCGACCAGAATTCATAAACCACTCGACTGACCAGTCAACACAATATAAAACAATTTTTATATTAATTACACATACGTACTCATATATATATACTCATACTCAATCTAGAGTGTTAATAACTCCATCTCTATTGAGTTACGCCACAGAGCCAAGGTAATAACTTAACCTTCAACTCTGATACCAACTGTAACGGAGCGATTTTCGATACCTTGAAAACCGTGTCATTTTTGAAAGAATTAAGAGGGTGAGAAAAAAAGATAGAACTAATAGAATAGAAGAAGAAGAAGAACATCACTGAATAGAATCAGAGTATACACGAAACTCACAGCGGAATAAATAAATGGTATCATAACATAACTTTGAAATACAAAATCTGAATTTGTACTTACATATCATATCAGAGTATAATACATGACCTATCACAGCGGAAATAACTCTACATAACTAATGGTGAGGCTTCCTGCTTTTGAGCTCCTCCAAGTGAATCTATAAAATCCTGAAACACTTGACTGCCCGTACAAATTTGGGCACCCAAGAGTTTAGGGTAAAACAAACAAAATAAACTCTGGGTCAGTCATGGGACTGGTGTGAGTAAATTCCAACCATACTGTTTAATTTTAAAAATCCTTACTATAAAATATCTTTGATATCAAATCCAATGATATTATGATAATGTCTAAGCAAATAAATATCCAAGTTGCAGAACGCTTGCATCTCACGTTCTACATATATATAGTATAAAATCATAAATCCGCAGAGCGCTTATCGGAGAATGGATTCCAACAAACAATGTATGGGAGCACCTTCTGAATAGTGTACTCTAGAGGGGATACACTCAGGGTTCAACAAGAACGTCTTGCAACCCAGCCACACATGACCGCTCACTCATTTAGCTTGAGTGTCGCGAATATATTGCCACCACGGTTGTAGGCCATCCAACCGTCATCTGAAGATACAGAATCGAAAAGAAGTATAAATATGAATTTTCTCTAGATCGGTGAAAATACACCCTGCTTGGGGATGACCCAACTAGCCATGCTGCCTAGCCCAACTTTTGTTACTTCCTGGTTGTGAGGCTAGAGGCTACGTCTATATTCAGAACATCTGATCACCATTCACTCTGAATGTCACATCATCAAATCCGTAATCACACATTGATTACACAAATGCACACTGGATGTAGAATAAAGAGAAGTTACCTTCTCCCCACCAACTTGGTATATTCGTAAAATCAACGGCGTGACCGTTGGAAATACTCTGTCAGACACTCGTCCATACAAGTTGTCCTGGGACTGGACAAACAGAAAACATGATTCTGGAACTGGACAACCCATTGCGTTTAACTCCGTCTTCAATTATCTTCAGCATATCTAATTCACTGCGCTTATGCCTATACGGAGTGGTTTCCGGAAAATATATCCAACCGGTCTCTCCATATTGACAACGATGGTCAAAACACTTCGATAGTCCGTTATTTAACCATCGAAGTAAAAACAACACCCATTCTAATGTATCACTAACATCACACAAACACGGGTACTTTTTATTTACCATTCGAATTCTCATATCTTACCTGATATTTCTCAAATCCCATTTCAGCCTTTTAACACTTCTTGGAAAACATTTCCAGTTATTATAAACTCTTATTCTCTCATGTTCCGGAGAATATACGTTATTCCCGTTCGAACTATTTCTATTAATTTCACATTCTTTATTTCTATACTTGGATAATCTACCCTAATTGCATTGGAAAATACTTCCAATTTCATTTTAACCTTTTAATCGTCCCAACGTTCACTTTTAAAACCTTATTCACTTTGAAATGTGAATATCATTTCCATTATAGAAATCTGAACATCTTTATCAAATAACTTCTTTATTTAGAAAATCAATATCATTACCTCATTTATCAAAATCTCTTTCCCACTTAATATTTACAATCCACTTTATAAACTCTGTTTCTAAGTCGATTTCTTATCAAATAAATATCGAGTTTATAACTAAATACTGAATCCTATCCTATTAACATTTATTTATTTAAAACTAAATGTTAATTATCCTATCGGTTTATAATTCCTAAAATAATTTACTTTAATACATTCGACTTCGTCGAATTTTTGTTTAAACCCTAATGGTTTGATTCTAATTACATTTCGAACATCGAAATGTTGTCATCGTTTCCTAACATGATTCTCCAATTTCTCTGTCTAAACTAATTCTGATATTCCTTTGGACAAACTCCTTTTCTTATTTCTTTAAACTAAGTGGATTTCAAACCAACTGTGACATTTCCTAAGAAGTGCTGCTATATATAAAAATCATGCTTAAGTTTGGTTAACAGCGCTAATTTATCGCTATAGTAAAAACTTGCAAAACGCTGTAATATTGGCTTTATAACTAATCTCAACCTCACAGTTACACTTACCATGTCAACAGCGTTAATTTTACCGCTATAGTTCTAAGACTTGCATACGCTGCCATATTCCTTTTTATACTAATCCTGACCTAACAGTCGCACTTAAGCCCAGGTAATAGCGTTTATTTTATCGCTATAGTTTTAAGATTTGGAATACGCTGCCGTATTCCTTTTATACTAATCTTGACATCTCTTTTCGTCACAAATTGATATCGTTCCTCGATAATAGTGAAGCCGCTCAAGTTGGGGTATTCTATTTACCTCTCAGACCTTGATCGACAACGTTCTTACCTTAGAACCGATACAAGTCTGCACTCTAATTCCTTATTACTTATAATATCAATCAGGTCGTACTTTCATGTTTATTTTTAACTACGATTTTATAACACCATATCCTTACTTTGAAATCTCAAGTGTTTATGATTATTTATATTTCGGTTTCTCCATCCCACAGTTCTATTTATAACTTCTTAGCCAAAAGGTAATTTAAATCTCATTAATTTGGATTAATTTATTTCTAATCTGTTTTCATTAGATTAATTAAAGAGTAATTAATCTAATAATCATTTTCCTGAATAACAGTTGATTAAAATCAACTTCATTCCATCAGTAAACTCGTTAACTGATTTAATTACTCCTCAACATTAGATTAATATAATTAATCTAATAATATTTCTTAATTGTTTAGCTTAAATATAATTATCCTAATATTTAATCGTCGGATAATTTCTGCTTTATAAACTTATTTAAATGTCAACAATCGTTTTTATCTATTTTATAAAAACGAACTCTAAAATACTGGTTTATAATAGAACTTCTATTATAAATTTAAATCTTCTTTTTAATTATAAAAATATAATTTTTATAATTAACTTCGTTGATTTTCCTGACGGTCAAATCAACTTCTTATCAAACCGATGGGTTTACGGTCGACTGTTACCATTTTCTCAATTCATATCGTTTAATTATTTATCGAAACAAATGTTGAATTTTCATTCAAATTAATATTCACATGGGGTTTTAAATGTAATTCGGGTTCAAACAGTGCATACAAAACAAACAGTACATATAAATATTGAGTAATCCGGTTGGATTCCTCCAACCGGTTTCCGCAACCACAGATGTCAGTCAACAAAATTTACACTAACTCTATACTAGGGGATATTCTAATTGATGGAATCAGTGTCCAACCGATGATGTGTACATATGTATGGTATATAATATTCAACCAAATTAACTGTAATCTACCTAATCTACCATCACACAGCATCCAAACAACATTAAAATATAATTGTAAAAATAGATCAGAGTTAGTGATTTTACTCACCTTGGCGCGTTAACCGTTAAATAACGATTTGCATCCGTTGATTATATCCGGCGCTTTAATTCCCTAACTGTAATGTGCTCCTTTGTTTTCGTATAATCTTGACAAATTCTTCATCACGCGTTTTCATTAGCTGTAACCTTTTCTTCCTGTTTTGTTCAAACAAAGCTCCATCATCACGGTGAAATCTTCCGACTGCAGACGCCAGGATATGAACCTTCACTATTTTGCTCCGCAGAAGATACTTCAACCACTTTATTATTAACCACTCCAATATCATATCTTGAACCAATGGCAGCAACCTTCCAGAATTCTATTATCCAATAGCCACCATCTGCTCACCCTCCAACGCTATCAAACACCAACCAGTCGCTGCCCTAGATTACTGTTCGAGTTCAAACATATAGAAAACACCATCGTGCACCACTCTTACTGAGCTAGATGTCAACCTCTTATACAAGTTACTCTGACCATAAAACAACATACATGCGACGTCCACACATAAGTAAAGACCTCCTGCCAATTCAGTATATTATTAGCAGCACTCCCTCTCCATGCATCACGTTAAATGCATGTCCTCTTGCACAGACTAATCACCATCTTCAATCTCGGTGACACGTATGCTCTTCTATTGGATATAAACATGCTGATGATGCATTTAACTTCACTGTGAACCGAACCGTATTTCTCCTTCCAGCATTTTAATCGCTCCATCCTCTTCAAGGCCACCCACTCCATTGTTAACAAACGAGCGCCTTCCTTACTATTTTACTTCTTTTCTTCTTTTTAAATATGGCCCATCGCTACGCACTTAAACCGATCTGCTTTCCCCTCTCATGTTCCTTTTTGCATCTGCCAACCCTTCTTCATTCCTATTACGTTCAAATACTCCAATTATTCGCTCACGCATCCTCCCATGTGAAAGCATATCCATCCTTATAAGCGCCAGATCCCACTTCTTAACAAAATTAGTGGTGCAAATAAGCAACCTCACATCTCCACGTGTCCTTTCTCCTCTCCTGACATGCCATGCAAACCGTGATGCTCCACTGACCTTACTTCTACACGTGCCTGCACTTCTTTTCACTACTCCTCTGAACACTCACGCTCTTCTTCCATGATTGAAACTTCACACCACCGTAGAAGAGGACCCATGTGACTTATATATATATATAAGCTGTATAATTTGTAAGGATATATAGAGTTTATTTTTAAATATTCCTCACCATAGAAGCTCACGGTTGCGATGGATTTCCTCGCTGAAGCAAACTGGAGGACTGAGCTTTTAAAACAAAAGAGACTGCCTTGCGTGCGTTCTTGTATATATATAGAATACGATCCCTTCATGGCGAAGGAACGTACAATGTACTAAGTTTAGGATAGGCTCATGCTATGAAGACTAAAGGAATCGGTATGGTTTGGTACAGCTCAAAAGTATGGGTGGTCTTTTGAAAGGATGGTGATTTTTTCCCATGCCGTACATAGGTTAATTGTTTAATACAATTGAGAAGCTTACAGCTTAAGAAAACGCGGAATGTAGGGCATACATAGGCATGTAGCTTTGACTTTGTTTCATGTTAATCAGTGTTCTTTTTATATATATATATTTATATACTTGGTTACTTAGTCGCTAAGGAAGAGAGGATGTACACTATTTGGATAGGTTTCTACTGCGTGATATGTAGGTAGGATAGGATAATGGTTATGGTGTTAGCTGTTGAAATTTATCCATGCTTTTTGTTTTTATTAGATTTTTAGCAAACTCCGTTACGGTGAATTCTGTTCATGAACGAACTCTTACGGACAGAAACTAGAGTACGATCATGTCCAGCAAGGTACCACGATCCCAAAAATATAATAATACCGGTAGATTGACTCGTATTTTGAAATCCCGAAATACCGATACAGGGTGCACAATACTCCAAATAAAAAGTTTAATATTTAATTAATTAAAAATTTCAGTAAAATTCTAAAAATTAAATTATCGCTGTGCCTCAAAAGAACCTTGTCCCGATTTGCAACCGATATCAAGTTATATTCAAATAACCGTTACGGTCGATATACGATTTTACAACGACTTTTTGATTATTTGATTTGGACATATCTTGAAATCTACACAACGAAATCTTGGTTTTTCACTTCTGTTAGAAAGATATAGTTCAACAGATTCCAACGCTTCTTGTTTCGAAGAAATCCGATTCAAAACGAGTCCGGTACACTCAGTTGAAGTTCAGAACGTTAATTTACGAACTGTCGCGATATGACGGGCTCGATTATATTTAATATATTTATACGTTCAACTTAGTTTTAATTAATATATAAATCCACTTATATTACAAATCCAATTTTTAAACTGATTAAATATTCAAATTCAAACCGATAAAAATGCGGGACGTTACAATCCTTCCCCCTTAAAATAATTTCGTCCTCGAAATTGCTAAGATAGGGAAGATGCCATCATCTCTGTTATAACCAGGTTAAAATCTTTTTGGTTTACTTCATAATTTCAGTTTCAACTGAACTGGTTAATTCCAATAAAAATATTAATTTCTTCTTATTACCGAATATTTTCGAAAATTCTGAAAATTTCCTAACAGCTTAAATTTTCAGAGAATCTCACCAGCATCTCCTCTGCACGGCTTATTCGGGACTACAACAACTTGCCTTTCTGGGCCTTCTCTGATTCAACAGAAAATAAAACAGCCAAACGACTTTCCTAAACCGACTCATAAAAATCTCATACTCGTATATAAACGTGTACCTTCTCTGTTGGGCATTCAACTCTATCTCTGCCATCTGCTATCAAACCAGAATACATCCGCACATTCCCAACTGATCTCCAATCAATTTATTCTCCAATCCAATCATTCGCTTATACTCAAGCCAAATTCCATTTACTGATTTATTTCTCAAATCAGTTATCTTCATCTCCAAATTCAAAAATCGATTCTTATCCTCTAAGAATAACTCGAATCTCTAGTATTTCTCTTTTACAATTTCCATTCTGGGTTGTTCCTAATTCAGTCCAGTTTTGTTATCTTTGTTTAAGTTCTACTTTTTACCATTTTAACTCCATAAGTTAAATTTTTATTTCAGAATTCAAATTCCTGGGATTTATTTCAAATCAGTTGGAAATCAATATAATAATAGTAATTCAAAACAATTGAATTTCCGAACAACAATTCAAAAACAAAATCTTTTGGTAGTAATCCGTCACTTATAACTCGAAAATGAACACCGATAATGGTTGACTTCATCATCGGAATTTATTTCCCAGCGAATCAAAGTGAGTTCAATACTATATCACTTTCAAAACTTGTTTTCAAACCTTTTCATTTTGAAATCACTACAAAATATACTTCACAACATTTAGAAAACATTTCTAAATTCACCCAGGATCTTAAAATTTCCATATTTTTGATCCAGAATTCATTTACAACATCTTCTCAAGTTTTTTTTTCAATCCTGGTTTAAATTTTAGATTTAATTCATCTGATTTTGTATATTATACTTATATAATATTTCGATTGGTTATTTATATAACCAACTCGATTATAAATCTTATTCGATCATAATAATGATCAACACTATGATAATCTCAAGATGTATACTCCTTTCCATATCAAAATATAATTTGGGTAAAATTATTTCATTTGCCCTCTTTTCAAAACATATTGTGTCGAATTACTCTGTTCAAGAGTTTAGAAACACCTATCGACATAGTTTGCATTACTCTTTCGACCAGAATTCATAAACCACTCGACTGATCAGTCAACACAATATAAAACAATTTTTATATTAATTACACATACGCGCTCATATATATATACACTCATACTCAATCTAGAGTGTTACTAACTCCATCTCTATTGAGTTACGCCATAGAGCCAAGGTAATAACTTAACCTTCAGCTCTGATACCAACTGTAACAGAGCGATTTTCAATACCTTGAAAACCGTGTCATTTTTGAAAGAATTAAGAGGGTGAGAAAGAAAAGACAGAACTAATAGAATAGAAGAAGAAGAACATCACTGAACAGAATCAGAGTATACATGAAACTCACAACGGAATGAATAAATGGTATCATAACATAACTTTGAAATACAAAATCTGAATTTGTACTTACATATCATATCAGAGTATAATACATGACCTATCACAGCGGAAATAACTCTACATAACTAATGGTGAAGCTTCCTGCTTTTGAGCTCCTCCAAGTGAATCTGTAAAATCCTGAAACACTTGACTGCCCGTACAAATTTGGGCACCCAAGAGTTTAGGGAAAAACAAACAAAATAAACTCTGGGTCAGTCATGGGACTGGTGTGAGTAAATTCCAACCATACTGTTTAATTTTAAAAATCCTTACTATAAAATATCTTTGATATCAAATCCAGTGATATTATGATAATGTCTAAGCAAATAAATATCCAAGTAGCAGAACGCTTGCATCTCACGTTCTACATATATATAGTATAAAATCATAAATCCACAGAGCGCTTATCGGAGAATGGATTCCAACAAAAAAGGTATGGGAGCACCTTCTGAATAGTGTACTCTAGAGGGGATACACTCAGGGTTCAACAAGAACGTCTTGCAACCCGGCCACACATGACCACTCACTCATTTAGCTTGAGTGTCGCGAATATATTGCCACCACGGTTGTAGGCCATCCAACCGTCATCCGAAGATACAGAATCGAAAAGAAGTATAAATATGAATTTTCTCTAGATCGGTGACAATACACCCTGCATGGGGATGACCCAACTAGCCATGCTGCCTAGCCCAACTTTTGTTACTTCCTGGTTGTGAGGCTAGAGGCTACGTCTATATTCAGAACATCTGATCATCATTCACTCTGAATGTCACATCGTCAAATCCGTAATCACACATTGATTACAAAAATGCACGCTGGATGTAGAATAAAGAGAAGTTACCTTCTCCCCACCAACTTGGTATATTCGTAAAATCAACGGCGTGACCGTTGGAAATACTCTGTCAGACACTCTTCCATAAAGTTGTCCTGGGACTGGACAAATAGAAAACATGATTCTGGAACTGGACGACCCCTTGCGTTTAACTCCGTCTTCAATTATCTTCAGCATATCTAATTCACGGCGCTTATGCCTATACGGAGTGGTTTCCGGATAATATATCCAACCGGTCTCTCCATATTGACAACGATGGTCAAAACACTTCGATAGTCAGTTATTTAACCATCGAAGTAAAAACAACACCCATTCTAATGTATCACTAACATCACACAAACACGGGTACTTTTTATTTACCATTCGAATTCTCATATCTTACCCGATATTTCTCAAATCCCATTTCAGCCTTTTAACACTTCTTGGAAAACATTTCCAGTTATTATAAACTCTTATTCTCTCATGTTCCGGAGAATATACGTTATTCCCGTTCGAACTATTTCTATTAATTTCACATTCTTTATTTCTATACTTGGATAATCTACCCAATTTGCATTGGAAAATACTTTCAATTTCATTTTAACCTTTTAATCGGCCCAACGTTCACTTTTAAAACCTTATTCACTTTGAAATGTGAATATCATTTCCATTATAGAAATCTGAACATCTTTATCAAATAACTTCTTTATTTAGAAAATCAATATCATTACCTCATTTATCGAAATCTCTTTCCCACTTAATATTTCCAGTCCACTTTATAAACTCTATTTCTAAGTCGATTTCTTATCAAATAAATATCGAGTTTATAACTAAATACTGAATCCTATCCTATTAACATTTATTTGTTTCAAACTAAATGTTAATTATCCTATCGGTTTATAATTCCTAAAATAATTTACTTTAATACATTCGACTTCGTCGAATTTTTGTTTAAACCCTAATGGTTTGATTCTAATTACATTTCGAACATCAGAATGTTGTCATCGTTTCCTAACATGATTCTCCAATTTCTCTATCTAAACTAATTCTGATATTCCTTTGGACAAACTCCTTTTCTTATTTCTTTAAACTAAGTGGATTTCAAACCAACTGTGACATTTCCTAAGAAGCGCTGCTATATATAAAAATCATGCTTAAGTTTGGTTAACAACGCTAATTTATCGCTATAGTAAAAACTTGCAAAACGCTGTAATATTCGCTTTATAACTAATCTCAACCTCACAGTTACACTTACCATGTCAACAGCGTTAATTTTACCGCTATAGTTCTAAGACTTGCATACGCTGCCATATTCCTTTTTATACTAATCCTGACCTAACAATCGCGCTTAAGCCCAGGTAACAGCGTTTATTTTATCGCTATAGTTTTAAGATTTGGAATACGCTACCATATTCCTTTTATACTAATCTTGACATCTCTTTTCGTCACAAACTGATATGGTTCCTCGATAATAGTGAAGCCGCTCAAGTTGGGGTATTCTATTTACCTCTCAGACCTTGATCGACAACGTTCTTACCTTAGAACCGATACAAGTCTGCACTCTAATTCCTTATTACTTATAATATCTATCAGATCGTACTTTCATGTTTATTTTTAACTACGATTTTATAACACCATATCCTTACTTTGAAATCTCTGGTGTTTATGATTATTTATATTTCGCTTTCTCCATCCCACAGTTCTATTTATAACTTCTTAACCAAAAGGTAATTTAAATCTCATTAATTTGGATTAATTTATTTCTAATCTGTTTTCATTAGATTAATTAAAGAGTAATTAATCTAATAATCATTTTCCTGAATAACAGTTGATTAAAATCAACTTCATTCCATCAGTAAACTCGTTAACTGATTTAATTACTCCTCAACATTAGATTAATATAATTAATCTAATAATATTTCTAAATTGTTTATCTTAAATATAATTATCCAAATATTTAATCGTCGGATAATTTCTGCTTTATAAACTTATTTAAATGTCAACAATCGTTTTTATCTATTTTATAAAAACGAACTCTAAAATACTGGTTTATAATAGAACTTCTATTATAAATTTAAATCTTCTTTTTAATTATAAAAATATAATTTTTATAATTAACTTCGTTGATTTGCCTGACGGTCAAATCAACTTCTTATCAAACCGATGGGTTTACGGTCGACTGTTACCATTTTCTCAATTCATATCGTTTAATTATTTATCGAAACAAATGTTGAATTTTCATTCAACATTAATATTCACACGGGGTTTTAAATGTAATTCGGGTTCAAACAGTGCATACAAAAAAAACAGTACATATAAATATTGAGGAATCCGGTTGGATTCCTCCAACCGGTTTCCGCAACCACAGATGTCAGTCAACACAATTTACACTAACTCTATACTAGGGGATATTCTAATTGATGGAATCAGTGTCCAACCAATGATGTGTACATATGTATGGTATATAATATTCAACCAAATTAACTGTAATCTACCTAATCGACCATCACACAGCATCCAAACAACATTAAAATATAATTGTAAAAATAGATCAGAGTTAGTGATTTTACTCACCTTGGAGCGTTAACCGTTAAATAACGATTTGCGTCCGTTGATAATATCCGGCGCTTTAATTCCCTAACCGTAATATGCTCCTTTGTTTTCGTATAATCTTGACAAATTGTTCATCACGCGTTTTCATTAGCTGTAACCTTTTCTTCCTGTTTTGTTCAAACAAAGCTCCATCATCACGGTGAAATCTTCCGACTGCAGACGCCAGGATATGAACCTTCACTATTTTGCTCCGCAGAAGATACTTCAACCACTTTACTATTAACCACTCCAATATCAAATCTTGAACCAATGGCAGCAACCTTCCAGAATTCTATTATCCAATAGCCACCATCTGCTCACCCTCCAACGCTATCAAACACCAACCGGTCGCTGCCCTAGATTACTGTTCGAGTTCAAACATATAGAAAACACCATTGTGCACCACTCTTACTGAGCTAGATGTCAGCCTCTTATACAAGTTACTCTGACCATAAAACAACATACATGCGACGTCCACACATAAGTAAAGACCTCCTGCCAATTCAGTATATTATTAGCAGCACTCCCTCTCCATGCATCATGTTAAATGCATGTCCTCTTGCACAGACTAATCACCATCTTCAATCTCGGTGACACGTATGCTCTTCTATTGGATATAAACATGCTGATGATGCATTTAACTTCACTGTGAACCGAACCGTATTTCTCCTTCCAGCATTTTACCCGCTCCATCCTCTTCAAGGCCACCCACTCCACTGTTAACAAACGAGCGCCCTCCTTACTGTTTTACTTCTTTTCTTCTTTTTAAATATGGCCCATCACTACGCCCTCAAACCGATCTGCTTTCCCCTCTCATGTTCCTTTTTGCATCTGCCAACCCTTCTTTATTCCTATTACGTTCAAATACTCCCATTATTCGCTCACGCATCCTCCCACGTGAAAGCATATCCATCCTTATAAGCGCCAGATCCCACTTCTTAACAAAATTAGTGGCGCAAACAAGCAACCTCACATCTCCACGTGTCCTTTCTCCTCTCCTGACATGCCATGCAAACCGTGATGCTCCACTGACCTTACTTCTACACGTGCCTGCACTTCTTTTCACTACTCCTCTGAACACTCACGCTCTTCTTCCATGATTGAAACTTCACACAACCGTAGAAGAGGACCCATGCGACTTATATATATATAAGCTGTATAATTTGTAAGGATATATAGAGTTTGTTTTTAAATATTCCTCACCATAGAAGCTCACGGTTGCGATGGATTTCCTCGCTGAAGAAAACTGGAGGAATGAGCTTTTAAAACAAAAGAGACTGCCTTGCGTACGTTCTTGTATATATATATATAATACGATACCTTCATGGCGAAGGAACGTACAGTGTACTAAGTTTAGGATAGGCTCATGCTATGAAGACTAAAGAAGGAATCAGTATGGTTAGGTATAGCTCAAAAGTATGGGTGGTCTTTTGAAAGGATGGTGATTTTTTCCCATGCCGTACATAGGTTAATTGTTTAATACAATTGAGAAGCTTACAGCTTAAGAAAACGCGGAACGTAGGGTATACATAGGCATGTAGCTTTGACTTTGTTTCATGTTAATCAGTGTTCTTTTTTTTATATATATATTTATATACTTGGTTACTTAGTCGCTAAGGAAGAGAGGATGTACACTATTTGGATAGGTTTGTACTGCGTGATATGTAGGTAGGATAGGATAATGGTTATGGTGTTAGCTGTTGAAATTTATCCATGCTTTTTGTTTTTATTAGATTTTTAGCAAACTCAGTTACGGTGAATTCCGTTCATGAACTCTTATGGACAGAAACTAGAGTACGATCGTGTCCAGCAAGGTACCACGATCCCAAAAATATAATAATACCGGTAGATTGACTCGTATTTTGAAATCCCGAAATACCGATACAGGGTGCACAATACTCCAAATAAAAAGTTGCATATTTAATTAATTAAAAATTTCAGTAAAATTCTAAAAATTAAATTATCGCTGTGCCTCAAAAGTACCTCGTCCCGATTTGCAACCGATATCAAGTTATATTCAAATAACCGTTACGGTCGATATACGATTTTACAGCGACTTTTTGATTATTTGATTTGGACATATCTTGCAATCTACACAACGAAATTTTGGTTTTTCACTTCTGTTAGAAAGATACAGTTCAACAGATTCCAACGCTTCTTGTTTCGAAGAAATCCGATTCAAAACGAGTCTGGTACACTCAGTTGAAGTTCAGAACGTTAATTTACGAACTGTCGCGATATGACGGGCTCGATTATATTTAATATATTTATACGTTCAACTTCGTTTTAATTAATATATAAATCCACTTATATTACAAATCCAATTTTTAAACTGATTAAATATTCAAATTCAAACCGATAAAAATGCGGGACGTTACAGTATTAATTATTCAGAATGGGTTAAACCCGGTCTTTCTGAATAATTCGCGTATTTTATAATCAAGTGCTTTAAAAACACATCATACGCCTCATTCCAATTCAGAATATTCTTTTAATAAAATATTCACATTATTAGGGAAAGGTTCCCATTAATTTTATCAAAAACAGGTTCTTTTAAATTTATTCTTTAATCTTTCGTTCGAAATTGATTTCAAAAGATTCTGTTAACTAGTCGGGACTATCGAACTTTAACGAAGTAATCATTTATTATTTTCCAATCCCATCCTATTCACCCTTTGGGGCAAAACTGGTAGCACTCCATATATAAACACCCATTGTATATTGAGTAAAATTAATTACCCTTTTTACGTTCAAATCTAATTAAAGATTTAACTATCGTCTGGAGTAAAACTGGTGTACTCCATGCTCGATCATTTCGAGAATTCGATAAATTAAATTATCCCATTCCCATTTCAATCTAATTAGATATTTATTAAAACTCCAATTTGGTTTTAATATCAAAAATCATTACTTTATTATTATTAAATTTAGGAAATTAATCTTTATCGTTAACTGGGTTAAAGAAATAATGTCATTTAAAACACAGTTCACGATAAACCCAAATCATCTTCCATCAACTATGGAATCTTCACGGAAAACGGATCAATATATAATCGATATAAATTTCCATATCAGATTGATAATAGAAATGGCTATTATGTATATTATATATATTGTCGTTTTCCATTTAAATCGTATTTATAAAATATTTGTAATTTCATTTCAAAACGATTCCAACTTCATTTTCAATTTTAAATAAAAATTGAATATTCTATATCTTTATCATATTAAAATGATAAGATTTTCAAAATATTACATTTTGAAATCACTTTCTTTCGATATTCATTATAAAATGAATAAAATCAATCTGTAAACCCAATCTGGTTAAAAATGGCGTTGGTTACTTAACTCGGCTTCATATTTTTATATTTTTGCTTCCATTCAAAATTGAACATCAAACTTATTCTTTGTTGAACATTATTTTAACTTATATATATATAATTCGTCTGGCGATTCCAAAACCATTTATCTCGTTACATGTAAAAAGAATATATTTTTTAATGAACAAAAAATATATTTCATGATATATGCATTTTATACGCTTCATATTCACATTAAAAAGAATATTTTAATGAACAAATATATTTCTCATCACATGTACATTTTATAGTTCAAATATACAATAAAAATATAATTTTTTTATTGTTCAAAAATTCTGTTCAATACATGAATATTTTATTCGCCTCATTAACATGTTAAAAATAATATTTTTATCTAACAAAAATGTATTTTAACATATGCTTCCTTTATTCTTTATACATACAATATAAAATGTGATTTTTATTGTTAAAATTTTTTATTTTAAAATATTCTTTATTTTAAAATGTGCTTTATTCTGAAATGCTCTTTATTCTAAAATGTCCCTTTATCTAAAATGTCTTTGTAATTCTTAAATGTCTTTTTAATTCTAAAATATCTTTTTAACTCTAAATTGTCTTTTTAATTCTAAAATGTCTTTTCAATTCTAAAATGTTTTTTCAATTCTAAAATGCCTTTTTATAAAACATTATTTATTTTTGAATAGGAATGCGACTCAATCACTTACCATATAATTTCGGTTATATGGATTTCCTACATCGCATATATGCAACAATAATGATAAGTAATCAACAAACAGTCCATTCACAACTAGAGTGAAATTTACATTTGTGTGAGCATTAAAATAAATAAATAACGCTCATCACAGCCTGTCAATCTATCGATTGACATATAACTAAATATTGGGAATAGTGTGTCAAATATCATCCCAATACCCGTGTTGGGTTTTCAAATAACAACAGTGAATTTAAATAAATTATTGATTAACAAACTTAACTAATTCTAATTCAGATTGAATTATTTTTATACCTAACCAATTTTCACTGTTTTAAATTAAAAATAAATATTTATAATTTAATTTCACTATCATAATAATATTAACATTATTTTTATGTGTTAAACATTTCAATAACGCATACAACACACAATATAGTCAATTTACATTGTCCATGGTTTGTGGACAAGAAAAGTGATCAAATAGGCACTGTATATAGTTTCTAATGATTAAACTGATGAAAATCTACACTGACAATTCTATATATTTTTCAGTTATGAAAATAAATAAATAACTGTGCAGAAATTTTAGTGAGGGGTACTCACCTTGGTTTCCACTCCGCCAGTTTTATTTCTGAATTTCTGAACTGTTTGGATTTGCTCCAGCGCGTTGTCTTCACTGTGATTCTAAGGTAGTATGTTTCATGCAGTTAAAAATCACATTTTTAATAACGCTTCATATATTTAAAAATCACATTTTCATACAATGTTATATACATTAAAAATCATATTCTTATTTATGCTATATTTATTAAAAATCATATTTTTAGAACCATGCTACATTTATTAAAAATCATATTTTTAACACAATGATATTTTTAACACAATGTATATAATTTAAAAATCATATTTTTATAACAAAGGTATTTATATAAAAATCGTATTTTTACCGCGCTATATATACATATACATATATATATGTGTATATATATATATATATATGCACGCACATAATGTTTATATTTAAAAAAAAATATAATGCTATTTTCATTTTCAAAAACAATCCTATTTTTTATTTTCAAAAACAATGTATATTTTTATTTACAAAAACAATGTATATTTTTATTTATAAAAACAATGTATATTTATATTTACAAAAACAATGTATATTTATATTTACAAAAACAATGTTATTTATATTTACAAAAACAATGTTATTCTTTTATTTACAGAAACATCGTTAATCTTTATTTACAAAAAACATCATTAATCTTCATTTACAAAAACATCGTTAATGTTTATTTACAAACATCGTTAATCTTTATTTACAAAAACATCGTTAATCTTTTTTTAATGACAATGCTAATTCTAAAAAAATGATTTTATATTTAAAACAATATAATGTTATATTTAAAAACAATATGATGTTATATACAAAAACAATATGATGTTATATACTTTCAAAAATCAGTACATAAATCATTAATTAAACAATGTTTTTATATTTTAAAATTTGAAATTAAAATAAGTATTTATATTTTAAAATATGAAATTAAACTAAGTAAAAGTTAAATAAGAAAATCAAAAACCGTTCTCTGTATCGTTCCTTTATCCCGTAACAATCCTGAAGCCTGGAACCCATCTTCGAGTTTTGGGTTCGTCTGTGCCCCTTTTATCGTCACGCCGGATGTCGATCCGTCAACGTTACGAGAAGCGCGTCGGAGTCCTCCACCCTCACCAACGACCTCCGCCAACTCGCACTCGTCATCCATCCCTAAATCTCGATCAAAACCGCCGACTTCACGCCCAAAATCTCAGCAAACCATGCCTCTATAATCGATCACCACCTTATAGAATTAAAGAACATAAAAAGTTCTTCAGAATTCCCTTTAGAAGTTTGGTTGAATTCGTTGTGGATTGGAGGAAAATGGAGGAGGATCGATGGAGCTTTTCTGCCGTTCAAAAGAAGATACGATGGCTTTGTACTATACGCTAGGGTTTCGTATTTCTAGGGTATTTATAATAAAATAATTATTTTATTTTTAATTCAATTTTAATTCAGAAAAAGGAATTTTACATCCGAACTCCGATTTGAATCCAACGAATGTCGCCTGTAGCTAAATAACCCATTCCGGACATAATGCGATATGTTTTGTAAGCCAATTCGACTGTTTCAGTCAATTTTCATCAAAATTAAAATACAATATTAAATTTAAATGTACATTTTAATTTACCAGGGCCACATACTGACTCTAAAAATTACAGAAAAATTATATCTAGCTTAGTTTTGACGATACGGTCCTAACAAAATTAATTTTGTCGAATTTGGAGACCATTTGAAAAATGGTCAATTTCTGGTCGATCCAATTAGATTGAAATTGACAAAACACGTTTTAATTTACTACGCTCACATATTAATTCTAAAAATTATGAAAATTAGAATCTAGCAATAATTTGACATTCCAGATCCAACAAAAGTGATCTCGTCGAAAAAGGAGGTTGTTTGCAAAATATTTCTTTTTAAGGCCTATATTTTATATAAATTCTACATCGACTTTTCTGAATTTTAAGTTAGACATAACTTTCAATTCCCGTCATGAAATCTAGATTTTTCACATTTATTGGAAAGATATTTTCAAACAGATTCTTAATTTTCTGGTTTTACTAAAATCCGATTTATTTTGAATCCTGTACATTCATTTGAAATTTGAAATCAAAATTTCAAACTGTCGCGTCATTTCAGGCTTGTTATATAATTAAAATAAAATTATTCATTCTAACTTCGATTTAAATAAATTTTTTGTCATTATTATTTAAAATAAATCATTTTAAATATTTAAAATCCATTAAAAGTTCTAAAATAAAAAATTTAAATTGGTTCAGAATTTCCGGGTTGTTGTAGTGTCCATCCAAAATCGGGCATCAAAACCATATTTTGAATCTTCACTGGATATTATTCTAAAATATTCATCTATATTCTGAATATTATTTTAAAATATTCTTTACTTTAAACTATTCTTTATTTTAAAATACTTCTAAATTGGAATCAGACTCAATTAATTAGCATATAATTTTATTTATATGGATTTCATACATCACGTGTATTCAAAAATAGTGATAAACAACTATTAAACAGCCAATTCACATCCAGAGTGAAACATACTACTGTATAAGCATTAAATAATTAAATAATGCTTATCACAGTCTGTCGATTCATCGATTGACATATAATTAAATTCAGGTGAGATGTGAATAAATTATCATCCCCAGACCCATGTGGGGTTTTTAAACAACAATAGTTTATTTAAATGAATTATTGGTTAACAAATTTAACCAATTCTAATTTGGTTTGAATTATTTTTCTAATTAGCCAATTTTCACTGTTTAAAATTATAAATAAATATTTATAATTTAATTTCAAGTACCATAATAATGTTAACATTATTTTTAATATGTTAAACATTTAACAACACAGTCAGCACACAATACAGTCAATTAAACTGTCCATGGTTTGTGGACGAGGAAGGTGAGCTAACAGGCACCGTACAACATTTATGATAATTAAAAACTTATAAAATTCAATACTGGTAGTTTATATATATATATATATATATATATAACTGTACAATATTTTAGTGAGAGAGTTCTCACATTGATCAGTTTCAGAAATCATTTATATAATGATTGTTTTCACTAAATTAATCTATTCATTTAATTTAGTCAAAAATCACCACTAGCTCTAAATCTGACCAAAATTGCTTCATTGAGTAGATCATGTCATGACGATTTCGATGGATCCAAAATCACTGAATTCTGATTCCAAATGAATAAGTTATGGCCATTTAAAACTTTAATTACATGTAATTAAATAATTAATGAAATTAATAAGTTAATTACTTCTCTACTCTGTTTCTCCTTCTTCTATCGTTATCATCTATTCCAGGAAATTCCCAAACCGCCAAAACCCTATTCGATTCCTAGGGTTGAACTTCGTGCCCTCCACAGTCGCTTTGCCGACGATCAGTGACCACCGTGTTGAATCCTGCCGCGTCCTCCACCAGTGCTATGAATGCCTCGAAACTCGCACAACCCTGTCGCTCTCGTTTTCTGTTCGAACGCAGCGCATGTGGGAAGGAAATACGATCACCACAGCTCGCCATAGGTGATCATCACCGTATCAAATTGACGAGCACGCATAGCTCTTTGATCTTGCTTTTGAAAGATTTTCAAACAAGTTTATGGATTGAAAGATTATAGGGATTTAATTTGGGAAAAAATCGCTTTTGATTTTTCTTATGGCGACGGATCTGAATCGTGGAAAATAGACTTAGGGTTTTCCACATTTTAAGCTTATATATATTACTATAATAATACTTAATTCAAAAATTACTTGTTTAACCCTACGAACTCCAACGACTGTCATCCTTAGCTAAATACTCCCATTCCGAACACAATGTGATATGTTTTATAAGCCAATTCGACTGTTTCGATCAGTTTTCATCAAAAATAAAATATAAATCAATATATATTGAATTTAAACGTACATTTTCATTTACCGGAGCCATATATTGACTCCAAAAATTACAAAAAAATATATCTAGCTATGTTCTGATAATACGGTCCTAACAGAACTAATTTTGTCGAATTTGGAGGCCGTTTGAAAAGTGACCATTTTCTGGTTGATTAAATTTAAACTGAACTAAAAAAACACGTTTAAATTCACCGCGCTCACATATTAATTCAAAAAATTATGAAATTTGAAACCTGACTATAATTTGATATTCTGAATCCAACAAAAGTGGTTTCATCGAAAACGGAGATCGTTTGCAAAATGAATATTTTAAGGGCTATATATTATATTAAAATATATATAAATTACATAGCGACTATTTCAAATTTTAAACTGGATATAACTTTCAATTTTTTAAAGTGAAATCTCAATTTTTCACACCATTAGAAAGATATTATTAAACAGATTCAAATATTTCTGGTTTTATTGAAATCTGATTTATTATGAATCCTATACATCTAATTAAAATTTAAAATCGAATTTTCAAATTCTACGCCATTCCAAGCTTGTTTTATAATTAAAATAAATTTATACATTCTAACTCCGATTTAAATAAATTTTTAGTTGTTATTATTAAAAATAAATCATTTAAATATTTAAAACCCATTAAAATAGCTAAAATAAATTTTTTAAATTGGTTCAGATATTTCAGGTTGTTACAATCTCCCCCACTTAAAAATTTTTCATCCCCGAAAAAGAACGAAGCTAAAAGTTGTTTGACTACCCAACTCAACTTTCATTCTTCAACTTTTCAGTTTCTAAGAATTTTCTAATTTCTCAAAAATTTGGCTAACACCCTAAATTTTCGAAAAAAATTCGCTATAACCTCCTTTGTACTGCCCTATCGGTAAAACCACAACTTGCCTCATAAGGCCTTCATCATCCAAAAAGAAAAAGAAAAATATAAGCGGCTAGCCAGTCGACTCATAAAATCATCAAACCCCATTAAATACAGTAAATAGGTAGTTATTTGTCGGGCATACAATTTTATTCCTCTTCTTAGCTTCCATGCTATGACCTGTTCAATGTATATATATATATGTATATGTATATATATATATATGCAATTCCAATCAATTTTCAATTCAGTTTAATATTATATTCGATTTGGCTTTAATGATCATTTTTACATGGGCTTTATTATTCCAACATTTTAATTAGTTAAACAAATAAAAAACAACACAACCAATAATCAATTTGTGAATTAAATTTCCAAAACATGTAACTTTTATATAGCCAAAAATCATATTTCAATGCCAAATCACAACAATAATAAACCCTATCTAGTTTTGGTTCTCACACCAGTCAACTGGAAATATATAGATATCCCACTTTCGAAACTCGAACATAAATACTGATGATGGTATACTGATCATCAGATTCATCTCCGGGCGACTAGAGTGTGATTCTGTATCTACCCAGTATATTTAAGGCTTCGTATACACGTTCGCGAGACGTATATGCAAAATCTTCCTATACCTGATAGTCAAAAATCAATTTAAAATAAAATACTCAAATACGTATAATGTGATACAATTTTCAAAATTAAATTCGTTTTCGTATTTTTTTTAAATAACACTCTTCAAACTTATTCTAGGGTATTACTAACCCTATCTCTAACGAGTTATTCTTATAGGACATTACTAATCCTATCTCTGATGAATTCTTTCATTTGGTTCTAATGTGCCTTGTTCTCGAGCTCTGTAAACCAAAGCTCTGATACCACGATGAAATGACCCAAACTCGCTCTTATGGGAAAGCACGGATTGCTTTGAGAACACGACGCATCAGAACACAAACAATAGAACATTAGAGTACAATAATATCAGAGTATGAATAAATATTACACATTGGAAATACAATATCAGAGATTGGAATTACATAGCAGTTGAAAGTAATACATAAGTACAATGCATAGCGGGAAAGAACAACTGACACAACTGAAAGAGATATATGAATACAAAGCTTTCCGAATATAGCTCCAGCTGCAATCCAGGATCATGAGAAAAAAAGTATCTGCAAAACCAAAACTACCGACTGCCCATGTGGAAAATATAGGCTACCAGAGTTTAGGTTAAAATAATAAACTCCAAGTCAATCATGGGATTAGTGTGACAACTGAAACAGTTATTAAATTTTTACTTTAAAAGCTGGGAAATCTTGGGACTACGCCGTATAACACGGAATGGGTTTACTCCACATGAATCACAGTTTAAAACATAAAACAACACAATGCTTTTTGAAAAAATGAAGCTATTATAAGACTCAGATCCCATCACACAATGCAACGCAAGCCGGAGGATAGAGTTTTACCTTATAATAGCCAAACATGCTTTGTACATTTAAAACAAATCATTTTGAGATTACTATAAGTGTATAGTGTCAAAACAACTTCAAATATAAATGTATCAATCATAGACGGCATGGGTACCATATATCATGTCGCCATACTAGTTCTATAACTAAAATCAAAAGTCAAGTATTGGAAATTGGATTCCATCTATGAACCGAGGCAAGGGTTCTTGCTCATCCGATTCAAGATAATATAGCCTATGTCTCAGGAATAGAACGCATTGTCCCTTGGAGAGGCAGGGACGTTCCACACTTAATTTAGTGGATTGATAATTCCTTAACAATACGTTTCCTTGCCCTATGGGGCATAAAATCTGGCTAGTATGTCGACCAATATCAAGAGCCATTAGGGACTCAAATCCTAGGTACCTCGCTTTCCAACAACCACATAAGTAAAATGTTTGGGCTCCATACCATGACGCCACTCTAGCTAGAAAGAAACACATGCACTCCCTGCGGTCCTCTCCCGTTTCTGGTTCACACCGGGGTGTGAGGCTCGTGAATTAATGCTATACACAAAGCTATGCTAATTAAAGACATGCTTTGATCATCATCCGCAAGACTCTTCTTTTCAACAAAAGCCTTGATCATTTGCATCTTAGCATGCCACACTGACAATTCATGCCATGCAACTGATGTCTATCAATATATAACCTCTAAGCTTATGCGTCTCAGCGAAGGGTGTTAAGCAAGAGAATAAATTCTCTGCCACCAAACAAATATATATTTAATAAGAAATCAGTCAACACAGAATGAAATCCAATGTCAGACACACATCCATTTACAAGTCCGTTTTGGGTCTGAACGAAGCCGGAGGCACCTTATTCCTCGTCCCATATGCCCAATACAGGAGAGAGGTCCTCGCATATCCAGTCAATCTCCAAGTATGTTTGAATGATCACCACTTATTACCTTGTCTCGGGGGATCAGCCCAATCAAGACATCAGTAATCATCCATACGATGTGAAGATCTCCAGTTTTCGACCACTGTCTTCATCATCGACTTTTAATCGTAATATTAGTTATTCAAAATGGGATAAACCCGGACTTCCTGAATAACTCGTGTATTTTATAATCAATAATCAAGTGCTATAAAAACACATCATACACCTCATTCAAATTCAGAATATTATTTTATTCAAAAATTCACATCTTTAGGGAAAGGTTCCCATTAATTTTATCAAAGATAAATTCTTTGAAATTTATTCTTTAATATTCCTTTGGATATCATTCAAAAAATTTATTTTATCCTTTAACCATTATAAACCAAATTAAGTTTTATTAACTAGTCGAGAATATCGAGCCTTACCGAAGTAATCATTTTTTTTCCAGTCCTAACCGATTCATCCCCTGGAGCAAAATTGGTAATACTCCATATCTGACACCCACGGTGTTATGATAAATTTAATTACCATTTCCCGTTGCAAATCTAATTAAAGATTTAACTATCGCCTCGAGTAAAACTGGTGGTACTCCATTCTCGATCATTTCTCTTGTTCGATAAACTTAATTATCTCATTCACTTTCCAATCTAATTAAAGACTCATTAAAACTCCATCTTGGTTTTAATCTCTAAAATCATTACTTTATGATCATTCAAATTTAGGAAAATTAGTCATGTCTTTAACTGGGTTAAAGAACCAATGTCATTTAAAACACAGATCATGATAAACCCAAATCACCTTCCATTAACTATGGAATCTTCACGGAAAACAGATCAATATATAATCGATATAAATTTCCATATCATTCTAATAATATAAATGGAATATAGGCATAGCCTTTTAAATTCCATATATAGTACCGGTCTTCCTTCACAGAAGCTCATATCGATTATTACTAAATCGAATTCCACTCAATTCCAATTTAATATATTAAATTGGAAAACTTTACTTTGGAAAATTTCCTTTAAATCTAAATAAAAAGATCTATAAATTCCAAACCATATCTTTACTGTTAATTGGGTTAAAGAACAAGTGTTATTTAAAAAATAGTCCATGATAAACCCAAAAATGCAATCTTAATTCAATTCCAATTAAATATTAATTAATCTGGAAAACTTCGCTAAATCTTAATTAAAAGATTTATTCTTTTCTCAACTGGGTTTAAGGACAGTGTTAATAAAGACACCATTCACGACAAACCCAAAATCTAAATTCATATCAAATACGAGGCTCTGAATAGAAATTATATCAGCTTATATTCAATATCAAATTCTGAAACCAACAAATATCATTTGAGAATAATGATATATATATATATATCTTCCAAATTCCTCAACAATATCCGTATAATTATAGAATCCAATATCAAAATATTCCGAAGATTATTTCCATTCAATTCTATTCCAATTTATTCATTGGAAAATTTTGGTTATTTTAAAACCCATTGTTCAATCCATTTTATTAAACCATTGGATTATTATTCTAGTTAATAACTAGTTCATTTCGATAAAAATATTTTTTTATCTTTTCAAACTTGGAATTTTTCATCCAAAATCATTTATTATGATTTTACACAATTTTTTCATATTTTTAATAATTTCTATGAGGCCCTTACAGTTGGTTTCCAATAACGACCACCAAACTACATCCATAGCGACCTTTTCTACAATTGGTTTGGACATATCTTAAAATCTAACTATTAGATTTCAAATCTCCTATATTCATTGGAAAGATTTTTTCGATACGAACCCAATAGTTCTAGTTTTAGGAGAATCCGATGGTCGGATCTCCCGTTACATTAATTTGAAGTTAATGGTTGAAATTCACGAACAGTCGCTGCACGGCGCGTTCTATTTAGGACACTTAAATATGTATAATATATATACCGTCGCTTTCTATTCAAAACGTATTTTATAAATCGTTTATAAATTCATTTCAAAACGATTTCAACTTCATTTTCAATTTTAAATCAAAATTGAATATTCCATATCATTGCAATAATAAAATGATATTATTTTCAAAATATCAGATTTTGAAATCAAATCTTTTCCATATTCATTATAAAATGAATAAAATCGATATAAAAATCTGCTCGAGTCAAAATAGCGTATATTAACTTAACTCGGCTTCATATACTTCAATATTTTTGTGTCCATCCAAAATTGGACATCAAAACCATATTTTGAATCTTCACTGAATATTATTCTAGAATATTCATTTATATTCTGAATATTATTTTAAAATATTCTTTATTTTGAATTATTTGTTATTTTAAAATATTCATTACTTCTAAATCGGAATCAGACTCAATCGATTACCATATAATTTTATTTATATGGATTTCATACATCACATGTATTCAAAAATAGTGATAAACAACTATTAAACAGCCAATTCACATCCAGAGTGAAACTTACTACTGTATAAGCATTAAATAATTATATAACGCTTATCACATTCTATCGATTCATCGATTGACATATAATAAGTTCAGGGGAGATGTGAATAAATTATCATTCCCAGACCCGTGTGGGGTTTTCAAACAACAACAATTTATTTAAATGAATTATTGGTTAACAAATTTAACTAGTTCTAATTCGGTTTGAATTATTTTTCTAATTAGCCAATTTTCACTGTTTAAAATTATAAATACATATTTATAATTTAATTTCAACTACCACATTAATGTTAACATTATTTTTAATATGTTAAATATTTCAACAACACAATCAACACATAATACAGTCAATTAAATCGTCCATGGTTTGTGGACGAGGGAGGTGAGCTAACAGGCACCATACAACAATTGTGATAATTAAAAACTGATAAAAATCAATACTGGCAGTTTATATATATAAATAACTGTACAATATTTTAATGAGAGAATTCTCACATTGATCGGTTTCAGAAATCGTTTATATAACGATTGTTTTTACTAAATTAAACTGTTCGTTTAGTTTAGTCAAAAATCATCAGTAGCTCTAAATCTAACCAAAATTGCTTCATTGCGTAGATCCTGTCATGATGATTCCGATAGATCCGAAATCGCTGAATTCTTATTCCAAACGAATAAGTTATGGCCATTTAAAACTTTAATTACATTTAATTAAATAATTAATGAAATTAATAAGTTAATTACTTCTCTAATCTGTTTCCCCTTCTTCTATCGTTATCATCTATTCCAGGAAATTCCCAAACCGTCGAAGCCCTATTCGACTCCTAGGGTTGAACTTTGCGCCCTCCACAATCATTTTGCCGACGATCAGTGACCACCTGTTGAAGCCCATCGTGTCCTCCACCCGTGCCATGAATGCCTTGAAACTTGCACGCCCCTGTCGCTCCCGTTTTCTGTTTTAACGCAGCGCATGTAGGAAGGAATTGCGATCACCACAGCTCGCAATTGGTGATCATCACCGTATCAAATTGACGAGCGCGCATAGCTCTTTGATCTTGCTTTTGAAAGATTTTCAAACAAGTTTATGGATTGAAAGATTTTAGGGATTTAATTTGGGGAAAAAATCGCTGTTGATTCTTCTTATGGTGGCGGATATGAATCGTGGAAAATAGACTTAGGGTTTTCCACGTTTTAAGCTTATATATTATTATTATTATTATAATATTTAATTCAACAATTACTTGTTTAACCCTATGAACTCCAAACGAACCCTAACGACTATCACCCCTAGCTAAATACCCCCATTCCAAACACAATGGGATATGTTTCGTAAGCCAATTCAATTGTTTTGGTCAGTTTTCATCAAAAATAAAATGTAAATCAATATATACTAAATTTAAACGTACATTTTAATTTATCGGGGCCATATATTGAGTCCAAAAATTAAAGAAAAATAAATCTAGCTATGTTTTGACGACACGGTCCTAACAAAACTAATTTTGTCGAATTTGGAGGCCGTTTGAAAAATGGCCTTTTTTTGATTGATTAAATTTAAACTAAATTGACAAAACACGTTTAAATTCACCACGCTCACATATTAATTCCAAAGATTATGAAATTTGAAATCTGACTATAATTTGACATTCCGGATCCAACAAAAGTTGTTTTGTCGAAAACAGAGATTGTTTGCAAAATGGCTATTTATAAGGGTTATATATTATATTAAAATATATATAAATTCCATAGCGACTATTTTAAAATTTAAACTGGACATAACTTTCAATTTTTTAAAGTGAAATCTCTATTTTTCAAATTCGTTAGAAAGATATTATTGAACAGATATATATGTTTCTGGTTTTACTGAAATCCGATTTATTTTGAGTTCTATGCATTCTTCAATTGAAATTTAAAATCGAATTTTCAAACTACCACGCCATTCCAAGCTCGTTTTATAATTAAAATAAATTTATACATTCTAACTTCGATTTAAATAAATTTTTAGTCGTTATTATTTAAAATAAATCATTTTAAATATTTAAAACCCATTAAAATAGCTAAAATAAATTTTTTAAATTGGTTCAGAAATTCCGGGTTGTTACAAGCTTTATTAAATATTTTTCTAAGATTTCAGCACCACTTACTAACCTAACTAGAAATAATCAAGCTTATGTCTAGAGAGAGAAATGTGAGAAAGCTTTTGAAGAACCAAAGGCAACATTGGTGAATGCTCATATCTTGAAAGTGCCTGAAGGAAATAATGATTTGGTAATATATACAGATGCATGTGGACAAGGATTGGGTGCAGTGTTGATGCAAAAAGGTCAAGTGGTGGCATATGCATCAAGGCAATTAAAACCACATGAGGTTAGATATGCAACCCATGACATAGAACTAGCAGCAGTTGTGTATGCCTTAAAACTTTGGAGATGTTATTTGTTAGGAACAAAATTTTAACTCTATACTGATCACAAATCCTTGAAATGTTTGTTTTCACAAAAAGACTTAAACATGAGACAACACAGGTGGGTGGAGTTCTTAGCTACATATGATTTTGATATACTCTACACACCAGGAAAAGCTAATAAAGTAGCTGATGCTCTAAGTAGGAAACATGCCAAAGTAAGCCTGTTAATGTTGGAGGAATTTAAAATTTTGATGATACTTACGGATTTAGAAATAAAAGAAAATTATGACATGCATAGGGAGGTGCATAGTACACAAGAGAATGTGGGAAGGTTAAGAATGATAACACTGCAATCTGATTTAATTTTGAAAGTAGGATATATGCAAAAGCAAGACCCCAATATAACAGAAATGAAAACTCTTTTGGAAAGAGGGGAGGAAGTGTTCAATCTACATATTGATGGAAAAGGATATGTGAGACATAAGAACAAAATTTGGGTACCAGAAAACTCAAAATTAAGGGAGGAGGTACTAAATGAATATCATAGAAGAAAATACTCCATACATCCAGGAAGCACCAAGATTACCGGAATCTTAAAAGGGATTATTGGTGGAAAGGAATGAAAGGGGATGTAGCTAGATTTGTGGAAAAATGCATGACTTGCCAACAAGTTAAGGTAGAAACACAAGAGCCATCAGGATTGTTTCAACCATTAAGTGTATCCCAGTGGAAATGGGAAGATATTTCCATGGATTTTATAGATGGTCTACCAAGATCAAAGAAGGAAAATACAAGTATCTAGGTAGTACTTGATAGACTAACCAAAGTGGCACATTTTATCCCAGTTAAATCAGAAATGCACCAAAATTAGCTCAATTATTCATAAAAGAGATAGTAAGGTGACATGGTACACCCAAGACAATTGTGAGTGATTGAGATACTATCTTCGCATCTAAATTTTGGGGAAGTTTTCAAGAGGCTATGGGTAGTGAGCTTTGTATGAGCATAGCCTACATCTTTAATCAGATGGACAAACAAAAGTGGTAAACAAGGTATTAGAAGACTTATTAAGAGCATGTATTCTGGACTTTGGGGGTAACTGGGAGGACTACCTCCATTTGGATGAATTTACCATAGGCATAGCACCATTTGAAGCCCTATATGGCAAACCTGTTCATCTCCAGTATGCTGGATTGAAACTGGATAAAGAGCAATTTTGGGCCCAGAATACACAAAATAAACAATTGAAAAGATTGAGTTAGTTAGAAAAAGAATGGCAGCTACACAAGATAGACAGAAAAAGTATGCAGACAGGAAATGAAAGCAAGTTGAATATCAAATTAGAGACTTTGTTTTCATTAAAATATCACCAATGAGAAAGGTGTTGAGGTTTGGAAAGCAAGGCAAATTGATACCAAGGTATGTTGGACCCTATAAATTTTTGGAAAGGATTGGTTCTCTGGCATACAAGTTAGAATTGCCTGAAGAGATGCAAGGGATGCATAATGTATTTCATGTATCACAATTAAGAAGATGGGTTCATAATAAACAAGATATTTTGGAGACACCATCTCAGGTTCAACTACATGCAGATCTGGTTTATGAAAAAGAACCAGCTGGGATTTGGCTAAAGATACAAAGAAGCTAAGGAAGAAGACTTCGAGACTTGTGAAGGTACAATGGAGTTTAGATTCAAATGATTGCACAAGGGAATTAGAAGATAAATTTAGGGTAAATTATCCTAAGTTGTTAGCAAATTAAAGGTATTTTTCTATTTTTAGAGTAGCTCACATGTGTGCGCTTTAACTACTAATAAGTGAATTGATTGAATGTGTGTGCATTTACTTAGATTCTCTGAATTTATTTTTGCACAAGCATGAAGAATTGTGAAGACACAATTCCTAAAAGGTGGGGTATTTGCAATGACCCAATTTTTTTAGTAAAAACTATTTGAATTTTGCCAAAAATTATTTTGTTGAATTTAAATGGAATTGGAGTTGTTACTGGTTTGTGTGCATATAGGTGAGTGTGTGTGCATGTGTGCACCAGTGTGATGTAGAAGACAGACTCATGAAGTCCAGGGGAAAATGTAGTGATATGCATACACGCATGTTTTGTTTCTTACTAAATTAAATCAAAATGTTGTGGCCAATAAAAAATATAGTTAAGGGCTGAAATATATGTATGTATAGATATAGAAAGGTTAGTAGTGCAAGTTTAAATATATGAGTAAATAGATTTAGAAAGTGGGTTATTATACCCTCTTTTGTTATTTTGCATGACATGAAAAAGGGAAAAACAATTTAAATAAAAACAGTTTTTCTTTAATTCTGAAAGCAATTCAAACTTTGTCTAGTGGCTTTTACACCCGGGCATTAAGAGTAAATGAGGTAGAAATAAGGTGTGCTATATTCACATAATTATCATGATCCTGTGAAGGGTAAAACTGACATTATCTACTCTAAAAACCCTAGGGGTCAAGGTAGTATAAATAAGAGCATCCGAGCAAGATTTTGCTACCTAGAAATTAGGATGAAATTTACATAACATATTTAAAATACAAAGGGGAAAGGTTTGAGAAGTAAGGAAAAAATGTTCTCTGGTTTTCATCCCTGAAGTAGAAGGTTTGGGTGAGCAATCTCACTCATAATGTTTGGCAATAAGTCGTAGATTAAAAGAGGCAGCCAGTATATTTTATACAACTAGAATGATCACTGTTTTAAACTATGAGTTAATCTCCATGTTAGCATTTTAAAATGAATTTTCAATGCAGTGGTTGATGAATTTGAGTTCACTATCTAAGTACATACCAACTGTTCAGTTTTACTGAATAAAAGTGTTTCTCTTAAGATCGTAGACCGTGTAAGCAAATGATGTTAAAATATGGCAAATCCTCACAAAAGGAAATAAGGGCTGCAATACACAAATTGTATAGGTGCTGAATCTTAATGATTATATGGTCATGAATGCAATAGATTTTATCTAGGTGCTGAACTCTGATCATAGTTCAGATCTATGTTTTAGGTGGATTCAAGTCCATTTAAACCAGCTTACTCATAGTGTCACAAATAAATAATAATACCCAGAAAGCCATGTACTAACATTATATGTATATAAAACATATTAGACTAAACTCAATGGTGTTAAGAAACCCTTTTCCTGGCTTTACTTGCTTGAGTGGTTGTATATTTGGTCATTTGCTTGTTGTGTGGTAATTTATTCTATACATGAGAAATTATCAACTGATAATATATGATACCATGTGATGATTAATATGTGGAATGTTAAATTATATTAAGCCTAATAGATAACATAAAATTGTAGAAAAATGCTTAGTAAACTAAACTAAGGAATAAGGGTCAAGAGAACTGCATAATGGCTTGTGCTTGGGTTATAAGTTTGACACATGGCCTAATTTGGTCCTGAGATCTTTGTGTAATGGTGTGAATTAGATCATTACAATGTGTCTCAGTGATTCATGTATCCAGATGAGACCAGGGTAAATTAAGTAAAATAAGATCTAAAAATGGAAGAAGGAACTTGAATTTTCCTGAACCTTTGTGGCGATCTGATGATGGAAAAATATGAATGCATGGATTCAGTCAGGTTGATTCATAATGCTTGGGTGTATGAATGAAAATGAGTTGTATGAAATTGTAATACCCCACCTCCATCAAAGTCACTCACAAAGGGAATGCCTTAACTTTGATGGAGCGTTTTAGTAGATAGAACTGAATATTACAAGACATATAAAGTAGTACTTGAAAATTTTATAACTTTATTACAACAAAAACAAATTTGAGTTTAGTTACATCTTTCAAAAACCACAATATTGGAACTCAAGTACATAAATATCGGTCTTGTACAAAAGCCTTCAGAATGCATAATTTTTAAAGCCATAATCCCTAACATAAACAGCCATGGAAAGATAGAACCAAAGCCAAGCAATACTTCGAACACTTCAAGCAGAGAAAATCTGAATCAAGCTCATATGTTTCCACCTTGAGAACCGGGGGGGGGGGGACGGAAAGAAAAGAGGCAAAAACAAACGAGGTCAGACATAAGTCTGGTGAGTCCAATGACTTCCAGCATATAAACAGATAATATTATCATGACATGTAAATAAAGCTGGGTGAGAGATTACATCAACAAGAATAGCAGGTATACTTTAAGTTAACGGAAGAAACAGAATGATGTAAACCAAGTTATGTTCCTTACTTACATCTTACTTCTCTGCACTAATACTAGTATAACAGGATTGGGTGTTACCCTAATGTCTAAACAGAAACAGAAACGGAAACAGAATAATCTCCACAGAAATAGAATGCTAGTAATGGGCCATTACCACCCGAACAGACAGAAGGTACAGAAGCAGAATACTAATAATGGGCCTTTACCAACCAACTAATGGGCCTTTACCACCCCAACAGACAGAACGTACAGAAACAGAATCGGAAACGGAATCAGAGACGTAAACACAATAATCCCTACGGAAACAGAATGTTATAATTAGGTGTACACTAGTAATGAGCCTTTACCACCCCAACAGACGGTACCACGCAGAAACAGACAGGTGTTACCACCCAACAGAAACAGACGGTACCAACAGAAACAGACAAAATTAAGTGTACCCTAAGTCCTACCCCAAGCGATCGACTCCCTAATACATAAATACCTTGTGTCGGCCCCACAGTAGGGTGCATCACTCCCTAAAGTGACAACCTATTGGCACAGACCTATTTACAGTTGTCACGGTGTCTTACATCCTCAGAGCAGACCTATTGGCACATAACCCGATTGGAACGCACCATCAACACCCCTCGCCATTATCAGAATGAACCGCTTATAATTAGTTCAGTAAGCGTCCCCGGTCCCCTACATAGCGTGGGGTCAAAGTTTTTGATACCAGAAAGGGTTACTGACTAATATGGTCCCAAACAACAGATGACCAAGTATTTCTGTAACGTCCCAGGATTTTTACCAGTTATTTAATATTTTAAAATGGTTTAAATATGGTTTATATTAAATTTTATTAATATATTCGTTATTAAATCAACGTTAGAACGTTTAATTTATAATTATATTATATAACGAGCTGCAGTGGCGCGGTAGTTCGTAATATAGCGTTTTGAACTTCAATTGGTTATACAGAATTCAAAACAAGTCGGATTTCTTCGAAACAAGGAACGTTAGAACCGTATTGATGATAATTTTCATATGGAAGAGAAAAATTCAGATTTCGTGTTATAGTTTGTTATTTATGGCCTAATCAAATTTTCAAATAGTCGCTGTGGAAATCGCTATTAAAATATAGGCCTTTAAAATGGCCATTTTGCAAACGGACGCCGTTTTCGATGAAACTAGTTTCATTAGAACCGTATCGTTAAATTATTGTACGGTGTTGAATGGCGTGGCAAAACCGATGTCATATGTGGCCACGGCAGCCACAAACGCCCGTTTAATTTCTATAGCGTGTAATTAAATTAATAAAGGGATAATTGGGCATAACTTGAGCAGACGATCAAATTAGGCCACGAAAACAATTCCGTTGAGTTCGTATCGTCGATTAGAGTCAGGATAGGTATATAGTTTGCAATTTTTGGAAATCGGATAATTTGGCATTAAAAAGGGCATTGCGGTGCACGTAAAAATAGCCTACCGGGGAAACAGTCTCAGAATACGACGAAACCGGTGTCGTTGGGTTCGTATTGAAGAATCATTATAGGATTTCAAAGTTTCAAAATTTTTTGATTTACCTAGTGATCGTGAAAAAATAAAATGCGTGTTCATTTCTGGTTTTATAAAGGGAATTTTTTCAAACGAGGTCAGAATTCGACGAAATTCGTCCCATTGGGACCGGAATACCTTTTTACACCGAGATTGGTTTTTTTATCAGTAGACGAGAGTCGTTTATGGTGGTTTTGGCGTATTACCTCACGACGAAGTATCGTTTAATAGTAAAATAATAAAATATTTTAATAACAATAATAAAATAAAATAAAAAGGGACTGAAACAAATCTTACGAGATTTAAACCCAAAAATCTAGTCGTATCCTTTTCGAAACAACGGAAAAAGAAAATCCCTGCGCAACAGATTTTGCATGTGAAACTCTGATGAAAGAAAATATTTCGCACATGCATTTGCCCAGTCCTCTGAAGCAAAACAGAGAGCCCATGTGATGGAGTTCCTTGGCAGCCAAGGTCTTGCCTTTATAAATACAGCTGCTGTTTTATTTCATTGGACAAGAAAGAAAAGACACTGCAAACACATCATCTTCGTTGGGTCATTTTCACCACATTCTGCAGACAACCCATGGCCTTAATTACACTGATCTAAGGAGCAGACCTACATCCCTATGGTGTACATATTCCTTGGCATGCAAGGATCGATCGCCTATAAATACGTGAGGCTTCTTCTCTGCTGAAATGTCAAACTATACAACTGAATGGCGAGCAAAAATATAAAGAAAACAAAACAAACAATAGGGTGCCTCATCTCTCCAAAACCAGCAAAAGTTTTCTTTTCCATTAATTTGAAACATCAACCCTCCATTTTCTTTGTGCGCCTCATGCATGGCAGCATGGAAACCTGACAGCAGCATGGAGCTGCTCGCATAGGAAGTTGAGGACCAGATTTCATGCAGCGCAAGTGGAAAAAGAAATAGTAAGCTGAAGAAAAGGAGGAGGGAACTCGCAGAGGATGTTGCGAGATGAATGGGTAGGCGGTGGAGCGGACGTTGCAGAAGTCGAGGGTGGGATTGCTTCCTGGGAATGGGCGAGTTTCGGTGGTACGTGATTATGCTTGTCCGCAAATTGGTATAAATAAAACAAAGGAGAAGAAGAGATGCGTAAAAAACTAGGAAAAATGGTTGCATGGTTTCGCAAACAAGATTTAAAAGGGGTGTGTTTGTTCGGTGTTAGCAGGAGCGGTGTAGGGTGCACGGTGCTGGGGAAGTTCACTTTGCATGGTTGAGTACAGCTGGCGCCGTGTGTTAGAAAAAAAGAAGAGATCAGTGAGGGGGTTGGTTTAGTATAAGGGACGGATGATGTTCATGGGGATGGTTTAGTTGCATGACTGTTTACTGGAAGAAAGTGTGTAAGGAAAGTATATATATAGTGGCGTAATGGAGCAAGTAAGAGGTAGCAGGCTTACTGATGGAAGATGGAGCGTAAGGCAAAAGGGATGTGAAGAAATAATGTACAGGAGGTATCATTAAAAAAAAAGAGAGAAAAAAAAGGAAAAAAAGGGGAGAAAGGCCAAAAAACGAATTGCCTGGAGGGGAGGGCACTAACGTGCATGGATGTATGGTGGAAGGTTTCAAGAAGTTAATGCTGTGCTGGAGAGAAGACACCAACGTGACTAATCACCTGACTAAGGTAATTAAAGATTTTTAATGTTGACAAACTAAATAATTTATAAAAATAGTACATATATATATATATTTGAAATGGGGATATTTTGGTGGCATGTCATCAGAATCCAATAAAAACAAGAGACACGAAACCACAACAACCAAGGTTATCAGTCGAGCTGGTTTGGCCAGAATCAGATGCAACCAGAATATTGTTTAATTTTAAATGTCTGTTTAAAATTAAACGGAACAGCGTGCGCACCGTCATTCGAAATAAAAGGTGAGTTAATTCTCACACCTTCTGGAATTCTGTGATGTGGTAAATTCATATTAAAATATAATTTACCATTTAAAATATAAATTGGTTGATTGGTTGCTATTGGTTGTTATTGTTTAATTGGTTGCCGTCAGTTATATTTCGTCATTTTAAATTTATAGATTATTGAAATTTATTTCATATATTATTATGAAATGTATAACGAGCTGTGATGCAGGGAAGTACAGATTGGAGGGATCCGACCTGATTCCTCAAATATTTTATATGTTGTTTGTTTGTTTCATATTGTTGATATATGAACTGATTTAACCTCATATGGTAGAGAAACCCTGTTTGAGCGTGATGGTTGAATAAACATTCACCGGTGTTATGTTTAAAATCAACCGACAATGTTGATTTGGTAATTGGCAGTGAATGACCTAAAATGAATAGTTTTAAACGTCGTTTTACTGTTCGGTGAATTGACGCAGTTTTAAAGTTATAAATTATTTTATAACTGAACTGAAGTTTTTTTCAGATATTTTATACGAGTAATTAAAATAGAAATTTATAAATAAATATTTTTAATCGATTTTATATAAGGATTAAATATACAAGTTTCCAAAACAAGATTTGTAAATATGATTTGTAAACGAATGCAAAGGTTTGAATAAGATTTTACTTGATCGTTAAATTAAGTAAAATGAATTCAAATGAAATGAAACTTTTAAGGAAAATAGTTAATTGATTTGAAATAGACTGAAATATAATGGTGGTTTCATAATAAGATATAAGAAGCGTGAAAAGATATTAAATGGATTATTACGAGTATTAAGGAAGAAATCCAAGCAATGTTTAAAAATGAGGTTTTTGAAACCAAAGTGATGATTTTAAAGGTTAAAGTATGGAGTTGAGCGAAACGTGTAATTGAAATAGGAATTACGAAGGCAAAGAAAAATATACATAATTGGGTTGTGTTAAATATTGGTAAATGATTTTTGGAAAGAGATTCCAAGTAATGAGGTCTCGTTATAAAGGAGATGGTAAAGGGATTTCAAACCCAAGATATAAATGCCCAAATCAATGGAATCAAGTTATTTGATAAGAGCTTTTATTATAAATCGAAGTGTTATAAGCGAAATAAGATTTAAGTTAAAAGTGGTGTTTTGTGGACTTGTACTTAATCAAACGAATTAAGTAAAAAGATTTTATTATAATGGATTTCAAATATAAGAAATTGTTTGTAATAACCCGGAAAATGTGAACCAGTTTAAAATTTTTAAATTAGGTTATTAACAAGAAATTTGAATGATTAAAATAGCCTATTTCTATAAAATATAGGATTTGGTATGATATGGCAGTTTGAAATTTTGAATACAAACTTAGTCTGACAGTACAGGGTGGAAAATATAACAGATTTTAACGAAACTGAAAATATTTAAATCTGTTTATCAATACCTTTCTAACGAATCTGAAAAATCAAAATTTCATAACGGAAATCAAAAGTTATGGCCAATTGAATTTTCAAAAAGGTCGCTATATAGTATATATAGCCCTTGAAAATAGAGATTTTGCATACGACCTCGGAATTCGACGAAACCACTTTTGTTGGGTCCGGGATGTCAAATTATTGCTAAGTTTCAAATTTCGTAATTTTTGAAGCTAGTATGTGAGCGGGGCAAAGGATAACGTGTTTGGTCAAATTCTGTTAAAATGGGTCGACCTAAAAATGGCCGTTTTTCAAACGAGCTCAGAATTCGACGAAACTGGTTTTGTTAGGACCGTATCGTCAAAACAAAGCTAGATTTATTTTTCTGGAATTTTTCGATTCAGTTTGTGGCCCTGGCAAATTGAAATGTACGTTTAAATTAAATATCGAATGTTTTATATTTTAATTTGAAAAATAACTAACTGTAACAGTCGAAATGGCCAACGAAACATATCCCATTGTGTCCGGAATGGGGGTATTTAGCTAGGGGCGACAGTCGTTGGGTTTAAAAAGGAGTCAGTTTGCAAAAACACTATTTAAAAATTTCCTATAAATTCTGGCCAATAGGAAATTTTCTTTTAAAAAAAAAAAAAAAAAAAAACCTAAAACCCTAAGCCGCCAGACGACACGAACGACTCCCGTAGCTCCTCGCTTCCCCTCCTTTTTCCGATCGCCACAGGCCGCTTCGCCGCCGACCACTGTTGAAGCTTTTGCTCGCCGTACTCCCCTCTCCACATCCGACCTAGCCTCGCCACCAACAGAGCCGCCGTCGACGAGTTCGAGCGCTTCAAAGTCGCCGCCTTCCTGGAGCCGCCGCCGCCTGGATTCGCCGTCGCACCACCTCAGACAACCGCCGCTGGGAAGCTCTTTCCTCCCTCGACGACGTCCAACAGCCTGATCGTCCTATAGAGCTACGAATCAAAAGAAAAATCAAAACCTAGAATTGAACAGGTTTGGAAACTAACGGGGTATTTAATTTTAAACTGTTTTAACACTTTAAAGCGTTGCAAAACTTTGAAAAATAATATCTTTTTCGTTCTTCAACGAAATTCGATGAAACAGGAGACACCGTGACCGCAAGGAGGCTCTCTACATTCTAGAAGAAGCCACGGATTTTTCTGACCTTCCTACGATTTTTAGCACCGCAAGAACCAATGTGAGGAATCTAAACTATTTGTGTGAATGTAATCGCGTTGTATAAATTATATAAGCGAAGTGTAAATTATATACGCATTGTATACCTCATGTACATGTGTTGTATAAGTTATATTAGCGATGTATAAATTATACAAGCGTTGTTTGAAACATATATGCTTTGAATTGTGATGAAATGCAAGTGAATTATTATACTTTATATATATATATATATATATACTCCCCTCGTCCACAAACCATGGACGATATTTATTGCTTGTGTTTGACGTGATATTATGTGGTATGACGAATGGTTGGAAATAATTGTTTGTGGTTGATATTATGGTTGAAAAATACCTTTGTGATTGAAAATACCTTTGTGGTTGAAAAATACCCTCTTGTGGTTGAAACAAAATAGAATAGGATTGTGGAATTGAAAATAAAACATGCCGCCTGCGTGCGAACTAGATGCATGATCCCCATTGTCAAAAACCGCGAGGTTTTAAGGTAGAGCGAGGAGCCGTACTAGGGACGGTCCCGGTTTTAACTACCCTGCCGTTATGCTGCCGAATATGTGTTAGAATAATTTCCATTCATTGAAACTATTTACATATGCTATATCGAATATTCATGTGTTGAGTTGCAATTCATTCGTTGAGTTGAAATTCATGTGTTGAATATTATTCGAATTTAAACAAATGGCTTTAGCAATAAAAATCACATTTTTATATGTATACAAACGATATAGAATATTCATGTGTTGAGTTGCAATTCATTCGTTGAGTTGAAATTCATGTGTTGAATATTATTCGAATTTAAACAAATGGCTTTAGCAATAAAAATCATATTTTTATATATACAAACGATATAGAATATTCATGTGTTGAGTTGCAATTCATTCGTTGAGTTGAAATTCATGTGTTGAATATTATTCGAATTTAAACAAATGGCTTTAGCAATAAAAATCATATTTTTATATGTATACAAACGATATAGAATATTCATGTGTTGAGTTGCAATTCATTCGTTGAGTTGAAATTCATGTGTTGAATATTATTCGAATTTAAACAAATGGCTTTAGCAATAAAAATCACATTTTTATATATACAAACGATATAGAATATTCATGTGTTGAGTTGCAATTCATTCGTTGAGTTGAAATTCATGTGTTGAATATTATTCGAATTTAAACAAATGGCTTTAGCAATAAAAATCATATTTTTATATATACAAACGATATAGATTCATGTGTTGAGTGGCAATTCATTCGTTGAATTGAAGTTCATGTGTTGAATGTTATCATCTTTTAAAAATAAAATGAATCGACATTGAAAACTATATTTTTATAGTAAATATGAAGTGTTAAAAATACTCATGTGTCGAATAAATATTTTTGATGATAAAAACATTCCTTTTATCATGTAAACGCTTAGTTAAAAATACACACGTGTTGAAATAAATAATAGTTTGCTAGAAATATTATTATTAGCTTTGTTCTGCATATATATACATGTGTTGAACAGGAAAAATGGATTAGCTGTAGAGTAAAGAAATTATTTGCGTGCCCGACAAATAGGTAAACCTTGATGAGTTGGCTGCGCAATTTTATTTATATATCAACTCCTGTGAATGCCATTGGATGCGGAGTGCTGGTTTTTCTGTGTGAAATAATAAACAACGCCATAGGATAGTAACAATTAATTTTGAACTACACTACATGGCATACTTCTTGACGATAGGCATACTTCATCATATTCCACATAAGCAATTGGAGCTTGTGTGACGAGGTGGAAGATTTACCATACAAGCAAGAAGCTTGTACGGCGATGACTAAGTACTACAGGTTGAACTGATGACTGATATGGACTATATAAATTATAACGATAAATTGCCAGATTAATAAAAACCCCACACGGGTCTGGAGTTGACAATAATCACGTCGCTCTAGTTATTAGATACGACACATGGACTATTTATTTCCACACGGAAACGGGGGTGACGGGAATTTATTCTCTGGAGTGATTATCAGTACATGCTCCCCCGTAAACACCAAAATATATCACTAAAAATATGTAAATGCTTTTTAGGATTTATTGGGTACCTAATACGGCCCAATAAATTTCCAAACCCCTCCCCGTACAAAGGAGGTTATGGCGAAATTTTTCGAAATATTAAGGCGTTAGTGAAATATTTGAAGTGAAAACGAAGTTGAAAATATAGAAAGAACTATAGTTGAAACTATAGATTGAACTATATTTATATATATAAATATAAATATAATTAAAAGGAATAGAGGCCGTGCAGTTCGCGTTTCGGAATCGTAATTTGAGACGATTAGTACGAGAAATCCGACCATCGGATTTTCCCGAAACCGCAACCGCTGGGTTCGCCTTGGAAATATCTTTCCATCGGCACCAACCTTGGGAAAATCCAACGGTTGGATTGCCCGGAATGTTTAATTCAAATCTGAAGAAAAACAGTGCCAGAATCGTTTATATTTATATATAAATATAAATATAAATATAAATATAATTAAATTAAATCGAATAACGACGCTGCAGTTCGAATTTTGAAACCGTAACTTCAAACGACTAGTGTGGAAGATCCGACCGTCGGATTCTCACGAAACTGGAACCGTTGGGTTCGCTTTGGGAATATCTTCCCACTGATATAGACTTTGTGGAACGATTAGATTTTCCGATATGTGTAAAACAAATTAAGGGAGAAACAGCGCCAGTGCCACGGCACGACCTGAAACGTCGTTTAATTAAATATGCCCATTTTAAAATAAATAAAAATGGCGAAAAATCGTTATAAAATATTATAAGCAACATAGGTTGCAAATAAACCAATTGGGCTTGAATTGTTTGATATTTGATGGTTGTATGTGTATGACATGAAAATAACATTAAATAACTGAAAGATGGATGTCGAATAATATAACCATATAAAGAATCGATTTAAATTCTAATGACGTGAATTATTTGAAAAGGCCGAGCTAACCCTCATTTCAAATAATTCATCGAGCGATTCGAATTGGAAAATGCAAAGACGATTCAAGACCGACGATCTTCGTATCGGTTGGATGGACGCTTCTGAGGTTCCTAACCGGAGTAGCTACCGGAAGGGGGCGGAAGTAGTAGCCGTCTGAACGTATGTGTGGATTGTACGGATTTGCGAGGAATTTGACGCCTCCGGTTTCGTTCAGACCCAGGACGGACTTGTAAATGGACTGTGTGTCTGACATTGGATTTTGTTCTATACTGATTGATCTCTGTTAAATATATATCTGTTTGGCGGCGGAGAATTTATTCTTTTGCTTAACGCCCTTCTCTGAGACGTACGAGCTTAGAGGTTATATATCGATGGAAATCAATCGTATGGAGTGGACTGCCTATGTGGCATGCCAAGATGCTGTGATCAAGGCTTCTGTTGAAAAGCAAAGTCTTGTGGATGATGATCAAAGCAAGGTCTACGTGGCCTGGCTTTGTGTATTTCGTAGATTCGCGAGCCTCACACCCCGGTATGAGTTAAAAACGGGATACGGACTGCAGGGAGAGCACGACGTTTCTTTCTAGCTATGGTGGTGTCAGTGACTTACCAGCCCTGACATATATATCTACTTTTCACCTTTGTGGTTTTTGGAATGCGAGGCGCCTCGATTATAGGTCTGTAAGGACCGGGAAACGTGTGTTCAGGAATTGCCAATCCTCTAACGTAAGTGAGGACCGGCCCTGAAGCATCCAGGGGTTACCCAGAGTGTGTAGTCCCGAGGCATTTGCTAGAGTGTCTCGAAGCGGAGAGGAGCTTGCCCCTTGCCTCGACTCATGACGGAAATCCAATTTCCAATACGAAATAACGGACTTGATTGTAGAACTAGTATGGCGACATAGTGGTATGGGGCACTAATGCCGTCTATGATTGATATTTATGATGCTATTCGTTTTTGAAACATATATGCACTAGTAATAATATCAAATGATTCCTCTTTATACGTATCAAGCATATTTGGCTATTATAAGGTAAAACTCTATCCTCCGGCTTGCGTTGCATTGTGTGATGGGACTTGAGTCTTATAATGGCTTCATTCTTTCTAAAAGCATTGCGTTGTTTTAAAAGAATTTACCTTGTTTTAAATGCACAAGCAATCACTAGAGTGAACCCGTTCCGCGAAAGTGGCGTGGTCCTATGATTTGCTATTACTATTGTTTAACTGTTAAATAGATTCCTCATACCAGTCCCCATGACTGACTCGTTGTTTGTTTCACTTTGCAAACGCGGGTGCCCTTATTTTCACACGGGCAGCCTAGTACACAGGTGACAGGTGGTTTTTGGTTCTGCACAGCTGCATAGCGTGCACTTTTGGCTCATGGCGAGGCTGACTTCATAGAGATGACTTAGATATTTTCCGCCATTACTGTATTTATATTATTATTCCGCCACTGGCGATGGAGACTGATTCACTTTCCGTATTTCTCACTATATGTATATGTATTCCGCCTTCGGCGATGTAGACTGATACTCTTATTATGTCACTGCATGTATGTATTCCGCCTCTGGCGATGATGACTGATCACTCCCCTTTCTTTTTACTAAGTATATCCCACGTTATGCTATTCTGATATTCCTACATGTTGTGATTCCGCTGTCATATCCATGTAAAAGTATTTTATTTATTGTTTCTACTATTATCTGTACTCTGCTATGATGATTAATGTGTTATTTCCTAATGATTATCCTTAATACCGCCCCTCGGATTTTGGGATCGTCACAGTTGGTATCAGAGCTTTGGTTAACCTTAGTTCCAGGATCTAACACATTAAACACCTCGTTAGAATAGAATCAGTAGTGTTCTAATGCGAGTAGCTCATTAGAGATAGGATTAGCAATGTCCTAGAATGAGCTAAGCAGATTAGTAAAACAATTTGATCAGTACATCATCATTATCTTTCCTTGTATTCCCTTGCTTTATCATTTATGAAAATTATCAAATCTGTGAGCTTGACTCTTTTCTTGCTTATACAGGACTCTTAGATGGCTACGCGTGGAGCAGCAGCTAGAGGAGGCCGTGGAGGCCGAGGAGATGCAGCAGGAGGACGGGGGAATATCCCCGTAGTAGTGGAAGGTCCTATTATTCCGCCACCAGCACCAGAAGACTTTGAGCTCGACAAAGTAGCAAAGAGGTACAGAAATCTTGGAGGGAAACCTTTTACTGGCACTGGCACAGTGACCGAAGCTATCGCTTGGCTGAAAACCTGTGAGAAAATCTTCGAAGGTATGGGCATGGGAACTAACAATAAAGCCAGACTTGGCATTTGGCTCCTTCAGGAAGAGGCAGAGCTGTGGTGGGATGCCATTACTTCTGGGGATGCAGCTGGTACTATCCGGACTTGGGAGCAGTTCAAGACTTTATTCAATGAGAAGTTTGTGCCGGAACAAGCTCTTGAGAGGATGCGGGAGCAATTTGCTAATCTCCAGCAGGGAGACCTCTCTATTCAAGACTATCTGAATAAGTTCACTCAGCTATCGCGCTATGCTCCAGAGCTGGTTTTGACTGACAAAGCGAAGAATAAGAGATTCATCTTTGGGCTGAAGCGCAAGTATCACGATAGAGCTATGAGCAACATCAAACTCTCCTTTACAGAACTTGTAGAGATGGCTTGCAACTACGAAGACTTGGATGAGAGGCATGCTAGCCAAGACCGCGCTAAAAGCCAAGCAGGGAATAAGCGCAAGGCTTCAACAGACCAACCCGAATCTAGCATCACCGCGGCCGCTACTCAAAAACCCGCAAAGATCCCGAAAGGAAACTGCTACAATTGCGGGAAGCCCGGTCATTTCTCTAATGTATGCAAGGCCCCAAAGAAGCCAAAGGCCAATGACTCTGCCGAATGCTACAACTGCCACAAGAAGGGGCACTACAGCAGGAATTGTCCTTTGAAGAAGAGCGCACAAGTGGCCCATGTCTATGACGGGAATACCCCGCCAGCTATCACCGATGGATCAGGTAAACCCGATGTCTTGGGAGGTACCCTTACTATCAAAAATATTCCTGTTTCTGTACTTTTTGATACCGGTGCATCACGTAGCTTCATATCTGGTATCCTTGTTCACAAACTAAAATTGAAACGAAGAAAACTTAAGGAACCAATTAAAGTACAAAACCCGATAGGAGGTTCCGTTAGTCTCAGTTCATACAGTAGGGTGCCTATCGCTTATTCTTGCTATAAGTTCTCCTTTGATTCGATTGTTATGGACCTTTCCGAATTTGATGTTATACTGGGATTTGACTGGTTGACAAAATATAAGGCCGAAGTTAGATGTGCCGAAAGAATCGTTAAAGTCGAAACGAAGCTTGGACCTATATATATACCATGCCATGGCTCAGAGATTAATAGAACGGAATTTTGGTCTTCCTTAGAAGTTATTCCTCCTTCATTAGAAAAGATACCGGTCGTGAAAAATTATGCGGATGTGTTTGAAGAAGTAGAAAACTTACCGCCGCAAAGAGAAATTGAGTTTAGAATTGATCTAATTCCGAATGCTCGACCAGTAGTCCATCCAATAAGAAGAATGGCCCCAAAGGAAAAAGAAGAGCTAAGTAGTCAAACCCGAGAATTGCTTTGGAAAGGTCTAATCAGACCAAGCTTTTCAGCGTGGGGAGCCGCAGTAGTATTTGTCCCGAAATCAGACGGTACTCTAAGACTTTGCGTCGATTACAGGGATCTCAATAAACAAACACTGAAGAACAAATATCCTTTGCCCCGAATAGACGATCTGTTAGATCAATTAAATGGAGCAACAGTATTCTCCAGAATGGACCTAGCTACAGGTTTCCACCAATTGCGTATAGCGGAAGACTGTGTTCCTTTGACAGCCTTCAGGGGTCCCGATTTATTCTACGAATGGTTAGTAATGCCGTTCGGCTTGTGCAACGCTCCGGCCTACTTCGTTGATCTTATGAACAGAGTGTTCCGTGGTGTGTTGAATAAATTTGTTCTAGTCTTCATCGATGACATTCTAATCTACTCTAAGTCGGAAGAAGAGCATGCAAAACATTTAGAACAAGTGTTGAAAATTCTAAGGAGAAATGTCTTGAAAGCTAAATTTTCTAAGTGTGTCTTCTGGCAGAATGAAGTTAAATTCCTTGGCCACGTCGTGTCAAAAGAAAGAATTGCTGTAGATCCAAGCAAAATTACAGCGATTCAGAACTGGAAACAACTGACTACACCCACCGAAGTTCGAAGTTTCCTTGGATTAGCTAGTTACTATCGGAAATTCGTTCAGGATTTTTCAAAGATATCAGGAGTATTGACAAAGCTTACAAAGAAGCATGAGAAATTCAAATGGACTCCCGAATGTGAAGAAGCTTTCCAGGAGCTGAAACTGAAATTGACAACCGCTCCGGTATTGACAATAATAGAAGGTAACCAAGACTTGACAGTATGGACGGATGCTTCTATTAGAGGGCTAGGCGCAGTGTTAATGCAAAAAGGCCAAGTGATCGCATATGCCAGCCGTCAACTAAAGCCGCATGAAAGAAACTACGCTACTCATGATCTTGAGTTATTAGCTATCGTGTTTGCTTTAAGAATCTGGAGGCATTATCTACTGGGCGAGAAATTCGAACTATTTACCGATCATCAATCCTTGAAATACCTGTTCACCCAGAAAGATTTAAACCTGAGGCAACAGCGTTGGTTAGAATTCCTTGCGGCATACGATTTTGAAATTCTATACACTCCAGGGAAAGCCAATGTTGTAGCAGATGCGCTCAGCAGGAAAAATGAAATCATCGCCAGTTTTGTCATCACGTCTTCATTAATAGACAGAATCTCGACCCTTCAAAAGGAGGATAATTTTGTAAAGGTAATGATCAAAAGGATCAATGAAGGCATAGACTCCAGCTTCCAAGTGGATAGTGAGGGGGTTTTGAGATTAAAGGGAAGAATTTGTGTTCCCGACATCTCTGAGCTAAAAAGAGAAGTGCTTGATGAATGCCACAAGTATAAATTAAGTATCCATCCCGGAGTGAGCAAAATGTATAACGATATCAAACGCACCTTCTGGTGGAAGGCAATGAAAAGAGATATCTCATTATATGTTAGCAGATGCCCCACTTGTCAGCTAGTTAAAAGTGATCAGCAGAAATTGGCGGGATTATTACAACCATTAGAAATTCCAGGTTGGAAGTGGGAACAAATCTCGATGGATTTCATCGATGGCCTGCCTAGAACTAGAAAAGGAAACGACAGTATATGGGTAATCGTAGATCGCTTCACGAAGACTGCCCATTTTATCCCTGTCCGATCCAACAGAACGGCTCAAAGTCTAGCACAGATTTACTTCAAAGAAATTGTCAAACTTCATGGAGTACCGCTCAGTATAGTCAGCGATAGAGATCCCCTGTTTACTAGCAAATTCTGGGAAGCATTCCAGACAGAATTGGGAACCAAATTGAATCTTAGCACCGCTTATCACCCTCAGACGGATGGCCAAACTGAACGGGTGAATAGAATTTTAGAAGATTTGCTGCGGGCTTGCGTTATTGATTTTAGAGGTTCATGGGAAGATCATTTACATTTAGCAGAATTCTCTTACAACAATAGCTATCAAGCAAGTTTGGGAATGTCTCCATTTGAAGCATTGTACGGTAGACCGTGCAGATCTCCCGCATGTTGGGTAGAACCTGGCAACAGACTTGTGTTAGGGCCCGATATGATTCAAGAAGCATCGGATAAAGTCGATTCCATTAAGAAGCGATTAAAAACCGCACAGAGCCGACAGAAAAGTTATGCTGATGCGAGGAGAAGGGATATATCGTTTGCCGTTGGCGATTATGTTTATTTAAGAGTTTCTCCCATGAGAGGGGTAATCAGATTTGGCAAGACTGGGAAGTTGGCACCGAGATTTATTGGTCCCTTTCCTATACTTGAACGGATTGGAACTCTTGCATATAGGGTTTCATTACCTAATTGGTTGCCTGGTATACATGATGTGTTCCACGTATCTCAACTCAGAAAACATGTTCATGATCCCGACCTTATTGTGGAAGAAGCAGCACAACATGATATTGACATAACTCCAGAATTAGCACTCAGTAGAGAGCCATTAAAGATAGTTGGCAAAGAAACTAGAGAGCTAAGGAGGAAAAAGATTCATTTAGTCAAAGTACAGTGGAGTAGTGATCCTAGAGACTGTACTTGGGAAACTGAGAAAAGCATTAAACAAGCCTATCCCAAATGCAGAGTGGACATCTCTGACTAACTCCGGTGCAAGGTACCTTTACAATACTTTGCATTTACATTTTATTTCCTGCTTAACTGTTATTTCCTTTTCGAGGACGAAAAGTTTTAAGTGGGGGAGATTGTAATAACCCGGAAAATGTGAACCAGTTTAAAATTTTTAAATTAGGTTATTAACAAGAAATTTGAATGATTAAAATAGCCTATTTCTATAAAATATAGGATTTGGTATGATATGGCAGTTTGAAATTTTGAATACAAACTTAGTCTGACTGTACAGGGTGGAAAATATAACAGATTTTAACGAAACTGAAAATATTTAAATCTGTTTATCAATACCTTTCTAACGAATCTGAAAAATCGAAATTTCATAACGGAAATCAAAAGTTATGGCCAATTGAATTTTCAGAAAGGTCGCTATATAGTATATATAGCCCTTGAAAATAGAGATTTTGCATACGACCTCGGAATTCGACGAAACCACTTTTGTTGGGTCCGGGATGTCAAATTATTGCTAAGTTTCAAATTTCGTAATTTTTGAAGCTAGTATGTGAGCGGGGCAAAGGATAACGTGTTTGGTCAAATTCTGTTAAAATGGGTCGACCTAAAAATGGCCGTTTTTCAAACGAGCTCAGAATTCGACGAAACTGGTTTTGTTAGGACCGTATCGTCAAAACAAAGATAGATTTATTTTTCTGGAATTTTTCGATTCAGTTTGTGGCCCTGGCAAATTGAAATGTACGTTTAAATTAAATATCGAATGTTTTATATTTTAATTTGAAAAATAACTGACTGTAACAGTCGAAATGGCCAACGAAACATATCCCATTGTGTCCGGAATGGGGGTATTTAGCTAGGGGCGACAGTCGTTGGGTTTAAAAAGGAGTCAGTTTGCAAAAACACTATTTAAAAATTTCCTATAAATTCTGGCCAATAGGAAATTTTCTTTTAAAAAAATAAAAATAAAAAAAAACCTAAAAACCCTAAGCTGCCAGACGACACGAACGACTCCCGTAGCTCCTCGCTTCCCCTCCTTTTTCCGATCGCCACAGGCCGCTTCGCCGCCGACCAATGTTGAAGCTTTTGCTCGCCGTACTCCCCTCTCCACATCCGACCTAGCCTCGCCACCAACAGAGCCGCCGTCGACGAGTTCGAGCGCTTCAAAGTCGCCGCCTTCCTGGAGCCGCCGCCGCCTGGATTCGCCGTCGCACCACCTCAGACAACCGCCGCTGGGAAGCTCTTTCCTCCCTCGACGACGTCCAACAGCCTGATCGTCCTATAGAGCTACGAATCAAAAGAAAAATCAAAACCTAGAATTGAACAGGTTTGGAAACTAACGGGGTATTTAATTTTAAACTGTTTTAACACTTTAAAGCGTTGCAAAACTTTGAAAAATAATATCTTTTTCGTTCTTCAACGAAATTCGATGAAACAGGAGACACCGTGACCGCAAGGAGGCTCTCTACATTCTAGAAGAAGCCGCGGATTTTTCTGACCTTCCTACGATTTTTAGCACCGCAAGAACCAATGTGAGGAATCTAAACTATTTGTGTGAATGTAATCGCGTTGTATAAATTATATAAGCGAAGTGTAAATTATATACGCATTGTATACCTCATGTACATGTGTTGTATAAGTTATATTAGCGATGTATAAATTATACAAGCGTTGTTTGAAACATATATGCTTTGAATTGTGATGAAATGCAAGTGAATTATTATACTTTATATATATATATATACTCCCCTCGTTCACAAACCATGGACGATATTTATTGCTTGTGTTTGACGTGATATTATGTGGTATGACGAATGGTTGGAAATAATTGTTTGTGGTTGATATTATGGTTGAAAAATACCTTTGTGATTGAAAATACCTTTGTGGTTTAAAAATACCCTCTTGTGGTTGAAACAAAATAGAATAGGATTGTGGAATTGAAAATAAAACATGCCGCCTGCGTGCGAACTAGATGCATGATCCCCATTGTCAAAAACCGCGAGGTTTTAAGGTAGAGCGAGGAGCCGTACTAGGGACGGTCCCGGTTTTAACTACCCTGCCGTTATGCTGCCGAATATGTGTTAGAATAATTTCCATTCATTGAAACTATTTACATATGCTATATCGAATATTCATGTGTTGAGTTGCAATTCGTTCGTTGAGTTGAAATTCATGTGTTGAATATTATTCGAATTTAAACAAATGGCTTTAGCAATAAAAATCACATTTTTATATGTATACAAACGATATAGAATATTCATGTGTTGAGTTGCAATTCATTCGTTGAGTTGAAATTCATGTGTTGAATATTATTCAAATTTAAACAAATGGCTTTAGCAATAAAAATCATATTTTTATATATACAAACGATATAGAATATTCATGTGTTGAGTTGCAATTCATTCGTTGAGTTGAAATTCATGTGTTGAATATTATTCGAATTTAAACAAATGGCTTTAGCAATAAAAATCATATTTTTATATGTATACAAACGATATAGAATATTCATGTGTTGAGTTGCAATTCATTCGTTGAGTTGAAATTCATGTGTTGAATATTATTCGAATTTAAACAAATGGCTTTAGCAATAAAAATCACATTTTTATATATACAAACGATATAGAATATTCATGTGTTGAGTTGCAATTCATTCGTTGAGTTGAAATTCATGTGTTGAATATTATTCGAATTTAAACAAATGGCTTTAGCAATAAAAATCATATTTTTATATATACAAACGATATAGATTCATGTGTTGAGTGGCAATTCATTCGTTGAATTGAAGTTCATGTGTTGAATGTTATCATCTTTTAAAAATAAAATGAATCGACATTGAAAACTATATTTTTATAGTAAATATGAAGTGTTAAAAATACTCATGTGTCGAATAAATATTTTTGATGATAAAAACATTCCTTTTATCATGTAAACGCTTAGTTAAAAATACACACGTGTTGAAATAAATAATAGTTTGCTAGAAATATTATTATTAGCTTTGTTCTGCATATATATACATGTGTTGAACAGGAAAAATGGATTAGCTGTAGAGTAAAGAAATTATTTGCGTGCCCGACAAATAGGTAAACCTTGATGAGTTGGCTGCGCAATTTTATTTATATATCAACTCCTGTGAATGCCATTGGATGCGGAGTGCTGGTTTTTCTGTGTGAAATAATAAACAACGCCATAGGATAGTAACAATTAATTTTGAACTACACTACATGGCATACTTCTTGACGATAGGCATACTTCATCATATTCCACATAAGCAATTGGAGCTTGTGTGACGAGGTGGAAGATTTACCATACAAGCAAGAAGCTTGTATGGCGATGACTAAGTACTACAGGTTGAACTGATGACTGATATGGACTATATAAATTATAACGATAAATTGCCAGATTAATAAAAACCCCACACGGGTCTGGAGTTGACAATAATCACGTCGCTCTAGTTATTAGATACGGCACATGGACTATTTATTTCCACACGGAAACGGGGTGACGGGAATTTATTCTCTGGAGTGATTATCAGTACATGCTCCCCCGTAAACACCAAAATATATCACTAAAAATATGTGAATGCTTTTTAGGATTTATTGGGTACCTAATACGGCCCAATAAATTTCCAAACCCCTCCCCGTACAAAGGAGGTTATGGCGAAATTTTTCGAAATATTAAGGCGTTAGTGAAATATTTGAAGTGAAAACGAAGTTGAAAATATAGAAAGAACTATAGTTGAAACTATAGATTGAACTATATTTATATATATAAATATAAATATAATTAAAAGGAATAGAGGCCGTGCAGTTCGCGTTTCGGAATCGTAATTTGATACGATTAGTACGAGAAATCCGACCATCGGATTTTCCCGAAACCGCAACCGCTGGGTTCGCCTTGGAAATATCTTTCCATCGGCACCAACCTTGGGAAAATCCAACGGTTGGATTGCCCGGAATGTTTAATTCAAATCTGAAGAAAAACAGCACCAGAATCGTTTATATTTATATATAAATATAAATATAATTAAATTAAATCGAATAACGACGCTGCAGTTCGAATTTTGAAACCGTAACTTCAAACGACTAGTGTGGAAGATCCGACCGTCGGATTCTCACGAAACTGGAACCGTTGGGTTCGCTTTGGGAATATCTTCCCACTGATATAGACTTTGTGGAAATCCAACGATTAGATTTTCCGATATGTGTAAAACAAATTAAGGGAGAAACAGCGCCAGTGCCACGGCACGACCTGAAACGTCGTTTAATTAAATATGCCCATTTTAAAATAAATAAAAATGGCGAAAAATCGTTATAAAATATTATAAGCAACATAGGTTGCAAATAAACCAATTGGGCTTGAATTGTTTGATATTTGATGGTTGTATGTGTATGACATGAAAATAACATTAAATAACTGAAAGATGGATGTCGAATAATATAACCATATAAAGAATCGATTTAAATTCTAATGACGTGAATTATTTGAAAAGGCCGAGCTAACCCTCATTTCAAATAATTCATCGAGCGATTCGAATTGGAAAATGCAAAGACGATTCAAGACCGACGATCTTCGTATCGGTTGGATGGACGCTTCTGAGGTTCCTAACCGGAGTAGCTACCGGAAGGGGGCGGAAGTAGTAGCCGTCTGAACGTATGTGTGGATTGTACGGATTTGCGAGGAATTTGACGCCTCCGGTTTCGTTCAGACCCAGGACGGACTTGTAAATGGACTGTGTGTCTGACATTGGATTTTGTTCTATACTGATTGATCTTTGTTAAATATATATCTGTTTGGCGGCGGAGAATTTATTCTTTTGCTTAACGCCCTTCTCTGAGACGTACGAGCTTAGAGGTTATATATCGATGGAAATCAATCGTATGGAGTGGACTGCCTATGTGGCATGCCAAGATGCTGTGATCAAGGCTTCTGTTGAAAAGCAAAGTCTTGTGGATGATGATCAAAGCAAGGTCTACGTGGCCTGGCTTTGTGTATTTCGTAGATTCGCGAGCCTCACACCCCGGTATGAGTTAAAAACGGGATACGGACTGCAGGGAGAGCACGACGTTTCTTTCTAGCTATGGTGGTGTCAGTGACTTACCAGCCCTGACATATATATCTACTTTTCACCTTTGTGGTTGTTGGAATGCGAGGCGCCTCGATTATAGGTCTGTAAGGACCGGGAAACGTGTGTTTAGGAATTGCCAATCCTCTAACGTAAGTGAGGACCGGCCCTGAAGCATCCAGGGGTTACCCAGAGTGTGTAGTGCCGAGGCATTTGCTAGAGTGTCTCGAAGCGGAGAGGAGCTTGCCCCTTGCCTCGACTCATGACGGAAATCCAATTTCCAATACGAAATAACGGACATGATTGTAGAACTAGTATGGCGACATAGTGGTATGGGGCACTAATGCCATCTATGATTGATATTTATGATGCTATTCGTTTTTGAAACATATATGCACTAGTAATAATATCAAATGATTCCTCTTTATACGTATCAAGCATATTTGGCTATTATAAGGTAAAACTCTATCCTCCGGCTTGCGTTGCATTGTGTGATGGGACTTGAGTCTTATAATGGCTTCATTCTTTCTAAAAGCATTGCATTGTTTTAAAAGAATTTACCTTGTTTTAAATGCACAAGCAATCACTGGATTGAACCCGTTCCGCGAAAGTGGCGTGGTCCTATGATTTGCTATTACTGTTGTTTAACTGTTAAATAGATTCCTCATACCAGTCCCCATGACTGACTCGTTGTTTGTTTCACTTTGCAAACGCGGGTGCCCTTATTTTCACACGGGCAGCCTAGTACACAGGTGACAGGTGGTTTTTGGTTCTGCACAGCTGCATAGCGTGCACTTTTGGCTCATGGCGAGGCTGACTTCATAGAGATGACTTAGATATTTTCCGCCATTACTGTATTTATATTATGATTCCGCCACTGGCGATGGAGACTGATTCACTTTCCGTATTTCTCACTATATGTATATGTATTCCGCCTTCGGCGATGTAGACTGATACTCTTATTATGTCACTGCATGTATGTATTCCGCCTCTGGCGATGATGACTGATCACTCCCCTTTCTTTTTACTAAGTATATCCCACGTTATGCTATTCTGATATTCCTACATGTTGTGATTCCGCTGTCATATCCATGTAAAAGTATTTTATTTATTGTTTCTACTATTATCTGTACTCTGCTATGATGATTAATGTGTTATTTCCTAATGATTATCCTTAATACCGCCCCTCGGATTTTGGGATCGTCACATTGTTTATAAAACCAGATTTGAAATTCGAGATGGTAAGATTTTGGTGAAATGGTTAAGTTACTAACCGGTATTTATTCTGAGATAAGAGCGTTGTCGATCAAGGTCTGAGAGGTAAATAAAATACCCCAACTTAGACGATTTCATTATTGTCGAGGAATGGTATTGGGTTGAAACGAGTGAAAAGGTATTGAAATTGGTATGATATCCCTTACGAGATGTAATGAACATAAGTGTGAGATTTTGAATTCATAAATACTACTACAATAGTGGTTTCAAAATAAATATGAAAGTTTGGTTTTAAAATGATAAGTCGACATTTGCTGTAACCAAATTAGAATTGGTAATTTGGTTTATACCATTAAGTAAAATATATGTATATCGAGATGCTAAATAAGGAAGAAAAGGAAAAAGGTTTAAAGAATTATATTGGTGTCTCCAAAAGGAATGGAAAGTGGGATATACATATATATACACACATGCCGAAAGTATTTAAAATTGTTTTTGTTATAATTAAGAATAAATATATTTAAAGAGGCCAAGTCATGCCAAGTACTGAATCAGTGAAATCATTGTATTGACACATTTGTTATTTGATAGTTAAAACACCGACTATCAAACCTGACCAATACGATTGTTGGTATGGAAAGACCGGGATCGAATTTATATTCGAAAACCATTCCGACCAACAAATACGTGAAGATATCAGAAGACGGTCGAGATGGAGCATTGAAGACCGTGGATCTTCATAAGCGGAAGAACTACTAATAATCTCTGGTCTGCAGCCAGAGATGTACGGTGGTTCTGTCGTGGTTGGAATCCACGGGTGGCAAGGACTTCTCGCTACTGATCCATGGGGTGATTCCTATATGAGATGCAGTAGAAGAGTGCCTTCGGTTCATCTTGTTCCTGGATGACTTGTATGGACGAGTGTCTAACAGAGTATTTCCAAAGGGGTCACGTACGTTGATTTCTTCAAACGTATTTCTGTTGATGGCGGAGAAGGCCGTACACCTTCTCTTAGCTAACCGCACAGTATTTTTGTGGATGTCAATTAGTGATATCCAGAGGATCTGACGATGTAGCATTCAAAGTGAATGGTGGCCAGATGTTCGAAAAGAGTTCTAGCCTCAAAGCCTCATCAACCGGGAAATGACAAAAATCGGGCAGGCAGCATGGCTATGTGGGTCGCTCCCATTAGGGTGTATGATCACCTATCTAGAGAAATTCCATTTGCTTCTTAATCTATGTTCGATGCTGTCCCTTTTCGGGCAGGCGTTTGCTGATCCCAACCACCGGTGATATACATTCGATACACTCAAGCGAAATGAGTGGTCGGTCATGTGAGGGCCGGGTTGCAAGACGTTCTTTGTGACGAGAAAGAATTTCGCTCGGTCCGAACCAGTCGCTAAACCGACCCAGACCGTTCGAGACGCCCTATCGTTTTGAGAACAGGACAAATCAGAACGCATACAGAAGAACATTTCATTGTTATTACAACAATGCACCAGATTACAAGAATATACAGAGTATAAATGAATATTACACAGAAATATCAGAGATTTAAATTACATTTAAATACATAGCAGCGGAAAATAGTACAATACACAACTAGAAGTAGATATACAGATACAAAGCTTTCCGGATATCATTCCAGCTGTAAACCAGGATCCTGTGAATATAAATCTGCAAAACCCAAAACTACTAGCTGCCCGTGTCAAAATAAGGGCACCCAGAGTTTAGGTTAAAACAATAAACTCCAGGTCAGTCATGTGACTGGTGTGAGAACTAAAACAGTTTTTAATCTTTGTTTTTAAAGTTAGGTAAATCAAGGGACCACGCCGTATAACACGGAACGGGTTTCCTCCCAAGAATACCAGTGCATAAAACATCAGCGCAATGCTAAATAAAGAAGAATGAAGCTATTATAAGACCCAGTTCCCATCACACAATGCAACGCAAGCCGGAGGATAGGGTTTTTACCTTATAATAGCCAAGAATGCTTGATACGTTTAAAACAAATCATTTGATACTATTATAAGTGCATAGTGTATAAAACAACTTCAAATCATAAGTATCAATCATAGGCGGCATGAGTGCCCCATCCCACTATGTCACCATACTAGGTTCTACAATTAAAACCGCAAATGTCACGTATTTGGAAATTGGATTTCCTTCTATGAACCGAGGCTAGGGATCGTCCTCACCGAATTCGTGACTCTCTAGCCCGAGCCACAGGCAAGCGCGCAGGCAAGCCTTTAGATCCTCAGGGCCGGTCCACCGATGTGGATTATTATGCCTGAACACTACGTCTCCCCACCCTATGGGGTGTAAGTCTGGTCCGTCAGCCGACCAGAATGCATCGGCCGAAACCGATATAACCGAGGCGCCTCGCAACAGCAACAACCACATAAGTCAAACTCGTCAGGGCGTGTAAAACCACTGACGCCACTTCTAGCTAGAAAGAAACGCATGCCCTCCCTGACGTCCTCTCCCGTTTTTGGTTCATACCGGGCGTGAAGCTCGCGAATCAACGTTACACAAAGCCATGCCACAAAGGCCTGGCTTTGATCATCACCACAAGACTTTGCTTTTCAACAGAAGCCTCGATCAATTGCCACTTAGGCATGCCACACAGGCAATTCACTCCATGCGTTTGATATCCATCAATATATAACCCCTGAGCTCGTGCGTCTCAGAGAAGGGCGTTAAGCAAGAGAATAAATTCTCCGCCGCCAAACAGATATATATTTAATAGAGATCAATCACACGGACTAAAATCCAATGTCAGACACACAGTCCATTTACAAGTCCGTTCTGGGTCTGAACGAAACCGGAGGCACCTAGTACCTCGCCTATCCATCGATCTCCAAGTACGTCTGGACGATCACAAACTGTTTCCATCTTCTTGGGTGTACAGCCCAATCAAGATCATCAGTAATCACCCAAACGACGTGAAGACCTCCGGTCTTCGACCATCGTCTTCATCTTCGACTTATCGTCGTATCAGTTATTCAGAATGGGATAAACCCGGTCTTTCCGAATAACTCGCGTATTATTTTAAATAAGTGTTACACAAACACAACATACGCCTCATTCCAATTCAGAATATTCTTTTATTCAAAATTTCCTATACTTTGGGAAAAGTTCCCATTAATTTTATCCAAGATAAATTCTTTAAATTTATTCTTTAATCTCCTTTGAATATCAATTCAAACTAGTCGGGATTAGCGAACCACACCGAAGTAATCATTTATTTTATTTCCCAATCCCAACCTATTCATCCCATGAAGTAAAACTGGTAGTACTTCATATCTAACACCACTGTGTTATCGGTAATTCAATTACCATTTCACGTTCAAATCTAATTAAAGATTTAACTATCGCCTGGAGTAAAACTGGTGATACTCCATTCTCGATCTTTTCAATCTAATTAAAGATTCATTAAAACTCCACTTAGTTTTAATCTTTGACTGGGTTAAAGAATCAGTGTCATTTAAAACACAGTTCACGATAAACCCAAAGTCACATCCCATTGATTATCGGGTTAAAGAACGAGTGTTATTTAAAACACTGTCCACGATAAACCCAAAAATCAATATCAATTCAATTCCAATTAAATATTCTTTAATTGGTACACTTCATTAAATCTAAATAAAAAGATTTAACCTTTTCTCCACTGGGTTCAAGAACAGTGTTAGTGAAGACACCACTCACGACAAACCCAAATCACATTCGATATTCAATACAAGGCTCTGAATAGAAAATATATCGGCTTATATTCAATATCGAATTCTACGACTAACAAATGTCGTATTGGAAATAACGATATAAATATATATCTTTCAAATTCCCATAACAACATCTGTATAATCACGAATTCCAACATCGAAATATTCCGAAGACAATTTCGATTCAAATCCACTCCAATGCAATCATTGGATATTCTGGTTATTTTTAAAACCCTTTTTAAATTAAATTTATTTATTTAAAAATAAATAGAATTATAATTCTAGTTCAAAACTAGTTCATTTCGATAAAAATCTATTTTTATCTTTTCAAATATGGAGTTTTTCATCCCAATTTTTCCCAAATCATTTCTTATGATTTTACACAAATTATTACTATTTTTAATAATTTTATCAAGGCCCGTACAGTCGATTTCCATCAATGGCCATCGAACTGCACTTACAGCGACCTTTTTCAAATTTGATTTGGACATAACTCCAAATCCAACCGTTAGATTTCAAATTTCTAATATTCGTTAGAAAGCTCTTTTCGATACGAACCCAACGGTTCCGGTTTTAGGAGAATCCGACGGTCGGATCTCCCGAAATGTCCGTTTGAAATAAATGGTCGAAATTCACGAACTGCCGCGGCGCGGCGCGTTCTATTCAGGCCATTATATTATATATATAATATATATAATATATATTTCGTCGATTTCTATTTAAAACGAATTATATAAATAGTTTTAAAATTCGTTTCAAAAACAATTTCAACTTCCTTTTCAATTCAAATCAAATTTGAATTCTTCTTTATAAATTCGTTCTAAAATTCATTTCTATTCAATTCATTTCTATTCAATTCAAATTTCAATTCAATTTGAATTCATTTCAATTCGCTTTCAATTCAATTCGAATTCGTTTTCAATTCAATTCATTTCATTTCGAAATCGTTTTCAATTCATTTCATTTCGAAATCGTTTTCAATTCAATTCATTTCGAAATCGTTTTCAATTCAATTCATTTCGAAATCGTTTTCAATTAAATTCATTTCGAAATCGTTTTCAATTCAATTCATTTCGAAATCGTTTTCAATTCAATTCATTTCGCAATCGTTTTCAATTCAATTCATTTCGAAATCGTTTTCAATTCAATTCATTTCGAAATGAATAAAATCGGTAAAAATATCGTTCACGTCAAAATGGCGTCAATCTAATCAACACGGCTTCATAAATTTCTATTTTCAAATATTTCTATTTCAAATATTTCTTTTTCAAAAATAGTTGTTATTATCTAAATATTTCGTTCAACACATGACCAATCTCAATGGATGAGTACTGTCAACACATGAACTTTTATTTTATATTGATAAAGATGTAAATTTTATTACTAAAATATTTCGTTCAACACATGACCAATCTCAATGGATGAGTATTGTCAACACATGAACCTTTATTTTATAATATTCTTTATTTTTCAAATTGGAATGAGGCCCAATCAATTACCATATAAAGTTAATTATATGGATTTTCATACAACACATGTATATAATAGCATGGAAAAATAATCAACTATCAACCAAAGTGCACTACACTGTATAAGCATCAAATATAGATATTCCACGCTTATAACAGCCTGTCAATCAATCGATCGACATATTTAATCAATCAGGATGAGTGAACTTCAAATTTCATCCCAACACCCGTGTGGGGTTTCAAACAATCAAACACATATTTTATTTGTGTTGTTGGGCGATGTGTAAAATTTATCGTCCCAATCAATGTCATTCAAATAGGTGTACATAAACAAACCGTCCGGTTTATAAATGAATATTTTATTTTATTCACTTCACGTTGAAAATTATATATTTTATTTTCGATAAAACATTTTATTTCAACCTATGAATTTCTATTCAGTTCATTCTTTAAATAAAATGATATTTTTATTTTTCTAACATATTTTAGAAAATTTCGGCGGCATAACGGCACGATACTAGAAACGGGACGAGGCCTAGCCTTATCCCCGGTCTAGTGAAGGCCCACGCCATTCACACATCAATCAATATCACCAAACAACCAAATTCTAATCAAATCATATAACTAATCTATGCAACCAAACAAACAAGTCCATGGTCTGTGGACGATTGTGTCGGGTGCTACTAAGCACGTCTGCATCCTAGTATATATATATATATATAACTAGAGAAAAGAAAGTGAAAGGTGAGAAATTCTCACCTATAGCTATCCTAGCTCCACGGCTCTTCATTGATAGAAATCTTCCTCGTTCTTCTCTTGTCACTTTCGCCGTCCGGGTTCGCTACATATATAAAAATCACATTTTTATATCGTTGTCATGTATGTGAAACCCACTTCTTTATATTGTCGTTATATATATAAAAATCATTATTTTTATCTCTTTTTCATATATATTTTCGACGCTTCATTCTATATAGAAATTATATTTTTATATTTCTACTTTATAAAAATCATATTTTGAATATTCCTATCATATAAAAATCGAATTTCTACTTCATATAAATAAAAATCGATTTTTTAACTTCACTTCATTATAAAAATTATATTTTTATATTACTCTTCTCCTAATAAAGATTATATTTTTATTACTCTACATGAATAAAAATTATATTTTTAGTCTTCACATCATATAAAAATTATATTTTTTTTTGATCTTCACGTCATATAAAAATTATATTTTTATACCTTCTATAAATTAAAAATCGAATTTTTTATCCTTTCTAAACTATAAAAATTATAGTTTTAATATACATAAAGAATCATATCTTTATAGTTTAGTCTTCTATATAAAAACAATATTTTTATTTCAACACTATATGAATTAAAAACTGAAAATCAAACCTTTCTATGCTACATATCTAAATAAAAAAAAACAACATCTTTAATCTAGAACACGGTTGTTTTTATTTAAAAATCATATTTATTTTACATTAAAAACTGAAAATAAATGCAAGGTGAATTCATATTAAAATTTGAAAGCAAATCCATGTTCATTTTCAGAAATCTCCTTTTTAATATTACCAAATTAATTAAACTTCCCTATACTTCAACAAATCTGAAAATAAAAATAAAGCTCACTGTTTTTTTTTGGAGAGCCAAGATCTGAACAGGGGTAAGGGACGGCGGCCGCAGGTGATAGGATCCGGCCAGAGGCGACGCAGCGCGTTCAGGCGGTCAGGGGCTTCGCTACAGTGGGCCAGGGCGGAGGTTAGTTGCGGTTGTTTTCGATTTGTGTTAAGGGGGTCTGGACGGATTGAAAGGGAGAAGGAGAGAGGCGGTGGGGGAAGAGGAGGAGCGGAGGGGTAGGGGATCCAGGCTCGACGAGGTTGGCTCCGGCGATGGTCCACGAGGGGACTGAGCGATCGTGGGTTATTTGGGTTTTTTTTTTCTTTGTTTCGATTATTTACGGGAGGGGGAGGGCTGACTTTGGAGAGGAAAGGATAGGGGGTTAAGGAGAATTATTTTATTATATTTTATTTCATTTTATTTTCAAAAATGTTGACCTTTCATTCGACCACCAAACGAGACCCAACGACTGTCGCCCATAGCGTAATACCCCTATTCCGAACATAATGGGATATGTATCGCAGGCCAATTTTATCGTTCTGACTAGTTTTGATTCAAATTAAAGTATAAATCTTTATATATTCAATTTAAACGCACATTTCAAATTACCGGGGTCACATACTAACTAGAAAAATTCCAGAAAAATATTTTCTAGCTTCGTATTGACGATACGGTCCTAACAAAACTAATTTCGCCGAATTCTGAGACCGTTAGAAAAATGGCCATTTTCCAGTCGATTAAAATCAACTAAAACTGGTCAAACGTGTTTTCCTTTGCCACGCTCACATATTGATTCGAAAAATTATGAAATTTGAAACCTAGCAATAACTTGACATCACGGACCCAACAAAACTGGTTTCGTCGAAATCCGAGGTCGTTTGCAAAATTCCCATTTTTAAGGGCTTGAATTCCATAGCGACTATTCAGAATTTTCAACTGGACATATCTTTTGATTCCCGCTATGAAATTTTGATTTTTCGGATTCGCTGGAAAGATATTATCAATTAGATCCCATTATTTTTGGTTTCACTAAAATCCGGATTATTTTGCACCCGGTACATTCAATTGAAGTTTGAAATCGAATTATCGAACTACCGCGCCATTTTCAATTCTATTTATAATTATATATAAATATTTATATTCTAACGACTACGTATATAATATATACGTTCGAATTATATTCAAAAATAAATTTCTCGTCGATATTATTTAAAATAATTCATTTTAAATAATCAAAATTCGCTAAAATGGCCAAAATAAAAATTTTAAACTGGCCCAGATTTTCCGGGTTGTTACAATCTCCCCCACTTAAAACTTTTCGTCCCCGAAAAGGAACAAAGTCGAAAGTGGTTTGATCAATCAACTCTACGCTCGATCTGGCTTCCATTCTCCAACTCTTTAGTTTCTGAGAATTTTCAAAATTTCAAAAATTTGGCTAACACCCTAAGTTTTCGAAAAATTTCGCCATAACCTCCCCTGCACCGGGAGCATCGGGGAATTTCAAATAGCTTCCCCGGTCCTTCAGATCTCAAAAAGAAAAAGAAAAAGCCAAGCGGCTAGCCAATAGGCTCATAAAATCATCATCACCCAAACAAAACAGTAAATTATGTAGTAAACATGTACCTATTTGTCGGGCAAACAAATTTTATTCTCTGCTCTAGCCTCCTTGCTATGACCTGTTCAATGTAAGTACAAGTATATGCAAGCAAATGCAACCAATTTTCAATACAATTCAATATTTGATTCAATTAGGCTAATGGTTCAAAATTATCAAACAAATAAACAAACAACACAAACATCAATCAATTAGTTGATTAGCTTTTCAAATTCATAACTTTGATACATAGTCTAAAAAATCAGATTTTTGATGCCAAATCACAACAATAGGCCCTATCTAATTTTGGTTCTCACACCAGTCTAATGGAAATATATAGAAATCCCACCTTCGAAACACGAACATAAGTTCTGATGATGATCGATCAATCATCAGGACCATCTCCGGGTGTCTAGAGTGTAATTCTATATCTATCCAGTATATTAAAATTCCAAATACACGTGGATCAGACGTATACGCAAAATCTATATATACTGGATTGTCCACGTCAATATAAATAAATAACCGAATACGAATAATTGATTTAAATTTTCAAAACAAAAATTGTTTTCATTTGAAAAATATACTCTTCACACTCGTTCTAGGATACTACTGATCCAATCTCTAACGAGTCACTCTCATTGGATATTGTTAATCCAATATCTGATGAATTCTTTCGTACGGTTCTAATGTGCCTTGTTCTCTGCTTTGTAAACCAAAGCTCTGATACCAACTGTGACGAGAAAGAATTTCGCTCGGTCCGAACCAGTCGCTAAACCGACCCAGACCGTTCGAGACGCCCTATCATTTTGAGAACAGGACAAATCAGAACGCATACAGAAGAACATTTCATTGTTATTACAACAATGCACCAGATTACAAGAATATACAGAGTATAAATGAATATTACACAGAAATATCAGAGATTTAAATTACATTTAAATACATAGCAGCGGAAAATAGTACAATACACAACTAGAAGTAGATATACAGATACAAAGCTTTCCGGATATCATTCCAGCTGTAAACCAGGATCCTGTGAATATAAATCTGCAAAACCCAAAACTACTAGCTGCCCGTGTCAAAATAAGGGCACCCAGAGTTTAGGTTAAAACAATAAACTCCAGGTCAGTCATGTGACTGGTGTGAGAACTAAAACAGTTTTTAATCTTTGTTTTTAAAGTTAGGTAAATCAAGGGACCACGCCGTATAACACGGAACGGGTTTCCTCCCAAGAATACCAGTGCATAAAACATCAGCGCAATGCTAAATAAAGAAGAATGAAGCTATTATAAGACCCAGTTCCCATCACACAATGCAACGCAAGCCGGAGGATAGGGTTTTTACCTTATAATAGCCAAGAATGCTTGATACGTTTAAAACAAATCATTTGATACTATTATAAGTGCATAGTGTATAAAACAACTTCAAATCATAAGTATCAATCATAGGCGGCATGAGCGCCCCATCCCACTATGTCACCATACTAGGTTCTACAATTAAAACCGCAAATGTCACGTATTTGGAAATTGGATTTCCTTCTATGAACCGAGGCTAGGGATCGTCCTCACCGAATTCGTGACTCTCTAGCCCGAGCCACAGGCAAGCGCGCAGGCAAGCCTTTAGATCCTCAGGGCCGGTCCACCGATGTGGATTATTATGCCTGAACACTACGTCTCCCCACCCTATGGGGTGTAAGTCTGGTCCGTCAGCCGACCAGAATGCATCGGCCGAAACCGATATAACCGAGGCGCCTCGCAACAGCAACAACCACATAAGTCAAACTCGTCAGGGCGTGTAAAACCACTGACGCCACTTCTAGCTAGAAAGAAACGCATGCCCTCCCTGACGTCCTCTCCCGTTTTTGGTTCATACCGGGCGTGAAGCTCGCGAATCAACGTTACACAAAGCCATGCCACAAAGGCCTGGCTTTGATCATCACCACAAGACTTTGCTTTTCAACAGAAGCCTCGATCAATTGCCACTTAGGCATGCCACACAGGCAATTCACTCCATGCGTTTGATATCCATCAATATATAACCCCTGAGCTCGTGCGTCTCAGAGAAGGGCGTTAAGCAAGAGAATAAATTCTCCGCCGCCAAACAGATATATATTTAATAGAGATCAATCACACGGACTAAAATCCAATGTCAGACACACAGTCCATTTACAAGTCCGTTCTGGGTCTGAACGAAACCGGAGGCACCTAGTACCTCGCCTATCCATCGATCTCCAAGTACGTCTGGACGATCACAAACTGTTTCCATCTTCTTGGGTGTACAGCCCAATCAAGATCATCAGTAATCACCCAAACGACGTGAAGACCTCCGGTCTTCGACCATCGTCTTCATCTTCGACTTATCGTCGTATCAGTTATTCAGAATGGGATAAACCCGGTCTTTCCGAATAACTCGCGTATTATTTTAAATAAGTGTTACACAAACACAACATACGCCTCATTCCAATTCAGAATATTCTTTTATTCAAAATTTCCTATACTTTGGGAAAAGTTCCCATTAATTTTATCCAAGATAAATTCTTTAAATTTATTCTTTAATCTCCTTTGAATATCAATTCAAACTAGTCGGGATTAGCGAACCACACCGAAGTAATCATTTATTTTATTTCCCAATCCCAACCTATTCATCCCATGAAGTAAAACTGGTAGTACTTCATATCTAACACCACTGTGTTATCGGTAATTCAATTACCATTTCACGTTCAAATCTAATTAAAGATTTAACTATCGCCTGGAGTAAAACTGGTGATACTCCATTCTCGATCTTTTCAATCTAATTAAAGATTCATTAAAACTCCACTTAGTTTTAATCTTTGACTGGGTTAAAGAATCAGTGTCATTTAAAACACAGTTCACGATAAACCCAAAGTCACATCCCATTGATTATCGGGTTAAAGAACGAGTGTTATTTAAAACACTGTCCACGATAAACCCAAAAATCAATATCAATTCAATTCCAATTAAATATTCTTTAATTGGTACACTTCATTAAATCTAAATAAAAAGATTTAACCTTTTCTCCACTGGGTTCAAGAACAGTGTTAGTGAAGACACCACTCACGACAAACCCAAATCACATTCGATATTCAATACAAGGCTCTGAATAGAAAATATATCGGCTTATATTCAATATCGAATTCTACGACTAACAAATGTCGTATTGGAAATAACGATATAAATATATATCTTTCAAATTCCCATAACAACATCTGTATAATCACGAATTCCAACATCGAAATATTCCGAAGACAATTTCGATTCAAATCCACTCCAATGCAATCATTGGATATTCTGGTTATTTTTAAAACCCTTTTTAAATTCAATTTATTTATTTAAAAATAAATAGAATTATAATTCTAGTTCAAAACTAGTTCATTTCGATAAAAATCTATTTTTATCTTTTCAAATATGGAGTTTTTCATCCCAATTTTTCCCAAATCATTTCTTATGATTTTACACAAATTATTACTATTTTTAATAATTTTATCAAGGCCCGTACAGTCGATTTCCATCAATGGCCATCGAACTGCACTTACAGCGACCTTTTTCAAATTTGATTTGGACATAACTCCAAATCCAACCGTTAGATTTCAAATTTCTAATATTCGTTAGAAAGCTCTTTTCGATACGAACCCAACGGTTCCGGTTTTAGGAGAATCCGACGGTCGGATCTCCCGAAATGTCCGTTTGAAATAAATGGTCGAAATTCACGAACTGCCGCGGCGCGGCGCGTTCTATTCAGGCCATTATATTATATATATAATATATATAATATATATTTCGTCGATTTCTATTTAAAACGAATTATATAAATAGTTTTAAAATTCGTTTCAAAAACAATTTCAACTTCCTTTTCAATTCAAATCAAATTTGAATTCTTCTTTATAAATTCGTTCTAAAATTCATTTCTATTCAATTCAAATTTCAATTCAATTTGAATTCATTTCAATTCGCTTTCAATTCAATTCGAATTCGTTTTCAATTCAATTCATTTCATTTCGAAATCGTTTTCAATTCATTTCATTTCGAAATCGTTTTCAATTCAATTCATTTCGAAATCGTTTTCAATTCAATTCATTTCGAAATCGTTTTCAATTCAATTCATTTCGAAATCGTTTTCAATTCAATTCATTTCGAAATTGTAACGACCCAGGATTATAGGGCCAAATTAAAATTTTTATTTTAATGAATTTAAAGTATTTTTAATGATTTATTTATTTCAATCGAAGTTAGAATGAATAAATTAATTTTAAATATAAAAAGAGCTAGAAATGGCACGGTAGTTTGAAAAGTCAAACTTGAACTTTGACTAACCATACAGGATGCAAAATTTAACGGATTTTAGTAAAACCAAAAATATTAGAATCTATTTAAAAATATCTTTCCAACGAATCCGAAAAATCGAAATTTCATAGCGGAAATCAAAAGTTATGGCTAATTCAATTTTTAGAAAGGTCGGTGGGTAATTTACATAGGACAAAAATGCTACTTTTCACATATGTAGGAATTTGAACTCGAAACCACTTCCATTGGTTTCAGAATGACGTTTCTGCATTGAAAAACAGTAAACACTTATATGTTTCGAGTTTCAGAAAATACTTGTTTAAAAATGTATTTTTAATATTAAAAATATTCGCCTTGAAAATAGCCATTTTTCAAAAAGTCTCAGAATCGAACGAAATAAATTTTGTTGGGTTCGTATCATCAAAACAAAGCTAAAAATGATTTTTTGGTAATTTTTAGAATTAATATATAATTATAATTGATTTTTCAGCGTAAACGGGCAAATTTTTGACTTTAAAATTCATTAAAAATTCAAACGGTCTCAGAATTGAACGAAACGAATTTTGTTGTGATCGTATCGGCATAAGAAAGCCAAAAATAATTTTTCCGGATTTTTCTGACTTCGTATGTGGCCCCGGCAAAATTATATATACCTTTGTATTAAAAATAAAAGATTTATTTTAAAATAAAAGAAAACCATACTGTAACTTCAGAATTGGACCATGGGAATAGCGCCATCGCGTTCAGAAGACGTCAAAACATTAGGTTCGACAGTCGTTGAGCGCGAATCGGAGATCGTATGAGTTAACACTATTTTCTCGAATTAATTAATTAATTTATTAAATAAATTAATCATTAGAAAAACCTAAATACACGTATATATACCCCCCGTATACATGAACAGTCTTTCTTCCTCCTTCGTGTTTGTGGCCGCCGAAACCCACCTCTCCTTCAAATCTTTGAATCCACTTTTCTCCCTCATATCTTAACGGTTTTCAGCAAACTATATACCGTTTCGAAGCTCTTTCCGAGATCTTTAATTTGGTACCAATCTCAGCCTCCCCCGTGACCCGTGCCGCCCGCCCCGAGCCCGAGAAACCGCCGCCGTCGCACGCACGTGGGCCCCGCCTGGCACCACCGAACGCCACCATCTTCCGGCCGCGAGTAGCCCTCTCCAACCCGGTCCTCGTCCAACAAACGGCACCTAAAACCATCAACTACAGGCTGCGAAAATCGTGATTGAAATTTTGAACAAAACTGAGTTCTTAAGGTAATTTTAATTTCAGATTTTGTAACGCTTTTAAGCGTGACAGAAGCAGTTGTTAAAAGTCTGGTTAATTAAAAACATTGATAACTTATGCATACGAACACCGATTCTGAAAATTTCAGATCCGACATGACCGTGAGGACGAGTAGTATTTGCTGAGACCGATTGGAGCGTTCTGAAAATTTATTTGGATTTATTTATTATCCAATCAAAGGTGAGAGTTCACTTCTATTTTAATTAATTTAATTTAATTTATACCATGCGATGTGAACCTGTTATGACTAAATGCGATGTGAATCAGCTATGACCAAACCTCTGTATGTATGCTAGATCTAATGTTGTGAGTATTCACTTTATTTAAATTAATTATAGATCTATTATTTGATGTATGAAGTATGATGTTTGAATTGTATGGTTGATGTTTTGAATGATTAGAAATAGTAGATCTGAAATTTAGCATCGATGAATATATTTGTGTTGTTATGTTTCATGGAAAAATAAGATTAGCGATGTGTGTATGACATGAAAACTTGAATCACTATAGAGGTAGGAAATTTAAGTTGGACGATGTTAATATGACATGAAACAAAAGTTAGCGATTTTATTGTTTTTATAAAATGATTATATTTTTATTGATTATATAAAAAGTTATATATTTTGTTGTTATAAACAAAAGACCACATTTTTATTGCAAACATATAAAAGTATATGTTTTGTTGATTTAATAAGATGGATAGATTTTACATTTGAAGTTTGTAAATATAGTTGCAATGAAAAACGGTGTTTAATTTTACATTAGAAATATGTAAATATGAAAATGCATTGATATGAAGAATAACATTTTTGTCATGTGATAAATATAAAATGCACTGTAAAGAAAATAACATCTTTGTTTAAATGTTAAAAATAGAAATTTCATCATATGAAATTATTCACCGTATGATTGATTGACATTATTTCTTTAATGTTAAAGATAAGATAATTTTTATCGTAGGAAGGTATCATTTTTGTTAATGTAATAAGAAGAGTGGAAATTTACATTGTACAAAAAGATTGAATTTTTATTCTTAATATAAGGATTAAATTTACATGGTAAGGGAAGTTAGCATTTTGTTAATATTAAATATAAAATGTGCATTGTTTGAGAAATAGCATTTTGTTAATATTAAATATAAAATGTGCATTGTATGGAAACTAGCATTTTGTCATGTTAATAATATAAAAATGCACTGTATGTTAAACTAGCATTGTGTCATGTTGAAAATGCATTGAATGAAAGGTAACATTTTGACATGTTATAAAATAGAAAATGCATTGTAAGAAAATTAGCATTTATTGTTAGTGTTAATAAATTTGAAATGTAAGGCATGAAAAATTTAACATTTATTTTTAATGTTAATAAAAAGGAAATGTAATGCATGTTAAATTAACATTTGTTTTTGAAGTAATTAAGAAGAAAATGTATCGCATGTTAAATTAACATTTATTTTTAATGTTAATATATCGTATGTTAAATTTACATTTATTTTATAATGTATAATAAGGAAAATGCATCGTAAGAAATTAACATTATTTTATAATGTTATGAAATAAGAAAATAAACACCGTATGTTGATTGACATTTTTGTCAACATTTTAAAATAGAATTTGTCGCCATTTGAGATAAGTATATTTTTGTTCATTATAACATATAGAATATGCCACCATATGTTGATGAACGCTATTTTTGTATCATTATTAAAATAGTATTATACACCGTATATTGATGAACGCTATTTTGTTCATTATTAAATTAGTATTACACTGTATGTAAGAATGACAAATTTTGTTCAATACTTAAATAAAAATTGTCACTGTATGTTTATTAACAAATTTTGTCACCTTTAAAAATAGAATTGTCACTATATGTTAATGAGCAATTTTAGTTAATATAATGTCACCGTATGAGATGAGCTAATTTTTGTTCATTATTAAAATAGAATTATATATCGTATGAAGATGGACACTATTTTGTTCATTGTTAAAATAGAGATATCCATCGTATGAATGAATGACACTTTTGTTGAATGTTAAAATAGAAATATTCATCATATGAATAAATGGCACTTTGGTTTAATGTTAAGATAGAAATGCGCACCGTATGCAAATTGACATTTTGTCTAATGTTAATAGAAAATTGTCACCGTATGTAAACTGATACTTTTGTATAATGATAAATGAAAATTAATAAGATATGCTCATTAGAAAAATTTACATGTAGGAGAAATTGACATTAAATTTATTTTTTAATGTTAATATATGAAAATATATACCGTATGATTGATTAACATTATTTTAATGTTATGTACTAAGAAAATGAACCGTATGAGATTAACATTCATTTGTGTTAATTATAGAAAAGTTTCCACCGTATGTTGAATTGAAATTTTTTGTTAATGTTATATGGAAAATTTCACCATATGATAATTTATCATTTTTGCCAAGTTAGAAAATAATGCATTGTATGTAAAATATGAAAATAATGCATTGTATGTAAAATATGAAAATAATGCATTATATGTAAAATATAAATAGAAAAGGCACCGCATGTAATATTAACATTATTTTCAATATTAATAAATAGAAAAAGCACCGTAGGTAATGTTAGCATTATTTTCAAATGTTATTAAAAAGAAAATGAAATGTATATGAATTTAACATCATTTACAATGTTTAATAAAAAGAAAATTTCACCGTATGACAGTTACACTATTTTATAATGTCAAGTTTTAAAGAACTTGACCGTAGGAAGTATATACATTATTTATAATGTATATAAAAAGAGAATTCACCCCGTAGGAAGAACTAACATTAATTATAATGTTAAATAAAAGGAATGATACGGTATGTAAGATTAACATTATTTATAATGATGAATAAAAGAATATATAAAGGAATTAAGGGAATGGTATGTTAAAATTTACATTTTTTAATGTAAATTATAAAGTATAAATAAATTAGAAGAGAAGAGTTCATCGTCTATTCCTAGGCCAAATTGTCATGTAAGTAGAAAAGTAAAAGATAAGAGAAATGACAGTTGTTTATAGGAGCGACGAGTTAAACGAATTATATATATATATATTTATATATATAATTAAAATATAACGAATCGAGCGCGGTAGTTCGCGTTTTGAAATCGAACTTTTAAACGAATATACCGGAAGATCCGACCGTCGGATTTTCCCAAAACTGAAACCGTTAGGACCGTCTTGGAAAAATCTTTCCGACGATATAAGCTACGCTAAAATCCAACGGTTAGATTTTGAGGAAAGTGAAAATCAAAATTGATTGGAAACAGCGCCAAGGTCGCCTTTGACCTGAAGCGTCGTTAAATAAGGAAATTAATTATATTAAAATAATTAAGGCAAGAATTAATCGTTATAAAATAAAATAACGATATGAAATATGTTTTTCTCAAGATATATGAATGCGAGATTATTTGGGAAGACCGGGTTAATCCCATTCCAAATGATCGTACGGTTTCAAGAATTCAAGTATGAAGACGGCATATGAAGACCGTAAATCTCCCCTCGAATGGACAACGATCAAGACTCTGAATTGGTTTGATCCCAATTCAAGGGTCGGGGTAATTGCCCAAACGTACGTGTTGATTTCACGGGTTTGACCCTAGTTCAGACCTAGAGCATGGGTATAAATGGATAGTGTGTCTGACATCGTACCCCACAAAATATTATGTTGTTGATATCCAGTTAATATATAAACGATTGGTGGTAGAGAATTTATTCTCTACTTAACACCCGTTTATATAGTGACGGACGATCAATAGTACGGTATGGAGTGACGGTGTGGCATACTAAGATGCAATGATCAGGGTTTCTTGTTGAAAAGCAGAACCTTGTGGTATGAAGAACATGACTTCACGAGCCTCACAAACCGGTAGAGTCTAAAAAGGGGGAAGGGAACGCAGGGAAAGTAGCACGTTTCTTTCTAGTTAGTAGTCATTTTACTTTTGGAGGATGATGAAATGAGGCGCCTCGGATAGGTCCTATAGGACCGGGGAACGTGTGCTTAGGAATTGCCAATCCTCTAAGCTGTATGTGAGGACCGGCCCTGCAGGATCCAAGGGTTAACTGCGGGTAATCCTGAGACGTTAACTAGAGCGTCTCGAATCGGTAAGGAGTCCTCCCTAGCCTGGACTCATGATGGAAACCCAAATTTCCAATACGACCCCGACGGATTTGATTGTATTACTAGTATTGGAGGCATAATATATGGTACCTATGCTTCCTAGGATTGATACTTATAATTTGAATTGTTTTAAAACATATACACTAATAATAGTATTAGTTACGTATTTGGCGTATTTAGCATGTTTAACCACCATAAGGTAAAACTCTATCCTCTTGGTGTGCGCTGCATTGTGTGATGGGACCTGAGTCTTATGGTGGTTCCATTTTTCAAAAGACATTGCGTTTTGTTACGTTTTACTTATCTGTATTGACGCTATAGTTATGCACGGCAATCCATTGGTACAACCCGTTCCGCGTTAGCGGCGTGGTCTTTGGATTTGCCTTATTAGTATAAGTTATTTAAGAATTCCCACACCAGTCCCACGACTGACCCATAGTTTGTTTCACCTTTTTGCAAACTTGGGTGCCCTCTCTTCTACACGGGCAGCCAAGTAGACAGGTTCATTCTTTGCTTGGAGCTTTTCTTTGAAGCTGCTTATTTTCTCCCTCTTGGATTCTGCTTGGGAGAAGAGGTGATGACTTGGAGCTTGAAGACTTTTTGTTTCTATTGGCATCATTTCTTTTCTTTTTAGACATCAAACTTATTTCTTTTCTGCAAACTTGTTGTAATAGCTTAGATTCTGTGACTGTGGATTTTCTGTGATTGATGACATTATATTTTTCCGCTGCTATAATGTTATTACTCTATGAATCTCCTTTGCTATATTGTATCTGTGTTCTGTTTTATTGTATTTATGTTGTATTCCAAAAATGATTTCTCCTGCTTTCACTCGTGGAAGTTTGGGGTCGTCACAGTTGGTATCAGAGCTTTGGTTTACAAAGCGGAGTACAACATATCTATAATAATTCGTTTACATAGAATCGCTATATTCTATGGCGAACAGTTCATGAGATACATAATAGCCAGTCACTTTATCGTCATCTTTTTATTCATCCTTCGATCTTTTAGAACCACCTTTTCTGTTGTTTTGACTCTTTCCTTGATCATACTTTCGAAGAAGACTAAGAGAAGTGGCGATGCTCAATTGGCACATGTGTACGAAGGAGCGAAAGGACCAACTTCTTCGGTGGAAGGCCTGATGTTATAGGTGGTACTATTTCTGTTTAAAACGTTTCAACATTCTCTGTGTTTATTCTTCCTCTTCTATTTTTCTTTTTCCTTTTCGGGGACGAAAAGTTTTTAAGTGGGGGAGATTGTAACGACCCAGGATTTTAGGGCCAAATTAAAATTTTTATTTTAATGAATTTAAAGTATTTTTAATGATTTATTTATTTCAATCGAAGTTAGAATGAATAAATTAATTTTAAATATAAAAAGAGCTAGAAATGGCACGGTAGTTTGAAAAGTCAAACTTGAACTTTGACTAACCATACATGATGCAAAATTTAACGGATTTTAGTAAAACCAAAAATATTAGAATCTATTTAAAAATATCTTTCCAATGAATCCGAAAAATCGAAATTTCATAGCGGAAATCAAAAGTTATGGCTAATTCAATTTTTAGAAAGGTCAGTGGGTAATTTGCATAGGACAAAAATGCTACTTTTCACATATGTTGGAATTTGAACTCGAAACCACTTCCATTGGTTTCAGAATGATGTTTCTGCATTGAAAAACAGTAAACACTTATATGTTTCGAGTTTCAGAAAATACTTGTTTAAAAATGTATTTTTAATATTAAAAATATTCGCCTTGAAAATAGCCATTTTTCAAAAAGTCTCAGAATCGAACGAAATAAATTTTGTTGGGTTCGTATCATCAAAACAAAGCTAAAAATGATTTTTTGGTAATTTTTAGAATTAATATATAATTATAATTGATTTTTCAGCGTAAACGGGCAAATTTTTGACTTTAAAATTCATTAAAAATTCAAACGGTCTCAGAATTGAACGAAACGAATTTTGTTGTGATCGTATCGGCATAAGAAAGCCAAAAATAATTTTTCCGGATTTTTCTGACTTCGTATGTGGCCCCGGCAAAATTATATATACCTTTGTATTAAAAATAAAAGATTTATTTTAAAATAAAAGAAAACCATACTGTAACTTCAGAATTGGACCATGGGAATAGCGCCATCGCGTTCAGAAGACGTCAAAACATTAGGTTCGACAGTCGTTGAGCGCGAATCGGAGATCGTATGAGTTAACACTATTTTCTCGAATTAATTAATTAATTTATTAAATAAATTAATCATTAGAAAAACCTAAATACACGTATATGTACCCCCCGTATACATGAACAGTCCTTCTTCCTCCTTCGTGTTTGTGGCCGCCGAAACCCACCTCTCCTTCAAATCTTTGAATCCACTTTTCTCCCTCATATCTTAATGGTTTTCAGCAAACTATATACCGTTTCGAAGCTCTTTCCGAGATCTTTAATTTGGTACCAATCTCAGCCTCCCCCGTGACCCGTGCCGCCCGCCCCGAGCCCGAGAAACCGCCGCCGTCGCACGCACGTGGGCCCCGCCTGGCACCACCGAACGCCACCATCTTCCGGCCGCGAGTAGCCCTCTCCAACCCGGTCCTCGTCCAACAAACGGCACCTAAAACCATCAACTACAGGCTGCGAAAATCGTGATTGAAATTTTGAACAAAACTGAGTTCTTAAGGTAATTTTAATTTCAGATTTTGTAACGCTTTTAAGCGTGACAGAAGCAGTTGTTAAAAGTCTGGTTAATTAAAAACATTGATAACTTATGCATACGAACACCGATTCTGAAAATTTCAGATCCGACATGACCGTGAGGACGAGTAGTATTTGCTGAGACCGATTGGAGCGTTCTGAAAATTTATTTGGATTTATTTATTATCCAATCAAAGGTGAGAGTTCACTTCTATTTTAATTAATTTAATTTAATTTATACCATGCGATGTGAACCTGTTATGACTAAATGCGATGTGAATCAGCTATGACCAAACCTCTGTATGTATGCTAGATCTAATGTTGTGAGTATTCACTTTATTTAAATTAATTATAGATCTATTATTTGATGTATGAAGTATGATGTTTGAATTGTATGGTTGATGTTTTGAATGATTAGAAATAGTAGATCTGAAATTTAGCATCGATGAATATATTTGTGTTGTTATGTTTCATGGAAAAATAAGATTAGCGATGTGTGTATGACATGAAAACTTGAATCACTATAGAGGTAGGAAATTTAAGTTGGACGATGTTAATATGACATGAAACAAAAGTTAGCGATTTTATTGTTTTTATAAAAAGATTATATTTTTATTGATTATATAAAAAGTTATATATTTTGTTGTTATAAACAAAAGACCACATTTTTATTGCAAACATATAAAAGTATATGTTTTGTTGATTTAATAAGATGGATAGATTTTACATTTGAAGTTTGTAAATATAGTTGCAATGAAAAACGGTGTTTAATTTTACATTAGAAATATGTAAATATGAAAATGCATTGATATGAAGAATAACATTTTTGTCATGTGATAAATATAAAATGCACTGTAAAGAAAATAACATCTTTGTTTAAATGTTAAAAATAGAAATTTCATCATATGAAATTATTCACCGTATGATTGATTGACATTATTTCTTTAATGTTAAAGATAAGATAATTTTTATCGTAGGAAGGTATCATTTTTGTTAATGTAATAAGAAGAGTGGAAATTTACATTGTACAAAAAGATTGAATTTTTATTCTTAATATAAGGATTAAATTTACATGGTAAGGGAAGTTAGCATTTTGTTAATATTAAATATAAAATGTGCATTGTTTGAGAAATAGCATTTTGTTAATATTAAATATAAAATGTGCATTGTATGGAAACTAGCATTTTGTCATGTTAATAATATAAAAATGCACTGTATGTTAAACTAGCATTGTGTCATGTTGAAAATGCATTGAATGAAAGGTAACATTTTGACATGTTATAAAATAGAAAATGCATTGTAAGAAAATTAGCATTTATTGTTAGTGTTAATAAATTTGAAATGTAAGGCATGAAAAATTTAACATTTATTTTTAATGTTAATAAAAAGGAAATGTAATGCATGTTAAATTAACATTTGTTTTTGAAGTAATTAAGAAGAAAATGTATCGCATGTTAAATTAACATTTATTTTTAATGTTAATATATCGTATGTTAAATTTACATTTATTTTATAATGTATAATAAGGAAAATGCATCGTAAGAAATTAACATTATTTTATAATGTTATGAAATAAGAAAATAAACACCGTATGTTGATTGACATTTTTGTCAACATTTTAAAATAGAATTTGTCGCCATTTGAGATAAGTATATTTTTGTTCATTATAACATATAGAATATGCCACCATATGTTGATGAACGCTATTTTTGTATCATTATTAAAATAGTATTATACACCGTATATTGATGAACGCTATTTTGTTCATTATTAAATTAGTATTACACTGTATGTAAGAATGACAAATTTTGTTCAATACTTAAATAAAAATTGTCACTGTATGTTTATTAACAAATTTTGTCACCTTTAAAAATAGAATTATCACTATATGTTAATGAGCAATTTTAGTTAATATAATGTCACCGTATGAGATGAGCTAATTTTTGTTCATTATTAAAATAGAATTATATATCGTATGAAGATGGACACTATTTTGTTCATTGTTAAAATAGAGATATCCATCGTATGAATGAATGACACTTTTGTTGAATGTTAAAATAGAAATATTCATCATATGAATAAATGGCACTTTGGTTTAATGTTAAGATAGAAATGCGCACCGTATGCAAATTGACATTTTGTCTAATGTTAATAGAAAATTGTCACCGTATGTAAACTGATACTTTTGTATAATGATAAATGAAAATTAATAAGATATGCTCATTAGAAAAATTTACATGTAGGAGAAATTGACATTAAATTTATTTTTTAATGTTAATATATGAAAATATATACCGTATGATTGATTAACATTATTTTAATGTTATGTACTAAGAAAATGAACCGTATGAGATTAACATTCATTTGTGTTAATTATAGAAAAGTTTCCACCGTATGTTGAATTGAAATTTTTTGTTAATGTTATATGGAAAATTTCACCATATGATAATTTATCATTTTTGCCAAGTTAGAAAATAATGCATTGTATGTAAAATATGAAAATAATGCATTGTATGTAAAATATGAAAATAATGCATTGTATGTAAAATATAAATAGAAAAGGCACCGCATGTAATATTAACATTATTTTCAATATTAATAAATAGAAAAAGCACCGTAGGTAATGTTAGCATTATTTTCAAATGTTATTAAAAAGAAAATGAAATGTATATGAATTTAACATCATTTACAATGTTTAATAAAAAGAAAATTTCACCGTATGACAGTTACACTATTTTATAATGTCAAGTTTTAAAGAACTTGACCGTAGGAAGTATATACATTATTTATAATGTATATAAAAAGAGAATTCACCCCGTAGGAAGAACTAACATTAATTATAATGTTAAATAAAAGGAATGATACGGTATGTAAGATTAACATTATTTATAATGATGAATAAAAGAATATATAAAGGAATTAAGGGAATGGTATGTTAAAATTTACATTTTTTAATGTAAATTATAAAGTATAAATAAATTAGAAGAGAAGAGTTCATCGTCTATTCCTAGGCCAAATTGTCATGTAAGTAGAAAAGTAAAAGATAAGAGAAACGACAGTTGTTTATAGGAGCGACGAGTTAAACGAATTATATATATATATATATTTATATATATAATTAAAATATAACGAATCGAGCGCGGTAGTTCGCGTTTTGAAATCGAACTTTTAAACGAATATACCGGAAGATCCGACCGTCGGATTTTCCCAAAACTGAAACCGTTAGGACCGTCTTGGAAAAATCTTTCCGACGATATAAGCTACGCTAAAATCCAACGGTTAGATTTTGAGGAAAGTGAAAATCAAAATTGATTGGAAACAGCGCCAAGGTCGCCTTTGACCTGAAGCGTCGTTAAATAAGGAAATTAATTATATTAAAATAATTAAGGCAAGAATTAATCGTTATAAAATAAAATAACGATATGAAATATGTTTTTCTCAAGATATATGAATGCGAGATTATTTGGGAAGACCGGGTTAATCCCATTCCAAATGATCGTACGGTTTCAAGAATTCAAGTATGAAGACGGCATATGAAGACCGTAAATCTCCCCTCGAATGGACAACGATCAAGACTCTGAATTGGTTTGATCCCAATTCAAGGGTCGGGGTAATTGCCCAAACGTACGTGTTGATTTCACGGGTTTGACCCTAGTTCAGACCTAGAGCATGGGTATAAATGGATAGTGTGTCTGACATCGTACCCCACAAAATATTATGTTGTTGATATCCAGTTAATATATAAACGATTGGTGGTAGAGAATTTATTCTCTACTTAACACCCGTTTATATAGTGACGGACGATCAATAGTACGGTATGGAGTGACGGTGTGGCATACTAAGATGCAATGATCAGGGTTTCTTGTTGAAAAGCAGAACCTTGTGGTATGAAGAACATGACTTCACGAGCCTCACAAACCGGTAGAGTCTAAAAAGGGGGAAGGGAACGCAGGGAAAGTAGCACGTTTCTTTCTAGTTAGTAGTCATTTTACTTTTGGAGGATGATGAAATGAGGCGCCTCGGATAGGTCCTATAGGACCGGGGAACGTGTGCTTAGGAATTGCCAATCCTCTAAGCTGTATGTGAGGACCGGCCCTGCAGGATCCAAGGGTTAACTGCGGGTAATCCTGAGACGTTAACTAGAGCGTCTCGAATCGGTAAGGAGTCCTCCCTAGCCTGGACTCATGATGGAAACCCAAATTTCCAATACGACCCCGACGGATTTGATTGTATTACTAGTATTGGAGGCATAATATATGGTACCTATGCTTCCTAGGATTGATACTTATAATTTGAATTGTTTTAAAACATATACACTAATAATAGTATTAGTTACGTATTTGGCGTATTTAGCATGTTTAACCACCATAAGGTAAAACTCTATCCTCTTGGTGTGCGCTGCATTGTGTGATGGGACCTGAGTCTTATGGTGGTTCCATTTTTCAAAAGACATTGCGTTTTGTTACGTTTTACTTATCTGTATTGACACTATATTTATGCACGGCAATCCATTGGTACAACCCGTTCCGCGTTAGCGGCGTGGTCTTTGGATTTGCCTTATTAGTATAAGTTATTTAAGAATTCTCACACCAGTCCCACGACTGACCCATAGTTTGTTTCACCTTTTTGCAAACTTGGGTGCCCTCTCTTCTACACGGGCAGCCAAGTAGACAGGTTCATTCTTTGCTTGGAGCTTTTCTTTGAAGCTGCTTATTTTCTCCCTCTTGGATTCTGCTTGGGAGAAGAGGTGATGACTTGGAGCTTGAAGACTTTTTGTTTCTATTGGCATCATTTCTTTTCTTTTTAGACATCAAACTTATTTCTTTTCTGCAAACTTGTTGTAATAGCTTAGATTCTGTGACTGTGGATTTTCTGTGATTGATGACATTATATTTTTCCGCTGCTATAATGTTATTACTCTATGAATCTCCTTTGCTATATTGTATCTGTGTTCTGTTTTATTGTATTTATGTTGTATTCTAAAAATGATTTCTCCTGCTTTCACTCGTGGAAGTTTGGGGTCGTCACAGAAATCATTTTCAATTCAATTCATTTCGCAATCGTTTTCAATTCAATTCATTTCGAAATCGTTTTCAATTCAATTCATTTCGAAATGAATAAAATCGGTAAAAATATCGTTCACGTCAAAATGGCGTCAATCTAATCAACACGGCTTCATAAATTTCTATTTTCAAATATTTCTATTTCAAATATTTCTTTTTCAAAAATAGTTGTTATTATCTAAATATTTCGTTCAACACATGACCAATCTCAATGGATGAGTACTGTCAACACATGAACTTTTATTTTATATTGATAAAGATGTAAATTTTATTACTAAAATATTTCGTTCAACACATGATCAATCTCAATGGATGAGTATTGTCAACACATGAACCTTTATTTTATAATATTCTTTATTTTTCAAATTGGAATGAGGCCCAATCAATTACCATATAAAGTTAATTATATGGATTTTCATACAACACATGTATATAATAGCATGGAAAAATAATCAACTATCAACCAAAGTGCACTACACTGTATAAGCATCAAATATAGATATTCCACGCTTATAACAGCCTGTCAATCAATCGATCGACATATTTAATCAATCAGGATGAGTGAACTTCAAATTTCATCCCAACACCCGTGTGGGGTTTCAAACAATCAAACACATATTTTATTTGTGTTGTTGGGCGATGTGTAAAATTTATCGTCCCAATCAATGTCATTCAAATAGGTGTACATAAACAAACCGTCCGGTTTATAAATGAATATTTTATTTTATTCACTTCACGTTGAAAATTATATATTTTATTTTCGATAAAACATTTTATTTCAACCTATGAATTTCTATTCAGTTCATTCTTTAAATAAAATGATATTTTTATTTTTCTAACATATTTTAGAAAATTTCGGCGGCATAACGGCACGATACTAGAAACGGGACGAGGCCTAGCCTTATCCCCGGTCTAGTGAAGGCCCACGCCATTCACACATCAATCAATATCACCAAACAACCAAATTCTAATCAAATCATATAACTAATCTATGCAACCAAACAAACAAGTCCATGGTCTGTGGACGATTGTGTCGGGTGCTACTAAGCACGTCTGCATCCTAGTATATATATATATAACTAGAGAAAAGAAAGTGAAAGGTGAGAAATTCTCACCTATAGCTATCCTAGCTCCACGGCTCTTCATTGATAGAAATCTTCCTCGTTCTTCTCTTGTCACTTTCGCCGTCCGGGTTCGCTACATATATAAAAATCACATTTTTATATCGTTGTCATGTATGTGAAACCCACTTCTTTATATTGTCGTTATATATATAAAAATCATTATTTTTATCTCTTTTTCATATATATTTTCGACGCTTCATTCTATATAGAAATTATATTTTTATATTTCTACTTTATAAAAATCATATTTTGAATATTCCTATCATATAAAAATCGAATTTCTACTTCATATAAATAAAAATCGATTTTTTAACTTCACTTCATTATAAAAATTATATTTTTATATTACTCTTCTCCTAATAAAGATTATATTTTTATTACTCTACATGAATAAAAATTATATTTTTAATCTTCACATCATATAAAAATTATATTTTTTTTTGATCTTCACGTCATATAAAAATTATATTTTTATACCTTCTATAAATTAAAAATCGAATTTTTTATCCTTTCTAAACTATAAAAATTATAGTTTTAATATACATAAAGAATCATATCTTTATAGTTTAGTCTTCTATATAAAAACAATATTTTTATTTCAACACTATATGAATTAAAAACTGAAAATCAAACCTTTCTATGCTACATATCTAAATAAAAAAAAACATCTTTAATCTAGAACACGGTTGTTTTTATTTAAAAATCATATTTATTTTACATTAAAAACTGAAAATAAATGCAAGGTGAATTCATATTAAAATTTGAAAGCAAATCCATGTTCATTTTCAGAAATCTCCTTTTTAATATTACCAAATTAATTAAACTTCCCTATACTTCAACAAATCTGAAAATAAAAATAAAGCTCACTGTTTTTTTTTGGAGAGCCAAGATCTGAACAGGGGTAAGGGACGGCGGCCGCAGGTGATAGGGTCCGGCCAGAGGCGACGCAGCGCGTTCAGGCGGTCAGGGGCTTCGCTACAGTGGGCCAGGGCGGAGGTTAGTTGCGGTTGTTTTCGATTTGTGTTAAGGGGGTCTGGACGGATTGAAAGGGAGAAGGAGAGAGGCGGTGGGGGAAGAGGAGGAGCGGAGGGGTAGGGGATCCAGGCTCGACGAGGTTGGCTCCGGCGATGGTCCACGAGGGGACTGAGCGATCGTGGGTTATTTGGGTTTTTTTTTTTATTTCTTTGTTTCGATTATTTACGGGAGGGGGAGGGCTGACTTTGGAGAGGAAAGGATAGGGGGTTAAGGAGAATTATTTTATTATATTTTATTTCATTTTATTTTCAAAAATGTTGACCTTTCATTCGACCACCAAACGAGACCCAACGACTGTCGCCCATAGCGTAATACCCCTATTCCGAACATAATGGGATATGTATCGCAGGCCAATTTTATCGTTCTGACTAGTTTTGATTCAAATTAAAGTATAAATCTTTATATATTCAATTTAAACGCACATTTCAAATTACCGGGGTCACATACTAACTAGAAAAATTCCAGAAAAATATTTTCTAGCTTCGTATTGACGATACGGTCCTAACAAAACTAATTTCGCCGAATTCTGAGACCGTTAGAAAAATGGCCATTTTCCAGTCGATTAAAATCAACTGAAACTGGTCAAACGTGTTTTCCTTTGCCACGCTCACATATTGATTCGAAAAATTATGAAATTTGAAACCTAGCAATAACTTGACATCACGGACCCAACAAAACTGGTTTCGTCGAAATCCGAGGTCGTTTGCAAAATTCCCATTTTTAAGGGCTTGAATTCCATAGCGACTATTCAGAATTTTCAACTGGACATATCTTTTGATTCCCGCTATGAAATTTTGATTTTTCGGATTCGCTGGAAAGATATTATCAATTAGATCCCATTATTTTTGGTTTCACTAAAATCCGGATTATTTTGCACCCGGTACATTCAATTCTAGTTTGAAATCGAATTATCGAACTACCGCGCCATTTTCAATTCTATTTATAATTATATATAAATATTTATATTCTAACGACTACGTATATAATATATACGTTCGAATTATATTCAAAAATAAATTTCTCGTCGATATTATTTAAAATAATTCATTTTAAATAATCAAAATTCGCTAAAATGGCCAAAATAAAAATTTTAAACTGGCCCAGATTTTCCGGGTTGTTACATTCTTGTTGAACCCAGTGTATTTGCCTCAAGAGATACACGTGCGGAAGGTGGTCCCATACCTTGTCAAGTTGGAATCCAATATCCAATAAGCGCCCGCGGTTTTGATTGTATACTACATATGGGGAGCGTGAGATGCAAGCGTTCCTCTAGATTGTTATTTACTTGTATTTAGACATTATGATAATATCAGAGAAAGATATTGATTTCAAAAATTGTTTGGGTTATAGTAAGGTAAAAACCGTCCGTGTTTATGTGTGGACTGGTCTTACTATTATCCTTTATTTCAAAAGGATTTTCAAAGTTAAACAAGTGTGTGTTCTGTAAATTTATCACTGATAGTATTCCAGACTAACCCGATGTATTTTGTTTTAAATCAAATGTGCTTGGGTCAGACCGAGTATGTTCCAGGTTAGGTTTCGCTTGGAGTTTCAGGAGCTAGAAGCAGGCGGCCTCACCGCTAGTTATATAAAGCTATTTTTCTGCTGTGATTGATGTTGTACTCTGATGATTGGTATGTTTATACAGTTCTTTTGTATAAAGGAATTTGATATTATATTTTATTCGTTCCGCTGTGAGATTCTGATATGTTCTTCTTCTTTCTTCTATTCTAATACTTCTTTCTTTCTATTCTCACCCTTTAAATTCTTTCTAGTGACAATCTGGGGGTTCGATACTTGGGTTTTTGGCATGTGATACGGGTTTATGTATTGTTGTCAGAAACTCGAGCTCGAGCTTTTCCCCGGGTCGTTACAGTGGTATCAGAGCTATTGGTTTAGTGATAACCTTGGCTCTGTGGTGTGACTCAATAGAGATGGGGTCAGTAATACCCTAGGTTGAGTTGAGTGTATATACGAGAGCGCGTATTTGTGATTTGATATTGTAACACCCCACCTCCGCTATGGTCACTCACAAACGGAATGCACTTGGTTTGGTGAAGCATTATCGAGGTAAACATGCACAGAAATATTACAAGACAGAACATATATAAAACAGCGGAAGTAAAACAAATTTCATTACCTTATAAAATAAGGTCTAAAGCCTTTTACATCAGAATACATCAAAACCTGCCTTGCAATGGTAAAGAAGCAAAAAAACTTTTCATAAATTATTCCCCAAAATAAAGCGGTCAAGCAGCCATAGCCAAGAGAAGACCACGCTATACATGATGACCTTCAAGTATATGAGGTCCGAACTAAACCACATCATTTCCTCCTTGGAAACCGGGGGGGGGGGGAACGGAAGACAAGAGGCGAATGAAAACGGGGTCAGTCATAAAGACTGGTAAGTCCTATCTACTTCCAGCATAAAAACAGGTAAAGGTAACATGACATGCATAAACTGAAAGTAAACATAAGGATGACGACAAGGTAGATAAGCTAAACCAAGGTAACTGGATGAACTACTGTAGCAAGATAGGCTAAGGTATCATGATAGACTACATGTTAAGATAAATCAAGGTATCACATCGTCAGGTTTCTATCAAGTATATTATCCCAAGGTATCTATCATGTATAACATCCCACGGTATCTATCATGTATAACATCCCAAGGTATTTATCATGTATATTTGCTCTGCACCCCTCGTACTAGTATCCCAACCTGGGTCATGTGTTAACTATGAATGTCCCTTGCCCAATGTCATGTAATGGTCCATGTCAACCAAATATGTAGCATATGTAGGTTTTCCCCACTCGTATGTTTCTTTCCATGTATAAGTTCAATCCTTTGCCGTAGGCCGTACGGGCTTTCCCATGTAAATCTATACCACCTCAACGTAGTACCATTTTAACCTTGAAGTTGTTTTGGACTGCTACCCTTGATCTGGTTATGTTTTCTTAACATGAACTATCGCGTGTTCACTTAGGATTTATGCCACCTAGGACCACCAGGGATTATGCCACCTAATGAACGTTTCCGTGTCTCGGTTTGGGTTCCAGCCACCTAGGGCCACTAGGGATTATGCCACCCGTCAACCGCGCCCTTTATCCCGCGTATGTATCGTGAATCGTTGTCCATGTCTAGACGCACATGTTCCTCAATGTGCCATCCGAGTTCCGTGCCAGGGCAAATCAAGAAATACGGAACTCGGTCGGGAGCTTCAAGTCGTCTGCTGATGCAGATATCAAGGTCTGTTTTTGTACCCGTGGCTATGGTCCCACGTGACCCCTCCCTCAACTACTGAAAGGCAATCCAAGAAAAATCATGTATGAGAACCACATCCCGGCCCCACTATATCCCCACTTTCCTATGGGCCAACCTCACCCATGACTTGATAGCAAGAACATGGTCTGTTGGGGGTTCTCTGCCTTTCCGTTCATACACGATTGACTAAAGATGGTAGGTAGTCGGCGACGCGCTACCCAGGGCAAAATCAAGTATCGTCGACTCCACGCTAATCCATCCCAGTTTTTAGGTCCCTCGCATAGCAACCAAGGCATACTCTTGGCTCTTCTACCGCAGACCTTAACCTCTGTGAGGCCGGGTTTCATGGACCATCTGCCACCTCACAGAGGGATACCAAGAGTACCCTCACGTCCCCCGAAGCTACCGCTTCGTCACCCAGTTCGTTGGAGCCTTTATCTAGGTCAGATAATTTGCTCCTCCTCGTGTTTAGGCGATGACCTACCATACCGGGTTACTCATCCATTCATGAACTAGTCCCATGTCCTTGGCTAAGAATTATTACTTAGTTATACTTAACTAAGGTTTACCACTTAGCTTCATTTCCTCGTTACCCTTGATTTACTACGATTTCCTACCTAGTTCCTCTACTAGGGTTTTGCCTATTGGGTTAAGTGTTGTTATTCAAGTTCTTGGCTTAGCCCGCCTATGAATCATGTCAAGATTGGCTAAGTATTCAAGTCCAAGACCTAGCCCTACAAGTTGGTTAAGTATACCAAGAAGCTCATGACTTAACGCTATTCAATCATCAAGTCAATTTGGTTAAGTACTTGTTTATCCTAACCCTATCAGGTTATCGTGTTAGATTGGTTAAGCACAGATTATCTTAACCTTATCGGATTATCGAGTCGAATTGGTTAAGTATAGGTTAACTTAACCCCATCCACTAATCGTATTATAATGGTTAAGTATATTTAAATGGTCTTATGACTTAACCCTACCAGGTCCACATGTTAGATTGGTTAAGTGTAGGTTACTTAACCTCATCAAATCATCATGTATAATTGGTTAAGTATAAGTTACTTAACCCCATTAAATTATCTTGTTAAGTTGGTTAAGTATTGGCTACTTAACCTCATTGAATTACCAAGTTTAGATTGGTTAAGTGTTTAATTTAACCCCATCGAAGTACCGTGTTTAGCTTAGTTAAGTGTAGGTTAATTAACCCCATCTAATTACCGCGTTTGGATTAGTTAAGTCTAAATTACTTAACCCCATCTAATTACCAAGTCGGATTAGTTAAGCGTGAATTACTTAACCCCATCCCCTAATTGTCTTGTATGGTTAAGTGTCATTAAGAAATCAAGCCCGGTCCCACTTAACCTACCCATTCGTGTCATATCGGTTAAGTGTCATTAGTCAAATTTACTTAACCTTATCATGTGGCATTAATTTAATTAATGCACTCTCAACCTCTCACATTAGACCTTGTTGTGGTTACTAGTTAAGCCGGGCGGGTCCGGGTAGTTTTACACCACAACCTAGTCTAACCTCGGGTCTTAAGCGCGACATGACCAACTTCTCACATTGGATCTTATTGTTTGTAGCCACTAGTTAAGCCGGGCGGGTCCGGGTAGATTTATGCTACAAACTCAACCCAACCTCGAGTTGGCCACTTTCATGTTTGGTCTAGTGTTATATTACACTTACAACCCATACGTGTCTAGTTTCAAGTCCCATGTTTACCCTACGTGTAATGTCCCCATTTTGGTTTAACTTACATGTCGTGTTCACATGTAACCTCAAGTCAAGTTTTTCGCGTCATTCTCATGTTTGTCTATCCTACCCCAAATCATGTTTTCACTTGAGTAAAAGCGAGCCAACATAGTAGGTATACTATGGCTACATGTAGACCCCAAAACATGCACGATGCCACAAAAGGGATTGGCTCCAAACATGCATGGTATCATAATGGGGTTTGGCCTTAGAACATGAACGATAGTGTCATATAGGGATTGGCCATAAGCGTGCATAACATAAAAGGGGATTGGCCACAAGCATTCATAATGTCATAAAGGAATTGGCCACAAACTTGCATGTTATCATAGGAAATTTGGCTACAAACTTGCATGTTGTCATAACGGGATTTGACCTTACATAAACATGATATCATAAGGGGGTTGGTTTCATTTACATGCATAAGCCCCAAAGTCCAATTTATGCAACTATTTCACAAGTCAAAGTGGCTCTAAGTGTTCATGCTATCATACTACAAGTAAAGGTCCAATCTTGCATGGCAAACTAAGTCCAATGCAACATGAATAGCATGGTTTAGTCGCTAAAACATAACCCAAAGTCATATGTTCATGATAAAGGGGCAAACTAGGTTTACATAGGTTAACATACTCATGTTACATCGCATTTTATCCCATGTCATCATTAAACTACCGTTAACATCTCGAAGTAGCTAGAACTTACATAGCGAGGCTTAGGAAAAGGATCATGCATCATCTTGACGAAGAAAGGTGGCTCCTTTGTCGAAGAACCGTCATGAAATCGCCGTAGCAACGTTGATCGAGCCTCGATTTGGTGTAGCAAGCTCGCACCTTTCGATTCGGATCCGATTTGCATGCATAGTCTCTTGGAGTTGGAGATGGAGGCCATGATCACTTGGCATTTGGGCAGCACTTCGTGGCATGAGTGATTTGTGAGGGTTTAGGGTAGGCTTAGGGGTCTTTTTATAGAGATTAGGAGTAGTTTAGGCTGTAGGATAAACCCTAGGATAGATCTGAACCCTCAAAAATCGTCACAAGCCTCCAAAACAAGACCCAGGAGCCAAAACCAGAAGCAGGTGCACCAGGTCGCTGGTTCGACCAGGGGGTCGACCCAGGGGTCGACACCCATGTCGACCCCCTAAGGAGGGTTCGACCCAGGGGTCGACACCCATGTCGACCCCCTGGAGGGGGGGTCGACCCAGGGGTCGACACCCTGTGTGTCTGGCGGGAATTTTCCCGCCTTCTCTTTCTGGGCTGAGTTTCAAATCTGTTTTCGGATTTGAATTTTCGTGAAACTTCGTTGGGCCTTAACTGGGTCATACGGACTCCGATTTACGAAATTTCGGACTCTATTTCGCGTATTTTTCCGAGATGAACGCAATGGCGCAAGCCGTTTATCCTGATTCAGATTTTACAATTTAATTATGCCTTGATTCTTGTCTTAACACGCTGCAAAAATTCGGGTTGTTACATCCTCCCCAACTTAAAGGATTTCGTCCCCGAAATCTCCAAGTTAGGAAGAACGTGTCCTACCATCCATCACCCATCTACTCAAAACATCATCCACAGGCAACCATGGTCCTTAGATGATTTCTAATGCCATATGAACATATGCAAGAAAGTGTGTGTATATGTTCCTTAGCTAATGCTAATGATCAGGCCTGAATGATCTTCTAATGCAAATTATGTTTAGTGCCATGAATCCAACATGTATGCAAATAGTCCTAGTCATATAAACACTATATGTGTGCACAAACATTCATTCATATGCAACATCCACATGATAACACATTCAATTTCATCCATAAACAGGTATAAATACTCGTGCATATGCAATATGAAATGTGAGTGCGTCGATCTAGTATCTAATGTGTATTCGCGCATCCACGAGCAACCATTTGCAACCATATCAATCATAACATGTTTCAAACACATGTTTACATCCATAGGATTCTACCTAAGGTTCTCACGATAGGATCGAGGAGATAAACAAGGTAAACTCCCTACGTGGTTAGCAATAGAAACAGGACCGAGAGGATATTCACCAAAAGATAACATGCGAGCAAGCTCTACAGGAAAAACCAGGGATCAAGGATACACTCTTTAAAAAGAGGTACGATGCGCGTGTCTAGCCTTACGTCTTCTAAGTCGCGTTTCCTTGAGCTTAATTCCTCGGTGCCTTGACCATCTTTTTAACTCCATGATTTCGTAGCTCCTTGATTTCTATTTCCAAGATATGAGTTAGAACTCATTTCATTGTCGCCTCTTATTCCACTTTCACTTATCCTTTCCCTAGTATACTTGGCTCAAACGTATCCACTTACTCATGCAAGATTTCCAAAATTCACTAGGGAATTCTGGATCTCGTTGCCGATGCCAATCCATGTGGCCAAGAGTACTTACTAGGGTGATTCCCATAACTCATGCATAAGCGAAACAAACCATCCGCCTTAGCGGCGAATTCTATTCAAACGGATTACCAACAACTGCATCCCGAGATTCTAGGTAACTAACCACGACAGAACCCGAAAGGTTACACGAGACTTCGAGGGTATCACCAAGGTGAGTCGAGAGTCTAACTACCCTCTTTCCAAAACCGAGAAAGGCACCCCTTATTGGGTGACCACTTTACCCCTAGAATCTATCCGTAGCCGAGACATGTCATTCTCAAATCCAAACAAGTCACGAAGAAATGGACCAACTCCCCAACCAGATTTTTGGGACAAAAACTGGGATCCTCTACCATGCTAGTACTAAGGTGCAGAGACTCAACTATCCAAGCAGACTTAAATGATACGATGATCAAGACAAAGTCTGGACGGGATGATAGAAAAGAACGACTAAACCTTTACCAGAAACGGTACCATCTCTTTTAGGTACCCTAGAAATGGGAGCGTACAATTGCCCTCTCCGATGATCTTGTCCTTGTCCTCCTTGGTGGACTAAGCCATACCAACGAGTTGCTTATCCTTAAGCTCGCGTCCTTTATCCTTACTCTTATTATCCTTCCTTGTACCACGACAACAGGTCTCTCGAGAACCACCTCCATCGTACGGAAAACACCTACGTGGCTAGACAAAGATTAGTCACAGTTAGAACTACTGTGACTACAGATGGAGGAAAGAAAGGAAAAGAGGTTCAATCAAGGAATCAAAGGATAGTGCTAACGGCTTTTTGGGAATAGCCTTTAAAAACTTTTCTTGAAAAATGCTTCTTTGTAAACGGTTTCTCAAATAGTTTTCAGAAGGTTTTAAAAACTTTTGCCCAGTCTGGTAACCTTCTGCTCTGATACCAAATGTAACACCCCACCTCCGCTAGGGTCACTCACAAAGGGAATGCACTAGGTTTGGTGAAGCATTATCGAGGTAAACATGCACAGAAATATTACAAGACAGAACATATATAAAATAGCGGAAGTAAAACAAATTTCATTACCTTATAAAATAAGGTCTAAAGCCTTTTACATCAGAATACATCAAAACCTACCTTGCAATGGTAAAGAAGCATAAAACCTTTTCATAAATTATTCCCCAAAATAAAGCGGTGAAGCAGCCATAGCCAAGAGAAGACCACGCTATACATGATGACCTTCAAGTATATGAGATCCGAACTAAACCACATCATTTCCTCCCTGAAAACCTGGGGGGGGGGGGGGGGGAAGGAAGACAAGAGGCGAAAGAAAACGAGGTCAGTCATAAAGACTGGTAAGTCCTATCTACTTCCAGCATAAAAACAGGTAAAGGTAACATGACATGCATAAATTGAAAGTAAACATAAGGATGACGACAAGGTAGATAAGCTAAACCAAGGTAACTGGATGAACTACTGTAGCAAGATAGGCTAAGGTATCATGATAGACTACATGTTAAGATAAATCAAGGTATCACATCGTCAGGTTTCTATCAAGTATACTATCCCAAGGTATCTATCATGTATAACATCCCACGGTATCTATCATGTATAACATCCCAAGGTATTTATCATGTATATTTGCTCTGCACCCCTCGTACTAGTATCCCAACCCGGGTCATGTGTTAACTATGAATGTCCCTTGCCCAATGTCATGTAATGGTCCATGTCAAACTAATATGTAGCATATGTAGGTTTTCCCCACTCGTATGTTTCTTTCCATGTATAAGTTCAGTCCTTTGCCGTAGGCCGTACGGGCTTTTCCATGTAAATCTATACCACCTCAACGTAGTACCATTTTATCCTTGAAGTTGTTTTGGACTACTACCCTTGATCTGGTTATGTTTTCTTACCATGAACTATCGCGTGTTCACTTAGGATTTATGCCACCTAGGACCACCAGGGATTATGCCACCTAATGAACGTTTCCGTGTCTCGGTTTGGGTTCCAGCCACCTAGGGCCACTAGGGATTATGCCACCCGTCAACCGCGCCCTTTATCCCGCGTATGTATCGTGAATCGTTTTCCATGTCTAGACTCATATGTTCCTCAATGTGCCATCCGAGTTCCGTGCCAGGGCAAATCAAGAAATACGGAACTCGGTCGGGAGCTTCAAGTCGTCTGCTGATGCAGATATCAAGGTCTGTTTTTGTACCCGTGGCTATGGTCCCACGTGACCCCTCCCTCAACTACTGAAAGGCAATCCAAGAAAAATCATGTATGAGAACCACATCCCGGCCCCACTATAGCCCCACTTTCCTATGGGCCAACCTCACCCATGACTTGATAGCAAGAACATGGCCTGTTGGGGGTTCTCTGCCTTTCCGTTCGTACACGATTGACTAAAGATGGTAGGTAGTCGGCGACGCGCTACCCAGGGCAAAATCAAGTATCGTCGACTCCACGCTAATCCATCCCAGTCTTTAGGTCGCTCGCATAGCAACCAAGGCATACTCTTGGCTCTTCTACTGCAGACCTTAACCTCTGTGAGGCCGGGTTTCATGGACCATCTGCCACCTCACAAAGGGATACCAAGAGTACCCTCACGTCCCCCGAAGCTACCGCTTCGTCACCCAGTTCGTTGGAGCCTTTATCTAAGTCAGATAATTTGCTCCTCCTCGTGTTTAGGCGATGACCTACCGTACCGGGTTACTCATCCATTCATGAACTAGTCCCGTGTCCTTGGCTAAGAATTATTACTTAGTTATACTTAACTAAGGTTTACCACTTAGCTTCATTTCCCCGTTACCCTTGATTAACTACGATTTCCTACCTAGTTCCTCTACCAGGGTTTTGCCTATTGGGTTAAGTGTTGTTATTCAAGTTCCTGGCTTAGCCCGCCTATGAATCATGTCAAGATTGGCTAAGTATTCAAGTCCAAGACCTAGCCCTACAAGTTGGTTAAGTATACCAAGAAGCTCATGACTTAACCCTATTCAATCATCAAGTCAATTTGGTTAAGTACTTGTTTATCCTAACCCTATCAGGTTATCGTGTTAGATTGGTTAAGCACTGATTATCTTAACCTTATCGGATTATCGAGTCAGATTGGTTAAGTATAGGTTAACTTAACCCCATCCACTAATCGTATTATAATGGTTAAGTATATTTAAATGGTCTTATGACTTAACCCTACCAGGTCCACATGTTAGATTGGTTAAGTGTAGGTTACTTAACCTCATCAAATCATCATGTATAATTGGTTAAGTACAAGTTACTTAACCCCATTAAATTATCTTGTTAAGTTGGTTAAGTATTGGCTACTTAACCTCATTTAATTACCAAGTTTAGATTGGTTAAGTGTTTAATTTAACCCCATCGAAGTACCGTGTTTAGCTTAGTTAAGTGTAGGTTACTTAACCCCATCTAATTACCGCGTTTAGATTAGTTAAGTCTAAATTACTTAACCCCATCTAATTACCAAGTCGGATTAGTTAAGCATGAATTACTTAACCCCATCCCCTAATTGTCTTGTATGGTTAAGTGTCATTAAGAAATCAAGCCCGGTCCCACTTAACCTACCCATTCGTGTCATATCGGTTAAGTGTCATTAGTCAAATTTACTTAACCTTATCATGTGGCATTAATTTAATTAATGCACTCTCAACCTCTCACATTAGACCTTGTTGTGGTTACTAGTTAAGCCGGGCGGGTCCGGGTAGTTTTACACCACAACCTAGTCTAACCTCGGGTCTTAAGCGCGACATGACCAACTTCTCACATTGGATCTTATTGTTTGTAGCTACTAGTTAAGCCGGGCGGGTCCGGGTAGATTTATGCTACAAACTCAACCCAACCTCGAGTTGACCACTTTCATGTTTGGTCTAGTGTTATATTACACTTACAACCCATACGTGTCTAGTTTCAAGTCCCATGTTTACCCTACGTGTCATGTCCCTATTTTGGTTCAACTTACATGTCGTGTTCACATGTAACCTCAAGTCAAGTTTTTCGCGTCATTCTCATGTTTGTCTATCCTACCCCAAATCATGTTTTCACTTGAGTAAAAGCGAGCCAACATAGTAGGTATACTATGGCTACATGTAGACCCCAAAACATGCACGATGCCACAAAAGGGATTGGCTCCAAACATGCATGGTATCATAATGGGGTTTGGCCTTAGAACATGAACGATAGTGTCATATAGGGATTGGCCATAAGCGTGCATAACATAAAAGGGGATTGGCCACAAGCATGCATAATGTCATAAAGGAATTGGCCACAAACTTGCATGTTATCATAGGAAATTTGGCTACAAACTTGCATGTTTTCATAACGGGATTTGACCTTACATAAACATGATATCATAAGGGGGTTGGTTTCATTTACATGCATAAGACCCAAAGTCCAATTTATGCAACTATTTCACAAGTCAAAGTGGCTCTAAGTGTTCATGCTATCATACTACAAGTAAAGGACCAATCTTGCATGGCAAACTAAGTCCAATGCAACATGAATAGCATGGTTTAGTCGCTAAAACATAACCCAAAGTCATATGTTCATGATAAAGGGGCAAACTAGGTTTACATAGGTTAACATACTCATGTTACATTGCATTTTATCCCATGTCATCATTAAACTACCGTTAACATCTCGAAGTAGCTAGAACTTACATAGCGAGGCTTAGGAAAAGGATCATGCATCATCTTGACGAAGAAAGGTGGCTCCTTTGTCGAAGAACCATCATGAAATCGCTGTAGCAACGTTGATCGAGCCTCGATTTGGTGTAGCAAGCTCGCACCTTTCGATTCGGATCCGATTTGCATGCATAGTCTCTTGGAGTTGGAGATGGAGGCCATGATCACTTGGCATTTGGGCAGCACTTCGTGGCATGAGTGATTTGTGAGGGTTTAGGGTAGGCTTAGGGGTCTTTTTATAGAGATTAGGAGTAGTTTAGGCCGTAGGATAAACCCTAGGATATATCTGAACCCTCAAAAATCGTCACAAGCCTCCAAAACAAGACCCAGGAGCCAAAACCAGAAGCAGGTGCACCAGGTCGCTGGTTCGACCAGGGGGGTCGACCCAGGGGTCGACACCCATGTCGACCCTCTGGAAGGGGGGGGGGGGTTCGACCCAGGGGTCGACACCCTGTGTGTCTGGTTGGAATTTTTCCGCCTTCTCTTTCTGGGCTGAGTTTCAAATCTGTTTTCGGATTTGAATTTTCGTGAAACTTCGTTGGGCCTTAACTGGGTCATACGGACTTCGATTTACGAAATTTCGGACTCTATTTCGCGTATTTTTCCGAGACGAACGCAATGGCGCAACCCGTTTATCCTGATTCAGATTTTACAATTTAATTCTGCCTTGATTCTTGTCTTAGCACGTTGTAGAAATTCGGGTTGTTACAGATATAAAATTATTTTTGAAATTATTTTTGCCTAATTTATTTTATAATAAAATAAAAGTAAAGGTTTTGGATTTGTTAATGTTGATTGTGTGATATGTTTGGATGGTGTGCTCGATCTCATGGATATGAACCTGAACATGAATCGATTTGGTTGAAAACCAAAATGAAATAAATAATTCGAATAATCAATCGAGACAAATAAATTTGAATGGATAATCAAGAGAAATAAATGAAGTGATTATAAATGATTATAGTCTCATGTGGATTGAATTGTGTGTATAATTGGATGATATGGATGATAGGGATGTTTGGAACATAACTAACATTTGTTTGATAACTGATGAATTCATTTGAGTTGAGAACAGGTGCAGAAGTGTCAATTCAGCTTTAAAAACCATTCAAGAGAAAATTCGGGAGTTAATCGAATCCAGTTTGAGTAGAGCTGCATTAAAATTAAACAAGCTCAAGTATAAATTATCGCTTATCGCATAATAACGCTCGCAAAAAGGTACGCCAACGCAAATATGAAATTTTGGTTTTTATTTGGGTTTTGAGTTTGGAATTTTTTATTTTTCCGACCATGAGAGTCGATGTATATATATTTCTTGAACATGCGATATTGCAGATGTCCTTCGTACAGGGAAGACTCTGCCAAAAAATTTCCAAAATTTAAGGTGTTAGAAAATTTTCGGAACTTTTGGAAAATTTTGTTGATAATAATGAATTTGTTTTTCGATTAGAATTTGTTTGGATTGATTCTTGATTAAAGATTTAGAAAGTGAAGATTTTAATTAAAATGATTTTTGAAATATAATGGGTTTGTAACATACTTCTTACCTTAGCAATTTCGGGGACGAAATTCTTTTAAGGCGGAAGGAATGTAACGTCCCAGGATTTTTACCAGTTATTTAATATTTTAAAATGGTTTAAATATGGTTTATATTAAATTTTATTAATATATTCGTTATTAAATCAATGTTAGAACGTTTAATTTATAATTATATTATATAACGAGCTACATCGGTGCGGTAGTTCGTAATATAGCGTTTTGAACTTCAATTGGTTATACAGAATTCAAAACAAGTCGGATTTCTTCGAAACAAGGAACGTTAGAACCGTATTGATGATAATTTTCATATGGAAGAGAAAAATTCAGATTTCGTGTTATAGTTTGTTATTTATGGCCAAATTAAATTTTCAAATAGTCGCTGTGGAAATCGCTATTAAAATATAGGCCTTTAAAATGGCCATTTTGCAAACGGACGCCGTTTTCGATGAAACTAGTTTCATTAGAACCGTATCGTTAAATTATTGTACGGTGTTGAATGGCGTGGCAAACCGATGTCATATATGGCCACGGCAGCCACAAACGCCCGTTCAATTTCTATAGCGCGTAATTAAATTAATAAAGGGATAATTGGGCATAACTTGAGCAGACGATCAAATTAGGCCACGAAACCAATTCCGTTGAGTTCGTATCGTCGATTAGAGTCAGGATAGGTATATAGTTTGCAATTTTTGGAAACCGGATAATTTGGCGTTAAAAAGGGCATTGCGGTGCACGTAAAAATAGCCTACCGGGGAAACAGTCTCAGAATGCGACGAAACTGGTGCCTTTGGGTTCGTATTGAAGAATCATTATAGAATTTCAAAGTTTCAAATTTTTTTGATTTACCTAGTGATCGTGAAAAATTAAAATGCGTGTTCATTTCTGGTTTTATAAAGGGAATTTTTTCAAACGAGGTCAGAATTCGACGAAATTTGTCCCATTGGGACCGGAATACCTTTTTACACCGAGATTGGTTTTTTTATCAGTAGACGAGAGTCGTTTATGGTGGTTTTGGCGTATTACCTCACGACGAAGTATCGTTTAATAGTAAAATAATAAAATATTTTAATAACAATAATAAAATAAAATAAAAAGGGACTGAAACAAATCTTACGAGATTTAAACCCAAAAATCTAGTCATATCCTTTTCGAAACAACGGAAAAAGAAAATCCCTGCGCAACAGATTTTGCATGTGAAACTCTGATGAAAGAAAATATTTCGCACATGCATTTGCCCAGTCCTCTGAAGCAAAACAGAGAGCCCATGTGATCGAGTTCCTTGGCAGCCAAGGTCTTGCCTTTATAAATACAGCTGCTGTTTTATTTCATTAGACAAGAAAAAAAAGACACTGCAAACACATCATCTTCGTTGGGTCATTTTCACCACATTCTGCAGACAACCCATGGCCTTAATTACACTGATCTAAGGAGCAGACCTACATCCCTATGGTGTATATATTCCTTGGCATGCAAGGATCGATCGCCTATAAATACGTGAAGCTTCTTCTCTGCTGAAATGTCGAACTATACAACTGAATGGCGAGCAAAAATATAAAGAAAACAAAACAAACAATAGGTTGCCTCATCTCTCCAAAACTAGCAAATGGTTCTTCTCCATTAATTTGAAACATCAACCCTCCATTTTCTTTGTGCGCCTCATGCATGGCAGCATGGAAACCTGACAGCAGCATGGAGCAGCTCGCATAGGAACTTGAGGACCAGATTTCATGCAGTGCAAGTGGAAAAAGAAATAGGAAGCTGAAGAAAAGGAGGAGGCAACTCGCAGAGGATGTTGCGAGATGAATGGGTAGGCGGTGGAGCGGACGTTGCAGAAGTCGAGGGTGGGATTGCTTCATGGGAATGGGCGAGTTTCGGTGGTACGTGATTATGCTTGTCCGCAAATTGGTATAAAGAAAACAAAGGAGAAGAAGAGATGCATAAAAAACTAGGGAAAATGGTTGCATGGTTTCGCAAACAAGATTTAAAAGGGGTGTGTTTGTTCGGTGTTAGCAGGAGCGGTGTAGGGTGCAGAGTGCTGGGGAAGTTCGGTTTGCATGGTTGAGTACAGCTGGCGCCGTGTGTTAGAAAAAAAGAAGAGATCAGTGAGGGGGTTGGTGTAGTATAAGGGACGGATGATGTTCATGGGGATGGTTTAGTTGCATGACTGTTTACTGGAAGAAAGTGTGTAAGGAAAGTATATATATAGTGGCGTAATGGAGCAAGTAAGAGGTAGCAGGCTTACTGATGGAAGATGGAGCGTAAGGCAAAAGGGATGTGAAGAAATAATGTACAGGAGGTATCATTAAAAAAAAAAAGGGAAAAAAAAGGAAAAAAAGGGAGAAAGGCCAAAAAACGAATTGCCTGGAGGGGAGGGCACTAACGTGCATGGATGTATGGTGGAAGGTTTCAAGAAGTTAATGCTGTGCTGGAGAGAAGACACCAACGTGACTAATCACCTGACTAAGGTAATTAAAGATTTTTAATGTTGACAAACTAAATAATTTATAAAAATAGTACATATATATATATATATTTGAAATGGGGATATTTTGGTGGCATGTCATCAGAATCCAATAAAAACAAGAGACACGAAACCACAACAACCAAGGTTATCAGTCGAGCTGGTTTGGCCAGAATCAGATGCAACCAGAATATTGTTTAATTTTAAACGTCTGTTTAAAATTAAACGGAACAACGTGCGCACCGTCATTCGAAATAAAAGGTGAGTTAATTCTCATACCTTCTGGAATTCTGTGATGTGGTAAATTCATATTAAAATATAATTTACCATTTAAAATATAAATTGGTTGATTGGTTGCTATTGGTTGTTATTGTTTAATTGGTTGCCGTCAGTTATATTTCGTCGTTTTAAATTTATAGATTATTGAAATTTATTTCATATATTATTATGAAATGTATAACGAGCTGTGATGCAGGGAAGAACAGATTGGAGGGATCCGACCGGATTCCTCAAATATTTTATATGTTGTTTGTTTGTTTCATATTGTTGATATATGAACTGATTTAACCTCATATGGTAGAGAAACCCTGTTTGAGCGTGATGGTTGAATAAACATTCACCCGTGTTATGTTTAAAATCAACCGACAATGTTGATTTGGTAATTGGCAGTGAATGACCTAAAATGAATAGTTTTAAACGTCGTTTTACTGTTCGGTGAATTGACGCAGTTTTAAAGTTATAAATTATTTTATAACTGAACTGAAGTTTTTTTCAGATATTTTATACGAGTAATTAAAATAGAAATTTATAAATAAATATTTTTAATCGATTTTATACAAGGATTAAATATACAAGTTTCCAAAACAAGATTTGTAAATATGATTTGTAAACGAATGCAAAGGTTTAAATAAGATTTTACTTGATCGTTAAATTAAGTAAAATGAATTCAAATGAAATGAAACTTTTAAGGAAAATAGTTAATTGATTTGAAATAGACTGAAATATAATGGTGGTTTCATAATAAGATATAAGAAGCGTGAAAAGATATTAAATGGATTATTACGAGTATTAAGGAAGAAATCCAAGCAATGTTTAAAAATGAGGTTTTTGAAACCAAAGTGATGATTTTAAAGGTTAAAGTATGGAGTTGAGCGAAACGTGTAATTGAAATAGGAATTACGAAGGCAAAGAAAAATATACATAATTGGGTTGTGTTAAATATTGGTAAATGATTTTTGGAAAGAGATTCCAAGTAATGAGGTCTCGTTATAAAGGAGATGGTAAAGGGATTTCAAACCCAAGATATAAATGCCCAAATCAATGGAATCAAGTTATTTGATAAGAGCTTTTATTATAAATCGAAGTGTTATAAGCGAAATAAGATTTAAGTTAAAAGTGGTGTTTTGTGGACTTGTACTTAATCAAACGAATTAAGTAAAAAGATTTTATTATAATGGATTTCAAATATAAGAAATTGTTTATAAAACCAGATTTGAAATTCGAGATGGTAAATAAGATTTTGGTGAAATGGTTAAGTTACTAACCGGTATTTATTCTGAGATAAGAGCGTTGTCGATCAAGGTCTGAGAGGTAAATAAAATACCCCAACTTGGACGATTTCATTATTGTCGAGGAATGGTATTGGGTTGAAACGAGTGAAAAGGTATTGAAATTGGTATGATATCCCTTACGAGATGTAATGAACATAAGTGTGAGATTTTGAATTCATAAATACTACTACAATAGTGGTTTCAAAATAAATATGAAAGTTTGGTTTTAAAATGATAAGTCGACATTTGCTGTAACCAAATTAGAATTGGTAATTTGGTTTATACCATTAAGTAAAATATATGTATATCGAGATGCTAAATAAGGAAGAAAAGGAAAAAGGTTTAAAGAATTATATTGGTGTCTCCAAAAGGAATGGAAAGTGGGATATACATATATATACACACATGCCGAAAGTATTTAAAATTGTTTTTGTTATAATTAAGAATAAATATATTTAAAGAGGCCAAGTCATGCCAAGTACTGAATCAGTGAATTCATTGTATTGACACATTTGTTATTTGATAGTTAAAACACCGACTATCAAACCTGACCAATACGATTGTTGGTATGGAAAGACCGGGATCGAATTTATATTCGAAAACCATTCCGACCAACAAATACGTGAAGATATCAGAAGACGGTCGAGATGGAGCATTGAAGACCGTGGATCTTCATAAGCGGAAGAACTACTAATAATCTCTGGTCTGCAGCCAGAGATGTACGGTGGTTCTGTCGTGGTTGGAATCCACGGGTGGCAAGGACTTCTCGCTACTGATCCATGGGGTGATTCCTATATGAGATGCAGTAGAAGAGTGCCTTCGGTTCATCTTGTTCCTGGATGACTTGTATGGACGAGTGTCTGACAGAGTATTTCCAAAGGGGTCACGTACGTTGATTTCTTCAAACGTATTTCTGTTGATGGCGGAGAAGGCCGTACACCTTCTCTTAGCTAACCGCACAGTATTTTTGTGGATGTCAATTAGTGATATCCAGAGGATCTGACGATGTAGCATTCAAAGTGAATGGTGGCCAGATGTTCGAAAAGAGTTCTAGCCTCAAAGCCTCATCAACCGGGAAATGACAAAAATCGGGCAGGCAGCATGGCTATGTGGGTCGCTCCCATTAGGGTGTATGATCACCTATCTAGAGAAATTCCATTTGCTTCTTAATCTATGTTCGATGCTGTCCCTTTTCGGGCAGGCGTTTGCTGATCCCAACCGCCGGTGATATACATTCGATACACTCAAGCGAAATGAGTGGTCGGTCATGTGAGGGCCGGGTTGCAAGACATTCTTTTTGAACCCAGTGTATTTGCCTCAAGAGATACACGTGCGGAAGGTGGTCCCATACCTTGTCAAGTTGGAATCCAATATCCAATAAGCGCCCGCGGTTTTGATTGTATACTACATATGGGGAGCGTGAGATGCAAGCGTTCCTCTAGATTGTTATTTACTTGTATTTAGACATTATGATAATATCAGAGAAAGATATTGATTTCAAAAATTGTTTGGGTTATAGTAAGGTAAAAACCGTCCGTGTTTATGTGTGGACTGGTCTTACTATTATCCTTTATTTCAAAAGGATTTTCAAAGTTAAACAAGTGTGTGTTCTGTGAATTTATCACTGATAGTATTCCAGACTGACCCGATGTATTTTGTTTTAAATCAAATGTGCTTGGGTCAGACCGAGTATGTTCCAGGTTAGGTTTCGCTTGGAGTTTCAGGAGCTAGAAGCAGGCGGCCTCACCGCTAGTTATATAAAGCTATTTTTCCGCCGTGATTGATGTTGTACTCTGATGATTGGTATGTTTATACATTTCTTTTGTATAAAGGAATTTGATATTATATTTTATTCGTTCCGCTGTGAGATTCTGATATGTTCTTCTTTCTTCTATTCTAATACTTCTTTCTTTCTATTCTCACCCTCTAAATTCTTTCTATTGACAATCTGGGGGTTCGATACTTGGGTTTTTGGCAAGTGATACGGGTTTATGTATTGTTGTCAGAAACTCGAGCGTCGAGCTTTTCCCCGGGTCGTTACAATTTCCCGTTCTAACCTTGTGTCCCCAGACTAACAGATTTCAGATTAACTTGTTTACAAGTTTCAGACATACAGAGTTCAGATTTACTAGTTCACTGATCAGACAATCAAGTTAATAAGTTTTCAGACTAACGGATCAGATGTACAGTTTTAACAGACTTACAGATTGTCTAACTTTGTATTGGGCCTACAGATGCATGAAACGGGTTTATTTGATTCATCGGTCCAGTTGGTTTAACCCTATCCACCCCAGACGTTTTTAGACACCACATTTCCCTTAAATTTGCATTAATTAAATGTTAATGCATAGACCACTCACATTAGGTCGGTAGCTTGTGGCCGCTGGATGTGCCGGGCAGTTCCGGGCAGACTTCTGCCATAAGCCAGACCTAACCTCGTGTCTAAGCATATTCTAGTTATGCCTATGACCTCTCACATTAGACTGACAGTTTGCAGTTGCTGGTTAAGCCGATTGGTTCCGGGAAGGCTTCTACCGCAAATAGAGTCTAACCTCCTATCAGAGCCTTTTTTTTCCAATGCAAATTATACAGATATCAGACTAATTATGTCCATTTAACAGATTAAACTTGTTTACAAGTTACAGCAGATTAATCAAATTTCCATTTTTTACTCAATCTTAGATCGAGTCTACGGATTTTCATACCCAAATTACAATTATTCAGCTTTCAACAGATTAAGCAATTAAACGGATAACAGATCTACCAGATTAGATGATTCAACAGATTTAGCAGATTAGGCAATTCAACATATTTAGCAGATAACAGATTTAGCAGATTAGGCAATTTAACAGATTTAGCAGATAACAGATTTAGCAGATTAGGCAATTCAACAGATTTAGCAGATAACAGATTTAGCATATTAGTTCAACAGATTATATATTTCTAAAATTCTATATACCTATCTTGCCTAATCATAAATTAAGCCTAAAATTACATGCCTAAATCATGGTCATTATTCATAATACAGCATATGCCCAAATTTTTAGTTAAACTGTGCACAGTACAGAATATTCTCTAAAAGCCCAAATCATGATATACCATATGAATTATGCATAATTATAGCCTTTAATGCCAAATATCCAAAAATCTACTTTTAGGCGTATTCACATTGATAGTTATCCTATTATAATATAGGTCTCCTCGCCTAAGTCACATATTCCTTTTTCAAGTCATGAATCGTTACATAAAATTTACCCAAAGGTCTAGATCTTTAAATTATAACATCTCAAAATCAGATCTTAATTTTAAACATGCGTTATGTCCACCAAGTTTCAAGTCATATGTTATCATACAATGATTTCTCTTCTTCCAAATTACAGAGTATACACAGATCTAGATCTAATTTCCAGCATATGTCCATTTCTCAAATCAGTCACAGATCAGTCATGTCCAATTATGCATCGTTCATTCTTTTTCCCAAAATTTAGTGTCCGTGCGTTAATCTCTTATGAGATTTGGCGCAGGCTCGTGGTAGCCTGGCTATAAACTAAAAGGAAGAAAAGAGGGAACATATACAGAACAGTCACAATAATATTAACAAGATAGATCCAAAGAAAAGTATGCATAACCATAGATCCAAATTCACAAAAATGTCAAGATAATTATTAAATTTCATATCTGAAAACAATTGTACTCACAAAAGGGAACGATTCTTGATTTCCGGGACCTGCATTCTAACATTGAATAGCACTCCTTTGGCGTAAACTATTGATTAGATTAGAAAATAGTTTTTCTCTTTTAACTCTATTCAAACTGGAAGAAGAGGCACAAGTTCTAGTTTTGATTCTAGTAGAGTAGCGACGCAATTTTTATTTTTAATTAGAATAGAGGCAGAGTATATGCAGAATGAAATTGTGTGGAGAGAAAGCTGGGGTTGGGAGGTGTTTAAATAGGTTAGAGCTCACAAATATGGTCAGAAAGGCATCCAAGTGCAGAAAAATGGATCTGTCTCCAGATCTGGAAAAGGTGGAGGGTGAGGTCGACCCTAAGGTCGACCCTAAGGTCGACCTGTTTACCTAGGTCGACCCCCAGGTCGACCCTAGTGTCGACCTGGGTCCTGGGCAGGAATTTTCCCGCCCAGCCCGGGCCTCTGCTTTGAATTTCGGGCTGGTTTTTATTGGAACTTCTAAAGGCCATATCTTCTTCATACGGAGTCCGATTAACGCAAACTTGGACTCTATTCCAAGAAGAATTTCGAGACGAACGCAATGGCATAACCCGTTTCCCTTAAGTATTCTATTACAATTTAATTATTCTCTGGTTTGTCGTTCTTATGTTCACAGAAAATACGGGGCGTTACTTTCTCCCCTCCGTAAAGGATTTCGTCCCCGAAATCTTCAAGTTAAGAAGAATGTGTCCTACCATCCAATCACCCATCTACTCAACCATCATCCACAAGCACCCATTGTCCTTAAAAACTTATAACATTGTATGAACATATGCAAAAGTGTGTGTATATGTTCCTCATCTAATGCAAAGATCAGGCGGTCCACTGATTCAGTTGACCTCCTTAATGCGAATTATGTCAGTGCCATGGGTCCAACATGTATGCAATTTTCCTATTTGATACATATCATTTCTATATGAGTGCATAACCGTTCATTCATATGCAACATCCATGTGCTGAGTCAACCATTTTGCATCCATAAAAATTTTAAAAATGTACACACATCCATATGTAGTATGAGAGTGTTTTTGAGCCGATCTAGTGCCTAGTGTGTGTATATGCATCCACGAGCAACCATTTGCATCCACTTGCAACCATCAAACCTAACATGTCTCAAACACATGTTTACACCCATTAGTTTCTACCTAAAGGTCGAAGATTTGATCGATATGCTACAACTGAGTGACAGAAGCAAGTACGATTAAAATAAGAGCTTTGTTCATATTAGACATCGGTTTAAGAGAATAACCCCTAAGTATCAACCCCAAAGACCGAAATCAACATCAGATTGACACTCAAAGAATTACTCCCATTAAACAAATGTCCAACTGGAAATCTACTTCACGCTTCGAGTAAAAACCCTTAACCTTATCAGAAATATTCAGATACTTACAGACTACAGGTATAGATCAGATTATCAAATGATTCTTAGGAAACTAAGCATGATAAAATCCCACCATATCCCATAAAACACCAAAATGTATGCGTCACAGTCAACTTTAACTCTTAACACAGATACCTTCAAACCCCAACCTACCACAAACAGATGATTCGTAACCCTTATGGGGTTTGAGACTAAAGTGGGATTAGAAACAAGACTAGTATTAAAGTGCAGAGACTCAACTACAGAATTAAAATGCCAGAATGATCAGATAAGGAAATTAAGCTTTCTACGAAATTTTTTCCACCTCTATCCTGTCCACCAACTACGAGAGTATCCACCTACCCTCCAGAAGATTCTACCCTTTTCCCTTGCCTTCTGGGGAAATCCTAGATCAGATGTCCTGTCTCACCGTACTGAAATCAACCAGTTTTGTTAACAAATCTTTCTCCAAAGTTGCTCTCATCGCACGGAAAACCTTACGAAGCTCGGAAGAGCATTAGCCGTAAGTGAAATTACTGCAGCTACAGATGGAAGTTAGGCACTTCTTTGCCCTTCGACAGACGCCGTAGTCTCATCATGCCTACATAACCATGTCGCGATGAGGTTACCTCCCAGAAAGCCAGGAGCCCCGGAGACTCAGAAAAGAAGGAAACAAGGATTAACCAGGAAATCAAAAGATAGATATATGGCTCTTGGGGATTATGTTTTTCAAAGTAAACTCTACTTTTGAAAATACTTCCTTTTAAAAACCTTTTTGAAAATAGTTTTCAAAAACTTTTTATCGAATCTGGTAACCTTCAGCTCTGATACCAAGTGTAACACCCCACCTCCGTCAAGGTCACTCACAAAGGGAATGCCTTAACTTTGATGGAGCGTTTTATAGACAGAACAGAATATTACAAGACAGATAAAGTAGTACTTGAAAATTTTATAACTTTATTATAACAGAAACGGAATTGAGTTTAGTTACATCATTCAAAAACCACAATATCGGAACTCAAGTACATAAATATCGGTCTTGTACAAAAGCCTTCAGAATGCATAGTTTTTAAAGTCATAATCCCCAACATAAACTGCCATGGAAAGATAGAACCAAAGCCAAGCAATACTTCGAACACTTCAAGCAGAGAAAATCTGAATCAAGCTCCTATGTTTCCACCCTGAGAGCCTGGGGGGGGGGGGGGGAGGGGAGAGGACAGAAAGAAAAGAGGTGAAAACAAACGAGGTCAGACATAAGTCTAGTGAGTCCAGTGACTTCCAACATATAAATAGATAAAATTATCATGACATGTAAATAAAGATGGGTGAGAGATTATATCAACAGGAATAGCAGGTATACTTTAAGTTAACGGAAGAAATAGAATGATGTAAACCAAGTTATGTTCCTTAGTTACATCTTACTTCTCTGCACTAATACTGGTATAACAGGATTAGGTGTTACCCTAATGTCTAAACAGAAACAGAATAATCTCTACAGAAACAGAATGCTAGTAATGGGCCTTTACCACCCGAACAGACAGAAGGTACAGAAGCAGAATACTAATAATGGGTCTTTACTGCCCAACTAATAGGCCTTTACCACCCCAACAGACAGAAGGTACGGAAACAGAATCGAAAACGGAATCAGAGACGTAAACACAATAATCCCTACAGAAATAGAATGTTAGAATTAGGTGTACACTAGTAATGGGCCTTTACCACCCCAACAGATGGTACCACGCAGAAACAGACAGGTGTTACCACTCAACAGAAACAGATGGCACCAACAAAAACATACAGAATTAAATGTACCCTAAGTCCTACCCCAAGCGATCGGCTCCCTAATACATAAATACCCTGTGTCGGCCCCACAGTAGGGTGTATCACTCCCTAAAGTGGAAACCTATTGGCACAGACCTATTTATAGATGTCATGGTGTCTTACATCCTCAGAGTAGACCGGATCCATGCACGCACATGACCCGGTTGGAACGCACCATCAACACCCCTCGCCATTATCAGAATGAACCACTTATAATTAGTTCAGTAAGCGTGCCCGGACCCCTACATAGCGTGGGGTCAAAGTTTCTGATACCAGAAAGGGTTACTGACTAATATGGGTCCCAAACAACAAATGACACAAGTATTTCCCCTTCTAACATTGTGTCTCCAGACTAACAGAATTCAGATTAACTTGTTTACAAGTTTTAGACATACATAGTTCAGATTTACTAGTTCACAGACCAGACAATCAAGTTAACAAGTTTTCAGACTAACAGATCAGATGTACAGTTTTAACAGACTTACAGTTGTCTAACTTTGTATTGGGCCTATAGATTCACGAAACAGGTTTATTATATTCATCAATCCAGTTGGTTTAACCCTATCTAACTAACATGTTTCTAGACACCACGTTTCCCTTAAATTTGCATTAATTAAATGTTAATGCATAGACCTTTCACATTTGGTCGGTAGTTTGTGGCCACTGGATGTGCCGGGTGGTTCCGGGCAGACTTCTGCCGTAAGCCAGACCTAACCTCGTGTCTAAGCATATTCTAGTTATGCCTACGACCTCTCACATTAGACTGACAGTTTGCGGTTGTTGGTTAAGCCGGTTGGTTCCGGGCAGTCTTCTACCGCAAACAGAGTCTAACCTCATGTCATAGCCCTTTTTTTTTCAAAGCAGATTATACATATATCAGACTAATTATGTCCATTTAACAGATTAAACTTGTTTACAAGTTATAGCAGACTAATCAAATTTCCATGTTTTACTCAATCTTAGATCGAGTCTACGGATTTTCATACCCAAATTACAATTATTCAGCTTTCAACAGATTAAGCAATTCAACAGATAACAGATCTAGCAGATTAGATGATTCAACAGATTTAGCAGATTAGGCAATTCAACATATTTAGCAGATAACAGATTTAGCAGATTAGGCAATTCAACAGATTTAGCAGATTAGGCGATTCAACAGATTTAGCAGATAACAGATTTAGCATATTAGTTCAACAGATTATATATTTCTAAAATTCTATATACATATCTTGCCTAATCATAAATTAAGCCTAAACTTACATGCCTAAATCATGGTCCTTATTCATAATACAACATATGCCCAAATTTTTAATTAAACTGTGCATAGTACAGAATATTCTCTAAAAGCCCAATTCATGATATACCATATGAATTATGCCAAATTATAGCCTTTAATGCCAAATATCTAAAAATTTACTTTTAGGCGTATTCACATTAATAGTTATCCTATTATAATATAGGTCTCCATGCCTAAGTCACATATTACTTTTTCAAGTCATGAATCGTTACATAAAATTTACCCAAAGGTCTAGATCTTTAAATTATAACATCTCAAAATCATATCTTAATTTTAAACATGCGTTATGTTCCCCAAGTTTCAAGTCATATGTTATTATACAATGATTTCTCTTCTTCCAAATTACAGAGTATCTAATTTTCAACATATGTCCATTTCTCAAATCAGTCACAGATCAGTCATGTCCAATTATGCATCATTCATTCTTTTCCCCAAAATTTAGCGTTCATACGTTAATCTCTTATGAGATTTGGTGCAGGCTCATGGTAGCCTAGCTATAAACAAAAAGGAAAAAAAAGAGGGAACATATACAGAACAATCACAATAATATTAACAAGATAGATCCACAGAAAAGTATGCATAACCTCAGATCCAGATTCACAAAAATGTCAAGATAATTATTAAATTTCATATCTGAAAATAACTGTACTCATAAAAAAGGAATGATTCTTGATTTTCGGGATCTGTATTCTGGCACTGAATAGCGCTCCTTTGGCGTAGACTATCAATTAGATTAGAAAATAGTTGTTCTCTTTTAACTCTATTCAGTTTGGAGGAAGATGCACTAGTTCTAGTTTTGATTCTAGCAGAGTAGCGACGCCATTTTTATTTTTAATTAGAATAGAGGCAGAGTATATGCAGAATGAAATTGTGTGGAGAGAAAGCTGGGTTTGGGGGGGGGGTGTTTAAATAGGTTAGAGTTCATGAATCCGGTCAGAAAGGCATCCAGGTGTAGAAAAATGGATCTGTCTCCAGATCTGGAAAGGGGGGGGGGGGAGGTCGACCCAGTGTCAACCTATTTACCCAGGTCGACCCTAGTGTCGTCCTGGGTCCTGGGCGGGAATTTTCCCGCCCAGCCCGGGTGTCTGCTTTGAATTTCAGAATCTAAATTTTGAATTTCGGGCTGGTTTTTATTGAGACTTCTAAAGGCCATATCTTCTTCATACGGATTCCGATTTACACAAACTTTCTATTCCAAGCAGAATTTCAAGACGAACGCAATGGCGTAACCCGTTTCCCCTTAATTATTCTGTTACAATTTAATTATTCTCGGGTTTGTCATTCTTATGTTCACAGAAAATACGGGGTGTTACAGAAATTGTGTGCATATATTTAATCCTTGAATATTTACTGATTTAACAAGAATATGGGTGTGCACCTGCACATTGACACCAAAACATGTACACTCTAACCATATTCTATCAAAACAGAATTTCTATGGAATTTCAGCTCAGTTTTATTATTTAAGATATGTTTGAAATTGTTCATACCAGACCTTTTGTCTGACCCTATGTTGCTTATGACAAATAGGATGTCTCAATTTTAATTTAGGCAACCTCTATTGCTTTTTCAGGGAAATATGAGGCTAAGTATTAATCTACGGCTATGGCTTTTAATGGAATTTGGCATGCTAAGTTTAGTATAAAATAAGAGCTTTAAGGATTGCTTGAATCTACATGAATTCCCTAGAATTATTTTATCCTATGCCTGTAATGTAATGTTATATGTATGGTTATTTAAGTCTATGCTCATGTAATGGTCAAAATGAATATAATAGTTTGAAGATGTCTTGATTTAAACTGCATTTTATATGATTATCATTATAAACAGATGATATATGGAATGTTTTTAGAATTATAGAGTATTACTAATATTTTGTGTATTAGTCAATCTGGAGTCATTATTAAAAGAAAAAGTGTTCTTATATATGCCTTATAATCTGAATGGTTGGTCTAACTATCAGTTTAAGTTCTCATTTCAAAATAAAAGGCACACTTGAACCATTTGGCTCAGCTCAAAACAAAAAGGGGGTTAGCCAAAAAGGCTCAGTGTTGCACAGGCAGCAAAAGTTCAGAGATTAAAGCATGTACCTGGCATTGTTTTGATATTTAACTCAATTTCTTTATTTCTAGATTTTATAGTGGAGTTCAAACACACACACATACACACACACACACACATATATATATATATATATATATATATATATATATATAGTACTTATATCTACCCATTATTTCTGTGTGAATCATTGATCTTAATTGGTCAATACTTCTCTTGTTTTTCTTCTAACTCTGATTTAAAAGCAAGAGGGATATATGTATCTTCATATACATATATCAATGTTTTCTTTATAAACTAATATAATTATATTAGCAAAGTTTTATGATCCTGGACATATTTGTGTGAATGAATGACTCTAGTCTAGTTAATTTAGAGTAAATACACTCATGATCATTTGTATAGGTCCTTATGACTTTTAAAAAAATCCTTTGAAAATCACCATGAATTCTAGAATAAATCAAGGTCATTCCACGCACTAATTTTCACATAAACCTAATCAACCCTTGCCGAATTTTTATTTCATGTTTGGTCATATTGGCTACTTCTTGATTATCTCTAGCACCTGCATACTGTCCTACAGTTCAGACTCCTATTATTGCCAACTGGCAAGTGGTAAGGCCTAATGTGTTCCCAGCTCAATATATGCAACCACCATATGGGTCGATGATGATATCACCGGGATGTTCCAGTTTCGGGTTGGAATCCATACCAGGTTAGCAGCATAATATGCATCATCATTTTGTCTTCCACCGTGTTATTTATTAGACAAATAATTTGCTTTAGCATACTGTAAAGTTCATACTGATAGTGACGCTAAGAGAATAAACACAGTTTATCCTATTCCCAAGTTTTTCATTTGATGAGATCTTTTTTTATAACTACTCATTTATACTGCTTTCGGGAGTATATTATGGAATAGAATTCCAATTCAATGCCAATCATAGATCTATTTTTCTAAGACATTATTTTAGTGACCATGTATATTGCTTTTTATGGTTAGCAAAATATTAACAAACATTTCATGTACATATCCAGCTATAGGTTTTCATATTTCAATAATGAAGTGGCCAACATTTTTGGTATTTTACTTTAAATTCCCTTTAATATTTGAGGACTTAAGATTTATTGCTAAATTTTGAAAGCACCAGGCACAATCCAGTGTTCAACTATCTCCTTTAGCTCCAACATTTCAAGGGGCTTACACAACTACATCTTCTACCGTAGGACCTTCCATTGGTAATCCAGCTGAAAAGTTGCTACTGAACTGAATTCAACTTAGCCTTGAAAATCAATGATTGATATGTTTACTATTTGAAGTCAATTCCTGATTATTGCATGATAGTTTGTAAATCGACATGGATTCAAGTAATGACACTTTCAGGTAATATATCTGACCATATACATGAGGAGGATTTCGTAACTGCTTTCGTTCCAAAATATATGTGACTTGATTTGCTTCTTTCTATATATACGTGATAACATTTGTTTGTGAATCTTTAATGTTGCTTGGAAGTTATCATGAATGTATGTGATGTAGATCGATTCAAGGCGACCAATGATGAAGGAATGGCAATGTATCAGAGGCCATTCTTGATTGAACAAGAGAAGTTGCACATACTTTGCGAGCGAATCATCAGAAGGAAAAAAAAATAAAGGTACTAGTTTATGCAATCATTTTCGTGTATTTTTTCTTGTTTATGGTTGTATGTGTGAGTCTGTATATGAGTGAATCGAGTGACAATGTGGTGGGGAATGTATGTAAATATGAATGATTGTGTAATATACCAGTGAATGTACAATAGTGCAGTCAAGAATTTTGTACCATTTGAAATGTTGAAATAGAATATTTATTTGTATAAATTATTGTGTTTGAATGCTGTGTTATAATAATGTTTATTATAATATTATGAAAATTTTGATTAATAATAGTTAAGGTATAATTACTTTTAACAGTTGTAAAACAAATTGTAACAACTGCTAGAAATAGTTGTAAAAAAGGTTGACTTTATTACAATTGCAATATAACTAGTGGCGCATGTCAGTTGTAATAGACATATTACAACTGTTTTTGGCAGTTGTGAAAGGATTTTTTTTGTTGTAGTGGTACCTGTGGAAACACCTGTACCGATGTTGCCATAGGATCGAAAAGGTGTTGCATTTGACTCTAAGGCAATGCGGCAAAATATAACACCAAGAAAGTGTTGCCACATATCATTTTTTGCCTATAGCAACACTTTTTGGCACTTCCTGCATCACTTCTCTGGTGTTGCAGTATGCAATCTATGACGTAGTGGCAGGTGAAACTTAAAGGAGGTTATTCGATTGAGAAAGAGGAAATGTATTTTAGGTGCGAATCGTGGTTTGATGGCTGTAGAAGGGAGAAGTGATTGAGTATGTGGGGTTGGCAGTTGCGTTTACAAGGGATGTAGATTTGGGAAAGTTAAAGCTTAAAACCAGTTGAAGAAGAAGTTGTTTTGAGTTTGCTGGAAAATGGTGAGGCACTGCAGGCTTAGGATGAAGGGGATGGTTGAGTGTTTGAAGAATTGGCAGTTTGTGGACGGTGAATTTTGTACAGATTTGTAAAAGGATGATGATGTTGTGAGAAGTGAGTAGTGTTGAAACATGCAGGGATATGGAGTTGATCAATATGAGAAAAAGGTTAAATTATGGTTGCAATGGCTTATGGTGTTATGGTGAAACGATGACATTAAGGAGGAGGAGTAAAACACAATAACTTGCTATAACAGATTAATAGGTTACTGGGATCAATATGGGAAGGGACCCCCAAACTTGGGATTAACTAAAAATAATCCAAAATCTGGATTAATATGGGAAGACATGTAAAACTTGGGATTAATCGTGTCAATTTATCTTTTTTTTTTCTTCATTTTTCTACAGTAGTGTGATGTATGGATAATATAGGCATAAAATTTGAAAGCTTAAAGCAATCAGCAATTTTTGTAAATAACTACAATCGTGTCTGAAATTTTTGAAAAATTGCAGTTATTTCTGCACTATTTACCAAAGGATGAATTGCTTTTTTTGTTTTTGAAGTTTAATTTTTTACTTTTCTTACATGAATATGAAGATGATTATAAACTGAGTTATATTCTGGACTTTGGTAGTTTCTTACGTTGATTTTAAATGCTTTTTATAATTTTCGGAAAAAAAGAGACCTAATTTTACAATGTTTTTAAACATGAAGTTTTTATATATATTTTAAAATTGATTTGGGACCTTAGCCAAACTGTCTCAGTATTTAGGCTATATACCAAACCAAAATGTAATATTTTGTACTTAAAATGATGTCAAGGATCAAGATTTTCTTTCATTTATAAAATATTCACGAAATTCTATTAATGGTTGAGAACTTTTAAAGTATGCTAAATCTATATTAGAATCAGGGAGTCATATATATATATATATATGTATGTATATATATATATATATATATATATGTATGTATATAAGGAGTGTACCGGGACACCCTTGTTTTGCAGCACCCCTACCCTATAATGAGTTACACTAGTCCAAATTCAACAAGATTTTGTACATGTTCAATCCACATATATAGTATCATCCATCCAAAATTTGAGCTAGTTCTTATATTCGTAAAAAATTTAGCTCGATTATTGATCTTTCAGAATTTATTCGAAACCGTTAAATTTAGAAATTCTACGAATGTCGGGATGAGCTCAAATTTTTGATAGATGATAATATATGTAGATTAAACATCTACAAAATCTTGTTGGATTTAGATTACTGTGGTTCATGGTAGGGTAGGGGTGCTGCAAAACAGGGTTCCCCCACTTCTCTTATCCACGATCTTTTTTACCTTAGTCCATTCTGCTTTTGAATTTGTCAATTCTATTTCATTTTCCATTTGCTAATTCTCCATAAGGTTTTGTTCTTCAACCTTTTCATTATCAATTTCTCTTTTTGACAACCCTATATATAGACAGAGGCCCTGTTTGTTGTTTGTTTCTCCCCTTTGATACTCATAGGTATTTCACATACTCAAAAATCGTTTTCTAGAATTTCGTTCAAAAGCTTCTATTGAAATCTTTCATCCAATTCTGATGTGTATTTTATTTCACTCAAACCCTTTACTAATATCATTCAGAAGATATTCATCATTAATCTCTCTATTGAGCATTAGGTATGAAAACTTAGCTTTGTATTTGGCTTTGGAACATGGGATCTCACTGCTGTCGGATGAACTGAGAATGAGATGTTCTTTGTTAATTCTGTGGTTTTTCTTAAATTATTACTCTACTCTATTTGATTATCTTCTTTATCACTACAGGCTTTGTTAACTTGGTTTACCTATGAAATGTATGAGTAATTATAAGTACAACAGTTTTTTACATGATCATATATATGTTATTGTAAGTACAAAAATTTGTTATATTATTTCCTTCTCATTTTTTAATAAATGAGCTATTTACTATACTATTTGCTCAATATTTTGCTAATGGTTCTATATGATTTTAGTGCTAATGAGTTTGTACCTATTGATGTAGGTCATTTTACTTATTTTACTCATTTATTTAGCAGTTTAGGAGTTCCATTGCTAATGGATTTGCACACATTGATGTCTATTGGTTTGTTTGTTTTTAGCTTTTCAATGATATTTACATGCACATAAGCTGTTTGAAAGAATGACCCAACAACAATTCTGTTTCATGTATCATTTTGTACCATCAATATTCTATATTTTTCTCTTACGTGTATTCCCGGATTAATTGAGAATCAACCAATTATATGTGACATAAACTGTAATGACCCAAATTTCCGTAACATCGGAGTTGACTATATACATCATACGTCCAATCCAAATATCACGAAAATACAAAACATTTTTTTTTAGAAGAAAGAGATAGAAGAAGAACAGAAATAACAACACAGAATCTCACATCGCAGCAGAACAAAATATAATATATCATATCTTTGAAATACAAAATCTCAACTGTATAACATACACTTATCAGAGTACAACACTTACAACACAACGGAACAACACTATAACTAGATAACGCTGAAGCCTCCTGCTCCAAGCTCCTTTAGATATATCTGAAAAATCCTGAACTACTTGACTGCCCATACAAATTTAGGCACCCAAGAGTTTAGGTAGAACAAAACAAAATAAACTCCGGGTCAGTCATGGGACTGGTATGAGTAAACAGTTTAAAATAGTTTCAGAAACTAAATGATATCTCATAAGACCATGCCGTATATCACGGAACGGGTTTTTCCCTTATGAGAATCCAAACACTTGATTTATCTTTATATCAAAACTCTTTTGATATTATAATAATGTCTAAATCAAGTAGATAACAATCTAGTGGAACGTTTTCATCTCACGTTCCACCTATATAATATACAATCAAAACCGCAAGCACGTATTGGGTATTTGATTTTCCAACTATGACAAGGTATGGAACCACCTTCCGCTGGTATATCTCTAGAGGAGAATACACCGAGTTCAACAAGAACATCTTGCAACTCAGCCACACATGACCGACCACTCATTTCGCTTGAGTGTATCGAATGTATATCACCAACGATTGGGATCAGCAACCGTTTCCCGAATGGGACAGCATCGACAATAGATTTTTAGAAGTAAATGAAACTCTAGATCAGATGATTATACACCCTAATAGGTGCGACCTACATAGCCATGCTGCCTGCCCGATTTCTGTCATTCACCGGTTGATGAGGCTAGAAGCTACGCTTTATCATCACACCAGATTCACTTCGAATGCCACATCATCAAATCCATCGAAAATCACTAATTGATGTCTACAACAGTACATTACGTGTTAGCGAAAGAAGTTTCCTTCTCCGCTTCCACTCTTGGTACGGTTGAAGAAATCAATGTACGTGACCTTTCTGGAAATACTCTGTCAGACATTCATCCATACGAGTCACCCAGGAACAGGATGAACTGAAGGCACTATTTCTATTAATAGAAAAAGTCCTTGCACTCTACTCCGTCTTCGATTTATCTTTATATAATCTGATTCGCACGCTACTGCCAATACGGAGTGGTTCTTCGGATAATAATCCAACCGGACTCTCCATATTGACAACGATGGTCAAAACTTCGATAGTCTGTGATTTAACTATCGAATAAAAACAAGTGTTTCGATAGTCGATGATTTAACTATCGAATAAAACAAGTGTTCATCCAAACATCCAACAATCACTGAGCCTTTAATTAATATTCCATTAATTAAATCACTTCTCTATTTCTTTATCAATATTTGTTAACCAAATATTTTCAATAACCATATTGACCTGTTATGTTATTTGGAAAACATTTCCGAATATCGCCTTCCTTTATTTTCTAAACATTAGAAAATATATTCTATTTATAATTGGAAAATATTCCAATTACTTATCTCTTTCCGATCTCGTTTATTTCTATACTTAGGAAATATTTAACATATATTTCCCAGCTTACATTTATTTGGGTTAAAACGGATGTTGTGTAAAACATCGTTACGACAACCCAAATACTATATTCAGCTAACTCTTATCTAACATTGGTCTTCGAGCCTGAAATCTTACTATTTATTTGTTAATAACGAAACCAATCAAGTTGGGGTATAACTACCTCTCAGACCTTGACTGAATAACATTTATAACGTCAAAACAGATATGACTACTTACTCGAATAACCAATAACATACAACTACTTCTTCACCTTTAAACACGTACACACTTTCTCCTTCTATTCTTACTAGATTTTATTCTTATACTTCCTTTTTGATTATACTATTCTATTTCTAAGTTCGTTTCCTTATCGACTACTATATATATTGATACGTTGATTTCTAACTATCAAATTATCTTAAAAATATTCTATCTTCTTAAATTCCCGGAAAAATTCGCCATAACCTCCTTTGTACCGGGAGCATCGGGAAAATCCCCAAACTGCCACACAGGCCTTTTCCAATCAAAAAGAAAAAGAAAAGCCAAGCGGCTTGCCGATACGGCGCATAAAATCTCATATATGAATTAGATACGTACCTTTTTGTCGGGCACTCTATTTATATACCTTCTAATACTTTATTCCAAACCTGTCTCCTGTATGTCTATACCTGTCCAATCTATTTTAACTATACCAATCGTTTTAACTAAATTTGTTAAATAAATCTGTTAATTAACTCCTTAGTCTAATCCACTTCTATTTATCCAAATCTATTATCTTCTCTTATTCAAATCCTATAATATCAATCCCATTTGAATTCTATATTCAAATTCTATATTATAAATCCCATTTGAATTTCTATGCCTTATTTAAACAACGTTTATAACTTCCCTTAAAATCCCACATTTATATATTTATAACAAAGTTTATAAATTCGATTCAAAACCCACCTTTTTCATTTATAAACAGAGTTTATAAATTCAATTCAAATCCCACATATTTGATTTATAAACAAAGTTTATAAATTCCATTCAAATCCCATTTTTGATTTATAAACAAAGTTTATAAATTCAATTCAAATCCCATCTATTCATTTATAAACAGAGTTTATAAATTCAATACTCGTTCATATATATTCAAAACAAGTTAATGTTTTCTATAGTTCATTTAAAATTCAAATTCTATTTATAAAAATAGAATTCCCCTTTTAAATTTCAAATACCTTTTTTGATATTTTTATAAATCAATATTCAAGCCCCAGGGATATTTTAAACAATCAAATCAACCAATTTTCAATCATTTGATTTTTAACACATCATATATGAATATATATGAAATCAAACAAACAACAAACAGATAATATATTTTTGAGGAATCCAGTTGGATTCCTCCAACCTGTTTTTCCTGCATCCACAGATGTTAGCACATAAATAATACCCATCCTGCTTCGAGGCAGGATATCGCGGTATAAAGGTCATCCACTATAAAAGCGTGGGGCGTATAGGGTAATCATCCCTATGAAACTGCGGGCATCCGCTAATGAAACTGCGGGAATCCAACCAAATCAATCACCCAATATATATATAATAGCCCTAAATAACTAATATATATTTTTAAAACAATCAGACAGCATTCAAACAAGCACAGACAATTATTTTTAACTATATAAAAATAATTTCTAAATAAAAGGTGAGATTTACTCAACTAAAATTTTCTTTTGCTATCCATCTTGACTTTAAATGTTAAATTCTCAGTTGTCCCCGATCGACTCAAAGTTACTTCTAGATGCAGCATATTCCATTTCTATGCTCCAACTAGCTCATCCCATATGAATTTTCCTTTGCATAAAAGATCATCAAGTTTTTAGTTTCCCATTTTAATTCCATTGAGAAGTATCTGATGATGCAAAGCCCATGCATCTCGTCTCACTGATATCTGTTATCGTGTAAATAAAATGTACTCATTTACAAGATTCATATCTATAATAATTTATTTATTTATTTCATTTAATTAAATCATTATTAATCACTTTTTAAATTAAATAAACTATTTACTTTTTCTTCTTGAAGTGGTCTAAGCAAGTTTAAATTAAATAAATTCCTACATATATTAATGAATTTAAGTCTAAAAAGGGTTTAAATAAGTTACTTAATTCCTAATAGCCTCTCTTCCCAAAAACTGAAATACCGGAACTGAACTTACATTTCCCCCTTTTAGAAATCACGAGCCATCTCCTCCAGAAAGCTGTTACCTCAGTTTGACCCATTGCTGCCACCATCGAACTCCTTGTTCGAAATGAGCGATCAACCAGAAATTGTCGCAACCGTCCACAAACCAACCTCAATCCTTAGGAACAACAATGCGCATCCTAGCTACTGCCTTTGAATCGAGTCCAGATAAAAATGGCGAGCCAACCGAAGTGAACGAGATGTTGAAACGAGACCCAAGCATCATCTGCGCCACCAAACATGCCACTGTCTAAAGTCGAACACCTGGAAAACTGATCATACCCAACTCGAAATCTCGCAACCCTAAACCCATTGACATCGACTTCATCAGTCACCGATGATCCCCCAGAAATCCACAAGAAATCAAAATCGAGCCTAGCCTAGATCGAATAACTCATTTCACATTTAATCGGATTCCATTTGATTTCTAGGCCCTTTTGAAACTCGCGATTACAAGAAGGAAGAGGCAGATTTGATTTTTTAATGGGAGATAAAAGAAGGCTTTGATTTTAATTCTCCTGTAAAATGAAATTCGATGGGTTAAAAGGAGGAAGGGTACGGTATCAAAATGGACAACGAGGCCAATTGTTTTCTACTCCGTGTTTTGTTACTGTCCACTAGCTATGATACTTTTTTATTTTATTTTTTTAATTAGATTAAACTGATATCCTTTAATTAAAATGCACCCGTGATTTCGAACTCCCTTCTGAACCCAATGACTGACAGTTCTATGGTTTAACCACTATTCCGGACACACTGGGACATGTATCGAAACTCAATTCGTCAATATGGAGGAGATATTAATTTAAACTGGTATAAATTAAATTCAAACCAAATAATTTCTTCGATAATAATTTAATATTATTATTCTAATTCAAACAGAAGTCTGAGCTGTTTATTTAATTCAGTTTTTAAAACTCGAACTGAATTATATTTTCGCATTACGATGATTTAATATATTCGATATAGAAATCGATTATTAAATTAATAACTTAAATATAAATATTCATTTATATTTATCCACCCAATATTTAAATCCATATTAAATATTTAAAATTAACCCATAAGAATCCGGGTCATTACATTCTTCCCCACTTAAAATAATTTCGTGCTCGAAATTGCTAAGGTAGGAAAAGTGCTACCAACCTATTACTTTTCAAACTCCACATATGTTGATACTCAACATTTTATATTTTCTACAAATTTGACTCTAATTCAATTTATCCATTTTAATCCATTAATTTGAATGATTTACAATCAAGTTATTCGCATTCAATTCATATTCCCTTCATATGTATTCCGATTTTATTTAAATTGATTCTGATCAATTTATTCACTTTGGTCCATTTAACTTGTTTATACTGTAGTTGAATTCTATTTTCCATTCAAATTTCATATTCAATTTGAATATACATTTACAATTTCAATTCACTTTTCAAGGTCTTATTTCGATTCAACTTTGATTAACTAATTTCTCTTTTACTTAGTTAATTCTATTCAATAATCAGAAATATGATTATTGTTTCCCAAATCATTTTATCTACTTCACTTGGGTTCATATAAATTTAATAACCCAGTCTAGATTTTTCTTATGGCCATTCGGATTTTTATTTACTAAAAAAAAATCCTTTTACTTATACATATAAACCATTATGGTTTTTAATGGTTTCTGGCGCTGCACTTTTAGAAATTTGGTTTTGACATATCTCAAAATCTATTCGACGAAATCCAGATTTTTTCTTTTTCATTAGAAAACTATTGTTCAACCGGTCCCGACGATTCTTGTTTCAAAGAATTCCGACTTCAATTGAGTTCTGTATACTAAATTGAAGTTCGAATCGCCAATTCGCGAACTGCCGTGCTACGGTGAGCTCGTTTTAATTATATTTATAAATATAAACGTTTTAACTTCGTTTATAATAAATTCAACTCCATTCTGATATATTTTTAAAAGGTATCAAATCCATTTTTCCATTTCAACATAATATTCCCGATCTATTTCACTTCTATATTCAAATCCTGTATATTTACAATATTCAAATTCCATTTGAATCTCTTTATTCAAACTCTATATTTGAATTTCCTTCTATTCAATTTCTATTTGAATTTCTTTTATTCAAATTCTATTTCAATTCCTTATCTTCAAATTCTATTTGAATTTCTTATCTTCAATTTCTATTTGAAATCCTTCATTCAAAACCCATTTCAAATCCCTTATTCAAATTCCATTTGAAATCCTTTATTCAATTTCTATTTAAATTCCTTATTCAAATTCCTATTTGAAATCCTTTGAATTTAAATTCTATTTTAACTCCTTTGAATTCAAATTCTATTTAATTTCACTTTGAATTCAAATTCTATTTAATTTCACTTTGAATTCAAATTCTATTTAATTTCACTTTATATTCTCTTTGAAATTCTATTTAACCAAATTCCATTTGAATTCTAATATTCAAATCTCTATTTGACTTTTCTTTATTCAAATCCATTTGAATTCCTTTGAATTCAAATTCCATTTCAGTTTTTCTTATACAATTTCTATTTGATTTTTTCTTTATTCAAATCCTATTTAAATTTCTATGTTCAAATGTTATACTCACATTTTATTTGAATTATATATATTTAAAATTCCATTTCAAATCCTATTTGAATCCCAATATTTTACTTCTATTGAAATCTATATTCCCATTTCAAAATTCCTTTGAAGTAATATAAATATATACATATATTTATATCTATCTCAAATTCAAAACATTTGAATTTTCAAACAACTTGTTCCTTTCAAACAAATTTCCATCAAAACTTTTCTAAGGAAGCAATTCATCACTTAGAAACTCGAAAATGAACACTGATGATGTTGCGACCATCATCAGAATTATTTCCCAACCACTGAAGTGAGTTCAGTGCTTTATTTTATTTTATTTCAAAATCCATTTAGAAAACTATTTTCCAAACTCCCAGGATTTTAAATTCTGAATTCTGGTTGGAATTCAATTTCAATTTATCACATTTGTATATTTGATTTCATATACAAATTCCATTGGTTATATATATAACTATTTCTGTTTTATAATCTAATTTGATTATAATCGTAACAATCAACTCAACCATTTAAAAACAATATCGTGTCCAATCTTCTGTTCAAGTGTTTATAAACTCCTATTGACATCGTGGCGTCCCACGATTCGATCAGAATTCATAATTCACTCAACAGACTAGTCAACACAATATAAAACAGTTTTTATATCAAATAACAAATACGCTCTCTCGTATATATATACACTCAACTCATTCTAGGATGCTACTGATCCTATCTCTAATGAGCACAATTCCACAAAGCCTAGGTATTCGCTCAACCTAAGCTCTGATACCAACTGTAATGACCCAAATTTCCGTAACATCGGAGTTGACTATATACATCATACGTCCAACCCAAATATCACGAAAATACAAAACATTTTTTTTAGAAGAAAGAGATAGAAGAAGAACAGAAATAACAACACAGAGTCTCACATCGCAGCGGAACAAAATATAATATATCATATCTTTGAAATACAAAATCTCAACTGTATACATACACTTATCAGAGTACAACACTTACAACACAACGGAACAACACTATAACTAGATAACGCTGAAGCCTCCTGCTCCAAGCTCCTTTAGATATATCTGAAAAATCCTGAACTACTTGACTGCCCGTACAAATTTAGGCACCCAAGAGTTTAGGTAGAACAAAACAAAATAAACTCCGGGTCAGTCATGGGACTGGTATGAGTAAACAGTTTAAAACAGTTTCAGAAACTAAATGATATCTCGTAAGACCACGCCGTATATCACGGAACGGGTTTTTCCCTTATGAGAATCCAAACACTTGATTTATCTTTATATCAAAACTCTTTTGATATTATAATAATGTCTAAATCAAGTAGATAACAATCTAGTGGAACGTTTTCATCTCACGTTCCACCTATATAATATACAATCAAAACCGCAAGCACGTATTGGGTATTTGGTTTTCCAACTATGACAAGGTATGGAACCACCTTCCGCTGGTATATCTCTAGAGGAGAATACACCGAGTTCAACAAGAACATCTTGCAACTCAGCCACACATGACCGACCACTCATTTCGCTTGAGTGTATCGAATGTATATCACCAACGATTGGGATCAGCAACCGTTTCCCGAATGGGACAGCATCAACAATAGATTTTTAGAAGTAAATGAAACTCTAGATCAGATGATTATACACCCTAATAGGTGCGACCTACATAGCCATGCTGCCTGCCCGATTTCTGTCATACACCGGTTGATGAGGCTAGAAGCTACGCTTTATCATCACACCAGATTCACTTCGAATGCCACATCATCAAATCCATCGAAAATCACTAATTGATGTCTACAACAGTACATTACGTGTTAGCGAAAGAAGTTTCCTTCTCCGCTTCCACTCTTTGTACGGTTGAAGAAATCAATGTACGTGACCTTTCTGGAAATACTCTGTCAGACATTCATCCATACGAGTCACCCAGGAACAGGATGAACTGAAGGCACTATTTCTATTAATTGAAAAAGTCCTTGCACTCTACTCCGTCTTCGATTTATCTTTATAAAATCTGATTCGCACACTACTGCCAATACGGAGTGGTTCTTCGGATAATAATCCAACCGGTCCCTCCATATTGACAACGATGGTCAAAACTTCGATAGTCTGTGATTTAACTATCGAATAAAAACAAGTGTTTCGATAGTCGATGATTTAACTATCGAATAAAACAAGTGTTCATCCAAACATCCAACAATCACTGAGCCTTTAATTAATATTACATTAATTAAATCACTTCTCTATTTCTTTATCAATATTTGTTAACCAAATATTTTCAATAACCATATTGACCTGTTATGTTATTTGGAAAACATTTCCGAATATCGCCTTCCTTTATTTTCTAAACTTTAGAAAATATATGCTATTTATAATTGGAAAATATTCCAATTACTTATCTCTTTCCGATCTCGTTTATTTCTATACTTAGGAAATATTTAACATATATTTCCCAGCTTACATTTATTTGGGTTAAAACGGATGTTGTGTAAAACATCGTTACGACAACCCAAATACTATATTCAACTAACTCTTATCTAACATTGATCTTCGAGCCTGAAATCTTACTATTTATTTGTTAATAATGAAACCAATCAAGTTGGGGTATAACTACCTCTCAGACCTTGACTGAATAACATTTATAACGTCAAAACAGATATGACTACTTACTCGAATAACCAATAACATACAACTTCTTCTTCACCTTTAAACACGTACACACTTTCTCCTTCTATTCTTACTAGATTTTATTCTTATACTTCCTTTTTGATTATACTATTCTATTTCTAAGTTCGTTTCCTTATCGACTACTATATATATTAATACGTTGATTTCTAACTATCAAATTATCTTAAAAATATTCTATCTTCTTAAATTCCCGGAAAAATTCGCCATAACCTCCTTTGTACCGGGAGCATCGGGAAAATCCCCAAACTGCCACACAGGCCTTTTACAATCAAAAAGAAAAAGAAAAACCAAGCGGCTTGCCGATACGGCGCATAAAATCTCATATATGAATTAAATACGTACCTTTTTGTCGGGCACTCTATTTATATACCTTCTAATACTTTATTCCAAACATGTCTCCTGTATGTCTATACCTGTCCAATCTATTTTAACTATACCAATCGTTTTAACTAAATTTGTTAAATAAATCTGTTAATTAACTCCTTAGTCTAATCCACTTCTATTTATCCAAATCTATTATCTTCTCTTATTCAAATCCTATAATATCAATCCCATTTGAATTCTATATTCAAATTCTATATTATAAATCCCATTTGAATTTCTATGCCTTATTTAAACAACGTTTATAACTTCCCTTAAAATCCCACATTTATATATTTATAACAAAGTTTATAAATTTGATTCAAAACCCACCTTTTTCATTTATAAACAGAGTTTATAAATTCAATTCAAATCCCACATATTTGATTTATAAACAAAGTTTATAAATTCCATTCAAATCCCATTTTTGATTTATAAACAAAGTTTATAAATTCAATTCAAATCCCATCTTTTCATTTATAAACAGAGTTTATAAATTCAATACTCGTTCATATATATTCAAAACAAGTTAATGTTTTCTATAGTTCATTTAAAATTCAAATTCTATTTATAAAAATAGAATTCCCCTTTTAAATTTCAAATACCTTTTTCGATATTTTTATAAATCAATATTCAAGCCCTAGGGATATTTTAAACAATCAAATCAACCAATTTTCAATCATTTGATTTTTAACACATCATATATGAATATATATGAAATCAAACAAACAACAAACAGATAATATATTTTTGAGGAATCCAGTTGGATTCCTCCAACCTGTTTTTCCTGCATCCACAGATGTTAGCACATAAATAATACCTATCCTGCTTCGAGGCAGGATATCGCGGTATAAAGGTCATCCACTATCATAGCGTGGGGCGTATAGGGTAATCATCCCTATGAAACTGCGGGCATCCGCTAATGAAACTGCGGGAATCCAACCAAATCAATCACCCAATATATATATAATAGCCCTAAATAACTAATATATATTTTTAAAACAATCAGACAGCATTCAAACAAGCACAGACAATTATTTTTAACTATATAAAAATAATTTCTAAATAAAAGGTGAGATTTACTCACCTAAATTTTTCTTTTGCTATCCATCTTGACTTTAAATGTTAAATTCTCAGTTGTCCCCGACCGACTCAAAGTTACTTCTAGATGCAGCATATTCCATTTCTATGCTCCAACTAGCTCATCCCATATGAATTTTCCTTTGCATAAAAGATCATCAAGTTTTTAGTTTCCCATTTTAATTCCATTGAGAAGTATCTGATGATGCAAAGCCCATGCATCTCGTCTCACTGATATCTGTTATCGTGTAAATAAACTATACTCATTTACAAGATTCATATCTATAATAATTTATTTATTTATTTATTTCATTTAATTAAATCATTATTAATCACTTTTTAAATTAAATAAACTATTTACTTTTTCTTCTTGAAGTGGTCTAAGAAAGTTTAAATTAAATAAATTCCTACATATATTAATGAATTTAAGTCTAAAAAGGGTTTAAATAAGTTACTTAATTCCTAATAGCCTCTCTCCCCAAAAACTGAAATACCGGAACTGAACTTACATTTTCCCCTTTTAGAAATCACGAGCCATCTCCTCCAGAAAGTTGTTACCTCAGTTTGACCCATTGCTGCCACCATCGAACTCCTTGTTCGAAATGAGCGATCAACCAGAAATTGTCGCAACCGTCCACAAACCAACATCAATCCTTAGGAACAACAATGCGCATCCTAGCTACTACCTTTGAATCGAGTCCAGATAAAAATGGCGAGCCAACCGAAGTGAACGAGATGTTGAAACGAGACCCAAGCATCATCCGCGCCACCAAACATGCCACTGTCTAAAGTCGAACACCTGGAAAACTGATCGCACCCAAATCGAAATCTCGCAACCCTAAACCCATTGACATCGACTTCGTAAGTAACCGATGATCCCCCAGAAATCCACACGAAATCAAAATCGAGCCTAGCCTAGATCGAATAACTCATTTCACATTTAATCGGATTCCATTTGATTTCTAGGCCCTTTTGAAACTCGCGATTACAAGAAGGAAGAGGCAGATTTGATTTTTTAATGGGAGATAAAAGAAGGCTTTGATTTTAATTCTCCTGTAAAATGAAATTCGATGGGTTAAAAGGAGGAAGGGTACGGTATCAAAATGGACAGCGAGGCCAATTGTTTTCTACTCCGTGTTTTGTTACTGTCCACTAGCTATGATATTTTTTTATTTTATTTTTTTAATTAGATTAAATTGATATCCTTTAATTAAAATACACCCGTGATTTCGAACTCCCTTCTGAACCCAATGACTGACAGTTCTATGGTTTAACCACTATTCCGGACACACTGGGACATGTATCGAAACTCAATTCGTCAATATGGAGGAGATATTAATTTAAACTGGTATAAATTAAATTTAAACCAATTAATTTCTTCGATAATAATTTAATATTATTATTCTAATTCAAACAGAAGTCTGAACTATTCATTTAATTCAGTTTTTAAAACTCGAACTGAATTATACTTTCGCATTACGATGATTTAATATATTTGATATAGAAATCGATTATTAAATTAATAACTTAAATATAAATATTCATTTATATTTATCCACCCAATATTTAAATCCATATTAAATATTTAAAATTAACCCATAAGAATCCGGGTCATTACATAAACTAAACAGTTCCTATTTTTTCTCTTCTTTATTATACATATAGTTCCACAAGCATATACCCTTTTTCCTCATGCAATTTAATCATAGTGTACAAATGACTACTCAGCCTAATTTGTTTAAACAATATAATAACCCATCTAATTATCAATTATGGCTGAGCTCAAACATCCATATATACATTGAGTGTCAAGTATTATATTCAATCTATTTATTGGCTATAAAATTAGCCAGTACACATCATGCCAACTTGCATATATTCTATTAACTTGAAACTGAATATACAATACAGTAAAAAATCTCGGTCTCTACATATGCAAAGTGAAAACTATGGATCAAGACATTTTCTGGCATGCCTGATTTTTTTCATGTAAATTGATAGACTTTCAACATAACTTGGGAGTTTAGAGTTCTCAATCATGAATGTACTGTTGTGATTTGATGATATTTAAATCACATATATGTTGAAGTTTGATCGGTTATTTATGGAATATATTCCTAATATATTTTTGAGCGGTGAATTAGATATTTTGCCTAAACCTTCTATTCTCCTATAAAAGCAACATCTAGGGTTGAATTAAAAGTATGGAATTGAGACCGAGATAATTAATCCAAGCGTTTGCCATCGTTCTTCATTTTTCTCCTTCTCCAACAAGAGTTGTAGTCATCTATATATTCTTTCCCTTTCCCAATAAGGTTATTGATACTTGTATTTTGTTTACTTTTGGTTGTTGATCCATTTAGTGTAAACAATTTTGTTTTTGTGAATCAATCAAGAGGGTGGTTGAGTGGAATATCTTGTGTTTGTGCATATAATTTCATATATATATATATATATTATTTTTCCATAGATATCATTTTTAAGTAATTTGGTGAATAAGATCTTGATCGCTTCCGCAAAAGGCGCAGTTTTCCCAGCAGTTGGTATCAAAGCTAGATCATCGCAAAGTTAACGTGAATTTGGATTGAAAAATTGATATTTGTTTGGAAAAAAACTGATTTTTATTTGAAAAAGAATTTGATTTTTTTGATGTCGGATATGAGGGCATTTCCGAAGATGACTATTTTTGATGGAAGAAATTGGGGGATTTGGAAGTCTAAGATAGAGGATGTGCTTTAACTCAATGATCTTCATGATCTAAAAGATGGAGATAGGAAGAATCCCTCGGATGTGGATGAGGGAAAGTGGAAAAAGATGGATAAGAAGGCGATTGCCTTGATTCAGTAGTACCTTGATGATTCAGTATTCCATCATGTGGCTAGTTGTGAATCCGCGAAGGATTTGTGGGATAAGTTGGTATCTTTGTATGAGTCGAGGAGTGCTACAAGTACGGCTTTTTCTAGTTAGAAAGCTTGTTTAGTTGCGACTATATAAGGATAAGTCTATTGCAGGGCACCTGAATGAATTTCAAAATGTGATCGATCAATTGGCAAATATGAAGGTTAATGTTGTTGATGAGTTGCTGGCTCTTTTGTTGACGAGTTCGCTTTTAGAAAGTTGGGAGACTTTGATTATTTCATTGAGTAACTCCAATGCTAGTGAAGCTATCTCTTTGGACATAATACGAAGCAACCTTTTGATTGAGGAACTAAGGAGAAAAGGGTCGGGTTTGAAATTAGTTCAAGGTGAGGCTATGGTAGCAAGGGACTTAGGAAAAAATACAAGATGGAAGAAGGAAGAAGGAAGGAGGTAATTGCAGAGGTGCTATCACTTGTCATTATTGTGGTAAGCAAGGTCACATGCGCAAAGATTGTTATGCTCATCAAAGGGATAAGAAGAAGGTTGCAGATGGTGATAGTAGTGATGAGGCACAGGCATGTCTTGTTGCAGGTTCCATTAGCGATGCTTCTTGTGATTTTCTGTTTAGCAAAGTAAATCCTTGGAAGATGGATTTGGGAGACAGTTTTCACATTTGTAAGGATGTGAAGTGTTTTTCTTCTTATGAGAAGAACGTTGACATAATTAGAACAACCAATGGAGTAGAGCTACCAGTTTGTGGTATTGGATCTATTCGGTTTCGTATGCATGATGGTGTGGTGAGGGAAGTCTCTAGAGTTAGACATGTACCTGCGAGTTTACATAACCTCATTTCTCTCGGTCAGTTGGATCGTCATGGTTGCACTTATGATACTTGAGGTGGTGTTTTAAGAATGAAGAAGTGTGACGGCCCGCCCCGCACCAGTCGGCATTTCCTCCGAAAGTGCGTTGTACACATGCCCGACTAGCACGGAACGGTCGCCAAAGAAAGGAAAGAAGGGAATGAACTAATCAAGGAACCTGTAGAATGTCTCACAGCGCATGGAATAAAATATAATAATAATAACATACTTGACATAAACCAGGTGAGACAGTGCATAAGCTGATAACTAAAATCAACATCAACATCAGAGCAGCGGAAATCCAAATACAGCTTATTACAACTTTCCAAATTTACTGTCTCTAAACAAAAGAAAGCTAAAGTAGAAGATGCACCACTGATGCCCAAGTAGTGATCTTCAACAACACAGGGAGAATACTAGATATATATTACGTGGAAGCCTCCTGCTCGTCTCCGGATCATCTACCCGTGCATCACCAGCTAACCTGTCTCTAGTCTGCTCGTGTGAGCACCCAGAGTAATAAGAGGAGACATAAAACTCTGGGTCAGACATAAAGCCTGGTATGAGCGATAAGCATCTAAACAGAATAATAACAGGTATACTAAACCATACCTGAACCTGGACCTGCAACCAAAGAGTTAGTACCACATACCGTACAATACTCTAAGGTGCCATAATAAATAGTGTAAATAATACGGGGTGGGGTGTGCATGTCATAATGATAGCAAACAAATCATCCATAGCAACCATCCTCACATCTCTCACTCAGTGCGTAAAGCATACGATGTCCACCACTGTCAATCACTAGACCCATCGAAGTAGTGACGGAATTCAACTTGTACAACTACTGCTACTACCAAGCTTACCACATGGAGTCATGACCAAATCTTTACAAATGACCCCACTTCATTGGTCTATAGCCCTTTAATCGTACCTAGGCCATTGCAGCCCTGAATCCATTCACGTGCTTCCCATACATAGTGATCCAAAGTCATAGACATCGACTGCCCCTTGGCACACGTCCCGCAGCAAAGCCCAACTCATGAAGTGAACTCATTGGTTCCCAACTGGATCCTGAGCTCTAACTTCCATTTGGACTACCTTTGCATCTCGGGTTTTGGTCATCATCTTCATCCGGATCGGTCTCCATCATTCGGGTCGGGTCGCGCCTCCTGCATCGGATCGGGTCATGGTTCCCCAGGCGACCGGGTCGTGCTCCTCCATTTCCTCGTGAATCCAGTCTCCATCGGATCGGATCGGCAATCACTTCTAGTGCACCGGATCGGGTCGCCCTACAAGCTCCGGGTCGGATCGTGTAACTCCCTTCGGTTCGGATCGTCCTTCAGGCTTCAAACTCCAGTACGTTGCTTCAGGTTGGTTCGTGGTAAGAGGCTCGGATCGGATCGCATCATCGGATCGTGGTCTTCAAGCATCGGCGGATCGGGTCGCGCCATCGGTTCGGATCGCCTTTGCTTCCACCGATCCGGTCCGGTTCGGGCTGATTTCCTGTAGTTCTTCCAGCGAGCAGTTTACGCCATTCGACGGCGTTTTTGACAAATCTAACACTTCTAATCAATCATAAAACACACCATAGAGTCGTAGAAACATGTAATAGCAGCCACAAACAGCAAAACAACAATTCAAATGAATCAAAATGGATCAAAAGTGGCTAAAACCTCACATTTTCCCATAATCCCTCTTAATCATGTTTAAGCACATACTTAGTAAAATTTAATCAAATCATCCAAATTTTCTAACAGAGGCATAAAACATCATATTCGAGTTTATCAATATTTTTCCAGATTTTATTTGTGTATAAATTCGCTAATTAACGCTAATTACCCCTTAATCAACCGTAATTAGTGAGAAATCATGCAAATCACTCACCTTTGCCACAAAATAAAACACCAAATCTGAAATACTCTCTGTTTGGGTCGAATTCCTATGTATGGCAGCAGCTCCAACCTTGCTCTGTTGCTATTTGGCCTTGTTTTGATGTAGTTTAGGCTTAATCTTCACTAAAAATGTGTTTTGGAGTGGTTTTAGAGGATGGAAGCCATTACTAAGGTCTCAAGAAGGTTTGTGGCGGCTCAAAACTAAAATGAAAGTGATTTCCTAACCCTAATCAGCCCTCTTATGCCTCTAAACCCGAAATTCCCCTCTGGGCCTAGCTGCTAATTACCCGGTTAAGGCCAATTAAGCTGTTTTTCACCATCTGAAACTTGTTTCAGCCATATCTCCCAAACGGTGAGTCCGTTTGGCTAATATGACCACTCTACGGAATTGTAAACCATCATCCGGAGCCAATGGAAGTGGTTTCAGGTCAAAATTACTTTCCAGTCAAAAGTTATGGCCAAAACAGTACCAACTAGGGGTAAAATGGTCATTTAAAAATCGGGAAAATCATGAACATGGGAAATGACCCCAATAGTCGTCTCCCAAAGTTGCATGACCATACGACTTCATATATGAAAGAAATAAATATCCTACGATCCTATGATGCGTAGAATACGGGTCGTTACACTCTCCCCCCTTAAGAAATTTCGTCCCCGAAATTCCTTAACCCAAAACATACAAAGGATCCCGCATGCCTAACAACCACGTACAACAATCAAACATGCAAAACAAGCAAACAAGTCTATCCTAGCATGCGGAAAACTAAATCGAAGTCAAGATCTTACCAGGCAAAGAGTTCTGGGTGTGTCTTCCTAACGTTCTCCTCTGTCTCCCAAGTACAATCATTCTCGTCCTCGCCCCACTGAACCTTGACTAGCTTCACCGCGTTCCTTCGAAGTTGCTTCATGTCGTGCTCGACAATACGGGCCGGCTTGCGGTTCCCAACCGCCTCGGGTTCTACTTCGAAGTCCTCTAACTGATCAGGTGAAATAGTCATATCTGAGTCGTGAACGAACTTCCTTAATTGGGAAACATGAAATACATTGTGAACTCCCGTCATCTTCTCTGGTAAGTCAATTCTATATGCCAAATTCCCAACTAGTTCAAGAACAGGGAATGGGCCAACAAATCTTGGTGCCAACTTGCCTCTCCTGCCAAATCGTATTACGCTCTTCAACGGAGAAATCTTGACAAACACTAAGTCACCAACGGAGATATTTAGGTCTCTTCTCCTCTTATCAGCATAACTCTTCTGCCTATCTTGGGCAGCCTTCATTCGTTGTTGAATGATCTTAATCTTATCCGAAGTTTCCCTCACCACATCTGGTCCAAGCATAAACTTCTCGCTAGTCTCTATCCAACATGATGATGAGTTGCACGGTCTTCCGTACAAAGCTTCATATGGAGCCATACCGATACTGGATTAGTAGCTATTATTATATGCAAACTCTACTAGATGCAAATGGTCATCCCACGATCCACCAAAATCCAATATACATGCTCTCAAGAGATCTTCCAAAATGCGATTCACCCTCTTCGTCTGACCGTCGGTTTGAGGATGATATGCGGTACTGAGATGTAACTCTGACCCTAGAGCCTCTTGTAAGCTCTTCAAAAACCCACTAGTGAACAACGGGTCTCGGTCACTCACAATGCTTTTAGGTACTCCATGAAATCTCACTACCCAATTCATATATAATTCTGCTAACTTAGCTGCCGTTCTGGTCGATTTGACTGGTATGAATCTTGCACTCTTAGTCAATCGATCCACGATTACCCAAATGCTATCATGTCCCGATCTAATCCTTGGTAAACCATCGATAAAATCCATCGAGACTTGCTCTCATTTCCATTCGGGAATTTCTAATGGCTGTAACAACCCACTAGGCTTCTTTTGCTCTGCTTTAACTAGCTGGCAATTCATGCATTTGGATATAAACTTCCCAATGTCCCTTTTCATCCCTTCCCAGTAGTAGGTCCGTTTCATGTCTCGATACATCTTGTTACCACCAGGGTGTACAGTCAGCTTTGAGTGATGACATTCTCTAAGCACTTCATCTCTTAATCCATTGACATTGGGTACAATAAACTTTCCATTCTTTCTAAGCCATCCATCTCGATCAAGCCCATACTTGTTCATCTCCTCATCGATACCCATCTCTAACTTGGAGATGATTTCCAATAGGTTAGGATCGTCCCTCTGACTAGAGCCGATCCGCTCAATTAAAGTGGGTCTGATCGTCAAACTTGCTAACATCTCTGGATCTAATTCGCACTTTGGTCTGAAATCAAACCCCGCGATATACTCCAGTTGCTTCCATTCTAAAAACATAGCCCCTAAACTAGCATGTCTTCTACTCAATGCATCAGCCACCGCATTGCCCTTTCCCGGTGTATATGCGATGTCAAAATCATAGGAAGCCAAGAATTCTAACCATCTTTGTTGCCGGAGATTTAGATCCTTCTGGGAGAAGAGATACTTCAACGACTTATGATCTGTAAACAGCTCAAATCTTTCTCCTAAGAGATAGTGTCTCCACATCTTTGACGCGAACACGATCGCTGCCAATTCTAAATCATGGGTAGGGTACCTTCTCTCGTGCGGTTTCAATTGCCGACTTGCATAAGCTACAACCCTACCACCTTGCATCAATACAGCACCCAGTCCGGTACCACAGGCATCCGTGTATACCATCATCTCTTCATTCCCCTTAGGAATGACTAACACTGGTGCGCTTGTCAACTTGTCCTTCAGACTCTTAAATGCATTCTCGCACCTTCCATCCCAGACAAAAGCTCGATTCTTCTTGGTCAACTGGGTCAATGGTGCTGCTATCTTGGAGAAACCTTGGATAAACTTACGATAATATCCAGCTAACCCCAAGAAACTTCTTACATCTGTTGCATTTTTGGGCGTAGGCCAATCCTGTACCGTAGCCACCTTCGCCGGGTCCACGACAATACCATTCTCTGAAACAACATGGCCCAAGAACCTCACTTCTCTCTTCCAGAAGTGACACTTAGAAAACTTTTCCTTCAATTGGTGTTTTCTCAACACCTCCATCACTATTCTTAAATGTTCCTTGTGTTCTTCCTCTGTCCTCGAATAGACCAAAATATCATCAACGAACACGAGGACAAACTTATTCAACTGATCTATGAATACCCTATTCATAAGATCTACAAAATATGCCGGGGCATTGGTCAGCCCGAATGGCATGACCAACCACTCATAAAATCCAGACGGCATTCGAAATGCCGTTTTAGCTATACTCTCAGCTTCCACTCTAAGCTGATGAAAACCTGTCGCGAGGTCCAACTGAGAAAATACCCTCGCGCCACTCAACTGATCGAACAAATCATCTATCCGCGGTAGAGGATACTTATTCTTCCTCGTCACTTTATTCAACTCGCGGTAGTCTACACACGAGCGAAGGGAACCATCCACCTTGGTAGCAAACACAACTGGTGCTCCTCATTCAGAAACACTCCTTCTGATAAATCCCTTCTTCAAAAGATCGCTGACTTGCTCCTCAAGCTCTCGCTGCTCCCTTTGTGCCATACGACGAAGTGGCATCACTATAGGTCTGGCATCTTTTACCAAATCAATACGGAACTCAATCTCTCGGTGTGGTAGAAGTCCGGTCACTTCTTCGAAAACATCCGGATACTGGCCAACCACGGGCAAACCTGAAAACTCACTATGCGAAATGTCGAGGGAGTTTAGAAAACTAGCCAATACCCCCTCACTGGGTAGACCACCAAACACTATCCTCCGCCCATCATCCGCTCTAGCTGTCACCAAAAAGCCCTCACAGTCTACCACCACCCCGTATCTTCGAAGCCAACCTACTCCCAAAATAATGCCAAACCCAGTAAAGCCCAAAACAAAGCAATCACAAACAAACATGCATCCATGACTCGATAAGACCACATTACGACAAATCATGCTAAGGCTAGTTGAACCACCAATCGGGTTCGTCACTACTAAAGGTCTATCGACAATCTCGGGCTCCAATCCCAACCTATCTACCAGGTCACTAGATATGAAAGAACTGGAAGCTCCGGTATCAAACAAAACTCTAACAGGAACATCATAAACAGAAAGCATACCTTGAATGACGACATTCTTTCCCTTCTCCGCCGCAGTTGGGGCATTCGACGAAGAAGGAATATCATTAAGGGCGTAGGCTTTCAACATTTGCTTTTCTTTAGGGGGTTGCGGACACTTGTCCTTGTGATGTCCCATTTGGCCACAGTTGAAGCACTTCCTGTCCGCTGGCTTGGCCCGACAATTACTAGCATAATGGCCCTTCTTACCACAGCTGAAGCACTCCACATCTTGCTTATTCTTTTTCTTCTGGCCATCCTTAGTCTGATTCTGCTTTCTCTTATTCTGGGAACCACCCTTGCCTCCACCACTTGCTTGTGGTTTTGGCTCTTCCGCAGATGCAACCTCAGTTTTTGGCTTAGGGTAGAGACTTTCTGATCTCAATGCTTTCCCAACAATCGATTCAAACGTCTCATCGATGTGGTTAATAAGCCTTTCCCCCAAGTAATGATCCAAACCAGTTATGAATTTCTCATTCTTCTTCTCGGCAGTATCAATAAGGGATAACCCATATTTCGACAGAGTATCGAATTCAGCAATATACTCCGAGACAGCTCTGCCATTCTGCTTGAGCTCCAAGAATTTCTTAAACAACACTGACTTCTGAGCAGCTGGAATGAACTTCTCGCTAAAGCGAGCTTTAAACTGCTCCCAAGTAATCTGATCTTCGGGAGTAGCTGCCTTTATAGCATTCCACCAATTCATTGCCCGCCCTTGCAGCTGACGGGACGCTAGCTTTCTCTTCATCGCATCCTCGATGCCCAAATCCTCGAAGATACGTTCGCAACTATCCAACCAATCCTGAACATCCGTAGCCGACTCCGTTCCGTGGAACGGCTTCCCACCAAGGCTAGTATAATCCTTATTCAGTTTGGCGAAGTCGACTCTCGGCGCCTGCACTATTGGACCACCACCATTTCCACCATTGGGAGATGCCGTCTGTACATCTCTAAGCATCTCTCTCATGAGGTCAGTAAAAATCGTCCTCATGTCAGCAGCATTCCCATTATTGGCCCCTCTACCGGTACCTATAACATATCGGCTCATCGTCAATCTGAAAAAGGAAACGATTAACGACCCCATAGTGGTGCTAGTGCAGCACGACTTCATTTTTATACTACTAATAGTATATATATATAGCTTTTAAAAATCAAAATAATCACAAATACGCTCTCTCGTATACGTATATTATCTCTCCCTGATAACTTCCCTAGGTTAACTACGCAATCTAGAGCTCTGATACAAAGTGTGACGGCCCGCCCCGCACCAGTCGGCATTTCCTCCGAAAGTGCGCTGTACACATGCCCGACTAGCACGGAACGGTCGCCAAAGAAAGGAAAGAAGGGAATGAACTAATCAAGGAACCTGTAGAATGTCTCATAGCGCATGGAATAAAATATAATAATAATAACATACTTGACATAAAACAGGTGAGACAGTGCATAAGCTGATAACTAAAATCAACATTAACATCAGAGCAGTGGAAATCCAAATACAGCTTATTACAACTTTCCAAATTTACTGTCTCTAAACAAAAGAAAGCTAAAGTAGAAGATGCACCACTGATGCCCAAGCAGTGATCTTCAACAACACAGGGAGAATACTAGATATATATTACGTGGAAGCCTCCTGCTCGTCTCCGGATCATCTACCCGTTCATCACTAGCTAACCTGTCTCTAGTCTGCCCGTGTGAGCACCCAGAGTAATAAGAGGACACATAAAACTCTGGGTCAGACATAAAGCCTGGTATGAGCGATAAGCATCTAAACAGAATAATAACAGGTATACTAAACCATACCTGAACCTGAACATGCAACCAAAGAGTTAGTACCACATACCGTACAATACTCTAAGGTGTCATAATAAATAGTGTAAATAATACGGGGTGGGGTGTGCATGTCATAATGATAACAAACAAATCATCCATAGCAACCATCCTCACATCTCTCACTCAGTGCGTAAAGCATACGATGTCCACCACTGTCAATCACTAGACCCATCGAAGTAGTGACGGAATTCAACTTGTACAACTACTGCTACTACCAAGCTTACCACATGGAGTCATGACCAAATCTTTACAAATGACCCCACTTCATTGGTCTATAGCCCTTTAGTCGTACCTAGGCCATTGCAGCCCTGAATCCGTTCACGTACTTCCCATACATAGTGATCCAAAGTCATAGACATCGACTGCCCCTTGGCACATGTCCCGCAGCAAAGCCCAACTCATGAAGTGAACTCATTGGTTCCCAACTGGATCCTGAGCTCTAACTTCCATTTGGACTACCTTTGCATCTCGGGTTTTGGTCATCATCTTCATCCGGATCGGTCTCCATCATTCGGGTCGGGTCGCGCCTCCTGCATCGGATCGGGTCATGGTTCCCCAGGCGACCGGGTCGTGCTCCTCCATTTCCTCGTGAATCCAGTCTCCATCGGATCGGATCGGCCATCACTTCTAGTGCACCGGATCGGGTCGCCCTACAAGCTCCGGGTCGGATCGTGTGACTCCCTTCGGTTCGGATCGTCCTTCAGGCTTCAAACTCCAGTACGTTGCTTCGGGTTGGTTCGTGGTAAGAGGCTCGGATCGGATCGCATCATCGGATCGTGGTCTTCAAGCATCGGCGGATCGGGTCACGCCATCGGTTCGGATCGCCTTTGCTTCCATCGATCCGGTCCGGTTCGGGCTGATTTCCTGCAGTTCTTCCAGCGAGCAGTTTACGCCATTCGACGGCGTTTTTGACAAATCTAACACTTCTAATCAATCATAAAACACACCATAGAGTCGTAGCAACATGTAATAGCAGCCACAAATAGCAAAACAACAATTCAAATGAATCAAAATGGATCAAAAGTGGCTAAAACCTCACATTTTCCCATAATCCCTCTTAATCATGTTTAAGCACATACTTAGTAAAATTTAATCAAATCGTCCAAATTTTCTAACAGAGGCATAAAACATCATATTCGAGTTTATCAATATTTTTCCAGATTTTATTTGTGTATAAATTCGCTAATTAACGCTAATTACCCCTTAATCAACCGTAATTAGTGAGAAATCATGCAAATCACTCACCTTTGCCACAAAATAAAACACCAAATCTGAAATACTCTCTGTTTGGGTCGAATTCCTATGTATGGCAGCAGCTCCAACCTTACTCTGTTGCTATTTAGCCTTGTTTTGATGTAGTTTAGGCTTAATCTTCACTAAAAATGTGTTTTGGAGTGGTTTTAGAGGATGGAAGCCATTACTAAGGTCTCAAGAAGGTTCGTGGCGGCTCAAAACTGAAATGAAAGTGATTTCCTAACCCTAATCAGCCCTCCTATGCCTCTAAACCCGAAATTCCCCTCTGGGCCTAGCTGCTAATTACCCGGTTAAGCCCAATTAAGCCGTTTTTCACCATCTGAAACTTGTTTCAGCCATATCTCCCAAACGGTGAGTCCGTTTGGCTAATATGACCACTCTACGGAATTGTAAACCATCATCCGGAGCCAATGGAAGTGGTTTCAGGTCAAAATTACTTTCCAGTCAAAAGTTATGGCCAAAACAGTACCAACTAGGGGTAAAATGGTCATTTAAAAATCGGGAAAATCATGAACATGGGAAATGAGCCCAATAGTCGTCTCCCAAAGTTGCATGACCATACGACTTCATATATGAAAGAAATAAATATCCTACGATCCTATGATGCGTAGAATACGGGTCGTTACAAGAAGGGTGGTCGTGTTATAATGAGAGGTGTCTTGGAGGAGGGAAACTTGTATAGATTAGTTGGTTCTGTGGTTGACTATGGAAGGAAAGTGACGATTGAAGAACCTAGTCCATAACAAGGTTGAGAGGTTAATTTGGTCACTACTGATGTGTTAGACAAGGGTCTTCATGTTGATGATGCTCGAGGGATCTAGGGTGATCAAGGAAGGAGCTCAGATCAAGTGGTATACTGGTGTCGATGTGGAAAATCCACGAGGTGGAGATCATTGTGGTATTACATGCACTTTTAGACCGTTAGTGTTGTGTGGTGCATCTCAGGGGGAAGATGCATCTTTTGTAGGCGGTGGGTTGTGTTTGTAATGGTTTAATTGAGAAGATGTGTCGTTGAAAGAGCTAAATGACTCGTTTGTTGATTGTTGGAAGTTTGCTTGATGATGTGATTTCATATCAAGGTGGAGTGTTATGATTTGGTGATATTTAAATCACATATATGTTGATGTTTGACCTATTATTTAGGGAATGTATTCCTAATATATTTCTGAGGGGCAAATTAGATATTTTGCCTTGGCCTTCTATTCTGCTATAATGGCAACATCTAGGGTTGGATTAAAAGTATGGAATTGAGACCAAGATTATTAATCCAAGGGTTTGCCATCGTTCTTGATTGTTCTCCTTCTCCAATAAGAGTTGTAGTCATCTGGATATTCTTTCCCTTTCTCAATGAGGTTATTGATTCTTGTGGTTCGTTTTCTCTTGGTTGTTGATCCATTCAGTGTAAACAAAATTTGTTTTTGTGAATCAATAAAGAGGGTGGTTGGGTAGAATATCTTGTGTTTGTGTGTGTAATTTCATATCTATGTTATTTTTCCATAGAAATCATCTTTAAGTAATTGGGTGAATAAGATCCTGATCGCTTTCACAAAAGGCGCAGTTTTCCCAACATGTACAAACATTTTGAATGAAGGCTAGACAAAAAAATTTCCATGCATCTCCTTATATTCTATCCATACGACAGAACTAGAATTCATTTCGTTACGAGCTGAATATGTTATACTGCAGTTGTCTTGGCTCGTACGAGACTACATAATGAAGAAAATATGGCAGTTGTCTTGGTGTGAAGAAATAGCAGAGAATTAAGTGTTCTTTTGTCATAAATCATGTTGACTTATTTCATGAATATATTTTATTACTATTAACAACATAAAGGAATAATGCCATGAGGAGTGACAAATAGAGGTCTGGATTTGGCTGGCTCTACAAGGCAAACGTGGTATGTGTGACACCCCACATCTGATAATGTCACTTTATAAAGAATGCATTAAGTTTCGTGAAGCGTTATTGGTAAATAAGAACATAATATCACATGACAGACATATAAAATAGCAGTGGAAAAAACTTTATTTAAATCAAAACATCGTGGTCCCAAATACTGAGTTTACATCATAGGTTTGAAATAACCAATTACATTAATAATCCGTCTTGCCAAAAATATCAGAGTACAAAAGCATAAAACCATATTTCCCTTGCGAAGCCATAAGAGAGTTGACAAGAAGTCAAAGCGGTACATCTATATCCAAAATCCAAGCTAAGCTGAAAGAATCCAAATCAACTCTAAGCACTTCCACCTTGAGAACCTGGGGGGAGAAACGGAAGAGAGAGATAGAAGAGGAAACAAAAAGGGTCAGACATAAAGTCTGGCGAGTCCAGTTACTTTTAAATATAAATAAATAAAAGTATCATAGCAGGTATATAAAAACTGGAAGAACAAGATAACAATAACAAGTGTGAACTAAGCAAGATAAGATGAACATGATTTATTGCGCTTCTTAAATACATTTCTCTGCACCGCACCAATACTAGTATATCAGAAATAGAATGATCCCTACCAATACCGTTCCATTACATTTTCTTGATTATTAGTTTACTTGGGTTAGTAGAACTCAAGACTTATCCGTGCATCGTACCCATTTACTTTCCCATGGATTCAACTAATACAATATATGTAGTTATCTCTCAATATTGAGAAACACCCCATGGTAACCCACTCGCACAGTCTCCACCATAATGAACGCAGACCCCCATCCTACGCTTGAGTGACTTACAGATCCCTATATAACAATGTTATGTTCTGTATATATCTGTCATTACTATGCTACGTAAGCGTACGGACTGCTACCATCGATCGAATCAGATTCCTTACCAGAATAATGCCCTCTAGTCTACGATACACCAACCAGAGCAGATATGCATGTATCTAGACTGTCCCACGTATGTACTGTAATTGTAGCTCGATGTCTCAATTGCACTTCCTCTAATGTGCACTAAGTTCCGTGGTAGGACTAAACAAGAAACATGGAACTCGGCCAGGAGATTTTCCATACCTGTATAGGCCTGCCTTTAAGAGCCTCGAAATACAGATATTTCTAGGGTCTGTTTTCCATGGTGGCTATGGCCCCCACCTTGGCCCCTCTCTCAACTAGTAAAGGCTACAAGAGCTAAGCGATCGCCCCTTATAACAACCAATCTAAACATTCATGTGGCGTCTCCCCTCAACCCCGTACCTCGATAGTGAAAGGTGAAATGGTATCTTGGGTTTAGCTTTAGACTTTTCGCATCCCGCTGGCTGCCGATGACGGGTATCCGACGATCTACTATCCTTGTTGGTCGTGACCCTCTGCCTCCTCGTGAGGCAACCGCTGAACCACCCTGGTGTCACCTCGTCACAGCATTCTGACAGCATAGCTACATCTGTAGTGAAGGCCCACCCACCTAGTAGTTACGCACCGACCCAACATCTACGAGCACAGCCTAAGACATCTGTCACCGCACAGAGGACTACTAAGAGCACCTTACATACCTCGGGAATCCGCGTGCTTCCCCTTTCAGTCCTTTGGAGTCGTCAAAAAAATCAGATGAATGTGCGCTCCCCTCTTGCCTTATAACACCTCGATGATCTACCCCGTTGGGTTATTCACACTTAAACGTTCGGACTGGTCCAAGCGCCTCACTTTAATATGTCATTAGACACTATGTCTAATCATTCTATTACGCGCTTGTTTTTCCTCCTCAGTTTCCTTTTTAACTTGGTTATTCCCATTCATATTGAATTCTTAATCAAGTTACCAAGTTCCTTTTGCTTATTAATTTTGGTTATATAACCTAACCCCTTTAAGTTCATTAATAAGCCCACAACATGTTATTCTCTGGATTGTGGCCCAAGGTCTATAATCCACAATCTCTTTTGTATTTTCATCGTTTGATTCCATAGTTACAATAACATGTTCTTATTTAATGTGTAATTAAGTACGTCTCATTTTACATGTTTCCTTTTTACATGTCATTGATTAAATATAACTTATATCATTTCATAAGTTTTCCTCATCCTTTTTCATTTAATCATAAATTCAATTTACAACATCATTACAACTTATCGTTGTTTACTTATTAACTTAGTTTTCTTAACTAAGGCCCACTAACAAGTTTCTATTTAATGTGTAATTAAGTACGTCTCATTTTACATGTTTCCTTTTTACATGTCATTGATTAAATATAACTTATATCATTTCATAAGTTTTCCTCATCCTTTTTCATTTAATCATAAATTCAATTTACAACATCATTACAACTTATCGTTGTTTACTTATTAACTTAGTTTTCTTAACTAAGGCCCACTAACAAGTTTCTCAACCCGTTAATTATAACCTATATTATAATTTCCTCTTGTCCCTAGGACTATCCTAAGCATGTTATTCACATCAACGGGTTCCAGACTTCTAGATTGCTTAATTTATAATTAAGTACCTCTTATCTTATTACACAAGTTGTCTTATTTCCTTACAAGTTATGCTTACCCTAAACGGTGTCTTTTAATTACATAACTTTATTATTTCTACCGGTTATGTATACCACTAGGTGTCTTTAGTTACATAACCTTATCGGTTAAGTTTATGGACCTATATGTAAATATTACCCACCCCCTCCGATTTACTTAACCAACCCACTGTTCACCCAATTTTTCTTAACCTCAACTTTAGTTTACATTCATACAATCCCTATGGATTCAATTAGGTTAAGTATTCAAGATTTATTACCATATTTTCATTTATGGCTACAGTATGCTAGACCTCCCATGTTAAGCCTGCCACTTATGGATGCTGGATATGCCGGACGGGTCCGGGCAGACTTATTCCACAAATTGGGCTTAACCTTGTGTCTGAGTACGTCTCGTATTTGCGCACTTAGACCTCTCACATTAGGTTCAACATCGACTGCTGGATACACCGGTCGGGTCCGGACAGACTTCCACCACTAATGCAACCTAACCTCGTGTCTAAGCGTTACTATGGTTCCATTATTTTAGACATATTCAAATAAATTTCCCTATTCCAAATATAGACTTTCAAGCCCCCTTTCAATTCATATTTACAATTACTTTATTTCAATTATAAGTTACCATGCCCTAAATCAATACTCACATGTGTTCCAGTTTATGCCCCAAATCGACATTTGAATATGTCACAATCTATGCCAATTTCATAATTACATATGTTCCAATTTATACCCTAAATCAATATTTACACATTCCAATGCAAAATATACCCAAATTCATGTTCACCTACTTTCCAATATATGCCTAGCTTTATATTCATATTATCCAATATGTCCCCCAAATCCATATTCATATATTTTCCAATTTTATGCCCAAATTTACATTCATAATTTCCAATGCCAATTATGCCCCAATTTATGTCTTCCCAACCGTTCCCAATTTCACATGTTCGCATCTTTCAGCGTTAGGCCTAGGCTCGAAGGTAGCCTGGCTATATAAAAATAAAAGGGAAAAAAGGGAGAGAAGAGAATCAGAACATGCATAATAACGAGTCAATAACATAACGGTAGAAATAGGTATAAAAACTAAATGGACATATTATGACAAGATTAGACTTGGTGATGATATAAACGTATAAGAACAGATCAGAGGAACATGTCATAATAGAACTGATTAGGTGTAATGTCCCGCATTTTTATCGGTTTGTATTTGAATATTTAAATCAGTTTAAATATTGAATTTGTAATATAAGTGTATTTATATATTGATTAAAATGATTTTGAACGTATAAAAATATATATATAATCGAGCTCATAACGACGTTGCAGTTCGTAATTTAACATTCTGGATTTCAACTGAATGTACATGAGTCGTTTTAAATCGGATTTCTACGAAACAAGAAACATTGGAATCTGTTGAACTGTATTTTTCCAATGAAAGTGAAAAATCGAGATTCTGGATTTTATATTGCAAGATATGTCCAAATCAAATATTCAGAAAGTCGCTATGAAATCGTATATCGACCATAACGGTTTATTTGAAATAACTAGATATCGGATACAAATTTAGACAAGGTTCTTTTGAGGCATGGCGATAATTTAATTTTTAGAATTTAACTATAATTTTTAAATAATTAAATAAGCAACTTTTTATTTGGAGTATTTTGCACCCTGTAATCAACATTTCGGGGCTTCACAATATGAGTCAACCTACCGATATTATTATATTTTTGGGATCGTGGCATCTCGCTGGACACAACCATAATTTTATCTCTGTCCATAGCAGTTCATAACGAGCAGAATTTATATAAAATAAAGGACTGAAACATAGCACACAATCCACACTTATTTGTATATCAGAAATTTCCGTGGACCTTGGAACAAACAATTAAGTCTTGAACTACAGAAAAACATTAAAATCGTACCCGAGAACTATACCAAAACAAGGTGCGAAAAGGAACCATCCTATAAGCTAAATCCTATAATCATATTTCTTCCTTACTAAGAAAATAAACATACAATGCATACAGGAACCTACGTTTTCAAAGGCATTAAAAACTTATGAAGGGAAAGCTTGCCCATATCTCTAACCCTACGCACATACGAAGACTTCACAGAGAAGAAATAGGCTCATGCCCTTTGACATTGACAACAGTATGGTAAGGTCCTTACCATCGTAAGCTACCCCATACTTATGACATTACCTATCTAAATATAAAATATCAACATATCCAGTACTAAAGCGTGCTGTCCACGCTGATTTCCTCTATAAAAACCCAACCCCTTTCTTCTCTGAAACCCACGCTTCTCTTCACTTCAAAAAAATGAGTTGTTATATAAAAATAATAATAATAGTATATACTATTAGACTAAAAACTAAATCCTCCAATGGTGGAAAATGAGATTTCAAGGAAAGCATGGGGGCGTCGCGGTGGGACCAGGCTGCCATAATAGGCGAAGCTTGGGTGGAGCTTCATCGGAAATTGGTGAGGGACGGAGATCCGATCCGGCGTTGCCAAAGGAGCAGGAGTATGCAGCAAGCGGGAAGTTTGTTAGTTGGTGAATATGGTCTTTCAGAGGCCGACGGTTTTGTATTTTCGAAACTGTAGGATGGTCTATGAAGTAGGAGCTTGCAAGGGAGCTTGAACAGGAGACCGATAGTTTTAAAAGCAGTTTAGTGGGTGCATGTATATAACGTGGGTTTTGGTGAGACCCATTACTGGAGATGAGGCATAAGGAGCGCAAGTTCTTGTATATGCCTGGAAGGAGAAAACAATTTGAAGAGGTACTGGAGATCAAAAATGGTGTGGCATGTACATAAGTGGAAAGGTGGATTTGCTGAAGTGAAAACGTGAGGTGCGTCTAGTGTAAAACGTTAGTACATGAGGGATGAGTGGGAGAACGTTGGCACTTGGCAGGCAAGAAATTTGGAGGGTGGTCTTTAATAAAGAAGGCTACTGTTTGTGAAGAGTTTGGTGCATTGGAAAGGGTCACAAGCGATGCATTTGTTTGATTTCAGACATAGGATCGAGTAAAGTCATTATGTATGATTGAGTTGTCCAATTTGGAATGCCCAGTAGTTCGTAGTATACTCTTCTGAAGGTCTATCACTAGACAGGTAGTATTGCAGAAGTTTGTCGACAGCATTGGAATCTCTTAACTGATGATGCATGTAATTTGTGTTTTGTTTTAGAGGGGCACACATTCGTGTTAGTGAAAAATGAGAGATAGCAAGACAGGATAAGAAGATGCAGGAATATAGGGGATTGGGCCGACAAATAAAAGGGTAAAGCCCAAAAGAAACGATGAAATACATTAAAAGTGAAAGTGTTACATGGGAGTGGAGATTTTCGAGATGAACGAATGGTGATGGCGGGGATTACAGCGCCGAACTTAGTTGTCAGAGGTTGAAATGATGAAGGATATGTGGAAGACAGATACCGCAGCAGGGTAGGATTTGTGTACAGGAGCAGGAAACGGAAAGCAGCGTTTTGTCCAGACTAGGAATCAACGGAACCGCTATTTTGAATTATCCGAAGAAGACGGAATTAAATGCCTGATTAAATTTACTGATGCAAATCGTTGTTTAACGGTTAACGTGCCAAGGTGAGTAAATTCACTCACTCTGATCTATTTTAAAATATTTTAATTATATTTTAATATTGGCTGAATACTGTGTGATGGTCATTTAGGTAGATTACAATAAATTGGTTAAATAATATATATCGTTGCATATATACACATCACGGATTGGATACTGATTCCATCGGTTATAAGATTCCATATATGAAATTAGTGTAAATTGTGTGGACTAACATCTGTGGATGCAGGAAACCGGTTGGAAGAATCCAACCGGATTCCACGATATTTATCTGTATTGTTGGTTTTATATTATTTATATAAGCGTGACTGTTATGTCGAAATTAGTTATAAAGGTGAATATTACAGCGTATGACAGGTCTTTGAACTATAACGATAAAATAACGTTGTTGACTAGGTTTAAGCGTGACTGTTATGTCAAGATTAGTTAAAAAGGGGAATATTACAGCGCATGACAAGTTTTTGAACTATAGCGATAAATTAGCGTTGTTGACCCAACTTAAGCGTGATTTTTATATATAGCACTACTCCGTAGAAAATGTATTAAAGTAATTTATTTTAGAAATTATGATCTGATAGGATAGTTAATATTTGGTTTTAAACCAATAAATTATAGTAGGGTAAGAAATCGATATTTAGTTATAAACTTGATATTGATTTAATAAGAACCAGACTTAGAAAAAGAGTTTATCAAAATAGAATGGGAATACAAATTATAAAAGGAAGTCGGTAACTAGGATATGAACCTGTAAGGATATTTATTTCTAGAATGAAGAGTTAAGCAAATAATTTGCAGATTGAAATGATTAAATGAGAACTGGAAATGTTTTACAAAGATTTATAAGGTATATTTTCTAAAATATAGAAAATAAGAAATGGGAAAAATGATAGGAATGTTTTCCGAAGATTTATAACGTATATTTTCTGGGATATGAGAAGGTGGAAAATTAATATAAATGAAAAGGGGCCAGTGATTGTGTTATGATTTGTTGTACATTTGAATGCATATTGTTTTACTTCGATAGTTAAATAACCGACTATCGAAGTATTTTGACCATCGTTGTCAATTGCGAGAGACCGGTTGGATATATTATCTGAAAACCACTCCATATGGGTATAAGTGCCGCGAATTATATTATGCTGAAGATAATTGAAGACGGAGTGAAATGCAAGGGTCGTCCTATTCCAGAATGGTGTTTTATGTTTGTCCAGACCCAAGACAACTTGTATGGACGAGTGTCTGACAGAGTATACCTAACAAATCACGTACAGTTGTTCTATTAAAGGTATTACGTTTGGTGGCGGAGGAATTCGTTCCTCTTAGCTTTTTATACCCGTGATATGTTCGGGAATCAATTAGTGAATTGACGGGTTTGACGATGTGGCATTCAAAGTAAATGGTGATCAGATGTTCTGAAGATAGACGTAGCCTCTAGCCTCACAACCAAGAAGTAACAAAAGTTGGGCTAGGCAGCATGGCTAGTTGGGTCATACCCAAGCAGGGTGTATTGTCACCGATCTAGAGAAAATTCATATTTGTTCTTCTTTTCGATTCTGTATCTTTGGATTACTGTTTGATGGCCAACAACCGTGGGTGGCAATATATTCGCGACACTCAAGCTAAATGAGTGAGCGGTCATGTGTGGCCGGGTTGCAAAACGTTCTTGTTGAACCTGCAATGTATACCCTCTAGAGTACACTGGTCGGAAGGTGCTCCCATACCTTGTCTGTTGGAATCCATTCTCCAATAAGCGCCTTGCGGTTTATGATTTTATACTATATATATGTAGAGCGTGAGATGCAAGCGTTCTTCTACTTGGATATTTATTTGTTTAGACATTATCATAATATCACTTGATTTGATATCAAGGTGTTTTGGGTTATAGTAAGGTAAAAACCGTCCATGTTTATGTATAGGCTGGTCTTACTATTTTCCTTTGTTTCAAAAGGATTTTCAAAGATAATCAATATGGTTGGAATTTACTCACACCAGTCCCATGACTGACCCAGAGTTAATTTTGTTTATTTTCCCTAAACTCTTGGGTGCCCAAATTTGTACGGGCAGTCAAGTGTTTCAGGATTTGCAGATTCACTTGGAGGAGCTCGAAGCAGGAAGCTCCACTATTAGTTATTTAGAGATTATTTCCGCTGTGATATGATGTATTGTACTCTGATAATGACATGTAAGTACAAATTCAACTTTGTATTTCAAAGTTATGTTATATAATACATTTTATTTGTTCCGCTGTGAGTTTCGTGTTTACTCTGATTTTGTTCAGTTGTGTTCTTCTTCTTCTTCTATTAGTTCTACCTTATCTTTCTCACCCTCTAACTTCTTTCTATTAATGATCTGAATTTTCGTGCACTTTGAGTTAAATGTGTAGTATATTAGTCAGCTCAAATTGGCACGGATTTTTGAGCCGTTACAGCTGGTATCAGAGCGAGGTTAAGTTATTACCTTGGCTCTGTGGCGTGACTCAATAGAGATAAGGTTAGTAATACCTTAGATTGAGTATGTGTGTATATATATGAGCGCGTATTTGTAATTAATATATAAACCGTTTTATATTGTGTTGACTGGTCAGTCGAGTGGTTTATGAATTCTGGTCGAAACAATAACGCAAACTGTGTCGATAGTGTTTCTAAACTCTTTAACAGAGTAATTTGACACGGTTTGTTTTGAAAAGAGTATAAATGAAATAATTTTACCCAAAATATATTTTGATATAAAAAGGAGTATATATCTTGAAATTACTATAGTATTGATTGTTATTATGATCAAATAAGAATTATAATTGAGTTGGTTATATAAATGACCAATAGAAATATTATATAAGTAAAATATGCAAAATCAGATGAACTGAATCTGAATTTAAAACCAGAATTGAAATAAAACTCTAGAACTTGTTGGAAAGATTGTTTGGATTCAATATATGGGAATTTTAAAATCCTGGGAGATTTGAAATTGTTTTCCAAGTGCTATGAAAGATACTTTGCAGTGATTTCAAAATGAAAATGTTTGAAAAATAAGTTTTGAAAAGTAATATAGTATTGAACTCACTTCGATGACTGGAAAATAATTCCGATGATGAAGCGCGCCATTATCGGTGTTCATTTTCGAGTTTCTAAGTGATGGATTACTACCAAAGACTTTGTTTTTGAATTATTGTGAAAAAAAACAAGTTGTCAGAAATTCAAATGTTTTTGAATTGCTATTATTATATGCAATATATATGGTTTCAAACTGATTTGAAATAAAAACCCCAGGAATTTGAATTCCATAAATTTAAAATTTACTTATGAAGTAAACAAATAGAAAATTTAACTAAGTTAAATAAAATTGGTTTGGATTAGAGGTAATCTGAAATGAAATCGAATTAATGAATTAAGAATTGGAATTAAATTTGGAATTGGACTTTGAATGGAGTTATAAGTGGATGATGTGGTTCGAGGATAATTTGAATGAAAATCAAGTGGAAATGAAATGGTATATGTTGATTGGACAGCAAATGGAGGAGATAGAGTGGAATGCCAGACAAAAAGGTACATGTTACATTTTAATTGAATATGAGACGTATGAATCCTTTCGGGCAAGCCGTTTTGCTGTTTAAATTTCATTTGGATTGGAGAAGCCCAGAGAGACGAAGTGTAGTTGTGCCGATTAAGCGGTGCAGAGGAGATGCGGGAAAAATTCTCGAAAATTTAAGGTGTTAGAAAATTTTCAGAGTTGTTGAAAATATTCGTTAATAAAAGGAGAATAAATATTTTAATTAAAATAATTAATTTTTTCAGTTAAAACTGAAATTTGAGAGATAAAACAAAATATTTAACCCGGTTATAATAGAGTGTGACTTTTTCCCTACCTTAGTAATTTTGGGGACGAAATTCTTTTAAGGGTGAAGGAATGTAATGTCCCGCATTTTTATCGGTTTGTATTTGAATATTTAAATCAGCTTAAATATTGAATTCGTAATATAAGTGTATTTATATATTGATTAAAATGAAGTTGAACGTATAAATATATATATATATATATAATCGAGCTCATAACGACGCTGCAGTTCGTAAATTGACGTTCTGGACTTCAACTGAATGTACAAGAGTCGTTTTAAATTGGATTTCTGCGAAACAAGAAACACTGGAATCTATTGAACTGTATTTTTCTAATGAAAGTGAATAATCGAGATTCCGGATTTTATGTTGCAAGATACGTCCAAATCAAATATTCAGAAAGTCGCTATGAAATTGTATATCGAGCGTAATTGTTTATTTGAAATAACTAGATATCGGATTCGAATTTAGACAAGGTTCTTTTGAGGCGTGGTGATAATTTAATTTTTAGAATTTTACTATAATTTTTAAATAATTAAATAAGCAAATTTTTATTTGGATTATTTTGCACCCTGTAATCAACATTTCAGGGTTTCCCAATATAAGTCAACCTACTGATATTATTATATTTTTGGGATCGTGGCACCTCGCTGGACACAACCATAATTTTATCTCTATCCATAGCAGTCCATAACGAGCAGAATTTATATAAAATAAAGGGCCGAAACATAGCACACAATCCACACTTATTTGAATATCAAAAATTTCCGTGGACCTTGAAACAAACAGCTAAGTCTTGAACTACAGAAAAACATTAAAATCGTACCCGAGAACTATACCAAAGCAAGGTGCGAAAAGGAACCATCCTATAAGCCAAATCCTATAATCATATTTCTTCCTTACTAAGAAAATAAACATACAATGCATACAGGAGCCTACGTTTTCAAAGGCATTAAAAACTTATGAAGGGAAAGCTTGCCCATACCTCTAACCCTACGCACATACGAGGACTTCACAGAGAAGAAATAGGCTCATGTCCTTTGACGTTGACAACAGTATGGTAAGGTCCTTACCATCGTAAGCTACCCCATACTTATGACATCACCTATCTAAATATAAAATATCAACCTATCCAGTACTAAAGCATGTTATCCACGCTGATTTCCTCTATAAAAACCCAACCCCTTTCTTCTCTGAAACCCACGCTTCTCTTCACTTCAGAGATATGAGTTGTTATATAAAAATAATAGCAATGGTATATACCGTTAAACTAAAAACTAAATCCTCCAATGGTGGAAAACGAGAGTTTAAGGAAAGCATGAGGGTGTCGCGATGGGACCAGGCTGTCAGAGTAGGCAAGGCTAGGGCGGAGCTTCATCGGAGATTGGTGAGGGGCTGAGATCCGATCCGGCGTTGCCAAAGGAGCAGGAATGTGCAGAAAGCGGGAAGTTTGTTAGTTGGTGAATATGGTCTTTCAGAGGCCGATGGTTTTGTATTTTCGAAACTGTAGGATGGTCTGTGAAGTAGAGCTTGCAAGGGAGCTTGAACAGGAGACTGATAGTTTTAAAAGCAGTTTGGTGGGTGTAGGTATATAACGTGGGTTTTGGTGAGACCCATTACTGGAGATGAGGCATAAGGAGCGCAAGTTCTTGTATATGCCTGGAAGGAGAAAACAATCTGAAGAGGTACTGGAGATCAAAAATGGTGTGGCGTGTACATAAGTGGAAAGGTGGATTTGCTGAAGTGAAAACGTGAGGTGTGTCTAGTGTAAAACGTTAGTACATGAGCGGTGAGTGGGAGAACTTTGGCACTTGGCAGGCAAGAAATTTGGAGGGTGGTCTTTAATAAAGAAGGCTACTTTTTGTGAGGAGTTTGGTGCATTGGAAAGGGTCACAATCCATGCATTTGTCTGATTTCAGACGTAGGATCGAGTAAAGTCATTATGTATGATTGAGTTGCCCAATTTGGAATGCCCAGTAGTTCGTAGTATACTCTTCTGAAGGTCTATCACTAGACAGGTAGTATTGCAGAAGTTTGTCGACAGCATTGGAATCTCTGAACTGCTGATGCATGTAATTTGTGTTTTGTTTTAGAGGGGCGCTCATTCGTGCCAGTGGAAATTGAGAGATAGCAAGACAGGATAAGCAGATGCAGGAATATAGGGGATTGGGCCGACAAATAAAAGGGTAAAGCCCAAAAGAAATGATGAAATACATTAAAAGTGAAAGTGTTACATGGGAGTGGAGATTTTCGAGATGAACGAATGGTGATGGACGGGATTACAGCGTCGAAATTAGTTGTCAAAGGTTGAAATGATGAAGGATATGTGGAAGACAGATACCGCAGCAGGGTAGGATTTGTGTACAGGAGTAGGAAATGGAAAGCAGCGTTTGTCCAGACTAGGAATCAACGGAACCGCTATTTTGAATTATCCGAAGAAGACGGAATTAAACGCCTGATTAAATTTACTGACAAAAACGTTATTTAACGGTTAACGCGCCAAGGTGAGTAAATTCACTCACTCTGATCTATTTCAAAATATTTTAATTATATTTTAATATTGGTTGAATACCGTGTGATGGTCGTTTAGGTAGATTACAATAAACTGGTTAAATAATATATATCGTTGCATATATACACATCACGGATTGGATACTGATTCCATCGGTTATAAGATTCCTTATATGAAATTAGTGTAAATTGTATGGACTAACATCTGTGGATGCAGGAAACCGGTTGGAAGAATCCAACCGGATTCCACGATATTTATCTGTATTGTTGGTTTTATATTATTTATATTAGCGTGACTGTTATGTCGAAATTAGTTATAAAGGTGAATATTACAGCGTATGACAAGTCTTTGAACTATAACGATAAAATAACGTTGTTGGCTAGGTTTAAGCATTACTGTTACATCAAGATTAGTTAAATAGGGGAATATTACAGCGCATGACAAGTTTTTGAACTATAGCGATAAATTAGCGTTGTTGACCCAACTTAAGCGTGATTTTTATATATAGCACTACTCCTTAGAAAATGTATTAAAGTAATTTATTTTAGAAATTATGATCTGATAGGATAGTTAATATTTGGGTTTAAACCAATAAATTATAGTAGGGTAAGAAATCGATATTTAGTTATAAACTTGATATTGATTTAATAAGAACCTGACTTAGAAATAGAGTTTATCAAAATAGAATGGGAATACAAATTATAAAAGGAAGTCGGTAACTAGGATATGAACCTGTAAGGATATTTATTTCTAGAATGAAGAGTTAAGCAAATAATTTGTAGATTGAAATGATTAAATGAGAACTGGAATTGTTTTAAAAGATTTATAAGGTATATTTTCTAAAATATAGAAAATAAGAAATGGGAAAAATGATAGGAACGTTTTCCGAATATTTATAACGTATATTTTCTGGGATATGAGAAGCTGGAAAATTAATATAAATAAAAAGGGGCCAGTGATTGTGTGATGATTTGTTGTACATTTGAATGCATGTTGTTTTACTTCGATAGTTAAATAACCGACAATCGAAGTGTTTTGACCATCGTTGTCAATTCGGAGAGACCGGTTGGATATATTATCTGAAAACCGCTCCATATGGGTATAAGCGCTGCGAATTATATTATGCTGAAGATAATTGAAGACGGAGTGAAATGCAAGGGTCGCCCTGTTCCAGAATGGTGTTTTCTGTTTGTCCAGACCCAGGACAACTTGTATGGACGAGTGTCTGATAGAGTATACCTAGAAAATTACGTACAGTTGATCTCTTAAAGGTATTACGTTTGGTGGTGGAGGAATTTGTTCCTCTTAGCTTTTTATACCCGTGATATGTTTGGGAATCGATTAGTGAATTAACGGGTTTGACGATGTGGCATTCAAAGCAAATGGTGATCAGATGTTTTGAAGATAGACGTAGCCTCTAGCCTCACAACCAGAAAGTAACAAAAGTTGGGCTAGGCAGCATGGCTAGTTGGGTCATACCCAAGCAGGGTGTTTTGTAACCAATCTAGAGAAAATTCATATTTGTTCTTCTTTCCGATTCTGTATCTTCGGATTACGGTTGGATGGCCAACAACCGTGGGTGGCAATATATTCGCGACACTCAAGCTAAATGAGTGAGCGGTCATGTGTTGCCGGGTTGCAAGACGTTCTTGTTGAACCTGCAGTGTATACCCTCTAGAGTACACTGATTGGAAGGTGCTCCCATACCTTGCCTGTTGGAATCCATTCTCCAATAAGCGCCTTGCAGTTTATGATTTTATACTATATATATGTAGATTGTGAGATGCAAGCGTTCTGCTACTTGGATATTTATTTGTTTAGACATTATCATAATATCACTCGATTTGATATCAAGGTGTTTTGGGTTATAGTAAGGTAAAAACCGTCCATGTTTATGTGTGAGCTAGTCTTACTATTTTTCTTTGTTTCAAAAGGATTTTCAAAGATAATCAATATGGTTGGAATTTACTCACACCAGTCCCATGACTGACCCAGAGTTTATTTTGTTTGTTTTCCCTAAACTCTTGGGTGCCCAAATTCGTACGGGCAGTCAAGTGGTTCAGGATTTATAGATTCACTTGGAGGAGCTCAAAGCAGGAAGCTCCACTATTTGTTATTTAGAGATTATTTCCGCTGTGATATGATGTATTGTACTCTGATAATGATATGTAAGTACAAATTCAACTTTGTATTTCAAAGTTATGTTATATAATACATTTTATTTGTTCCTCCGTGAGTTTCATGTTTACTCTGATTCTGTTCAGTTGTGTTCTTCTTCTTCTTCTATTCTATTAGTTCTACCTTATCTTTCTCACCCTCTAACTTCTTTCTACTAATGATCTGAATTTCTGTGCACTTTGAGTTAAATGTGTAGTAAATTAGTTAGCTCAAATTGGCACGGATTTTCGGGCCGCTACGTTAGGCACCAATTCAAGATCCAATTTTTATACACATATCACGATTACTATTTAAATATTCAAATCTCAAAATAACACAAACTCACAGTGAATAAACCTAAGGAAATGGATCCAAATTAATGCGAAGAACACGTTGAATTTTGTTGTAGCAATCATTGAATTTGTATAATGCTTGCTGAATTAGTTTTGGAGAAGACTAGGCCATTCAATCTACGTTGTAGCAGAGCTCCGTCGTCGCCATCATTTTTAGATGAATAAAACCTAGGTTTAGGGTCCTTTATATAGCGTAGAACCAACGAATCTAGCTCCAAAATTGTCTAGGTTCAAAAAGAAGTTTCCAGAGCCACGGGTGGGTCGACCCCTAGGTCGACCCCCCTGTTGGTGGGTCGACCCCCAACTGGCAAAATTCCCGCCTAATCTCCCGCCTTGCGAATTTTGATTTTTGAACCGATTTTCGAATTTTCTAGATATATTTATTTAATATATGTATACATATAAGCTCCTTATATGTATACAAACTTCAAACCTTAATAACTTCTTCATACGAAGTCCATTTTATGAAAAAACAGGTGCCTATCCTGACCAATATTTCAAGATGGATGCAATGGCGCAATCCATTTCTCTTAATTCAGAATATTGAATTAATTATTATTTAATTAATCATCCTTAGTGTCGTTAAAATTTCGGGGTGTTACAGTATGTAATTGGTTTGTAGATTGTGCAATGTGCTCCATTCATTTTCTTCCCTAATTTTCTAGTGCCGTTTTCGTTCCTCCTCACTGTCGATCCCTATCTGCTTATGCAGTTTCCATTCTTTCTCACCACCAATCTGACTTTGTTTTCTACTTGATTTATGATCCATGTTAAGGTATGATGTTTTATCGCTCTATCATTTTCGATTACCCAATATCATTTTCCATTAATCTTACAACTTCGTAAATAATATGATACATTTATTTGCCCATTGTTTTATTCGCGCTATTCTTAAAGGGAAGGCCACAACAATTTGGTTGAAAAGCTCTTGGGTTAATGATGCTAAGGATGTTATAGGAAAAAAAAATCAAAAAGGAAATCACATCTATAGTTTGTTGGTAAATCATTAGAATTCTCAACCAAACTGATATTTTACATATTGTTGTATATTGTGAATGTTTGAATGCTCATTTACATTATAAACCCAATTTTCACACGAACAATATCATATGCATTTTGTTACGCATTAGGTTGACACAATACGAGTTATTCTTATGCAGATTAGGTTAACTATAGAAACCTGAGCTTCTTCTGTCTATTTGAAATTTTTAATCATGTTTTTTGTATTCTAGATTGAACTGCGTACTTGCTTTAGGTCCTATTTTCCCTAACTAACTAACTTACCGTATTTATTTTGGTTAGGATGAAAGATTCAATAAAAGCTGATTGAAACTTAAGTCATTAGACAATTGAAATTATGTAAAAAATAATCCTGGTTAGAATAAAGAAAGAAAGAAAAAATGGTAGAACTTCATTTTGCACACAAATGATAATTTTTTGTGTAGAATTTATTGAAACTTACAAAATTGTCATATACTTATGTAGAATGTCTGCAGGTATGGAAACAGTCTCATCTTCCCTTGTCCAATATTTTTCAAGAATAATTGGATTATTAAAAGCTAATTGACGTGCATCATCTGCAAGTGCCATATTCATTAAACTTTAACTTGAGTAGCACCAGTTGAAAATGGGTGTAAAGTTGAAGGTGGAACTTAATGAGCAGAAAAGTTGAGGGAAGAATTTTTGGAATAAACGAAAACATCTAATTTTTCAGTAGTGCAAACCCAAAAAGAAGAAGTGACATCTATGAAGTTAAATAGAAAGAGTGATCAAAATTAATTAGTGTATGGAGAACTAGTCTTTATTGAAATATTGAATAGGAGGTGGATGACTACACACTAATTAGTTATACTTTCCTTTTTGTTTTATTATATTAAGAAGTTTTCTCAATCATCGTAATAATATAAGCAGTCATGCATTGAAAATTTTCATCTCCCTGTGTTAAAAGTTTAATACATCGTCGTGCATTAAAATGTAGGTCATCAGGCACTTAAAATTTTCTTCGTCGTTGAGTCAAATATAGATCATGCATCATCATGTCATGAGTTAAAATGTTTGCAATTAGCGCACAGTTCTTCGTATGATAATTTCATCTTTTGGTTGCCCTGCCATTAGATGCTTTGGAATATAAATGTACCATGTACTATATAGTATTATATATATACACACACGCACGCACGCGCGTGCACACACACACGTACATACCAATTACCATGAATGCCTAAGCTAACATGTGTCCATTTTTCATGGCATCATTTTATTTTTCCCTTCATTGGCTTTCAGATTTTTCACTTTCAAGACTAATCAAGTATGCCAAACTATATTAATTTTACTATTTTAATGTATAGTAATTCCATATATATGATTCTGTATTTGAATATAAGGTTATTCATGGTGTTTTGACTTGAGTGCATAAGAAGGCCATTATCAAAAGAAGGAAGCTGAAATTCAAAAAGTTTTGAGAGGAATGAAGATGTATTCTTCTTTGTTCTTTTACAATTTACATAAATAAATTGTATGGATTAACGCATAGCATTGTAAGTTATACAACAACAAAAGTTAAATCCGTGCCATCTTTAATATAATTAAAACATATATAAGTAATATAAAATTTGCAGCTACAACTTTTAGATGTTGTGTGGCACGATATTAAAAATAATTTCACAATGAAGAGTCTATCTAAATAAACTAACGGTTAGAAAATAAATAAAGTAGACTTCAAGGAAATAACCGCTTAACGGAAGATTTATGTGACGAATTAAGTATACATTTATCAAATGATATAAATGAATTAATTTTGAGTTAACAAGCTCAACAACCTGAATTGTATAAAGGAAAAAGATCAAATAACAAGTTAGCTTCGAATCTTTTCAAAATACTCAATGCACTTTTAGCATTTCTTTCAAGCATATTTTATATTGTATTGGCTCTATTGTTCCATTAAGAATCAACAACATTAAAAGATAGTTAGGCTCGAAAGTTAGAAAAATAAGGCAAATAAAATGTATATAAAACCTTACGAATTTCATAAATATAAACAAATAAATAATTATATATATGCATATGCATGAGTCTGTGCATTTGAGATCATGATAACAGAACCTAAAATAGGCATGTAACATTTGAAGCTATGGACCCCATCGGTCAATATACAATGAATACCATAAGCATATAGAGATTCACGTTGTTTCTTAAAATAATCATAAAAATGATCAATATTTTATGGCATACAATCAATTACTTTCTTCGTAATTGTGTCACTTTCATCATTAGTATTAACATCATTTTTATCTTCGGTAAAACAATTTCCATTTCAAAAATTAAAAGTAATGTATACAATTGCATTTTTGCAATATAAACCAAGAGCCTTTAGAAGACGTTTCTTCCATGTTAGTTCAAAAAATATTTCTCTCAATGAGTTTCAATGGTATCTCAGTCTTTTATGTAAAATAATTTGGTGCCTTTTTGCTTGAAACGTTAGTCAAATGGGTGATTAATTCTAAAAACATACATCATGTGATCAACTTAGTCATAAACATGTGTATCCAACACAAAACAAATGTCATTTTTTCAATTGAGGTTAAAAATACAATAATAATTGCATATGATCACTATATAGGTGTTTGTAGACATTGGGAATGGCAATGGGGCGGGTTTCTCGCTCCCCAGACTCTACCCGGAATTTTTAAACCCCCTAGACCACCCCGCCTTGTAGACCCGGTGCGGGTCTGGAATTTCGCCCTGTACCTGAATCCCGTATGAGTCAGGGTAGACCTGACCCGCCCCACGACTTGGTGATATTTGTGTTCTAATGTACACAAATGTATATACTTATATTTTTTATCACTAAATGATCAACTATATACATATTATAAAGTGTTCATAATGATAAGAAAATATATAAAATGAGTTGTAAAATAATAGTTCAAAATGTATGCATCTGTTATTGTATGATTATCATTGATGCAACTTAATACTATTTTTTTTTTATAGTTTGTGGATTGAAAGAATATAATATTCAAGTTATAACCATGTATACTACGAAGATTAACAAGTAATCATTATAGTTATAGAGTGTTTTGATGATGTTTCAGACATGTGGGTTGGGTTGGGATGGGTTAGCCGTGCCCCAGACCTAGCCCTAGACCCGGACCTCAAAAGTGGGTCGTTGGTCTATCCGTCCTATAAAGCGGGACTAATTGGGTCAAAAAAGGGCGGATCAAGCGGGTTTGGACCCTAGACCCGCCCCATTGCCATCTGTAACGGCTGGAAATTCTCGACTCCTCGAGAGTCGAAAACTCCGAGACGTTAGTGAAAGAAAGTAGAGGGTAAGGAAGAAAAGATAGAACTAATAGAATAGAAGAAGAAGAAGAACTTACATCATCAGAGTAAACACGAATCTCACAGCGGAACGAATAAAATATAACATAACTTTGAAATACAAATCAGTACTTGTATATACATACCATTTCAAAGTACAACACTTAACAACACAGCGGAATAATAATAGCTATAATCCTGAAGCCTCCTGCTCCAAACTCTCCAAGTGTATCTGTAAAATCCCGACTACTTGACTGCCCGTACAAATTTAGGCACCCAAGAGTTTAGGGAAAACAAACAAAATAAACTCCGGGTCAGTCATGGGACTGGTGTGAATAAAACTCCAACACTTGGTTAAATAAAGGATATCTTTCTGATATTATAATAATGTCTAAATACAAATAGATATCAATCTAGCAGAACGCTTGCATCTCACGTTCCACATACATAGTATACAAATAAATCCGTGAGCGCTTATTGGAGATTGGATTCCTACAGACAAGGTATGGGAGCACCTTCCGATCAGTGTACTCTAGAGGAGATACACTAGGGTTCAACAAGAACGTCTTGCAACCCGGCCACACATGACCGTCCACTCATTTAGCTTGAGTGTAACGAATATATTTTCACCGATGGTTGGGATCAGCAACCATCCTTCCCGATAAGGGACAGCATTGAAATAGATTATAAAGAAGTACAATTGAATATTCTCTAGATGGTGATAATACACCCTGCTTGGGTATGGCCCAACTATCCATGCTGCCTAGCCCAACTTCTGTTATTTTCCGGTTGTGAGGTTTTGAGGTCACGTTTATCACTTTGACAGATTATTTCTTCAATTACTTTGAATGCCACATCGTCATACCCGCCAAAACATTATCGATTTCTCAAGGCATCACGGGTATAAAAGCTAAGAGAAACGAATTTCTCCGCCACCAACGTAATACGTTTAAAGAGATCAACATATATGATTCGTTAAGAATACTTTGTCAGACACTCGTCCATATACGTTGTTCTGGGACTGAACAAACCGAAGGCACTATTCAGTGAATCCATCCTACCTAGGCTTTTCACAATAGCCCTTGCACTTCACTCCGTCTTCAATTATCTTCAGCGTACTTGATTCACAACGCTTATGCTAATCCGGAGTGGTTCTTCGGATAATAATCCAACCGGTCTCTCCATATTTACAACGTAAATATGGTCAAAACTTTGATAGTCTGTGATTCAACTATCAAATGAAAACATGTCGGTGTACAAACAACGATCTTATTTCCAAATGGAAATTCGATCGATCAATCATCATATACATATATATGTTCATATTTCCTTATTTCATGTATTTAGAAAATATATGTTATTAATCATTGGAAAACATTTCCATAGCTTATTTTCACATCACTATTATTTCGCATCTATCAGTCCCTAACTGTAACTAGTATGAGAACAATTCTCTAAGTATCAATCCGAAAGGTCGAAACCAACATCAGATCGTCACTTAGAAAACCGTTCAACTTACCCTCTCCAGTCAGTTTCTGAATTTGCTTAACTCTATTTCTTAAATTTTTATCATGAAAACATTTCACTTTCTATGTTTAGAAAACATATCTGACTATATTTGGAAAATGTTTCCAAAACTCATTTACGGATTTCCAATGAACGTTGTATAAAACATCGTTTCGCTTAATCCATTTATCGCTTATTCCTTAACTTTATTCCTAATCAACCTTTTAGGTCGAACCACAACTATTCCTTTGTCAATTCTGAAGTTAATCAAGTTGGGGTATAATTACCTCTCAGACCTTAATTGAACAACGTCCTTTACTGCGAAATAGATGAAGTTCGTCACTCACTTTTTCCAATCATCTGTTTACGCAAATTCTCGGATTCAGGTTACGAATCCACTTCTTATATGACAGTGTTTGATTATAACTATAACGTTATAATTCCTACCCCTAAAATATCTAACCTAAATTATAAATTTATTTCCTAACTCGAATAATTTAACCGACACCTAATTTCTAAATCAATAACTAAATCTTGATTTAAACCCTGGAAAGTAAATAGTACTTTCCCAAATTCGCTATAATCGAATTCGACGTATAACTCTCTTTCGATTAATCTCTATTCGATTAACTCTCTCTTTTTAATAACTTATATTCGATAAACTCTATTTCGATTAACTCCTATCGAATAACTAATATTCGAATAACTCTTCTTGGTTGGCTCTATTTCATTAACTCTTATCGAATAACAAATATTCGATTTTCTTAAATGTGTCAATTCTTATCGAATAACTAACATCCGATTAACTTATATGGATTTACTCTTATCGAATAACTTATTCGATTAACTTAACTTGATTTTCTTAACTCGATTATCTCAACTCGATTACTTAACTCGATTACTTAACTCGATAAATCTTAACTCGATTACTTAACTCGATAACTTAACTTAACCCAAATCGATTAACTCAACTCTAATCGATTAACTTAATTTGATTTACTCCTTCGAATAACTCATTCGAATAACTTAATTGATTAGCTCCTTCGAATAACTAATTCGAATAACTTACCTTCGAATAACTAATATTCGATTTACTCTAACTCGATTAACTTAATTCTAACCGATTTACTCCATTTCGATTCAACTTAATTCAAATCGATTAACTTAACTCAAATTGATTAACTCCTTTCGAATAACTAAATTCGATTTAACTCTTCTCGAATAACTAAATTCGATTAACTCAAATTGAATAACTAATATTCAATTAACTCTTACGTGTTTAACTCTATTCGAATAACTTACCTTCGAATAACTAATATTCGATTTACTCTTCGAATAAATAATATTCGGTAACTCTTCTCAAATGAATAACATTTGATTTCTCCACTCGAATAAACTATATTCGATTACTCTTCCCTTGAATACACTATATTCGATAACTCTACTTCGAATAAGTGATATTCGGCAACTCTACTCGATTAACTCCACTTGGATAACTCTAACTGGTCAACTCTAACTGAGTAACTCTAACTGATCAACTCTAACTGGTCAACTTTAACTGGTCAACTTTAACTGGTCAACTCTAACTGTTTATCTTTAACTGGTAAACTTTAACTGGTTAACTCAAATGGTTTAACCTAACTGGTTAACTCAAATGGTTTAACCTAACTTGATTTACTTGTCTCGATTAACTGAACTAATCCACTTAGTTTAACTTAGTTAATTCACTTTGATTAACTCTAACCGATTTACTTAGTTTAACTCAGCTAATTCACTTTGATTAACCCAACTAATTTACTTCGATTAACCAATTAGTTTAACTTGACTAATTCACTTAGTTTGACGCAACTAATTCACTTTGATTTACAAATTAGTTTAACTTAACTAAGTCACTTAGTTTGATGCAACTAATTCACTTTGATTTACCAATTAGTTTAACTTAACTAATTCACTTCGATTAACCGCTTAGTTTATCTTAACTAATTTACTTTGGTTAACTTAACCAATTACTTTGATTAACTCGACTAACTCACATTGGTTAATTAACCAATTACTTTGATTAACTCGACTAACTTGTTTTGGTTAACCTAACAAATTACTTTGTTTAACTCGACTAACTTGCTTTGGTTAACCTAACCAATTTCTTTGTTTAACTCGACTAACTCTAACTAATTAACTCCTTTTTATAACGTTTATTCATTTCAAAAGATTTCCTTTTTACAACGTTTATCCATTTATAAAGATTAACTTTTTACAACGTTTATCCATTTATAAAGATTTACTTTTAGTAACGGTTCTTCACTTTATAAATGTCCTTTTAATAACGTTTCTACTTCTCTATATAAGTCCAGACTTATATATATTCCATTTATCAACGATAAATAATTTATTTAATTTATAAAACATTATTTATAAATTAATCTACTTCAATTTATCTGTTTAAAACAGATTTCCTATTTAATATCTCATTTAAATCCATATCGTGTTATACCGTGTGCGAAGCACGTGTTTAAATCTATCCTTGTATAATTCTATTTATTTTCCGAACAAGTGTTCCTTTATTTATTCCCTAAATAAATATTCCTTTATTCCATTTATTTATAATCTAAATAAATGTTCCTTTATTCCATTTATTTTCTAAATAAATGTTTCCTTTTTCATTTATTTATTTCCTAATTAAATAAATGTTTTCCTTTTATAAAATCCTATCGATTTTATAAATAAGATTTATTTTCAATATAAACATTGAAAATCCCCTTATCAACATTTCGGTATGTTATGGTATTCAATCATATCAAATCACGATGTTCAATATCGTCCAAGCACATATAATTTCCCACAGATTTTATAACATATCATATAACAATATATGAAAAACAATAAAATAACTGTTGATGAATCCAGTCGGATTCCTCCAACCTGTTTCCCTGCCTCACAGATGTTAGACAATATAGATAACATCACTTTCAGTTCCATATGATATATTCTATTAAACAGAATCAATATAGAAATTTAACTAACTGACTAGCAGTTAAATCAACCAATCAACACACAGTCAAACAGACAATTTTAACAGTTCTAACAATACAACATGAAATTATAACTGTTCAGAGTTGGTGAGTTTTACTCATATTGGACAATCATCGTTAATAACGATAACCATCTTTGATTCTGACGGATAATTTATTTTGCTATAAATTGTAACGAGCACTGATTCACTCCCAGTCAGTCTCATTATGTTGCTCTCGTCCATACGATCCCGACGCAACTTACGGTTCGTCAATCTGGTTTCATATGACCGAGATATCGCGTTACGAAGTTAATACATCATAAAAAGAATTTAACTTTGATTTATAAATAACCCATGGGCTTTACTACCTCAGTCCGGCCCAAGTCTCCTTTACAAAAGTCGGCCTCCAGGCATTTCCTTCCCCAAATCCTTCTAACTCATCCTCCTGTACATTTCGATCCCAAAGTCCACCGTTTGACCGCCCCTTTGACCTCCGTTTCCTCCTCCTCTGACCATCGATTCCAAGCGCCGCCTCCCCCATCCAACTCCCCATCGAAATCCGCACACCCCTCTGCCCTTGCATTCAAACTCGCACCTCCCTGTGAACATCCGACCTCGACCAGTGTCTCCAACCACGGCCTCGACTGTTGCGCTTCATCATAGCCCATCGGAGGCCCCTTCGATGCCACCTTCTGATGTGCCTCGCCACGCCTTGAAAACTGTGCGACTCGAAAATCTCCAGGTTCCAGAACTTAGCTCGAAGACAGCAGCTTTACTCCGTACCCAGACAATTGCGCGACCCCATCAGTCCCACTCGAAGTTCCCCAAGTGCTCGTGTCCGATCCCTGGTCCTTCTGTTGGCGTTGAGCTTAGTACAATGCATACAGGGATGGAGAGTTTCATCTCAACAGTATCACTACTGATGTTTAGAAATCCATGTTTTGCTTTGATTTTCTTTGAGGATTTTCTTTTGAGTTTTAGCTTGCTATGTTACTTATCAATGTGGTATATATATGTTTGAATGGGTTGGTAGGATATGTGGTTGAAAAGGAAGGTCGTGTGGCCTGTGTTGGACCTTAGAAAATAAGGGGAGATATTTTCGAATTTATTTTATATTAAATTTTCGCCAATCTCTCCTTGTATCTGGCTTCTAAAAATCCCTGCGACTACGTACGATACCCAAAAATCACTAAACTGGACATGTAGGTAGAGTTCGACATTACGGTCCCAACGAAATTGGTTTCGTCGAATTCTGACTCCGTATGCTCACACAGCGTATTTTTAACTGTCAAAATACTGACTATTTTCCACTCTAAAAATCCGTGCGGTCACACACCGACTCTAAAAATCACGAAACTTGGAATCTAACAACTATTTGACATTGCGGATCCAACAAAACTGGTTTCGTCGAATTCCGACTTCGCATGCAAAAGTGGCTATTTTTAATGCTCTAAATAGCCTATTTAAATATAAAAATATATTTAAATATAATTAAATCAAATGTTTAAAAATTAAATATTATCGTCTATATTCACAGTTGCATACCACACAGCTCTAGAATATCATATCAGAATTTACAATTTGATATTTCAGATTTTAGATTATCCCGGTATTCAGTTTATACTAAAAATCTCTTTTATAACATATATAAAGCGTCGCAAATTATAAAGGAATTCTACAGCGACTTTTCTGAAATTTGATTTGGACATAACTCAAAATCTACACGACGAAATCTCGATTTTTCTCTTCCATATGAAAAATATAGTTCAACTGATCCGTACGTTTCTTGTTTCACAGAAATCCGGCTTAAAATGAATCATGTACATTCAGTTGAAGTTCAAATCGCCAAATTGCGAACTGCCGCGACGTTTCAGGTTCGTTTTAATTATAGTTATAAATTATAAGTTCGAACGTTGTACTTTAAGTTATCGATATCGCCAAATCGATATATAAATAATTGAATAAATTAATTATTCGACAGCTAACAAAACGCGCCATTACAGACTTCCCCCCTTAAAATAATTTCGTCCTCGAAATTGCTAAGTTAGAAAAATGCTACTAACGCTACTAACTAGATTTAAAAATCCTTTTTTTTACCTCTAAATTTCAGTTTCGACTGGACTCATTTAATTTTAATTAATTTATTAATTCATTTCCGACCAACTAAAATTTTCAAAAATTCTAAAAAATTTCTAACACCTTAAATTTTCGAAAAATTTCGCCATAACCTCCTTTGTATGGCTCAATACGTCAAACCACAACTCGCCTCTCTAGGCCTCCTCCAATCCAAAAGGAAATCAAAATAGCCAAGCGGCTTGCCAATTCGGCTCAAAAATCCAAACTCATATATGATATAAACTTGTACCTTTTTGTCGGGCATTTAACTCTATCCCTTTCATCTGCTACCACTTCAACATATACCAATGTTATCCATTCCAATTGATCTCCAATCAGTTCATATCCTCAAATCCAAATCGAATTTCATTCGAACTCTAATACCAAATTCCAAATTATTTACTTATCAATTTGGTTCCATTCTAGATTATCTCTATCCTAATTCAATTTTATTTAACTCGGTTCAAGTTAAATTTCAATTTATTTTTACCATCTCATTTTATTTAACTTCATTAGTTAAATTTTAATTCCAGAACTTAAGTTCCTGGGTTTCTTTCAAATCAATTTGAAATCATAATGCCAATTCAAAACCTTTGAATTTCTAAACAACTTGTTTTCTCAAAACAATTCAAAAACAAAACCTTTGGTAGTAATCCGTCACTTAGAACTCGAAAATGAACACTGATGATGTCTAGATTCATCATCAGAATCTATTTTCCAGCTATCGAAGTGATTTCAATACTATATCATTTTCAATTTGAAAAACATTTTCAAAATCTCCCAAGAACTTAAAATTTCCTAATTTTAATTCCAAATATGATTTAAATTCAGATTTAATTCATCTTATTTCATATATTTTCTTATATGAATTCTGATTAGTTATTTATAATCATTTCACCTTTTTTTTTCTTATTCGATTATAATAACAACCAACACAATCAATATACTATAATAATTTCAAGATATATATTTCTTCTATAAACAAATATATTTCGGGTAAAATTACTTCATTTACCCTCTTCCAAAACATACCATGACGGTTCATCGTATTCGAGTGTTTAGTAACCCTTATCGATACAGTGGACCAAACTGATCGACCAGAATTCATAAGCCACTCAACCAATGAGTCTCCACAATATAAAACCATTTTATATCGAATAACAATTACGCGCTCATATATATACACTCAAACTCAATCTAGGATAATACTAATCCCATCTCTATCGAGTTATGCCACAGAGCCAAGGAAATTACTTAACTTAAGCTCTGATACCAACTGTAACGGCTGGAAATTCTCGACTCCTCGAGAGTCGAAAACTCCGAGACATTAGTGAAAGAAAGTAGAGGGTGAGGAAGAAAAGATAGAACTAATAGAATAGAAGAAGAAGAAGAACTTACATCATCAGAGTAAACACGAATCTCACAGCGGAACGAATAAAATATAACATAACTTTGAAATACAAATCAGTACTTGTATATACATACCATTTCAAAGTACAACACTTAACAACACAGCGGAATAATAATAGCTATAATCCTGAAGCCTCCTGCTCCAAGCTCTCCAAGTGTATCTGTAAACTCCCGACTACTTGACTGCCCGTACAAATTTAGGCACCCAAGAGTTTAGGGAAAACAAACAAAATAAACTCCGGGTCAGTCATGGGACTGGTGTGAATAAAACTCCAACACTTGGTTAAATAAAGGATATCTTTCTGATATTATAATAATGTCTAAATACAAATAGATATCAATCTAGCAGAACGCTTGCATCTCACGTTCCACATACATAGTATACAAATAAAACCGTGAGCGCTTATTGGAGATTGGATTCCTACAGACAAGGTATGGGAGCACCTTCCGATCAGTGTACTCTAGAGGAGATACACTAGGGTTCAACAAGAACGTCTTGCAACCCGGCCACACATGACCGTCCACTCATTTAGCTTGAGTGTAACGAATATATTATCACCGATGGTTGGGATCAGCAACCATCCTTCCCGATAAGGGACAGCATTGAAATAGATTATAAAGAAGTACAATTGAATATTCTCTAGATGGTGATAATACACCCTGCTTGGGTATGGCCCAACTAGCCATGCTGCCTAGCCCAACTTCTGTTATTTTCCGGTTGTGAGGTTTTGAGGTCACGTTTATCACTTTGACAGATTATTTCTTCAGTTACTTTGAATGCCACATCGTTATACCCGCCAAAACATTATCGATTTCTCAAGGCATCACAGGTATAAAAGCTAAGAGAAACGAATTTCTCCGCCACCAACGTAATACGTTTAAAGAGATCAACATATATGATTCGTTAAGAATACTTTGTCAGACACTCGTCCATATACGTTGTTCTGGGACTGAACAAACCGAAGGCACTATTCAGTGAATCCATCCTACCTAGGCTTTTCACAATAGCCCTTGCACTTCACTCCGTCTTCAATTATCTTCAGCGTACTTGATTCACAACGCTTATGCTAATCCGGAGTGGTTCTTCGGATAATAATCCAACCGGTCTCTCCATATTTACAACGTAAATATGGTCAAAACTTTGATAGTCTGTGATTCAACTATCAAATGAAAACATGTCGGTGTACAAACAACGATCTTATTTCCAAATGGAAATTCGATCGATCAATCATCATATACATATATATGTTCATATTTCCTTATTTCATGTATTTAGAAAATATATGTTATTAATCATTGGAAAGCATTTCCATAGCTTATTTTCACATCACTATTATTTCGCATCTATCAGTCCCTAACTGTAACTAGTATGAGAACAATTCTCTAAGTATCAATCCGGAAGGTCGAAACCAACATCAGATCGTCACTTAGAAAACCGTTCAACTTACCCTCTCCAGTCAGTTTCTGAATTTGCTTAACTCTATTTCTTAAATTCTTATCATGAAAACATTTCATTTTCTATGTTTAGAAAACATATCTGACTATATTTGGAAAACGTTTCCAAAACTCATTTACGGATTTCCAATGAACGTTGTATAAAACATCGTTTCGCTTAATCCATTTATCGCTTATTCCTTAACTTTATTCCTAATCAACCTTTTAGATCGAACCACAACTATTCCTTTGTCAATTCTGAAGTTAATCAAGTTGGGGTATAATTACCTCTCAGACCTTAATTGAACAACGTCCTTTACTACGAAATAGATGAAGTTCGTCACTCACTTTTTCCAATCATCTGTTTACGCAAATTCTCGGATTCAGGTTATGAATCCACTTCTTATATGACAGTGTTTGATTATAACTATAACGTTATAATTCCTACCCCTAAAATATCTAACCTAAATTATAAATTTATTTCCTAACTCGAATAATTTAACCGACACCTAATTTCTAAATCAATAACTAAATCTTGATTTAAACCCTGGAAAGTAAATAGTACTTTCCCAAATTCGCTATAATCGAATTCGACGTATAACTCTCTTTCGAGTAATCTCTATTCGATTAACTCTCTCTTTTTAATAACTTATATTCGATAAACTCTATTTCGATTAACTCCTATCGAATAACTAATATTCGAATAACTCTTCTTGGTTGGCTCTATTTCATTAACTCTTATCGAATAACAAATATTCGATTTTCTTAAATGTGTCAATTCTTATCGAATAACTAACATCCGATTAACTTATATGGATTTACTCTTATCGAATAACTTATTCGATTAACTTAACTTGATTTTCTTAACTCGATTACTTAACTCGATTACTTAACTCGATAAATCTTAACTCGATTACTTAACTCGATAACTTAACTTAACCCAAATCGATTAACTCAACTCTAATCGATTAACTTAATTTGATTTACTCCTTCGAATAACTCATTCGAATAACTTAATTGATTAACTCCTTCGAATAACTAATTCGAATAACTTACCTTCGAATAACTAATATTCGATTTACTCTAACTCGATTAACTTAATTCTAATCGATTTACTCCATTTCGATTCAACTTAATTCAAATCGATTAACTTAACTCAAATTGATTAACTCCTTTCGAATAACTAAATTCGATTTAACTCTTCTCGAATAACTAAATTCGATTAACTCAAATTGAATAACTAATATTCAATTAACTCTTACGTGTTTAACTCTATTCGAATAACTTACCTTCGAATAACTAATATTCGATTTACTCTTCGAATAAATAATATTCGGTAACTCTTCTCAAATGAATAACATTTGATTTATCCACTCGAATAAACTATATTCGATTACTCTTCCCTTGAATACACTATATTCGATAACTCTACTTCGAATAAGTGATATTCGGCAACTCTACTCGATTAACTCCACTTGGATAACTCTAACTGGTCAATTCTAACTGGTCAACTCTAACTGAGTAACTCTAACTGATCAACTCTAACTGGTCAACTTTAACTGGTCAACTTTAACTGGTCAACTCTAACTGTTTATCTTTAACTGGTAAACTTTAACTGGTTAACTCAAATGGTTTAACCTAACTGGTTAACTCAAATGGTTTAACCTAACTTGATTTACTTGTCTCGATTAACTGAACTAATCCACTTAGTTTAACTTAGTTAATTCACTTTGATTAACTCTAACCGATTTACTTAGTTTAACTCAGCTAATTCACTTTGATTAACCCAACTAATTTACTTTGATTAACCAATTAGTTTAACTTGACTAATTCACTTAGTTTGACGCAACTAATTCACTTTGATTTACAAATTAGTTTAACTTAACTAAGTCACTTAGTTTGACGCAACTAATTCACTTTGATTTACCAATTAGTTTAACTTAACTAATTCACTTCGATTAACCGCTTAGTTTATCTTAACTAATTTACTTTGGTTAACTTAACCAATTACTTTGATTAACTCGACTAACTCGCTTTGGTTAACTTAACCAATTACTTTGATTAACTCGATTAACTTGCTTTGGTTAACCTAACAAATTACTTTGTTTAACTCGACTAACTTGCTTTGGTTAACCTAACCAATTACTTTGTTTAACTCGACTAACTCTAACTAATTAACTCCTTTTTATAACGTTTATTCATTTCAAAAGATTTCCTTTTTACAACGTTTATCCATTTATAAAGATTAACTTTTTACAACGTTTATCCATTTATAAAGATTTACTTTTAGTAACGGTTCTTCACTTTATAAATGTCCTTTTAATAACGTTTCTACTTCTCTATATAAGTCCAGACTTATATATATTCCATTTATCAGCGATAAATAATTTATTTAATTTATAAAACATTATTTATAAATTAATCTACTTCAATTTATCTGTTTAAAACAGATTTCCTATTTAATATCTCATTTAAATCCATATCGTGTTATACCGTGTGCGAAGCACGTGTTTAAATCTATCCTTGTATAATTCTATTTATTTTCCGAACAAGTGTTCCTTTATTTATTCCCTAAATAAATATTCCTTTATTCCATTTATTTATAATCGAAATAAATGTTCCTTCATTCCATTTATTTTCTAAATAAATGTTTCCTTTTTCATTTATTTATTTCCTAATTAAATAAATGTTTTCCTTTTATAAAATCCTATCGATTTTATAAATAAGATTTATTTTCAATATAAACATTGAAAATCCCCTTATCAACATTTCGGTATGTTATGGTATTCAATCATATCAAATCACGATGTTCAATATCGTCCAAGCACATATAATTTCCCACAGATTTTATAACATATCATATAACAATATATGAAAAACAATAAAATAACTGTTGAGGAATCCAGTCGGATTCCTCCAACCTGTTTCCCTGCATCACAGATGTTAGACAATATAGATAACATCACTTTCAGTTCCATATGATATATTCTGTTAAACAGAATCAATATAGAAATTTAACTAACTGACTAGCAGTTAAATCAACCAATCAACACACAGTCAAACAGACAATTTTAACAATTCTAACAATACAACATGAAATTATAACTGTTCAGAGTTGGTGAGTTTTACTCACATTGGACAATCATCGTTAATAACGATAACCATCTTTGATTCTGACAGATAATTTATTTTGCTATAAATTGTAACGAGCACTGATTCACTCCCAGTCAGTCTCATTATGTTGCTCTCGTCCATACGATCCCGACGCAACTTACGGTTCGTCAATCTGGTTTCATATGACCGAGATATCGCGTTACGAAGTTAATACATCATAAAAAGAATTTAACTTTGATTTATAAATAACCCATGGGCTTTACTACCTCAGTCCGGCCCAAGTCTCCTTTACAAAAGTCGGCCTCCAGGCATTTCCTTCCCCAAATCCTTCTAACTCATCCTCCTGTACATTCCGATCCCAAAGTCCACCATTTGACCGCCCCTTTGACCTCCATTTCCTCCTTCTCTGACCATCGATTCCAAGCGCCGCCTCCCCCATCCAACTCCCCATCGAAATCCGCACACCCCTCTGCCCTTGGATTCAAACTCGCACCTCCCTGTGAACATCCGACCTCGACCAGTGTCTCCAACCACGGCCTCGACTGTCGCGCTTCATCATAGCCCATCGGAGGCCCCTTCGACGCCACCTTCTGATGTGCCTCGCCACGCCTTGAAAACTGTGCGACTCGAAAATCTCCAGGTTCCAGAACTTAGCTCGAAGACAGCAGCTTTACTCCGTGCCCTGACAATTGCGCGACCCCATCAGTCCCACTCGAAGTTCCCCAAGTGCTCGCGTCCGATCCCTGGTCCTTCTGTTGGCGTTGAGCTTAGTACAATGCATACAGGGATGGAGAGTTTCATCTCAACAGTATCACTACTGATGTTTAGAAATCCATGTTTTGCTTTGATTTTCTTTGAGGATTTTCTTTTGAGTTTTAGCTTGCTATGTTACTTATCAATGTGGTATATATATGTTTGAATGGGTTGGTAGGATATGTGGTTGAAAAGGAAGGTCGTGTGGCCTGTGTTGGACCTTAGAAAATAAGGGGAGATATTTTCGAATTTATTTTATATTAAATTTTCGCCAATCTCTCCTTGTATCTGGCTTCTAAAAATCCCTGCGACTACGTACGATACCCAAAAATCACTAAACTGGACATGTAGGTAGAGTTCGACATTACGGTCCCAACGAAATTGGTTTCGTCGAATTCTGACTCCGTATGCTCACACAGCGTATTTTTAACTGTCAAAATACTGACTATTTTCCACTCTAAAAATCCGTGCGGTCACACACCGACTCTAAAAATCACGAAACTTGGAATCTAACAACTATTTGACATTGCGGATCCAACAAAACTGGTTTCGTCGAATTCCGACTTCGCATGCAAAAGTGGCTATTTTTAATGCTCTAAATAGCCTATTTAAATATAAAAATATATTTAAATATAATTAAATCAAATGTTTAAAAATTAAATTTTATCATTTATATTCACTGTGGCATACCACACAGCTCTAGAATATCATATCAGAATTTACAATTTGATATTTCAGATTTTAGATTATCCCGGTATTCAGTTTATACTAAAAATCTCTTTTATAACATATATAAAGCTTCGCAAATTATAAAGGAATTCTACAGCGACTTTTCTGAAATTTGATTTGGACATAACTCAAAATCTACACGACGAAATCTCGATTTTTCTCTTCCATATGAAAAATATAGTTCAACAGATCCGTACGTTTCTTGTTTCACAGAAATCCGGCTTAAAATGAATCATGTACATTCAGTTGAAGTTCAAATCGCCAAATTGCGAACTGCCGCGACGTTTCAGGTTCGTTTTAATTATAATTATAAATTATAAGTTCGAACGTTGTACTTTAAGTTATCGATATCGCCAAATCGATATATAAATAATTGAATAAATTAATTATTCGACAGCTAACAAAACGCGCCATTACAGACTTCCCCCCTTAAAATAATTTCGTCCTCGAAATTGCTAAGTTAGAAAAATGCTACTAACGCTACTAACTTGATTTAAAAATCCTTTTTTTTTACCTCTAAATTTCAGTTTCGACTGGACTCATTTAATTTTAATTAATTTATTAATTCATTTCCGACCAACTAAAATTTTCAAAAATTCTAAAAATTTTCTAACACCTTAAATTTTCGAAAAATTTCGCCATAACCTCCTTTGTATGGCTCAATACGTCAAACCACAACTCGCCTCTCTAGGCCTCCTCCAATCCAAAAGGAAATCAAAATAGCCAAGCGGCTTGCCAATTCGGCTCAAAAATCCAAACTCATATATGATATAAACTTGTACCTTTTTGTCGGGCATTTAACTCTATCCCTTTCATCTGCTACCACTTCAACATATACCAATGTTATCCATTCCAATTGATCTCCAATCAGTTCATATCCTCAAATCCAAATCGAATTTCATTCGAACTCTAATACCAAATTCCAAATTATTTACTTATCAATTTGGTTCCATTCTAGATTATCTCTATCCCAATTCAATTTTATTTAACTCGGTTCAAGTTAAATTTCAATTTATTTTTACCATCTCATTTTATTTAACTTCATTAGTTAAATTTTAATTCCAGAACTTAAGTTCCTGGGTTTCTTTCAAATCAATTTGAAATCATAATGCCAATTCAAAACCTTTGAATTTCTAAACAACTTGTTTTCTCAAAACAATTCAAAAACAAAACCTTTGGTAGTAATCCGTCACTTAGAACTCGAAAATGAACACTGATGATGTCTAGATTCATCATCAGAATCTATTTTCCAGCTATCGAAGTGATTTCAATACTATATCATTTTCAATTTGAAAAACATTTTCAAAATCTCCCAAGAACTTAAAATTTCCTAATTTTAATTCCAAATATGATTTAAATTCAGATTTAATTCATCTTATTTCATATATTTTCTTATATGAATTCTGATTAGTTATTTATAATCATTTCACCTTTTTTTTTCTTATTCGATTATAATAACAACCAACACAATCAATATACTATAATAATTTCAAGATATATATTTCTTCTATAAACAAATATATTTCGGGTAAAATTACTTCATTTACCCTCTTCCAAAACATACCATGACGGTTCATCGTATTCGAGTGTTTAGTAACCCTTATCGATACAGTGGACCAAACTGATCGACCAGAATTCATAAGCCACTCAACCAATGAGTCTCCACAATATAAAACCATTTTATATCGAATAACAATTACGCGCTCATATATATACACTCAAACTCAATCTAGGATAATACTAATCCCATCTCTATCGAGTTATGCCACAGAGCCAAGGAAATTACTTAACTTAAGCTCTGATACCAACTGTAACGGCTGGAAATTCTCGACTCCTCGAGAGTCGAAAACTCCGAGACATTAGTGAAAGAAAGTAGAGGGTGAGGAAGAAAAGATAGAACTAATAGAATAGAAGAAGAAGAAGAACTTACATCATCAGAGTAAACACGAATCTCACAGCGGAACGAATAAAATATAACATAACTTTGAAATACAAATCAGTACTTGTATATACATACCATTTCAAAGTACAACACTTAACAACACAGCGGAATAATAATAGCTATAATCCTGAAGCCTCCTGCTCCAAGCTCTCCAAGTGTATCTGTAAAATCCCGACTACTTGACTGCCCGTACAAATTTAGGCACCCAAGAGTTTAGGGAAAACAAACAAAATAAACTCCGGGTCAGTCATGGGACTGGTGTGAATAAAACTCCAACACTTGGTTAAATAAAGGATATCTTTCTGATATTATAATAATGTCTAAATACAAATAGATATCAATCTAGCAGAACGCTTGCATCTCACATTCCACATACATAGTATACAAATAAAACCGTGAGCGCTTATTGGAGATTGGATTCCTACAGACAAGGTATGGGAGCACCTTCCGATCAGTGTACTCTAGAGGAGATACACTAGGGTTCAACAAGAACGTCTTGCAACCCGGCCACACATGACCGTCCACTCATTTAGCTTGAGTGTAACGAATATATTATCACCGATGGTTGGGATCAGCAACCATCCTTCCCGATAAGGGACAACATTGAAATAGATTATAAAGAAGTACAATTGAATATTCTCTAGATGGTGATAATACACCCTGCTTGGGTATGGCCCAACTAGCCATGCTGCCTAGCCCAACTTCTGTTATTTTCCGGTTGTGAGGTTTTGAGGTCACGTTTATCACTTTGACAGATTATTTCTTCAGTTACTTTGAATGCCACATCGTCATACCCGCCAAAACATTATCGATTTCTCAAGGCATCACAGGTATAAAAGCTAAGAGAAACGAATTTCTCCGCCACCAACGTAATACGTTTAAAGAGATCAACATATATGATTCGTTAAGAATACTTTGTCAGACACTCGTCCATATACGTTGTTCTGGGTCTGAACAAACCGAAGGCACTATTCAGTGAATCCATCCTACCTAGGCTTTTCACAATAGCCCTTGCACTTCACTCCGTCTTCAATTATCTTCAGCGTACTTGATTCACAACGCTTATGCTAATCCGGAGTGGTTCTTCGGATAATAATCCAACCGGTCTCTCCATATTTACAACGTAAATATGGTCAAAACTTTGATAGTCTGTGATTCAACTATCAAATGAAAACATGTCGGTGTACAAACAACGATCTTATTTCCAAATGGAAATTCGATCGATCAATCATCATATACATATATATGTTCATATTTCCTTATTTCATGTATTTAGAAAATATATGTTATTAATCATTGGAAAGCATTTCCATAGCTTATTTTCACATCACTATTATTTCGCATCTATCAGTCCCTAACTGTAACTAGTATGAGAACAATTCTCTAAGTATCAATCCGGAAGGTCGAAACCAACATCAGATCGTCACTTAGAAAACCGTTCAACTTACCCTCTCCAGTCAGTTTCTGAATTTGCTTAACTCTATTTCTTAAATTCTTATCATGAAAACATTTCATTTTCTATGTTTAGAAAACATATCTGACTATATTTGCAAAACGTTTCCAAAACTCATTTACGGATTTCCAATGAACGTTGTATAAAACATCGTTTCGCTTAATCCATTTATCGCTTATTCCTTAACTTTATTCCTAATCAACCTTTTAGATCGAACCACAACTATTCCTTTGTCAATTCTGAAGTTAATCAAGTTGGGGTATAATTACCTCTCAGACCTTAATTGAACAACGTCCTTTACTACGAAATAGATGAAGTTCGTCACTCACTTTTTCCAATCATCTGTTTACGCAAATTCTCGGATTCAGGTTATGAATCCACTTCTTATATGACAGTGTTTGATTATAACTATAACGTTATAATTCCTACCCCTAAAATATCTAACCTAAATTATAAATTTATTTCCTAACTCGAATAATTTAACCGACACCTAATTTCTAAATCAATAACTAAATCTTGATTTAAACCCTGGAAAGTAAATAGTACTTTCCCAAATTCGCTATAATCGAATTAGATGTATAACTCTCTTTCGAGTAATCTCTATTCGATTAACTCTCTCTCTTTTTAATAACTTATATTCGATAAACTCTATTTCGATTAACTCCTATCGAATAACTAATATTCGAATAACTCTTCTTGGTTGGCTCTATTTCATTAACTCTTATCAAATAACAAATATTCGATTTTCTTAAATGTGTCAATTCTTATCGAATAACTAACATCCGCTTAACTTATATGGATTTACTCTTATCGAATAACTTATTCGATTAACTTAACTTGATTTTCTTAACTCGATTACTTAACTCGATTACTTAACTCGATAAATCTTAACTCGATTACTTAACTCGATAACTTAACTTAACCCAAATCGATTAACTCAACTCTAATCGATTAACTTAATTTGATTTACTCCTTCGAATAACTCATTCGAATAACTTAATTGATTAACTCCTTCGAATAACTAATTCGAATAACTTACCTTCGAATAACTAATATTCGATTTACTCTAACTCGATTAACTTAATTCTAATCGATTTACTCCATTTCGATTCAACTTAATTCAAATCGATTAACTTAACTAAATTCGATTTAACTCCTTTCGAATAACTAAATTCGATTTAACTCTTCTCGAATAACTAAATTCGATTAACTCAAATTGAATAACTAATATTCAATTAACTCTTACGTGTTTAACTCTATTCGAATAACTTACCTTCGAATAACTAATATTCGATTTACTCTTCGAATAAATAATATTCGGTAACTCTTCTCAAATGAATAACATTTGATTTCTCCACTCGAATAAACTATATTCGATTACTCTTCCCTTGAATACACTATATTCGATAACTCTACTTCGAATAAGTGATATTCGGCAACTCTACTCGATTAACTCCACTTGGATAACTCTAACTGGTCAACTCTAACTGGTCAACTCTAACTGGGTAACTCTAACTGATCAACTCTAACTGGTCAACTTTAACTGGTCAACTTTAACTGGTCAACTCTAACTGTTTATCTTTAACTGGTAAACTTTAACTGGTTAACTCAAATGGTTTAACCTAACTGGTTAACTCAAATGGTTTAACCTAACTTGATTTACTTGTCTCGATTAACTGAACTAATCCACTTAGTTTAACTTAGTTAATTCACTTTGATTAACTCTAACCGATTTACTTAGTTTAACTCAGCTAATTCACTTTGATTAACCCAACTAATTTACTTCGATTAACCAATTAGTTTAACTTGACTATTCACTTAGTTTGACGCAACTAATTCACTTTGATTTACAAATTAGTTTAACTTAACTAAGTCACTTAGTTTGACGCAACTAATTCACTTTGATTTACCAATTAGTTTAACTTAACTAATTCACTTCGATTAACCGCTTAGTTTATCTTAACTAATTTACTTTGGTTAACTTAACCAATTACTTTGATTAACTCGACTAACTCGCTTTGGTTAACTTAACCAATTACTTTGATTAACTCGACTAACTTGCTTTGGTTAACCTAACAAATTACTTTGTTTAACTCGACTAACTTGCTTTGGTTAACCTAACCAATTACTTTGTTTAACTCGACTAACTCTAACTAATTAACTCCTTTTTATAACGTTTATTCATTTCAAAAGATTTCCTTTTTACAACGTTTATACATTTATAAAGATTAACTTTTTACAACGTTTATCCATTTATAAAGATTTACTTTTAGTAACGGTTCTTCACTTTATAAATGTCCTTTTAATAACGTTTCTACTTCTCTATATAAGTCCAGACTTATATATATTCCATTTATCAACGATAAATAATTTATTTAATTTATAAAACATTATTTATAAATTAATCTACTTCAATTTATCTGTTTAAAACAGATTTCCTATTTAATATCTCATTTAAATCCATATCGTGTTATACCGTGTGCGAAGCACGTGTTTAAATCTATCCTTGTATAATTCTATTTATTTTCCGAACAAGTGTTCCTTTATTTATTCCCTAAATAAATATTCCTTTATTCCATTTATTTATAATCGAAATAAATGTTCCTTCATTCCATTTATTTTCTAAATAAATGTTTCCTTTTTCATTTATTTATTTCCTAATTAAATAAATGTTTTCCTTTTATAAAATCCTATCGATTTTATAAATAAGATTTATTTTCAATATAAACATTGAAAATCCCCTTATCAACATTTCGGTATGTTATGGTATTCAATCATATCAAATCACGATGTTCAATATCGTCCAAGCACATATAATTTCCCACAGATTTTATAACATATCATATAACAATATATGAAAAACAATAAAATAACTGTTGAGGAATCCAGTCGGATTCCTCCAACCTGTTTCCCTGCATCACAGATGTTAGACAATATAGATAACATCACTTTCAGTTCCATATGATATATTCTGTTAAACAGAATCAATATAGAAATTTAACTAACTGACTTGCAGTTAAATCAACCAATCAACACACAGTCAAACAGACAATTTTAACAATTCTAACAATACAACATGAAATTATAACTGTTCAGAGTTGGTGAGTTTTACTCACATTGGACAATCATCGTTAATAACGATAACCATCTTTGATTCTGACAGATAATTTATTTTGCTATAAATTGTAACGAGCACTGATTCACTCCCAGTCAGTCTCATTATGTTGCTCTCGTCCATACGATCCCGACGCAACTTACGGTTCGTCAATATGGTTTCATATGACCGAGATATCGCGTTACGAAGTTAATACATCATAAAAAGAATTTAACTTTGATTTATAAATAACCCATGGGCTTTACTACCTCAGTCCGGCCCAAGTCTCCTTTACAAAAGTCGGCCTCCAGGCATTTCCTTCCCCAAATCCTTCTAACTCATCCTCCTGTACATTTCGATCCCAAAGTCCACCGTTTGACCGCCCCTTTGACCTCCGTTTCCTCCTTCTCTGACCATCGATTCCAAGCGCCGCCTCCCCCATCCAACTCCCCATTGAAATCCGCACACCCCTCTGCCCTTGGATTCAAACTCGCACCTCCCTGTGAACATCCGACCTCGACCAGTGTCTCCAACCACGGCCTCGACTGTCGCGCTTCATCATAGCCCATCGGAGGCCCCTTCGACGCCACCTTCTGATGTGCCTCGCCACGCCTTGAAAACTGTGCGACTCGAAAATCTCCAGGTTCCAGAACTTAGCTCGAAGACAGCAACTTTACTCCGTACCCTGACAATTGCGCGACCCCATCAGTCCCACTCGAAGTTCCCCAAGTGCTCGCGTCCGATCCCTGGTCCTTCTGTTGGCGTTGAGCTTAGTACAATGCATACAGGGATGGAGAAATTCATCTCAACAGTATCACTACTGATGTTTAGAAATCCATGTTTTGCTTTGATTTTCTTTGAGGATTTTCTTTTGAGTTTTAGCTTGCTATGTTACTTATCAATGTGGTATATATATGTTTGAATGGGTTGGTAGGATATGTGGTTGAAAAGGAAGGTCGTGTGGCCTGTGTTGGACCTTAGAAAATAAGGGGAGATATTTTCGAATTTATTTTATATTAAATTTTCGCCAATCTCTCCTTGTATCTGGCTTCTAAAAATCCCTGCGACTACGTACGATACCTAAAAATCACTAAACTGGACATGTAGGTAGAGTTCGACATTACGGTCCCAACGAAATTGGTTTCGTCGAATTCTGACTCCGTATGCTCACACAGCGTATTTTTAACTGTCAAAATACTGACTATTTTCCACTCTAAAAATCCGTGCGGTCACACACCGACTCTAAAAATCACGAAACTTGGAATCTAACAACTATTTGACATTGCGGATCCAACAAAACTGGTTTCGTCGAATTCCGACTTCGCATGCAAAAGTGGCTATTTTTAATGCTCTAAATAGCCTATTTAAATATAAAAATATATTTAAATATAATTAAATCAAATGTTTAAAAATTAAATTTTATCATCTATATTCACAGTGGCATACCACACAGCTCTAGAATATCATATCAGAATTTACAATTTGATATTTCAGATTTTAGATTATCCCGGTATTCAGTTTATACTAAAAATCTCTTTTATAACATATATAAAGCTTCGCAAATTATAAAGGAATTCTACAGCGACTTTTCTGAAATTTGATTTGGACATAACTCAAAATCTACACGACGAAATCTCGATTTTTCTCTTCCATATGAAAAATATAGTTCAACAGATCCGTACGTTTCTTGTTTCACAGAAATCCGGCTTAAAATGAATCATGTACATTCAGTTGAAGTTCAAATCGCCAAATTGCGAACTGCCGCGACGTTTCAGGTTCGTTTTAATTATAATTATAAATTATAAGTTCGAACGTTGTACTTTAAGTTATCGATATCGCCAAATCGATATATAAATAATTGAATAAATTAATTATTCGACAGCTAACAAAACGCGCCATTACACCATCCTTACTAGACATAACATTTTTACATCTTCATTGGACTTTCTAATTAGGGAAAAGAGGCAAAACTCAGGACATCACCCGTTATATAATATTTTGTTTGACTAAACCTACATGAGTAGTTAACTCTTATACAATCACTTTTTAATGATCTTTATTGAAACCGAAGTGATGGTTAGTATTCGAATTGAATCATCTCCTACCTAGTTAATAAATATGAAATTTTGTTTAACAAAAGATAGATACCTTATTTTAAAATACGACAAAGATCCATATAGTATACAAATTATATTTCCATTACACGAATAAGCGTTATGATAATGACGTTTCCAATGTATTAGTATGAAATTTAGCAAATCATCCATTATATTTTTTCGTAAAAATGGAATATTTAAAAAATGACAAATTGAGAATATGTCAATACCTTCAAGTTAGAAAATAACAAAAATGTAAAACCATTACATAATGCGATATATATTGCTCTTATAATTACAATTTCCTATGATATGTACATATATAATTAATGTTTGGCACAAAAGGATGTCTTAAAATGAATAATCTCGTATTGCAAAGGACCATTATATATATGTATATATATATATATGTGTGTGCATGTGTGCGTGTGTATATACATGCATATATATATGTATGTATATATAAGTATTTGATACTTATAAGCCTAGCATAATTACACAATGTATAGTGGAGAATGGTATTATACATTTCACTAAATGATTTCAAGCATGAGAGCGCTAGAAATATAAGAAAACACTATTACTAACACAACTTCATATAGGGAATTACATAAACCATTGCAATAACTATAATACCAAGAATAAACCACGATACATATTTTACTTATTCCATTTGTTTACAATTGTGCTATGTGAATATATGATATTTTAATTATAATATATTATTCATAATTTAGTGAAAAAAACACTCGTAAGATCGAGAAAATTTAGGGCTGTCAATGGATATCCGAAAAATTCGAAATCCGTCCGCATCCGTATCCGAAAAGCGGATAAATATCCGATATCCGAGAAAGCGGATGCGGATGCGGATATAGGCATATCCGTATCCGAAAATTATCCGTCCGCTATTTTTCTCGATTATAGCTTAAATTATGTGTATTTTAACATAATTAAATATACTAATTTATTAATTTGCAAAATTAAAAGTCTACTAAATGCATGTTAATTGCTCAAAATTATATAATATCATCATATTTATTTATTTTTAGCACTTTAGTAATCAATTAGGTTAAAAAAGATTAATATTAAGCTAAAAAAATTCATTTATGTTCATTGATTTATCGATTGTTGGCGGAGTGGATAAATATCCGATATCCATCCGTATCCGCGGATACGGATATCCGATATCCGAAAATGGTTTCGGATGCGGATACGGATATGGCACTATCCGTATCCGAAAGCATCCGTTTACAGCCCTAAGAAAATTATTTTTGACTTGTGGGCAAAGATGATAAATCCATTCCTTTGTAGTTTAAAAAATGTACAAATAACATGGAAATATATGATGTACGAGCCCATAATTCAAAGCCACCAAAAATAACAAAAAATGTTCTGCATTTGTTTTCACTTTTGGATTGTCTGATAATTTGTGCAGGCCTTTTAATTTGCAATAACGGATGAAACTACATACTTCAGCTACTCAAAATACTAGTTATGCCTTTTTATTATGCCAAGCGCCTAGATGAATAACTTTATTTCCTTTAGAAATATGAACACATTGCCTAAATCATTGACCAACATCCTTGTGTACCAAATTGAGCAATATCACCTAATGCTGTCATGGGGTAAGTAATTCCTAACTGGATTGTTTATAAAGTATTATAGACTTATATTAATAAGTATGCAAAGCAAGGTTTTGATATTAGGCATTTTCATGCACAAAGCACATCCAAAATCTTGTGTATTGATAACAATAAGAATAAAAACAATAAAACAGGTAAAGTAAAATAAATAAACAAATCAATCTCCTTTAAAACATATGCTTTTCAACTTTAATTCCTTTATTAGATAATGGCATCTTATAGCTCTAAAGTCTACTGTAGCTTTATAAATAAAATTATACAAGTTTTCAACTTTATTAAAATTAATATGTATCACAAAATAACTTATCTTATGCCACAATTTTTGTTAAATTAGGAAGAAACCAATCTAAAATATGAAAATGCCGAGTGCTTGAAATGTGATAAGAAAAAACAAATTGCAAAATAGTAATTTCAGAGCAAGTGAAGATATGCATGAATTATGAAAGAAATCTATGTGAAGTGAATTTTAGTTTTTTGGCAAATGGAGATAAGTGAGCTCGTAAGAGAAAAATAATTTAACTTTACAAGGAAAAAATCTACGTGAAGTGGTGGATGGAAGTGAATTCATGAAAGCTGAAGTAAATGAAAGTATTTATTATTTATTATATTGAATGAGGAATAAAAAATATGTAACGACCCGACTTTTCGATGACCTCGGAAGTCATGTCATTATTAAAGAATAAGAAATAGATAGAAATAGAACTAAGAAAAACATCAGAATCTCACAGCGGAATTTAAACAAAACATAATACCAGATAATATTACACATTAAAGTCATAACCCATATGGATACATGTCATCGTATCTTACACAAACTTGTTAATTAAACAATGATATAACAAACCAACTTGTAGATTTTATAATTGCACATGGATAAAGTAGACCAGTTGCACACTTCATAATTGTACATAGACTTTATTTAGACCAGCTTGCAGAACCATGCCATCCAGCTTATTCCAAAAGTTCAAGTCAAACCTGGATCACTTGTCTACTCATAACAAGAGTTATGAGTACTCAAGAGTATAGGGAAAACACAGAAAATAAATTCTAGGTTAGTCAGGGGACTGGTGCGAGTAAACTCTAATTAAATGATTTAATTTTAAGAAAAAATCCTTTTGAAAGAAAGAATAACCGTAAGACCGATCCACACATAAATACGGATGGTTTTTAACTCAAAACACTTTTAAAATAATAATATACTGATATTAGGATAGTCTCTAGGGTTTTCAAAAATAATTTAGAATCTAGCGGAACGCTTGCATCTCACGCTCCATATATATATATATATATATATATATATATATATATATATATATATATATATATATATATATACACACACATATATATATATGAACAAAAACACGAGCGCTTATTGGATAATGGATTTCCAACTATGGCAAGGTATGGAACCACCTTCCGACAATGTAACTCCGGAAATGAGTACATTGGGGTTCAACAAGAACATCTCGCAACCCAGCTAAACATGACCGACCCCTCACTTTACTTGAGAGTACCGAATATATCATCACCATAGTTGAGGGCCAGCCAACTGAACCGATAGCATATAAATAAAGGAACAACCGAAGGCATTTGATTTTTCTAGATCAGGTAATGATATACCCTTTTGATGGGTGCTACCCACATAGCCATGCGACCTACCCAATTTTATACCATTTCCCGGTTGTAGAGATATGAGGTTATACTTACCATCAGAAATATCTGCTTTATTTCACTTTGAATGTCACATTGTCAAATTCCGCCAATCACTAATTGACTTCCAGAAAAATATATTACAGGTATAAAGCTAAGAAAATGAATTCCTCCGCCACTAATAAAAACATTTGAAGAGATCAACGTATGTGACTGGTTAGGCATACTCTGTCAGATATTCGTCCATGCAAGTTGTTCTGGGATTGAACAACCGAAGACACTACTCTGTAAAACCATCTTAGGCAATTTCTACCTAGGATTTACAGTTTAGCTCTTGCATAAATCCGTCTTCTATTATCTTGAATAGAATCCCTAACGCGTAAAAATCGAATCGAAGTGGAATATAAATTCCAAACTCTTCGAAACGATTAACGTTATTGTCTTATAGGGTCAAGCGATACTTATAGGAAATAATTTATTTTAACGAAATAAAAATGTTGATTATTTTAATTTTTTGAAATCATATTTTGATTTTGGAAAAATATTATCGACACAAGTTGATTATATAAAAGAAGCACTTCAATATTTAATCACAACATCGAATCCATTATCAACCATTAACAAAAATAATGTTGACTTTTATTTCATACATCGAATTTTCACAAAATCTTATGTAAAGAAAAATTCAAATAAATTCCATTATTAAATTATTCATGAGTATAATTTAAACTTCCTTAACATATTAATAATTGTATAACGAATGTTGATGAAGAATTTAAATCTACAAATTCATTCATAGGCTTTATTAATGATATAATCTCATCCTTTATTTAATAGAATTATTTTATACTTTTATCTACTATTTTTGCTATTATTTTATTTAATAACAAGGTACTATAAGTTCAAAGCCTGGTTATTATAAAACCATATGTGTACACTACTTTTGTCGTTGCTTCCTTACCCTAAGTTCTCCTACCTAAATGCTACTACCTGCGCCCCCTTTCTTTTACATTATATATATACATATATTTTTGTGCTTAGTTTCTTTACATAACCAAGTAGTAGAAGGTGAAATATCTGGGTCTTTTAAAACAACCACTTCCCTTTCACTCAGACATTCCCTTCCCCTTATGCTGTTGCGTCCTCCCTTCTCTCCTATTTTTTCTCTTTAAAACTGGACCAAGGCCCAAGACTAGAACCCACGTACCAAACAAAAGATATATCCCCCTTCAATACTGCTACCGCCCTTCTTCTTCTACTCCTTGATTCACGTTCCAATAAAACTCTCCCCTCTTCTCTTATGTCCTGCGCAGCCCCAATCCTTCCCATTTCATATACATTTCGCTTTTTTATATATATAAAAGCCCACGGCCCATGGTCCAAACTACTAATGCCCGTCACCTTTCTTTCCTTCCTCTTTACATGCTATTCCTCCAGTCCGAAAGCTTGTTCCAGGAAAATCATACCATGCACCATCTGTAGCGTGCACGTACACGTCAAGAACCGACCACGTTTGGCGCTCAAAGCCGACCACGCCTGTCTCTCACTGTGCGCGGAATCCATCCCTGACCTCACGTCAGTATCCGGCGACGTTGAACTTAAAAATGTTCTCCAACTCAACCTGGAACCAAAAAGAATGAACTAAACTATCCCTACTTAATTTCCCACTACCGCCACTATGCACCACCATCCGATGTCAGGCTTTACCATTATGTTGCTGACTCCCAGATCGGCGATCTCCCTGCTTGGTGGTTGAACTCAACGCACTGTATAATGCGCAGTTCATCACTAAAGTTTACGGTTCCAAACTGCCTCCAAACGACACTAAACGGGTTCAAACATGAAAACTAATTATTTAAAAATTTTACGGATATTTTTCCCTAGTTCTCTACAACGTTGCACTCCTTCAGACTGGAACTCATGGCTTGCGATCACTCCGATGGTTGGGAAATGCCTTATTCCCAAATTCAGACGATGGAGAAAATATCTTAACCCACTATGTTAAAAATACTGAATTTTCTTTCTAAATTCACGATTTTTATATCCAAGGACATTCATGTGGTTGAAATGCGGAAACATGATAATCAAATTTATATATTGGTTATATGAGTTCTTGCTGTGTTGAAATAAAATATAAATATTTGTGCTATATAATCTAACACAATATTATTTGACAGTACCCTACGTTGATCACCGGCCAACCCTTCACTCAAGTTTCAGGTTCTAATTCCTTTTGGAAAGAAAATATGGTTTCCAGAAATTTGGATTGTGGGAATTTAAGTTTGAACCTTAACAGACATGTTGTGCATGTTGTGATGTATAAAACGTTCGGATCAAAGAATCCTAACAGATGGTTTGTCTGCATAGGCCAAATGTTCATCTACTGGTATCATTAAATAATCAAAGCAGTTTCAAAAACAGAGTGAGTTTGTGCTCTCTGTAAATCAAGACATTAGTTGTCCACAAGCTACAAGAAGTGAAGTTTTCTTAGTTTCATTATCCAACTTGTGATGAGGGCATATGATTTTTTCAGTTCAATCTAACTAACATGTGTACTTGATGCTATAACAGAGTAATTCACACTTGCACTACAGTCAAAAACAGTTTATAAATGAGGAAAGAATAGCGAGTGTTACTCACTTGGACTCTTTCTGTTCCTAAGCTTCGCCGAAATGCAAACTCAAGTGGATTCTCCAGCAATTGTTTGAGATTACGGTGAGGAAAAAAAATGAAACTGAGGGTGCTTATTTATAGAGGAAAGAAAATAGTAAAATATTTTGGTGCAATCATGGTTTTCATGGGAAAGCTAATATGTTCTGAAGCTATGGACTGTACTACTCTATGAAGTGAAAATACCCAATCTCCTATCTGCAAAAACCTTCTCCAATTGACAACAAGTATTTAGCCATCCCATTACATTAATTATGGTATATACGTGTGTACTTCATGTGTCGTTGAAGTCGCATAACATAGCCTACCTACTAAAGAAAATACTAAGCACTAAATATTAGGTACAGTATAGAGCAAGAATTAGCAAATCACATTAATTTGATAATCCCTTTTTTGTGTGCGTGGCATACTTGTTGCCTGTTTTTTTTTCCTTCCATTTTTGGCCTGCAACTCTTTTACTTGCAGTTTGCTGAAATGGCCACATATTTTTGTCTTACTCAAGTATAATTCCCCTTATGTATTTCCAGCCTTTCCTTATTTGTCTATGTGGTGTTTTAAAGCCCAATCCCACTTCATGTTGTTCATTTTTAAGTGAGTAACATTTCTAACTTAACACATACATTCATTCATTTCCCTTAGAACTAAAAATAGGCTTGAAATATGTACTCAAAACGGTACACAAAATTATATTAAAAATTTATTTCATTAAAAGTTTAATTTACCTTATTTATTGTTAACGTTTTTAGAAAATATCGTCGAGCAGAATCAGTTAAAAACCCGTGCCATTACAATCTACCCCCCTTAAAAGAATTTCTTCCTCGAAATTGGTAAACAACATATAGATATACTGCAAAAGATAATATATCATAGCATACCATATCTTACAGTACAATACTAAGTCATATACTCGACTATCTGGAGTTAAAGACTAATACACATCATATATATATATATATATATATATATATATATATATATATATATATATATATATATAACCATATCATACTACATCATACTACATAAACCTACTCCGAAAAAGAATCTCTACTGAGCTCCATAACATAAGTCATCTCATCGTCGGAAAGGTTAATCACCTCAACTGCACCATCGTCTTCCTCCTCATCGGAAATCTCGATGACCTCTGCTGGTGCTGGTGGGTACAGTATCATGTGCATCATATCCTCGTATCCAATGTCCATTGGAATTTCCAACAGTCCTCCAGCAACCTGGTATGCAAGTAAGTCATGCTCGAGCTGGGCCCATACAACTGCCAGCTCCTCATCCTGCTCCACAACTGGGAACTCAGCAAGTGGTTCCATATCTGTCATAACCTGATCGTCCTCCTCAGGTTTGGCTTCCTCTTCAAACTCTTCTTCCTCCTCAGCTTCCTCTGGCTCACTATCCTTATCATCATCACCACTGCCACCGTCGTCGTCATCCCCATCATAACCTGCTTCCTATCCAGCCTCATCTTCCTCATCCTCCTGCTCTGGTACGAAATCCATGCTGTCATCCTCGGCTACCTGCTCTCCAGGGTAAACACCGGATTGCTCTGAATCCGCATGTCCATCCTTATTGTCTCGAGCCTGTACCGGCTCGACCATATCCTCAAAATATACTACTTTGGATACTTCGATGCCTATCTGTAGTCTCATAATCTGAAGTGGAGTAAGTCTCTTCTTAGCTGTTGTCCTTAGGAAATGTGTCATCTAGAAAATAAACAAAGGACATATATCAGATCAGGTTGGAACATAATGGGAAGAGTTCATAAGCCCTAAGAATAACTGAATCCATCACATGCATATATCATAACCGATAGAAATGAAAAATCCATAATTCATTTCATACCTGTTGTATCATCCAAATCAGACATATGATAAAACCAATACCTAGAGTATATCAAAGTCCGGATAAATCTCCTTGATGTGCTTCTCTGTCTCCCAAGTACAATCGTTTGGATTTTCGCTCCACTAGATCTTGAGTAGCATTACCACTTTGTTTCAAAGCCTCTTTTCTTCTCGATCGAGAACATAAACTGGATAACGAATTACAGTCAAGTTTGGCTCGATCTCTATACCTTCTTGGACAGATGGTTCCAAAATTAATGATGGATCATGAACACATTTCCGTAGATGCGACACATGGAAAACATTGTGGATTCCTACCATTCTTTATGGTAATTCAACTCTATACGCAAGAAATCCAACTTTTTCTAGAACATGGAAAGGTCCTACGTATCATGGAGCTAACTTCCCAACCTTACAAAATTTGATCGCCCCCTTGGTCGGTGAAATTTTTACAAATACATGATCTCCAGTAGAAAATGCAAGTTCTCTCCGCCTCTTGTCAGCATAGCTCATTTGGCGATCTTGGGCCTCTTTCATCCTTCTTCTAACTAGTTCAATCTTCTCAGTTGCTTCTCCGATCATATCAGGGCCTAGAACAAGTTTATCTATTGACTCAATCCAACAGATTGGTGATCTGCACGACCTTCCATATAAAGCTTCATACGGTGCCATGTCTATGCTGGCTTGGTAGCTATTGTTATAAGAGAATTCCACTACATGCAGATGATCTTCCCGTGATCCTACGAAATCAAGAATACACGCTCTCAACAATTCTTCTAATATCCGGTTTACTCTTTCGGTTTGACCGTCTGTTTGAGGATGGTAAGCTGTGCTCAGATTCAATCTGGTTCCCAAAGTGGTTTGAAGAGCTTCCCAGAATTTACTAATAAATATAGGGTCTCTGTCACTTATAATGCTTATTGGAACTCAATGCAATCAGACAATCTACCTCATATCTTGGCTAACGAAGCTGCAGTACGAGTTGGTTTCATTGGAATGAAATGTGCACTCTTCGTCAGTCGATCCACTATTACCCAAACTCCTTCATTACCTTTTCTTGTTCTTGGTAAACCATCGATGAAATCCATATATATCATTTTCCATTTCCAATTGGGAATCTCAGTGGTTGTAAAAATCCTACTGTCTTTTTTATGATCTCCTTTAATCTGTTGACAGCATAAACAATTATTTACATAGGCCAAAGTATCCTTCTTCATTCCAGGTCACCAAAATACTCGTCTCATATCCTTATACATTTTGTGAACTCCTGGATGAATACTTAGTTTCGATTTATTGCGCTCCGTTAAAACTTCTTGTCTTAGACCATTTATACCACGAACTCACAGTCTCCCGTTAATCCTTAAAACACCTAATTGACTGTCCAATTCAAAATCAGACTTCCTCCCTTCTGTAACTCCTTGGATTTCCTTTTCCAATTTGACATCTTGTCTTCGATTTTCCATTATCCTTCCTTGGAGTGTCGGAGTTACTTCCAATAAAGATAAAATTGCATTTCGGCTTAATGCGTCAGCTACCACGTTTGCTTTTCCCGCCATATATATTATATCTAAGTCATATGACGTAAGGAACTTTAGCGACCTCTATTGTCTTAGATTCAAATGTTTTTTAGAAAGCAGATACTTCAAAGGTTTATGGTCAGTAAAAAGTTCAAACTTCTCTCCCAACAAGTAACGTCCCCACATTTTTAATGCAAAAACTACCGCCAACAATCCTAAATCGTAAGTAGCATAGTTCTTCTCATGAGGTTTCAGTTGCTTACTAGCATACGCAATCACACAACCATTTTGCATTAAAACTGCACCAAGTCCAACACCACAAGCATCAGTATATATGGAAAATCTACTCTTTCCATCGGGAACGGCTAAAAATGGTGCTTTCGTCAGTCTTTCTTTTAATTCCTTGAAAGCCTCCTCACACTTCGGAGTCTAAATAAATTTCTCTCCTTTCTTGGTTAACTTGGTTAGGTGTGAAGATATCTTAGAATAATCTTGGATAAATCTCTTGTAGTATCTCGCCAATCCTAGGAAATTACGGATTTTTGTTGGTGTTTGGGATCGCTTCAATTTTGCACTGCTTCTACCTTTATAGGGTCCATAGATATACCATCTCCATTAGCTACATGTCCCAAAAATCTTACTTCCGATTGCCATCATTTGGAAAACTTTGCTTTCAACACATTCTTTCTTAGAGTTTCCAACGCCACTCTAAGATGATATCGGTGTTCTTCTTCCATCTTTGAATATACTAGGATGTCATCAATAAAAAATAGGACAAACTTATTTAGAATTTTCATAAAGACACGGTTCATCTGGTCTACAAAATATGCTGCGCGTTGGTCAGTCCAAAGGGCATAACTAACCGTTCATAAAAGAAATCTAGACCTGTGAAAGCAATTAAGGGAATACTATCTTCTGGAATTCTTAATTGGTGGAATCCTGTTGCTAAGTCCATTTGGGAAAATATTGTGGCTCCATGTAGTTGGTCAAAAAGATCGTCAATTCGGGGTAGAGGATATTTACTTCTAATGGTTACTTTATTTAACTCCCTATAATCAACACACAGTCATAGGGATCCATTAGACTTAACCACAAAAACTACCTCTGAACCCCAGCTTGAAAAACTTGGTCTAATCAATCCTTTATCCAACAAACCTTGGGTTTGCTTCCTAAGTTCCTCCACTTCTCTCGGAGCCATTCGTCTCTTAGGTTGTACTGCCGGTCTTGCTCCCGGAATTAGATCAATTCGAAATTTTATTTCGTGGTATGGAGGTAAATTTCTATCTTCTTCAAATTGGTCAGAGAAATCATTAACTACCTCTATTATTTCCAAATTTTCTTGTGGTGCTTCCAAATCATACAAGAAACTACAAATGTGAATACCAGGTTTTCCATACGGTATCCTAGCTTCTCTTCCTATACTGATTATTAAAGTTACAATCTTCTCGTCGCACTTAATATTGGCTTAGAATTCATTCAACCAGTCTAAACCGAGTATAAAACTAAACCGCTTAAAATTCAAAACATAGAAATCGAAAAGGAAGTAATGTGAAACGTATAAGAGAGCCACGTTATCGTAAAACATTTTTAATTCCATTTTTCCGCCAATGGGATTAGATACGCAAATGGGATTTTGAGAAATTTTTGGGGTAAGTTGAAATTTTCTTATGGTTCCAGATGAAATGAAACTATGCAAGGCACCAATATCAAATAAAACATGAACATCAATTCCATTTTAATGTAAGGTACCTTCAAGTACTCCTTTCCCTTTCACATCTTTGGAGGCTGATGCTTCATTCGTAATAGCATATAGCTTTTCTTGTTGTGCCTTCTTCATAAGTTGACAATCTTTAACTAGGTGTCCAGGTTGATGACAATTAAAGCATAAATTCTTTTGAACTAAAGCATGTCTAAGTCCGTATTGTTGTTGTTGATGTTTCTATTGCTGTTGAGGTTTCTATTACTGTTTGACTGTTGGCTTCTTATAGAACCTAGCAATATGTCCTTTCTGCCCATAGTTGTGGCACTCAATGTTCTTGAAGCGTTCTTCAGCCTTTTCATCCATCTTTCCCTTCCCTTTGTTCCAGTTCGGATTGAATTTTCTTTTATTGCTATTCTCCCCACCAGGCTCTCCGGTCTGTGCCTTTTCCATTGGCTTCCTTGCGTCTAATGCTTCATAACAAACAACTATATCCACTAGTTCAAACAAATGGCATCTTCAGATGCCCAACCATTTTTACTTGCAAACTGTCTTTCAGTCCTACTATGAACATCTCATTTTTCTTCGGTGGAGTGTTGATCAACTCCGGCCCAAAAGTGGAAAGTGCATTGAACTTGCTCTCATATTCAGCGATAGTCATATGCTTGATGTCTATAAAATCTCGATACATTCGAGTCTTGCCTGCGGTAGAAAGGAATTGTGCCTCAAATTCTTCTTTGAACTTTTCCCAAGTAAATTCTTCTTCAGAAGCATTCGCAGTCTTGCATCCCACAAGATGCTGCAGATGCCTGAAGTTGCCAAGAGGCTAATAAACGTTTCTGCTCATTGCTCAGATTCAGACTCTTGAAAATTCTCTCACACGACCTTATCCATTCTTGCACCTCAATGAAAAATTTAGTAACCTTGAAAAGTTTCCTTCCAAGAGTAGTATAATCTTTACAAATTGTTGCAAAACTTGATCGAAGTTGAACTGGAGTAACCTCCTCCACAGTTTCAATAGGATGCTGATTGGCGATACGACCATTTGTAGTGGTAGTGCCACTAGCTCAACCTCTTCATGCACGAGTACTCGTGATTAGTTACCTGAACACAATAGGTCGATAATCAATACTTGATCAGGGGGTGTTAAAATAATTCAGGTTAATCTATCCTAAGGATGTATTATATCTTAATTTCAAAATACGCTCTCTCAACACTCACCCAATGCTTAGGTTTTCAGTAATCTAAGCTTTGATACCAACTGTAACGACCCGACTTTGCGATGACCTCGGAAGTTGTGTCATTATTAAAGAATAAGAAATATATAGAAATAGAACTAAGAAAAACATCAGAATCTCACAGCGAAATTTAAACAAAACATAATACCAGATAATATTACACATCAGAGTCATAACCCATATGGATACATGTCATCATATCTTACACAGTCTTGTTAATTATACAATGATATAACAAATCATCTTGTAGACTTTAAAACTATACATGGATAAAGTAGTCCAGTTGCACACTTCATAATTATACATAGACATTATTTAGACCAGCTTGCAGAACCATGGCATCCATCTTATTCCAAAAGTTCAAGTCGAACCTGGATCACTTGTCTACTCATAACAAGTGTTATGAGTACCCAAGAGTTTAGGGAAAACACAGAAAATAAACTCTGGGTCAGTCAGGGGAATGGTGTGAGTAAACTCTAAATAAATGATTTAATTTAAAGAAAAACTCCTTTTGAAAGAAAGAACAATCGTAAGACCGATCCATACATAAATACTGATGGTTTTTACCTTATGATAACTCAAAACACTTTTAAAACAATAACATACTGATATTATGATAGTGTCTAGGGTTTTCAAGAATAATTTAGAATCTAGCGGAATGCTTGCATCACACACACACACATATATCAAACAAAAATGCGAGCGCTTATTGCATAATGGATTTCCAACTATGGCAAGGTATGGGACCACCTTCCGACAATGTATCTCCGGAAATGAATACATCTGGGTTCAACAAGAACATCTTGCAACCCGGCTAAACATGACCGACCCCTCACTTTACTTGAGAGTACCGAATATATCGTCACCACAGTTGAGGGCCAACCAACTAAACCGATAGCATATAAATAAAAGAACAACCAAAGGCATTTGATTTTTCCAGACCAAGTAATGATATACCCTTTTGATAGGTGCTACCCACATAGCCATGCGACTTACCCGATTTTATACCATTTCCCGGTTTTAGATGCCTGAGGTTATACTTACCATCAGAAATATCTTGTTTATTTCACTTTGTATGTCACATCGTTAAATTCCGCCACTCACTAATTGACTTCCCCAAAAATATATTACAGGTATAAAGCTAAGAGAAATGAATTCCTCCGCCACCAATAAATACGTTTGAAGAGATCAACGTACGTGACTGGTTAGGCATACTCTGTCAGACATTCGTCCGTGCCAGTTGTTCTGGGAATGAACAAACCAAAGACACTATTCTGTAAAACCATCTTAGGCAATTTCTACCTAGGATTTACAGTTTAGTTCTTGCATAACTCCTTCTATTATCTTGAATAGAATCCCTAACGCATAAAAATCGAATCGAAGTGGAATATAGATTTCAGACTCTTCGAAACGATTAACGTTAATGTCTTTTAGGGTCAAGTGATACTTAAAGGAAATAATTTATTTTAGCGAATTAAAAATGTTGATTTATTTTATTTTTTTGAAATCATATTTTGATTTTGGAAAAATATTATCGACACAAGCCGATTATATAAAAGAAGCACTTCAGTATTTAATCACAACATTGAATTCATTATCGACCGTTAACAAAAATAACGTCGATTTTTATTTCATACATCGAATTTTCACAAAGTATCATCTAAAGAATAATTCAAATAAATTCCATTATTAAATTATTCATGAATATAATTTAAACTTCCTTAACATATTAATAATTGTATAACAAATGTTGATGAAGAATTTAAATCTACAAATTCATTCATAGGCTTTATTAATGATATAATCTCATCCTTTATTTAATAGAATTATTTTATACTTTTATCTACTATTTTTTCTTTTAAAATATTTAATAATAAGGTAATATTAGTTCAAAGCCTGGTCATTATAAAACCATTTGGGTACACTACTTTTATTGTTCCTTCCTTACCCTAAGTTCTCCTACCTTAATGCTACTACCTACGCCCCCTTTCTTTTACATTATATATATATATTTACATATATTTTTGTGCTTAGTTTCTTTACATAATCAAGTAGTAGAAGTTGAAATCTCTGGGTCTTTTAAAACAACCACTTCCCTTTCCTTTAGACATTCCCTTCCCCTTATGTTGTTGTGTCCTCCCTTCTCTCCTATTTTTTCTTTCTTTAAAACTGGGCCAAGGCCCAAGACTAAAACCCACATCCCAAACAAAAGATAGATGCCCCCTTTAATACTGCTACCGCCCTTCTTCTTCTACTCCGTGATTCACGTTCCAGCAAAACTCTCCCCTCTTCTCTTATGTCCTACGCAACCCCAATCCTTCCTATTTCATATATATATATATATATATATATATATATATATATATATATATATATATATATATATATATATATGCCCATGGCCCATGGTCCAAACTACTGAAGCCCGTCACCTTTCTTTCCTTCCTCTTTACACGCTATTCCTCTAGGCCGAAAGCTTGTTCATGGAAAATCATACCGTGCACCATCTGTAGCGTGCAAGTACACGCTAGGAACCGACCACCTTTATTGCTCAAAGCCGACCACACATGTCTCTCACTGTGCGTGGAATCCATCCCTGACCTCACGTCAGTATCCGGGGATGTTGAACTTAAAAACGTTCTCCAACTCAACCTGGAAACAAAAAGAACGAACTAAACTATCCCCACCTAATTTCCCACTACCGCTACCATTATGTTGCCAACTCCCAGACCGACGATCTCCCTACTTGGTGGTTGAACTCAACGCACTGTACATTGCGTAGTTCATCACCAAAGTTTGCAGTTCCAAACTGCCTCCAAACGACACTAAATGAGTTCAAACATGAAAACTAATTGTTTAAAATTTCAACGAATATTTTTCCCTAGTTCTCTACAACGTTGCACTCCTCTAGATCGGAACTCATGGCCTGCGACCACTCCGATGGTCGAGAAAAGCCTTATTCCCAAATTAAGACGATGGAGAAAATATCTTAACCCACTATGTTAAAAATACTGATTTTTCTTTCTAAACTCACGATTTTTAAATCCAAGGACATTCATGTAGTTGAAATGCGGAAACATGATAATAGAATTTATATGGTTATATGAGTTCTTGCTGTGTTGAAACAAAATATAAATATTTGTGCTATATAATCTAACACAATATTATTTTACAGTACCCTATGTTGATCATCGGCCAACCTTCACTCAAGTTTCAGGTTCTAGTTCCTTTTGGAAAGAAAATACGGTTTCCGGAAATTTGTTAGGTGGGAATTTAAGTTTGAACCTTAACAGACATGTTGTGCATATTATGGTGTGTAAAATGTTCGGATCAAAGAATCCTAACAGATGGTTTGTTCGCGTAGGCCAAATTTCATCTACTGGTATCAATAGATCATCAAAGCAGTTTAAAAAACAAGTGAGTTTGTTCTCTTTGTAAATAAGACATTAATTCTCCGCAAGCTACACGTAAGTGAAGTTTTTCTTAGTTTTATTATCCAACTTGTAATGAGGGCATATGAATTTTTCAGTTCAATCTAATTAAGATGTATACTTGATGCTATAACAGAGTCATCCACACTTGCATTACAGTCAAAAACAGTTTATAAATGAGGAAAGAATAGCGAGTGTTACTCACTTGGACTGTTTCTGTTCCTAAGCTTCATCGAAATGCAAACTCAAATGGATTCTCCAGCAATTGTTTGAGATTACGGTAAGGAAAAAAATGAAACTGAGGGTGCTTATTTATAGAGGAGAGAAAATAATAAAATATTTTGGTTCAATCAAGGTTTGCATGTGTAACACCCCACCTCCGCTAGGGTCACTCACAAAGGGAATGCCCTAGTTTTGGAGAGGTATTATCGAGATAACATCACAGAATTATCACAAGACAGAACATAAATAAATAATTAAGTAAACAGCGGAAGAATTTCTGAGCAAAACAGAACTTCATTTCATTTCAAATTAAACCATGTCTTTTACAAACATTTCAAGTAACCTCATTACAACTGTTTTGTAATAATAGCCAAAGAAGCAGTAATTTAAAAACAGTAAAACAGCTTATTCCCCAAGTGCAGTCAAAAGAAGCAGACCGTACATGCTGAGCCAAAGCAAGTGATATCCAAGCTAAGAGCTATTTATTCCTCCCTGAGAACCTGGGGGGGGGGGGGGGGGGAACGAAAGAAAAAGAGGCGAAAGGAAAAGGGTCAGTCATAAAGACTGAGTAAGTTCTAGTGACTTTCAGTGTAAAAACGGTTAAAACAACCTGTCATGTATGAACTGGAACTAGACTTAAGAATAGTGTCAAGGTGAACAAGATAGACTAAGGTGATCAGGATAAGTCAAGACAAGTCAAGTAAAGCATCACATGTTCGAGATCCGTTGCATCGACTTCACTAGTATACTAAGCCCGTGTCACAAGTTAATCACGAAATAAATCCCACGGCCCAATATCATGAAATGACCCTGAAACGGGGTCTGACCCAAGTATGGGGTCCTACGGAGCGATTATCTAGTCGATCGGCTCCCTACAAGTTCTAGCTCGTCAAGTGTCCGTGTCATACGGCTAATCACGAATGTAGTCACCTGTGCTGGGTCCACCTTCGGGTGTATCAGCCCTAGGGTGTCAACCCCTGACACGATTCAAGATGCACAGATAAATCTACGGATACCCAGTGTCTGCCCCGGATACGTGCACGATCGTAGTCCGCCGAACCTACACTGGCGTACCCCACTGCCGTCGTTCACCTCTTACAATCAGCCCAGTAATCGTGCCCCCACCCGGCCTAGCCCCAGGGTACCTTGATACATCGAGAGGATTACTGCTGAAAGGGGTCGTGTCTAGGTCTAGGGTTTCGCCTAATAGATTAGGTCATGTAATTCGTGACCTAACCCGCCTAACAGATCAAGTCATGTAATTCGTGACTTAACCCTTTTCCAGTCTAGTCGTGTCAAGATGGTTAAGTATGTCATTTCAGTTCGCGACTTAACCCGCCTACGTGTCATGTCAAGTTGGCTAAGTGTTGTCGTTTTCAAGTTCATGACTTAGCCCTACCAATCATGTTCAAGTCGGTTAAGTTGTCTTTTCATGTTCATGACTTAACCCTAATTGGCATTAGTTGATTCATTAATGCACCGAACCACTCACATTGGATCCTGTTGTTCGTAGCCACTGGATTTGCCGGGCGGTTCCGGGCAGGTTTACGCTACGAACTCAACCCAACCTCGGGTTTCAAGCGCGATGTGACCAACTACCCACATTGGATCTTATTGTTTGTAGCAACTGGATTTGCCGGGCGGTTCCGGGCAGATTTACACTACAAACTCAACCCAACCTCGAGTTGGCCACTTTCTTGTTTTCTAAAGTCATGCCCATGTTCTTATCATGATCATATGTCAACTTCGTGCCCAACTAAGGCATGTTTAAAGTCAAGTTATGGCATGTTCAAGTCAAGTTTTTCGTGCCATATTTCATGTTCTACTTATGCCAAATTTCACAGTTTATTCCTATAATTAATTCAAGTTTTGCCTATTCTACCCAATCGTATCCCCAACGCATATAAACGTACTTCGTTCATAAGCATAAACAATTCAAGAGATAAAGGGGAATAACACCAAACATGTGATAGGCATGTGTGACAGTTACAACATTACTTGCATAATAAACAGGCTATAACATAGTTGCAATACTAGTATGATGATAACTTGGCATAGTAATGATTCCAACATGATGATTTCAACTTTGCATCATAGGCATAATAATCATTGCGGCATCATAGTAATTTTATTATAAACATGAAACATTAAAGGCATAGTAATCCTAATAGGCATAATGGATTCCAATTTAGCATTTTTACATAATAATTCTCATAGACATAATAATTCCAATTTATCATAATGATTCTCATCTAATATTATAAACATAATGGTTCTAACTTAGCATTCTTAACATGATTAACATGGTAGACACAATGATTCCTATTTAGCGTTTTTAACATAATGATTCTCAATTAACAAGATAGACATAATGATCCTAATTTAGCGTTTTTAACATAATTAACATGATAGACATAATGATTCCAAATTTGGTGTTTTAACATAATTAACATGATAGACATAATGATTCCAATTTAGCGTTTTCAACATAATGATTCTCGATTAACATTACAAACATAATGATCCCAATTTAGCATTTTTAACAATTCTAACATTATAAACATAATAATTCCAACTTTTTATCATAACCTAGCAATATCCTATTTTTCATTAATCATGATGGGTATAATAACACCACAGGCATAATTCCATCAATATTCATAGCCATGGTCTAATTAACATCATAGGCATGGTTTTATCAACGTAAATATTTCAATAAACATAGCGATTCCATGGACATGTATTAGTCCAACTTGCCAAACAATTCAGCCCAAGCGATTCATAACAACATCAAAATCATGGCAAGTTTAACTTGCAACGTTGCCATAGCAATATCCCCAAATTATAATTCAACGATAAATAATATAAACAATGGATTAGCAATAGTACATAAATTCAGTTTCAATTCATCGCATGTCCATATTGTTTTAGCGTTTTTGCCTAAAAAGTAACATAGAACTTACAATATGAAGCAAATAACTCAAATAAAATAGTCCCAAATTCGTTGTCTAAAGCGTCGTAGTCGTTGTAGCTTCTAGTTGTAGCCTTCAAGAATCATCCTCCATCTTCTATAATCTTATTCTTTGTATTTTTAATTCAGAGCTCTAGGTTTAATGGCGGCGGCCTGAGGCTAAAATGAAATAGTATGATTTAGGCTAGGTCTTAGGTCCTTTTTATAATGTTTGCAAGATGTTTTAGACCGTCGATGGAGCTTGATTCAACAATAGCCGTTCATTTGAAGGGGAGGCCAATCCGGAGCTGCCACCTAGCCCTAGTGACAAAGCAGCCCTCTGAAAATCGACCAAACCTAGACCAGGCCAGCCAGGGTGGACTGGGTTCGACCTGGCTCTGGACCAGGTCGACAGCCCTGTCGACAAGCCTGTCGACAGCCCTGTCGACCTGGCTAGCCAGGTCGACAGCCCAGTCGACCTGGGTGCCTTAGGCGGGAATTTTCCCGCCTTGGCCAATTGGGCCCGATTTTGAATTTTAAACTTGTTTTCTGAAACTCCCGGAGGCCATATCTTCTTCATACGGACTCCGTTTTTCGAAAACTCGGACTCTATTTCGCGTATTTTTCCGAGACGAACACAATGGCGTATCCCGTTTCCCTTAATTCTTTGATTTGAAATTAATTATACTTTAATTTGTGAATTTCACTGTTATAGAATACACGGGGTGTTACATTCTCCCCCACTTAAAAGGATTTCGTCCCCGAAATCTTCAAGTTAGGAGGAATGTAAATCCTAACATCCAATCATCCATCTACTCATCCATCAAACACGAGTATCCATTGTCCTTAAAAGACTTCTAATGCTTTATGATCATATGCGAAGTGTGTGTATATGTTCCTTAGCTAATGCTAATGATCAGGCCTGATTGATCTTCTAAATGCAAAATATGTTTAGTGAAATGAATCCAATATGTATGCAAATTTTTCCTACTATAATTCACAATTTCTACATGAGTGCTCAAACATTCAATCATATGCAACAACCAAATGATAGCACAACCAAGTTTCCAAAATAAACACTCATGCATATGCAATATGTAAATGTGCCTGAGCCGATCTAGTGCCTAATGTGTATTCATGCATCCACGAGCAACCACTTGCGACCACTTGCAACCATTTCGCAATCATAACATGTTTCAATTACATGTTTACATCCAAAAAGATTCTACCTATGGTTCTCAAGATAGGATCAAAGAGATAACAAAACAAACATGGATAGCAAGAGAAATGTATGTAAACCTATAGGAAAAATAGATCTAGAATGTACCCTAAAAAGAAATGGGTATAGCGCGCTTAGCTTTTCTTAAATTTCCCAAGTTGCGTCTTCTAGGGCTTCACCCCACTGTATTTTAACTAGCTTGACTTCTTGATTCCTTAGATCCTAGATCTCCGTTCCTAAGACACGAATCAGAACTCGCCTCAATGTTTCCACTTTTACGCCTTCAAGGATGCTTGGCTCAATCACTCCGGAAGACTCATCCGCCTTATCTTTATCCTTATCACTCATACCTATCCTATATAACATGTTAACAAGCCTCACGAAAACTATCTCCATCATACGGGAAAACCCTCTACGAAGCTAGAAAGAAGATTAGCCGCAGGTAAAGCTACAGTGACTACAGATGGAGAAAAGAAAGGGAAAGAGATTCAAACAAGGAAACAAAGGATAGTGCTAATGGCTTTTGGGGAATAGCCTTTAAAAACTTTTTCTTGGAAAATGCTTCTTTGTAAATGGTTTTGAAAAAAAATTCAAAAGGTTTTCAAAACTTTTGCCCAGTCTTGGTAACCTTCTGCTCTGATACCAAGTGTAACACCCCACCTCCGCTAGGGTCACTCACAAAGGGAATGCCCTAGTTTTGGAGAGGTATTATCGAGATAACATCACAGAATTATCACAAGACAGAACATAAATAAATAATTAAGTAAACAGCGGAAGAATTTCTGAGCAAAACAGAACTTCATTTCATTTCAAATTAAACCATGTCTTTTACAAACATTTCAAGTAACCTCATTACAACTGTCTTGTAATAATAGCCAAAGAAGCAGTAATTTAAAAACAGTAAAACAGCTTATTCCCCAAGTGCAGTCAAAAGAAGCAGACCGTACATGCTGAGCCAAAGCAAGTGATATCCAAGCTAAGAGCTAGTTATTCCTCCCTGAGAACCTGGGGGGGGGGGGGAACGAAAGAAAAAGAGGCGAAAGGAAAAGGGTCAGTCATAAAGACTGAGTAAGTTCTAGTGACTTTCAGTGTAAAAACGGTTAAAACAACCTGTCATGTATGAACTGGAACTAGACTTAAGAATAGTGTCAAGGTGAACAAGATAGACTAAGGTGATCAGGATAAGTCAAGACAAGTCAAGTAAAGCATCACATGTTCGAGATCCGTTGCATCGACTTCACTAGTATACTAAGCCCGTGTCACAAGTTAATCACGAAATAAATCCCACGGCCCAATATCATGAAATGACCCTGAAACGGGGTCTGACCCAAGTATGGGGTCCTACGGAGCGATTATCTAGTCGATCGGCTCCCTACAAGTTCTAGCTCGTCAAGTGTCCGTGTCATACGGCTAATCACGAATGTAGTCACCTGTGCTGGGTCCACCTTCGGGTGTATCAGCCCTAGGGTGTCAACCCCTGACACGATTCAAGATGCACAGATAAATCTACGGATACCCAGTGTCTGCCCCGGATACGTGCACGATCGTAGTCCGCCGAACCTACACTGGCGTACCCCACTGCCGTCGTTCACCTCTTACAATCAGCCCAGTAATCGTGCCCCCACCCGGCCTAGCCCCAGGGTACCTTGATACATCTAGAGGGTTACTGCTGAAAGGGGTCGTGTCTAGGTCTAGGGTTTCGCCTAATAGATTAGGTCATGTAATTCGTGACCTAACCCGCCTAACAGATCAAGTCATGTAATTCGTGACTTAACCCTTTTCCAGTCTAGTCGTGTCAAGATGGTTAAGTATGTCATTTCAATTCGCGACTTAACCCGCCTACGTGTCATGTCAAGTTGGCTAAGTGTTGTCGTTTTCAAGTTCATGACTTAGCCCTACCAATCATGTTCAAGTCGGTTAAGTTGTCTTTTCATGTTCATGACTTAACCCTAATTGGCATTAGTTGATTCATTAATGCACCGAACCACTCACATTGGATCCTGTTGTTCGTAGCCACTGGATTTGCCGGGCGGTTCCGGGCAGGTTTACGCTACGAACTCAACCCAACCTCGGGTTTCAAGCGCGATGTGACCAACTACCCACATTGGATCTTATTGTTTGTAGCAACTGGATTTGCCGGGCGGTTCCGGGCAGATTTACACTACAAACTCAACCCAACCTCGAGTTGGCCACTTTCTTGTTTTCTAAAGTCATGCCCATGTTCTTATCATGATCATATGTCAACTTCGTGCCCAACTAAGGCATGTTTAAAGTCAAGTTATGGCATGTTCAAGTCAAGTTTTTCGTGCCATATTTCATGTTCTACTTATGCCAAATTTCACAGTTTATTCCTATAATTAATTCAAGTTTTGCCTATTCTACCCAATCGTATCCCCAACGCATATAAACGTACTTCGTTCATAAGCATAAACAATTCAAGAGATAAAGGGGAATAACACCAAACATGTGATAGGCATGTGTGACAGTTACAACATTACTTGCATAATAAACAGGCTATAACATAGTTGCAATACTAGTATGATGATAACTTGGCATAGTAATGATTCCAACATGATGATTTCAACTTTGCATCATAGGCATAATAATCATTGCGGCATCATAGTAATTTTATTATAAACATGAAACATTAAAGGCATAGTAATCCTAATAGGCATAATGGATTCCAATTTAGCATTTTTACATAATAATTCTCATAGACATAATAATTCCAATTTATCATAATGATTCTCATCTAATATTATAAACATAATGGTTCTAACTTAGCATTCTTAACATGATTAACATGGTAGACACAATGATTCCTATTTAGCGTTTTTAACATAATGATTCTCAATTAACAAGATAGACATAATGATCCTAATTTAGCGTTTTTAACATAATTAACATGATAGACATAATGATTCCAAATTTGGTGTTTTAACATAATTAACATGATAGACATAATGATTCCAATTTAGCGTTTTCAACATAATGATTCTCGATTAACATTACAAACATAATGATCCCAATTTAGCATTTTTAACAATTCTAACATTATAAACATAATAATTCCAACTTTTTATCATAACCTAGCAATATCCTATTTTTCATTAATCATGATGGGTATAATAACACCACAGGCATAATTCCATCAATATTCATAGCCATGGTCTAATTAACATCATAGGCATGGTTTTATCAACGTAAATATTTCAATAAACATAGTGATTCCATGGACATGTATTAGTCCAACTTGCCAAACAATTCAGCCCAAGTGATTCATAACAACATCAAAATCATGGCAAGTTTAACTTGCAACGTTGCCATAGCAATATCCCCAAATTATAATTCAACGATAAATAATATAAACAATGGATTAGCAATAGTACATAAATTCAGTTTCAATTCATCGCATGTCCATATTATTTTAGCGTTTTTGCCTAAAAAGTAACATAGAACTTACAATATGAAGCAAATAACTCAAATAAAATAGTCCCAAATTCGTTGTCTAAAGCGTCGTAGTCGTTGTAGCTTCTAGTTGTAGCCTTCAAGAATCATCCTCCATCTTCTATAATCTTATTCTTTGTATTTTTAATTCAGAGCTCTAGGTTTAATGGCGGCGGCCTGAGGCTAAAATGAAATAGTATGATTTAGGCTAGGTCTTAGGTCCTTTTTATAATGTTTGCAAGATGTTTTAGGCCGTCGATGGAGCTTGATTCAACAATAGCCGTTCATTTGAAGGGGAGGCCAATCCGGAGCTGCCACCTAGCCCTAGTGACAAAGCAGCCCTCTGAAAATCGACCAAACCTAGACCAGGCCAGCCAGGGTGGACTGGGTTCGACCTGGCTCTGGACCAGGTCGACAGCCCTGTCGACAGCCCTGTCGACCTGGCTAGCCAGGTCGACAGCCCAGTCGACCTGGGTGCCTTAGGCGGGAATTTTCCCGCCTTGGCCAATTGGGCCCGATTTTGAATTTTAAACTTGTTTTCTGAAACTCCCGGAGGCCATATCTTCTTCATACGGACTCCGTTTTTCGAAAACTCGGACTCTATTTCGCGTATTTTTCCGAGACGAACACAATGGCGTATCCCGTTTCCCTTAATTCTTTGATTTGAAATTAATTATACTTTAATTTGTGAATTTCACTGTTATAGAATACACGGGGTGTTACAGCATGGGAAATATAATATGTTCTAAAGCTATGGACTGTGCTACTCTATGAAGTGAAAATACTCTATCTCCTATCTGCAAAAACCTTCTCCAATTGACAACAAGTATTTAGCCATCCCATTACATTATTTACGGTATATACGTGTGTACTTCTTGTGCTTTGAAGTCACATAACATAGCCTACCTACTAAAGAAAATCATAAGCACTAAATATTAGGTACAGTATAGAGAAAGAATTGGCAAATCACATTAATTTGATAATCCCTCCTTTGTGTGTGTGGCATACTTATTTCCTGGTTTTTCCCATTTTTGGCCTGCAACTCTTTTATTTGCAGTTTGCTGAAATGACCACATATTTTTGTCTTACTCAAGTATAATTCCCCTTTATGTATTTCCGGGCTTTCCTTATTTGTCTATGTGGTGTTTTAAAGCCCAATCCTACTTCTTGTTGTTCATTTTTAAGTGAATAACATTTCTAACTTACCGCATACATTCATTCATTTCCCTTAGAACTAAAAATAGACTTGAAATATATACTCAAGATAGTACACAAAATTATATTAAAAATTTATTTTTGCCAAAATTTTAGTTTGTCTCATTTATTGTTAACGTTTTTAGAAAATATCGTCAAGCAAAATCAGTTGAAAACTCGAGCCATTACAAAATACATCTTGAAAATATATCAGTATTAAATGTTAAAATGAAGTTGAAATAATGCAGAGGCAGAGTGCTACATTTGCCTAACTGCAGTTATTCAATTTTTGTGTTATAGATAAATTATCATTTCACTTTTAATCATGAATGTGATAATAAGAACAATGAATTAGGATAACAGATTAATAGGTGAAAATCATTGAATCAACTAGAGAAATGAGATGACAAACTGTGATATGATTTACCGCATATACATTAAAGAAAATGAAAGTAATTATTAAATGAACAACAAAGCCATGGAGCAAGCAGAGGAAGTATTTTATATTACTTGAAATAATGAAAATAACAAATAAGGGAAAAAATTAAATGCGTTAATGACTAGAATTACCACTGGAATTAACCGTCGAAATCAGATGCTAAATGCAGATTTGAATTACTGTTTAACTATAGAATCGAGGAGCTAATAAATCATGAAAGTGGACTGTGCTTGGAAAAACTTTGAAACAAAATATCTTAGTGGAAAATTACCAAAATACGCTCTCTTTAGCCCTTTCTACACGGATATATGTCCCTTGATGTGACTAAACAATGGTGAGGTGATATGCATTTAAGTAAAATGATGGTTATGTAAGAGTAATTATATATCATAGGGAGTGGTATTATTTTATTAAAGTAAATCACTTTTGTTTTCTTACACTTACCTTTTCTAATCTCTTCTTATCTTAATTATCTCCTTATTAACTTATTATGGATATGTTATCATTATTTCATATGTATACACATGCGTATTACACCTTTGTACAACTTTTATCTATCAAACCGTTGGGAGTTGGGATTCAGTTATCGATCATAATTTCTGGTTTAAGTCAAACTAATTTCCTTGGTAAAAAAAAAGTTTGAAAATGATTTTATTATAGCTCATGAATAATTAAAATATGATTAAACTTTATCAAATCATCTTAATAATTATTATTCTTAAGTTTTGAAAGAAATCGGGATTTTCCTTAGCTTAAATCCTCAAATTGAGAGCTCAAATTTTCGAGTTGTTTCAACCACGGTGTGAAATAAGCAGTTGGGTTGTTAAAGAGACCTGAGTCAGTCATACTCTCTGCTAATAATGAAATCACTTTAGCAACCATGCATGTGGTGGAGAATCCAAAATGACATAGGATGGATTTGGCGAACGATTACTCGATTTGAAGAAAGAGAATAATGATGGATAGCTTTTAAAATGACTAAAATAGGAGTTATACCATGACCAAGTGGGCTGGCCTCCCCTGTCGACAACACTCCTTCCTGGTATTATTATTATCATCTCATTTGATCGGTTTGAATTGATTTGATGTACATCCTTGATTTATGGGGGTATTGAATGAGGTGGGCAGTAATTGCGACTATGCATTACGATAAGTATAGGATTGTAGCTGGTAGATTCCTACATTGGGTATTGTCTTACGTGCCTTGTCATATTTTTCCTGATCGAGCGCCCTAAAAATCTGATTTAATATTGTCATATCATGGCGCATCTCTATCCACTGACGTACCGGTATGTTATATGCGAACTATACGCCAACGTTATAAACAGTGTAAAGGTAATATGATAATCCCGCTCATGTTATTTTAATACTTTACTTCACTAAATAGACATTATTATAATGGCACATTATGTTATATGTATCTAGTTCCACGGATCCTTAGAGGATGGAAATACGAAACATCCTTTAAGTTACTGATGCATTTATTTGAACATTTCACTTGAGATTGATTTATTTGCATAAGAATTTTAGTCCTGACTCGAATGTTTTGTTTTTGCATTATGCTCGAGTCAGACCGAGTATTACAGCTTTGAGATCTCACGGAGCCGGTGACTGATTGAAGACCTCACTTCTATTCATTTATTTCTACCATTTGTTTATGTATTAATGAAATACTATGTTATAATTTCCACTGTATCTTTATATTAAAACTCTGATGTATTATATTATTTTATTCCACTATGGGATGATGTTTTATTATCTGATTTGATTCTGTTAAACCCCATAATAATTATTCTATTTCAAGTGATTAGAGTCGGTTTTATTATCAACTTGAATGGTTGGAAAGTAGCAGGTCGTTGCATGTCCGGTGGTTCTGGCGGCGGGTCTTGACCAAGGGGGGTGGTTGGTAGATGGGTTTGGTTGCCAGGAAGAGAACTTATGGTTTATGCAAAGATAGAAAAAGGGTTCTAGGTTTGTAATGTTAATTTGGGTCTAGATTTTTATTTGCAGTTCAAATAGAAATTAGGAAAAAAGGGAATAAAGGATAACAAATTAAAAAGTTACTTATCGAGGAATTGTTTTATTGAGGAAGGAGATTAAAACTTGCAGAGATGATGATGGTTTAGATTTATACGTTTTGATATTTGAATTGTTAGAGAAGAGAATAGAGGTTAGATATTAGATTTGATTTAAGAATGTAGATGGGGAGGAAATCCATGAAAATTCCATTATTATTATTATTATTATTTTAATGAAATAAATTGGGAAAGAAGAGAGGAAGAGGAAGCAAAGAAAATTTTTCAGTGAAAAGAGAATGAGAAGTCCTGAAAAAGAAAACACATATTATAACCTATCGGAGTCTCTTAAAGTTTAGACGTGAAACAACAATAAGGTGTGAGGTGACAAAGCTTTTCAAAGAAGCTAGAGAAAGAATACAGTAAAGAACAAGAGAGGAAATGCAAGATGAGCACACAAACGTCATCCATTTGCGCATTTTGCATGTTGTAAATATCGGATTTGAAATAAATGAAAGTGTACTTTAAAAAAAGAGAAAATACTTTACAACTTAGAATTTAGAGTAGAATAATGAAAAAAATCAAAATTCAAAAATTTTAAATTCTCAAATTGAATTCAAATTTGATCAAAATCAAATTTTTAGAAATTTTATTATTTAGACAAATTTGGTCAAGTAAAATATTCAACATTACAAACTCATTGTTTTAAGTTCAGATTACTATTTAAGTTAAATTCAAAATTTTCATCTTTCAATTCATGACACAGTGAGCTTCCTCTCCAATGGCTACTAACTTTCTCCCCACCGCTACTTCGTTTCTCTTAAATTTTCTCTTCCGATTTTTTCGTTCCTAATCGCCCTTCCTTTTCACATTTTGATCGTCTTTACCATCTTCTTTCCCAATTTGGTTTTAGCTATCGTGGATCTAGCTCACCGAACCCTAACCCGAACAAATACATGACCTATTTCTTCCTGTTACACTGTTCCTTGGTGAGACACCCCATGTCCGTTAATGTCACTCACTAAGGGAATGCATTAAGTTTCGTGAAGCGCTATAAGTAAACAGACATAGAATAATTACAAGACATATATAAATAAGGCAGCAACGGAAAATTTAAACTTTTATTTCAAACATAAGTCATAATACCGTGGTCCACAATTTCATAAGTCACAAAAACCATTACAATAAAATAACTTCTGTCTTGCACCATCAGAGTACATAAGTAAATAAAAAGCATCATTCCCCCAATAAAAAGAGTTAAGCCATTGTAGAGACAAGAACTTGAGCCATACTTCAGAAGTAGCTCCTAGCAAGATGATATCTAATTCCGGATTAATCTGAGTATTTCCTCCCTGAGAACCTAGGTGGTTGGGGGGAGGGGAACGGAATAAAAAAGGAGAAACAACAGGGTTAGACATAAAGTCTGGCGAGTCTAGTTACTTTTAGCCGGTAGATAAATAAAAGCAACATGATAGGCATATAAAGTGGATAAGAGAGATCACTACATAAATGGCAGGTGTGACAAGGTAAGCAAGTTAAGGTGTATGTGCCTCACTAATGATTACTCTGCATTATTACTAGTATAACTGAAATGAGATGATCCCTTCCACTATGAGTTGGTAAGCTTAGGTCATACGTCCAAGTATACCCTAACCACTACCCTAATCGATTGGCTCCCTACCCTGTAGATATCCTGTGCTGGCCCCACAGTAGGAGGTATCACTTCCTAAAGTGGAAACCCATGGTTTGCACAATCATATCTACTGGTGTCACGGTCGTCTTAGCCCCCTCTGCCCAGCCCATGCACGCACATGTCCCTGGTCGGTTTGCGCCGCCCACACCATCCACCTCGTTTGGATCTCTTACAATTAATCAGTAAGCGTGCCCCTTCTCCGCCTAGTACGAAGGTCTTTACTTGATACCAACTCCGGGTTACTGACTGAAATGGGTCCCATGCAATATGATACAAGCTCTCCCCTTTGTCTTGTATCCCCACTAGGTTTTCCACTGACTATGTATACCCTTAGGTGTCTCTAATTACATAGCCCTATACTAGTTATGCTTACCCCAAAGGGTGTCTTTAATTACATAACTTCATTACATTATCTACCGGTTATGTATAACACTAGGTGTCTTTAATTACATAACCTTATTGGGTTAAGTTCGTGGGCCTATATATACACATATTACCCACCCCCTCTAATTTACTTAACCTACTCACTACCCATCCAATTTTACTTAACCCTAACTTAAGTTCATAGTCATATTAAATTAGGTTAAGTAGTCCATTTCATCACCATGTCCAATTATGGTTATAATAGGCTAGACCTCCCACATTAGGCCTACAACGTGTGGATGCTGGATATGCCGGTTAGGTCTGGGCAGTCTTATTCCATAGTTGGACCTAACCTCGTGTCTTAGCCCGATTCATATTTGCATACTTAGACCTACCACATTAGGTTCAACATTAGTGGTTGTTGGATATGCCGGTCGGGTCCGGGCAGACTTCCACCACTAGTGTAACCTAACCTCGTGTCATAAGTATAATTTACAATTCCTAATTGTAAATTACTAAACATTCCAAATTAATCCAAATCTTCCTATGTCATTATAGGTAACTATTTCTATGTTTTTCCCATTTGAATTACATATCCCATTTCATATAAACATTACATAAATCATGCCAATTATAATCCCTTTTCCCCTGTTTCCTCTCTAATGTATTCATACATATTTTGGCGGCATCTAGGCTATAAAGTAGCCTAGCTATAACAATAAAAAAGGGAATATGATAGGGATGATAGTTTCAACATGTATTGGCATAAACTTGAACATATGTTGGCATAATAACAAAGTGAATGGACATGTGATTAACATTATGATAAAGTGGATATCAAACTGGTAACTTGTGGCAATCACTATGATGTTCAAGCAAGTGTAATGAGATCTAAATTAAACATTAGGTGTCCAATTACTTATGTCTAGCATAGTTAGGGTGACATAGTAACATTTTAGATCTAAAGATGGATTCGCATGTCAAGTTTACAACATATCTCAATGTATCACAATATGACAGGTGAAAGGTGATTAACATAAAGATCTAGATCCAAGTAATGTCACCATTGTCCAAACTAATAGATGTACATCCACCATAACATGGTTACAAGTCAAGATCCACATAAGCAACATAATCAAGTCACTACAATTTTATTAGATCTAGGAAAATAGATCTATCATGACATAGTATAGGATTTCACATTAACACAGAATCATACTTTACAACATATCCAATTCATAGTCTTTCAAAGTATACTTTTATTTATCTTAACCTAAAAGTAATCTAGAAACTCACAGCGTTAGGTTTATAGAATTTAGGAAGAATGCATCTATAATTTCTGAATTGGATTTGTAGAATATGTTGTTGTAGAAAATGGTTCAGTTCGCACTCCAGTAGCATATGGCCTCCATGACTCCCAATGAAGAAAATATGAGAAATAGGACATGTATATATAGTTGTCAGACCCCTTGAAACCGAGTGCCACCTCAGCCCTAGGGGCGTCGACACCCCTGTGGGTGGGTCGACCCCTAGGTCGACACCCCTCAAGGGGGTCGACCCCCTAGAGTGGGAATTATGCCGCTCAGAGGAATTTTTCGAATTTGAATCCTCTGGATAGGATTCTGACTCATCTCTAACTCACCTTTGACTCATGTGTATATATAAAATATTTCTATATGTATACAAACTTAAAACCCTCATAACTTGATTATCTCCCAAGTCACATATTCTAGGTTATCTCCCCATTGAACCTTTAGCAACTTGATTTCCTTATTACGCAGCTTCTTAACCTTTGACCCAAGAATACGGGTAGGGACTCGGCTGACTGTCTCCTCCTGCTCCACTTCGACTTCTTCCAACATGCTCGGCTCAACAACCACCGTGGTGTCATGCAGGCACTTCCGCAGATGAAAGACATGGAAAATGTCATGAACACCGAATAGATTTTCTGGGAGCTTTACTCTGTAGGCCATTTGGCCAATCCTCTTGGTTATGGGAAATGGTCCCACAAACCTAGGTGCCAACTTCCCTACTGATCTGAAGCGAACCACATTCCTCAGAGGTGATACTTTGATAAAAAACTAAGTCTCCCACTTCGAATTCGATGTCAGTCCTTCTCTTGTCTGCATAGGTCTTCTGCCTATCTTGATCTGTTCTTTATCCACCGTCGAATAAGGTCACGGACGTTTCCCTAAACATATCTGGTCCAAGTAATAATCTTTCTGTAGATCCCCACCAACAAGTTGGCGATCTACATGGTCGTCCATACAATGCTTCGAAGGGTGCCATGCCGATGCTAGCCTGATATCTGTTATTATAGGCAAACTCTACTAAAGGAAGATGCTCTTCCCAAGTCCCTCCGAAGTGAAGGATACACAGCCTTAAAAGATCTTCTAGAATTATGTTCACCCTCTCCATCTGCCCATTGGTCTGGGGATGATAAGTGATGCTCAAACACAACTGTGTACCTAATGATTCTTGCAAGCTCCACCAAAATTCGCTGGTAAAGATGGGGCCATGATCGCTCACGATGCTGGAAGGAACTCCGTGGAGACGAAATATCTCGCGAACATAAATTGCTGCCAACCATGATGTCGTCCTCTTACTTTTAACTGGAATAAAGTGAGCGCTCTTAGTGAGTCTATCCACTGTCACCCAAATACTGGTATTACCTTTCTTCGATCTAGGCAAACCATCTATGAAATCCATAGAGACGCTCTCCCATTTCCACTGCGGAACCTCCAACGGATGAAGTAATCCACTGGGCTTCTTTTGCTCAGATTTAACTTGCTGGCAAACTAAACATTGAGAAACAATTTCGGCCACATCCTTCTTCATCCCATCCCAAAAGAAAATCCTCTTCATGTCCCCGTACATTTTGTCACCGCCTGGATGAATGGTCATCTTAGAATGGTGGGCTTCTTCTATGACTGCCTTTATCAAGCTTCCAGTTTGAGGAACACAAAGCCACCCATCTCGTCGCAACCAACCCTTTTCATCTATGGCATACCTACTGAGGCGACTAGAAGTCTCCCCTCTTCTGAGCTTATCCATAATGTCTAGAATCTGTGGGTCACCTTGTTACGAAGCTCCTATCTGATCCACAAGAGTCAGTCGTGTCCCCAAGGATGCAAATAAATTAGTCAAAACCTCGATGGAAGGTCTAAAATTTAAACATGATATGAACTCCAAGTTCTTTCTTTCCACAAACAAAGGACTCAGGGCCACCCTCTGCCTACTTAGTGCATCTGCTACCACATTACCCTTGCCAGGGGTATAAGTAATTTCAAAATCATATGAAGCTAAGAACTCCATCCACCGTTGTTGCCTTAAGTTGAGATCCTTCTGTGAGAATAGATACTTGAGAGATTTATAATCAGTGTATAATTTGATCTTTTCTCCAAGTAAACAATGATGTCACGTCTTTAAAGCGAATACTATGGCAACTAGCTCTAGATCATGGGTAGGGTAGTTCTTCTCATGAACTCTCAACCGTCTACCCCCATAACATATTATTTTCCCTTCTTACATCATAACCGCACCAAGTCCTGTACCTCACGCATCAGTGTAAATAGTAAACACTTTACTCCCATCGGGAAAGGTCGAGACTAGGGCTGTTGTCAGAGCCCTTTTTAGTCGTTGGAAAGCAACTTCACAGTCTAAGTCCCATGAAAATGTCAAATTCTTCTTTGTCATCCTAGTGAGAGGGGATGATATCTTCGCGAAGTCCTTAATGAAATTCCTATAATAACCTGCCAACCCAAGAAAGCTTTTCACCTTAGTTGCATTTTTTAGAAATCTGCCAATCTTTTGCTGCAACCACTTTAGCAGGATCTACAGCTATCCCTTCTTTGGAGACTACATGCCCCAAGAATCTCACCTCCTTTCTCCAGAAATGTCATTTGGAGAACTTTGCTTTTAACTGATGGTCACGGGAGTTTTCAAAACTTCTCCCAAATGCTGGGCATGCTCTTCTTCACTATTGGAGAAGATCAAAATATCATCAATGAAGACTATGAAGAATTTGCTTAGGAACTCCTGAAACACCCTACTCATCAAATCAACAAAATAGGCGGGGTGCATTTATCAGCCTAAAAGGCATAACTAGCCCTTCAAAGAAACCGTCTAGAGTTCTGAAAGCAGTTTTATCTATGCTGTCCTCAGTCACCCTCAGCTGATGTAACCCCGTAGCCAAGTCCAATTGAGAAAATACCGAGGCACCAACAAGCTAATCTAATAAATCATCAATCCTTAGAAGCGGGTGCCTATTCTTCTTGGTGAGCTTATTTAACTCTCTATAGTCAACACACAAATGAAGAAAACAATCCGTTTTAGTTACAAATACTACTGGAGCACCCCACTCGGATATGCTTCGTTTGATAAACCCTTTTTCAAGTAGCTCCCCTACTTGCTTACTCAGCTCCCTCCTTTCTCTTTGACCCATATAGCGCACTGGTAATGCAATTGGCTTTGCATTGTCCACCAGGTATATGCAGAAGTCGATCTCATGCCTTGGAGGTAAACCCTGTACCTCACCAAAAACATCTGGGTAATCTTGAACCACTGGAACAGATTGCAAATCATCTATGAATGAATCTAGAGACTCTAGGAAGCTAAGCATAACAGACCTTTGGGGGTCACAAGAAACTTCGAGGGTCTTTACATGACAAGTTAGGAGTCTAACAACCCTCCTCTCACTATCCAGAATGGCCCCATACGTGGTAAGGCAATCCATTCCTAGATACAACCCATAGCCCATGAAATTGAGCACATACGCGTCGTATTCAAACTCGATGCCTAACACAGATATTTTCAAACCCGACAAATCATCGATAAATGAGCTGAACCACCAATGAGGTTTGAAACAACTATGGGATCTACTACCATACTAGTAATTAAGTGCAGAGATTCAACTATAGAACTAGATATAAACGAATGTGAAGCACTAGAATCAAAAAGTGTTCTAACTGGATAGTTTGAACGAGAAACTAAACTTTCTACGGAAAATTTTCTACCTCTTTCAGGAGCACTGATCACGAGAGCATGCACCTGCCCTCCAGAAGTCCCTGCTCTTTGCCCTTGTCCCTACGATCCCTGTTTCTTCGGGCACTTTTTAGAGAAATGTCCGACCTCTCCGCAATTAAAGAAACTGGCCTTCCTTCTTTTATAATCTTTGATCAAGTGACCCTCCTTACCACAATTGTGACATTTTCTCTTATCCTTGCCTTTGTCATCTTTTCCCCCTTTCTTCTGTTGTTGTTGTTGCTGCTGCCCCTTCTTGGGCCACACCTTACTATTCTGTGATGTCCCCTCAGTCTTTGCTTCCTTCTTCTCTCCCTTGTCCTCCTCATGCATTAGGGCCATAACTACAAGCTTTTCAAAAGTGGCCTCCATTGGGATATGAGACATGGCTAAACCGTGCAGAGGCTCATCCAGCCCTTTAGCAAACTGCAAATCCCTTTTGTGCGGCGTGTCTACCAACTCTAACCCGAACCTTGCTAGCTGGTTGAACTTGTTCACATACTTTTTTACCGTAGATTTCCTTGTTTGAGAGTCAAGAACCTCTCCATCTATATGCTTCTCTCCACTTGGGAAAGAAATTTCATTTCGAACCTCTGCCCAAAGTCTTCTCAAGTTTCTACAGGACGTCCAGCTTGGGTGATTTCCCACCAAAATGAGGCTTCGTCTTTTAACATCCAAGCAGCTAATTGAATCTTTCTTCGGTCCTCCACTTCAAAGATTATGAATAAGTCCTCTGTCTCCTTAAGCCAATTCCAAGCTTATACGAATGTCTCGTTCCCATGGAATGGCCTTCATCCCACAACCCGGAAGTCTTTGCAGATCTTGGAAAAGTTATCAGCTCTTGGAGAGGGAGGAGGAGGAATGACTGGTGCAGCTGGGGGAGGAACGTTTTCTTGGCCTTTGGCAGGCGCCGCGGCCTCCAAATACCTATGGAACTATCCAGGTATTGTGACGCGCTTCGAGATATTAGGGATGTTTTGTTCCCTAGACATGCTGAAAAGGGGAAAAGGAAGAAATTTAGATAAAAGACCAAAGGATACAACATATGGCTTTTTGGGGAATGTTTTTCAAAATAGACTTTTCTTTTGAAAATGCTTTTCATTTAAAACCTTTTTGAAAACAATTTCCAAAAACTTTTATGTAATATGGTAACCTTCAGCTCTGATTCCAAGTGGGACACGCCATGTTCGTTAATCCCACTCACTAAGGGAATGTATTAAGTTTTGTGAAGTGCTATAGGTAAACAGACACAGAATAATTTCAAGACAGATATAAATAAGACAGCAGCGGAAAATTTGAACTTTTATTTCAAACATAAGTCATAATACCATGGTCCACAATTTCATAAGTCACAAAAACATTACAATAAAATAACTTCTATCTTGCACCATCAGAGTACATAAGTAAATAAAAAGCATCATTCCCCCAATAAAAAGAGTAAAGCCATAATAGAGACAAGAACTTGAGCCATACTTCAGAAGTAGCTCCTAGCAAGATGATATCTGATTCTTGATTAAGTCTGAGTGTTTCCTCCTTGAGAACCTAGGGGGGACGGAAGAAAGAAGGAGAAACAATAGGATTAGACATCAAGTTTGGCGAGTCTAGTTACTTTTAGCCAGTAGATAAATAAAAGCAACATGACAGGCATATAAAGTGGATAACAGAGATCACTACATAAATGGAGGTGTGACAAGGTAAGCAAGTTAAGGTGTATGTGCCTCACTAATGATTACTCTGCATTATTACTAGTATAACTGAAATGAGATGATCCCTTCCACTATGAGTTGGTAGGCTTAGGTCATACGTCCAAGTATACCCTAACCACTACCCTAATCAATCGACTCCCCACCGTGTAGATATCCTGTGCTGACCCCACAGTAGGAGGTATCACTTCCTAAAGTGGCAACCTATGGTGTGCACAACCATATCTGCTGGTGTCACGGTCATCTTAACCCCCTCTGTCCGGCCCATGCACGCACATGTCCTTGGTCGGTTTGCGCCGCCCACACCATCCGCCTCGTTTGGATCTCTTACAATCAATCAGTAAGCATGCCCGTTCTTCGCCCCGTACAGAGGTCTTTACTTGATACAAACTCCGGGCTACTGACTGAAATGGGTCCCACATAATACGATACAAGCTCTCCCCTTTGTCTTGTATCCACACTAGGTTTTCCACTGACTATGTATACCCTTAGGTGTCTTTAATTACATAGCCCTATACTAGTTATGCTTACCCTAAAGAGTGTCTTTAATTACATAACTTCATTACATTATCTACCGGTTATGTATACCACTAGGTGTCTTTAATTACATAACCTTATTGGGTTAAGTTCGTGGGCATATATATACACATATTACCCACCCCCTCTAATTTACTTAACCTACCCACCACCCATCCAATTTTACTTAACCCTAACTTAAGTTCATAATCATATTAAATCATTTCATCACCATGTCCAATTATGGTTATAATAGGCTAGACCTCCCACATTAGGCCTACAACGTGTGGATGTTGGATATGCCGGTCGGGTCCGGGCACTCTTATTCCACAGTTGGGCCTAACCTCGTGTCTTAGCCCGATTCGTATTTGCGTACTTAGAACTCCCACATTAGGTTCAATATTAGTGGCTACTAGATATGCCGGTCGGGTCCGGGTAGACTTCCATCACTAATGTAACCTAAACTCATGTCATAAGTACAATTTACAATTCTTAATTGTAAATTACTAAACATTCCAAATTAATCCAAATCTACCTATGTCATTATAGGTAACTATTTCCATGTTTTCACCATTTGAATTACATGTCCCATTTCATATAAATATTACATAAATCAAGCCAATTATAATACCTTTTTCCACGTTTCCTCTCTAACGTTTTCGTACGTATTTTGGCGGCATCTAGGCTATAAAGTAGCCTAGGTATAACAGTAAAAAAGGGAATATGACAAGAGAGATAGTTTCTACATGTCTTGGCAAAAACATGAACATAATCTGGCATAATAACAAAGTGAATGGACATGTGATTAACAACATAATAAAGTGGACATCAAACTGGTAACTTGTGGCAATCACTATGATATTCAAGCAAGCATGATGAGATCTAGATTAAACACTAGATGTCCAATTACTTATATCTAGCATAGTTGGGGTGACATAATAACATGTTTAGATCTAAATGTGGATTTACATGTCAAGTTTACAACATATCTCAATGTATCACAATATGACAGGTGAAAGGTGATTAACATAAAGATCTAAATCCAAGTAATGTCACCATTGTCCAAATTAATAGATGTACATCCATAATAACATGGTTACAGTCAAGATCCACATAAGCAACATAATTGAATCACCACAATTTTATTAGATCTAGGAAAATAGATCTGTCATGACGTAGTATAGGATTTCACATTAACATAGAATCATACTTTACAACATATCCAATTCATAGTCTTTCAAAGTATACTTTTATTTATCTAAACCTAAAGGTAATCTAGAAACTCACAACATTAGGTTTAGAGAATTTAGGAAGAACGGATCTAGAATTTCTGAATTGGATTTGTAGAATATGTTGTTGTAGAAAACAGTTCAGTTCGCACTCCAGCAACATATGGCCTCCATGACTCCCAATGAAGAAAATATGAGAAATAGGACACGTATATATAGCTGCCAAACCCCCTGAAATCGAGTGTCACCTCAGCCCTAGAGGTGTCGTGTAACACCCCGAATTTTCTATTAACTGTAAATTAACAAATTAAAGTATAATAAATTCTAAATGAAAGAATTAAGGGAAACGGGTTACGTCATTGCATTCGTCTCGGGATTCTGCTTGAGATAGAGTTTGAGTTTGCGTGAATCGGACCCCGTATGAAGGAGTTATGACCTCCGGAAGTTTCAGAATTCAAATTTAAAATTCAAACAGTTCCAAATTTAGTTCGAATTTCGAATCCAGACCCAAACTGGGCTGGGTGGGAAAATTCCATCCCAGGCACTTGGTCGACCATAGGGTCGACCTGGGTGACCAGGTCGACTATAGGGTCGACCTGGGGGTCGACCTGAGTTTGGCCCTGGCTGGCCTGGTCGGTTTCTGGTCGAATTTCTGAGCTTGGCTGTGTCACTAGGGCTGATTTGTCACATTCTGGTTGGCTACTCTCGAAGTGAATAGTCTAGATTCATCTATGATCATCTGACGGCTCAAATCAATCTGAAATTCTATAAATATAACTCAACACTCAACCTAAATTCGCACAAATAATATAGAACTAGAGCCGCCATGCTGTCGGAGAAAATTGAGAGGAGCCTCCACTTGTAGAAAAGCTTAGAGACGAGCCAAAATAAAGTTAAAACAAGAATCAAATCAATGTTGTCTACCCAAAGGAAAGCAATTCAAATTCAGAATTCAGAAATCAGAAAACAAGACCGTCGTTTGTTGTAAGTATAGTGATTTTTCCGATGTGAATAAAAGTTAGGATTTGATTCTATGTAAAATGGAAATGGAATTGTGTTATTGTGTAACAATGATGTTAATTCATACCTATGTGTTGAAATGATTGTGGTATTGTGATGTTTGTGGTATAGTTGAATTGATATTGATCCTATTATACATTTAGAATCACATGAAAGTTTTATAGTTCATGTTGTAATCGACACCTATATGTTTATGTAATTATATTGGTTATATATGATTAAGATTTCATGTGTATATATATATATATACTAAAACCTCTATGCCTAAGTTCATATACATGCTAATATGTTTATACAAAAGTTGCAAAGTCAATTAATTAGATCCATGCCAAGATCTACTTTAATACATGTTTCATGTGTAGTAGGACATATGATTGGATCTAGTTCACTCATGCGATGAAATTATATATATACTTTATGAACATATCATATTCTTGTGCTAGTGATGTTCGATGTTATGCCTAGATCTAAACATGTTTAGGCTTATGTTGTCTAAATCATATGTTAATTCATGTGACACCTATTTGGTTAGACCCCTATTTAAATGCAAGTTCACATGTATGTAAATTGATTTAGCATTTGTTGCAAGTTCACACCTATGATATTCATATTGACTATTTTGCAAGTTCACATCTATGATGTTCATATTGATTATGCCAAGAATGCCAAGTTTACACCTATGTCATGTTTATGTTTATGAATTCCCTTATGCCAATTTTGTGTGCACTAAATTAGGCTAAGTTTTAAGCCTAATATTATATGTTAAAAACCACGCGAACGAAAATTAGGCTAAGATTGTTAGCCTAATATATAGACGGGGTAACGTTGGGAAAAATGGTAACTTGACATAAATTGGTGAAAATATATGAAATTGGCATGTTTGTCACATGCCAAAAATTGGTGGCATTTAAATGGTATAAATCCTTATACCAAAAATGTTAAACTTGGAAAGTGGGCCACAATATTTAATTATTGACAAATTTACATATATTAAGTAATAAAGACAAATATGTAAATTTAGAAAATACTAATATGCTTAATACGAGGTTGGATTGAGTTGTGATGTAAACCTGCCCGGACCCGCGCGGCTATCCAGTAGTCACAACAATACCTATCCAATGTGGGTGGTTAAGCATTGAGCCCAATAAGGACCTGAGGTTAGACTGAGTTACAGTGTAAATATGCCCAGAACCGACCGACACATCCAGTAATCATAACAATACCCGTCTAGTGTGAGTGGTCGGTGCTTTAAAATGCTAAGGACAGACAAGTCAGGATGGTAGGGTTAAGTTAATATAACACTTAACCAATTCAACATGTTAATTAAACTGATGGGTGGGGTTACGTAAATATAGACACTTAACCACTTAACATGTTTGACTAGAAAACCCTAGTAATGGGGACCCATTTCAGTAGTAACCCAATTAGGTACTATGGTACCCTGAAACTAGGCAGGGTGGGGCATGATTACTAGGCTGATTTTAAGCGGTCAAAAGCGACGGCGGTAGGTGCAATAGTGTGGGTTCTAACGGAGTGCGGGCGTGCACACACTTCGGAGCAAGCAAACAGGGCACTGGGGGCACCAATAATATAACCTATGCAGTCTAAGGATTGTGTCGGGCCGCCACCATGGGACTTGATACACCCCATGGTGGGACCAGCATAGGTATCTACAATCTTTGTGGGCCGTAAGACACAGATGATTATGCGAGTAGGAGTCGATCTTTAGAAAGGGGATCGCTTCATCCTGATCATGGGGTGCCAATTGAGACAATGCAAGTAGGTGCAGAGATATAGCGTGGGGTGCGATAGTATATTCGATTCAAACTGCCTTACCTTGGTTTATGATACTTTCCTATTTCCAGTTTATACTTATCATGTCCTTTTTCTTATTCTCATACTGAAGAGTCACTAGACTTACCAGGCTTTATGTCTGACCCTATTTTCTTTCGTCTTCTTTTCTTCCGTCCCCCCCGGTCCACAGGGAGGAAACAACCCAGCTTAGTTAGATTCTTTGCAAGCTTCAAGATAGTAGGTGTACGGTTTGGACTCTCTTTCCTTGGCTATGGCTGTTGGACACACTCTATGGCGATTATGCAGTTTTAATTATGTTTTTATGCTTCTTTATCTAATAACCAAGACATAAATGATGATGAAATGTTTTGAAAGTTATTATGTGATAGTTATGGAAAGGTTTTGTATGAACATATATTTATGAAATAAAAAGTCTGTTGTTGTTTTCCGCTGCTTATATATGTGTGTTTATATATATCTGTCTTGTGTTTATCTGTGACTTTTACTTAAAAACCTCCACCAAAGTTAAGGCATTCCCTTTGTGAGTGGCCTTAATGGAGGGTGGGGTGTTTCACTTGGTATCAAAACATAGTTTTACCAGACTAGATAAAAGTTTTTGAAACTATTTTCAAAAAGAAGTTTAAAGAAGCATTGATTTCAAGAAAAAGAGATATTTTTAAAAGGCATAATTTCCCAAAAGCCATATGCACTATCTCTCTATCCTTTGTCCTGAATACTTTCCATTTTATTCCAGCATGTCTGGAGTTCTTAACCTTTCGGAAGGAGTACCGATCCCTGGCTGGTTCCAAAGGTACCTAGAGGCTAAGGCCAATGGTGCGGGCCCAACAGACATTCCTCCTCTAACAGTGGAGCGGTTCCTCCTCCTCCTCCTCCTCCTCGTGGAAATACTTTCGCTAAGACATGTAGAGACTTCAAGGCTATGGGAGGAAAGGGATTTTATGGAACTAAATCATTTGTGTCAGCAAGGAACTAGCTGAAGGAGATCGAAGATTTGTTCATCATCTTCGAAGTTGACAACAGGCAAAAGGTACAACTAGCAGTATGGTTGCTTAAAGATGAAGCTTCCTATTGGTGGGAAGTTACCCATGCTGAGAGGCCAGTGGAGACTTGGGAAGATTTCAGGATGAGGTTTGAGATGAAATTCCTCTCCCAAGCTGAAAGAAGCCTGCAGATAGAGAAGTTCCTAACTCTTAAACAAGGAAATATGACAGTCAAGGAGTATGTCAATCAGTTTAATCAGCTGGCCAGATTTGGGCTGGAATTGGTAAATGCCCAACACAAGAAGGCCCTTCGCTTCGTCAAAGATCTGAATGAGCCTCTACACAGCCTTGCAATGACCCATATACCCATGGGAGCGACCTATGAAAGCTTGGTAGACATGGCGCTGCTACACAAGGAAGATAAAGGCAAGAAAGAGGCAAAGGTGGAAGTGCCTCAAGAAAAGAAAGAGGGTTTACAGGCTAAGAAGGCAGACTTCAAGAAAGGTGGGAAAAACAACAAAACCCGTGAAAAGAGAAGGTGCAATTTCTGTGGAATTGTGGGACATATAGCAAAAGACTGCAGGAAGAAGAAGGTAAAGCTGAATGGTGGTTGTTTCCATTGTGGAGAGACTGGACACTTGGCTAAGGACTGCACAAAAAAAGCGGGGGCAGGGACAGAGGACTGGATCCAGCTCAGGGGGACAGGTTCACGCGCTGGTGGCACCTCCGCAGGAACGAGGTAGAAATATTTCTGTAGAAAGCTTAGTTTATCTTTATGATCATCCAGTTCACACTCTCTTTGATTCTGATGCATCACACTCCTTTATTTCATCTGCCTTAGTAGAATCTCTGCACCTAGACACTAGTATGGTAGAAGATCCTTAGTTGTTTCAAATCCAATTGGGGGCTCGGCTTATTTGTCGAGGGTTTGCTTGGATTTGAAAATCTCTATTCTAAGTGTTGAATTTATATGTAGCGCCTTTGTTTTGGGCTTCTCAGGATATGGACTGATCTTAGGCATGGACTGGTTATCCAGTAATGGTGCCATTCTTGATTGTGAGAAAAGAGTGGTTAGACTCTTGATACGGCTCGGTAACACTCTAGAAATTTCTTGTAATCCCTTGAATGCTGTTATGCTTAGTTATCTAGAGTCGCTTGACACTTCTGTTGAGAATTTGCAATCGGTTAGAGTGGTCCGGGAATATCCGGATGTCTTTGAAGAGGTGAAAGGCTTACCTCCGAAGCGGGAAATAGACTTCCGCATATATCTTGTTGATAATGCAAAGCCCGTAGCTCTGCCTGTTAGACACATGGCTCCAAAGGAGAGAAAGGAGCTCAGTAAGCAAGTTAAGGAGCTTCTCGAGAAGGGGTTTATAAGGAGAAGTATCTCAGAATGGGGTGCTCCAGTGGTGTTTGTCACCAAAGCAGATGGTTCACTACTTCTTTGTGTGGACTATAGGGAGCTAAACAAGCTGACTAAAAAGAATAGACACCCGCTTCCTAGAATAGATGATTTGTTTGATCAGCTTGTAGGTGCGTCGGTCTTCTCCCAACTTGATCTGGCTACTGGGTTCCATCAACTAAGGGTAGCTGAAGATAGTATTGATAAAACGGCGTTCAGAACCCCAGACGGTTTCTATGAGTGGCTTGTCATGCCTTTCGGCTTGACAAATGCACCCGCTTATTTCATGGACCTAATGAGCAGGGTTCTAAGAGAATTCCTCAATAAGTTCATGGTGGTCTTCGTAGATGATATTTTGATCTTCTCAAAGAATGAGGAAGAACATGCTCAGCATCTGAAGGAGATCATGGAAACTCTTCGAGTTCATCAGCTAAAAGCCAAATTCTCCAAGTGCCACTTTTGGAGAGAAGAAGTAAGATTTCTTGGACATATATTGCCCAAAGAAGGGTTAGCTATGGACCCCGCGAAAGTAGTGGCGGTGCAAGATTGGAAGACACCAAGAAATGCAATCGAAGTCCGAAGATTTCTTGGGCTAGCTGGTTTTTACCAAAAGTTCATTAGGGATTTCGCGAAAATCTCAGCTCCACTCCCAAGGCTAACGAAGAAGAATCTGGCGTTCGCTTGGGATTTGGATTGTGACATTGCTTTCCAATGCTTAAAAAGGGCTCTCACAACAGCCCCAGTTCTGACTTTGCCGGATGGAAGTAAGATGTTCACAGTATACACAGATGCTTGTAGTACGGGACTAGGCGCTGTTCTGATGCAAGAAGGGAGGGTAGTAGCTTATGGTGGAAGACAACTGAGAGTTCATGAAAAGAACTACCCAACCCATGACCTTGAGTTGGCCGCCATCGTATTTGCTCTTAAGTCTTGGCGCCATTATCTCCTAGGTGAGAAGTTCGAATTATATACTAACCATAAATCGTTGAAGTATCTTTTCTCGTAGATGGATCTTAACTTGAGGTAGCAAAGGTGGATGGAGTTCCTTGTCTCGTATGATTTTGAGATTTCCTATACTCCTGGCAAAGGAAACGTAGTAGTAGACGCGTTGAGCAGAAAGAAGCTGACCTTAAGCCCTCTCTTTGTGGAAAGGCAAAGATTGGAGTATATAGCCAGTTTCGACTTTAGGCCCTCCTCTGATTTTATACCTGGTTTATTGGCATCCCTAGAAGTACGGCCCACTCTTTTAGACTCAATAGGGGCCGCACAACGCGAAGACCCTTAGCTTGTGGATGTGATGGATAAACTAATTAGGGGTGAAACTTCTAGTCACCTCAATAGGTACTCCATCGATGGTAAGGGTTGGCTAAGGCGAGATGGAAGGCTATGCGTCCCACAAGATTTAGTAAAGATGGTTCTAGAGGAAGCACATCATTCCAAGATGACAATACATCCAGGTGGAGACAAGATGTACAAGGATGTAAAGAGAGTTTTCTATTGGAGCGGCATGAAGAATGACGTGGCAGATTTCGTTTCTAAGTGCGTGACATGCCAACAGGTCAAGGCGGAACAAAAGAAGCCTGGAGGACTGCTTCATCCTCTAGAAGTCCCACAGTGGAAGTGGGATAGCATCTCAATGGACTTCATTGATGGATTGCCTAGGTCAAGAAGAGGCAATACTAGCATTTGGGTAATAGTGGACATGCTTACTAAAAGTGCCCACTTTATACCTATCAAGAGTAGAAGGACTGCCTCGTCTCTAGCTTCTCTTTATCTCAAGGAAATAGTTCGACTCCATGGAATACCCTCCAGCATAGTGAGTGACAGAGATCCCATCTTTACGAGCAAATTTTGGCGGAGTCTGCAGGAAGCTATAGGCACACAGTTATGCTTGAGCTGGCCGATCACCCCTAAACTAATGGTCAGACAGAAAGGGTGAATAGAGTATTGGAAGATCTTTTGAGACTATGAGTTCTTGACTTCAGAGGGACTTGGGAGGATCATCTTCCTTTAGTGGAATTCGCCTACAACAACAGTTACCAAGCCACCATCAGCATGGCGCCCTTCGAAGCTCTATATGGAAGACCGTGCCGATCACCGACTTGTTGGTGGGAGTCTACTGACAAGATTATACTTGGGCCAGACATGATTAGAGAGACTTCAGAAAAAGTAGACCTGATACGAAGGAGATTGATGACTGCCCAAGATAGACAGAAATCCTATGCAGACAAAAGAAGAACCGACCTTGAGTTTGAGGTTGGGGACAGGGTTTTCCTTAAGGTATCTCCTTTAAGGAACATCGTTCGCTTTGGATCCGCAGGAAAGATAGCACCAAGATTTGTAGGACCATTCCCTATCATCGAGAAGATTGGGAAAATGGCTTATAGAGTAGAGCTGCCTGAAAAATTGGCTGGAATTCACAACGTCTTTCACGATTCTCATCTCCGAAAATGTCTACATGAATCTGCGGAAGTGGTGGAGCCAAGCATTCTAGAAGAAGCTGAAGTGGAATGCGAAGCAACTGTGAGGAGAGTTCCAACTCGAATCGTAGGAACTGAAATCAAGAAGCTACGCAACCGCGAAGTCAAGCTTGTCAAAGTTCAGTGGAGCGACACCGAGGAAGACGCGATTTGGGAAACTGAGGACAGAATACGCGCGGCCTACCCTTTTCTTTTTGAGGGTACATCTTTGATTTCTCTTTTTCCTTAAGTTGTGCTTGTATCTATCTTTTTAGGTATATCTCGATAGTATCCTTTATCCTTAGGTAGAAACCCTTTTGGATGTAAACATGTATTTGAAACATGTTATGATTGATGGTTGCAAGTGGTTGCTAGTGGTTGCTCGTGGATGCATATACACACACAACCTAGGTTTTAGATCGGATCAATCACTTTATATTGCATATGCATATATGTATTCCTATTTGTATGTGGTTGAAACTTGATGTGTTGTCATATGGATGTCGCATTTGCATGAATGATTGCGCACTCATGTAGAATTATGAGTAGGGAAAAATTTGCATACATAATGGATTCATGGCACTTACATGATTCACATTAAGGAGGTCAACTGAATCAGCAGACAGCCTAATTTTTGCATTAGATAAGGATATGTACACACACTATGCATATGATCATGAAGCATTAGAAGTCTTTAAAGTACAATGGACGCCTGTGTTTGATGGTTGAGTAGATGGACGATTAGATGTTAGGATTTACGTTCTCCTAGACTTGAAGATTTCGGGGACGAAATCCTTTAAGGAGGGGAGAATGTAACACCTCGAATTTTCTGTTAACTGTAAATTAACAAATTAAAGTATAATTAATTCTAAATGAAAGAATTAAGGGAAACGGGTTACGCCATTGCATTCATCTCGGAATTCTGCATGAGTCAGAGTCCGAGTTTGCGTGAATCGCACTCCGTATGAAGGAGGTATGACCTCCGGAAGTTTCAGAATTCAAATTTAAAATTCAAGCAGTTCAAAATTTAGTTCGAATTTCGAATTCAGACCCAAACTGGGCTGGGTGGGAAAATTCCCGCCCAGGCACTAGGTCGACCATAGGGTCGACCTGGGTGACCAGGTCGACCTAGGGGTCGACCTGCCCAGTCGACCTGGGGATCGACCTGCCCAGTCGACCTAGGGATCGACCTGCCCAGTCGACCTGGGTTTGGCCCTGGCTGGCCTGGTCGGTTTCTGGTCGAATTTCTGAGCTTGGCTGTGTCACTAGGGCTAATTTGTCACATTCTGTTGGCTACTCTCGAAGTGAATGGTCTAGATTCGTCTATGATCATCTGACGGCTCAAATCAATCTGAAATTCTATAAATATAACTCAACACTCAACCTAAATTCACACAAATAATATAGAACTTGAGCCGCCATGCTGTCGGGGGAAAATTGAGAGGAGCCTCCACTTGTAGAAAAGCTTAGAGACGAGCCAAATTAAAGTTAAAACAAGAATCAAATCAACGTTGTCTACCTAAAGGAAAGCAATTCAAATTCAGAATTCAGAAATCAGAAAACAAGACCGTCGTTTGTTGTAAGTATAGTGATTTTTCCGATGTGAATAAAAGTTAGCATTTGATTCGATGTAAAATGGAAATGGAATTGTGTTATTGTGTAACAACGATGTTAATTCATACCTATGTATTGAAATGATTGTGGTATTGTGACGTTTGTGGTATATTTGAATTGATATTGATCCTATTGTACATTTAGAATCACATGAAAGTTGTATAGTTCATGTCGTAATCGACACCTATATGTTTATGTGATTATATAGGTTGTATGTGATTAAGATTTCATGTATATATATATGCTAAAACTTCTATGCCTAAGTTCATACACATGGTAATATGTTTATACAAAAGTTGCAAAGTCAATAATTGGATCCATGCCAAGATCCACTCTAATACATGTTTCATGTGTAGTTGGACATATGATTGGATCTAGTTCACTCATGCGATGAAATTATATATATACTTTATGAACATGTCATATTCTTATGCTAGTGATGTTCGATGTTATGCCTAGATCTAAACATAGGCTTATGTTGTCAAAATCATATGTTAATTCATGTGACACCTATTTGGTTAGACCCCTATTTCAATGCAAGTTCACATGTATGTAAATTGATTTATCCTATGTTGCAAGTTCGCACCTATGATATTCATATTGACTATTTTGCAAGTTCACATCTATGATGTTCATATTGACTATGCCAAGAATGCCAAGTTTACACCTATGTCATGTTTATGTTTATGAATTCCCTTATGCCAATTTTGTGTGTGCTAAATTAGGCTAAGTTTTTAGGCTAATATTATATGTTAAAAACCATGCGAACGAAAATTAGGCTAAGATTGTTAGCCTAATATTTAGACGGGGTAACGTTGGGAAAATTGGTAATTTGACATAAATTGGCGAAAATATATGAAATTGGCATGTTTGTCACATTCCAAAAATTGGTGGCATTTAAATGTTATAAATACTTATACCAAAAATGTTAAACTTGGAAAGTGGGCCACAACATTTAATTGTTGACAAATTTACATATAATAAGTAATAAAGACAAATATGTAAATTTAGAAAATATGAATATGCTTAATACGAGGTTGGATTGAGTTGTGATGTAAACCTTCCCGGACCCGCGCGGCTGCCCAGTAGTCACAACAATACATATCCAATGTGGGTGGTTAAGCATTGAGCCCAATAAGGACCCGAGGTTAGACTGAGTTACGGTGTAAATATGCCCGGAAACGACCGGCACATCCAGTAACCGTAACAATACCCGTCTAATGTGAGTGGTCAGTGCTTTAAAATGCTAAGGATAGACAAGTCAGGATGGTAGGGTTAAGTTAACCAAAACACTTAACCAATTCAACATGTTAATTAAACTGATGGGTGGGGTTACGTAAATATAGACACTTAACCACTTAACATGTTTGACTAGAAAACCCTAGTAATGGGGACCCATTTTAGCAGTAACCCAATTAGGTACCATGGTACCCTGAAACTAGGCAGGGTGGGGCACGATTTCTGGGATGATTGTAAGCGGTCAAAAGCGACGGCGGTGGGTGCAACAGTGTGGGTTCTAACGGAGTGCGGGTGTGCACACACTTCGGAGCAGACAAACAGGGCATTGGGGGCACCAGTAGGATAACCTATGCATTCTAAGGATTGTGTCGGGCTGCCACCATGGGACTTGATACACCCCATGGTGGGACCAGTATAGGTATCTACAATCTTTGGGGGCCGTAAGACACAGATGATTATGCGAGTAGGAGCCGATCTTTAGAAAGGGGATCACTTCACCCTGATCATGGGGTGCCAGTTGAGACAATGCAAGTAGGTGCAGGGATATAATGTGGGGTGCGATAGTATATTTGATTCAAACTGCCTTACCTTAGTTTATGATACTTTCCTATTTCCAATTTATATTTATCATGTCCTTTTTCTTATTCTCATAGTGAAGAGTCACTAGACTTACCAGGCTTTATGTCTGACCCTATTTTCTTTCGTCTTCTTTTCTTCCGTCCCCCCCAAGGTCCACAGGGAGGAAACAACCCAACTTAGTCATATCCTTTGCAAGTTTCAAGATAGATGTACGGTTTGGACTCTCTTTCCTTGGCTATGGCTGTTGGACACACTCTATGGGGATTATGCAGTTTTAATTATATTTTTATGCTTCTTTATCTAATAACCAAGACAGAAATGATGATGTAATGTTGTGGAAGTTATTATGCGACAGTTATGGAAAGGTTTTGTATGAACACATATTTATGAAATAAAAAGTCTGTTGTTTTCCGCTGCTTATATATATATGTGTTTATATATCTGACTTGTGTTTACCTGTGACTTTTACTTAAAAACCTCCACCAAAGTTAAGGCATTCCCTTTGTGAGTGGCCTTAATGGAGGGTGGGGTGTTTCATGTCGACACCCCTATGGGTGGGTTGACCCCTAGGTCAACACCCCTCTAGGGGGGTCGACCCCCTAGAGTGGGAATTTTTCCGCTTAGAGAAATTTTTCGAATTTAAATTCTCTGGATAGGGTTCTGACTCATCTCTGACTCATGCGTAAATATAAAATATTTTTATGCGTACACAAACTTAAAACCTTCATAACTTCTTCATACGGTGTCTGTTTTACGCAAACAAAACGTCTATCTTGACCAGAATTTCGAGACGGACGCAATGGTGCGGTCCTTTCCTCTAATTCTGAATATTAAATTAATTATTATATAATTTATTCTCTTTAATGTCATTAAAAATTTGGGGTGTTACACTTGTTCTTCTCTCCTTGCCCAATTCTTCACTGCAATTCCATTCCCATCTCTACCACGCTTCGTAGTGGCCCTCCTATAAATCCAAATCCTTGCCATCGACTTTTTGACCAAGTCTCTTCATGGCTTTGCCTTTTCTGTACCCACCAGCCAGGCTGGAGCACTACCGATACTCATTGAAAGGCAGACCCTTAAGGTTGTGGATCGACTTGTCGAAGTGTTGGTGAGAATCTGTGTTTTGTGTTTCAATTTTTTGTTTCTGTGGGTTTTGGTTCTGTTGACGGTTGGCAGGCCGTGTTTTGACTATCTTTGTGATAGGTGCATGTTTTTTGTGGATTTGTTTCGACTTGAGTCGCTGGTGTTCTGTGGCTGAGGTGTTCGTCTTTAATTTTGTGTGTTTGTGGAGATCTAGCGCGAGAAACTTTGGTGTTTGTTTCCTTTGTTTTGTTGTTGTTCTTGGGTTTGGTTGATGTCAGGAAATATGCTCACAGATGTTTGCTGCTGCTAGGTTGCTGGTTGGTAGTGTCGCGCAATACAGGGGAAGGGCTTTGGTCATGTCAAGTGAGGGTTGTGTTTGGAAAGCTTCATGATATTTATCTAATACCAATTCAAGCTGTCTGTTTTTCTGTAGAAGACTTATGTTATGTCCTATTATGTAATGTTGTTGCAATTTGTCACACTTTTATGATCTATGCCAGAGTTTAGGCTTGTGCCTAGGTAATTTGTATGGTCAGTTCTTGTTAGGCTTTGCCTATGTCTTGTCTGTACGAATTTGTGCTGATAGGGGCTCTTTATGTGGAGTTATCCTTATTTGTCGTCTACATGTCTAGTCTAGCTCATGTACTTTAAGCTAGTTAGCTTTAGTGCATGGTCCACTCTAAAAAACGACGGTAGTTGTTAGGAAATTTGCCTGGCACTTGTAATCTCTATATTTATTATTTGTTATAATAAAGATGTTACGGATCACTATAAATATCGGTCAGCTATGCCAAAAAAAGGAATAAGTTTTGAATTAGAGACCATTTTAATTTCATTCAAATATGATGTTCTGATTCAATTTTATATTCAGGAACTAAGGATATACATTTCAAAAATAAAATAAATTTTCATTGCAAAGTTAGATTTCAATTAAATACGTTATTTAAAAAATAGTTGTTACGCAAAATTCCTTTCAATTTTCTTGTTTTGATATATTTAATCGAGTAAAATATCTACAAATAATGAAAAACAAGGAGAATAACTTTTTAGATAATTGAAACCTTTCAATTGTGTTTTTCTAGGCATGGTTCTATAATCTAGGGCGAAAGAATAAATTACATGGTAATTGTTCATATTAGTCCCTACAAGAAAAACTAATATAGAGAAAAAACAAAATCATGGGGCATGCTATGAATAATGAAAAAAAGGATTTTATAACTACAACCAAGTTAGAAGTAAACAAAACCAACCAAAAAAGAAAACTTTCTACTTTGATTTAAAAGTTAAAAGGTATGAGATATTTTTATTATTCTTTTGTAAATCAAATTATCCATTGTTAAGGACTACAGAATGGATCGTTTTGGCAAAGCAAACACTAGAGGGGGGGTGAATAGTGTTTGCAAGAATTTGAACAAAACTTAAAACTAAAGAGAATTATGAAATGAATCAAACACAACAAACACAATCACAGACGCAAGCTCAAACATGGATGCAAAATAAACAAAAATAAAAATGCAGAAAAGGGAAAGAACATACCGGATTTTATACTGGTTCAGATCACTCCTACATCCAGTCCCGCACAACGCTGGATTGTGCAGATTTTTATTACTACTTCCAATAGACAAATACAACCTCCTTAATTTCACAGCTCAACAAGGAGACACCGACTACTATTCCGTTATTTCACGGCTCAACAAGGGCACACCGACTCCTATTCCTTGATTCCACGGCTACAAGGATACACCCTGTTGGATCTAGATTAACCCTAGAGGGGGGTGATAATAGGGTTTATCATAGTTTTCGATGAATTAAAAAAATTGATAGGATATTAAAATAATAAACAGATCACAGAATGCAGCAAAAATAAAAGTGCAGAAAATAAATCACACACAGATATACCTAGATTTGGCAAGACTCTGCCTATTGCTACATTCCTAAGGTTTCCACTAGGTAAAAGAACAGATCCCGCATATAAGGCCATGTACACTCGCGAACCCATCTCTTCTATTCTAATCCTATGCTCAAAACCCTAGATTGACCGATATTCGCTCGATTAGATTTCCCCTGATTACGACCCCGTAACCAGTAACCCAGATTTTACAGACTCTGTCAACTGTCACTCAACACACTGACTGATTCCCCCTAGATTTTACAGAACTCTAGAAACTGTTTGAGATGGTTTAAAAACAAAATAGAAAATACAAAAACAAATTAAAAAAGAAAAACTCTAGGAGCTAAATACAAGGGGTCATCCCCTTTTAACACTTCAAAATTAGGCCGGCCACTCTCTAAATGATTGAGCCCGTTCCTTTTCTCTTATAAAATGGCGGCTGGAAAAAAGTTCTAGGGTTTCTCTGAAATCCTCCCCAAATCAAATCGATGATGTGATAAAAGGCTCTGGATGTTGGTCGCTGAAGGATCGAATGTTTTGTTATTCCCATTCTTCAATTGATTTGGCTTGGTATAACTTGCGATCGAAACTGTGAGTAATATCAATTTAGTATTCGATTTTGCTTTAGAATTTTTGTTGTTGGTTTTCGATCCGAAATGCCGATGATGAGACTGGTGTTAAATAGGATTATAGAATCCTTTAATTTCTCTGATTTCATTGCATGACCTTGCTCTGATACTTTGCATGATTTCCCTTTTGATTTCCTCGATTTAATTCTGCCTGCGTGATTTATTGATGAGACTGGATGTGGTTTTGGTCTTCGATGAATCCGGACATTTCTGAAATGAATTTAATTGCCCCTTTGCGGGATTAAAAACCTTGATTTCTTAATTTGAAACATGCCCCTTTTGCCATTATGTGAAATCTCGAAATGAGTTGTTGCCTTTCCAATATTGCTTGCCAGATAAAACCGATGGAGATTTTTGTGAGTCCACACTTGATTTCAGGAATTTTCTTTGATTTCTCTAGAAAATATTTTGCTTGCTATATATTCGATTAAACACATATCCATATATGTGTATCTTTACTTGTCCTTTGCACGTGAGTAATTTGTTAATTGTTGGAAGTGATATGAATTGATTTCTTGCCTTATATGATCTTGTTGAATACTCTTGAAACAAATTAAACACTTTCCCGAAATCCAAATTATGATTTCTGGAAACACATTAAATCATTCTTGCCCCTTTTAAAAACTTTTTCAAACATATTTTCATTTCTCGCATGCATATTTGATTTGCTCACTTGTCAAACTGGCTCGAGCATATTGACATTAGCAGATTTCCATGCTCATGGTTGTTTGGCTCGACATGTATCCATGATGCTTGTGAGAGATGAACTGTAAACATACCTTTGTATCTTTCATGTTTTGTCATACTTGACCATGCTGCAACATTCCCTTATTCTTTTGCTACTATCATGCTTAGCCACTGTTTTGCTTGAACCATGAACTATTTTATTCATGTTGCCATCATGTAGCTTTATCACGTATTGCTCCAATCTATTTGGATTCATGCTATTTTGGACTGTTGCATATAGGCAGTTTGTAATCCCATGCATGAACATATGTATTTGAAACTATTATGCTCCTCACCAATGCTGCCGCAATCATGTATTTACATTATGACTATGTTTAGCCTCTTGAACCCTTGCTGACTTGTCGTGACACCATTGTAAACTGTCTTGATCATGGTGCTGATTTGTAGCATGATTTCCTCACCATTGTTTGTTGACCTGAGTTGTATGAACCATGTGTACTGCCTCCCTTATTTGCTGCAAACACTTGCAATGTGTACACTGACTAGTTTTTCACTTTGTGATTTGATGAACCATGCTTCGACATGTATAATCTGACCTATTCCTTGCTGTGTAAACATGAGTTGTTGAGTCACTTGTGTACATATATGTACATGTTGTACCTTTTAGATGCACCTTGAACATTGTGTTTTGACTGAAACATTGTATGTGCATGGCTCGACCGTGCTTCACCCTTTTGCTATCTTGTTCATATCTTTTTTTTATCTCTTGAAAATTTGGGCTGAACAACATGTGTTTAGTTGATCATGCTGTTATGATCTATGTAGTTCTGAAATTGTGCATAGTTGTACATGTACCATCCATGATCATGCACCCTGATTATGTACTTGCTGTAGTTCATGTTTGTTCGACCACTTTTGTTTGTCCATGAACTTGAGTTGACTGTTCAGCTGCCTCAACCACTTTGATTATGTATTGACTATGTTTTCATGTGCACTTAGTCGAGAAGGCCCACATGGCTACTCCTCAGTTGTACACTGGATTGGCGAGGCAGTGCACATGTGTATATATATACACGTGTGTATATGCAACCATCTAGACAAGTTTTCCTGTCCCTGTAATATATATACATATACAAACTGACTAGACACAAATCAGATCAAGTCATGAAAAATGATGAGAAACACACCAGAAATCTGAGGCAAATAAAATTTCAAAAGTAAAATTCAAATCTTCCATGTATTCAGTCTTTATTTCTATTGCAGTGTACTCTGTGTGTGTTTCTGTGTATGACAGGTGTAGATGACTGGACTGACAGTGAGGATGCTGTGAAGACGGAAGACGGAAGACTAAAGACAAGAATAGAGTGATGTACTGAAATGTAATCGTGTATATATGAAATGTAATCGTGTCAAGAATGTACTGAGTGATGAGTATTATAGTGACGAGCAGTGTATGAATATATAATGAAAGGATTGTACTGGTATTTGTAATAAACAAATTCGATTGAAATAAAATATTATTTTATTGTGTTCAAACAAACTTTTCTATTATATCCAGTTTATTTACAAGTACAATATTCTGTGAATGTATATGAAATGTGATGTGTTCAAATAGCGGAGTTATAAATAGATGTACTGTTTGAATGTTTGAAATATAATATTCAATTTAAATAAAATACTGTATGAATATATGAATGTCTGTACAGTCATATTCTATTTAAATATAATTATTATAATCATGTCTGTGATGAATATATGAAACAGTACAATAACAAACACATTTAAAATAATAAATATTTGTTTGTTATCATCAAACAAAAAAAATCATATAATTGTGTATACAACACCGTTATATCAACAATCTCCCCCTTTTGATGATGACAAACAAATATAAGATTTTGAATCCAATGAATGTGTTTGACAGTGAAGAACTGAACTCCCCCTATTTGAATGCTCCCCCTACAACAGAAACTCCCCTATAACTGTGTGAAAAAATGAGTGAAAAATGAAAGTGGAATAAATTTTCAAAATTAAAAATATTTATAAAATATTCACCTATAAATCAAAATATCAATCCATTCTCCCCCTTTTGTTATCATCAAAAGGATTCAGAATTTAAAATATAGATGAGTAATGACTAAACAATATAATTTCAGCTTAAGAGGAAGAATGGTCATCATAAATCTCAATCAGTCAAACAAAAATAGTAATAAACTAAGAACAGGTGGCATATTTCACATTGTAGAATGATAGATTTACAATGAATTTTATAAAAATGAGGAGAGTTATATAAATATGAATTTCAATTATTTTCAAAAGATTTTATAAAAATGAAGTTAAAAAACAATGACGAATTTGAACTATAATTAATATTTCAGTTTAAGTGACAAAACTGAATATTCTTAAATCCCAATAACTATCAATCAACAAATCATAATACTTCATAAGATATTAACGCACTTCACAGATTAGAAAGATGGATTGATAGGCTAGTTTTTATAAACCAAGGAGAATTTCATATTAATTTTAATTTATAGCGCATTATTTCCTTTTTTCTTTTTATTTTATTTAAGAGCACACTGACCACGCATAACCAGAGCTTGGATTTTTAAATGAGGTCAGTCGCAGCTTAAATTATAAGTTGTCTCATAACCATGCATAACCACAGCTTGGATTTTTAAATGAGGTTCGAGGCACACTTATGAATTAATTATATATTTTATCATTTTCAGCTTTAAATAGAAAAACTCCTCGGTATATATGACCAATATGAATGATAGAAATGTGGTAGGTACAGAAATGGACTGTGAAATAAATTTATAAATTAATTATATTATGAAATATGCTCGATTGTACTGGGATTATTGAAAATTTTCAATTATCACTAATTCTGAATAATAACATAACCACAATTCCATCACAAATATTTTCACTGTTTATTCAAGATGATTTTTTAAAAAATATTTAACTCTCCACATTTATATAAAATTATCATGGATGGCAGAATGATGGTAGATAAAGAAGATGGTCGTGAAATAATTGACAATTCAAAGATATTATAATAAATGTCCAACCATCATGAAAATATAAATAAAATCTCCTCTTGTTGTGAAATATACTACAGTCACGATTCCTCATAATTTCAAAATTTGATAATAATTTTGATGAATTATAGATACAGTTCAATTTGGATATTGATTTCAATTTCTAAATGAATAATCAATAAATAATTTTAAAATTGAAAATCAATTACAAGAGGAATATGAAGACCTATACATGCCAAGAGGGATAAATTTTTACGAGGCAAAAAGAGTGTGTAGATCTATACAAGGTGAAGATTAGAATCTAAGTACAGATGAGTGAGACAAATATAAGGCACTTCTGATACCACTTGGTGTCCCTATTAATGAGGATTGTAACAAGACACCGGAGACAAATCAGGATATCACAGACAAATAGAAATTCAATCATAAGGTCCAAGCAGACAAGACAAGTAAAGTTATTTCAGCAACAGTCAATTTTAATCAAAACAATTAGTTATCTAAGATCATTTTCAAAAGCAGTATCAGAGCAGCAAATAGTTCTTCTCAAAACAAGTAGTCATTTAAAGCATTCTCAAAACAGTATCAGTGCAGCACAAAAAATCAGTTCAAAGTTGTCATGAAGATAGTCACAAAAAAGTGATTCATGATCCAAGATTAAAATATCTTTTATTTTAAATCATTTGATGGAATATGAAAATATCAGGGTTAAATGAATCAATCACACCAAATTATAAATTTTAGATTCAAGATATGTATGTGATTCAATAAATCGATAATTTCAAATGATTTTAAATGAATAGATATTCAAATCAAATAATCATGTAATAGCAGTGAATTTTAAGACCATATTTTTCAAAGAAATTTTTCATAGGTACCTCTAACAAGTACAAGAGTAATTTCAGATCATTTACATCAAGTTTGAGAGGTATTCATGATCCAATTAAAAAATAATTTATTTGAAATCACTTGAATCAATGTCAAGTTTGAGATATAATAAACTATTCACACAAGATAGATAATTTCAAATTTAAGTGGTCTGTGATACTCAAAATATCAAGAATTTCAGATGATTTCAAACAAAAAAAATTCAACCATAATGATCATGAATAAAGATGAATTTCAGGATGTATCACTGATTCAAGATAATTAAAATATCCAAGCCAATCTGAAAATAATGAAATTATCACAATTGATAAATATTGGTGTGCTGTAATGGGTATATTATTTCAAGCTTTTCTAAAAAGAATTAGTGAAAATCTCAAGACAGCAAAGGTGTGCGAAATTCCACAAAAACTTTCAGATCTTCAAAAAATTTAGAATTCGAAGCAACAGTGTTCAAGATTTGACAAGAATACATCAACACTGTTATGAATTCAGAGAATCAGAAAAATAAGCTTCAAAACAATTGCAGATATCTACAAGATTAAATTCAAGGTCTGGAAACAATTAACACATCAGAGTTCTATTCAACTAAAGCAAATTTCCAGAAAATACGAGTTCTACAATTGGAAGTCAATGATGCCCAGTAGAAGTTACAATGACATGACAGTGACAAATCAAATATATAACAAAAACAAAAGAGGATAAAAGAAGAAATAAACAAGAAAATAAAAAATAGAGAATATTTACAAAGATAAGTTCAGAGATCATACCTGAAATTAGTATTAACCAGAATCTCTGACTCATCAAGCTTGGCTAAGGAACTGTGGATGATACAGAAATATTGAGCAGCTCGAATTCAATTCTCTTTTGCAAGGCAGTTCCTCAGCCTCCTTTAGTACCTAACAATTCAGGGGATCGAGTGGTCTAACAAAATTTGTAAAACCACTCACAGTTATATTCGTACGTTTTGGTACCCAAACCTGTTTGTATAATAATCCATTCGAATCTATTTTTGTACCTTTAGGAACCCAAATCTGTTTGACTTTAGGAGAATTCACTTTATTTCTTTTTAGGGTCCAAAAAGGATTAAACAGATTGTTATCAAACAAAATCTTATTCTGTTCATGATTTAAAAATCCTTTGAAATTACCAGAGTTTAAATTTTCAAAATGATTATCTTCAAAGTAATTTGAAGAATTTTTAAAATTACAAGAATTCACTTTTTCGAAACCACTTGCTCTTCCAAAACCAAGACCTCGTTTATGACCAACCGAAAATTGGTTTTGTAACAGAATATTCAACGATTTTCCCCTGTTAGAAAATTTATCCAAAGTCGATTCTAATCGTTGAATTTTAGATTTAAGATCAGAATTTTCTTTTATCAGATTTGAACAACGATTAATGCTGATCTTTCTCCATTCAGTATCATTTTGTTTCAAAAACAAATTTTCGTTTTCAAGAAGTTTGATTTTGGTCTTGGACTTAAAGATTTCAGATTCAAATTCAAGTTTCTTGAAATTTTCAATCTCTTTTTCAAGCTCGTTTAAAATTAAATCACTTTTCAACAAGCTTTCTTTTTCAGCAATTTCATGTTTTGGAATTTTTGATGGCCTTAAAATTATTAAATTCTTTTTGCAAAGAATTGTTTGAATCTTTTAGCTCAACCTCATTATCTTATAAAATCAGAATTTCCTCTTTAATCCTTTGAATATTTTTATTGAGATGAACGAGGTCAGTTTTCAATTTCAAACAATCAGAATTTTCTAATTTCATGACATTTGTAAATTCTGATTCCAAACAGTTGATTTTTCTATTTAACTCGTGATTTTTATATTTTAAAGATTTGTTTTTACGATGGAGTTTATCAACGATTTTTGTTAAATTATTACACATATAAACCAACTCTTCATACAAGAAGCTTTCAGTCTCATTGTCTGTTGAGTCTCCATCGTCTGATCTACTAAAATTTTCATTTGTTTCTTCTCCTGAGCATAGATCTGAATATGAGTTGACCATTTTGGGTTTTGAGCTGCTGTTGTCAATCTTTCCATACCTCGTATCGAGAAAATTCCATATTTCCTGTGCAGTCAGGCAATGAGAAATAAGGTTATATTGGACATCATCAATATAAGAATACAAAGTGTGTATAGCACGAGAATTAAATCCAATATCGTTCCTATTGACCATATCATAACCATTAATAATAGTATCCCAACATTTAATATCAACAGATTTTAAATGTAATTCCATTTCTAATTTCCAATTTAAAATATCTGTACCATTGAAAATAAATGGAATACGACTGGACCGATTCTCAGAAGACTGACAACTAGGATCCATGATTCTAGGGTTAAAGAAAACCAAGCTCTGATACCAATTGTTGGATCTAGATTAACCCTAGAGGTGGGGTGAATAGGGTTTATCACAGTTTTCACTGAATTAAAAAAACTGATAGGATATTAAAATAATAAACAGATCACAGAATGCAGTAAAAATAAAAGTGCAGAAAATAAATCACACACAGATATACCCAGCTTCGACAAGACTTTGCCTACTGCTGCATTCCTTAGGTTTCTATTAAGTAAAAGAATAGATCCCGCAAGACCATGTCGCGAACCCCTCGCTCCTATTCTAATCCTACGCTCAAAACCCTAGACTGACCGATATACACTCGATCAGATTTCCCCTGATTACGACCCCGTAACCAGTAACCCAAATTTTACTAACTTGTCAACTGTCACTCAACACCCTGACTGATTCCCCGTAGATTTTACAGAATTCTAGAAACTGTTTGAGATGGTTTAAAAACAAAATAGAAAATACAAAAACAAATTAAAAAAGAAAAACCCTAGGAGATAAATACAAGGGGTCATCCCCTTTTAACACTTCAAAATTAGGCCAGCCACTCTCTAAATTATTGAGCCCGTTCTTTTTCTCTTGTAAAATGGCGGTTGGAAAAAGGTTCTAGGGTTTCTATAAAATTGTAATAACCCGGAAAATACGAGCCAATTTAAAATTTTAAAATTGGTGATTTCAAAGAAATTTGAACAATTGAAATAGAATATTTCAATAAAATAGGGAATTAGAAATAGTGAGTCAGTTTGAAAATTTGAATTCAAACTTTGACTGACTGTGCAGGGTGGAATATAATGGATTTTAGAGAAACCAAAAATATTTAAATCTGTTTATCAATACCTTTCTAACGAATCTGAAAAATCGAAGTTTCATAACGGGAATCAAAAGTTATGGCCGAATGAATTTTCAGAAAGGTCGCTATATATAATATATAGCCCTGGAAAATTGATATTTTGCAAATGACCTCGGAATTCGACGAAACCACTTTTGTTGCGTCCGGGATGTCAAACTATTGGTAGGTTTCAAATTTCATAATTTTTGAAGCTAGTATGTGAGCGTGGCAAAAGAAAATGCGTTTGGTCAATTTCTATTAAATTGGATCGACCAGAAAATGGCCGTTTTTCAAACCACCTCAGAATTCGACGAAACTAGTTTTGTTGGGACCGTAGGGTCAAAACATAGCTAGATTTATTTTTCTAGAATTTTTCGAATCAGTTTGTGGCCCTGGCAAATTGAAATGCACGTTCAAAGTTAAAATTAAATGTTTTATACTTTAATTTGAAAAATAACTGACTGTAACAGTCGAATTGGCCAACGAAACATATCCCATTGTGTCCGGGATGGGGGTATTTACCTAGGGGCAACAGTCGTTGGGCTTGAAAAGGAGTTCGTTGGTGAAAACCCTAATTTTCTGAAATATATATATTCCGGCCAATCAGAATTTTTCTTTCATAAATTAAAAATAAAATAAAAAATCCCTTAACCCTCGAACCAACGGCGAAAACCCGATCGCCGCTTCCCTCCCCTTTTCTGACCGACGCCGCCACTTCCAGCCAACGCCGCCACCACCCCTCGACGCGCCTCCCTCCCCTCGTCAGATCCGACCCACCCACGACCAGAACCATCGCCTCCTCCACCTGAATCGAGCGCCCAAAGTCCACCACTTCCCATCGCCGCCGCCGCTCCGATCTGCCACCGAGCTCCACCAAACCACCACCGACAAGACCCCCACTCGAAGCTCTTCCACGTCCAACTCCCCAATCGTCCCCACTTTCCACGGATTTCGCAAAAACCTCGAACCTAGTTTCGAACCAAATAGAAAGATGGGTCCTTTTTTATGTCTGCACTTTGAAAAATCATATCTTTTTGGTGTGTTGACGAAATTCGATGAAACAGGAAACATCGGGACCGCAAGGAAGCTCTCTACCAAATAGAAGAAGCCGCGGATTTTTCTGAGTCACCTACGATTTTTAGCACTCCGAAAACCAATGTGAGAAATCTAAATTAATTGAATTTGAATGGAAAATGTCGTGTATAAATTATATAAGCGAAATATAAATTACACACGTGGTTTATACCTCATGTACATGCGTGGTGTAAGATATATAAGCGAAGTATGAATTATACATGCATAGAATAATTGATATATGTTTTGAAATGCAAGTGAAATATAGCACTAATATATATATATATATATATATATATATATATACTCCCCTCGTCCACAAACCATGGACGATATTTATTGTTGTGAATTGATGTGAAATATTGGATGAAAAATACGAATGGTTGAATAATTGTTTGTGGTTGATATTGTTTGGTTGTGGTTGAAAAATACCCATTGGTGATTGAAATGAATTGGAAATATTTGTGGGAATAAAAATAAACATGCCGCCTGCGTGCGAATTAGATGCATGAATCCCCACTGTCAAAAACCGCGAGGTTTTAAGGTAGAGCGAGGAGCCATACTAAGGACGATGCCGGTTTTAACTACCCTGCCGTTATGCTGCCGAAAATTTGAATAATCTTTATGTGTTAGAATTATTTTCATATGTTGAAATTATCTTCATGCGTTGAAATTATAGCCGTATGTTGAAACTATATCCATGTGTGGAAATGTTCATGTGTTGAAAAGTGATGTGTGAAAATTTAATTCATTTGTGAATGAATGAAGTGTCTAAACAATAAAAATCACATTTTTATAATATATATGAAGTATGAAAAATATTCGCCTTATATATAAATAGTTTAAACAATAAAAATTCCATCTTTCTTATATGAACAACATAAATAAAATATCCATGTGTGGAAATGCTCATGTGTTGAGAAGTGTGTGTAGTGGTAAAGTTCATGTGTTGAATAAAAAGATCGAACAATAAAAATTACATTTTTATTGAAACTATGAAGTGTTGAAAACATCCATTTGTCGAATAAATATTTTAAATGATAAAAATATCATTTTTATCATATATGTGATATGCTAAAGATATGCGGACGTTGAAATAAATATTTGTGAAGAAATATTATTTTTAACATGCATAGGAACTAAATAAAATAGTCATGTGTTGAAATCTATTTTAGTTCGCAGAAATTATCATCTTTGAAATGTGAAGTGTTAAAAATAGCCACTTGTTCAAATAAATGTGCATGAGTTGAAATATACATTAATTAGCTAATGATATGATTTTAGCCTATGCATGCAACATTAGAATGAATGGTGTAGTAACCCGAATTTTCGGCGACTTTGGTTATCGACATAAGCTCGATGTCGATAACCAAAACATCGAAAATCCCGGTAATTAATGAAAGAAATTAGAAGGTGAGAATAGATAAGATATAACTTATAGAATAGAAGAAGAAGAAGAACATCATCATCAGAGTAAACACGAATCTCACAGCGGAACGAATAAAATATAACATAACATATCTTTGAAATAACATCAGTATATGTATACAATAACACTTATCAGAGTACAACACTTACAACAACAACGGAAATAATAATAGCTATAGAATCCTGAAGCCTCCTGCTCCAAGCTCTCCAAGTGTATCTGCAAAATCCCGACTACTTGACTGCCCGTACAAATTTAGGCACCCAAGAGTTTAGGAAAAACAACAAAATAAACTCCGGGTCAGTCATGGGACTGGTGTGAATAAACTTAAATCATTTAAAACAGGTATATGATATCTCATAAGACCACGCCGTGAATACGGAACGGGTTTTTCCCTTATGAGAATCCAAATAACTTTGCAAAGCAATATCATTCTGATATTATAATAATGTCTAAATACAAATAAATATCAGTCTAGCAGAAATGCTTGCATCTCACGCTCTACATATATAATGTAAAATCATAAACCGTAGGCGCTTATTGGATGATTGGATTTCCAACTATGACAAGGTATGGAACCACCTTCCGATCAGTGTACTCTAGGAACGATACACTGGAGTTCAACAAGAACATCTTGCAACTCAGCCACACATGACCGACCACTCATTTCGCTTGAGTGTATCGAATGTACATCACCAACGGTTGGGATCAACAACCGTTCCCGTATATATATATGGGACAACATTGATAGATTAAAGAAGCAAATGAATATTCTCTAGATAGGTGATAATACACCCTACTTCGGTGCGACCGACTTAGCCATGCTGCCTGCCCGATTTCTGTCATTTACCGGATGTGAGGCTAGAAGCTACGCTTATCTTTTCACATATCACATCTTCATTCACTTAGAATGTCACATCGTCATACCTTTTAAATCACAAATTGATTTCCTCAAAAATACCACGGGTATAAGCTAAGAGAAACGAATTCCTCCGCCACCAACGTAAATACGTTTGAAACGATCAACTTACGCGATCTATCAGATATACTCTGTCAGACCTTCGTCCATACAAGTTGTCCTGGGACTGGACAAACCGAAGACACTATTCTGTAAACAGGATAGCCCTTGCATTTTACTCCGTCTTCAATTATCTTTGGCATATATGATTCGCGATGCTTATGCCAATACAGAGTGGTTCTATGGATAATAATCCAACCGGTCTCTCCATATTAACAACGTTAAAATGGTCAAAACTTCGATAGTCGGTGATTTAACCATCAAAGAAAAACAAGTGTGCAAACAACGATATTATTTCCAAATGGAAATTATATCGAACAAACATCATTTAACATAAATCTCTTTAGTTCATTTATTTACTTATCTCCTGTTTTCCCTATATTCTAAATTCTTATTTTTCTTTTATCAGAAAACATTTCTGATTCTCGTTTGGAAAACATTTCCAAAACTCCTTTACGATCAAACCTTACCATTTCTTAGTTAAGAAGGAAGTCACTCAAGTTGGGGTATAATTACCTCTCAGACCTTAACTGAACAACGTTATAACTTCGAAATGGTCAAAGTTTATCTTTAAATCTTTATCAACTTCTTTACGCCTTTCTCGGATCCAAATTTTTCTGATCCTCTTCTATATTTAGAACATTGGTTATAATGATAACGTTATAATCCCTACTTTCGAATTATCTAACTTTAATTATAACTTCTATTCTTATTAGTGAATAATTCACCTAACACTTATTTATTTATAAATGAATGAAACTCTATTTAAACACTGGAAAGCATAAGTACTTTCCCGAATTCGATATAATCGAATTTGCCGATTAACTCTCTTCGAGAAATCTCTATTTGATTAATTCTTCTTCGAATAAGCTATATTCGATTAACTTCTTTCGAATAAACGATATTCGATAATCTCTCTTCAAATAACTAATATTCGATAACTCTTCCTTTTCAAATATCTCATATTTGAAAATCTCACTTCGATTAAACTATAATCGATAACTCCCTTCGATGAAACTAACATCGATAACTCCTTTCGATGAAACTAACATCGATAACTCCTTTCGATGAAACTAACATCGATAACTCCTTTCGATGAAACTAACATCGATAACTTTAACTCGACTAACTTAACTTGACTCGACTAACTCGACTTACTTGGTTCGACCAATTCGATTCGATTAACTAGGCTCGACTACTCTATTGGTTTAACTCTAATCGATTAGTTTTATTGTTTAACCCTAATCGATTAATTCTATTTGACTAACCTTATTCGGCTAACTCGACTAACTTGGTTCGACCGACCAGGTTTGACTAACCTGACCCATTTGGTTTGACTGACCAGGTTTGGCTAACCTGACCCATTTGGTTTGACTGACCATGTTTGGCTAACCTGACCCATTTGGTTTGACTGACCAGGTTTGGCTAACCTGACCCATTTGGTTTGACTGACCATGTTTGGCTAACCTGACCCATTTGGTTTGACTGACCAGGTTTGGCTAACCTGACCCATTTGGTTTGACTGACCAGGTTTGGCTAACCTGACCCATTTGGTTTGACCACTGGGCTTGACTACTTGGTTCGACCACTTGGTTTGACCATTTGGTTCGAATACCATATTCGACTAACTCCTCTCGATTCATTAAAACCGATTAACTCATCTCGATTGACTAAATCAATTAACTCCTATCGATTAACTAAATCGATAAACTCCTTTCGATTAACTAAGTTTGATTTAGTCGACTCGACTGACCAGGTTTGACTAACTTGACCAGCTTGACTCGATTGGTTCGACTCGACCAGCTCGACTCGGTTGGTTTGACTCGACCATCTTGACTCGATTGGTTCGACTCGACCATTTCGACTCGGTTGGTTTGACTCGACCATCTTGACTCGATTGGTTCGACTCGACCATTTCGACTCGGTTGGTTTGACTCGACCATCTTGACTCGATTGGTTCGACTCGACCATTTCGACTCGGTTGGTTTGACTCGACCATCTTGACTCGATTGGTTCGACTCGGTTGGTTTGACCACTTAACTAACTTGATTCGAATATTTATATCCGACTAACTAACTTTTCTTTTATTTCTATTTATTTTAATTTTTATTTATTTCCTAAATAGATTTCCTTTTGTATAATCTATTTATTTTCCTAAATAGATTTTCCTTTATAACTCTAATTATTTAATCCCTAATTAAATATCCTTTATTCTATTTATTTAATCTAAATAAATATTCCTTTATTTTATTTATTTATTTCTAAATAAATATCTTTTATAAAATTCTTCGATTTTATAAATAGATTCATTTTCAATATAAATATTGAAAATCCCCTTTTCTACATTTTTAGTGTTTTCTATTGTTTTTAAACAACCAACTGTCAATGATCAATATCATCCAAACATATATAATCAACAACAGGTTAAAATTCACATCATATATCAAAATATATGAAAAACAATAAAATAACTGTTGAGGAATCCAGTCGGATTCCTCCAACCTGTTTCCCTGCATCACAGATGTTAGACAATATAGATAACATCACTTTCAGTTCCATATGATATATTCTGTTAAACAGAATCAATATAGAAATTTAACTAATTGACTAGCAGTTCAATCAAACAATCAACACACAGTACATCAGACAATTTCTAACAGTTCTAAATATACAACATGAAATTATAAACTGTTCAGAGTTGGTGAGATTTACTCACATTGGACTGTCATCGTTAATGACGATAATTGTCGTTGATTTAGACGGACAATTTATTTTGTCATAAATTGTAACGGGTTCGGATTCACTCTCAATCAGCTCCATGGTGAAGCTCTCGTCCATACGGTCCCAACGTGACTGACGGTTCGTGATTCTGATTTCATACGAATAAGTTATTGCTTTTAGAAGTTCATATATATTAAAATAAAAATAAACTTAAACTATTTATTAATCGGGCCTCACCACTTTTAACTAATCCGGCCCATTTCCGTTCAGACCCAACCCGACCTCTCTCTTCTTCTTCCTCTTGGCAAAACGCGACCTGCTGCTCCAACCATTACCGCTCGTTTCAGCTCCACCCCACCTTCAAACTCTCCACCGAACCACATGAAACCAATACCAATGTTCTTCTCACTCAACTCTCATCACGTTGGTACCACCAAGACCCCACACGACATCACCCTGGCATTTGCGTCGAACCACCTTTTCCCGCCTGCTACAGTAAAGTAGCGAACCATATGGCTACCAAATCCAACTAGAAACTCCCAAATGAACCTACTTTCCTCACTCAAACCAAAAACGAACTCCATTTCATAAATCGAAGCTTCAAACCCTTACAAATCCGAGCCCTAGCTCGTTCATACCAACGCTGTGATTTTTCCAGCAAAAATAAGAACCACCGAAACCCACAAAACTTAGACTGGATCGAAGAGAATTAACCATGGAATCCATATATACACTTATTAGAATTTATAGTATTTTATTTTCATTTGTTTGATTTTCTTTTGATCGAGATTATTTCCTGGAACACAATGAAAGTGGCGGCTCATATATTGACCAGAAATGAATTAGGTTAGAAAGGGTGAGGGATAGTGGTATTTATAGGGAATTAGAATTAGATATTTTGGTTAGATATTTTAGGATATTTTCATTTTTTTATATTTCATTTTCCCTTATAAAAATCCGTGTGATCACACACAGTATTCAAAAATCATGAAACTGGACATATAGCTAGAGTTCGACATTACGGTCCCAACGAAACTGGTTTCGTCGAATTCCGACTCCGTATGCTCACACAGCGTATTTTTAACTGTCAAAATACTGACTGTTTCTCACTCTAAAAATCCGTACGGCCACATACTGACTCTAAAAATCACGAAACTGGAAATCTAAAAACTATTTGATATTGCGGATCCAACAAAATTGGTTTCGTCGAATTCCGACTTCGTTTGCAAAACTGGCTATTTTTAACGCTTTGAATGACCCATTTAAATATATAAATATATTTAAATATAATTAAATTAAATATAAATAAATTTATATTATCGTTTATATTCACCGAGGAATATCATACATCTCCAGTATATTTATTTACTCGCTATTCCGAGTCCAGATTGAATTGACATTCAATTTACATTGAAAAACCATTTTATAACGTATATAAAGCGTTACGAATTATAAAGGAATTTCACAGCGACTTTTCTGAAATTTGATTTGGACGTAAATCAAAATCTACCCGACGAAATCCCGATTTTTCTCTTCCACTAGAAAGATATAACCCACCCGCTCCACACATTTCTTGTTTCACAGAAATCCGGCTTAAAACGAATCCTGTACATTCAGTTGAAGTTCAAATCGCCAAATCGCGAACTGCAGCGCCATTTCAAGCTCTATTTTAATTATAATATAATTATACGTTCAAACTGACGTCGATTGAATATATTCGTCAGTATAATTCAACTCTAAGCTGAATTACATCTTAGGGATGACCCCGTTCACAGAATATTGTGATTTCCAATATTTTTTATTATTTCGACATTATAATATATTTTATTATATTATAATTATTAATTAAATATTCAATATTATTTAATTCACGTTCTCGATATCGATAAATCGATATTTAATAATTAAATAAATAAATTGTTCAATAGCTAAAAAATGCGGGTTACTACAATCTTCCCCCCTTAATAAAATTTCGTCCTCGAAATTGCTAAGCTAGGGGACGACCCTATCTTCTGGGTAAAATTTATCTGTTTACCCCTTATCTCTGGTTTCAACTGAACCAATTAATATCGACTAAAATATTAATTTATTTCGACTAACTAAATTTTCAAAAATCCTGAAAATTTTCTAACGCCTTGACTTTTGAAAAATTTTCGCCAACACCTCCTTTGTACTGGTCGATATCTCAAACTCCAACTCGCCTCTCTGGGCCTTCTCCAACCCAAAAGAAAATCAAACAGCCAAGCGGCTTGCCAATTCGGCTTATAAATCTCATATCCATATATAATATAAACTGGTACCTTTTTGTCGGGCATATCAACTCTATCACTTCCATATGTTATCAACTCAGCATATACCAGTGTTATCTTAATCAAATTCCAATCAGTTCATATCCTCAAATCCAAACCGAATTTTATTCGAACCCCAATATCAAATTTCAAATTCTTAACCCATCAACCCAATTCTATAACAGATTATTCTCTAATCCAATTCAATTCTATTTAACTCTGTTCAAGTTAAATTTCAATTTATTTTTACCATCTCATTTTATTTAACTTCATTGGTTAAATTTTAAATCCCAGAACTTAAGTTCCTGGGTTTCTTTCAAATCAATTTGAAATCATAATACCAATTTAAAACATTTGAATTTCTAAACAACTTGTTTTCTCAAAACAATTCAGAAACAAACCTTTGGTAGTAACCCGTCACTTAGGAACTCGAAAATGAACACCGAGGATGTCATGATCATCATCGGAATCTATTTTCCAGCGATCAAAGTAAGTTCAATACTATATCATTTTCAAAACCATTTCTAAACGCTTCCATTTTGAAAAACATTTCAAAATCTCCCAGGAACTTAAAATTTCCTTATTTTAATTCCAATTCTGATTTAACTTCAGATTTACCTCATCTTATTTCATATACTTTACTTATATGAATTATGATTAGTTATTTATAACCATTTCATCTTTTTATAATCTTGTTCCATTATAATAACAACCAACACAACTAATATACTACATTAATTTCAAAACATACCATGTCGGTTCATCATATCCAAGTGTTTATAAAATTCTTACCGATACAGTGGATCAAACTGATCGACCAGAATTCACAAACTACTCATCCAATAAATCTCCACAATATAAAATCATTTTATATTAAGTAACATATACGTTCACTCGTATATATACCCTCAACTCAATCTAGGATATTACTGATCCTATCTCTACTGAGTTACGCCACAGAGCCAAGGTAATTCACTTAACTTAAGCTCTGATACCAACTGTAGTAACCCGGATTTTCGGCGACTTTGGTTATCGACATAAGCTCGATGTTGATAACCAAAACATCGAAAATCCCGGTAATTAATGAAAGAAATTAGAAGGTGAGAATAGATAATATAGAACTTATAGAATAGAAGAAGAAGAACATCATCATCAGAGTAAACACGAATCTCACAGCGGAACGAATAAAATATAACATAACATATCTTTGAAATAACATCAGTATATGTATACAATAACACTTATCAGAGTACAACACTTACAACAACAACGGAAATAATAATAGCTATAGAATCCTGAAGCCTCCTGCTCCAAGCTCTCCAAGTGTATCTGCAAAATCCTGACTACTTGACTACCCGTACAAATTAAGGCACCCAAGAGTTTAGGGAAAACAACAAAATAAACTCCGGGTCAGTCATGGGACTGGTGTGAATAAACTTAAATCATTTAAAACAGGTATATGATATCTCATAAGACCACGCCGTGAATACGGAACGGGTTTTTCCCTTATGAGAATCCAAATAACTTTGCAAAGCAATATCATTCTGATATTATAATAATGTCTAAATACAAATAAATATCAGTCTAGCAGAAACGCTTGCATCTCACGCTCTACATATATAATGTAAAATCATAAACCGTAGGCGCTTATTGGATGATTGGATTTCCAACTATGACAAGGTATGGAACCACCTTCCGATCAGTGTACTCTAGGAACGATACACTGGAGTTCAACAAGAACATCTTGCAACTCAGCAACACATGACCGACCACTCATTTCGCTTGAGTGTATCGAATGTACATCACCAACGGTTGGGATCAGCAACCGTTCCCATATATATATATGGGACAGCATTGATAGATTAAAGAAGCAAATGAATATTCTCTAGATAGGTGATAATACACCCTACTTCGGTGCGACCGACTTAGCCATGCTGCCTGCCCGATTTCTGTCATTTACCGGATGTGAGGCTAGAAGCTACGCTTATCTTTTCACATATCACATCTTCATTCACTTAGAATGTCACATCGTCATACCTTTTAAATCACAAATTGATTTCCTCAAAAATACCACGGGTATAAGCTAAGAGAAACGAATTCCTCCGCCACCAACGTAAATACGTTTGAAACGATCAACTTACGCGATCTATCAGATATACTCTGTCAGACCTTCGTCCATACAAGTTGTCCTGGGACTGGACAAACCGAAGACACTATTCTGTAAACAGGATAGCCCTTGCATTTTACTCCGTCTTCAATTATCTTTGGCATATATGATTCGCGATGCTTATGCCAATACAGAGTGGTTCTATGGATAATAATCCAACCGGTCTCTCCATATTAACAACGTTAAAATGGTCAAAACTTCGATAGTCGGTGATTTAACCATCAAAGAAAAACAAGTGTGCAAACAACGATATTATTTCCAAATGGAAATTATATCGAACAAACATCATTTAACATAAATCTCTTTAGTTCATTTATTTACTTATCTCCTGTTTTACCTATATTCTAAATTCTTATTTTTCTTTTATCAGAAAACATTTCTGATTCTCGTTTGGAAAACATTTCCAAAACTCCTTTACGATCAAACCTTACCATTTCTTAGTTAAGAAGGAAGTCACTCAAGTTGGGGTATAATTACCTCTCAGACCTTAACTGAACAACGTTATAACTTCGAAATGGTCAAAGTTTATCTTTAAATCTTTATCAACTTCTTTACGCCTTTCTCGGATCCAAATTTTTCTGATCCTCTTCTATATTTAGAACATTGGTTATAATGATAACGTTATAATCCCTACTTTCGAATTATCTAACTTTAATTATAACTTCTATTCTTATTAGTGAATAATTAACCTAACACTTATTTATTTATAAATGAATGAAACTCTATTTAAACACTGGAAAGCATAAGTACTTTCCCGAATTCGATATAATCGAATTTGCCGATTAACTCTCTCCGAGAAATCTCTATTTGATTAATTCTTCTTCGAATAAGCTATATTCGATTAACTTCTTTCGAATAAACGATATTCGATAATCTCTCTTCAAATAACTAATATTCGATAACTCTTCCTTTTCAAATATCTCATATTTGAAAATCTCACTTCGATTAAACTATAATCGATAACTCCCTTCGATGAAACTAACATCGATAACTCCTTTCGATGAAACTAACATCGATAACTCCTTTCGATGAAACTAACATCGATAACTCCTTTCGATGAAACTAACATCGATAACTTTAACTCGACTAACTTAACTTGACTCGACTAACTCGACTTACTTGGTTCGACCAATTCGATTCGATTAACTAGGCTCGACTACTCTACTGGTTTAACTCTAATCGATTAGTTCTATTGTTTAACCCTAATCGATTAATTCTATTTGACTAACCCTATTCGGCTAAATCGACTAACTTGGTTCGACCGACCAGGTTTAACTAACCTGACCCATTTGGTTTGACTGACCAGGTTTGGCTAACCTGACCCATTTGGTTTGACTGACCATGTTTGGCTAACCTGACCCATTTGGTTTGACTGACCAGGTTTGGCTAACCTGACCCATTTGGTTTGACTGACCATGTTTGGCTAACCTGACCCATTTGGTTTGACTGACCAGTTTTGGCTAACCTGACCCATTTGGTTTGACTGACCAGGTTTGGCTAACCTGACCCATTTGATTTGACCACTGGGCTTGACTACTTGGTTCGACCACTTGGTTTGACCATTTGGTTCGAATACCATATTCGACTAACTCCTCTCGATTCATTAAAACCAATTAACTCATCTCGATTGACTAAATCAATTAACTCCTATCGATTAACTAAATCGATAAACTCCTTTCGATTAACTAAGTTTGATTTACTCGACTCGACTGACCAGGTTCGACTAACTTGACCAGCTTGACTCGATTGGTTCGACTCGACCAGCTCGACTCGGTTGGTTTGACTCGACCATCTTGACTCGATTGGTTCGACTCGACCATTTCGACTCGGTTGGTTTGACTCGACCATCTTGACTCGATTGGTTCGACTCGACCATTTCGACTCGGTTGGTTTGACTCGACCATCTTGACTCGATTGGTTCGACTCGGTTGGTTTGACCACTTAACTAACTTGATTCGAATATTTATATCCGACTAACTAACTTTTCTTTTATTTCTATTTATTTTAATTTTTATTTATTTCCTAAATAGATTTCCTTTTGTATAATCTATTTATTTTCCTAAATAGATTTTCCTTTATAACTCTAATTATTTAATCCCTAATTAAATATCCTTTATTCTATTTATTTAATCTAAATAAATATTCCTTTATTTTATTTATTTATTTCTAAATAAATATCCTTTATAAAATTCTTCGATTTTATAAATAGATTCATTTTCAATATAAATATTGAAAATCCCCTTTTCTACATTTTTAGTGTTTTCTATTGTTTTTAAACAACCAACTGTCAATGATCAATATCATCCAAACATATATAATCAACAACAGGTTAAAATTCACATCATATATCAAAATATATGAAAAACAATAAAATAACTGTTGAGGAATCCAGTCGGATTCCTCCAACCTGTTTCCCTGCATCACAGATGTTAGACAATATAGATAACATCACTTTCAGTTCCATATGATATATTCTGTTAAACAGAATCAATATAGAAATTTAACTAACAGACTAGCAGTTCAATCAAACAATCAACACACAGTACATCAGACAATTTCTAACAGTTCTAAATATACAACATGAAATTATAAACTGTTCAGAGTTGGTGAGATTTACTCACATTGGACTGTCATCGTTAATAACGATAATTGTCGTTGATTTAGACGGACAATTTATTTTGTCATAAATTGTAATGGGTTCGGATTCACTCTCAATCAGCTCCATGGTGAAGCTCTCGTCCATACGGTCCCAACGTGACTGACGGTTCGTGATTCTGATTTCATACGAATAAGTTATTGCTTTTAGAAGTTCATATATATTAAAATAAAAATAAACTTAAACTATTTATTAATCGGGCCTCACCACTTTTAACTAATCCGGCCCATTTCCGTTCAGACCCAACCCGACCTCTCTCTTCTTCTTCCTATTGGCAAAACGCGACCTGCTGCTCCAACCATTACCGCTCGTTTCAGCTCCACCCCACCTTCAAACTCTCCACCGAACCACATGAAACCAATACCAATGTTCTTCTCACTCAACTCTCATCACGTTGGTACCACCAAGACCCCACTCGACATCACCCTGGCATTTGCGTCGAACCACCTTTTCCCGCCTGCTACAGTAAAGTAGCGAACCATATGGCTACCAAATCCAACCAGAAACTCCCAAATGAACCTACTTTCCTCACTCAAACCAAAAACGAACTCCATTTCATAAATCGAAGCTTCAAACCCTTACAAATCCGAGCCCTAGCTCGTTCATACCAACGCTGTGATTTTTCCAGCGAAAATAAGAACCACCGAAACCCACAAAACTTAGACTGGATCGAAGAGAATTAACCATGGAATCCATATATACACTTATTAGAATTTATAGTATTTTATTTTCATTTGTTTGATTTTCTTTTGATCGAGATTATTTCCTGGAACACAATGAAAGTGGCGGCTCATATATTGACCAGAAATGAATTAGGTTAGAAAGGGTGAGGGATAGTGGTATCTATAGGGAATTAGAATTAGATATTTTGGTTAGATATTTTAGGATATTTTCATTTTTTTATATTTCATTTTCCCTTATAAAAATCCGTGTGATCACACACAGTATTCAAAAATCATGAAACTGGACATGTAGCTAGAGTTCGACATTACGGTCCCAACGAAACTGGTTTCGTCGAATTCCGACTCCGTATGCTCACACAGCGTATTTTTAACTGTCAAAATACTGGCTGTTTCTCACTCTAAAAATCCGTACGGCCACATACTGACTCTAAAAATCACGAAACTGGAAATCTAAAAACTATTTGATATTGCGGATCCAACAAAATTGGTTTCGTCGAATTCCGACTTCGTTTGCAAAACTGGCTATTTTTAACGCTTTGAATGACCCATTTAAATATATAAATATATTTAAATATAATTAAATTAAATATAAATAAATTTATATTATCGTTTATATTCACCGAGGAATATCATACATCTCCAGTATATTTATTTACTCGCTATTCCGAGTCCAGATTGAATTGACATTCAATTTACATTGAAAAACCATTTTATAACGTATATAAAGCGTTACGAATTATAAAGGAATTTCACAGCGACTTTTCTGAAATTTGATTTGGACGTAAATCAAAATCTACCCGACGAAATCCCGATTTTTCTCTTCCACTAGAAAGATATAACCCACCCGCTCCACACATTTCTTGTTTCACAGAAATCCGGCTTAAAACGAATCCTGTACATTCAGTTGAAGTTCAAATCGCCAAATTGCGAAGTGCAGCGCCATTTCAAGCTCTATTTTAATTATAATATAATTATACGTTCAAACTGACGTCGATTGAATATATTCGTCAGTATAATTCAACTCTAAGCTGAATTACATCTTAGGGATGACCCCGTTCACAGAATATTGTGATTTCCAATATTTTTGATTATTTCGACATTATAATATATTTTATTATATTATAATTATTAATTAAATATTCAATATTATTTAATTCACGTTCTCGATATCGATAAATCGATATTTAATAATTAAATAAATTAATTGTTCAACAGCTAAAAAATGCGGGTTACTACAAATGGTGTTTTTAAACCAAAGTAAATCGAATATGAAGTTGAATGGAAAATGATAAGTGATAAAAATTGTATATATGTACATGCATATTTATTGAACAGGTTATAGCAAAGGGGCTAGAGAAGAGGAATAAAATTTTGTGCCCGACAAATAGGTACACATTTACTGTTTTGTTTGGGTGATGATTTTATGAGCCTGTTGGCTAGCCGCTTGGCTTTTTCTTTTTCTTTTTGACATGAGACGCCCGTGTGGCTATTTGGGAATTTTCCCAGCCCCTCCCGTACAAAGGAGGTTATGGCGAAATTTTCCGAAATTTAAAGGCGTTAGTGAAATAATTGAAGTGGAAACGAAATAGGAATTTTTGAATGAACTATATTTATATAAATATAAATAAAATTAAAACGAAACGTGGCCGTGCAGTTCGTGTTTTGAAACTGTGATTTCAAACGACTAGTGCGGGAAATCCAACCATTGGATTTTCCCGAAACCGCAACCGTTGGGTTCGCCTTCGAAATATCTTTCCAACGGCACCAACTTTGTGAAGATCCGACGGTTGGATTGTCTGGAATGCTTAATTCAAATCTGAAGAAAAAAAGCACCAGAAACGATTATATATATATATATATATAAATATAATTAAATTAAATCGAATAATGACGCTGCAGTTCGTATATTGAAATCGTAACTTCAAATGACTAGGGTGGGAGATCCGACCGTCGGATTTCCCCAAAACTGAAACCGTTGGATTCGTTTTGAAATGACCTTCCTAATGATATAAAATTTGTGAAGATCCAACGGTTAGATTTTCAGATATGTGTAAAACAAAATTAGCAAAAAACAGCGCCAGTGCATCGGCACGACCTGAAACGTCATTTAATTAAATATGGCCGTTTTAAAATAAATAAAAATGGCGATATATCGTTATAAAATACTATAGACGATATAGAGTGGAAATAAACCAATTTCATTGTGTTTGCTTGATTTGTGATGGTTAAATGTATTTAACATGAGAATTATAACTAAAGAACTGAAATGTGAATGTCGAATAGTCCAACCATATGAATAATTGATTTGAAAATCTAAATATACGTGGGTTATTTGAAAAGGCCGAGTTTATCTCATTTCAAATAATCGATCGACATTGAGAAGTCGAAGAGTGGAAGACGGTTGAAGACCGACGATCTTCACATTGGATGGATGGGCGCTACTGATGCTCGTGATTGGAGTAGCTACCATGAAGGAACTGAAGTAGTAGCCGTCCAAACATACTGTTGATTGTACGGATATGCGAGGAATTGGTGCCTTCGGTTTCGTTCAGACCCAGAACGGACTTGTAAATGGACTGTGTGTCTGACATTGGATTTTGTTCTGTGCTGATTGATCTCTGTTAAATATATATCTGTTTGGCGGCGGAGAATTTATTCTCTTGCTTAACGCCCTTCTCTGAGACGTACGAGCTCAGAGGTTATGTATTGATAGAAATCAGTCGCATGGAGTGGATTGCCTGTGTGGCACGCCTAAGTGGCATATGATCAAGGCTTCTGTTGCAAAGCAAAGTCTTGTGGTTGATGATCAAAGCATGGTCTGTGTGACGTAGCTTTGTGTATGACGTGAATTCGCGAGCCTCACACCCCGGTATGAGTCAAAAACGGGAGATGGACCGCTGGGAGAGCACGACGTTTCTTTCTAGCTATGGTGGTGTCAGTGACCTACCAGCCATGACATTATATATACTTTTCACCTGTGTGGTTGTTGGAATGCGAGGCGCCTCGATTATAGGTCTGTAAGGACCGGGAAACGTGTGTTCAGGAATAACTAATCCTTAAAAGTAAGAGAGGACCGGCCCAGCCGATTCCAAGGATCAGAGTGGGGTCCTAGGACATTTGCTAGAGTGTCTCGAACGGAAAGAAGCTTGCCCCTTGCCTCGACTCATGAAGGAATCCAATTTCCAATACGAAATGTGCGAATGTGATTGTATTACTAGTATGGCGACATGATATATGGTACCCATGCCGTCTAGGATTGATATTTATGATGGAATTTGTTTTTAAAACATATATGCACTAGTAATAATATCAAACACTTTTGTTTTATACGTATGAAGCATTTTTGGCCATTATAAGGTAAAACTCTATCCTCCGGCTTGCGTTGCATTATGTGATGGGACCTGAGTCTTATAATGGCTTCATTTTATAAAAAGCATTGCGATGATTTAATCATTTACTTTATTTAATGCACTAGCACTCATTGGAGTAAACCCGTTTCGCGAAAGTGGCGTGGTCCTTTGATTTGCCTTATTATTGTTGTTAATAAGCTATGTAGATTTCTCATACCAGTCCCATGACTGACTCGTAGTTTGTTTCACCTTGCAAACTCGGGTGCCCTCATTTTCACACGGGCAGCCTAGTTACAGGTTTCTGACGCACTTTTGGCTCATGGCGAGGCTTGACTACACCGTGCTGACTTGGATTTTCTCCGCCATTATTGTATCTATATTATGATTCCGCCATTGGCGATGTAGACTGATATTTGTTTTGTGTACTCTTTATGTATGATTCCGCCTCAGGCGATGGTGACTGATTATGTATCATTATGCACTAAGTTGTATCCTGTACTGTGCTTCTCTGATGTGATGATATCTATATGATTCCGCTGTCATATGTGTGTAAATTATTCTATTTTCTGTTTATGCTATTATCTGTGATCTGCTAATGATGATTAATGTGTTATATTCCAATGATTATCCTTAACACCGTGTAACGGGGTTTTGGGATCGTCACAGCTGGTATCAGAGCTTTGGTTAACCTTAGTTCTGGAGTCTAACACATTAAACACTTCGTCAAAATAGAATCAGTAGTATTCTAAGGCGAGTCACACATTAGAGATAGGACTAGTAAAGTCCTAGAATGAGCCGAGCAGAATAGCAAAAAACAATTTGATCAGTCCATCGTTATCTTTCCGTAAATTTTCTGCTTAACTATGCAATAAACTACCATTTCTGTTAGCTGATTCTTTCCTTGCTTATACAGAACTTGAGAAATGGCAACCAGAGCAGCCGCCGCTAGAGGAGACCGTGCCGGCCGTGGCAGAGGACGGGGAGAAGCCCCAGTTGAAGAAGGACCTTTGATACAACCCCCAGCCGCTCAATACTTCGAGCTGGACCGTGTATCTAAGAGATACAAAAACTTAGGAGGCAAGACCTTCTCGGGAACTGGCACCGTAATAGAGGCCCTTGCATGGCTCAAAACATGCGAGAAAATTCTTGAAGGCCTAAGGCTTGGAGACCAAGATAAAGCTATTATGGGCGCTTGGCTTATGCAGGAACAAGCTGAACTATGGTGGGAATCTCTCACCGCTGGGAATAGAGAAGCTGGAAGAACATGGGATGGATTCAAAGAACTCTTCAAGGAGAAATATGTCCCGGAACAAGCACTGGAACGAATGCACGATCACTTCGCCAACCTCCAGCAGGGGGATCTTTCCGTGATGGATTATCTGAATAAATTTACACTGTTGTCGCCCTATGCTCCGGAGCTCGTCGCCACTACAAAGTCCAAAAATAAGAGGTTTATCCTTGGGCTAAGGCGACAGTATCATGATAGAGCCATGGCCCATGTCAAGCTGGAATTTAACGAACTGGTGGAAATGACATGCAACTACGAAGACCTTGACCATAGGCATCTGGAGCAGGATCGCGCTAGAAGCCAAGCCAGGAACAAACGCAAGCGTGCAGCAAATCAAGCTGAGTCAAGCCAAGCAGCATCTTCAAAACCTCAGACTGGCAAGCCGCCGAGAGGAAGTTGCTTTAACTGTGGCAAAGTGGGGCACTACTCTAATGTGTGCACAGCCCCGAAGAGGCAGAAGACAAATTCACAAGGTTCAAGCCAGGGTTCTCAGAACCCTCGCTCCTGCTTTAATTGCCGCAAGACCGATCATTTAGTCAAAGATTGTCCTTTGCTGAAGAAGGCCACAGTAGCTCACGTATATGACGGGTCGAGCCCGCCATCTGCTTCTGATGGAGCAGGTAAACCCGATGTTTTGGGAGGTACCCTTACCATTAAAAATATTCCTGTTTCTGTATTGTTTGACACGGGTGCGTCGCGTAGTTTTATTGCTAGAAACACAGTGCACAAATTAAAGTTAAAACAGCGAAAGCTCAAAGAATCGGTGGAAGTTCATAACCCGATAGGGGGTCCTATTACCCTCAGTTCGTGTTGTAAGGTGCCTACTTCTTTCTCCCGATACCAATTTCCTTTCAATTTAATCATTATGGATTTTCCCGAATTCGATATCATTCTCGGGCTAGATTGGTTAACGAAATACGAAGCCGAAGTGAAGTGTGCGGAAAGAATCGTTAAAATTCGAACAAAGCTTGGATATATTACGGTACCCTGTCATGGTTCGAATCCAAACAGAGAAGAATTTTGGTCGGCATTAGAGCTTATCCCCACTTCCATAGAAAAGATTCCGATTGTTAGAAACTATGCGGATGTGTTTGAAGAAGTTGAAAACTTACCTCCGCAAAGGGAAATAGAATTCCGAATCGATCTAATTCCCAATGCCAGACCAGTGGTACATCCAATTCGCAGAATGACTCCAAAGGAAAAAGAAGAATTAGGCGATCAAACTCGTCAACTGTTGTGGAAGGGTCTAATCAGACCTGGTTTTTCTAATTGGGGTGCAGGTGTTGTGTTTGTCCCAAAGTCAGACGGTACTCTTCGATTATGCGTTGATTACCGATACCTCAACAAACAGACGCTCAAAAACAAGTATCCATTACCCCGCATTGATGATTTGATAGACCAATTGAATGGGGCGAAAGTATTTTCCCGAATGGACCTAGCTACAGGTTTTCATCAATTGAGAATAGCAGAAGAGTGTGTTCCTTTGACAGCTTTCAGAGGTCCAGACATATTTTATGAATGGTAAGTAATGCCGTTTGGCCTGTGTAACGCTCCAGCATACTTTGTTGATCTAATGAATAGAGTGTTCAGGGGAGTTCTGAATAAATTTGTCCTCGTGTTCATCGATGATATTTTAATCTACTCCAAATCAAAACCCGAGCATGAAAAACACTTAGAACAAGTATTGGAGATTCTAAGAAAGAACGTCTTCAAAGCCAAATTCTCTAAATGTGTCTTCTGGCAAGAAGAAGTGAAGTTTCTTGGCCATGTCGTGTCAGAGAAAGGAATTTCTGTTGTCCCAAGCAAAATAACAGCGATTCATGACTGGAAACAACCCACTACTCCCACAGAGGTTAGAAGTTTTATGGGGTTGGCTAGTTATTATCGAAAGTTTGTTAAGGATTTTTCGAAGTTATCTGGTCCGTTAACGAAGCTCACGAAGAAACATGAGAAATTTAAGTGGACTTCCGACTGTGAAGAAGCTTTCCAGGAATTAAAATCGAAACTGACAACTGCTCCAGTGTTAACCATTATTGATGGAAATCAGGATTTAACGGTTTGGACAAATGCTTCTATTAGAGGTCTTGGTGCAGTGTTAATGCAAAGAGGCCAAGTAGTCGCTTATGCAAGCCGCCAACTGAAACCGCATGAGAAGAATTATGTGACTCATGATCTTGAGTTGCTAGCTATCGATTTCGCGTTGAAAATCTGGAGGCATTATTTATTGGGCGAGAAATTTATACTGTACACAGATCATCAATCATTGAAGTATTTATACACCCAGAAAGATCTGAATTTGAGACAGCAGCGTTGGCTAGAATTTCTTGCAACGTATGATCTTGATATCCTGTATACGCCGGGGAAGGCTAACGTTGTAGCGGATGCGCTTAGTAGGAAGACCGCAATCATTGCCAATCTTATAATTACCCCTAGCTTGATCGATAAGATATGTGCTCTCCAGAGGAATGATTATTTCATCCAAAGGATCAAAGGGAGAATCCAGAGGGGAGAGCCCTCAAGTTTTCAGGTAGATAAAGAAGAAGTTCTGAGACTGAATGGGAGAATATGTGTTCCCAACATCCCTGAGCTCAAAAGAGAAGTGCTAGACGAATGCCATAAATCCAAATTTTGCATCCATCCTGGTGTGAGTAAAATGTACAACGATATCAAACGCACTTTCTGGTGGAGGGCAATGAAAAGGGATATTTCTTTGTATGTTAGCAGATGCCCTACTTGTCAATTGGTCAAGAGCAACCAACAGAAGCTAGCTGGACTGTTGCAACCGTTGGAAGTCCCAAGTTGGAAATGGGAACAGATTTCCATGGATTTCGTAGATGGCTTGCCGCGAACCAAGAAAGGTAATGACAGCATTTGGGTAATCGTAGATCGCTTCACGAAGACTGCCCATTTTATACCTGTCAGATCCAATAGAACCGCTCAAAGTCTAGCACAGATATATTTCAAAGAAATTGTTAAGCTGCAAGGAATTCCCATCAGCATAGTCAGTGATAGAGACCCGATATTTGCTAGCAAATTCTGGGAGGCTTTCCAGACAGAATTGGGAACGAAACTGAATATGAGCACCGCTTATCACCCTCAAACAGATGGCCAAACTGAGCGGGTGAATAGAATTCTAGAAGATTTATTGCGGGCTTGTATAATTGATTTTGGTGGGTCATGGGAAGATCACTTGCATTTAGCAGAATTCTCATATAACAATAGCTATCAAACAAGTTTGGGATTGTCGCCATTTGAAGCATTATATGGCAGACCTTGCAGATCTCTAGCATGTTGGGTAGAACCTGGCAATAGACTTGTGTTAGGACCCGATATGATTAGAGAAGCATCTGATAAAGTCGACTTCATCAAAAAGCGATTGAGAACGGCACAAAGCCGACAGAAAAGTTATGTAGATTCTAGAAGGAGAGATTTGACATTTGCTGTTGGTGACCATGTTTATTTGAAAGTTTCTCCGATGAGAGGAGTAATCAGATTTGGCAAAACTGGGAAGTTGGCACCGAGATTTATTGGTCCCTTTCCTATACTCGAACGAATTGGAACTCCTGCTTATAGGGTTCAATTACCATATTGGTTACCTGAGTGCATGATGTATTTCACATATCTCAACTTAGAAGACATGTGCATGATCCAGATCTTGTTGTAGAAGTAGCAGCGCAACAGGATATAGACATAACTCCAGAATTAGCACTCAGAAGAGAGCCATTAAAGATTGTCGGCAAAGAAACTAGAGAACTAAGAAGCAAAAAGGTTCATTTAGTTAAAGTGCAGTGGAGCAGTGATCCTAGAGACTGTACTTGGGAGTCTGAGGAAAGCATTAAGCAAGCTTAACCCAAATGCAGAGTGGATATCTCTGACTAACTCCGGTGCAAGGTACCATTACAATACTTTGCATTTACATTTTGTTTCCTACTTTACTGTTGTTTCCTTTTCAAGGACGAAAAGTTTTAAGTGGGGGAGATTGTAATAACCCGGAAAATACGAGCCAATTTAAAAATTTTAAATTGGTGATTTCAAAGAAATTTGAACAATTGAAATAGAATATTTCAATAAAATAGGGAACTAGAAATAGTGAATCAGTTTGAAAATTTGAATTCAAACTTTGACTGACTGTGCAGGGTGGAGAATATAACGGATTTTAGCGAAACCAAAAATATTTAAATCTGTTTATCAATACCTTTCTAACGAATCTGAAAAATCAAAGTTTCATAACGGGAATCAAAAGTTATGGCCGAATGAATTTTCAGAAAGGTCGCTATATAGAATATATAGCCCTGGAAAATTGATATTTTGCAAACGACCTCGGAATTCGACGAAACCACTTTTGTTGGGTCCGGGATGTCAAACTATTGCTAGGTTTCAAATTTCATAAATTTTGAAGGTAGTATGTGAGCGTGGCAAAAGAAAATGCGTTTGGTCAATTTCTGTTAAATTGGATCGACCAGAAAATGGCCATTTTTCAAACGACCTAAGAATTCGACGAAACTAGTTTTGTTGGGACCATAGGGTCAAGACATAGCTAGATTTATTTTTCTAGAATTTTTCGAATCAGTTTGTGGCCCTGGTAAATTGAAATGCACGTTCAAAGTTAAAATTAAATGTTTTATACTTTAATTTGAAAAATAACTGACGGTAATAGTAGAATTGGCCAACGAAACATATCCCATTGTGTCCAGGAAGGGGGTATTTAACTAGGGGCGACAGTCGTTGGGCTTGAAAAGGAGTTCGTTGGTGAAAACCCTAATTTTCTGAAATATATATATTCCGGCCAATCATAATTTTTCTTTCATAAATTAAAAATAAAATAAAAAACCCCATAACCCTCGAACCAACGGCGAAAACCCGATCGCCGCTTCCCTCCCCTTTTCCGACCGACTACTCCACTTCCTGCCAACGCCGCCACAGCCCCTCGACGCGCCTCCCTCCCCTCGTCAGATCCGACCCACCCACGACCAGAACCATCGCCTCCTCCGCCTGAATCGAGCGCCCAAAGTCCACCACTTCCCATCGCCGCCGCCGCTCCAATCTGCCACCGAGCTCCACCAAACCACCACCGACAGGACCCCCACTCGAAGCTCTTCCACGTCCAACCCCCCGATCGTCCCCACGTGCTACGGATTTCGCGAAAACCTCGAACCTAGTTTCGAACCAAATAGAAAGGTGGGTCCTTTTTGATGTCTGCACTTTGAAAAATCATATCTTTTTGGTGTGTTGACGAAATTCAATGAAACAGGAAACATCGGGACCGCAAGGAAGCTCTCTACCAAATAGAAGAAGCCGCGGATTTTTCTGAGTCACCTACGATTTTTAGCACTCCGAAAACCAATGTGAGAAATCTAAATTAATTGAATTTGAATGGAAAATGTCGTGTATAAATTATATAAGCGAAATATAAATTACACACGTGTTGTATACCTCATGTACGTGCGTGGTGTAAGCTATATAAGCGAAGTATGAATTATACATGCATAGAATAATTGATATATGTGTTGAAATGCAAGTGAAATATAGCAATAATATATATATATATATATATATATATATATATATATATATATATATACTCCCCTCATCCACAAACCATGGACGATATTTATTGTTGTGAATTGATGTGAAATATTGGATGAAAAATACGAATGGTTGAATAATTGTTTGTGGTTGATATTGTTTGGTTGTGGTTGAAAAATACCCATTGGTGATTGAAATGAATTGGAAATATTTGTGGAAATAAAAATAAACATGCCGCCTGCGTGCGAATTAGATGCATGAATCCCCATTGTCAAAAACCGTGAGGTTTTAAGGTAGAGCGAGGAGCCGTACTAGGGACGGTGCCGGTTTTAACTACCCTGCCGTTATGCTGCCGAAAATTTGAATAATCTTTATGTGTTAGAATTATTTTCATATGTTGAAATTATCTTCATGCGTTGAAATTATAGCCATATATTGAAACTATATCCATGTGTGGAAATGTTCATGTGTTGAAAAGTGATGTGTGAAAATTTAATTCATTTGTGAATGAATGAAGTGTCTAAACAATAAAAATCAGATTTTTATAATATATATGAAGTATGAAAAATATTCGCCTTATATATAAATAGTTTCAACAATAAAAATTCCATCTTTCTTATATGAACAACATAAATAAAATATCCATGTGTGGAAATGCTCATGTGTTGAGAAGTGTGTGTTGTGGAAAAGTTCATGTGTTGAATAAAAAGTTCGAACAATAAAAATTACATTTTTATTGAAACTATGAAGTGTTGAAAACATCCATTTGTCGAATAAATATTTTAAAAGATAAAAATATCATTTTTATCATATATGTGATATGCTAAAGATATGCGGACGTTGAAATAAATATTTGTGAAGAAATATTATTTTTAACATGCATAGGAACTAAATAAAATAGTCATGTGTTGAAATCTATTTTAGTTCGCCGAAATTATCATCTTTGAAATGTGAAGTGTTAAAAATAGCCACTTGTTCAAATAAATGTGCATGAGTTGAAATATACATTAATTAGCTAATGATATGATTTTAGCCTATGCATGCAACGTTAGAATGAATGGTATTTTTAAACCAAAGTAAATCGAATATGAAGTTGAATGGAAAATGATTAGTGATAAAAATTGTATATATGTACATGCATATTTATTGAACAGGTTATAGCAAAGGGGCTAGAGAAGAGGAATAAAATTTTGTGCCCGACAAATAGGTACACATTTACTGTTTTGTTTGGGTAATGATTTTATGAGCCTGTTGGCTTTTCTTTTTCTTTTTGACATGAGACGCCCGTGTGGCTATTTGGAAATTTACCCAGCCCCTCCCGTACAAAGGAGGTTATGGCGAAATTTTCCAAAATTTAAAGGCGTTAGTGAAATAATTGAAGTGGAAACGAAATAGGAATTTTCAAATGAACTATATTTATATAAATATATAAATATAAATAAAATTAAAACGAAACGTGGCCGTGCTGTTCGTGTTTTGAAACCGTGATTTCAAACGACTAGTGCGGGAAATCCGACCATTGGATTTTCCCGAAACCGCAACTGTTGGGTTCGCCTTGGAAATATCTTTCCAACGGCACCAACTTTGTGAAGATCCGACGGTTGGATTGTCTGGAATGTTTAATTCAAATCTGAAGAAAAACAGCGCCAGAAACGATTATATTTATATATATATAAATATAATTAAATTAAATCGAATAACGACGCTGCAGTTCGTATATTGAAATCGTAACTTCAAATGACTAGGGTGGAAGATCCGACCGTCGGATTTTCCCAAAACTGAAACCGTTGGATTCGTTTTGAAATGACCTTCCTAATGATATAAAATTTGTGAAGATCCAACGGTTAGATTTTCAGATATGTGTAAAACAAAATTAGCGAAAAACAACGCCAGTGCATCGGCACGACCTGAAACGTCATTTAATTAAATATGGCCGTTTTAAAATAAATAAAAATGGCGGTATATCGTTATAAAATACTATAGACGATATAGAGTGGAAATAAACCAATTTCATTGTGTTTGTTTGATTTGTGATGGTTGAATGTATTTAACATGAGAATTATAACTAAAGAACTGAAATGTGAATGTCGAATAGTCCAACCATGTGAATAATTGATTTGAAAATCTAAATATACATGGGTTATTTGAAAAGGCCGAGTTTATCTCATTTCAAATAATCGATCGACATTGAGAAGTCGAAGAGTGGAAGACGGTTGAAGACCGACGATCTTCACATTGGATGGATGGGCGCTACTGATGCTCGTGACTAGAGTAGCTACCATGAAGGAACTGAAGTAGTAGTCGTCCAAACATACTGTTGATTGTACGGATATGCGAGGAATTGGTGCCTCCGGTTTTGTTCAGACCCAGAACGGACTTGTAAATGGACTGTGTGTCTGACATTGGATTTTGTTCTGTGCTGATTGATCTCTGTTAAATATATATCTGTTTGGCGGCGGAGAATTTATTCTCTTGCTTAACGCCCTTCTCTGAGACGTACGAGCTCAGAGGTTATGTATTGATAGAAATCAATTGCATGGAGTGGATTGCCTGTGTGGAAAGCCTAAGTGGCATATGATCAAGGCTTCTATTGCAAAGCAAGGTCTTGTGGTTGATGATCAAAGCATGGTTTGTGTGACGTAGCTTTGTGTATGACGTGAATTCGCGAGCCTCACACCCCGTTGTGAGTCAAAAACGGGAGATGGACCGCTGGGAGAGCACGACGTTTCTTTCTAGCTATGGTGGTGTCAGTGACCTACCAGCCCTGACATTATATATACTTTTCACCTGTGTGGTTGTTGGAATGCGAGGCGCCTCGATTATAGGTCTGTAAGGACCGGGAAACGTGTGTTCAGGAATAACTAATCCTCAAAAGTAAGAGAGGACCGGCCCAGCCGATTCCAAGGATCAGAGTGGGGTCCTGGGACATTTGCTAGAGTGTCTCGAACGGAGAGGAGCTTGACCCTTGCCTCGACTCATGAAGGAATCCAATTTCCAATACGAAATGTGCGAATGTGATTGTATTACTAGTATGGCGACATGATATATGGTACCCATGCCGTCTAGGATTGATATTTATGATGGAATTTGCTTTTAAAGCATATATGCACTAGTAATAATATCAAACACTTTTGTTTTATACGTATGAAGCATTTTTGGCCATTATAAGGTAAAACTCTATCCTCCGGCTTGCGTTGCATTGTGTGATGGGACCTGATTCTTATAATGGCTTCATTTTATAAAAAGCATTGCGATGATTTAATCATTTACTTTATTTCATGCACTAGCACTCATTGGAGTAAACCCGTTCCACGAAAGTGGCGTGGTCCTTTGATTTGCCTTATTATTGTTGTTAATAAGTTATGTAGATTTCTCATACCAGTCCCATGACTGACTCGTTGTTTGTTTCACCTTGCAAACTCGGGTGCCCTCATTTTCACACGGGCAGCCTAGTTACAGGTTTCTGACGCACTTTTGGCTCATGGCGAGGCTTGACTACACCGTGCTGACTTTGATTTTCTCCGCCATTATTGTATCTATATTATGATTCCGCCATTGGCGATGTAGACTGATATTTATTTTGTGTACTCTTTATGTATGATTCCGCCTCAGGCGATGGTGACTGATTATGTATCATTATGCACTAAGTTGTATCCTGTACTGTGCTTCTCTGATGTGATGATATCTATATGATTCCGCTGTCATATGTGTGTAAATTATTTTATTTCCTATTTATGCTATTATCTGTGATCTGCTAATGATGATTAATGTGTTATATTCCAATGATTATCCTTAACACCGTGTAACGGGGTTTTGAGATCGTCACAAAAATCCTCCCCAAATCAGATCGATGATGTGATAAAAGGCTCTGGATGTTGGTCTCTGAAGGCTCGAATGCTTTATTGTTCCCGTTCTTCGATTAATTTGGCTTGGAATAACTTGCGATCGAAACTGTTAGTATTCGATTTTGCTTTAGAATTTTTGTTGTTGGTTTTTGATCCGAAATGCCGATGATGAGACTGGTGTTAAATAGGGTTATAGAATCCTTTAATTTCTATGATTTCATTGTATGACCTTGCTCTGATAATTTGCATGATTTCCCTTTTTGATTTCCTCGATTTAATTCTGCCTGCATGATTTGTTGAAGAGACTAGATGTGGTTTTGGTCTTCGATGAATCCAAAAAATTCTGAAATGAATTTAATTGCCCCTTTGCGAGATTAAAAACCTTGATTGCTTAATTTGAAACATGCCCCTTTTGCCATTCTGTGAAATCTCGAAATGAGTTGTTGCCTTTCCAATATTGCTTGCCAAATAAATCTAATGGAGATTTTTGGGAGTCCACACTTGATTTCAGGAATTTTATTTGATTTCTCTGGAAAATATTGTGCTTGCCATATATTCTATTAAACACATATCCATATATGTGTATCTTTACTTGTCCTTTGCACGTGAGTAATTTGTTAATTGTTGGAAGTGATATGAATTGATTTCTTGCCTTATATGATCTTGCTAAATACTCTTGAAACAAATTAAACACTTGCCTGAAATCCAAATTCTGATTTCTGGAAACATATTAAATCATTCTTGCCCCTTTTAAAAACTTTTTCAAACATATTTTCATTTCTTGCATGCATATTTGATTTGCTCACTTGTTAAACTGGCTCGAGCATATTGACATTAGCAGATTTCCATGCTCATGATTGTTTGGCTCGACATGTATCCATGATGCTTGTGAGAGATGAACTGTACACATACCTTTGTATCATTCATGTTTTATCATACTTGACCATGCTGTAGCATTCCCTTATTCTCTTGCTACTATCATGCTTAGCCATTGTTTTGCTCGAACCATGAACTATTTATTCATGTTGCCATCATGTAGCTTTATCATGTATTGCTCCAATCTATTTATATTCATGTTGTTTTGGACTGTTGCATAAAGGCAGTTTGTAATCCCATGCATGAACATATGTATTTGAAACTGTTATGCTCCTCACCAATGCTGCCGCAATCATGTATTTACATTATGACTATGTTTAGCCTCTTGAACCCTTGCTGACTTTTCGTGACACCATTGTAAACTGTCTTGATCATGGTGCTGATTTGTAGCATGATTTCCTCATTATTCTTTGTTAACCTGAGTTGTATGAACCATGTGTACTGCCTCCCTTGTTTGCTGCAAACACTTGCAACATGTACACTGACTAGTTTTTCACTATGTGATTTGATGAACCATGCTTTGAGATGTATAATCTGACATGTTCCTTGCTGTGTAAACATGAGTTATTGAGTCACTTGTGCACATATATGTATATGCTGTACCTTTTAGATGCACTATGGACATTGTGTATTGACTGAAACATAGTATGTGCATGGCTCGACTATGCTGCACCCTTTTGCTGCCTTGTTCATATCTTTTTTTATCTCTTGAAAATTTGGGGTGAACAACATATGTTTAGTTGATCATGCTGTTATGATCTATGTACTTCTGAATTTGTGCACAGTTGCACAAGTTGTACTATCCATGCTCATGCACCCTGATTATGTACTTGCTGTTATGTTGTTCATGTTTGTTCGACCATTTTTGTTTGTCCATGAACTTGAGTTGACTGTTGAGCTGCCTCAGCCACTTTGATTATGTGTTGACTATGTTTTCATGTGCACTGAGTCGAGAAGGCCCACATGGCTACTCCTTAGTTGCACACTGGATTGGCGAGGCAGTGCACATGTGTATATATATACACGTGTGTATATATATATATACACGTGTGTATATGCAGCCATCCAGACAAGTTTTCCTGTCCCTGTACTGTATACATATACAAAATGACTAGACACAAATCGGATAAAGTCATGAAAAATGATGAGAAACACACCAGAAATATGAGGCAAATAAAATTTCAAAAATAAAATTCAAATCTTGCATGTATTCAGTTTTTATTTCTATTGCAGTACTGTGTGTGTAAAACGACCCGAACTTCCCCGGTAAGGAAAGCCCAGATTGAATTGAGGACAAGCCACATCGGAACGCAAACAGAAGAACATTTCATTGTGTATTACAACAATTCCATCAGAATACAAGAATATACAGAGTATGAATAAATATTACACAGAAAAATATCAGAGATTTAAAATTACATTTAAATACATCGCAGCGGAAAATAATAAAATACACAACTAGAAGTAATACACGGATACAGAGCTTTGCGAGTATCGTTCCTGCTGTAAACCAGGTTCCTGTGAATATAAATCTGCAAAACCAAAACTACTAGCTGCCCGTGCGGAAAATAAGGGCACCCAGAGTTCAGGTTAAAACAATAAACTCCAGGTCAGTCATGTGACTGGTGTGAGAACTAAAACAGTTATTAATCTTTATGTTAAAGTTAGGTAAATCAAGGGACCACGCCGTATAACATGGAACGGGTTTCCTCCCAAGAACACTAGTGCATAAAACAACAACGCAATGCTAAATAAAGAACAATGAAGCTATTAAAAGACCGAGGTCCCATCACACACACAATGCAACATGAACCAGAGGATAAGGTATTTACCTTATAATAGCCAAGAATGCTTGGTACATGAAATTTCATGTTTTACTATTACTACAAGCGTATAGTGTATAAAACAACTTCAAATCATAAGTATCAATCATAGACGGCATGAATGCGCCATACCACTATGTCGTCATATATAGGTATACAATCAAAACCGCAATTGTCACGTATTGGAAATTGGGTTTCCTTCTGTGAACCGAGGCAAAAGATAGTCCTCTACCCAATTCGAGACTGTCTAGCACGAGTCTCAGGCAAGTACTCAGTCAAGCCTTTGGAGCGACATGGTTGGTCCACCGATGTGGATTAAAATGCCTGAACACTGCGTTTCTCTGCCCTTTGGGGCGTAAATGAGCCCAATGGCTCCATCGGCTCCACACAGTCACCGATATATCCGAGGCGCCTCGCAACAGCAACAACCACATAAGTCAAACTCGTCCGGGCCTGTAAAACCACCGATGCCACTTCTAGCTAGAAGGAAACGCATGCCCTCCCAAAGGCCCTTCTCTCGTTTCTGGTTCACAACCGGGGTGTGAGGCTCGCGAATCAACGCTACATAAAGCTATGCTACACAGGCCGTGCTTTGATCATCCACCACAAGACTCTGCTTTTCAACAGAAGCCTTGATCACATTGCCACTTAGGCATGCCACACAGGCAATTCACTCCATGCGTTTGATATCCATCAATATATAACCTCCGAGCTCGTACGTCTCAGAGAAGAGCGTTAAGAAAGAGAATAAATTCTCCGCTGCCAAACAGATATATATTTAATAGAAATCAATCACACAGAATAAAATCCAATGTCAGACACACAGCCCATTTACAAGTTCGTTCTGGGTCTGAACGAAACTGGAGGCACCTAGTACCCCGCATATCCATCGATCTCCAAGTACGTCTGGACGATCACTAACTGATTCCCTCCTCTTGGGTGTACGGCCCAATCAAGATGATCAGTAATCACCCAAACGACGTGAACACCTCCGGTCTTCGACCACCGTCTTCATCCTCGACACTACGTCGAATCAGTTATTCAGAATGGGATAAACCCGGTCTTTCTGAATAACTCGCGTATATAATAAACAAGTGTTACACAAACACAACATACGCCTCATTCCAATTCAGAATATTCTTTTATTCAAATATTCTTATACTTTGGGAAAGGTTCCCATTAATTTTATCAAAGATAAATTCTTTAAATTTATTCTTTAATCTTCTTTTGAATATCAATTCAAACTAGTCGGGATTAGCGAACCACACCGAAGTAATCATTTATTTTATTTCCCAATCCCAACCTATTCATCCCATGAAGTAAAACTGGTCATACTTCATATCTAACACCACGTTGTTGTCGGTAAATTCAATTACCATTTCATGTTCAAATCTAATTAAAGATTTAACTGTCGCCTGGAGAAAAACTGGTGATACTCCGTTCTCGACCATTTCAATCTAATTAAAGATTCATTAAAACCCCACTTAGTTTTAATCTTCACAGAAATCAATATCCTGTCTTTAACTGGGTTAAAGAACCAATGTCATCTTAAACACGGTTGACGAAAAACCCAAAATCACATTCATTAGTTATCTGGTTAAAGAACAAGTGTTATTTAAAACAATGTTCACGATAAACCCAAAAATCAATTCAAATTCAATTCCAATTAAATACCATTTAATTAGTATACTTCATTAAATCTAAATAAAAAATTTAATCTTTTTCTCAACCGGGTTTAAGAACAGTGTTAATGAAGACACCATTCACGACAAACCCAAATCACATTTGATATTATATACAAGGCTCTGAATAGAAAATATATCGGCTTATATTCAATATCAAATTCTATGACCAACAAATATTGTATTGGAAATAACGATATAAATATATCTTTCAAATTCCCATAACAATATCTGTATAATCACGAAATCCAACATCGAAATATCCCAAAGACAATTTCGATTCAAATCCATTTCCACTTCAATTATTGGAAATTCTGGTTATTTTCAAAACCCTTTCGAATCCACTTTATTTATTTTAAAAATAAATAGAATTATAATTCTAGTTCAAAACTAGTTCATTTCGATAAAAATCTATTTTTATCTTTTCAAATATGGAAATTTTCATCCCAATTCTTCACAAATCATTTCTTATGATTTTACACAAATTATTACTATTTTTAATAATTTTATCAAGGCCCGTACAATCGATTTCCATCAACGGTCAACGAACTGCACTTACAACGACCTTTTCCAAATTTGATTTGGACATAATTCCAAGTCCTACCGTTAGATTTCAAATCTCTAATATTCGTTAGAAAGCTCTTTTCGATAAAAACCCAACGGTTCCGGTTTTAGGAGAATCCGACAGTCGGATCTCCCGTAATACCCATTCGAAGTCAATGGTCGAAATTCGTGAACTGCCGCGGCCTGTCGCGTTCTATTCAGGACATTATATATAATATATATATATATATATATTATATTTCGTCGATTTCCTTTCAAAACATATTTTATAAATCGTTTTAAATTCGTTTTCAAATCGATTTAAACTTCATACTCGATTTCTAATCAAAATTGAATATTCCATATCATTAATCGATAAATGATAGTATTTTAAAAACGTTATATTTCGAAATCACTTCCTTTTCTATATTCATTTTAAAAACGAATAAAATCGATATAAATATCGTTCACGTCAAAATGGCGCATATCTAACCAACACGGCTTTATATATAATTCAATAACTTCGTTATTCTATTCAACAAATGAATTTTCTTCAACACATGAATATATATTTTTATTCAACACATGGATATATATTTTTATTCAACACATGAATATATATTTTATTTCAACACATGAATATATATTTTCAATTCAGCACCTGAATTTATTTTCAATTCAAAACATGAATTTATATTTTATTCCAACACATGAATATATATTTTCAATTCAACACCTGAATTTATTTTCAATTCAGCAAATGAATTTATTTTCAATTCAACACATGAACTTATATTTCTAATTTTCCAAATTGGAATGAGGCCCAATCAATTACCATATAACGTTTATAATATGGATTTCCTACAACACATGTATATAACAGCAACGATAAATCATCAACCATCATCCAGAGTGCACCACACAACTGCATAAGCATTAAATGTAAATAATTAACGCTTATACAGTCTGTCAACCCATCGATTGACATACAACTAAACAATCAGGATTAGTGTACATCAAATATCATCCCAATACCCATGTGGGGTTTCAAATCAACAAACACGGATTTTATTTGTGCGGTTATGCGATGTGTAAAATTTACCGTCCCAATCAATATCAGTCAAATCAGTGTATATAAATAAATCGTCCGATTTGTTTATTACTATTTATTTTATATACACATTAAAAATTATATTTTTAACTATAAAATATTTTCCACTATAAAATATTTTATTCCATTCCACATCATGCAATAAAGTTTCATAACACAGCAATCAAACAAACAAGTCATCCATGGTCTGTGGACGACGGGTGTCGGGTGCTGCTAAGTACCGTCTGCATCCTAGTATATATTTCAAACTAGAAATTCAATTAAAAGTGAGGAGTTCTCACCGAGAGCTAAACCAAACACCACGACTCTTCATATGTAGGAAATCTTCATCGTGCTCGCCTTTTGCCACTTTCTTCGTCCGTGTTTGCTACATATATAAAAATCACTTTTTTATATTTTCTCTACTTCACGATAAAAATAAAGTTCAGATTTTTATTTTACTTCATATATTTACAACGCTTCTTTCTATAAAAAAAATTATATTTTTATATTTCTACTTCTTATATAAAGATCGGATTTTTATATCATCGCTATAAAAATCACATTTTTATTTCAACGTATATATAATAAAAATCAGATTTTTATTTCGCTACATATATAAAGATCAAATTTTTACTATCTATATAATATACAAAAATCATATTTTTATTATTTCTACTATATAAAAATCATATTTTTATTATTTCTACTGTATAAAAATCATATTTTTATTATTTTTTTAAAAAATCAAACCTTTACTTTGTTTTTTTCTCTCTTCTACATAAAATCTTTTCGTAACATAGAAATCATAACTTCATGTAAGAAAAAAAATTCTAACATTATATGTAAATAAATCCTAACATTATATATAAATAAAAATCAGAATTTTCATAGTGTAGAAAATCAGATTTTAAATAACTAAACTAAATAAAATAGGTTTAAAGCCTCACTGCGTTTGACCAAAGGGGGAGGAGATGGCGGTTGAGGCGGAGATGGAGCTGAGGGGGCGCGGTAGGTCCACATTCACGAGCGGCATCAGATCTAGAAGGGGAGGGCGGCCATCCTCGGGTGGTTGGGGTCTTCGCGGCTCGAATAGGGGATGGAGAAGGAGGAGAGAGGAAGGAGGGGGAGGTGCGGCCACCTGAGGCGCGTAGGAGGTGGATGTGGCCCGATGAACTAGGCGGCACGATCGTCAAAGTCGACGGTTTTGTTTTCTTTTTTTCTCTGGTATCTGACTTCTGAATTGAGGGAAGAGGGAAAATATAGGGGGGGTTATGTAAATAAATATATTTAATTATTTTTAAATTCCATATAGTTGACTTTTTATTCGACCTCGAAACGAGACCCACAGCCTGTTGTCCCTAGCTAATTACCCCCATTTCGAACACAATGGGATATGCATCGTAAGCCAGTTCGGCTGTTTCGATCAGTTTTCGTCAAAATCAAAATATAACTCTATATATTGAATTTAAACGCACATTTCAATTTACCGGGGCCACATACTTACTCTAAAAATTCCTGAAAAATATTCTCTAGCTTCGTATTGACGATACGGTCCTAACAAAACTAATTTCATCGAATTCTGAGACCGTTAGAAAAATGGCCATTTTCCAGTCGATTAAAATCAACTGAAATTGGCCAAACGCGTTTTCCTTTGCCACGCTCACATATTGATTCATAAAATTACGAATTTTGAAACCTAGCAATAACTTGACATCACGGATCCAACAAAAGTGGTTTCGTTGAAAACCGAGGTCGTTTGCAAAATTTCCATTTTTAAGGGCCAAAATTCCATAGTGACTATTCTGAAATTTCAACTGGACATATCTTTTGATTCCCGCTATGAAATTTCAATTTTTTGGATTCGTTGGAAAGATATTCACAAATAAATTCTAATATTTTTGGTTACACTAAAATCCGGTTTATTTTGAATCCTGTACATTCATTTGAATTTTGAAATCGAATTTTCGAACTACCGCGCCATTTTCAATTCCTTTTATATATATAAATAATTTTTTATATTCTAACGATGATTCAAATAAATATATACGTTCTATTTCTATTCAAAATAAATTTCTCGTCGTTATTATTTAAAATAATTCATTTTAAATAATCAAAATTCGCTAAAATTGCCAAAATAAAAATTTTAAATTGGCTCAGATTTCCGGGTTATTACAGTGTGTGTTTCTGTGTATGACAGGTGTAGATGACTGGACCGACAGTGAAGATGCTGTGACGACGGAAGACTAAAGAAAGGAATAGAGTGATGTAAAGAAATGTAATCTTATATATATGAAATGTAACCGTGTCAAAGAATGTACTGAGTGATGAGTATTATAGTAAGGAGAAGTGTATGAATGCATAATGAAAGAATTGTACTGGTATTTGTAATAAACAAATTCGATTGAAATAAAAATGTTATTTTATTGTGTTCAAACAAACTTGTCTATTATATTCAGTTTATTTACAAGTACAATTTTTTGTGAATGTATATGAAATGTGATGTGTTCAAATAGTGGAGCTATAAATTGATGTACTGTTTGAAATATAATATTCAATTTAAATAAAATACTGTATGAATATATGAATGTCTGTACAGTCGTATTATATTTAAATATAAATATTATAATCATGTCTTTGATGAATATATGAAACAGTGCAAGAATAAACACATTTAAAATAATAAATATTTGTTTGTTATCATCAAACAAAAAATCGTATAATTGTGTATACAACACAGTTATATACAACACACTGATTCCTCCTTGACTTACAAACAGGGTTTATTCAACCCAAGCAATTTCAAAACAACCTATAACTCTTCAATAACACTTGATTCAGAGAGTAGAGAGTGTAGAGAGAAGAAGTATGATCAAAACAGAAGTGAATTCGGCAGAGTATAAGTGTAAGAATCATAAAAATGATTAAGAATAATGGTAGGATGAAAGAGTATGAAGTTAGAGAAGAAGATGTGTTAAAAAATTCGGTTCTAACCTCTTTTTATACAGTATGAAGGGTTGCAACGATTCTGAAGCGTTTCAAAAAGTGAAAAGACACCTCCCTTCAAAATTAGAAAAAATAGCAGTTATATGTCGACATACACTTTTTGCTATGTCGACATAATCATGTGTATTTTTCATTTTCATTTTTTTTGAAGTATTTTGATATAAAACTAATTATAGAAATTCTTGAGTAAAATTCTAATGTTGTAAAATAATATTATATGATAGAAAATCATATGAAAACATACTTTTAAACTAAATAAATATATTTATAAAATTATAAGGTTTTAAACTATATAAAGTATAAACATAAAGTATATAAAAAAATTAAGTTTGAAAACCAAGAAGAACAAAAATAGAAAAAAAATAGAAAAACAAAATAGAGAGAATTGAGGATAAATAGAAAAACAAAATGGAGAGGATTGAGGATAGAATTGAAAATAAAAATTTGAAAATTAGAATTTGAATTTGAACCTAGAGTGCTATTTAGAGTCTTACAAAATCTAGACTCCATAACTATACTAATCTTGAACTCTTGAAATCTTGATTACTCATGAGCCTTGAAATTTCTCTGATCTTTGAATCCATATTAACTTTATAACTGTACAGTCTTCAGTAATATTTCCTGTATATAATTCCTACACACACACACATATATATGTTCTATACAAAAAGTGTTAGTATATATTTTATAATCAATGACAATTGAAATAAGGTTGTTGTCATCAAAACTCCATTCTCCAACAATCTCCCCCTTTTTGATGATGACAACCTTAGTTTATAAAATATCATACCTGTATATACCTGTTTGATGATGTTCCTCCTATACTCCCCATGTCTGTAAGAATCCTATAAACTATGCCTATATTTTATAATTTCTCCCCTTTTGGCATTATCAAAAAGATATTCTAAAACTACTCTGTAAAAACCCGTAACTTCCCCGTAAAGGAAAGAGCGGATAGTTCGAGAACAAGCCACAACAGAACGCAAACGAAAGAACATTTCATTGTATATTACAACAATGCATCAGATTACAAGAATATACAGAGTATAAATGAATAAATATTACACAGAAATAACAGAGATTTAAATTACATTTAAATACATAGCAGCGGAAAATAATACAATACACAACTAGAAGGAGATATACGGATCCAAAGCTTTCCGGATACCGTTCCAGCTGTAAACCAGGATCCTGTGAATATAAATCTGCAAAACCAAAACTACTAGCTGCCCGTGTCAAAATAAGGGCACCCAGAGTTTAGGTTAAAACAATAAACTCCAGGTCAGTCATGTGACTGGTGTGAGAACTAAAACAGTTATTAATCTTTATCTTAAAGTCAGGTAAATCAAGGGACCACGCCGTATAACACGGAACGGGTTTCCTCCCAAGAATACCGGTGCATAAAACAACAGCGCAATGCTAAATAAAGAAAAATGAAGCTATTATAAGACCCAGGTCCTATCACACAATGCAACGCAAGCCGGGGGATAGGGTTTTTACCTTATAATAGCCAAGAATGCTTGAAACGTTTAAAAGAAATCATTTGATACTATTATAAGTGTATAGTGTATAAAACAACTTCAAATCATAAGTATCAATCATAGGCGGCATGAATGCCCCATACCACTATGTCGCCATATATAGGTTATACAATCAAAATCGCAAAGTCACGTATTTGGAAATTGGGTTTCCATCTATGAACCGAGGCCAGGGATCGTCCTCACCGTCTTCGAGACAATCTAGCCCATGTCTCCGGAACAGCAGCAACTGCCCCTTGGAGCGACAGGGCCGGTCCACCGATGTGGATTATAGTGCCTGAACAATACGTTTCTCCGCCCTTTGGGGCGTAAATGAGCCAACGAATAGCTCCATCGGACCCGGATCGTCCGATCTAACCGAGGCGCCTCGCAACAGCAACAACCACATAGGTGAAAAGTATATAAATGTCAGGGCTGGTAGGTCACTGACACCACCCTAGCTAGAAAGAAACGCATGCCCTCCCTGAGGTCCTCTCCCGTTTTTGGTTCACAACCGGGGTGCGAAACTCGCGAAGTAAACGTTACACAAAGCTACGCCATAAAGGCCGTGCTTTGATCATCACCACAAGACTTTGCTTTTCAACAGAAGCCTCGATCAATTGCCACTTAGGCATGCCACATAGGCAATTCACTCTTGCGTTTGATATCCATCAATATATAACCCCTGAGCTCGTACGTCTCAGAGAAGGGCGTTAAGCAAGAGAATAAATTCTCCGCCGCCAAACAGGTATATATTTAATAGAGATCAATCACACGGACTAAAATCCAATGTCAGACACACAGTCCATTTACAAGTCCGTTCTGGGTCTGAACGAAACCGGAGGCACCTAGTACCCCGCATATCCATCGATCTCCAAGCACGTCTGGACGATCACCAACTGTTTCCATCTTCTTGGGTGTACAGCCCAATCAAGATCATCAGTAATCACCCAAACGACGTGAAGACTTCCGGTCTTCGACCATCGTCTTCATCTTCGACTTATCTTCGTATCAGTTATTCAGAATGGGATGAACCCGGTCTTTACGAATAACTCGCGTATATTTTAAATAAGTGTTACACAAACACAACATACGCCTCATTCCAATTCATCAGTCACTAACCGTAAATTAACAAGAGAATAATTTCCCAAATATTAACCCCGAAGGCCGAAACCAACATCAGATCAATATCCAGAAAACCATTCTGCTTGGCTAACCGACAGTTAGTTTCTAAATTTCACATTCATAGGGAAAGGTTCCCATTAATTTTATCCAAGATAAATTATTAAAATTTATTCTTTAATCTTCTTTTGAATTTCGATTCAGCTAGTCGGGATTAACGAACCTTACCGAAGTAATCATTTGTTTTAATTTCCCAATCCAACCTATTCATCCCATGAAGTAAAACTGGTAATACTTCATATCTAACACCACGGTGTCATCGGTAAATTCAATTACCATTTTACGTTCAAATCTAATTAAAGATTTAACTATCGCCTGGAGTAAAACTGGTGATACTCCATTCTCGATCATTTCAATCTAATTAAAGATTCATTAAAACTCCACTTAGTTTTAATCGTTAACTGGGTTAAAGAATCCGTGTCATTTAAAACACGGTTCACGATAAACCCAAAGTCACATTCCATTAATTATCGGGTTAAAGAACAAGTGTTATTTAAAAACACTGTTCACGATAAACCCAAAAATCAATATCAATTCAATTCCAATTAGATATTATTTAATTGGTACACTTCATTAAATCTAAATAAAAAGATTTAATCTTTTCTCAGCTGGGTTCAAGGACAGTGTTAGTGAAGACACCATTCACGACAAACCCAAATCACATTTGATATTCAATACAAGGCTCTGAATAGAAAATATATCGGCTTATATTCGATATCAAATTCTACGATTAACAAATGTCGTGTTGGAAATAACGATATAAATATATATCTTTCAAATTTCCATAACAACATCTGTATAATCATGAAATCCAACATTGAAATATTCCGAAGACAATTTCGATTCAAATCCATTCCAATGCAATCATTGGAATTCTGGTTATTTTTAAAACCCTCTTCAAATTCAATTTATTTATTTAAAAATAAACAGAATTATAATTCTAGTTCAAAACTAGTTCATTTCGATAAAAATCTATTTTTATCTTTTCAAATATGGAGTTTCTCATCCCAATCCTTTCTAAATCATTTCTTATGATTTTACACAAATTATTACTATTTTTAATAATTTTATCAAGGCCCGTACAGTCGATTTCCATCAACGGTCATCGAACTGCACTTACAGCGACCTTTTACAAATTTGATTTGGACATAATTCCAAATCCAACCGTTAGATTTCAAATTTCTAATATTCGTTAGAAAGCTCTTTTCGATACGAACCCAACGGTTCCGGTTTCAGGAGAATCCGACGGTCGGATCTCCCGTAATATTCGTTCGAAGTTAATGGTCGAAATTCGCGAACTGCCGCGGCGTGGCGCGTTCTATTCAGGCCATTATATTATATATATAATATATATTTCGCCGATTTATATTCAAAACGTGCTTTATAAATCGTTTTAAATTCATTTTCAAAATGGTTTCAACTTCATATTCAATTTCAAATCAAAATTGAATATTCCAATTTAAATTCATTTTAAATTCATTTCAAATTGATTTCAATTCGAATTGATTATTTCGTCGATTTATATTCAAAACGTGCTTTATAAATCATTTTAAATTCATTTTCAAAACGGTTTCAACTTCATATTCAATTTCAAATCAAAATTGAATATTCCAATTTAAATTCATTTTAAATTCATTTCAAATTGATTTCAATTCGAATTGATTTCTATTTCAAATATTTCGTTTTCAAATATTTCTATTTCAAATATTTCGTTTTCAAAAATATAGATTTCGCCTTTTCAAAAATATAGATTTGCCTTTCTAGAATATAAAAATTATACCCCCTAAATCCTATAACTACCTAAATAATAAAGCACACCCCCATCCTAAATCCTATATCTACATATACTAATTCTGTATATAACTCCTACTAAATCTATAACTCTCCCTTAATATATAATTCTCCTTTTATCTACAAATTTTTATAACTCCCCCTAAATTATGACTATATTAGTTTAAATAGAAGGATAATAAACTAAGCAATACAATCAATATTTTTAATCAATCAAGCAATCAATCCACTCAAGCATTTCAAACAAATAATTCAAGCAATCAATTGAAAAAATCAATTCAAACAATCAATTCAAGTAATCAATCAAATCAACCAAATTAAGTCATATATGTTAATAAACACTTCCGAACCTTAAGCTAATCCTAGAAATTATAAAACTCCCCCTTAATATAATACAAAAGCAAACCTATCATGAAATCCAATTTCCTTAAAATTATAGTAAGACTTTAATCTGGGCTAATAAATAACTTTGATAAGATATCCTTAAAACTATGATATAAGTTAAGTAAAGTGATTTAATCCAAACAATCAACCAAGTTAAGTTTCGTTGTAACAAAACATTAATAAATTCAAAGCTAAACATTTGTTATAACTTCTATTTATCCTAAAATTTATAAAGCTCCTATAAATGACTAATGAAATTTAACTATGTCAAGTGAGTCAAATAGCCTATTCAAGTCAAACAAACCAAACAAGTCAATCAATCCAATTAATTTAATCAAGTCAAATAAGTCAATCAAATTAATCAAGATAAAGTAAATATGTTACGTAAACTTGTTATGAGTGAAGTTAAAGTTAACATGTAATACAGTGTGTTGGTAATAATGCAATATGACATTTGCAATACTGTATGAAGTAATATATTGAATGAAATGTAATTTGTGGTGTAAATGATTTTAATTTGATATGTACTGTCGTAATGACCCAAGGATTTTCGGCCCTCGAAAATCGACACAAATACAATTCCGTATCTTACGCCGATCTTTCAAAAACACCAAAAATACTGGGTAGTTATTACAAAGAAATTAGAGGGTGAGATAAGAAAGAAAGAAACATTAGAATAGAAGAAGAACCAACACAACGCAGAATCAGAGTCTCACATTGCAGCGGAAAAAAATATAATGCAGGGATAAGTCTTCATTGAGATCTTTAAAAATACTTACAATCATCAGAGTACTTCAAGATATGGACAGTTATAATAACTTGTCCTCATATACAACACACAGCGGAATACACACCATATAATCTCATACGTCTGAACACCTCCAGTGTAATAGCCCGAATTTCCGTGCCCTTTGGGTCGACTAATAAAACCACACGTCCAAACCAAATTGCATAGAAATACGAATCATTATTAGAAAGAAGTTAGAGGATGAGAAATAGACAGAAAGAAATGTTAGAATAGAAGAAAACGAAGAATAAAAATCTCACAGCGGAATGAATAAAATATATTATATAACATAACTTGTGAAAAACAAATCAGTAACTGTATATTTACATACCATTATCAGAGCACAACCGTTATTCCTGGAACAGTTATAAACACCTGTTTCCAGATACAACATAGTACACGGCGGAAAGTACGATAGTCTATAGCTAATTGGTGAGTCCTCCTGCTTCAAACTCCTCCAAGTGAATCTGTAAAATCCCGACTGCTTGACTGCCCATACGAATATGGGCACCCAAGAGTTTAGGGAGAAAAAACAAAATAAACTCTGGGTCAGTCATGGGACTGGTGTGAGTAAACTCCAACCATTGATTTAACTTTTTAAAAATCCTTTCGAAAGAAAAGATAATCGTAAGACCGATCCATACATAAACACGGATGGTTTATCGAAATCAGGTGATATTATAATAGTGTCTAAATCAAATACATAGAATCTAGCAGAACACTTGCATCTCATGCTCCATAAATAATATAAAATCAAAACCCGTAGGGCGCTTATTGGAGATTGAATTTCCAACATGACAAGATATAGGACCACCTTTCGATAATGTATCTCTAGAGGCGAATACACTGGGTTCAACAAGAACTTCTTGCAACCCGGCCCACACATGACCGACCACTCATTTCGCTTGAGTGTATCGAATGTATATCACCAACGGTTGGGATCAACAACCGTTTCCCGAAAGGGACAACATCGATATATCAAATAAGTAAATGGAATTTCTCTAGATAGGTGATTATACATCTTAATGGGAGTGACCCACATAGCCATGCTGCCTGCCCGATTTTTGTCGATCCCCGGTTGTTGGCTTGAGGTTTTGAATTAACAGAATAGCCCTTGCATTTTTCTCCGTCTTCATAATCTCTTCAACATAAGTTGATTCGTAACGCTTATGCCAATACGGAGTGGTTTTCAGATATTAAATCTAATCTTGGTTTATCCATATTGACAACGGAGGTATAAAATAAATCAAAACTTTGATAGTCGGTGATTTAACTATCAAAGAAACATCCATACAATCAACGGTCCTATTTCCAATTGGAAATTCGACCGATCAAGCATCAAACAACACTGGGCCCCTTTAAATTAATTCCTGATTATATTATTATTTCCAATTCCTGTTTCCCTATCTTTTATATCCTTTTTAAGCTCGATTTCCCTCTTGATTCTTTGAAAAACATTTCCAATAAGTAATTTCTTTATTCGAGAAAGTATCTCTTTTCCCCATTCAGAAAACATTTCATATATATATATATATATATTAGCAAATCCTTATTTTCTATATTTAGAAAATATGCCGCATTAATATTGGAAAATATTTCCAAATTCTCTTTCTTAATTCCTCAATGATCAATTCATTTCATCTTCTATACGTAGAAAATATCTCTCATTTTATTGGGAAAAACATTTCAAATTCTTTTAAATTAACGCGATGTTATAAACATCGTTATTATAACATAAAACATTAACCAATTATTTACTAACCATAATGCTAACCAAACCTCACTATCGAACCTTAACCATTTCTCCACCAATCATGAAGTCAATCAAGTTGGGGTATTATTACCTCTCAGACCTTAATTGAACAACATTCTCAAATTTGAAATAGTCAAAGCTCATCATTTCAAACAAACCATCGCTTACTTGACTCTCGGATTCAATCTAAGAACACACTTCTTTTACTTTAAAACACTGATTATAACGGCAGCGTTATAATCGCTATTTTCCCAATACTAGATTTATAAAACATTACTTCCAATGACAACGTTACAATCGCTGTTTATCTTTTATTATAATAGCAAGATTAAAATTGCTTTTAAAACGTTTGTAATAACAGCAGCATTATAATCGTTGTTTAGATTTACAAAAACATATATTATAACAACAACGCTATAATTGCTATTTAGATTTACAAAACAAATATCATAACAACATCGCTATAATCGTTGTTTTAAATAAAGTACCGTGTGTGATGCACACGCCTCCATTGTTCGTCTATAAACTCTGTTTATTTTAAACAATTCAACTTCTTCTTTAAATGTATTTACAAGCTATACGTTCTTTAACTCCTGAAATTAACTCAATTTGATTTCTATAAATCCCCTTTATATATATTTTATTTGCAAACTTCTTGCTTTAAACTATTATTCTTTTTAACCGTAAATGTATTTCTTTTATACATATAATCAAATCAGTTTGATTTCTACTTAAAAGTAATATCTTAACCCCATTCTACTTATAACTCCTATTCAGAATTTTTTCATACTAATCTCATTCTTATTCCAATCATTTAAAACCTCCTTTAAAATTTCCTTTATAATTTGCTGAGTTCAAAGCCATTTCCCAATATTGGTTTCAAACCCGATTCCCGCTTTTCTATATAAATTCAACTTGAATCATCCAACGCTAAATATTCTATTAAATTTATAAACATTGTTTATAATCAATTTCTTGTTTATTTCATTTAAATGAGTTTCCATTACCAAGTCAATTCAAAATTTAATTAGTATTTTGAAAATAAATTCCCGTTTTGAAATCTCAAATTCTTTTTCTATATTTGAAAATATAATATGGTATTTAAAATATCAAATTTCTAGGGTTAGGGTAATTTAACATAGCACAATCAATCATAGTACACACATCACAATAAATAACAAACAATAATATAAATGTTGAGGAATCCAGTTGGATCCCTCCCACCTGTTTCCCTGCATCCACATATGTCAGTCAACATTAGTCATAGTAAATAGCGCTAAAAATTGATCAATGGTATAACTATATCAACTATTCAACCAGTTTTATCAATCATTCATTCAACAACCATCACACAGTATAAATTACTATAAGTAAAATTAAAAACTCATTTATATAAAAATATAAATGAGGCAGAGCTAGTGAGTTTACTCACCTCGGTTCGCAGTTGTCGATTCTGCTTTGGTTTCATTTAGAATCAAACAGAAGTTTGATTTTATCATGAAATCTCAGTTGCGTCATCCTCAACTATGTCAGTTCCACAACATAGATTTCATCGTTACGATTCCAACGGTTCCAACTTCGTCTGATTCTGCTTATGTATGAAAAAATTATAACTACTACAGTATTAAACGGTTATTTAAAATAATTATATTTGGCTTAATTACTTAAAACATTAACCTCTAATCCTCTCCATTAGCTTAGTAACCATGTTGGAAAAGAAGACCTTCTTTCCCTACTAATCTTCCTTTTTACCAGCCAGCTTTTGAATTTGATTTAATATGTCTTTTGAACCCAAGGGAAATGAGCCAGCACTCTTCCCAATTAGATTTGCTTGAAAATTTTAGGAAGCTTCTACTTGCCACTTTGTACGCAAAAATCGTCGGTCCTCTTTATACACATGATCCGCTGATTTGGAAGTTCCACACCCTTGAGAGTCGTCATCAATGTTCTTCATCTTGTGACCAGTAGTTTCAATATGTCCATAGCTCCATTTTGTAGCATACAGATTCAATTCAAAGTTCTGGGAATAGTTCTGGAACATGTCTTTATCAAGATCATGTTTTTAATACCCCGACATGCTTATCCCACTCTGAATCATCGTGGTACTCATCCTCTTCAGGTATAGGATATGAGGAATTACCAACTGTGCAATATGCGCCTACATTGGTCAAAAGATGACATCCATCCTCAAAAGTCATAAGATTAAATGCAAGTATACTACAACGTAGCAAGACTTCTAATTTATTTCATTATCCTAATTACCCCTAAATACCGTGATAAGCGATTTTACGGTTCCAAAATCCCGACATCAATTACAGGCTTTGATTTTTAATACAAATGAGATCCCCTTTTTAATTAGTTTGCCAATGACGCCTCGAGAGACCGGACGCCGATCGGCATGCGCCACGTCCTTCCCCGCTCCACAAACTCCGTAACTCCCTGAGCTGACCCCTTCTGGACCTGCATAGCTTTCTGATTTTCCAAAAACTTGCACTTTATTTCGAGCCGGATTATTGCCATCACGTCGCGTCGGAGAACGTGTGATTCCGGCCAAAGATCGCCCTTGCCAAGAAGAACGGAATTGCTTCGGAGGTCGTCACAAAATATTGCCTGAGGGTGGGCATCGAAACAGGCTTTGGTTGTGAGGGTAACAACTGTTCATTTTTATTCCTTCGATTGAAACAATGATATTGTATGTTTTTTTTTCTCTTTTGAGTTCGGAAGAAACAGAAAGAAAGAGCTTGAGTTTTTATTCCAAGAGCAGATGAGGATGTAAAATCTTTCTTCACTAGAAAGCGAGAAAGAAGACGAAGGTATACTGTATTTAAAGTGAAGGATTGTTTGGAACCCACGGCAACAAATGTCTTGGCACCCACAGAACTGTATAATGGCTTGCAGACCACGGTATTGAGAATTGCTTGCGACTCATGGTGTGAAAACGTGCAGAGCACGTAGTGAAAAGTTTGGACGACACAGAACTGAAATGTTTACACTGTGAGGCAACATTTATTTTATTTTATTTAATTAGTGTGTTCCCTTTCATTTCTCTGTTGGTTCGAACGGACAGGATAGCATGCGAGGTGCATATGATAGGAATTGTGACAATAGATTTTTCATTGAGAACTTTGAACCATGCTAGTGCCTTTCATTTTGTCTTTGCTGATGTCTAAAATATTCCTAGTTATTTATAATTTCATTTAGAGTGATTTGTTATAAAGATATTGTTCACCATCTTGATACTAAGGCATAACAATATATTCTTTTTCTCTTTAATGTAAAATATTTATGTATATTCAGGTACAGGTTGATTTTTATGTTGGGTACATAAGATTTTCGTTCATGTTCGAACTGCTACGGACAGAAATAAGAATATGGTCATGTCCAACGAGGTACCACGATCCCAAAAATATAATAATATCGGTAGTTTAACTCATATTGTGAAACCCCAGAATATTGATATAGGGTGCAAAATACTCCAAATAAAAAGTTGCGTATTTAATTAATTAAAAATTTCAGTAAAATTCTAAAAATTATATTATAACTACGCCTCAAAAGAACCTTGTCCAAATTCAAGACCGGTATTTAAATATATTTAAATAACTGTTATGGCCTATAAGCGATTCTATAGCGACTTTCTGAAAATTTGATTCGGACACAACTTTTTATTTTCACTATGAAATCGGGATATTTCACATTCGTTGGAAAGATATTTTCAAACAGATTATAATATTTCTTATTTCACTAAAATCTGATTTATTTTGAATCCTATATATTCATTTGAAATTAGAAATCGAATTTTCAAACTACCACGCCATTTTAAACTCGTTTTAAATTATATTATAAATTATACGTTTCAATATCGTTTTATTAAATAAATTCCGTATAATTCCTTATATAAAATTCAAATAAAATATTTAAAACAAATTTAAATATTTAGACCTCAATGGCCAAAAATCCGGGTTGTTATATTCCTTCCCCCTTAAAATAATTTCGTCCTCGAAATTGCTAAGGTAGGAAAAGATGCTACGTGCCCTATTAACTAGATCCAAAAATTGCTTTTTTGTTCACTTCTTAACTTTAGTTTAACTGGACCAATTTATTTCAATTAAAATATTAATTTATTCTTAATAACAAAAAAATTCAAAAATTTATAACACTTTAAATTCTCAAAAATTTCGGGAGCATCTCGTATGCACGGCTCAATCGGTACAACCACAACTCGCCTTTCTAGGCCTTCTCCAATCCAAAAGAAAATCAAAAAGCCAAGCGGCTTACCCCATAGGGTCATAAAACCATCAAACCCAAGTAATACTGTAAACATGTACCTTTTTGTCGGGCACAAATTCTATTTCTTGCATTTGCTTCCATTCAATATCTTCTCAGCATACATATATCCATTTCCAGTTGGTTTCAAATCACTCCAACTTCCAGTTTTTAGATTAGCTCACTTCTATTCACTAATCCAACTGAGTTCTGTTTTCAAAAATCAACCCTCTTATTCCGCTTGAGTTCAATTCCATCACACTTTAATTCCAAACACATCATCCAATATATATTCAATTTGTTTATACATAGGTCGAATTCATATTAATACATTTTTACCATTTCAATCTATTCAATTTATAAAAGTTAAATTTTAATTTCAGAATTCAAATTCCCGGGTTTTATTTCAAATTAGTATGAATCATATATATATATATATATATATTTACATATATTTATAATAAACTCGATTCAAAACATTTGAATTTCTAAAACATCTTGTCCTTTTCAAACAAACTTTTCATTCCAAATTACTATGGTAGCAATCCGTCACTTAGAAACTTGAAAATGAATACCGATAATGTCGCGACCCATTATCAGTACTATTTTCTCGCCCCTTGAAGTGATTTTATTGCTTAACCACTTTCAAAATCCATTAAAAGCATTCTTATTCAAAATTTCCTTTAAGACAATATTATATATTTTTAAAATATTTCAAAAAATATTTTCTAAATATCCGGGATTTAAATCAACAATTCTGATCTGAATCAAATTCTTATTTAGCTTATTTGTATATTCCGTTCTCATACAAATTGTACTTGGTTTCATATAACCATTTCGATATTATAATCTCATTTGATTATAATAACAACCAACCAAATTAGTAATTCTAGCAAATTATTCCTTTTGTATCAAAAATAGTTTTTGGGCAAAATTATTTCATTTACCCATTTTAAAACCATACTATATCGAATTGCTTTGTTCGAGAGTTTAGATACACCTATCGATACAGTTGTACATCCTGTATCGACCAGAATTCATAAACCACTCAACATAATATAAAACAATTCCATATTAAATCTACAAATACGCGCTCACATATATACACTCAAATTCAATCTAGGGTATTACTAACCCGATCCCTATTGAGTCACGCCACAGAGCCAAGGTTACTACTCAACCTGGCTCTGATACCAACTGTAATGGCCCGAATTTCCATACCCTTTGGGTCGACTAATAACACCACACGTCCAACCCAAATTGCATAGAAATACGAATCATTATTAGAAAGAAGTTAGAGGATGAGAAATAGACAGAAAGAAATGTTAGAATAGAAGAAAACGAAGAATACAAATCTCACAGCGGAACGAATAAAATATATTATATAACATAACTTGTGAAAAACAAATCAGTAACTGTATATTAACATACCATTATCAGAGCACAACCGTTATTCCTGGAACAATTATAAACACCTATTTCCAGATACAACATAGTACACAACGGAAAGTATGATAGTCTATAGCTAACTGGTGAGTCCTCCTGCTTCAAACTCCTCCAAGTGAATCTGTAACATCCCGACTGCTTGACTGCCCGTACGAATATGGGCACCCAAGAGTTTAGGGAGAACAAACAAAATAAACTCTGGGTCAGTCATGGGACTGGTGTTAGTAAACTCCAACCATTGATTTAACTTTTTAAAAATCCTTTCGAAAGAAAAGATAGTCGTAAGACCGATCCACACATAAACACGGATGATTTTTACCTTACGATAACCCAAAACAATTTGATATCAAAATCAGGTGATATTATAATAGTGTCTAAATCAAATAAATAGAATCTAGCGGAACGCTTGCATCTCACGCTCCATATATAATATAAAATTAAAACCCGTAGGGCGCTTATTGGAGATTGGATTTCCAACATGGCAAGGTATGGGACCACCTTCCGATAGTGTATCTCTAGAGGCGAATACACTGGGTTCAACAAGAACTTCTTGCAACCTGGCCCACACATGACTGACCACTCATTTCGCATGAGTGTATCAAATGTATATCACCAATGGTTGGGATCAGCAACCATTTCCCGAAAGGGACAACATCGATGGATTAAAGAAGTAAATGGAATTTCTCTAGATAGGTGATTATACATCCTAATGGGAGCGACCCACATAGCCATGCTGCCTACCCGATTTTTGTCGATCCCCAATTGTGAGGCTTGAGGTTTTGAATTAACAGAACAACCCTTTCATTTTTCTCCGTCTTCATAATCTCTTCAACATAAGTTGATTCGTAAAGCTATGCCAATACGGAGTGGTTTTCAGATATTAAATCTGATCCCGGTCTCTCCATATTGACAACGGAGGTATAAAATAAATCAAAACTTTGATAGTCGGTGATTTAACTATCAAAGAAACATCCATACAATCAACGATCCTATTTCCAATTGGAAATTCGACCGATCAAGCATCAAACAACACTGGGGCCCTTTAAATTAATTCCTGATTATATTATTATTTCCAATTCCTGTTTCCCTATCTTTCGTATCCTTTTTAAGCTTGATTTCCCTCTCGATTCTTTGAAAAACATTTCCAATAAGTAATTTCTTTATTCGAGAAAATATCTCTTTTCCCCATTCAGAAAACATTTCTATATATATATATATATTAGCAAATCCTTATATTCTATATTCAGAAAATATGCCGCATTAATATTGGAAAATATTTCCAAATTCTCTTTCTTAATTCCTCATTGATCAATTCATTTCGTCTTCTATACGTAGAAAGTATCTCTCATTTTATTGGGAAAAACATTTCAAATTCTTTTAAATTAACGCGATGTTATAAACATCGTTATTATAACTTAAAACATTAACCAATTATTTACTAACCATAATGCTAACCAACCCTCACTATCGAACCTTAACCATTTCTCCATCAATCATGAAGTCAATCAAGTTGGGTATAATTACCTCTCAGACCTTAATTGGACAACATTCTCAACTTTGAAATAGTCAAAGCTCACCATTTCAAACAAACCATCGCTTACGCGACTCTCGGATTCAGTCTAAGAACACACTTCTTTTACTTTAAAACACTGATTATAACAGTAGTGTGATAATCGCTGTTTTCCCAATATTTGATTTATAAATCATTACTTTCAATGACAACGTTACAATCGCTATTTAGCTTTTATTATAATAGCAAGATTAAAATTGCTGTTAAAACGTTTGTGATAACAACAACATTATAATCGCTGTTTAGATTTACAAAAACATATATTATAACAATAGCGCTATAATTGCTGTTTAGATTTACAAAACAAATTTCATAACAACAACGCTAAAATCGCTGTTTTAAATAAAGTACCGTGTGCGACGCACACGCCTCCGTTGTTCATCTATAAACTCTGTTTATTTTAAACAATTCAAGTTCTCCTTTAAATGTATTTACAAGCTATACGTTCTTTAACATCTGAAATTAACTCAATTTGATTTCTATAAATCCCCTTTTTATATATTTTATTTGCAAACTTCTTTCTTTAAACCATTATTCTTTTTAACCATAAATGTATTTCTTTTACACATATAATCAAATCAGTTTGATTTCTACTTAAAAGTAATATCTTAACCCCATTCTACTTATAACTCCTATTCAGAATTTTTTTCATACTAATCTCATTCTTATTCCAATCATTTAAAACTTCTTTTAAAATTTTCTTTATAATTTGCTAAGTTCAAAGCCATTTCCCAATATTGATTTCAAACCCGATTCCCGCTTTTCTATATAAATTCAACTTGAATTGTCCAACGCTAAATATTCTATTAAATTTATAAACATTGTTTATAATCAATTTCTTTTTTATTTCATTTAAATGAGTTTCCGTTACCAAGTCCATTCAAAATTTAATTAGTATTTTGAAAATAAATTCCCCTTTTGAAATCTTAAATTCTCTTTCTGTATTTGAAATATAATACGGTATTTAAAATACCAAATTTCTAGGGTTGGGGTAATTTAACATAGCACAATCAATCATAGTATACACATCACAATAAATAACAAACAGTAATATAAATGTTGAGGAATCCAGTTGGATCCCTCCAACCTGTTTCCCTGCATCCACAGATGTCAGTCAACATTAATCATAGTAAATAGCGCTAAAAATTGATCAATGGTATAACTATATCAACTATTCAACCAATTTTATCAATCATTCATTCAACAACCATCACACAGTATAAATTACTATAAATAAAATTAAAAACTCATTTATATAAAAATATAAATGAGGCAGAGCTAGTGAGTTTACTCACCTCGGTTCGCAGTTGTCGATTCTGCTTTGGTTTCATTTTAGAATCAAACAGAAGTTTGATTTTATCACAAAATCTCAGTTACGTCATCCTCAACTATGTCAGTTCCACAACATAGATTTCATCGTTATGATTCCAACGGTTCCAACTTCGTATGATTCTGCTTATGTATGGAAAAATTATAACTACTACAATATTAAATGGATATTTAAAATAATTATATTTGGCTTAATTACTTAAAATATAAACCTCTAATCCTCTCCATTAGCTTAGTAACCATGTCGGAAAAGAAGACCTTCTTTCCCTGCTAATCTTCCTTTTTACCAGCTAGCTTTTAAATTTGATTTAATATGTCTTTTGAATCCAAGGGAAATGAGCCAGCACTCCTCCCAATTAGATTTGCTTGAAAATTTTAGGAAGCTTCTACTTGCCACTTTGTACGCAAAAATCGTCGGTCCTCTTTATACTCATGATCTGCTGATTTGGAAGTTCCACACCCTTGAGAGTCGTCATAAATGTTCTTCATCTTATGACCAGTAGTTTCAATATGTCCATAGCTCCATTTTGTAGCATACAGATTCAATTCAGAGTTCTGGGAATAGTTCTGGAATATGTCTTTATTAAGATCATGTTTTTAATACCCCGACATGCTTATCCCACTCTGAATCATCATGGTACTCATCCTCTTCAGGTAACGGATATGCAGAATTACCTGCTGTGCAATATGCACCTAAATTGGTCAAAAGATGACATCCATCCTCAAAAGTCATAAGATTAAATGCAAGTATACTGCAACGTAGCAAGACTTCTAATTTATTTCATTATCCTAATTACCCCTAAATACCGTGATAAGCGAATTTACGGTTCCAAAATCCCGACATCAATTCCAGGATTCGACTTTTAATACAAACGAGATCCCTTTTTTAATTAGTTCGCCAACGACGCCTCGAGAGACCGGATGCCGATCAGGATGCGCCACGTCCTTCCCCGCTCCACAAACTCCGTAACTCCCTGAGATGACCCCTTCTGAACCTGCACAGCTTCCTAATTTTCCCAAAACCTACACTTTATTTCGAGTTGGATTATTGTCGTCACGTCGCATCGGAGAACTTGTGATTCCGGTCAAAGATCGCCTTGCCAAGAAGAACGGAATTGCTTCGGAGGTCATCACCAAATATTACCTGAGGGTGGGCATCGAAACAGGCTTTGGTTGTGAGGGTAACAACTATTCATTTTTATTCCTTCGATTGAAGCAATGATATTGTGTTTTTTTTTTCTCTTTTGAGTTCGGAAGAAACAGAAAGAAAGAGCTTGAGTTTTTACTCCGAGAGCAGATGAGGATGTAAAATCTTTCTTTACTGGAAAACGAGAAAGAAGACGAAGGTATACTATATTTAAAGTGAAGGATTGTTTGAATCCCACGGCAGCAAATGTCTTGGTACCCACGGAACTGTATAATGGCTTGCAGACCACGGTATTAAGAATTGCTTGCGACTCACGGTGTGAAAACGTGCAGAGCACGTAGTGAAAAGTTTGGATGACACGGAACTGAAATGTTTACACTGTGAGGTAGCATTTATTTTATTTTATTTTATTTTATTAGCGTGTTCCCTTTCAGTTCTCTGTTGGTGCGAACGGACAGGATAGCATGCGAGGAGCATTTGATAGGAATTGTGACAATAGAGTTTTCATTGAGAACTTCGAATCATGCTAGTGCCTTTCATTTTGTCTTTGCTGATGTCTAAAATATTCCTAGTTATTTATAATTTCATTTAAAGTGATTTGTTATAAAGATATTGTTCATCGTCTTGACACTAAGGAATAACAATATATTCTTTTTATCTTTAATGTAAAATATTTATGTATATTCAGGTAGAGGTTGATTGTTATGTTGGATACATAAGATTTTCGTTCATGTCCGAATTGCTACAGACAGAAATAAGAATATGGTCATGTCCAGCGAGGTACCACGATCCCAAAAATATAATAATATCGGTAGTTTAACTCATATTGTGAAACCCCAGAATATTGATATAGGGTGCAAAATACTCCAAATAAAAAGTTGTGTATTAATTAATTAAAAATTTCAGTAAAATTCTAAAAATTATATTATAACTATGCCTCAAAAGAACCTTGTCCAAATTCAAGACCTATATTTAAATATACTTAAATAACCGTTATGGCCTATAGGTGATTCGACAGCGACTTTCTGAAAATTTGATTTGGACATAACTTTTTATTTCCGCTATGAAATCTGGATTTTTCATATTCGTTGGAAAGATATTTTCAAACAGATTCAAATATTTCTTGTTTCGCTAAAATCCGATTTATTTTGAATCTTGTATATTCATTTGAAATTTGAAATCGAATTTTCAAACTACCACGCCATTTTAAACTCGTTTTAAATTATATTATAAATTATACGTTTAAATGTCGTTTTATTAAATATATTCCTTATAAATCCTTATATAAAATTCAAATAAAACATTTAAAACAAATTTAAATATTTAGAACTCAATGGGAAAAAATCCGGGTTGTTACATCCAGTTCATCTCCGAACTTCGCAGCATCTGATAACCTGGACCTGTACAGCCCGGTCTAACCCGAGCATTTACAAAACACCGGGTCAGTCTGGTGAACCAGAGTGAGAAACTTTCACACAGTATTAAGGGGGATCATCTAACTTTATTTTAAAGTTCAAAATCTTTTTGAAAGAAACTGATAATCGTAAGACCAAAATCACACATAAATACAGAAGATTTTTTACCTTACGATAACCCAAAGCATTTTTAAATCAATATCTTTTTCGATATTATAATAGTGTCTAAATACAAGTAGATATCAATCCAGCGGAACGCTTGCATCTCACGCTCCACATATATAGTATACAATCAAAAACCACAGGTGCTTATTGGAGACTAGATTCCGACTATGACAAGGTATGGGACCACCTGCCGATAGTGTATCTCTGGAGGCGAATACACTGGGTTCAACAAGAACGTCTTGCAACTCGGCCCACACATGACCGACCACTCATTTCACTTGAATGTATCGAATGTATATCACCAACGGTTGGGCTCAAAGCACCGTTTCCCGAAAGGGACAGCATCGAAATAGATTAAATAAGCAAAAGGAATTTATCTAGATAGGTGAGTATACACCCTAATGGGAGCGACCCACATAGCCATGCTGCCTGCCCGATTTTTTTCATTTCCCAGTTCATGAGGGTTGAGGTTTGAATTTCCTTTACAACCTGGCCACCATTCACTTTGAATGCCACTTTGTCAGATCCGCCAGATATCACTAATTAACGCCCACAAAAATACTCTAATGGTTAAGCTAAGAGAACCGTTATCCTCTGCCACCAACTATGGTACGTTTGAAGAAAATAACGTACGTAATTCCTTTGGAAACACTCTATTAGACATCTGTCCATACAAGTCATCCAGGAACAGGATGAACAGAAGGCTCCCTCCTACCACATCCAAGGAATCACCCTATAGATTAGTAGCAAGTAGTCCTTGCACTCCGTAGATTCCAACCACGACGGAACCACAGTTTATCTCTGGTTACAACATCAGATATTATTAATAATTCTTCCGTTTATGAAGATCTACGGTCTTCAATGCTCCATCTATATCATCTTCTGATATCTTAATGTATTTGTTGGTCGGAATGGTTTTCGAATATAATTTTGATCCCGGTCTTTCCGTACCAACAATCGCATTGGACAGATTTGATAGTCGGTGATTTAACTATCAAAATAAACAGTGATTCAATCATGAAAATCCAATGAGTTCACTAGTTCAGTATTCAGCATCACTTGGCCATTTTTAAATTAAAAATTAAAGAATTGCAAATTAAACTTGTAAATCTTTCAATAATTTTAAAAAAATACGATATTAGATTCTAATTTAATATACGAATGCCCTCCCACTATTTCATAATAAATTCCTAATAAAATAACTTATAACCATATTCAGTTTTCACTTAATTCTCCTTTCAAGACATTCGCGACATCATTCTTCATTATTTGAATTTGGGGAAATCCGTTTAACTTATTATTCATAAAACCGCATTATGAAATATCTTTTGTTTCATTACTTGGAAACAAAATCCAAGCTTATTCTTATAAAATAAAACTCAACTTTACGTTCCTTTTCTAACTCAGAAATACCGTTATAATTTCACGCCCCCTTTTTATTTCCCCTTTTCACTTTGGAATCCTCATTATATACGTTTTCCAAATCTTCATTGCACGTTGCATTATTATTTCTGTAATGGAAATAACAAATTATTACTAACTCCTTTAACCATTACCAACTCATATCCTCCTCAGATAATTCCGATGTCGTTCAAGTTGGAGTACTTTAATTACCTCTCAGACCTTGATCAACAACGTTCATATCTTAAGGTTGATACAAGTTGTAATCCAAAAACCACTATTTCATTCTAATATCCACACAAATTCCACTTATCTATTTTATTCAAATACGGTTTCATGAATCCTTCTTTCTTTTTTCTTTTTTTTGAAAATATCTTTCTGGGATATAACCATGTTTTCCTAACTCAATAATTAGGTAATTTCTTTATAACACACCACTCTTAACTCTGCCTCTTTAACCAAACTCATTTATAATTCGGATTTGTTTACACAATCCTACGACCCACTTCTTTCACCAAATTCACTTTCACCAATTCCTTTTCAAATCCATTCAACCATTCCTGCTTTAGGAATCAAATTTAATTCCTCCTTTTTACTTAATCCCATCATTAAGTAACATTAATTTAAATTTAACGAAATAACACCTCAAACCTCATTTATATAACCCTGGTTTATTATAAACCCTTTTTCTTAATTTCCTTTGACTTAATTCGAAAAATTAAGTAACACTTATTCTAAGTTATCATATTCGCTTGAAATTCTTTTTCATAACCTTGTTAAAAATTCAAATTTAAAATAAAACCTGTTAATAACTCCTTTCACCATTCAATTGGATTTCATTCCAATCTTCGATTACCTTTTAAATGCATCTCAATTAAAAAGGATCTCCTAAATTATTATTAATTAAATAATAATTTATTTTAATTATTAACTACAGTATAAGTAGTTAATTTCTTTATTGACTAAAATAAATAGTACCTTTTAAAACCTTATTTAAGTTTAAACAATATTTATTAAACTATTTTATTCAAACCACACTAATTTAATAGTCAATCCCAAAACAGTCGATTTAGTCACTTAAAACACGGTTATCCCATTAACCGATTCCAATTAGTTCTTACTTTAAATTAATTAATAACATAATTAATTTAAATAATTCCATTTAATTATTTCTTAATAAAAAATTATCAAATTTAACCGTTAAGTTAATTTTCTATTCACTTATTTATAAATCTAATTAACACTAGAAATTTCCTTGTAAAATCAATTAATGGTTAATTATAAGTTTAAATAAAAATAATAAAAATTTTATTTCCTATTTGCAAACATATTTTCAATATAATTCAATTCAAAATCTATATCCACTTATAAAATAAATTTTATAACTTCATCTTTGCCAATTTGTCTGACGGTAAATCAAATTTATGAAACAATTGATTTCATAGGCCATATACTATCGCCAAATACCCAACCAATACCGCCCATTGGTTTAAACTAAACAGATGTTGAATTTTCAGTCAATAATCAACAATCAAATCAATCACCCCATCAGATCAGTTCATATATGGTAATATGAAAATAAATAATATATTTGTGGAATCCCGTTGGATCCCTCCAACCTATTCTTCCCTGTATACAAATCAATCATCTCAAATCAGAACATTCAATTCCATTTAACTGATAATAATAAATAATGAACATTTAACATCAACCAGTTTACAAGCAATGCAAACAATTCAAACAATTTAAACATGTTTATTTTATAAATGTGACCAATAGGGTGAGTTACCTCTATTGGATCCAATCGTTAAAATTACGATTTGGTATTTCACTGAAATTAAACAACAGTTTAATTTCATCAGTTAAATCAACCAATAAATATGTAACTAGCAAACAATCAACCATTAGCAACCAGAGCACACAAAATAAAAACCCAACTTGTATAAAATATAAATGGAGAGAACTAAGTGAGTTTAACTCACCTTGAGTTGATCTATTTCTAAAGCAGTTCGGTTACAGTTAAATTAAACGTTGTTTAACTTATCTGTAAATTCCAGCTATCCCCGTCTTGATCCAAAATAGTACCAAAATGTAGGGTTCAGTCATACAGTCCCAAAGCTTTTCGTTTCGTTCAATTATGATCAGGTAAGCACGAGTTACACAGATTATAAATTCACGATTTATTTTTAATTAATAATTTTTTTAATAAATATATATTTGCTTTTTACTTTGTAATATTAGTAACCCCGGCCGATCTACTACTTTGTTTCCAAAACTCAGCATCAGGTTTCACCGATTCCTGTTCACAACGGATATCAACATGATATTTAATAAGATATATTTAATTGTGTTAGATCAAAATTTGGACCTAACACCCAAATTGTTCTGAAGCTTATAGAGTTTCAACTGAAGAATGATTTAAAAGGAAATAACACACAGAATTTATAGTGGTTCGGCGTTAACGAGCCTACGTCCACTTTATATATTATTGATTATACTTTGAAAGCTGATACAATCAAGGATTTCTCTCAATATTTCAGTAGTTTGACAACAATGGCGGATTCAGTACTCAATATTGCCAAAAAGATCCCAAAAAATGCCAAGCTCCGGGCTATTTATAGCTGATTTTGTCAGGCGGGTCGTGGTAACACGTGGCACGAATCCCGAGAACATCGGATCGCATCGCCACCGTTGAGGAAATAGTCAAATTAGCCGTTGTGGACAGGTGTCGCGATCTGCTTGAAAATCGGATCGTGCAGATGGGGAGAATCGGTCCAAAGGACGGTTAGGGACACGTGTCGCTAGATCCGTGCGATTCGGATCGCTGAAGACTAGCTCGCGCTTGAACGGGTCAGAGGGTTCGCCATGCATCAGGGGATCGGATCGGTTCGCTCCGGGCAACAATATCAGTTCGGATCGGATCGTGTCGCATAGAGGTCTCGTTCCGCTGATGGAATGGGCGAGTCGATAGTGTGCGATACGATGGTGGGCGATCCAATATCGGGCGAGACGATGATGCAATCCATTCCTTCATGTTCTTAGAGAATGCGGTTTCGTGCTTTCTTCTTATGAATGATCCTGGGTGGCTTGGTCAAAAAGCGAGCCAACATTTTGCCCCCTCGAAGTATGTTTTATCAATGATGGAACATGCTTCGAAGCTATAAAATCGTATCTTCCCATTGAATCGCGGGTCACAAAACTCTTCTCTTTCTGGGATTTTCTCAGAATCCTCATTTCTGAATTTACCGATTCGTACCGCGGGCTCGAGTCGCGATCTGTCAGCGAGACGTTCGTTCCGTTCTTGGGTGTGCACTTGGACCTCGGAACGAAGCGGGCTCCCCCTCGAGTCGTGGTGGGCTTTTGGTTCGCGGCCCATTGGTCTTTCGTGGATCGAATAGGACAAAGAAGGGGAGACAAACGGTCGCCCTCTTTGCCTATATAAGCCGACCCTCCCCTCTTCACTTTCCTTCTTCTTTCCTTCTGCCGTATCGTTTCGCCTGCACCATCGAAGAACGAACCCAACTTTTTCAAACTTTCGAGAATTCAAGCATTCCCTCAGTTTTTAGAAAGGTAACTCCATAAAAAGCATTCTCTCTTTCCTGAACTTTTTCGACTGATTCGAGGGAGAAACGGTGGAAATCTGCAATTTTCTGAAGAAATCACCAAGTGGTCAGGGCTATCGGGCGTAGAGCTCGGAGTTCGAGGATGGGAAGGAGAGGAGGAAAACGAAGGAGGAAGAAGAAGAAGAGGGAAGGCCGGCTCGGACCGTGGTCAAGGAGAGAAGACGAAGGCGAGTGGCGAGACGAAAGATCGTGGTGGCAGCAAAGGCGCGTATCGTGGGGGTTGTAACGATTCGCGAAGGAGCGATCCCTTTGCCCTGCGATTCGATGGGGGGCGATCCCTCTGCCTTGCGATCCGAATCATAGTTAACGATACGAAGAAATTTCAAATTTTAATCGACGCCTAGTTACCATAAAATTCTGAACAGTTAGGCTAGGGCCCTGATGTTGAACTTTCTGGACTAAATGACTGCATAATTCGGCTGCATATGACGACTAACATTTTGATGATCTCGATTGCTTTCATATTTTATTTTCAATGCACACACAAGTACACACACCGGCACTTGCACACACGGGGGTCGGGTAGTATCAATCTCATTGGTCATGTTTTCTCGTCCTAGCAGCCATGTCGAATGATCATTCTTCTTCAAGATCTGCAACAGAAACCGAATCCGAGATTCCTGAACAGTACAACCCTGAAATTCCTCCAATCAATCCGGGAGGTGAAGATACTGGATCTGAGTACGAGGCCACAGAATCAGATCCGTCCGAAAGTACTTCATCTAGCGCAGAGTCCGAGATAGACGAACGAGCTCCCGACGAGATTCCCGGTGCGCTCGGAATAGATAAATTCTCTGATTCTTTAGCATCTAAGCTCGACGATATAAAGCTTAAGAGAATCTGCTTGAGACACGGAATTGCTTGGGATGACGTCTTGACACCCGGAAGCGAAGATAGACCCCACCTAGCTCCGGAAGGATATATGGCAATTAGCCGGACCATGTGCTTGGTAGGAGCTATTCCTCCGTTCCCTCCAATTGCCATTGAAACTTTAAGAAGACTGGGTATTGCTCCGATGCAACTTCATCCGAACGCCTACGCATCTTTATACACCCTATACGTTGCATATGCGGAGATCCTACATGCCGAACTTAAATTCAGAGATTTGACATTCTTCTTTCTTTTCAAGCACCGTTCTTCGGCAACTCCAAATTTCTCTTTCTTTGAATCAGTGGCGAATAGGAAGGTTCTGTACGATGGGTATAGCAATATAGGGGACCGAAGTACTTCAACGGGGGCTAGCCCAGTCACTTCAGGATTGTCAGAACTAGCCATCTTTGCCAACTTGTCTGCCTGCTGATTCTCTGACCGCGGAATATGAGATATGCTGTAGTGATCAAAATCATTCAGCAGTTCTTTCACTTTCTTTAAGTATAAAATCAATCTTGCACTTTTAGCTTGGAATCTTCCAGTGACTTGATTCACAACTAACTTGGAGTCGCAGAAGATGTTCAGCTTTGTGACTTCTAGTTCCTTTGCAATCTTTAATCCGGCTATCAGAGCTTCATATTCGGAATCGTTGTTAGTGGCATGAAACTCCATTCGGATTGCATAGGTTATCAATCGTTTCTTGGGGGTTTCAAGCACTATTCCAGCGCCGGATCTTTCGTCGTTCCTAGCGCCATCAGTATACAATCTTCAGGCATTGGGATCGAAAAGTAACTCTGAAGGATCAACTTCCTCATTTGCTATATCTTCCTCAGGGACAGTGAACTCTGCTATGAAGTCGGCTATCACTTGCCCCCGAATTGACCGTCTGGGCTGAAAGTTCAAATCAAATTGACTTAGCTCAATATTCCATTTGAGTAACCTTCCAGATACCTCTGGTCTCTGTAGAACTTGCTTGAGTGGATGATCGGTGTATATGGTGATAGGATGTGCCTGAAAATAATGCCGAAGTTTTCTAGAGGCGATCAGTAAACTATACGCCAACTTTTCTATCCATGGATAATTACGCTCTGCTGCTGTCAATTTTTTGCTCACATAATACACAGGTCTTTGGACCTTATCCTCTTCCCTTACCAATGCTGAGCTGATCGCATGGGATGACACTGCCAAATACACGAATAAATCCTCGTGATCTATTGGCTTAGATAAAATCGGAGGCTTCTCCAAGTGCCTGAGCAAATTCTGAAACGCTTCTACGCAGTCAGGTGTCCATTTAAAGTGGCGTTTTCCTCGCTTTATTAATTCGAAGAATGGGATGCACTTATCCGTAGCCCTGGAGATAAATCCGCTTAGCGCGGCCACTTTTCCGGCAAGGCTTTGCACATCCCTAATCTGCCTAGGTTCCTGAATGTTTCTGATTGCCGCGATCTGGTCTGGATTAATCTCAATACCACGGGAACTGACGATGAATCCCAAGAATTTTCCAGAGGCAACACCGAACGAACATTTGGTTGGATTGAGTTTCATTCCGTACTTTCGAAGAATGCCGAACATCTCTGCCAAGTCAGTAGTGTGTTGAGAAGATTGCTTGGACTTAACCAACATATCGTCGACGTATACTTCCATTGTTCTCCCGATCTGGTTATAAAACATTCTGTTGACTAAGCGTTGATATGTAGCGCCCGCATTCTTCAAGCCAAAGGGCATCACCACATAACAATATAATCCCAGATCAGTGATAAAACTAGTGTGCTCTTGATCTGGAACATGCATCGGAATCTGGTTATATCCTGAATAAGCATCCATAAATGAGAGAAGCTCATGACCTGCCGTTGAGTCTACCAGCTGGTCAATCCGGGGCAACGGGAAACTATCCTTTGGACAAGCTTTGTTCAAATCTGAGAAGTCGATACATGTTCGCCACTTCCCGTTGGCCTTCTTTACCAGGACTGGATTCGAAATCCAGTCTGGGTAGGTCGAGTCTCTGATAAATCCATTACTCTTTAGCTTTCCAACTTCTTCTTTCAAGGCAGCAGACCTCTCTGGGCCCAGCATTCGCCTTTTTTGCTTTACTGGAGGATGCTTAGGGTCAATGCTCAAGGAATGGCTCATGATTGATGGGGATATCCCACACATGTCCGCGTGGGTCCAAGCAAATACATCCAAATTGTTTTTTAAGAAATCCGTCAATTCTTTAGCAAGATTCGGACTTAACTGGGATCCAATCTTAAGGACCTTCTCCGGGTCACTGTCATCGATCGGTACATCCACAGTTGTCTCGTTGGGAGTCGCCATTCTGCCCCCGGGTTCTTGATCCTCTCTGGGATCTATATCCTTGAGCGTCTCTCTGGGCGACTCTCCAACGACTATCCTCTTTGGTTGCTATAAGGTCTCTGCCCCCGAAGGGGGAGAGGTGCCTTTAGTTTCGATATCCCCTCCATTACGAAGTAACTTTAGTTCAGCAACATAACATGCTCGCGCAGCAACTTGATCCCCTCTGACGATACCAATGCCAGCTTCTGTGGGGAATTTCAATAACAAGCACCAGGGGGCTATACAGGCTCTGAACTTTGCGAGGGCCGGTCGACCCAAGAAGGCATTGTAGGGCGATTCAACATCCAAAACCACAAAGGGAAGGATTCTCACTCTCTGGCGTTCTCCTATCCCAAGTGTAACTGGTAACTCTACATAACCCATTGGAGCGGTGGATGCTCCGTTGAATCCACGGATCCATCCTTGGCAGGGCTTCAAGTCTTTTATTTCGAGATTCATCTGGTCAAAGGTCTTTTTGAAAAGAATATTGACGGAACTCCCGTTGTCCACTAAAACCTTATGGACAATGGCTGGACCAATAGATACTGTAATTACAAATGGATCTTCTGTCGGAGCATGAACTCCAATGCTTTCTCGTTCTCGGAAGACGACATCGTCGGTCATCATCTTTTGCTGCTTCACCGGGATACTGTCCTCAGGGTCGCTACACTCCCCTACCTCGAGGTGTTGTTTGGCTGCGTTGACGTATTGATCCAACGCCTTGGAACTATGCCCGGCGAAATAAAGTCCTCCGATTACGGTATTGATAACAATGTTCTTTCCCTTTTGCTGGGCAGTCGGCCTAGCAGCAAGTTGATTCTGGTTCTGATTTGGGGCCTGCACTGCTTGCCCCCTGTCCCTGGGCGTTACTTTGTATTCATCTAGCTTTCCTTCTCGAAGCAGCCTTTCGACTACATCTCTTAGGTGACGGCATTCATTCGTCGAATGGCCGTGAATCTGATGAAAGAGGCAAAACTTCCCCGTTTCACGCTCTTTCTCCGTCGACTCTCTGGGAGGTGGCCTCTTATTCTGGAGGACTTCATACGCATCCATGAAGATGTTTTCCAGAGTATCATTTATTGGTGTATAACTTTCAAAGGCCCTGGGACGAGTCCTTCTCTGGGAGTCGTTCCCTCGGTTCCTCTTCCGGTTGTTACCGTTACCATTATTATTGTTGTTACCTGGCTGACGACCACCCTGATTCTGATTTCCGACATTTACTTCAACTTTCCCCGAGCTGTCTCCTGTCTGCTTAATGGCGACATTGCTCTGGATTTCCTCCTTATTGGCTGTTTTTTCTTTTCGGTTAGCATATACCTCTTCCCGGCGTAAATGTACGTTGGCTTTCTTGTAGAATAACTCTCTAGTGTGGGGTGGTTTGCCTGCCAGGTATCTCCCAAATTCAGTATCCTTATCTACTCCGTCAATCAGTGCTGCGAGAACGGTCGGTTCATGGGGATCTTTAACCTCAGTAGCGGCCAAATTGAAACGATCCAGGTACACCCTTAAACTCTCGCCTGGTCGCTGCTTGACAAGGAACAAATCGATCACACTTTTTGTCTTCTGTGCGTAGATACGGAATTGTTCCACGAACTTCTCACTCAACTCCCTGAAGCTAGAAATCGATCTCGCCGGCAAACGAGTAAACCATAACAAAGCTACATCCTCCAGGAATATGGGAAACGCTTTGCACTTAACAGCGTCAGAGGCTGCGGCAGCGGTCATTGACCAAGAGTATCTCATCAGATGCTGGACGGGATCAGATCTTCCCACGTATCGGTTCATTTGTGGCATGTTGAAACGCCTTGGAAAAGTCGCATCCAAAATATCATCAGTGAAAGGGGTGTGACTGCGGTCGATCCCCCAATCTTCATTTCGTTGTCCACGGCTATCTGCCAGAATCTGGTGAACCATGGCTGCGACATTTGCACTGGTCAAAGGAGGTTCAGGGTCAGTGCCTCTGGCCCGGCGGAGTTCTCTGATCTCTCTTCGGGGAGCGGTCGCAAAATCCGAGGCTCGGATAGGGCTTCGTTGCCCCCTATTATCATGAGTATGTGCGCGGCGATGGGGCTGAGGTAGTCTGTTATGCACAGGACTGTCCATATCTCGAGCCCTGGGAGCTGTAGCTTGATCACTCACATTACGGTTTGAGGACCCCGCCCCCAGCGCTTCTTCTTCCTATGATGGCAGGGTTCCGAACCGAAGCTGTTCTATGTTTTCGGCTCTCTCATACGGTCGTCGCGGAGGTCTCGGCGATTCTTCAGACGAAGAAGAATATACTGGGGTGAGTGGACGAACCGGCGATGTTCTTTGCCTTGTTAGCTCATCAAGTCTTCTATCCATAGCAGTCAGATTTTGTCGCAGGACGGAGCTTTCCGCCTTTGGGCGGCCAACTCATCAAACAATCTATCCCACATTTCGGCGAAGCGAGAGAGATCCCCCTCAGTGACAGGAGCAGCAGGATCATATTGGTCATCATCACTCTCTCTTATGCGCAAAGAGCTCGAGCCGGGTCGAGCAGATGGGCCAGGACGATAGGAGCGGGTCATAGGTTCCTTTCCGGGTCGAGTTGTAGTCTGATCATCAATTCGGATAGCTGCGGTTCGTGGATGGCGACTCGCTGCGCCCCCCTGAGGTCGACTCGTGGTCGTGGTACGTGGAGGCTGCGAGGCGTTACCTCGGGATCGAGTAACAACCCCTTCAGAGGCCCGGATCGTCTCGTTCTCATCGACTCGGAGCGTGGTGTCTTCATCGGATCGGTTCGCCCCCTGCGCTCCGCGATCCAGAGTTTCTTTATTTCCCAGCTCGTGCACACTCTCTTCAATCGTTTCGTTGGTCTGTGAAGCTCGCACTTCCTTAGATCTTTTTCCAGCCATGATATCTGAATCGCTGGAATCTTCAAAGAACTGAATAGTGAAACTTTAGGACTGATTTCTCAGTGAAAGCACCAAAATGTTAGATCAAAATTTGGACCTAACACCCAAATTGTTCTGAAGCTTATAGAGTTTCAACTGAAGAATGATTTAAAAGGAAATAACACACAGAATTTATAGTGGTTCGGCGTTAACGAGCCTACGTCCACTTTATATATTATTGATTATACTTTGAAAGCTGATACAATCAAGGATTTCTCTCAATATTTCAGTAGTTTGACAACAATGGCGGATTCAGTACTCAATATTGCCAAAAAGATCCCAAAAAATGCCAAGCTCCGGGCTATTTATAGCTGATTTTGTCAGGCGGGTCGTGGTAACACGTGGCACGAATCCCGAGAACATCGGATCGCATCTCCACCGTTGAGGAAATAGTCAAATTAGCCGTTGTGGACAGGTGTCGCGATCTGCTTGAAAATCGGATCGTGCAGATGGGGAGAATCGGTCCAAAGGACGGTTAGGGACACGTGTCGCTAGATCCGTGCGATTCGGATCGCTGAAGACTAGCTCGCGCTTGAACGGGTCAGAGGGTTCGCCATGCATCAGGGGATCGGATCGGTTCGCTCCGGGCAACAATATCAGTTTGGATCGGATCGTGTCGCATAGAGGTCTCGTTCCACTGATGGAATGGGCGAGTCGATAGTGTGCGATCCGATGGTGGGCGATCCAATATCGGGCGAGACGATGATGCAATCCATTCCTTCATGTTCTTAGAGAATGCGGTTTCGTGCTTTCTTCTTATGAATGATCCTGGGTGGCTTGGTCAAAAAGCGAGCCAACAAATTGCTTTAATTAATATTATATTAATTAAATTTAAATTATCCTTTAATTACTTCCCAATCAGTACTGGCCGTCTTCATCCATCCTTTATCTTCGTTCGCTCCCTTCATTATTGCATGTTTCCAGTTCATCACCCTTTTGTTTTGCACCCTGCTTCACTTCATTTTCTACGTAGCGTTTTAATTGGTGTATAAAATACTGCTCGCACCTAATCCTTCCCATTTGAGTTTAAAAAATAGGATCCGGTTGTTTTGCTTCCAGGGCCTGTAAACATTGGTAATTAAGTTAATATAAAATAACCCTTAATTATAAGATTTATAACTTAATTACGGTTTACTCCACTATTTCAAGAATTTGGGTCCGTCTCTCTTTGTTTTAACGCGATAGAGAATCGAAGCCTTCAATCCGTTCAGTTTGTTCCCTTCTTGAATCCGTTGTTCCCAGTTTCCCAAAAGTACTGCTCTTTGTTCAAAACCTTTGGGATTCCATAATTCGCGCACAGATAGTCTCGAAACTCCCCATTGCTGCACCCTAACGCCAACGCCTGAGCACCATCGGTGACTACCAAGACAAACGCCCCTTCGCCTTCGACACATGGTCCAAGTCTTGTTGAATTCGGTCTCGTCTTCTGGCTGTGACAACCGAGAAACATGATCATACTCGTTCATCATGTTGATCTTGATGAGCTCTCAGATATCAATGAAGAAAGTTTTTGAAAATATACGATATATGTGGAGCGATTTGAGGTTAAAGGAATTGAATTTTGGTCGTTCATTTGTTACAGAAGGCGGCGCTATTTGTTTGACCATGAAGAATGATTTCTAGGGTAACCAACTGTTGGGGTATATGTAGTATAAGGGATATATTATTTTATTATTTTAATAACTTAACAATGAATTAATGTTTTAAACTACCACAAACGACTGCTGATTGTCGATAAAAATGCTAATCCTAGCATAAAAAAATATTCTGGAACCAATGGGATAGGTTTCGTCGAATTCCGACATCGTTTGTGAAAGGCCCTTTAAAATTATCGATGAAAAATCAAGTGTTTAAAATTCCTATAATTACAAAAAAAATTCCAATAAATATGAAACCTTGACATTTTACTAGACCTCTTCCTTACGGATCCAACGAAATTTATTTCGTCCAAATCGGAGTTCATTTGTCGGTCGTTTATTCATTTAAAGTTACCCCTGTCTGAATTGACCAAATAATATAGTTGATTTGGGCGTTTATCACTGCCACGACCAAATAGTAAGTCCGATTGACATGGAAATTGAAATCCCACAATACTTAATTAATATGAATCCAACAACACCAGTTTCATCGCATTCTGAGACTGTTTCCCAGTACGCTATTTTTACACCACCGCAATGCCATTTTGGACACCAAATTATCCGGTCTCCAAAATTAACAAACTATATATGTATCCTGACTCTAAATGCCAATACGAACTCAACGGAACTAGTTTCGTGGCCTAATTCGATCTTCTGCTCAAGTTACACTCAAATATCTCTCTATTAAATTAATTTAATTTAATTACGCGCTATAGAAAATAACTAAGCGTTTACGACTACCGTGGTCACATACGACATCAGTTTGCCATGCAATTCAACATCGTACAATAATTTAACGTTACGGTTCCAATGACACTAATTTCATCGAAATCGGGGTCCATTTGCAAAATTGCTATTTTAAATGCCTATATTTTAAATAACAATTTCCATAATTACTATTTCAAAATTTAATTTGGCCATAACTAACAATCTATAAGACGAAATCTTGATTTTTCTCTTTCGTATGAAAATTATAGTCGACACGATCCCAATGTTTCTTGTTTTATAGAAATCCAACTTATATCGGATCATGTACATTCAATTGAGTTCAAAACTCCATGCTGCGAACTTCCATGCCATTTCGAACTCGTTTTATAATTATATAAATATATATTGTTTGAACTTCATTTTAATAACGAATTAAATATTAAACTCCATTAATATACCAAATCAAATATTTAAAATAATAAATTAAATAAATTATTTAACTGCCAAAAATACGGGTCGTTACAACTGTAATGATGTATGATATGAAATAAGATGTGTAATGATGTTATGGTAATAATATATAGAATGATTTGATGATGATATGTATTTCTATAAAAGGTACTTAAAGTAATATCTAACTATTATGCATACAATAAATTATTTGAATCAAACAAGGATAATGTTATTTTCTAGACTTAGGTTAATTATACTAATGAAAGAGATTGAAATAAAGATAAGAGTTCAATTAAAAAATATTCATGATAAATAGTAAAATATTCAAAATAATTATGGAGTTAAATAATATTAGTAGGGTAAATATAGTAGGAATTGAAGATCTTTCTAAAGAGAATATAAAATTTGTATAATATAAAGTAAGCTATATAAACATATATACATAAGTATATATAAAACTATTTTAAAAAGAACTTAAAATTTAATTTATGAGAAATACATCAATAATTTGATACAAATCAATTTTAAGTTTAAACTTTAGAAATCAAAACATATTTATTTGCTAAAAAACCATTTATATTTATGAAGAAATCTATAGTTATAAAACCATTATAAAGTAATGTATAAAACTTCTTGTGTTTAAACTACTTAAAAAAAATCGTGTATATATATGTATTTCTTTATATTAAGTTAAATATACAAGTTTTATAAATCTTAATAGGAAGTCAAAATAAGTATTAAGTTACAAATAGTGAAACACCCCACCTCTGTTAGGGTCACTCTCTAAGGGAATGCCCTAATTTTGGTGGAGGTTTATAAGTATAAGTCACAGATATACAAGACAGATATAAGAACACATATTTTTGAACAGCGGAAAACAACAACTTTTATTTCATTAAAATACGTGTTACACCAACCATACCATAATTGTCTTACAATACTTCCAAAAACATAACATCTTCATAACTGTCTTGATTACATTATTTAAAGAAGCATAAAGAAAACATAAATAAACTGCAAAAGTCCCATAGTTGTTGTCCAAAGCCATAGTCCAAAACGAAAAGATCCAAGCAATACATTCTTTCTCTTCAAGCTGGATATGAAGGCTGGTCAAGCTGCGGTATTCCCTCCCTGTGGACCTAGGGGGGGGGGGGAAACGGAAGAAAAGAAGACGAAAGAAAAGTAGAGTCAGACATAAAGCCTGAGTAAGTCTAGGACTATTCAGTCTATGAATAAAGAACTGGGTATGATAAGTATAAACTAGAAATGGGAAAGCACCATAAACTTAGTTAAGTTGTCAAGGGTCGAATATACTATCGTACCCCATATTAATCACTGTACCCATATAAACTAGTTCCCAACGGGCACCCCATAATCAGGGTGAAGTGATCCATTTTATGATGATCGGCTCCTACTCGCATAGTTACATGTGTCTTACGGCCCCCGATGTTGTAGTTACCTATGTTGGTCCCACCATGGGGTGTATCAAGTCCCATGGTGGCGGCCCGACACAAACGTAGAATGCACAGGTATGCTACTGGTGCCCAGTGCCTTATTTTTCTGCGCCGGAGTGTGTGCACGCCCGCACCCCGTTAGAACCTACACTGCTGCACCACCGCCGTCGATTTGACCTCTTACAGTCAGCCCAGTAATCGTGCCCCACCCTGCCTAGTTTCAGGGTATCATGATATGCCTTGTAGGGTTACTGCTGAAAAGGGTCCCCCACTACTAGGTTTTCTATTTCTAGCCAACATGCTAAGTTGGTTAAGTGTTTTATAAACCTAACCCCCAATCAGTCTGTTTAGTTTAGCATGTTCCATTTTGATTAAGTATTAATATAATTTACTTAATCCTATCAATCCTGACTCAGCCTTAATTGTCTTATTAAAGCCTTGACCTCTCACATTAGACAGGTATTGTTGTGGCTGCCTGTTGCCGGTTGGGTCCGGGCAGTCTTACGCCACAACTCAGTCTAACCTCGGGTCCTTATTGGGCTCCGTGTTTAACCACCCACATTGGATAGGTATTGTTGTGACTACTGGACAGCTGGGCGGTTCCGGGCAGGTTTACATCACAACTCAATCCAACCTCGAGTTAAACACATCGTATTTTTCTACATTTACATATTTTGTCTCTTTTCTTTTTATATGTAAATATTTGCGGCCCATTATTCAAATTCATCTTTATTAATTAAGATTTATTTATGCCACTTAATTGTTTTTCAAAGTTTTTGGCGTGCGTCAAACATGCCAACACATATGTTCTATATTTCAGCCCAAACGTCATTACCCCCGTTTTATACATTCGTTCCAATGTAAGGTGTGTTGGGTTTAATACATTAAACCCAATTTAGCCATATGAAAAGGGGAGGCTATAACATGGTGTTTATAAGGTGACATAAAAAGGGGAGTGTGAACGCATGAACTTGCAACATAACGATCTAATTAACATAAGATAGGCATATGTGAACTTGCAATTGTAACAACATATAATATAAGCAATACTTAAACATGAATCATTCTATTCACACAATAATGGTGTAAACGAAACATGTAGTCATGGCATAAATAGTACTTAAACATGAACCACTCTAATCATATAATTATGGCATAATCATAATTGAACATGAGTCCTTATATGGTCATGGCATAAACATAATTGAATATGAATCCTACTATTCATATAATCATGGTTTTTGTCCTATCTATGTAACTTGTAAGGGGATGTAATTCTAGTGTAATTTCTAATGTAACTTATGTGCCAAATATATTATCATATGATTAAGATAACAACATAAGCTTAGAAAACATGATGCCAATTTCAACATAACCTTCATATGAATCATAATACTTAGGTGAATCAAATTACACTAAAGATGACCGTAGAATTTTACATCATGTTGTCATAACAATAGATCATAGACTTGCATGAATTTCAAAATAAACTATTACAACATATAGTTGTTGTTTCAACATAAATCTTATACTTGCATTTACCAAATGGGTATTGTAAATAACTACCACAAACATGTAGTTTTCAATATGAATCATACGCTTGCATGAGTCCCAATCAAAATTCCACAACATGTGGTTGTCAGCATAAACCATATACTTGTATGAATCAAACCATAGCATTGCCAAATCGTTTAGAATCAAAATAACATACAAATATAAGTCATTATCGCCACAATTCCATTTCGTTTCCAACGCAAATCGCGTACTTGCAAATATCCAATCGTATACCATAATATTCCCAAATCGTTTTGCATCAAAGCAACATACAAATATAGATTATTATCGCCACAATTCCATTTCTTACATTACACAAATCAACACAATTATTTAATTCACATCGGAATAGCACTCTACTTACAGCGTATGACGAATCTTCAATTCAGGAATCTGAATTCTGAATTTGGAGATGCTATCCTTTGTTGTACGCGTTGCTTTGATTTGATTAACGTTGCTTTAAGCTTTGAATTATCTCCTAGTTGTCTCTCTATTTCTGACGGCTATCCTCAGTCTCTCCTCAGCAGCATGACGGTCTCATCTCCATTTTAGTTTATGTGAATTAGGGTTAGTCTTAGGTCCTTTTTATAGAGTTTGTGAGTTGATTTAGACCGTCGATGAAGCTTGGTTCAGTAATAGCCGTTCGTTTGAAGGAGAGACCAACCAGGAGCTGACACCTAGCCCTAGTGACAAGGCAAGGCTCAGAAAATCGACCAAACACAGACCTGGCCAGCCAGGACTTGACCAGACCTGACCAGCAGGTCATTTTTGACCTGGGCGCACTTGGCAGGTGCGCCAGGTCAAAAATGTACTGGCGCACTTCCCAAGTGCGCCAGTTCATTTTTGTTTTGGCGCACTTCCCAAGTGCGCCAGTGCATTCTGACCCGTTTTCTGGTTTTTCGCCCAACTTCGTTCGTCCCTATCTTCTTCATACGATATCCGTTTTACGCAAACTCAGACTCTATCTCAAGCAGAATTCCGAGACGAACGCAATGGCGTATCCCGTTTCCCTTAATTCTCTGATTTGAAATTAGTTTTATACTTTAATTTATGAATTTCACAGTTATAAAATACACGGGGTGTTACATTCTCCCCCACTTAAAAGGATTTCGTCCCCGAAATCTTCAAGTTCAGGAAGAATGTACATCCTAACATCCAAACATCCATCTACTCATCCATCAAACACGAGCATCCATTGTCCTTAAAAGACTTCTAATGCTTCATGATCATATGCGAAGTGTGTGTGTACATGTACTTATCTAATGCAAAATCAGGCGGTCTACTGATTCAGTTGACCTCCTTAATGCAGATTATGTAAGTGTGAGACGACCCGATTTCCCGTTCTCACGGAAACAAGGTTATCTTTGGAATATAACACAGAAACATATAATAGCAGAACAGAATTAAATAAATACACCAGAATGAACAACAAAATATACTGGATAAAAGTAATCATCAGAGTTACACAGTATACAGGATCTTACTTAGTACAAATACAGTTCAGCTATACATAAATGTCTACAGCGGAAATAAACAAAATATGTACAATAGGAGCTGAACAGCATAAAAAGAAATAAATGATAGAATCCATCTTCAGCTCCAGCTATCCAGAAAGAACCAGCTAAACCTGAATACAAGGCTGCCCGTGTAGAAAAAGGGGCACCCGAGTTTGAGAGTGAAACAAACTACGAGTCAGTCATGGGACTGGTATGAGAAATCTACTCAACACATATATAATTGGCTAATCACAGGACCACGCCACTTTCGTGGAACGGGTTTACTCCATTGGATTGCCAGTGCTTTAAAACAAATCTTTCCTTTAAACATCGATATGCTTTTTATAAAAATGAAGCCATTATAAGACTCAGTTCCCATCACACAATGCAACGCAAACCGGAGGATAGAGTCTTACCTTATAATGGCCAAAATATGATTGATACGAATAAAACAAAAGCATTTGGTATTATGACTAGTGTTTATATGTTTCAAAACAATTTCAATCATAACTATCAATCATAGACGGCATGGGTACCATATATCATGTCGCCATATATATATACAATCAAAACCGCACGATGTCGTATTTGGAAATTGGATTTCCGTCATGAACCAAGGCAAAAGATAGTCCTTACCGAATTCGAGACGCTCTAGCCCGCCCCTCAGGCAAGCGCGCAGGCAAGCCTTGGATCGTCAGGGCCGGTCCACCGATGTGGATTATTATGCCTGAACAATACGTTTCCCCGCCCTTTGGGGCGTAAACGAGCCAACGAATGACTCCATCGGACCCGGATCGTCCGATCAAGCCGAGGCGCCTCGCAACAGCAACAACCACATAGGTGAAAAGTATATAAATGTCAGGGCTGGTAGGTCACTGACACCACCCTAGCTAGAAAGAAACGCATGTCCTCCCTGAGGTCCTTCCTCCCGTTTTAGGTTCATACCGGGGTGTGAGGCTCGCGAATTCACGTTATACACAAAGCTACGCCACACAGGCGGTGCTTTGATCATCACCACAAGACTTTGCTTTTCAACAGAAGCCCTGATCACTGCATCTTAGCATGCCACACAGAATAAATCCTATGTCAGACACACAGTCCATTTACAAGTCCGTTCTGGGTCTGAACGAAACCGGAGGCACTAAATACCTCGCAAACCCTTCGATCAACACGTACGTCTGGACGATCACCACTCATTATCCATATTTCGGGATGCCTCCCAATCAGGACCTCGGTTACCATCCAAACGAGGTGAAGATCTCCGGTCTTCGACCACCGTCTTCATCTTCGAATTTCAATCGTCGGTCAATTATTCGAAATGAGAATTAACTCGGCCTTTTCAAATAATTCACGTATATTTAGAATTTCAATTCGATTTATTTCAATGGTTAAATTATTCGACAACACCAATTTTGTTCTTTAATGTAATTTTCACACCAAACACATTCAACCATCAAATATCACATAAATCAAGCAAATTCAGTTTATTTCCATTCCATATCGCTTATGATATTTTATAACTATTTATCGCTATTTTTATTTATTTTAAAATAGCCATTTTATTCAAAACGACGCTTCGGGCCATAAGGCGGCCGTGGCGCTGTTTTTCTTCAGATTTGATTTACACATATCTGAAAATCTAACCGTTGGATCTTTACAAAAATTACATCATTAGAAAGGTCTTTTTAAAACGAATCCAACGGTTCCAGTTTCGGGAAAATCCGACGGTCGGATCTCCCGGTACAATCGTTTGAAGTTTCGATTTCAAATTACGAACTGCAGCGTCGTTATTCGATTAAATATAATTCTATTTATATTTATATATAAATAAAATCGATTCTGGCGCTGTTTTTCTTCAAATTTGAATTAAACATTCCAGACAATCCAACCGTTGGATTTTTACAAGGTTGGTGCCGTTGGAAAGATTATTCCAAGGCGAACCCGACGGTTGAGATTTCGGGAAATTCCAATGGTCGGATTTCCCGTACTAGTCGTTTGAAGTCACGGTTTCAAAATACGAACTGCACGGCCTCGTTTCGTTTTAATTTTATTTATATTTATATAGTTATATAAATATAGTTCATTCAATGATTTCTATATCGTTTTCACTTCTAAAATTTTTCTAACACCTTAAATTTTGGAAAAATTTCGCCATAACCTCCCCTGCACCGGGAGCGTCGGGAAATCGCAAATAGCGTCCCGGTCCTTCTAATCTCAAAAAGAAAAAGAAAAAGCCAAGCGGCTAGCCAATCAGGCTCAAAATCATCACCCAAACAAATCAGTAAATGTGTACCTATTTGTCGGGCACAAAATTTTATTCCTCTTCTCTAGCCCCTTTGCTATAACCTGTTCAATGAATATTGCATGTACATATATATACAGTTCATGTCATTTTTCATTTTCTATTCAACTTCATATTTGATTTCTATTTGGTTTAAAAACTCCATTCATTCTAATGTTACATAAATAGGTGCAAATCATTTCATTAGCTAATTAATGAATATTTCAGCTCATATATGTTTATTTTGAACAAGCGGCTATTTTTAACACTTCACATTTTAACGATTTATGCATACAATAAAAATGTGATTTTTATTGTAAAACAATTCATTTCAAAACACTATTTTTCTATATAGTTCATATAGTCTATAAAAGGTGATTTTTATTATCAAACAATTTATTTCAAAATATGAATACCATTCAACACATGAATTTCTAAACAACGAATGAATATCAATTCAACACATGAATGTTTCTATAGTTTTTATATATCGATAAAAATGTGATTTTTATTATCGAACTATTTATTTCAAAATATGAATACCATTCAACACATGAATTTCTAAACAACGAATGAATATCAATTCAACACATGAATGTTTCTATACAATGAATAAATATAGTTTAAGCATATGAAAATAATTCAAACACACAAATATTATTCAAAATTTCGGCAGCATAACGGCAGGGTAGTTAAACCGGCACCGTCCCTAGTACGGCTCCTCGCTCTACCTTAAAACCTCGCGGTTTTTGACAATGGGAAACATGCATCTAGTTCGCACGCAGGCGGCATGTATATATTTATTTCAATTCCACAAACTAATCCTATGTGGTTTCAACCAAATATTTCACAACCACCAATGGGTATTTTTCAACCACAATCAACCAATATCCATCACAAACAATCCCAAACAATCATCCAATTTTCACAACAATTTCAACCAATAAATATCGTCCATGGTTTGTGGACGAGGGGGCGTATATATATATATATATTTATATATAGCAATTTATATATAGCTATTCACTTTCATTTCACACGTTATATATATATAAGTTTTAAATCAGAAATCTCACCAATAGCTATCCAACTGCACGACACTTCACTTATAGAAATCTTCGCCTTTTGTCGCTTTCGCCCGTATTCTCTACATATGTAAAAATAGAATTTTTACTATGCTATTCAATATATAAAAATCGAACTTTGACTTCGCTATTCAATATATAAAAATATGATTTTTACTGTTGCTTTCAACATATAAAAATATGATTTTTCAACATATAAAAATATGATTTTTATTTTCGCAAGTTCCAATCTTTTTCTACTAAAAGATTAAACCTTTTTCCTATTTTAAAGTTCAAAATAAAATCAGTTTTTCTCTTTTATAAAAAAAACAGTTTTTATTCTTTTATAATTCAGTTTTTTATACTTTTAAAAAACTTCAGTTTTAAACCTTTTATAAAAACAGTTCTAACTTTTCTAAAAATTTCAGTTTTTATTTTTTTCAAATGCAGTTTTTTTATCTTTATAAAAAATGCAGTTTTTAAATCCCTTTTTATAAAAAAATGCAGTTTTTAAATCCCTTTATAAAAAATGCAGTTTTTATAATTTTTTTTTTTATAAAAAACCTCAGTTTTACTTAAGAAAAAAAACAGTTTTTATATCTTTAAGAAAACAGTTTTTTTATAAATGAAAAAAAAAACAGTTTTAAATTCTTTAAAATCAGTTTATAAATGTATAAAAATAAAATCAGTTTTAAGTTCTTTTAAAATCTGTTTTAACCCTTATAAAAAATCTGTTTTAAACCCTTTAAAAAAAAATCTGTTTTAATACCCAAAATCAAAATTATTTTTAATGAATTAAAATAAAAATAAAATACCATAAAATACTTACAGTAATTAGAAGAAGGGGGGGGGATGACGGCCAGGCTCGCGGCAGGAGGCGGAGCAGGCGGTGGCGTCTCGATGCTTTGGGGCGCGCTGGGTTTCGATTGGGGTCGCGATGCTACGATTTGCGTCGAGGCTCGAGGGCTTCGGCTCTTCGATCCATGAAGGGGGGGGGGGGTGTTCGGCGATCTGAGGGGAGGCGGCGGCGTGGGGCAGGCGGCTCTGGCGATTCGATTAGGTTTTGTTTTTTTTTTTTTTCTTTTCCTTCTGAAAATAAAAGGGAACGGGGGGGCCAGCGGGAGATAAGGAGGGAGGGAGGGAAATTAAAATATTATATTTTTTTTTTTTTTTTATTTAATTATTCAAAAAGTTGACTTTTACTTACGACCTCGAAACGAGGCCCACCGCCTGTCGTCCATAGCGTTTTACCCCCATTCCGAACACAATGGGATATGTATCGCAAGCTGGTTTGATCATTACAATCGGTTTCCTTTTGAATTTACATTTAAATCACTATATTGAATTTTAAACGCACATTTCAAATTACTGGGGCCACATACTAACTAGAAAAATTCTAGAAAAATATTTTCTAGCTTCGTATTGACGATACGGTCCTAACAAAACTAGTTTCGTCGAATTCTGAGACCGTTTGCAAAATGGCCAATTTCCAGTCGATTAAAATCAACTGAAACTGGTCAAACGCGTTTTCCTTTGCCACGCTCACATATTGGTTCGAAAAATTATGAAATTTGAAACCTAGCAATAACTTGACACTGCGGATCTAACAAAAGTGGTTTCGTCGAAATCCGAGGTCGTTTGCAAAATGTCCATTTTTAAGGGCCTGAATTCCATAGCGACTATTCAGAATTTTCAACTGAACATATCTTTTGATTCCCGCTATCAAATTTCGATTGGTCGGATTCGTTAGAAAGATATTACCAATTAGATTCCATTATTGTTGGTTTCACTAAAATCTGGATTGTTTTGCACCCGGTATATTCAATTGAAGTTTGAAATCGAATTATCGAACTACCGCGCCATTTTCAATTCTATATATAATTATATTTAATTATATCGGTTTTCAAATGTCGATTCAACTCAGTTTTCATCGCCATTACTTAAAATATTTATTTTAAATATTTAAAATCCATTATTTTAGCCAATTTAAAAATTTTAAATTGGTTCAGATTTTCTGGGTCGTTACAATCTCCCCCACTTAAAACTTTTCGTCCCCGAAAAGGAATAAAGTCGAAAGTGGTTTGATAAACCTACAATCCCACAATACAACAACCAATTTGTTTCTAATATTCAGAGTATAGAATAAACAATGCACATCCATGGGAAGAAAATAGCAACAGAATAGAGAATTAAATGGTGAGGTAAAGTATGGCAAATGTACCTTGCACCGGAGTCAATCAGAGATATCTACTCGGCATCTAGGATAAGCTTTCTGAATGCTCTCCTCGGTTTCCCAAGTACAATCTCGCGGATCTCCACTCCATTGCACTTTGACTAAGTGAACCTTCTTGTTTCTCAGCTCTTTGGTTTCTTTACCGATAATCTTTAGCGGCTCACGCCTCACAGCTAGTTCTGGAGTAATTTCAATATCCTGCTGAGCTGCTTCTTCCACGATCAAGTCTGGATCATGAACGTGCTTTCGAAGTTGAGATATATGAAACACATCATGAACTCCAGGCAGCCAGTCAGGCAGTTTGACCCTATAAGCAAGAGTTCCAATCCGTTCCAGAATAGGAAACGGACCAATGAATTTGGGTGCTAACTTTCCAGTTTTACCGAACCGGATTACTCCTCTCATCGGCGATACTTTCAAATATACATAGTCGCCAACTTCAAAGGATATATCTCTTCTTCTTTTATCGGCATAGCTCTTTTGTCGGCTTTGAGCGGCGAGCAATCGTTTCTTAATAAAATCAACTTTGTCGGCAGCTTCTCGAATCATATCAGGACCCAACACAAGTCTATTTCCAGGCTCGACCCAACAAGCAGGAGATCGGCACGGTCTACCATATAATGCTTCGAATGGCGACATTGTCAGACTCGCCTGGTAGCTGTTGTTATAAGAGAATTCAGCCAAATGCAGATGGTCTTCCCATGATCCACCGAAATCTAGAATACAAGCCCGCAATAGATCTTCTAGAATGCGATTCACCCTCTCAGTCTGTCCGTCTGTCTGAGGATGATAAGCGGTGCTCAAGTTTAACTTCGTTCCAAGCTCGACTTGAAATGCTTCCCAGAATTTACTAGTGAATATTGTATCTCTATCACTTACTATACTGAGCGGCACTCCATGCAGTCTAACTATTTCCCTGAAGTAAATCTGTGCCAGACTCTGAGCAGTTCTATTTGATTTGACAGGTATGAAATGGGCGGTCTTCGTGAAACGATCTACGATCACCCAAATACTGTCATTTCCCTTTCTGGTTCGGGGCAAACCATCAATGAAATCCATAGAAATATGTTCCCACTTCCAGCCAGGAACTTCTAGCGGTTGCAATAATCCAGCCAATTTCTGTTGGTCGCTTTTGACTAGCTGGCAAGTAGGGCATCGGCTGACATATAAAGAAATGTCCCTTTTCATCGACTTCCACCAGAAAGTGCGTTTAATGTCATTATACATTTTGTTTACTCCCGGATGGATACTGAGTTTTAACTTGTGGCATTCATCCAATACTTCCTTTCGAAGTTCAGGAATGTTGGGGACACAGATTCGACCTTTGAGCCTTAAAATCCCATCGTTGTCTATTTGAAAACTCGAGGGTTCGCCTTGTTGAATTATCCTTCTGATCTTCTGAATGAAGTGATCATCCTCCTGAAGAGCAGATATCTTATCTAGCAATGAAGTCGTGATAATAAAACTGGCGATCATTACATTCTTTCTGCTTAATGCATCAGCCACGACATTGGCTTTTCCTGGAGTATATATAATTTCAAAGTCATATGCTGCTAGAAACTCCAGCCAATGTTGTTGCCTCAGGTTTAAATCCTTCTGAGTGAACAAATACTTTAATGACTGGTGGTCTGTAAACAGTTCAAATCTCTCGCCCAGAAGATAGTGTCTCCAGATTTTCAAAGAGAATATGATAGCCAATAACTCAAGATCATGAGTTACGTAGTTTTTCTCGTGTGGCTTCAGTTGACGGCTAGCATAAGCAATCACTTGACCTCTTTGCATTAACACTGCGCCAAGGCCTTCTCTAGAAGCATCAGTCCAGACTTTTAGATCCTGGTTGCCATCAATGATGGTTAACACTGGAGCTGTTGTTAATCTTAACTTTAGCTCTTCAAAAGCCTCCTCACTCTCTTCAGTCCATTTGAACTTAGAATGCTTCTTTGTAAGCTTCGTTAAGTGGCCAGATATCTTCGAAAAGTCTTTAACGAACTTCCGATAATAGCTAGCCAATCCGAGAAAACTGCGGACTTCAGTGGGAGTACTGGGCTGTTTCCAATTCTGAATAGCTGTGATTTTGCTTGGATCCACAGCGATTCCATCTTTTGATACGACATGGCCCAGAAATTTCACTTCATCTTGCCAGAATATACATTTGGAAAACTTGGCTTTTAATACATTCCGTCTGAGAATTTCTAACACTTGTTCCAGATGCTTTTCATGTTCGGCCTTTGATTTAGAGAAGATTAGAATATCATCAATAAAAACCAGAACAAATTTATTCAATACTCCTCTGAATACTCTGTTCATTAGATCGACGAAATAAGCTGGGGCGTTACATAAGCCGAATGGCATTACTAACCACTCGTAGAATAAGTCGGGGCCTCTGAATGCTGTCATTGGAACACACTCTTCGGCAATTCGAAGTTGATGGAATCCTGTAGCTAGGTCCATTCGTGAGAATACTTGTGCTCCATTTAATCGATCTAACAAATCATCAATCCGCGGCAATGGATATTTGTTCTTTATAGTCTGCTTGTTTAAATCACGATAATCCACACATAGCCGTAGAGTACCGTCAGATTTTGGGACAAATACCACTGCTGCACCCCAATCAGAGAAACTAGGCCTTATCAGACCTTTCCATACCAGTTGTCGTGTTTGATTGTCTAATTCCTCCTTCTCTTTCAAGGACATTCTTCGAATAGCGTGAACTACCGGCCTTGCATTGGGAACTAAAGCAATCTTGAAATCTATTTCTCTCTGCGGAGGTAAGCGAACAACTTCCTCGAACACATCCGCATAATTTTTGACGACAGGAATATCTTTGATGAGGTCAGGAATATTCTCTGTGATTTCAGGGACATTTTCAATTTGGGCTGGAGAAACATTCAAAGCTGCCCAGAAGTCTTTTCTATTAGCATTCTGACCTTCACAGGGAATGGTTATATAATCACCTGATTTAATCTTCGCCTTTACGACTCTGTCGGCGCATTTAACTTCAGCTTCATATTTAGTCAACCAGTCTAACCCCAAGATAAGATCAAACTCTTTGAAATTCATGACGACCGCGATGGTAGGAAACCGATAACGAGAGAAAGAAACCGGCACTCCACAAACCCAATTGAGATCAATGGAACCCCCAACCGGATTCTGGACAGTCATTGGTTCCTTAAGCTTTTTCAAATTCAATTCCAGTTTCTTAGTTGCATCCTTTGCAATGAAGCTTCGTGACGCGCCTGTGTCAAACAGTACTTTAACTGGGATGTCTTTGACAGTTAGCGTGCCTTCTAAAACATCTGGCCTTTCCTGAATAGCTGAGGGCTCGGAAGTTTCTGCTACTTCATTTACCTGAGCTTCTTTGGTCTTTCTTAACAGCCAGCAATCTCGCTTTATATGACCGGCCTGATGGCAGAGATTGCATTTTCTATTCGCTTGAAATCCTTTCTTGGGTGGGAACTTATTCTTTCTTTGTTGGTTCCAAGATTTGCAACTTATCGCCAAATGCCCTTTTCTATTGCAGCTTGAGCACGTGGCGGTCATTATTCGTTCGTTCCCAGATTCAGCCCTTTTTCTCTTGGCACTGGGCTTCTTATTGATCTCCGACCTTGTACTGGCTTCAGGAACATCAGTTTCTGACTCTGTTTTGTCACTAGAATAGACTTCTTCTTCGTCGCGCAACATTCCTTTCTTATGGAGATCTTCATACTGATAAGCCATGTATATCATTTCTGAGAAAGGAAGCTTCACATGCCCCAATACCTTATTCTGGTATTTCCTTTGAAGCCCGTGAATAAATCTCAGATTTTTCCTCTTTGAATTCTGAATTAGATGAGGAGCAAAGTGAGAAAGTTCATTGAATTTCTTATGATATTCGGGAATGGTCATGTCCCCTTGTATCAGATAAGAAAATTCATCGCATAATCTCTCGGTTGCTTCGGGAGGAGTAAATCTTTCCAGGAAAATCACTTTGAATCTGTCCCAGGTGATATCACCTTCTGGATTATCTTTAATAACAGAATCCCACCAAAACAAAGCTTCTTCTTTGAGTGCCCAAGACGCTAGTAACCTTTTCTGATCGTCTATCAGCTTTAAACCCTCAAAGATCTTTTCTGCAGAACGAATCCAAGCTTGTGTTTCCATAATGGGCTCCTTGCCTAAGAATGGCGATCCACCAAGATTTCGAAATCTCTTGTATAGAACTTCTATATTGGATTCTGGTTGCGGGAGCACAACTGGCTCATTAGCTGGTCGAGCCACACGATTACTTCCTCTGTTCCTGTCACTCATTTTCTAGTACTTCTGCAAATAGCAGATCAAGTGTCAGGTCACAGAAAAGATAGTTTTAAATATAGAAACAAATACTTGAATGTAAATGTGTCTATCGAGGTGTAATTTCCTTCTGCTTTACTCATACTAGGATATTACTGATCCTATCTGTATTTAGTTACCCGTCCTAGAACACTACTGGTTCTATTTCTGACGAGTTCGTTCAAATGTTATATTCCAGAACTAAGCTTAACCAAAGCTCTGATACCACGTTGAGACGACCCGATTTCCCGTTCTCACGGAAACAAGGTTATCTTTGGAATATAACACAGAAACATATAATAGCAGAACAGAATTAAATAAATACACCAGAATGAACAACAAAATATACTGGATAAAAGTAATCATCAGAGTTACACAGTATACAGGATCTTACTTAGTACAAATACAGTTCAGCTATACATAAATGTCTACAGCGGAAATAAACAAAATATGTACAATAGGAGCTGAACAACATAAAAAGAAATAAATGATAGAATCCATCTTCAGCTCCAGCTATCCAGAAAGAACCAGCTAAACCTGAATATAAGGCTGCCCGTGTAGAAAAAGGGGCACCCGAGTTTGAGAGTGAAACAAACTACGAGTCAGTCATGGGACTGGTATGAGAAATCTACTCAACACATATATAATTGGCTAATCACAGGACCACGCCACTTTCGTGGAACGGGTTTACTCCATTGGATTGCCAGTGCTTTAAAACAAATCTTTCCTTTAAACATCGATATGCTTTTTATAAAAATGAAGCCATTATAAGACTCAGTTCCCATCACACAATGCAACGCAAACCGGAGGATAGAGTCTTACCTTATAATGGCCAAAATATGATTGATACGAATAAAACAAAAGCATTTGGTATTATGACTAGTGTTTATATGTTTCAAAACAATTTCAATCATAACTATCAATCATAGACGGCATGGGTACCATATATCATGTCGCCATATATATATACAATCAAAACCGCACGATGTCGTATTTGGAAATTGGATTTCCGTCATGAACCAAGGCAAAAGATAGTCCTTACCGAATTCGAGACGCTCTAGCCCGCCCCTCAGGCAAGCGCGCAGGCAAGCCTTGGATCGTCAGGGCCGGTCCACCGATGTGGATTATTATGCCTGAACAATACGTTTCCCCGCCCTTTGGGGCGTAAACGAGCCAACGAATGACTCCATCGGACCCGGATCGTCCGATCAAACCGAGGCGCCTCGCAACAGCAACAACCACATAGGTGAAAAGTATATAAATGTCAGGGCTGGTAGGTCACTGACACCACCCTAGCTAGAAAGAAACGCATGTCCTCCCTGAGGTCCTTCCTCCCGTTTTAGGTTCATACCGGGGTGTGAGGCTCGCGAATTCACGTTATACACAAAGCTACGCCACACAGGCGGTGCTTTGATCATCACCACAAGACTTTGCTTTTCAACAGAAGCCCTGATCACTGCATCTTAGCATGCCACACAGAATAAATCCTATGTCAGACACACAGTCCATTTACAAGTCCGTTCTGGGTCTGAACGAAACCGGAGGCACTAAATACCTCGCAAACCCTTCGATCAACACGTACGTCTGGACGATCACCACTCATTATCCATATTTCGGGATGCCTCCCAATCAGGACCTCGGTTACCATCCAAACGAGGTGAAGATCTCCGGTCTTCGACCACCGTCTTCATCTTCGAATTTCAATCGTCGGTCAATTATTCGAAATGAGAATTAACTCGGCCTTTTCAAATAATTCACGTATATTTAGAATTTCAATTCGATTTATTTCAATGGTTAAATTATTCGACAACACCAATTTTGTTCTTTAATGTAATTTTCACACCAAACACATTCAACCATCAAATATCACATAAATCAAGCAAATTCAGTTTATTTCCATTCCATATCGCTTATGATATTTTATAACTATTTATCGCTATTTTTATTTATTTTAAAATAGCCATTTTATTCAAAACGACGCTTCGGGCCATAAGGCGGCCGTGGCGCTGTTTTTCTTCAGATTTGATTTACACATATCTGAAAATCTAACCGTTGGATCTTTACAAAAATTACATCATTAGAAAGGTCTTTTTAAAACGAATCCAACGGTTCCAGTTTCGGGAAAATCCGACGGTCGGATCTCCCGGTACAATCGTTTGAAGTTTCGATTTCAAATTACGAACTGCAGCGTCGTTATTCGATTAAATATAATTCTATTTATATTTATATATAAATAAAATCGATTCTGGCGCTGTTTTTCTTCAAATTTGAATTAAACATTCCAGACAATCCAACCGTTGGATTTTTACAAGGTTGGTGCCGTTGGAAAGATTATTCCAAGGCGAACCCGACGGTTGAGATTTCGGGAAATTCCAATGGTCGGATTTCCCGTACTAGTCGTTTGAAGTCACGGTTTCAAAATACGAACTGCACGGCCTCGTTTCGTTTTAATTTTATTTATATTTATATAGTTATATAAATATAGTTCATTCAATGATTTCTATATCGTTTTCACTTCTAAAATTTTTCTAACACCTTAAATTTTGGAAAAATTTCGCCATAACCTCCCCTGCACCGGGAGCGTCGGGAAATCGCAAATAGCGTCCCGGTCCTTCTAATCTCAAAAAGAAAAAGAAAAAGCCAAGCGGCTAGCCAATCAGGCTCAAAATCATCACCCAAACAAATCAGTAAATGTGTACCTATTTGTCGGGCACAAAATTTTATTCCTCTTCTCTAGCCCCTTTGCTATAACCTGTTCAATGAATATTGCATGTACATATATATACAGTTCATGTCATTTTTCATTTTCTATTCAACTTCATATTTGATTTCTATTTGGTTTAAAAACTCCATTCATTCTAATGTTACATAAATAGGTGCAAATCATTTCATTAGCTAATTAATGAATATTTCAGCTCATATATGTTTATTTTGAACAAGCGGCTATTTTTAACACTTCACATTTTAACGATTTATGCATACAATAAAAATGTGATTTTTATTGTAAAACAATTCATTTCAAAACACTATTTTTCTATATAGTTCATATAGTCTATAAAAGGTGATTTTTATTATCAAACAATTTATTTCAAAATATGAATACCATTCAACACATGAATTTCTAAACAACGAATGAATATCAATTCAACACATGAATGTTTCTATAGTTTTTATATATCGATAAAAATGTGATTTTTATTATCGAACTATTTATTTCAAAATATGAATACCATTCAACACATGAATTTCTAAACAACGAATGAATATCAATTCAACACATGAATGTTTCTATACAATGAATAAATATAGTTTAAGCATATGAAAATAATTCAAACACACAAATATTATTCAAAATTTCGGCAGCATAACGGCAGGGTAGTTAAACCGGCACCGTCCCTAGTACGGCTCCTCGCTCTACCTTAAAACCTCGCGGTTTTTGACAATGGGAAACATGCATCTAGTTCGCACGCAGGCGGCATGTATATATTTATTTCAATTCCACAAACTAATCCTATGTGGTTTCAACCAAATATTTCACAACCACCAATGGGTATTTTTCAACCACAATCAACCAATATCCATCACAAACAATCCCAAACAATCATCCAATTTTCACAACAATTTCAACCAATAAATATCGTCCATGGTTTGTGGACGAGGGGGCGTATATATATATATATATTTATATATAGCAATTTATATATAGCTATTCACTTTCATTTCACACGTTATATATATATATAAGTTTTAAATCAGAAATCTCACCAATAGCTATCCAACTGCACGACACTTCACTTATAGAAATCTTCGCCTTTTGTCGCTTTCGCCCGTATTCTCTACATATGTAAAAATAGAATTTTTACTATGCTATTCAATATATAAAAATCGAACTTTGACTTCGCTATTCAATATATAAAAATATGATTTTTACTGTTGCTTTCAACATATAAAAATATGATTTTTCAACATATAAAAATATGATTTTTATTTTCGCAAGTTCCAATCTTTTTCTACTAAAAGATTAAACCTTTTTCCTATTTTAAAGTTCAAAATAAAATCAGTTTTTCTCTTTTATAAAAAAAACAGTTTTTATTCTTTTATAATTCAGTTTTTTATACTTTTAAAAAACTTCAGTTTTAAACCTTTTATAAAAACAGTTCTAACTTTTCTAAAAATTTCAGTTTTTATTTTTTTCAAATGCAGTTTTTTTATCTTTATAAAAAATGCAGTTTTTAAATCCCTTTTTATAAAAAAATGCAGTTTTTAAATCCCTTTATAAAAAATGCAGTTTTTATAATTTTTTTTTTATAAAAAACCTCAGTTTTACTTAAGAAAAAAAAACAGTTTTTATATCTTTAAGAAAACAGTTTTTTTATAAATGAAAAAAAAAACAGTTTTAAATTCTTTAAAATCAGTTTATAAATGTATAAAAATAAAATCAGTTTTAAGTTCTTTTAAAATCTGTTTTAACCCTTATAAAAAATCTGTTTTAAACCCTTTAAAAAAAAAATCTGTTTTAATACCCAAAATCAAAATTATTTTTAATGAATTAAAATAAAAATAAAATACCATAAAATACTTACAGTAATTAGAAGAAGGGGGGGGGATGACGGCCAGGCTCGCGGCAGGAGGCGGAGCAGGCGGTGGCGTCTCGATGCTTTGGGGCGCGCTGGGTTTCGATTGGGGTCGCGATGCTACGATTTGCGTCGAGGCTCGAGGGCTTCGGCTCTTCGATCCATGAAGGGGGGGGTGTTCGGCGATCTGAGGGGAGGCGGCGGCGTGGGGCAGGCGGCTCTGGCGATTCGATTAGGTTTTGTTTTTTTTTTTTTTTCTTTTCCTTCTGAAAATAAAAGGGAACGGGGGGGCCAGCGGGAGATAAGGAGGGAGGGAGGGAAATTAAAATATTATATTTTTTTTTTTTTTTATTTAATTATTCAAAAAGTTGACTTTTACTTACGACCTCGAAACGAGGCCCACCGCCTGTCGTCCATAGCGTTTTACCCCCATTCCGAACACAATGGGATATGTATCGCAAGCTGGTTTGATCATTACAATCGGTTTCCTTTTGAATTTACATTTAAATCACTATATTGAATTTTAAACGCACATTTCAAATTACTGGGGCCACATACTAACTAGAAAAATTCTAGAAAAATATTTTCTAGCTTCGTATTGACGATACGGTCCTAACAAAACTAGTTTCGTCGAATTCTGAGACCGTTTGCAAAATGGCCAATTTCCAGTCGATTAAAATCAACTGAAACTGGTCAAACGCATTTTCCTTTGCCACGCTCACATATTGGTTCGAAAAATTATGAAATTTGAAACCTAGCAATAACTTGACACTGCGGATCTAACAAAAGTGGTTTCGTCGAAATCCGAGGTCGTTTGCAAAATGTCCATTTTTAAGGGCCTGAATTCCATAGCGACTATTCAGAATTTTCAACTGAACATATCTTTTGATTCCCGCTATCAAATTTCGATTGGTCGGATTCGTTAGAAAGATATTACCAATTAGATTCCATTATTGTTGGTTTCACTAAAATCTGGATTGTTTTGCACCCGGTATATTCAATTGAAGTTTGAAATCGAATTATCGAACTACCGCGCCATTTTCAATTCTATATATAATTATATTTAATTATATCGGTTTTCAAATGTCGATTCAACTCAGTTTTCATCGCCATTACTTAAAATATTTATTTTAAATATTTAAAATCCATTATTTTAGCCAATTTAAAAATTTTAAATTGGTTCAGATTTTCTGGGTCGTCACAAAGTGCCATGAATCCATTATGTATGCAAATTCTCCTATTTATGAATCTACATGAGTGCACAATCATTCATACACATGCAACATCCATATGACAACACATTAAATTTCAACCATATACGAATATAAATACATATATGCATATGCAATATGAAGTGACTGAGCCGATCTAAAACCTAGATTGTGTGTGTATATGCAACCACGAGCAACCACTAGCAATCACTTTCAACCACTTGCAACCATCATCCATAACATGTTTCAATTACATGTTTTCATCCAAAGGGTTTCTACCTAAAAGATAAGGTCGAGGAGATATACCTAAAAAGATAGATAAAAGTGCAACTTAAGGAAAAATAAAGATCAAGGATGTACCCTCGAAAAGAAAAGGGTAGGCAGCGCGTATTCTAGCTTCAGTTTCCCAAGTTGCGTCTCCCTCGGCGTCGCTCCACTGAACTTTGACGAGCTTGTCTTCGCGGTTGCGTAGCTTCTTCCCTTCCGTTCCTAATATGTGGGTTGGAACTTTCCTCACGGTTGCTTCGCGTTCCACTTCAGCTTCTTCTAGGATATTTGGCTCTACCACTTCAGCAGACTCATGTAGACATTTTCGGAGATGTGAAACATGAAAAACGTTGTGAACTCCGGCCAGCTTTTCGGGTAGCTCTAATTTATAGGCCATTTCCCCAATTTTCTCGATGATAGGGAATGGCCCTACGAACCTTGGTGCTAGCTTTCCTGTGGTTCCAAAACGAACAACGTTCCTTAGCGGAGATACCTTAAGAAAAACTCTGTCTCCAACCTCAAATTCAAGGTCGGTCCTCCTCTTGTCGGCGTAGGACTTTTGTCTGTCTTGGGCCGTCTTCATCCTTCTTCGTATTAAGTCTACTTTTTCTGAAGTCTCTCGGATCATATCTGGTCCAAGTATGAGTTTATCAGTAGACTCCCACCAACAAGTGGGCGATCGGCACGGTCTTCCATATAAAGCTTCGAAGGGCGCCATTCCGATGGTTGCTTGATAGCTGTTGTTGTAGGCAAATTCCACCAAAGGAAGATGGTCTTCCCATGTCCCTCCGAAGTCAAGGACGCACAGTCTTTGAAGGTCCTCCAAAACTCTGTTCACTCTTTCTGTTTGGCCGTCGGTTTGGGGATGATAGGCTATGCTCAAGCATAACTGCGTGCCTACCGCTTCTTGCAGACTCCGCCAAAACTCACTTGTGAAGATAGGGTCTCGGTCACTAACGATGCTGGACGGTATTCCATGGATTCGAACGATTTCCTTGAGGTAAAGAGATGCTAGGGATGAGGCAGTTCTTTTACTTTTGACAGGTAAAAAGTGGGCGCTTTTAGTAAGCCTGTCCACTATTACCCAAATGCTAGTGTTGCCTCTCCTAGACCTAGGCAGTCCATCGATGAAGTCCATTGAGATGCTATCCCACTTCCACTTCGGGACCTCTAGAGGATGTAGCAGACCGCCAGGCTTTTTCTGTTCCACCTTAACCTGTTGGCACACCATACACTTAGAAACGAATTCTGCCACGTCCTTTTTCATGCCGTTCCAGAAGAAAGTTCTTTTTATGTCCTTGTACATTTTATCTCCGCCTGGGTGTATCGTCATCTTGGAGTGATGTGCTTCCTCCAGAACCTTCTTTACTAAATCCCTTGTCTGTGGGACGCATAGTCTTCCGTCTCGCCTTAGCCAACCCTTATCGTCGATGGAGTATCTGTTGAGGTGACCTGAAGTCTCACCACTAATTAGCCTATCAATCGTCTCCACAAGCTGAGGGTCCTCGCGTTGTGTTGTCCCTATCGAGTCCACTAAAGTCGGGCGTACTTCGAGCGATGCTAGCAAGCCTGGTACAAAATCGGAGGAAGGCCTAAAGTCGAAGCTGGCTATAAACTCTAGGCTTTGTCTTTCAACAAACAGTGGGCTTAAGGTCAGTTTCTTTCGGCTCAACGCGTCTGCTAGTACGTTGCCTTTGCCCGGAGTGTAGGAGATCTCGAAATCGTACGAGGCAAGAAACTCCATCCATCTCTGTTGCCTCAAGTTAAGATCTTTCTACGAGAAAAGATATTTCAACGATTTATGGTCAGTGTAAAGTTCGAACTTCTCACCTAGGAGATAGTGTCGCCAAGACTTGAGTGCAAAGACGATGGCAGCTAACTCAAGATCGTGGGTCGGGTAGTTCTTTTCGTGCACTTTCAACTGCCTCCCGCCATAAGCTACTACCCTTCCTTCTTGCATTAAGACGGCGCCTAGCCCTGTCCCACATGCATCTGTATAAACAATGAACATCTTGCTTCCATCTGGCAACGTCAAAACTGGAGCTGTTGTAAGAGCCCTTTTCAGTCGCTGGAAAGCAAACTCGCAATCCAAGTCCCAATTGAACACTAGATTCTTCTTGGTCAATTTTGTGAGCGGAGCTGAGATTTTCGCAAAATCCCTTATGAACTTTCGATAGAAACCTGCTAGTCCTAGAAAACTTCGGACCTCAGTTGCATTCCTTGGTGTCTTCCAATCCTGTACCGCCACTACCTTAGCAGGGTCCACTGCTAACCCTTGTTTGGATACTATGTGCCCAAGGAACCTCACTTCTTCTCTCCAAAAGTGGCATTTGGAGAATTTGGCTTTTAGCTGATGGACTCGCAGAGTTTCCATGATTGCCCTTAAGTGCTGAGCATGTTCCTCTTCACTCTTTGAGAAGATAAGGATATCGTCTACGAAGACCACTACGAACTTATTGAGGAAATCTCTGAATACCCTACTCATCAGGTCCACGAAGTAAGCAGGGGCATTTGTCAAGCCGAAAGGCATGACAAGCCATTCAAAGAAGCCGTCTGGGGTTCTGAATGCCGTTTTATCGATACTATCTTCAGCCACCCTTAGCTGATGAAAACCGGTCGCTAAATCGAGTTGGGAGAAAACAGACGCTCCTACAAGCTGATCAAACAGATCGTCAATTCTGGGGAGAGGGTGCCTATTCTTTTTCGTTAGCTTGTTGAGCTCCCTGTAGTCAACACATAGACGGAGTGAACCATCCGCCTTTGTAGCGAACACCATTGGAGCGCCCCATTCTGAAATGCTCCTCCTAATGAACCCCTTTTCTAAAGCTCTTTAATCTGTTTACTGAGCTCTTTCCTTTCCCGTGGAGCCATGTGTCTAACGGGAAACGCAACGGGCTTTGCATTATCTACAAGATATATGCAGAAGTCTATCTCCCGCTTCGGAGGCAAGCCCTTCACCTCTTCGAAGACATCCAGATATTCCCGGACCACTCTAACCGATTGCAAATTTTCAACAGAGGCATCTAGCGATTCAAGGTAACTAAGCATAACCGCATACGAGGGATTACAAGAAATTTCCAAAGTGTTACCGAGCTGGGTTAGGAGCCTGACAACCCTTTTCTCACAATTAAGGATGGCCCCATTACTGGATAGCCAATCCATGCCCAAAATCAAACCATATCCCGAAAAGCCCAAAACAAAGGCACTACATTGAAATTCTACGCTTAGAATAGAAATTTTCAATCCCAAACAGATCATAGACAAATGAGCTGGGCCCCCAATTGGGTTTGAAACAATTAAGGGGTCCTCTACCATACTAGTTTTTAGGTGCAGAGATTCTACTAAAGCAGACGAGATAAAGGAGTGTGATGCGCCAGAATCAAATAAAGTGCGAACTGGGTGATCATAAAGATAAACTACACTTTCTACAGAAGTATTTATACCTCGCTGTTGCAGAGGTGGCGCTTCTAGCACATGAACCTGCGCCCCCGAGGTGGATCCAGCCCTCTGCCCCTGTCCTCGTTTCTTTGGGCAGTCCTTAGCCATGTGGCCTGTCTCACCACAAGAAAAGCACCCACCATTCATCTTGGCCTTCTTTTTCCGGCAATCTTTCACTAAGTGCCCCACTTTGCCACAGAAATTACACTTCCTCTTCTCTTTGTTGCCTTTCCAGCCCTTCTTAAAGTCTGTCTTCTTAGGCTGCAAACCCTCTTTCTTCCCTTGAGAGCTTTCTGCCTTTGTCTCCTTCTTGCCCTTATCCTCTTCGTTCAGCAACGCCATCTGTACTAACCTTTCATACGTAGCTCCCATGGGTATATGGGTCATGGCCAAACTGTGTAATGTCTCATTCAACCCTTTGACAAAACGGAGAGCCTTCTTGTGCGGGGTGTTGACTAGGTCCAGTCCGAACCTAGCCAGCTCATCAAACCGATTAACATACTCTTTGACTGTCTTGTTCCCTTGCTTAAGAAATAAGATTTTTTCCAACTGCAAACTCCTTTCTGCGTCTGAGAGAAATTTAGCCTCAAACCTTGCCCTAAAGTCCTCCCATGTTTCCACTGGTCTTTCTGCATTGGTGACTTCCCACCAGTAGGAAGCCTCGCCCTTTAGTAGCCACACTGCCAGTTGTACTTTCTGTCTATCTTCTACCTCAAAGATGATGAATAAGTCCTCGGTTTCTTTCAGCCAATTTCTAGCTGCCACGAAGGACTCAGTTCCATGAAAATCCTTTCCTCCCATAGCTTTAAAATCTTTACATATCTTAGCAAACATGTTTCCCCGCGGAGGAGGTGGAGGAAGAGGTGTTGCTGCAGCTGGATGATTTCCTGCAGCTGGGGGAGGAGGAACGGTAGGACCTGGCTGAGTGGCCCTTGCTTCTAAGAACCGTCTAAACCAACCAGGTATTGGTACACCCTCTGGCAAGTTAAGTTCTTCGGACATGCTGAAACAAAAAGGATAGATTCAAAACGAAGGATAAGAGATAGTACCTATGGCGTTGGGGGGGGACTTTGCCTTTTTAAAATAAAATAATATTTTTCTTCTAAAAATGCTTCTTTAAAATTCCTTTTTGAAAATAAATTTTCAAAACTTTTTATCTTATCTGGTAAACCTATGCTCTGATACCAAGTGAAACACCCCACCTCCGTTAGGGTCACTCTCTAAGGGAATGCCCTAATTTTGGTGGAGGTTTATAAGTATAAGTCACAGATATACAAGACAGATATAAGAACACATATTTTTGAACAGCGGAAAACAACAACTTTTATTTCATTAAAATACGTGTTACACCAACCATACCATAATTGTCTTACAATACTTCCAAAAACATAACATCTTCATAACTGTCTTGATTACATTATTTAAAGAAGCATAAAGAAAACATAAATAAACTGCAAAAGTCCCATAGTTGTTGTCCAAAGCCATAGTCCAAAACGAAAAGATCCAAGCAATACATTCTTTCTCTTCAAGCTGGATATGAAGGCTGGTCAAGCTGCGGTATTCCCTCCCTGTGGACCTGGGGGGGGGGGGGAACGGAAGAAAAGAAGACGAAAGAAAAGTAGAGTCAGACATAAAGCCTGAGTAAGTCTAGGACTATTCATTCTATGAATAAAGAACTGGGTATGATAAGTATAAACTAGAAATGGGAAAGCACCATAAACTTAGTTAAGTTGTCTAGGGTCGAATATACTATCGTACCCCATATTAATCTCTGTACCCATATAAACTAGTTCCCAACGGGCACCCCATAATCAGGGTGAAGTGATCCATTTTATGATGATCGGCTCCTACTCGCATAGTTACATGTGTCTTACGGCCCCCGATGTTGTAGTTACCTATGCTGGTCCCACCATGGGGTGTATCAAGTCCCATGGTGGCGGCCCAACACAAACGTAGAATGCACAGGTATGCTACTGGTGCCCAGTGCCTTATTTTTCTGCGCCGGAGTGTGTGCACGCCCGCACCCCGTTAGAACCTACACTGCTGCACCACCGCCGTCGATTTGACCTCTTACAGTCAGCCCAGTAATCGTGCCCCACCCTGCCTAGTTTCAGGGTATCATGATACGCCTTGTAGGGTTACTGCTGAAAAGGGTCCCCCGCTACTAGGTTTTCTATTTCTAGCCAACATGCTAAGTTGGTTAAGTGTTTTATAAACCTAACCCCCAATCAGTCTGTTTAGTTTAGCATGTTCCATTTTGATTAAGTATTAATATAATTTACTTAATCCTATCATTCCTGACTCAGCCTTAATTGTCTTATTAAAGCCTTGACCTCTCACATTAGACAGGTATTGTTGTGGCTGCCTGTTGCCGGTTGGGTCCGGGCAGTCTTACGCCACAACTCAGTCTAACCTCGGGTCCTTATTGGGCTCCGTGTTTAACCACCCACATTGGATAGGTATTGTTGTGACTACTGGACAGCCGGGCGGTTCCGGGCAGGTTTACATCACAACTCAATCCAACCTCAGGTTAAACACATCGTATTTTTCTACATTTACATATTTTGTCTCTTTTCTTTTTATATGTAATTATTTGCGGCCCATTATTCAAATTCATCTTTATTAATTAAGATTTATTTATGCCACTTAATTGTTTTTCAAAGTTATTGGCGTGCGTCAAACATGCCAACACATATGTTCTATATTTCAGCCCAAACGTCATTACCCCCGTTTTATACATTCGTTCCAATGTAAGGTGTGTTGGGTTTAATACATTAAACCCAATTTAGCCATATGAAAAGGGGAGGCTATAACATGGTGTTTATAAGGTGACATAAAAAGGGGAGTGTGAACGCATGAACTTGCAACATAACGATCTAATTAACATAAGATAGGCATATGTGAACTTGCAATTGTAACAACATATAATATAAGCAATACTTAAACATGAATCATTCTATTCACATAATCATGGTGTAAACGAAACATGTAGTCATGGCATAAATAGTACTTAAACATGAACCACTCTAATCATATAATTATGGCATAATCATAATTGAACATGAGTCCTTATATGGTCATGGCATAAACATAATTGAATATGAATCCTACTATTCATATAATCATGGTTTTTGTCCTATCTATGTAACTTGTAAGGGGATGTAATTCTAGTGTAATTTCTAATGTAACTTATGTGCCAAATATATTATCATATGATTAAGATAACAACATAAGCTTAGAAAACATGTTTTTAACTAGGCATAATAACAAACATAGCTTAGTCATGTTCATAAAATTAATACAAGCTTACAACGACGCTTGCTTTTGTCACTATCACAAAATCATGATTTTTATACTTGAACTATGATGCCAATTTCAACATAACCTTCATATGAATCATAATACTTAGGTGAATCAAATTACACTAAAGATGACCGTAGAATTTTACATCATGTTGTCATAACAATAGATCATAGACTTGCATGAATTTCAAAATAAACTATTACAACATATAGTTGTTGTTTCAACATAAATCTTATACTTGCATTTACCAAATGGGTATTGTAAATAACTACCACAAACATGTAGTTTTCAATATGAATCATACGCTTGCATGAGTCCCAATCAAAATTCCACAACATGTGGTTGTCAGCATAAACCATATACTTGTATGAATCAAACCATAGCATTGCCAAATCGTTTAGAATCAAAATAACATACAAATATAAGTCATTATCGCCACAATTCCATTTCGTTTCCAACGCAAATCGCGTACTTGCAAATATCCAATCGTGTACCATAATATTCCCAAATCGTTTTGCATCAAAGCAACATACAAATATAGATTATTATCGCCACAATTCCATTTCTTACATTACACAAATCAACACAATTATTTAATTCACATCGGAATAGCACTCTACTTACAGCGTATGACAAATCTTCAATTCAGGAATCTGAATTCTGAATTTGGAGATGCTATCCTTTGTTGTACGCGTTGCTTTGATTTGATTAACGTTGCTTTAAGATTTGAATTATCTCCTAGTTGTCTCTCTATTTCTGACGGCTATCCTCAGTCTCTCCTCAGCAGCATGACGGTCTCATCTCCATTTTAGTTTATGTGAATTAGGGTTAGTCTTAGGTCCTTTTTATAGAGTTTGTGAGTTGATTTAGACCGTCGATGAAGCTTGGTTCAGTAATAGCCGTTCGTTTGAAGGAGAGACCAACCAGGAGCTAACACCTAGCCCTAGTGACAAGGCAAGGCTCAGAAAATCGACCAAACACAGACCTGGCCAGCCAGGACTTGACCAGACCTGACCAGCAGGTCATTTTTGACCTGGGCGCACTTGGAAGGTGCGCCAGGTCAAAAATGTACTGGCGCACTTCCCAAGTGCGCCAGTTCATTTTTGTTCTGGCGCACTTCCCAAGTGCGCCAGTGCATTCTGACCCGTTTTCTGTTTTTTCGCCCAACTTCGTTTGTCCCTATCTTCTTCATACGATATCCGTTTTACGCAAACTCAGACTCTATCTCAAGCAGAATTCCGAGACGAACGCAATGGCGTATCCCGTTTCCCTTAATTCTCTGATTTGAAATTAGTTTTATACTTTAATTTATGAATTTCACAGTTATAGAATACACGGGGTGTTACAAATAGTATTTGTGATAATATAACCCAAAATTGTTATGAAATCATAAGAATAATATATATATTTTGAAACAAGATATAAGAAAAATAAGTAGGCAAACAAAGTTAATAACTAGAGTTTGAACTGGCATTTTCTAATTAAAAAATATGGAGGGAAGTTTGAAAGTTTAAACTTTTGAAATTCAAAATTGGAATTTCATTATGTCGACATGACTATTTATGTATGTCAACATACATATGGAAAACAAGAAAAACATATTGTTTTTACTTCTTGGTTTTATATTATCGATTTATATTTCAGGTTCAACTATTTCCTGAAATAATATTAATCCTAATGAACATCCAAAATTTATTTTATTATTATATTAATTTTATTATAATTATTTTTGAATTTCAAATTTGAATTTTAAAATTTAAAGTTTAAAGTCTAATTTTACAATAAAGCAAAGCAAGCAAAACGTCCATCCAACCAAAAATTTAAAAATTAATTATGGTGTACCTGGTTTCTAGATCTGTTTCTTCGATATTCTCTGAGTTCTGAATTGATCTTCTGGAATTTGATGATGAGATCTTCTCTATTGTAACAGGCTTTTTTTCTGATCAGGATAGTGTATTCATTTGCTAAATTTGAACAACATATGAGAAAGATATTGAAGATTTAGTAGTTCAACCAACTTGGCGCCAAAATTAGAATTTGAATTTTGAATTTTGAATGAATGAACACTTCTACTACTATATAAATGCCCAAAAGTCATGTCTGATGTCTCTTCATAATCACTTCTCTTCTTCTTCTCGTTTTTCATTTTTAACCAAATTTTCAAGAGGCATAACTTCTTTGTTTCTTGACGGAATTGGATGAAATCAGCGGCAAATCGAAGAGGAATCGAGGACTACGATCTAGTAGCAGTTTGGGGATGAATTTGAATGGTATTGGGCGTGCAGAAAGTCAAAACAGTAAGAGGTATGCATAAAATCCTGTAACACTTTTGAGTTTTGAATCGCCAACTTCAAACTGCCATATCTCACTCAATTTTGATCGGAATTTGATGATCAACCCATCGAATTGACCGTGAGAATGAGAACTACAATCTGAAAAAAAAAAGAGGTTTGGAACAAAATAGTCTAAGTTGCAGATGCAATTCGAAGATAACCGTCGACAGTTTTGGTTTTCCTCTTTCTTTATTCATCAAAACTTCATTTGATCATTACTTGGTCAATTCTTGACGGAATCTCATGAAACTAGCGACATCATGAAACAAATGAAGAGAAGTACAACATGAAGATAAGTTGTAGATGAAAATCCAAAGTTGTAAATTGATCTGGTACCCATTTCTTTGCGGATTTATATTATATATATATATCCATTTCTTCTTGATGTCTCTTCACCAACCATCATTACTCTTCTCCTCTTTTTGATTTCTTTTCAGAGTTTGAATTTTCAATAGCCACCATTTTTTTTAATTGCCAACAGCCACATCACCCATCTTCAGAATTTGAATACCCATTAGCCATATAACACTTCTTTTCCTATAGAACAACACAACTTTTCAAAGAATCAAGTAACTTTTCAAATAATTCAAATGACTTTTTAAATAATCAAAAGACTTTTCAAATAATCAAATGACTTTTCAAAATAACTAGCTATAATAATATCATGATATATCAAAAATTTCAAGAATTTCAGATTTCAAAATTTCAAATTTCAAAAATCAAATCATAGTAACTTAATTTTTCAATAAAATTGAATGCAGACTCATCTAATACTGATGGAATAGATAAATTTAAACTAGTGTTCAAAATTTGCCATTTAACATTTTCAAAAATTAGATTATGGACTTTCTGAAAGACCTTGCTCTGAAACCAATTGTCAAGGACTGAAGAATGGATCGTTCAGGTAAAGAAAACACTAAAGAGGGGGAGGGGGTGAATAGTGTTTGTAAGAATTTAAACAAAACTTAAAACTAAAGAGAATTATGGAATGAATCAGATACCACAAACACAATCACAGACACAGATTCAAAATACGCAAAATAAACAGAAATAAAAATGCAGAAAAAGGAAAGAATACACCGGATTTTATACTGGTTCGAATCACTCGTACGTCCAGTCCCGCACAATGCTGGATTGTGCAGAGTTTTATTACTATTTCCAATAGTCAAATAGAATCTCCTTGATTTCACAGCTCAACAAGGAGACACCGACTTCTATCCCTTGATTTCACAGCTCAACAAGGGCACATCGACTCATATTCCTTGATTTCACGGCTACAAGGATACACCGATTCCTTTTTGACTTACAAACAGGGTTTATTCAACCCAAGAAACTACAAAACAGCCCTATAACTCTTCAATAGCACTCTATTCAGAGAGTATAGAGTGTAGAGAGAAGAAGTTGTCAGCAGAGTATAAGTCTAAGAATCATAAAAATGATTAAGAATAATGGTGGGATGAAAGAGTATGAAGTTAGAGAAGAAGATGTGTTAAAAAATTCGATTTTAACCTTTTTTTATAAAGTATGAAAGGTTGCAACAGTTTTGAAGCGTTTCAAAAAGTGAAAAGATACTTCCCTTCAAAATTAGAAAAAATAGCAGTTATATGTCGACATACACTTTTTGCTATGTCAACATACTCATGCGTATTTTTCATTTTAAAAACATTTTTCAGGTATTTTGATATAAAACTAATTATGGAAATTCTTGAGTAAAATTCTAGTGTTGTAAATTAATATTATATGATATAAAATCATATGAAGACATACTTTTAAACTAAATAAATATATTTATAAAATTATAAGGATTTAAACTACATAAAGTATAAATGTAAAGTATATAAAAAATTTAAGTTTGAAAAACCAAGAAGAATAAAAATAGAAACAAAATAGAAAAACAAAATAGAGAGAATTGAGGATAAATAGAAAAATAAAATGGAGAGGATTGAGGATAGAATTGAAAATCAGAATTTGAAAGTTAAAACTAGAATTTGAACCTGGAGTGCTATTTAGAGTCTTACAAAATCTGAACTCTATAACTATATTAATCTTGAACTCTTAAACTCTTGAAATCTTGATTACTCACGAGTCTTGAAATTTCTCTGATCTTTGAATCTCTATTGTCTTTATAACTGTACAGTCTTCAGTAATATTTCCTCTATATATTTCCTGCACACACACACACACATATATATATTATACAAAAAGTGTTAGTATACATATTATAATCAATGATAATTTAAATAAAGTTGTTGTCATCAAAGCTCCAGTCTCTAACATCCATGACATGCTTCAAGATAGAAATATTAACTTGTTGACATCCTTTAAATGATAGAATGGCAGTCGTGAATATAAAAGGATATTTGAAATAGTTTGTTTTGAAAGAAAAAATGTGTGATCTTCAAAAAAGAAGAGAGCACACATATATAAATAAAAAATATATACTACAAAATCATATTACAGGATCTTAGACCAAAAATTGGCTCTAACACCCAAATTAGCTATGAATTCAATGAGTTAGAACACGCAATTTATAGTGGTTCGGCGTTAACGAGCCTACGTCCACTTTGTTTTCTTTTAATTGATGATTTGAATACAAATACAGCAATGATTCTCACTCAACTTCACAATTACAATGCATAAACTCACTTAAATCTCTCAAAAATAGACTTTAAGAGATGATTTTGATCTGAATGCAGCTATGAAATTCGGCTATGGAGGAAGTTAGAACCGAGAATTTGCCAAAAGATCCTTTCAAATGCCTCTAGATGGTGTATTTATAGGTGAAAAATCTCTTCGAAGTGGCTCCGGTTCGAAATTGCGTGGCATCCATCCTATAAGAGTCGGGTTCGGAGGCTTCCAGATGGTGACAGCGCATTGATTTGGCAGGAGATCGTGGGAGAAATGGTCATGCTTGGTCCGGGTCTTCAGGAAGTGTGTGCAACAACAGTCACAACCTCAGTTAAAGGGGTTCGGATCGGCTACCTCCGATCCGACCCGATGAAGCCTCCTGCTTTCTAATGTTGCTGTTGTAATCCTCTGATCTGATCCGATGAGGCCACTAGTGGTTTTCTGATGTTGCTGACGTCTCTCACCGATCCGAATCGATGAGGTCACTCGCTATCTAATGTTGCTGACGTATCTCTCTGATCCGATGAGGCCACTTGTGGTTTTCTGATGTTGCTGACGTCTCTCACTGATCTGAACCGATGAGGTCACTCGCTATCTAATGTTGCTGACGTATCTCTTCGATCCGATCCGATGTGATCTCTGCGTTCTTGATCTTTACTTACCTCCTGCGCTATCTTCCTCCGATTCGAACCGATTGTTGTCTTTCTCACTATTTGCTCTATGTGTAGCCTAGTTCACAAAGTAGGCTAACATTTTTCCCCCTCGAAGTACACTCTTATTTAAGATAAAGTGTGCTTTGAAGCAATTTACAAAACATCCTTTGAATTAGAATCATTGAATGATCGCGTCCATTTACTTGTAGTGTTGTGTCACTTCATAAAGTCGTGGCTTTCGCTGCTTACATATATCCATAATCCATATGAATCACTTTCTTCATTTTCAAACGACTTCGAGAGCCCCTTTTGATGTCTAGTGATTCTTCCAAGTGAATTCTTTTTTTTTTAAATTATCCCTGTGTGACATACCTGTGTATATGATCCCCTTCGGACCGGATCCCGATCCGAATGGGTTTCCTTCAGTAGCACACTCGGATGGGCCTTTCAATACTGCTACACCATGGACTAACATGCCAGAGTTCCTTCATGGGCTCGACTCCCGGTCCGAACGGAGTGAAGTAGGCTAGGAATACGAGTGGTCACCTTAGTTTTATATAAATCCGCCTCCTACCTTCTTCCTCTTCTCTTTTTTATTTGCTCTCGTCCAAGTAACTTAGCATCGAAACCCTAGAACCTCAAAAAACTCTAAAATTATTCCGTTCTTCCTTAAATTCAATAACTCGGTAGGTTAAAAGCTTCGATTACTTTACTATAATCGATTTCGATTTCGAATTGTTGTAAAACTGGATGATTCGAACATGGTGCACGTTTAATTCCAACGCCGCCGCCCTCTCCTTCTTCGCCGTCGTCGTTGGTGGCTCTTGTCACCACCTCGAGGCGTTGAGAGGAAGAATCTGGGTTTTACAGTATATTTGAGCACGTACGTGCTTGGACTTAGTAGGGATTTGTCAAATTGAGTTGGGTTCGGTATTGGTTAGACGAGGTGGAAAATGAAGGAGAGGAGATGAACTAGGATCGGTTCAGGTAAAGAAGTGTTGGAGTGAGGGAAAGGGAAAGGTGCATATAAGACCGGATCGGGTCGGAGCAGAAAAAGGCAAAAGAAAGAAAACAAAACCCATCTGATCGGATCAGGTGGTATTTACAAGGCCGGGTCGGAGTAGAAAAAGGCAAAAATAAAGGGAAAACAAAACTTACCTGTTCGGATCGGATGGGAATAAGCGACAAAGAGAAGAAGGATTACTCAAGCTGATCCGATCCGCTCCAAAATCCTACATCCGAGCCAATCCGGTTTAACTCACTGGGTAGAACGTCCGCTTCCGATCGACACATGACTTTGCCCTCCGATCCGATCCCAATACAGATATCCGAACCGAACCGAAACAGCCTAACTTAATGTGCAAGATTTTTTTTAACTATCTTAATCAATGCTTGACATAGCCTTCAACTTGACGAACAGTTAGGATAGCGCCTTTCGAACATGACAAACATCAAGAACTATTCTGACACATTATTACTTCTTTGAATCTTCATATCACGCTTTCATATGTTTGCTCTGCATTTTTGTTACATGTAGCACACACTTTAGTTCACATACACACACGGGGGACACGAGCAACTTTACTCTAATTCTTGCTATTGTTTCTTCGATAGTCTAGTGATCATGACCGAAAGACGTTCATCTAGATTGGCAAAGAAGACAGAAGTTGTGGAAACTTCTGGAAAAGTTACAATTGATGACATATCTTCTTCTTCAGACCCTGAATGGGACGAGGAGGGCCCAGATTATGAAGTGGGAGCGCATAAAAACGAAACGCCTTCCGATAGCGAAGTTTCTCTGGGCTATGAGGAGGAAGGAGGGATTGGAGATAATCGAGCTCCTGAAGAATTTGAGTCTGCCATTATCTTGGAATCACCCGTAGACTCAGTTAAATCAACGATCGACGATGATAGACTTGTCCGCATATGCTTAAAGCACGGGATATTAAAAAGGGATACCCTGGTGCCATCGAAAACTGACCGTCCCTACAGTACTCCAGAAGGATTTATGGCAATCACCCGATTGATGTGCATGGTTGGGGCTATTCCACCGTTTTCGCCTTTTGTTGTCGACTTTCTAAGACAGATGCGGATTTCCCCCATGCAGCTACATCCCAACTCCTACGCTTACTTATATACCTTATATATAGCATACCGAGAGATTTTAGGTACAGAGCTCACTTTCGACGACGTTCACTTTTTTTATAACTTCAAGCATCAGACTCGAGAAACTCCTTCTGTAACACCCTACCTCCGCCAGGGTCACTCACAAGAGAATGCACTAGCTTTGGAGGGGCGTTGTCTAGGTAAACATGCACAGAAATATTACAAGACAGAACATATAAAACAGCGGAAGAAAAACCAAATTTCATTACCTCATAAAATTATAAGGTCTAAAGCCTTTTACATCAAAATGCCTTTAAAAGCCATTACATTGAAAACCTGTCTTGCAATAGTTAAAGAAGCATAAAACCACAGTCATAAAATATTCCCCAAGTAAAACGGTAAAGCAGCCATAGTCAAGAAAAATCCAAGCCATACATGATGACCTTGAAGCAGAAGAAGTCCGAGCTAAATAACAGTATTTCCTCCCTGAAAACCTAGGCGGGGAAACGGAAGACAAAGAGGCGAAAGAAAACGGGGTCAGTCATAAAGACTGGTAAGTCCTATCTACTTCCAGCATAAAAACAGGTAAAGGTAACATGACATGCATAAACTGAAAGTAAACATAAGGATGATGACAAGATAGACAAGCTAAACCAAGGTAACATGATGAACTACTGTATCAAGATAAACTACGGTCACTATGAATCAAGTATAACATCCCAAGTTTCTATCGAGTATAACATCCCAAGGTTCTATCGAGTATAACACCCCAAGGTTCTATCGAGTATAACACCCCAAGGTTCTATCTAGTATATTTGCCCTGCACCTTCCGTACTAGTATCCCAACCCCTGTCATGTGTTAGCTACAAAATGTCCCTTGCCCAATGTCATGAAATGGTCCATGTCAACCTAATGTAGGTTTTCCCAACTCGTATGTTTCTTTCCATGTATATGTTTAGTCCTTTGCCGTAAATCCTACGGGCTTCCTCACGTAGTTCTATATTACTTCAACGTAGTTCCATTATCCTTGAAATCGTTTGGACTGTCACCCTTGATCTAGCTGTATTTTCTTACCATGAATTCTCGAATGTTCGGCTAGGATTTATGCCACCTAGGACCACTAGGGATTACGCTACCTACTAAACGTTTTCGTAACTTGGTTTAGGTTTAAGTCACCTAGGATCGCTAGGGATTACTCTACCCGTCAACCACGCCCTTTTTCCCACGTATTTATCGTGAATCCTTTTTCCATGTCTAGATGCACATGTATCTCAATGTGCCATCCGAGTCCCGTGACAGGGCTAATCAAGAAATACAGGACTCGGTCGGGAGCTTTAGGTTATCTGTCGATGCAGATATCAAGGTCTGTTTTTCTACCGGTGGTTATGGTCCCATGTGACCCCTCCCTCAACTACTGAAAGGCAATCCAAGAAAATCATGCACGAGAACTATACTCCGGCCATCCATGCTCCACTTTCCAATTGGCCAACCTCACCCATAACTAGATAGCAAGTGTATGGTCTGTTGGGAGTTCTCTACCTTTCCGCATACGTACACGATTGATTAAAGATGGTAGGTAGTCGACGACGTGCTATCACAGGGCTAAACTAAGTATCGCCGACTCCACGCTAATCCACACCAGTCTTTAGGTTGCTCGCACAGCAACCAAGGCATACCCTTGGTTCTTCTACCGCAGACCTTAACCTCTATGAGCCCAGGCGGATCATCTGAAACCTCACAGAGGGATACCAAGAGTACCCTCACGTCCCCCGAAGCTACCGCTTCGTCACCCAGTTCGCTGGAGCCTTTATTTAAGTCAGATAAACATTCGCTCCTCCTCGTGTATTTATTTAAACGATGACCTACCGTATCAAGTTACTCATCTATTTGTGAACTGGTCCAATTCTCTTGACTAAGAATTATTACTTAGTTATCCTTAACTAAGGTTTATCACTTAGTTTCCCTTCCCGTTATCCTTATTAACTACAATTTTCCACTTAGTCCCCTGAACTAGGGTTTTGTCTAATGGGTTAAGTGTTGTCATTCGAGTTCATGACTTACCCCTCCTACGAATCATGTCAAAATTGGCTAAGTATTCAAGTTCAAGACTTAGCCCTACAAACCATGTATCAAGTTGGTTAAGTATATCAAGAAGTTCATGACTTAACCCTAGATTATTGTGTCAGATTGGTTAAGTATAGGTTAACTTAACCCTATCAAATTACCGTGTCAGATTGGTTAAGTATAGGTTATCTTAACCTCATCAAGCTACCGCATCAGATTGGTTAAGTATAGGTTGTCTTAACCTCATCAAATCATCGAGTAAAATTGGTTAAGTGTAGGTTAACTTAACCCCATTAAATTATCGAGTCGGATTGGTTAAGTATAGGTTAACTTAACCCAATTAAATTATCGAGTCGGATTGGTTAAGCATATTTAAGAGGTTCGTGACTTAACCCTATCAAATCATCAAGTCAGATTGGTTAAGTGTAAGTTAACTTAACCCCATCAAATTACCGAGTCGGATTGGTTAAGTGTAGGTTAACTTAACCCCATCCACCAGTCGTATTTATAATGGTTAAGTATCATTCTTGTGGGTTTACTTAACCCTACCACGCATCGCGTTATCCTAGTCGGGTGTTATCAACCCATTTAGGTTAAATTAACCCATCCGCTAATCGTGTTATATGGTTAAGTGTCTTTAAGTAATCAAGTCCGATCTTACTTAACCTACCCATTCATGTCATATCGGTTAAGTGCCATTAGTCAAACTAACTTAACCTTATCATGTGGCATTAAGTAAATTAATGCACCCCAACCTCTCACATTAGACTTTATTGTGGTTACTGGTTACGCCGGGCTGGTCCGGGCAGCTTTACACCACAACCAAGTCTAACCTCGGGTTTTAAGCGCGATATGACCAACTACTCACATTGAGTCTTATTGTCTGTAGCTACTGGATTTGCCGGGCGGTTCCGGGCGGATTTATGCTACAAACTCAACCCAACCTCGAGTTGGCCACTTTCAAGTTTTCCTACTTGTCATGTTCATGTCAAATTTAGGCCACGACAAAGTCCACGTTTTCCACTTATGCCCATTGTCCCATTACTTAATTCATGTTAAGTTTCATAGCCCATCTCAAGTTTGCCTAAACTACCCAAGCCGTATTCCCAACGCAACTGAAAGCGAGTCAACATAGTAGGAATAATATGACAACATATTGGCCTCAAACATGTATGATAGCATAAAGGGATTGGCCTCAAACATGTATGATAGCATAAAGGGATTGGCCTCAAACATGTATGATAGCATAACACTAGGTTCATCATCATAGGCATGTAAATGGTCAAGAGGGGTTTAGGTTCTTTTACATGCATAAGCCCCAAGTCAAGTTCATATGAATGTTCCACAAGTCAAATTGTTCTAAGGGTTCATGCCAACATTCCATAAGTCAAGATTCAATCTTGCATGATAAACTAGGTCAAACACAACATGAGTGGCATGATTTAATCACTAAGAAATAGCCCAAAGTCATAGGTTCAAGAGAGGGGCAAGACTAGATTCACATAGACTAACATACTTAGGTTTCATCTCATTTTATTCCATGTCAACATTAGAACTACCGTTTAGATCTAAAAGTAGCTAGAACTTACAAAGCATGGCTAGAGATTTATGAGCAAGCATTTGTCGTAGAACGGTGTTGAGATGATGCTCTACTTCCTTGATTTGATGTAGAAAGCTTGCTCCTTTGACTTGAATCTAGTTTGCATTCTTAAGCCTTTGAAGTTGAAGATGGAGGCCATGATCAAGAGACATTTGGGCAGCACTTCGTTGTTAGGATGGTTTGTAGTGAATTAGGCTAGGTCTTAGGGTGTTTTTATAGAAGTTAGGACTAGTTTAGGCCCTTAGATTAACCCTAGTTTAGATTTGAACCATCCAATCTCGTCACAGGCCAACAGAACAGACCCAAAGGAGCAAGCAGGTGCACCAGGCCAACCTGGCCCGACCAAGGAGGTCGACCCCCAGGTCGACTCCCCAGTCGACCTGGCCTGGGGGGGTCGACTCCCCAGTCGACTCCCCAGTCGACTCCCCAGTCGACCTGGGGCTGGGCGGGAAATTTTCCCACCCAGTCTGTTTGGGGCTAAATTCGAAATTTGAAAATCTGTTTTCGTTTTCTGATTTTTCGTGAAACTTCTAGAGGCCATATCTCGGTCATACGGACTCCGATTTACGAAATTTCAGACTCGTTTCCAACCAGAACTCTGAGACAAACACAACGGCGCAACCCGTTTCTCTTGATTCTTATTTTAAAATTTAATTCTGCCTCAATTCTTGTCTTAACACGTTATTAAAATTCGGGTTGTTACACCTTCTTTCTCTTACTTCGAATCAGTCTCAAAAAGGAAAATAATTTCAGCACCATTCAGCAGCAAGGCCGGCGATTCCAAGCTGGAATGGTTTTATATAAGGCAACAGCCGGGATGTGCCAGGAGATGGACGAAATCAAGTAAAGCATTGGTTTTCTAGATCTCAACTTTGAATGTTCATGCCAACACATTAATTCGTTTTCTTTTTGTTTTTATTTGATAATCCAAAACAAATTTCGGGTCAAGTGTACTTTGATCGGATGCATCGGCTCCTCAATGGTGATCAAAAATTTCTTACCATCGATGAAGTCCTTAAGGATGAATACCCCCACTATCACGGGCTATTGTCCATTACCCGTAGCATAGGTCACGGTTCGGGTCCATATGTATACATCCCCCAGTGGACATAATTCCTGAAACGGGCGAGGGCTCGAAAAGTCCAAGAATACCTCTTTGGACTTCACCTTCTCCATCTTCGACCCAAGACGATGAGCTGGCCAACATAGTCGAAAAGCACCAAGAAGGGTACATCGTCCCTAGGGATGCTATTTCTCCTAGGAAATCACTATCTCTTAAAGAACTGCCAACAGACGCTTCCTAAGGAGATGCCCCTACTACCGATGTTCCTACATTTTAGGGCTTAGGAGATCTCCACTACCTGAAACTATCTATACTTCCGAGGATTTTGGAACAAATCCTTTAGTTTTTACTTCTTTAGAGGAGACTACTCCTGTCAAGGCCAAAGAGCCCACTCACGCTGGCTTGGCTTCGGACTCGGGTTTGTCGGGGGGAACACCACTTAGGATGCACTTAACACCATAGCACCACACTTCACAGCACATACTTCTCATGAGAATATTGATTCTAAATTCCACTTACATTGTTGCGCAAGTACCATGTCTCTCCCTTACTATGACGTCAGGAAAATACGTCTCAGCATGACTAGGTCCCCTTCCGATGTCGAGCATGATCGTCGCGAAAGCCGGGGTAGAGAGGATAGAAGGCCTCATGATTCTTATCAGTAGCGGACCTCGCGCTCTCGCTCCCCCGTTCGGTCGGATCCAGAACGATACCGAAGCTACCAGGGTCGTCGAGGAGAAGACACATCACAGCCGAAAGATCAAACTTCTCCTCAAGACAAACGCAGTAGGGAAAGGAGCCCACCGAAAGATACCGACTCACGAGGAAAACATAAGGTTTCTGATAAGCGGCCTAGGAAGGGTGAAGAGGCCATCGTGCCCACTAAACATAAGGATACTGAGTTAGCATACTGCGCACCTCCACCATTGGATGCTGAAGCTAAAGTTAAGCGGGCATATCTGGAGAAGCAGTTCCCCGACCACTACTTTGAAAATATGACTTTCTTACCTTCTCTCGAGCCTATTTCCTCGAGGTGGGCAGATGAGGCCAAAGAAAAAATTGACGCAGTCGAAAAACAATATTCAGAGATGTTCAAGTGTTCGCATAACCTCTCCATAATCATTCGAACTTTGATTACGGATATTGAATCAATGAAAAAGACTGCAGATGCCGACGCAAAGGCCTTAAAAAACTTGGAGAAGGACCTTGAGGACACACAGGCCCAACTTGTAATCGCTCAACAAGACGCCAACTTTAAACAGCAATTTGAAGAGTTACAGAAGCGTTATCATGACTTGCTGGAATCTCATAGCCAAGAGCGCTTAGAGTTGAAAAAGCAAGCAGAAAATGCTAAGTCGGATAACGCCAAAATGCAACTTGCTTACAATGCTCTTGAGCGAGAAAAGGCCGAGTTAGCGAGAAAGAACGCTGAATTGGAGAAGAAAAACGCTGACCTGGCTTCCAAGTTGATGGAGGCCGAAAACAGGGCTGCCCTAGCGGAGGGTAATGTGGAAAGTGTTATTAAGTCCGCTAAAGAGACCCGCAAGCAGCTGTCAGAGGCCCAGGAGGAAGTGCATGGTTTCAGCGAATTAATGATCGAATTCTTCGCACATATAATTCGTCGTCGGAACATCTCTTGGATTGAAGATTATCTGACTACCTTGGTTCACGTATGGAGCCAAATTATTGAATGGGAGAAAGAGGAACTCAAGGTAGATTCCGTTGACGAAGACAAGCTCATGGAAAAATATCTAAGAGATGATGAGCCGGCACGTCTGGCCAAGGGGCGTCACCTCATCGCTACTGCTATGGAGGAGGAGAAGTGGATGGCCAAACAAAAGTATATCTCCGAGGCTGGATTTTCTTCTACTGCCTCTGAGACTTCTGAAGTTGAGGGATATGACCCCGAAAACCCGAAGATCCCTCAGGCATCTCTTTTATCCCCTATACCCGAGACGGCATCAGAGACGGCAGTTACTCCAGCTGAGAAATCATCGGAAGGTATTTCTACCTTTTCACCCCAATTCGTCAAAGCTGTCTCCACTTTTCATCACATAATCGGGCAATCGATGAAGGACCCTTTATTTTATCCTGAGTTGATAACTGTTGCTTCTCATTCTGTAGGTATTGAGCCGACCGAGAAGGCAGACGTGCCTCAGGGAACCACCACCGGAGCAAAATCCACGGAGAAGGCTCAAGGAGAAAAGGATAAGGCTGCCTCAGCAGAGTCAGGAGGGGGAGCTGAATTGTCCAAGGCTGGTACTCCTCATGATGACGAGATGATAGACGCCTTAAAGGATGATGGCGGTAGCGAGGGACACGAGGAAGACCCTGATATGGCAATAGTTGGGGATTTAAAAAGCGTTGATGACATCACTTTGGCTGAAATGAAAGCCGAACAAGATAAACGTATGCAACTAAAAGTTGAAGACCTGGACCCCGAAAGCCTTAAGCCTCTTGTAGTGATGGCTCCTGGATCAAGGTTAGTCGTTAAGCTTTCAACTAGATCTATTACTGAAGAGCTTGCTAAAAAGTCTTCTCTTGATTCCAGCGTTCCGACGCCTGGGAAAAAATCAACCGATTCTAGCACTTCGGCTACATGGAAGAGAAAGTTGAAACGCGTTATGACTGAGGCTGAAAAGGAAGCTAAGGCTGCTTAGAAAGCTGCCAAAAAATCCAAGTCCGATCCAAAGCCCAAATGATGAAGTGCTTTGTTGTATTTTGGCATTTAATTGGTTTGCAATTGTTGCAGCGAGTGCGGCCCTCGCATCTTCTTTTTTGCTTGTTTTCCTTGTACAAACTCACACGTTTGTAAATAAAAATAGTTTATTTCCTGCAATGCCTGATAGTTGTTAGTTCAGCACTTAAGTAAAAATACAAAAGTATGTCATACTAAAGTTATGTAATGAGGTCACGGCGGAGGGGAGTATGTGTGCACATGTATGCCCCCAGTCAATCTTGGATAACTGAGCAAGTACTATTCAAGATTAAATTAAATTAAAAAATCCAAATGTCCCCGATTCTCTGACGGGGCCATATTCCTTTCGTCATTGATACTTGTTCTTTCTGGCATCTATATACTCTCATATCCAGGTTAGAGTTTTCGTTGAGGCGGTCTCTCATCTGGGTGCACCTTCACGCCTCAGAGGACGTCGTCTTCCCGTCCTTTATACTCTCTCGATTCTTGAGAGTTAGAGTTAAGAATGTCGTCTTCACATTCTTCTATGTCTTATCATACAAACAGTCATTTTGTTTGTTCCTGCATATAGGTCGTCTCCAACTTTCCAAATTTTAATTTAACATTTCATGTTTCACAGTCATAATAGAATAACTGCTGAAGATATAGATAATGCAGGGAAGTAAATGACACGCAATATTTTTATAGTGGTTTGGCTAAGTTGTAGCCTACATCCACTTTATAATCTTTTGTTCACATAAACAAACTTTTTAAAGGCAAGTCGTGCTTGTTTACATAGCTTATGAAAACAAAAGAAATGACATTTCATATTTAGCTCAGATATCATCGTAGGTGCTGAGCGTTCCAGGCTCTGGGAATCTCCTCACCGTCCACGGTCGTTAGCTTGAACGCTCCTGTATCAAGCTTCCATTGGATGGTGTATGGTCCTTCCCATTTTGGACCCAATTGGGTTGAAGGAGGGAAGACTCGCTTCAGTACTAGGTCTCCTGGTTCAAAGGTTTTGAGGCGAACCTTCCGGTCATAATAACGTGCTACTTGATTTCGATGTCTTGAGGCATGCAAGTCGGCTTCATCTCTTTTTTCTTCAATCATATCAAGAGATTCTAAGAGGAGCGCTTTATTCGTCATCGGGTCATAGTACGCAACTCGATGAGAAGGGACTTCCAATTCTACCGGGATCACCGCTTCAGACCCAAAGGAAAGTGAATAGGGAGTATGGCCGGTAGCCGTCTTAAAGGTCGTCCTGTAGGCCCATAAAGCTAATGGCAACTCATCTACCCATCTAGCTTTGGCCTGATCCAGCCGCTTCTTTAGAATTGATTTAATGACTTTATTTACGGCTTCGACCTGTCCATTTGACTGCGGATGAGCTACTGCATTGTATCGTTTATCAATCTTATATTTCTGGCAGAAGTTTTTGAACTCGATGCTCTTAAATTGAGTCCCATTGTCAGTTATGATAGTCTTCGGGATCCCGAATCGACAAATAATGTTTCTGACTACAAAACTGGTCACCTTCCTCGCCGTGATGGTTGTTAGAGGTTCTACTTCCACCCATTTTGTGAAGTAGTCCACGACAATTATTGCGTACTTAACTCCTCCTCTGGCAATAGGTAGCACTCCAATAATGTCAATCCCCCACATGGCAAACAGCCATGGACTTACCATTGACTTGAGCTGAGTCGGAGGCGCTCCGGGAACTTTAGCATATCTTTGACATCTATCGCAGCGTCGTGAATAAACAGCCGCGTCTTTGTTCACAATAGGCCAGAAATATCCGTACCGTAACACTTTCTTTGCTAGGGTTTGGCCCCCAATTTGACCTCCACACTCACCTTCATGCACCTCTTGTAGTACACGTTTGATGTCGTCGTGTGCGATACACCGTAGCAGGGGCATTGAAAACCCTTAATGATAAAGGACGTCGTCCTGTAAAACGTACCTTGTGGCCTTACGTCTTACAGCTCGTCTCTCGCTCTTTTTTATCGGGAGGGTTCCATTTTTGAGAAAATTCTTAATTGATGTCATCCAGGATTCTCTTTCTGGTTCAACTTCCAAGGCTAGCTCTGTTTCCATTAGATCGAAACTTGGTGAATCCAACACCTCTATCGGAACCATTTCGGATTCTTTAGGACTATTAGAACTTGCTAGCTTCGCCAATTGATCTGCTTTCTGATTTTCCGCTCTTGGAATGTGTGTTATGCTATAATGCTCCAAACCTTTCAACAACTCCTTTACTTTCTTGAGATAAGTGATGAGCCGAGGTCCTTTAGCAGCAAATTCTTCCCGAACTTGACATACAACTATCTTGGAATCGCAATATATATCTAGTGCCTTCACTCCCAAATCTTTGGCGAGTTTCATCCCGGCAATCAGGGCTTCATACTCGGAATCGTTGTTAGTAGCAGCAAACTCTAACCGCAACGCATAGTAGATAGATCGTCGTTCAGGAGTTATTAAAACAACTCCGGCGTAGGACTTTCTATCATTCTTGGCTCCATCCGCATACAATTTCCACAGACTAAGCTTTAATTCTTGATCTAAAGCAACTACCTTATCACCCACCATTTCCTCTGCAGGAATTGTAAATTCCGCTATAAAGTCATCCAAGGCCTGCCCCCTTAATGATCTTCGCGGCTGAAAGTTCAAATCAAACTGACTCAGCTTGATATTCCATTTAAGTAACCGACCTGATGCTTCAGGTTTCTGTAACACTTGTCTCAAAGGTTGGTCGGCATACACAACTATTGGGCGTGCCTGAAAATAATGGCGGAGTTTGCGGGAAGCAATCAGGAGGCTATAAGCAAGCTTCTCTATCTTTGGGTAGTTACGTTCTATAGCGGCTAGTTTTTTGCTTACATAATACACAGGTTTCTGGACTTTATCCTCTTCACGTACTAGTGCTGCATTGACGGCGTGAGATGATACCGCCAAGTAGACGAACAAATCCGCATGTTCCACATGCTTTGATAATATTGGAGGCTTTTCTAAGAAGTCTAGTAGATTCTGGAATGCCTCCACACAGTCGGGAGTCCATTCAAAATTTCTCTTTCCACGCTTTATGAGATCGAAGAAAGGTACACACTTGTCTGTTGCTTTGGAGATGAACCTGCCCAGTGCTGCAACCTTCCCAGCTAAGCTTTGAACATCCTTAATCTTTCGCGGCTCTTCTATATTCCGGATTGCTGCTATTTGGTCCGGATTGATTTCTATTCCTCTGGAACTCACGATGAAGCCAAGGAACTTGCCTAATGCCACGCCAAAAGAACACTTCAAGGGGTTCAACTTCATCAAATACCTTCGTAGTATGCCGAACATTTCTGCTAAGTCCTTCGTATGATCGGGAGATTGCTTGGATTTCACTAGCATATCATCTACGTAGACTTCCATGGTTTTCCCAATTTGATTGTAAAACATGCGGTTAACCAGGCGCTGATATGTGGCTCCCGCATTTTTTAATCCGAATGGCATTACGACGTAACAATACAATCCCAAGTCTGTAATAAAGCTTGTATGCTCTTGATCTGGTATGTGCATGGGAATTTGATTGTATCCGGAATAAGCGTCCATAAAGGATAAAAGTTCATGCCCGGCAGTAGAATCTACTAGTTGATCAATTCTGGGAAGAGGAAAGCTATCCTTCGGGCAAGCCTTGTTTAAATCAGAAAAGTCCATGCACGTTCTCCACTTCCCATTTGACTTTTTGACCAGGACAGGATTCGATATCCAGTCGGGATATTTCGAATCCTAAATGAATCCGTTACCTTTTAACTTCTCTTCTTCTTCTTTCAAAGCTGCAGACCACTCTGGACCCAACATCCGTCTCTTCTGCTTGACTGGTGGGTTCTTTGGATTAATACACAAAGAGTGGCTCATAATGGTAAGCGAAATTCCACACATGTCAGCGTGAGTCCAGGCAAACACGTCCAAATTTGCCTTTAAAAAATCAGCTAATTCCCTCGCTCTATCTGGATCCTGTTGCGAGCCATCTTTAGTACTTTTGTTGGATCCGCTTCATCAATAGGTATATCAATTGTTATTTCGTTGGGAGTTGCCTTCTTGTCCCCGGGTTCTCTATCCTCTCTGGGATCTATATCCTCGAGCACGTCTGAGGGCGACTCTCTTGGGGCAGGACCCCTTAGTTGGTATGCTGAAGCTTCCTTTGGAGGGGCGGAATCATCTTTAGCATATGTGTTCAACCCCTTCATTAACATCTTTAGCTCTGCCACGTAACAAACTCGTCCCATAGCTTGGTCGCCCCTCCTCGTCCCAACTCCTGAATCAGTCAGGAATTTAAGCAGCAAGCACCAAGGTGCAATACATGCCCTAAATTCGGCAAGGGCCAGTCGGCCTAGGAAGGCATTGTAAGGTGACTCCAAACCCAAAACTACAAACGGCAGGATCCTTACTCTCTGGCGATCACCCTGCCCTAGAGTGACTGGTAATTCCACAAAACCCATCGGAGCTGTAGATACTCCGTTAAAGCCACGTATGCATCCTTGACATGGCTTTAAGTCTTTTGCTTCGAGCCTCATTTGTTCGAAAGCTTTCTTGAAGAGGATATTAACCGAGCTTCCATTGTCTACTAACACTTTATGAACTAAGGCAGGGCCAATTGTCATGGTAATCACTAATGGATCGTCGGTTGGAGATTGAACTCCAAAATCATCTCTATTGCGGAATATGACATCATTTGACATCGTTTTTTGCTATTTTATTGGAGTGACATCTTCAAGGCTACTGCATTCTCCTATTTCAAAATGCTTGGCAGCGTTGACGTATTGGTCCATTGCTTTAAAACTACGACCAACTAGGTGAGGTCCGCCTATAATAGAGTTAATGACGATTCTCTTACCTTTTTGCTAAGCTGTGGGTTTTGAAGCAGGCTGGTCTTGGTTCGGGGCTTGCCCGCCTTGCCCCTCGTCCCTTGGGGTGGCCTTGTACTCATCCAACTACCCTTCTCGCAGCAATTTTTCGACGATATCCCTCAAATGACGGCACTCATTGGTGGAATGACCGTGTGTACCATGAAACAAGCAAAACTTTCCTGTTTCAATCTCTTTCTCAGTAGAATATCCGGGCGGTGGTTTTTTATCTGCAATATGCTGTATGTATCTAAATAAATGTTCTCCAATGTATCATTTAACGGCGTGTAATTTTCAAAAGTCTGGAATCTGGGTCTTTTATTAGAACTATTCCCTCGGTTTTTGTTCCTTCTATTGCCGTTCCCATTTCTGTTGCTATTACCACCGCTCTGGTTGCCAACATTTACTTCCACCTTCCCTGAACTGTCACCAGATTGTTTAACAGCAATGTTACTCTGGACACCCTCCTTCGAGGCCCTTTCGGACTTTCTATTTCGATTTGCCTTAGCTTCCTCTCACCTTATGCGAACATTAGCCTTTTCATAGAACAATTCTCTAGTAGAAGGTGGTTTTCCAGCTAAGTAATCCCGAAGCTCTGTGTCAGGATCTACCCCTTATATTAATGCCATTAGGATAGTGGGCTCATTGGGATCACTAACTTCAGTGACGGCTAGGTTGAAGTGATCCAGATATGACTTCAAAGATTCTCCTGGGGCTTGTTTAATTCGTGACAATTCTATGACGGACTTGGACTTTTGGGCATGGAGTCGAAACTGATTCATGAAATGCTCACTCGATTCTGTGAAATTTGATACCGACCAAGGAGGGAGTCGGGTGAACCACATCAACGCTACATCTTCAAGATAGATTGGAAAAGCTTTACATTTTACGGCATCCGGAGCTGCTGCCGCATTCATGAACCATGCATATCTCATCAGATGCTGCCCTGGGTCTGTTCTTCCTGAATATCGATCCATCTATGGCAAGTTGAATCGCCGGGGGAACCGGAAATTTAGTATGTCATCTGTGAAGGGGGTATGACTTCGTTCAATGCCCCAGTCTTCATTATTATAGGGCCGGCTTTCAGACATGATCTTGCGCACTATTGCCCATACATCGACATTTGTTAATGTCTGCACAGGCTCTCTTGATCTGATGTTCGGATTACCCCTGGGTTCCTGATCAGGGGATAATCTCCTGTTTCTGGCGGCAGCTGCTCTACGTTGCTCTCTGTGTTCCCGGTCGATCTCACAAGGTAGAGGTTGGAGAAGCTTTTGCTGCGTGGGGTTGGTAATATTAGGATCTCTGGGTAGGACGTGGGATCCACGCATGGGTAGCAACATAGGCTGTTGTAGGCTCCGGTCATCAGGGCCCCATGCACGAGCAGCGTCTTCTCGGGATCCCAAAGATCCAAAAGTCAATTGATCAAGGTTCTGAGGTCGTTCAAGCGGCATCCTCTCACGAGGGTGTTTCTCCTCCGAAGAAGACGAATCATCCGTAGTAAGACGGCGTGTCGGGGGAAGGAGACTTCTGCCTCCGGAGCTCCTGTAGTTCTCTACCCATAGTGATCATGTTTTCCTGCATGCGAAGGTTCTCACGCCTTTGGGCTTCCAATGCTTCTTTAATGCTCTGTAGCATGTCAAGAAAACGTGAAAAGTCTCCCTGGGCAATGGGTGCAGATGGATCAGGCTGAGCATTATTCATCGTGGATGGAATCGAAGCATTGGAGGGAGCTCGAGTAGAAGTTCCAGCATCATTCTGATTCAGATCGGATCGGTTCACAGCAGCCTGGTCGGGGCGGTTCAGATGGAGAGAGTGAGAGCCCCTGACACCATCAGTTCGGATCGGATCATCAGTTCGGATCGGATCATTGGTTAGGATCGGATCATCAGTTCGGATCGCTGTTAACACGATCTGGTTCGTTTCCTCCTAATTGGAATGATCTGCTCCAAAGCTTTGAGCGCATGACCTTGTTAACGCGATAGCTTGTTGATCTTCTCTGGAATCATTTCCCCTTGCACCTTGCACTTCTTTTCCTTTGGTCTTAGCCATAACACTTGATTCTTCAACGGCTAGTCAACAAGTACTGAAAGATGTCAGAGAGAAGGGATTAACTTCTTTGAACTTGAAGTTCCAAATAGTAGAATGATAATCCCGAAAAGGCTGAGAATTCGAAAGGCTCCCAGTGAAAACACCAAAATGTTAGACCAAAAATTGGCTCTAACACCCAAATTAGCTATGAATTCAATGAAACAGAATCAAAAAGCAATGAAGAACACACAATTTATAGTGGTTCGGCGTTAACGAGCCTACATCCACTTTGTTTTCTTTTAATTGATGATTTGAATACAAATACAGCAATGATTCTCACTCAACTTCACAATTACAATGCATAAACTCACTCAAATCTCTCAAAAATAGACTTTAAGAGATGATTTTGATCTGAATGTAGCTATGAAATTCGGCTATGGAGGAAGTTAGAACTGAGAATTTGCCAAAAGATCCTTTCAAATGCCTCTAGATGGTGTTTTTATAGGTGAAAAATCTCTTCGAAGTGGCTCCGGTTCGGAATTGCGTAGCATCCATCCCATAAGAGTCGGGTTCGGAGGCTTCCAGATGGTGACAGCGCATTGATTTGGCAGGAGATCGTGGGAGAAATGGTCATGCTTGGTCCGGGTCTTCAGGAAGTGTATGCAACAACCTGGTCACAAGCTCAGTTAAAGGGGTTCGGATCGGCTGCCTCCGATCCGACCCGACCCGATGAAGCCTCCTGCTTTCTAATGTTGCTGTTGTAATTCTCTGATCAGATCCGATGAGGCTACTTGTGGTTTTCTGATGTTGCTGACGTCTCTCACTGATCCGAACCGATGAGGTCACTCGCTATCTAATGTTGCTGACGTATCTCTCCGATCCGATGAGGCCACTTGTGGTTTTCTGATGTTGCTGACGTCACTCACTGATCCGAACCGATGAGGTCACTCGCTATCTAATGTTGCTGACGTATCTCTCCGATCCGATCCGATGTGATCTCTGCGTTCTTGATCTTTACTTACCTCCTACGCTATCTTCCTCCGATTCGAACCGATTGGTGTCTTTCTCACTATTTGCTCTTTATGTAGCCTAGTTCACAAAGTAGGCTAACACAGGAGAAAACGGAAACAAAAAAAACTACACAGTACATGACTATATGAAAGTATAGGATAGTAGATAGACGAGCTCCGGATAAACCACCGCCCATCATACTTCAATATCGAATTCCGGTAAGGCCACTACCTGGTAGTGAATTATATCTACTCCTATATAATAAACTAGTCACACCAAATTAAATACAACAAAAACATGAGAACAACACAAAATGAAAACACTCCAATACAGCACTTAAGAAAACTCCAAAGCAAAAAACATCACCCATCCAAAACAGCGACCCAACAAGCTCCTCAGCTACAATCAACTACCTATGACCTGAAAGAAACTAGCCAAATCATAACCTACCATCACATATATATGAGTATATATGTATGTGTATATATATACGTATATATATATATATATATCCATACATATATGTGAGAACGTTAAAAAAGGGAAAGAATAGAGACAAGCATGAAACACAAAAAAGCAGAAATCAATAACAAATGCAAATACTGTTACGACTAAAATATCTATTAATTTTAATATATAAACTCAAATTATATCTAACCTTAATCAAATAACTCTAAAATCGCGGTTCTCCATACAACTTATAATGAGAGTTAGACATCCAATCCAGATAGAAGGTAACAATCATAATGATTAATTTATCAACAGAATCAGAAATATAATGAAACAATCTCTGATTTATCTCCAACCAAATGAATCAACTAATAATAGAAACTAATGAATCCAACACATATCTTTGCCTGAAATTAAAAACAAATCTACAACAATTCCAATAGAAAACATAGTTACTAAAAGAATTTAAACAACTAAAAGAAAAAATCCTTAAAACCATAATTAAAATATTATTGGTAAAAGAGCAAGAGAAAAATAAATGATCAATATTCTCATCCAAAATACTACAAAAACAACACTTAACATCAAAACTAGTATTTTCTTCTTTAAAAGCTCAATCGTATTAAGCTTCTTATGTAAAATCAACCACATAAGAAATTTAGCTTTAGGAGGAGAATTGGACTTCCAAAGAAACTTAAATAAAAACCTAGAAACACCAGAAAAATTAAGAAAATTATACATAGAATTAGAAGTGTACACAAGACTTCTGTCCAGACCCCAACAAATACTATCACCATTATCATCCAAATGATACAAAGCCAACTTAGCTCTAAGTAAGGCTAATTGCCTTAACCCTGTCCCTTTAAAGATATTTTCAAAGATAAACTCCCACGGGGGATCTAAATTACCTATATAAACATCTATAATCAAAGAATTCTTAAAGCAGCAATTCTCATAAAGCTCTCTAAATTCTATTTTAAGCGGTACCCGAGAGATCCAAGCACCATGCCAAAAGAAAGTAATATTACCCGAAAGAACAGTCAGCTTACAGCCTAATTTAAAAAAAATCAAAACATTTCACAACAGACTTCCAAAAATAAAATAATATATTATTCCAACTATAACTAGAACCAACTATAAATTCGACACCAGAATAATAAAATTTGGAAACAGTAACGGCCCTCACCTTCGTTCGCGCAAGATATTGTCCCCAACTTAGCCACCGTATAGGTGTGGGGTTTTGTTCCTCAAAAGGCCTCGGCGTTAGTAAGAGATGGGCTCTACTATATAACTATCCACTTCACACAGGATTCCACGATGTGGGACTTAGGGGTGTTATATTCTCCCCTCCTACAGAGCCCAACGTCCCCGTTGGCTCACAAACACCTCACCTAGGCGTTGTGGTTCACAGCGGAGCCACAATTCCGGCTGGATATTGGCTCTGATACCACTGTAACATCCCGCACCTCCATTCGCGCAAGATATTGTCCCCAACTTAGCCATCGTATAGGTGTGGGGTTTTGTTCCTCAAAAGGCCTCGACGTTATTTAGAGATGGGCTCTACTATATAACTACCCACTTCACACAGGCTTCCATGATGTGGGACTTAGGTGTGTTACAGAAACTATATTCTTCCAAGTAGCCGCCACATCTGGGCTTCTAAATCTCCATAACCATTTGACTAACAAGGCGAGTTAAAATTATATAAATTTATAATCCCAAGACCCCCATCCTTCTTAGGTTTACAACAAACATCCCAGCTAACTAAACATTTATAGCCTCTACACAAGTTATCTCCACTCCAAAGATAATTACGCCTAATTCTGTCGATTTTATCAATAACCTATTTGGGAAAACAATGAACGACCATCCAATAAGTAGGAATAACAGACATCACAGAGTTAACAAGAACTAATCTTCCAGCTCTTGATAGAAATATGCTATTCCAACTACATAATCTATTATTAATCTTATCAATAATAACTAACCAATCTTCGTTCTTGGGCTTCGAAGGCCTAATTTTAAAACCCACATAATCAAAAGGAAATTTCATAGTAGAACAGTTTAAGGTGTCAACAACATGATACTCGACATTATCAAAGTCATTAAGAACCATAATAGAACTCTTATCAAAATTGATTTTGAGACCAGATAACAACTCAAAACATTAAAGAATAAACCTCATAGCAATAAAATGCTTGGGTAAGTGAGAGGAAAATAATAATGTATCATCTGCAAATTGAAGAATAGATAATTCATTGTTAAATTCCTCATGACCAATAAAACCTAGTACCCCTAATCTCATAGCTCTCTTAATAATCTTAGAGAAACCATCAACAATGAGATAAAAAAGAAGAGGTGACAGGATATCACCTTGTCTACGGCCTTTTTAGATTGAATTTCGTTACCAATAATCCCATTAACCACAATACTAGAGCAACCAGATCTGAGCAAAAGCATGATCCAATTGATCCATCTAACACTAAACCCCTAGCTAAACATAACTCACAAATAAAATCCCAGTCTACAGAACTGAAAGCCTTCTCAAAATCTATTTTCAAAATAGCACAAGAAAATTTATTTTTACAACAAATATTAATATACTCTTGAACAACGGCCACTCCATCTATAATGTTCCTACCTTTAATAAAGGCAGTCTGGGAACAATTGATAAGATCGTTCATCTTAAAACTAAGCCTATTTGCTAGAACTTTGGTAATAATCTTAACGGAACAATTGATTAAGGAAATAGGCTTAAAATACTTTAAAGAATTAGCGCCTACTTTCTTATGAATAGGAATAACATTAGCAAAGTTAAAGCTACCTAGACGCAAATTGCCATTCTAAAAATCATTAAATAAGTTGATAATATCAAATTTCAAGACACCCCAAAACTGCTTATAAAAAAGAACAGAAAAACCATATGGACCAGGAGCTTTCTCACTAGGCATATCATTTATTGCCTTCCAAATCTCGTGTTCTGAGAAAGGCTTATCTATATCTTCTAAATCTATCTTAGCCTCAGACAGATAAATGTCATTCCATCTAACATTAATCCTTCTCTTAATCCTAAAGACAAAAATCTGCTTATAATACGCATTAAAAGCCTCATTTAACTCACTATGAATGGACAATTCCATATCATTAACAAAAATGGAATGAATCAAAATATTTAGCCTCCTCTTATTAGCCACACTATGGAAGAATTTCATGTTATTATCCCCTTCCTTAATCCATTGAACTCGGGCCCTTTGCTTCCACATGATCTCTTCTTTTTCCAATATCAACTTAAGATCATGCCTAAGGTTGCAAAGTTTCTCCCTCTCATTGGAGTTAAAAATCCTAGACTCACTAATCTTGTCTAAATCTAACATCTCACACATAATCTTGTCTTTCCTAATTCTAACACTACCAAAAAATATATTTATTCCAACGCTTGAGAAAAAAATCTTACTGTAATGACCCAAATTTCCGTAACATCGGAGTTGACTATATACATCATACGTCCAACCCAAATATCACGAAAATACGAAACATTTTTTTTTTAGAAGAAAGAGATAGAAGAAGAACAGAAATAACAACACAGAATCTCACATCGCAGCGGAACAAAAAATAATATATCATATCTTTAAAATACAAAATCTTAACCGTATAACATACACTTATCAGAGTACAAGACTTACAACACAAAGGAACAACACTATAACTAGATAACGCTGAAGCCTCCTGCTCCAAGCTCCTTTAGATATATCTGAAAAATCCTGAACTACTTGACTGCCCGTACAAATTTAGGCACCCAAGAGTTTAGGTAGAACAAAACAAATAAACTCCGGGTCAGTCATGGAAGTTCAAGTAGGCTTTGCAACCATCCTCTCCCATCCTCACAAAGTAGCAGGGTAATACCCCACCGTGACTTACATTGGTACCCCAGCACCACATTTTACGGCCAGCCTTTTGACTTCACAACCAACCCTCATTTTCGGGACATGTAGGGGTAAGAGTCTCCCGTTCGCCACCTAACGAAAAGCGAGAACCCCCTATCATGCGACACATGCCCCAAGCACGCAACACGGACTGGTATGAGTAAACAGTTTAAAACAGTTTCAGAAAACTAAATGATATCTCATAAGACCACGCCGTATAACACGGAACGGGTTTTTCCCTTATGAGATCCAAACACTTGATTTAACTTTCAAAATCCCTTTAGAAAGGAACGATGATCTTTATATCAAAACTCTTTTGATATTATAATAATGTCTAAATCAAGTAGATAACAATCTAGTGGGACGTTTGCATCTCACGTTCCACATATATAATATACAATCAAAACCGCAAGAACGTATTGGGTAATGAAATTCCAACTATGACAAGGTATGGAACCACCTTCCGCTGGTATATCTCTAGAGGAGAATACACCGAGTTCAACAAGAACATCTTGCAACTCAGCCACATATGACCGACCACTCATTTGGCTTGAGTGTATCGAATGTATATCACCAACGGTTGGGATCAGCAACCGTTTCCCGAATGGGACAGCATCGACAATAGATTTTTAGAAGTAAACGAAACTCTAGATCAGGTGATTATACACCCTAATAGGTGCGACCTACATAGCCATGCTGCTTGCCCGATTTTTGTCATTTACCGGTTGATGAGGCTTGAGGTTACGCTTCATCATCGCATCAGATTCACTTCGAATGCCACATTATCGGATCCATCGAAATCACTAATTGACGTCTACAACAGTACATTACGTGTCAGCTAAAAGAAGTTTCCTTCTCCGCTTCCACTCTTCGTACGGTTGAAGAAATCAATGTACGTGACCTTTCTGGAAATACTCTGTCAGACATTCATCCATACAAGTCACCCAGGAACAGGATGAACTGAAGGTACAATTTCTATTAATAGAAAAAGTCCTTGCACTTTACTCCGTCTTCGATTATCTTTATATAATCTGATTCGCAATGCTACTGCCAATACGGAGTGGTTCTTCGGATAATAATCCAACCGGTCTCTCTATAATGACAACGATGGTCAAAACTTCGATAGTCTGTGATTTAACTATCGAATAAAAACAAGTGTTTCGATAGTCGATGATTTAACTATCGAATAAAACAAGTGTTCATCCAAACATCCAACAATCACTGAGCCTTTAATTAATATTCCATTAATTAAATCACTTCTCTATTTCTTTACCAATATTTGTTAACCAAATATTTTCAATAACCATATTGGCCTTTTACGTTATTTGGAAAACATTTCCGAATCTCGCCTTCCTTTATTTTCTAAACTTTAGAAAATATAAGCTATTTATAATTGGAAAATATTCCAATTACTTATCTCTTTCTCAATCTCGTTTATTCCTATACTTAGGAAATATTCTATTTCTAAGTTTACACTTATTTGGGTTAAAACGGATGTTGTGTAAAACATCGTTACGACAACCCAAATACTATATTCAACTAACTCTTATCCAACATTGATCTTCGAGCATGAAATCTTACTGTTTATCTGTTAATGATGAAATCAATCAAGTTGGGGTATAACTACCTCTCAGACCTTGACTGAATAACATTTATAACGTCAAAACAGATATGACTACTTACTCGAATAATCAATACCATATAACTACTGATTCACTTTTAAACACATATATACTTTCTCGTTCTATTCTTTCGAGATTTTATTCTTATACTTCCTTTGTGATTATACTATTCTATTTCTAAATTCGTTTCCTTATCGACTTATATATATATATATATATTTCTAGTTATCAAACTTCTTAAAAATATTCTAACTTCTTAAATTCCCGGAAAAATTCGCCATAACCTCCTTTGTACTGGGAGCATCGGGAAAATCCCCAAACTGCCACACAGGCCATTTCCAATCAAAAAGAAAAAGAAAAGCCAAGCGGCTAGCCGATACGGCGCATAAAATCTCATATATGAATTAACTACGTACCTTTTTGTCGGGCAATCTATATATATACCTTCTAACACTTTATTCCAAACCTGTCTCCTGTATGTCTATACTTGTCCAATCTATTTTAACTATACCAATCGTTTTAACTCAATTTGTTAATTAAATATGTTAATTAACTCTTCAATCTATTTCACTTTCATATTTGAACATGACATGTTCAAATATATTTTAACTCGCTTATTAACTACTTTGAATTCTATATTCAAATCTATTTCAAGTTCTATTTGAATTCTCTTTTCAAATTCTATATTCAAAGTCTATTTGAATTCTCTTTTCAAATTCTATATTCAAAGTCTATTTGAATTCTCTTTTCAAATTCTATATTCAAATCTATTTGAATATCTCTGCATTTCTTTATAAACAACGTTTATAACTTTACTTAAAATCCCCCATTATATATTTATAAACAAAGTTTATAAATTCAATTCAAATCCCACCTTTTCATTTATAACCAAAGTTTATAAATTCAATTCAAATCCTACCTTTTCATTTATAAACAAAGTTTATAAATTCAATACTTGTTTTATATATATATTCAAAACGAGTTAATATTATTCTATTCGAATTTCAAATTCTATTCTATTTGAATCTTATATATTCAAATTTCAAATTCTATTTTAGAAAAATAGAATTTTCTTTCTAAATCTCAAATACCCTTTTTCATGATATTTTTAAATATCAATATTCAAGCCCCATTGATATTTTAAACACACAAAGCAACCAATTATTTATTTTCCTAACACATCATATATGACAGTATATACGCAAATAAATAAACAAACAGATAATATATTTTTGAGGAATCCTGTTGGATTCCTCCAACCTGTTTTCCTTGCATCCACAGACGTTAGTCAACATAGTAATACCCATCCTGCTTCGAGGCAGGATATCGTGGTATAGAAGGTCATCCACTAATCATAGCGTGGGGCGTATAGGGTAATCATCCGCTATGAAACTGCGGGCATCCGCTAATAAGACTGCGGGAATCCAACCAATCATCAACCCAATATATATATATATATATCCTAAATAACTAATATATATTTTAAAACAACCAGACATCATTTAAACAAGCATAGACAATTATTTTTAACTATATAAAAATAAATTTCTAAATAAAAGGTGAGATTTACTCACTTGATATTTTATTTTGATCCATTCTGATATAAATTCTCAAACGCTGAATTACGTATCCTGGAGCCACGCATTTCTCGACTGATTCCACCCGATAAGATCTTAATTCATGTTTACAAGCTAATACATCTTCACCATCGATCTCGAACTTCTTCCTACCACTACCAGACCATTTTCTGGTCACGCCAGTCCTCATCCCAAAAATCCCAAGCATCATTGATAAATTTAAATGCTGTTATTTACATAGCATCTTCCCAAATCAATATTAGTACATTTGCACCACTTCAGTTTATTCCTCAAAATAAATCTGACCTTCCTCACACCCAATTTGATTACTTCCTCCACCCAAAAAGCAATTGCACCCAATCCCAATTCGGCCTTCCCTGAAATCTCATCCCTCTGCTACATCAACGACTGAAGTCCCCATTTGAATCCAGTTCATGATCGCACTGCCTCCCCCTTATTCCACCGAACCACCACTCATCGCCATCTCCTCCGTATACAGATCATCGGCTCACCCCCCTAGCTCGCGCTCACAGCAGTAACGCCACCGAACCCTAAACAAAATCGCACCCTGCTAGAAACTCGTCGTGCTCTTCCAATATCAAACGTAGTCCTCCGACCCTTACAATATCGACCGCAACTCTTCTTGCAACTCTGATAACTGCGACTCTTTCTTGTTCGAAAATCCCCAAATCGAGAGTCCAATTCTCGCTGTTCGAGATTACCAGTTCCAACAAGCGTCGCACCTCTTCCGTCGATCCGCTTCTCAGTGTCTATCGCGATTCATGATACCCCCTTCTCCTTGTTGAACTACCCTTTTATTGCTCCGCACAAAAAACCAGGGCACTCGAATCCCTCATTCGCGATCTCAGATTTGATTTCGAGATGTTTTTTTTTTTCAGAACTGAAGAATGAAAAAGAGAAGGGAGAAGGGTTATCGTGGTTATATAAAGGACGGGTATGGTTTTAATTTGAACACCACGGCATGTTCTTGTTTGTGGTAAAAGGAGAGACACGGGTTTTGAATTTTGTGGAGGAGAAAGGGGTGCGTGGTTTAATAAGGCCCAGTGATTTTATTTGTTAATTTATTTTCCTTTGAACTGAACCGATATCCTTTAAATTAAATACCCATGATGCCGAACTCCTTTCTGAACCCAACAACTGTATATTCTAGGGTTAAACCACCATTCCGGACACACTAGGATATGTCACGAGGTCCAATTCGATCGTCTGTGGAAGATATTTATTTAATTTGATATAAATCAAAATTTAATAAATTCTGTGACAATAAATTAATATTCTTATTCGAATTCAAACCGAATTTTCTATTGATCATTTGAACTATAATTTAATTCAGAATTACATTTTAATTCAATCAACTTCGTATTCTGATAACTTGATATATTCGATATTAAATCGAAACTGATTATTAAATTGATAACTTAAATAAAAATTTCCACTTATATTATCCACCCAATATTTAAATTAAATATTAAATATTCAAAAATTTACCCATAAGGATCCGAGTCATTACAATCTTCCCCACTTAAAATAATTTCGTCCTCGAAATTGCTAAGGTAGGAAAAGTGCTACAAACCCTTTTTTTTTCAAAACTTATTTATGTTGACATTTCAAACTTCCTTACGTACTCTCTTTCGAATAAATTCATATTCGATAACTCCTCCCTTCGAATAACTATATTTGATAATCTCTCTATCGAATAACTAGATTCGAAAACCCTTCTTCGAATAAACTATATTCGATTTACTCTATTCAATTTACTCTTATCAATTAACTCTATTGGATTTAACTCTTATCGATTACCCCCCTCTTTGATTAGCTATTTCGCTTAACTCCTTCCGAATAAGCTATATTCGATAACTCCTTTTAACTTTATTCGAATAGACTATATTCAGTTAACTCCTCTAACTTTATTCGAATAAACTATATTCGATTAACTCCTTTTAACTTTATTCGAATAACTAATATTTGATTTAACTCCATTCGCTTGACTCTAGATTGCAGCGATCAAAATGGTTACGCCTGATTCCCCCAGGAAACATCCGACCGCCCTAGGCTATCTGCAGCCCTGCGAATTACGCTAGTAGTCGTACGAAATGGCAACTTATCCTGAGTAACCATGTTTGACTAACTCTATCTCAATAACTATATTCGATCAACTTTAATTGAGTAACTAACATTCAATTAAATCCTAATTCGATTAACTATATTCAATTAACTCTATCTGGTTAACTCTTAATCTGGATAACAAATATTCGATAAAATCTAATTGAATAACTAATATTCAATTAACTCTACGGATTACCCTAACTGATTAACTCTAACTGGTTAATTCTTACTCAAATCATTTTTTCCTAACTCTAGTCGATTATTTCTAACTCTAATCGACTTCTCCTATTCGAATAACTCCTATTGGATAATGTTTATTCATTTATAAAGATTTACTTTTAGTAACGGTTCTTCACTTTATAAATGTTCTCTTTAATAACGTTACTTCACTTATACAAGTGTTGTGTACCCCTTCTATTTATAACTATCGGTGTTAAAAACCAATATCTCTTCTCTATATAAGTTCAGACTTATATATTCCATTTATCGAATGATAAATATTTAATTTAATTTATAAACTGTTATTTATAAATAAATCTTTTCTATTTATCTGTTAAAACAGATTTCCATTTTCTATTCATCTTCTAAATATTCCTTTGATTAAATTCTATTTATTTAACAAATAAATATCTCATTTGTAACATTCTATTTATTTTCTATAAATAAATATTTCCATTGAATCTATTTGTAAATGTTTTACAAATATTTCTCCTTCTATTTGTTTGCTCATAACTTCCTTTGTATTTGTGTTACAATTATATTTCCTTTATATTTGATTTACAAATATATTTTCTTTTTAACTCTTTTGGTTTTTCCTTTATTCACACCCAATTCATATTTCATTCACATGATTTTACTCAATTTATTCGTTTCGATCCATTTAACTTACTTAAGTTAAATTTAATTTCAATCAGTCAAATTCCCATTAACTAGTTGATAATTAACCGTTTTGCCTATTTCACCCTTTTTATTTGAATATAACTTATTCAAATATATGTCAACTTAATTATAAACTAATCTAATTATATTTTCAACTCGAGTTATATATTCGATTTCGAATATAAATTCTCAATCTCTTTCACTTATCCAAAAACCCAATTTCGATTCAAATTTCCTTTAACTAATTATTCTCCAATTTAGTTAATTCTATTTAACCATTTAAAATATGATTTTTGTCTTAAAAATCATTTCACTTACTTCACTGGAGTTCATATTCATTTTATAACTCAAGTCTATATTTTTCTCATGGCCATTCGGATTTTATTTACTTTAAAAATCCTTTTACTTATATATATAAACCATTGTGGTTTTTAATGGTTTCTGGCGCTGCACTTTTTTGAAATTTGATTTTGACCTATCTCAGAATCTATTCGACGAAACCCAGATTTTTCTCTTCTATTAGAAAACTATTATCTAACTGGTCCTGACGGTTCTTGTTTCAAAGAATTTCGACTTAAATCGAGTTCTGTATACTAAATTGAAGTTCGAGTCGCCAATTTACGAACTGCAGCGCTGCGGCGAGTTCGTTTTAATTATATTTATAAATATAAACGTTTTGACTTTGTTTATAATAAATTCAACTCCATTCTGATATATTTTTAATATATATCCAATCCATTTCACAAAATATTTCCGATCTATTTTACTTCTAATATTCAAATCCTATATCTTAATTTAAAATATTCAAATTCCATTTGAAATTTCAAACTCTATATTATTTCCTTCTACTCAATTTCTATTTGAATTTTCTTCTATTCAAATTCTAATTCAACTTCTTATCTTCAATTTCTATTTGAAATCCTTATCTTCAATTTCTATTTGAATTTCTTATCTTCAATTCCTATTTGAAATCCTTTATTCAAAACCCATTTCAAATCCCTTATTCAAATTCCATTTGAAATCCTTTATTCAATTTCTATTTAAATCCCTTTGTTCAATTTCTATTTGAAATCCTTTGAATTTAAATTCTATTTCAAACTCTATATTTTCTTGAATTCTAATATTCAACCTCCACTTTCTATTCTCTTTGAAATTCTATTTAACCATTCTCCATTTGAATTCTAATATTCAAATCTCTATTTGACTTTTCTTTATTCAAATCCGTTTGAATTCCTTTGAATTCAAATTCCATTTCAATTTTTCTTATACAATTTCTATTTGAATTTTCTTTATTCAAACTCATTTGAATTCCTTTGAATTCAAATTCTATTTCACTTCTATTTGAATTATATATATATATTCAAATTCCTTTATTTTACTTCTATTTGAAATCTATATTCCAATTCTCATTTCAAAATTCCTTTGAAGTAATATAAATATATACATATATTTATATATATCCCAAATTCAAAACATTTGAATTTTCAAACAACTTGTTTTCTTTTCAAACAAATTTCCATCAAAACTTTTCTAAGGCAGCAATTCATCACTTAGATACTCGAAAATGAACACTGATGATGTTGCGACTTGTGACCATCATCAGAATTATTTCCCAGCCAATGAAGTGAGTTCAGTGCTATATCACTTGACATTCATTTAGAAAAAAATATTTTCAAACTCCCAGGATTTTAAATTCTTAATTCTGGTTTGAATTCAATTTCAATTCATCTCATTTGTATATCTTATTTCTATACAAATTCCACTTGGTTATATATAACTATTTCATTTCTTATAATCTTATTCGATTATAATCCTAACAATCCACTCAACTATTTAAAACAATATCGTGTCCAATCTCCTGTTCAAGTGTTTATAAACTCCTATCGACTTCGTGGCATCCCACGATTCGACCAAAATTTATAATCCACTCAACAGACTAGTCAACACAATATAAAACAGTTTTTATATCAAATAACAAATACGCTCTCTCGTATATATATACACTCAACTCATTCTAGGATACTACTGATCCTATCTCTAATGAGCACAATCCAACAAGCCTAGGTATTCGCTCAACCTAAGCTCTGATACCAACTGTAATGACCCAAATTTTCGTAACATCGGAGTTGACTATATACATCAATCGTCCAACCCAAATATCACGAAAATTGGAAACATTTTTTTTTAGAAGAAAGAGATAGAAGAAAAACAGAAATAACAACACAGAATCTCACATTGCAGCGGAACAAAATATAATATATCATATCTTTGAAATACAAAATCTTAACTGTATAACATACATTTATCAGAGTACAACACTTACAACACAACGGAACAACACTATAACTAGATAACGCTGAAGCCTCCTGCTCCAAGCTCCTTTAGATATATCTGAAAAATCCTGAACTACTTGACTGCCCGTACAAATTTAGGCACCCAAGAGTTTAGGTAGAACAAAAAAAATAAACTCCGGGTCAGTCATGGAAGTTCAAGTAGGCTTTGCAACCATCCTCTCCCATCCTCACAAAGTAGCAGGGTAATACCCCACCGTGACTTACATTGGTACCCCAGCACCACATTTTACGGCCAGCCTTTCGACTTCACAACCAACCCTCATTTTCGGGACATGTAGGGGTAAGAGTCTCCCGTTCGCCACCTAACGAAAAGCGAGAACCCCCTATCATGCGACACATGCCCCAAGCACGCAACATGGACTGGTATGAGTAAACAGTTTCAGAAAACTAAATGATATCTCATAAGACCACACCGCATAACACGGAACGGGTTTTTCCCTTATGAGATCCAAACACTTGATTTAACTTTCAAAATCCCTTTAGAAAGGAACGATGATCTTTATATCAAAACTCTTTTGATATTATAATAATGTCTAAATCAAGTAGATAACAATCTAGTGGGACGTTTGCATCTCACGTTCCACATATATAATATACAATCAAAACCGCAAGCACGTATTGGGTAATGAAATTCCAACTATGACAAGGTATGGAACCACCTTCCGCTGGTATATCTCTAGAGGAGAATACACCGAGTTCAACAAGAACATCTTGCAACTCAGCCACACATGACCGACCACTCATTTGGCTTGAGTGTATCGAATGTATATCACCAACGGTTGGGATCAGCAACCGTTTCCCGAATGGGACAGCATCAACAATAGATTTTTAGAAGTAAATGAAACTCTAGATCAGGTGATTATACACCCTAATAGGTGCGACCTACATAGCCATGCTGCTTGCCCGATTTCTGTCATTTACCGGTTGATGAGGCTTGAGGTTACGCTTCATCATCGCATCAGATTCACTTCGAATGCCACATTGTCAGATCCATCGAAATCACTAATTGACGTCTACAACAGTACATTACGTGTCAGCTAAAAGAAGTTTCCTTCTCCGCTTCCACTCTTGGAACGGTTGAAGAAATCAATGTACGTGACCTTTCTGGAAATACTCTGTCAGACATTCATCCATACAAGTCACCCAGGAACAGGATGAACTGAAGGTACAATTTATATTAATAGAAAAAGTCCTTGCACTTTACTCCGTCTTCGATTATCTTTATATAATCTGATTCGCAACGCTACTTCCAATACGGAGTGGTTCTTCGGATAATAATCCAACCGGTCTCTCCATAATGACAACGATGGTCAAAACTTCGATAGTCTGTGATTTAACTATCGAATAAAAACAAGTGTTTCGATAGTCGATGATTTAACTATCGAATAAAACAAGTGTTCATCCCAACATCCAACAATCACTGAGCCTTTAATTAATATTCCATTAATTAAATCACTTCTCTATTTCTTTACCAATATTTGTTAACCAAATATTTTCAATAACCATATTGGCTTTTACGTTATTTGGAAAACATTTCCGAATCTCGCCTTCCTTTATTTTCTAAACTTTAGAAAATATAAGCTATTTATAATTGGAAAATATTCCAATTACTTATCTCTTTCTCAATCTCGTTTATTCCTATACTTAGGAAATATTCTATTTCTAAGTTTACACTTATTTGGGTTAAAACGGATGTTGTGTAAAACATCGTTACGACAACCCAAATACTATATTCAACTAACTCTTATCCAACATTGATCTTCGAGCTTGAAATCTTACTGTTTATCTGTTAATAATGAAATCAATCAAGTTGGGGTATAACTACCTCTCAGACCTTGACTGAATAACATTTATAACGTCAAAACAGATATGACTACTTACTCGAATAATCAATACCATATAACTACTGATTCACTTTTAAACACATATATACTTTCTCGTTCTATTCTTTCGAGATTTTATTCTTATACTTCCTTTGTGATTATACTATTCTATTTCTAAATTCGTTTCCTTATCGACTTATATATATATATATTTCTAGTTATCAAACTTCTTAAAAATATTCTAACTTCTTAAATTCCCGGAAAAATTCGCCATAACCTCCTTTGTACCGGGAGCATCGGGAAAATCCCCAAACTGCCACATAGGCCTTTTCCAATCAAAAAGAAAAAGAAAAGCCAAGCGGCTAGCCGATACGGCGCATAAAATCTCATATATGAATTAACTATGTACCTTTTTGTCGGGCAATCTATATATATACCTTCTAACACTTTATTCCAAACCTGTCTCCTATATGTCTATACCTGTCCAATCTATTTTAACTATACCAATCGTTTTAACTCAATTTGTTAATTAAATTTGTTAATTAACTCTTCAATCTATTTCACTTTCATATTTGAACATGACATGTTCAAATATATTTCAACTCGCTTATTAACTACTTTGAATTCTATATTCAAATCTATTTCAAGTTCTATTTGAATTCTCTTTTCAAATTCTATATTCAAAGTCTATTTGAATTCTCTTTTCAAATTCTATATTCAAATCTATTTGAATATCTCTGCATTTCTTTATAAACAACGTTTATAACTTTACTTAAAATCCCCCATTATATATTTATAAACAAAGTTTATAAATTCAATTCAAATCCCACCTTTTCATTTATAACCAAAGTTTATAAATTCAATTCAAATCCCACCTTTTCATTTATAAACAAAGTTTATAAATTCAATACTTGTTTTATATACATATTCAAAACGAGTTAATATTATTCTATTCGAATTTCAAATTCTATTCTATTTGAATCTTATATATTCAAATTTCAAATTCTATTTTAGAAAAATAGAATTTTCTTTCTAAATCTCAAATACCCTTTTTCATGATATTTTTAAATATCAATATTCAAGCCCCATTGATATTTTAAACACACAAAGCAACCAATTATTTATTTTCCTAACACATCATATATGACAGTATATATGCAAATAAATAAACAAACAGATAATATATTTTTGAGGAATCCTGTTGGATTCCTCCAACCTGTTTTCCTGCATCCACAGACGTTAGTCAACATAGTAATACCCATCCTGCTTCGAGGCAGGATATCGCGGTATAGAAGGTCATCCACTAATCAGAGCGTGGGGCGTATAGGGTAATCATCCGCTATGAAACTGCGGGCATCCGCTAATAAGACTGCGGGAATCCAACCAATCATCAACCCAATATATATATATATATCCTAAATAACTAATATATATTTTAAAACAATCAGACATCATTTAAACAAGCATAGACAATTATTTTTAACTATATAAAAATAAATTTCTAAATAAAAGGTGAGATTTACTCACTTGATATTTTATTTTGATCCATTCTGATATAAATTATCAAACGCTGAATTACGTATCCTGGAGCCACGCATTTCTCGACTGATTCCACTCGATAAGATCTTAATTCATGTTTACAAGCTAATACATCTTCACCATCGATCTCGAACTTCTTCCTACCACTACCAGACCATTTTCTGGTCACGCCAGTCCTCATCCCAAAAATCCCAAGCATCATTGATAAATTTAAATGCTGTTATTTACACAGCATCTTCCCAAATCAATATTAGTACATTTGCACCACTTCATTTTATTCCTCAAAATAAATCTGACCTTCCTCACACCCAATTTGATTACTTCCTCCACCCAAAAAGCAATTGCACCAAATCCCAATTCGGCCTTCCCTGAAATCTCATCCCTCTGCTACATCAACGACTGAAGTCCCCATTTGAATCCAGTTCATGATCGCACTACCTCCCCCTTATTCCACCGAACCACCACTCATCGCCATCTCCTCCGTATACAGATCATCGGCTCACACCCCCTAGCTCGCGCTCACAGCAGTAACGCCACCGAACCCTAAACAAAATCGCACCCTGCTAGAAACTCGCCGTGCTCTTCCAATATCAAACGTAGTCCTCCGACCCTTCCAATATCGACCGCAACTCTTCTCGCAACTCTGATAACTGCGACTCTTTCTTGTTCGAAAATCCCCAAATCGAGAGTCCAATTCTCGCTGTTCGAGATTACCAGTTCCAACAAGCGTCGCACCTCTTCCGTCGATCCGCTTCTCAGTGTCTATCGCGATTCATGATACCCCCTTCTCCTTGTTGAACTACCCTTTTATTGCTCCGCACAAAAAACCAGGGCACTCGAATTCCTCATTCGCGATCTCAGATTTGATTTCGAGATGGGTTTTTTTCAGAACTGAAGAATGAAAAAGAGAAGGGAGAAGGGTTATCGTGGTTATATAAAGGACGGGTATGGTTTTAATTTGAACACCACGGCATGTTCTTGTTTGTGGTAAAATAAGAGACATGGGTTTTGAATTTTGTGGAGGAGAAAGGGGTGCGTGGTTTAATAAGGCCCAGTGATTTTATTTATTAATTTATTTTCCTTTGAACTGAACCGGTATCCTTTAAATTAAATACCCATGATGCCGAACTCCTTTCTGAACCCAACAACTGTCTATTCTAGGGTTAAACCACCATTCCGGACACACTAGGATATGTCACGAGGTCCAATTCGATCGTCTGTGGAAGATATTTATTTAATTTGATATAAATCAAAATTTAATAAATTCTGTGATAATAAATTAATATTCTTATTCGAATTCAAACCGAATTTTCTATTGATCATTTGAACTGTAATTTAATTCAGAATTACATTTTAATTCAATCAACTTCGTATTCTGATAACTTGATATATTCGATATTAAATCGAAACTGATTATTAAATTGATAACTTAAATAAAAAAATTCCACTTATATTATCCACCCAATATTTAAAATAAATATTAAATATTCAAAAATTTACCCATAAGGATCCGGGTCATTACACTTAACTTACCTAGATTCACAACCAAAATCTTAGTAGAATTAACACTATAAAAATTATTAAAATAAAACAAGGAGTTCCACTTAACAGAAACAAAATTAATAAAACTAGAATCTAACAGCCAAATCTTCTCAAATTTGAAACTGTTACTAATGGTAATATTCAAGTCATAAGAAAGAATGATGGGACAATGGTCAAAATATAAAAAAGGCAAATCTTTAACTCTACAAATAGAAAAACTATCATCAACCTCATTACTAATAAAAAATCTATCTAATAATGCAAAAGGACTATCTCTCACAGTAGACCAAGTAAACGATCTATTATTAAGAGGAATCTCAATCAAGTTATTATCTAAAATGAAATCATTGAATTCCTCCATATTAGAAAAATCACCTTCTCGAGGTGATCTCTCCCCCCAAAACCTAGTGACATTGAAATCTCCCTCCACAATCCATTGATTGAGGACAAGTTTCCTAAAATCTGAACAATCTACCCACAAGATTCTCCTCTCTATTTTTGTATGAGGACCATACACATTAGTAATACCCAAAATAGAATATGATGTGCAAAGAATACAATTTAGGAATCTCCTGAATGAGCCTAAATTGGTTATCCTTCCAACCAATCATAAGTCCCCCGGCAATACCTATGGATGGAAGAAAAACCCAATTGCGAAAGTGAGATCCACATAACCGTGCATAAAAACTAAGATCGGGATTCTTGACTTTAGTTTCCTGAAGCAAAATAATGTCAATATGAAAATCTTTAAAAGAAGCCCTAATGTAACACCCCACGTCCATTAATGTCACTCACAAAGGGAATGCATTAACTTCCATGGAGGTTTTAAGTGAATATAGAACAGAAAAATTACAACAAGACAGATAATAAGTAGTACTTGGAAATCTAAAACTTTATTTCATTGCAGCGGAAATTAAACATGTTTGTTACATCATAAAACCATAAATAAGAGTCAAGTACAATATCCATCTTGATAAAAAAAATACATAATCCCATTACATAAATAGACATTAAAGAAGATAACAAGCTGGACTTTACTTCAGCGGTCCAAGCTTTCCAAAAGAGAGAATAAGCAATTCAATCAGACTCCACTAGAGCTGGGTCCACCCTGAGGACCTAGAGGTGGAAAAGGATACAAATAGAGGGGGTCAGACATAAAGTCTGGCGAGTATGATAATTCTAACAATACTATTATCAAAATAACTAGACTAAAGCATAAGCTGGAAAACAAGGAAATGTCTATGAACTATTAGGTATGGAAGAGCAGATAAAGATAACGTTAAAGGCACACCTAATACTAACGAATAATTACTACACTGCACCACACCAGTCACCCTAAAGGTTGATCCCACTTGCTTCACTTAGAAACTTTATAAATAACTTCGTGTACCCCTAGCTGACTACATAGGTGCTGTCTGCCCCTATCTCCGCTAGGTGTACCCCACTACCCACTTTCGATCGGCTCCCTACTCGTAGATACCCGTGCTGGTCCCACAGTGGGGTGTATCACTCCCCTAAAGTGGCAACCCGATACAGCCTAAGGATGCACGGCTTATACCTACACGATGCAACAACGTCTTCCTACCAGCCTGGGTCCACACATGCATATGAAACCCGTTGGACTTGCGTTGCCACCGCTAACCCGTTTGGCCTCTTATAGTCAAGCCCGGTATGTGAGTCCCGTCCTCGACTTGGGTCGAGCCCACAAAGATACGTTTGGGTTATTGGTTGAAATGGGCCCCCAATTACTTACCACAAGCTATCCACCTAAGCTTGTCCCCACTAGTATATCCCACTTAACCCTCTTCTTAGTCATGTTCATTTACATGTGTGTTTGGTTAAGTCTTACTAATCGTATTTCAAATGCCACTAAAGGCACCCACTAGATTCCTCATGCCACCCAAGGCACCTACTTAACCCCCATGTCCCACTTCACGTGTTTATCTGGTTAAGTATTTCTTAATTCATTCAGGCCATAACCTCATAAAGACCTCTCACATTAGACTGGCATTTATGGAAGCTGGATTCGCCGGGCGCGTCCGGGCAGTTTTACACCATAAAAGAGTCTAACCTCGTGTCTTTACAACTGTTATGCTTTAATTTGGGCCTAGGACCTCTCACATTGGGCTGACATTTGTGACTACTGGATTCGCCGGGCGGGTCCGGGCAGTTTTACGTCACAAACAAGTCCAACCTCGTGTCCTAAGCATTGATTAACATTTATAATCTTTTACCCCAGTTTTAAATATATCCCTATTCAAATCATTAATTAATTCCAATTTTAATGATGTCCATAATTGACTCAATTATGGCCATCCACTTACGGTATGCAAAATCATATCAATTGCACCCCAATTTCTTAATATTAAATCCTTAATATTACCCCTACCCCACGTTATACGTTCGCTTATTCAACGCAAAATATACGTTAGACTCGAATAGTCTAACTCATAGCACAAAGATAAATTATCACAACATATAGACAAATAAAATAGGTCTAATCATAATAGGGGTGAAACTTGCATAAAACTACACATGTCATGGATCTAAAGGTGTCAACTTGTTTGGTTAAATGTCACAACTTACATAATATGATCATAACCCAAGTTCATGTATAAACTTGCATATGTGGTTTATGCAACATAATGATGGTGTGAACTAGCATCTAACACATAGAACTCACACATGTCATAGCATAATTCTAGATCTAAATAGATGTCATAATTCTAGATCTAAATAGATGTCATACAATATGTGAGATTATACATACTAATAAATCTAAACTTGCATAGGTACATGTGATTTATCGTGTGAATCATCATAGCCCAAATATATATTATCAACATCATGATTCATAAGCTAACTACAAAATAATAACATCATGGCTTTGTAACATCGCAACTTAGCATAGAAACTTGCAACATATATAATATCATCATAGCATGATTTACAACATATAGGATATCATCATCACATAATATAGGATTTACAACATACATGATAGCATAAGGTTTACAACAACATATATGACAATTCACATCATTTTCTTATGATCCATATCACATCTTAATCTAATTAGTTTGCTAATAATCTTATTAAGATCATCATACTCACAATTAGAAAAGAAAGAGAGTCTTGATTTGCTTTAGAGTTGAGTAGAATTAGAGTTTTGATTAGCTTTCTTCCTTCTTAGTTGGCGGCGGCTACACTGAGTTCCATGGCGACGGCATGACGGCGGCTATTCTATTTTTTTATGTGATTTTAGAATGAGAGACTACCCATGTATATATAGAATTTAGGATTAGTTTAGACCGTCCGGTCAACTCAGAATGAACCTGAACCGTTAAATTAGCCAACTAAGCCCTAAAGACACATCAGCAGCTCAAGATTGGGCTCGGCCCAAACCTGGCCGACTTGACCAGGTCGACACCCAGGTTGTCACTACAGTCGACCTGGGGGGGGGAGGTCGACTCTAGTGTCACCTCCCCAGTCGACCTGCCTGGGCGGGAATTTTCCTGCCCAGCTCGCTTCTGCACTTCCAGTTTGAATTTTTAAATTTTCCTGCGAGCTGTTTTGAATTTTCTGAAACTTCCGATGGCCATATCTCCTTCATACGAAGTCCAAATTATGCAAACTCGGACTCTATTTCAACCAAAATTCCGAGACGAACACAATGGCGCAACCCGTTTCCCACAATTCTCACGTCTGAGATTAGTTATTCTTTAATTTGTGAATATCTATATTAACAGAATTACGGGGTGTTACATTCTCCCCTCCTTAAAGGATTTCGACCCCGAAATCTTCAAGTCAAGAAGAATATATATCCTAACATCCAATCGTCCATCTACTCAATCATCAAACACAGGCATCCATTGTCCTTATAGATTCTAATGCTTTCATGTTTAAATGCACAGTGTGTGTATATGTCCATATCTAATGCAAGATCGGGCGGTCCACTGATTCAGTTGACCTCCTTAATGCAAATCATGATAGTGCCATGCGTCCATTATGTATGCAAAAGTTCCTTAATGCTACATATTATCTCTATATGCGTGCACAATCATCATCTGAATGCAGCATCCATATGATTAAAAAAATCCTCATACATCCATTTTACTAAATACATCCATATATATGCAATATGCAATATGAAGTGACTGAGCCGGTCTAGTGCCTAATAGTGTGTGTATATGCATCCACGAGCATCCACTAGCAAACACTTGCATCCACTTTGCATCCATCATACATAACATGTCTCAAACACATGTTTCAACCATAGGATTATCCTAACTAAAGGTCAAAGATACTAGCGAGAGGACATACTAAAGATAAGATAAGTACAAGCTAAGCGATAAAGGAGAAATTAAAAGACATACCCTCAAAAAGAAAAGGGTACAACGAACGCATCTTCGCTTCTATCTCCCAAGTAGCGTTGCTCTCATCATCTCCCCATTGCACTTTGACTAGTCTGACCTCTCAATTCCTCAACTTCTTGATCTCCGACCCAATAATGCATGTAGTAGCTCGTCGAAACGTCGCATCACGCTCTATCTCCACCTCTCTAAGCAAGCTCGGCTCTACCACTTCCGCGGTCTCGTGCAAGCACTTCCTCAAATGTGACACATGGAATACGTCGTGTACACCACTAAGTCTCTCAAGCAACTCCACTCTATACGCCATCTGTCCAATCTTCTCCTTAATAGGAAACGGCCATACAAACCTTGGTGTTAATTTCCCAGAGGACCCAAAGAGAACAACATTCCGTAATGTAGACACTTTGATAAAGACCATGTCCCCAACATCAAACTCAAGATATGTCCTCCTTTTGTCTGCATAAGATTTCTGCCTATCTTGCGCCGTCTTCATCCTCCTTCGAATCAAGTCGATCTTTTCCGAAGTCTCTCTAATCATATCAGGCCCAAGTAAGATCTTATCCGTAGATTCCCACCAACATGTAGGTGAACGACAAGGTCATCCATAAAGAGCTTCGAAAGGTGCCATGCCAATGCTAGATTGAAAGCTGTTATTATATGCGAACTCTACCAACGGAAGATGCTCTTCCCATGTACCCCCAAAGTCTAGGATACATAGCCTCAAAAGATCCTATAGAATGCGATTCACCCTCTCAGTCTGGCCGTCCGTCTGAGGATGATACGCGGTGCTCAAACATAACCGAGTCCCTACCGCCTCTTGCAAGCTCTTCCAAAATTCGCTAGTGAAGATAGGATCACGGTCACTTACTATGTTAGAAGGAACACCATGCAAACGAACTATCTCTCGAACGTATACAGAAGCTAACCATGGAGCAGTCCTCTTACTCTTCACGGGAATGAAATGGGCGCTCTTAGTAAGTCTGTCTACTATAACCCAAATCCCCGTATTACCCTTCCTTGATCTTGGTAATCCATCCACAAAGTCCATCGAGACACTTTCCCACTTCCATAGTGGAACCTCCAATGGGTGAAGCAACCCACCGGGTTTCTTTTGCTCCGCTTTTACTTGTTGGCAAACCAAGCATCTAGCAACATACTCGGCCACATCCCTCTTCATACCGGCCCAAAAGAAAACTCGCTTCATGTCTTTGTACATCTTGTCCCCGCCGGGATGAATGGTCATCTTCGAATGATGTGCTTTGTCAAGAATAGCCTTCCTCAAACCTTCGTCTCGAGGTACACAAAGTCTACTATCCCTACGTAACCATCCCTTATCATCCAGGGTATACCTACGGAGATGGCTTGATGACTCCCCTCTTTTGAGCTTTTCTACTAACTCAACCAACTGTGGGTCGTCTCGCTGTGCCTCACCAATCCATCCCAAAAGCGTAGGTCTGACCTCCAAGGATGCTAGCAAACCGGGTACAAAGTCAATGGAAGGTCTAAAGTCAAACATAGAGATGAATTCTAAGTTTTGCCGCTCAACAAACAATAGGCTCAAGGACAACCTTTTCCTACTTAAGGCGTCTGCCACCACGTTACCCTTGCCGGGGGTATATGTTATTTCGAAATCGTAGGACGCAAAGAACTCCATCCACCTTTTCTGCCTTAAGTTCAAGTCCTTCTGAGAGAATAAGTATTTTAAAGATTTGTGGTCAGTGAACAATTCGAATTTCTCGCCAAGAAGGTAATGACGCCAAGACTTAAGCGTGAAAACAATTGCGGCTAACTCTAGGTCATGTGTAGGGTAATTTTTCTCATGCACCCTTAACTGCCTTCCACCATAGGCTATTACCCTTCCCTCTTGCATTAAGACTGCGCCTAGACCTGTCCTACAAGCATCGGTATAAACAGTAAATGGCTTACTCCCGTCTGGCAGCACTAAGACTGGAGCTGAGGTCAAAGCTCTCTTTAAACGTTGGAACGCATCATCACAATCTACGTCCCACGCGAAGACTAGGTTTTTCTTCGTCAGGCGTGTCAATGGAGCTGATATTTTTGCGAAGTCTTTGATAAACTTCCTATAGTAGCCAGCCAACCCCAAGAAACTCCTTACTTCGGTAGCATTTTTAGGGACCTTCCAATCTTGGATGGCCACCACCTTCGTGGGATCCACAGCTATCCCTTCTTTGGAAACCACGTGCCCTAAGAATCGCACTTCCTCTCTCCAGAAGTGACACTTAGTAAATTTAGCTTTAAGGTTATGCGCTCGTAGAGTCTCCAACACTTCCCTAAGATGTAGGGCATGCTCTTCTTCATTCTTAGAAAAGATCAAGATGTCATCTACAAAGACCACCATGAATTTATTAAGGTACTCCCTAAACACCCTACTCATCAAATCAACAAAGTATGCGTGGGCGTTTGTCAAACCGAAGGGCATCACTAGCCATTCATAGAAACCGTCCGGAGTCCTAACGGCAGTTTTGTCTATGCTATCCTCAGCCACTCTCAACTGATGGAATCCAGTGGCTAAGTCCAACTGCGAAAACATTGAGGCGCCAAATAACTGATCGAAGAGATCGTCAATCCTCGGCAGTGGGTGTCTGTTTTTCTTAGTAAGTTTATTAAGTTCTCTATAATCCACACAAAGTCTAAGGGACCCATCCGCCTTCGTGGCAAACACTACTGGAGCACCCCACTTCAATATACTACGTCTTATGAACCCCTTCTCAAGCAACCCCTTCACTTGCTTATTGAGTTCCCTCCTTTCACGAGTAGTCATGTGGCGTACTGGCAAAGATACTGGTTTTGCATTATCCACAAGATATATTCGAAAATCTATCTCCCGCTTCGGAGGCAAGCCCTTCACCTCCTCAAACACATCCGAATATTCGTGGACTACTTTAACAGATCGTAGATTTTCCACCGACGCGTCAAGCGATTCTAGATAACTTAGCATAACGGAATTTATGGGATTACAAAAGATTTCGAGAGTGTTGCCAAGGCGAGTCATGAGCCAAACTACTCTCCTTTCACAATCAAGAACGACCCCATTTCTGGGTAACCAATCCATTCCTAAAATTAGCCCATAGCCCGTGAAGCCCAAAACATAAGCATCACATCTAAACCCAACGCTAAGTATAGAAATTTTCAAATCCAAACATATCATGGACAAATAAGCTGAGCCCCCAATTGGATTCGAAACAACTAAGGGATCCTCTATTAAACTGGTGTTTAAGTGCAGTGATTCAACTAATGATGTAGAGATAAACGAATGCGATACGCCCGAATCGAATAAGGTACGGACAAGATGATCAAACAGAAAAACTAAGCTTTCAACAGAAATGGTTCTACCTCGTTCTTGCAGCGGTGGGACCGCGAGAGTCTGAACTTGTCCCCTTGCCTGCCCTGGTGCCATAAGAGCCTGCACCTGTCCTCCCGAGGTAGACCCTGCCCTCTGCCCCTTCTTTGGGCAGTCCTTCACTAGATGTCCCACTTCACCACAGTGAAAACAGCCAGTCTTCTTTTTTCTTTCTGCAATCCTTGCTAAGATGGCCTGGTGTCCCACAGTTAAAGCATCTTTTCTTTCCTTTGCCATTATTGTCTTTACCACCCTTCTTGTTTTGCTGTTGTGGTTTCTTCTGATCCCCTTTCTTCTCGGGTGCCTTATTAGCATTAGCGCCTTTCTCCTCGTGCATGAGTGCCATGTCTACTAGCTTCTCAAAGGTGGCCCCCATAGGGATGTGGGTCATAGCCAACCCCTACAATGGCTCATTGAAGCCATTAACGAACCTCAGAGCCTTCTTCTCCTGCGTGTTCACCAAATCTAAGCCAAATCTTGCCAATTGGTTAAATTTTTTGACGTACTCTTTCACTGATAGATTTCCCTGCTTCAATGTCAAGAACCTTTCCATGTATAGATTCTCTTCTGCCCTTGAGAGAAACTTTGCCTCAAACCTACGTCTGAAATCCGCCCAAGAATCAACAAGACACTCCCCATTAGTGACCTCCCACCAAAACGAGGCCTCTCCCTTCATTAACCAAGCTGCTAATTTGACTTTCCTCCCTTCTTCTATTTCAAAGATTTCTAGCAATTCTTCCACCTCCTTAAGCCAATCTCTAGCTTCCACAAACGTTTCTGACCCTTGAAAAGGTTTTCCACCCATAGCCTTAAATTCCTTGCATGTCTTTGCAAAAGTATCAGCGCGAGGAGGGGGAGGAGGAGGAGGAGCGGGTGCAACTGGTGGTGGAGGAACATTGGCTGGACCTGCAGCGGCCCTAGCCTCTAATAACCTCCGATACCATCCTGGTATCGTTACACCCTCCGGAAGTTTAAGATCTTCGGCCATGCTGAAACGAAAAAGGAAAGATTCAAAATGGAGAATTCGAAAGATAAAGATATATGGCTATTGGGGATTATGTTTTTCATAAAAACTTTCCTCTTTAAATTACTCATCAAGACATGTTTTTGAAAACACTTCTTCCAAAAGTACTTTAGAAAAATAGTTTTTCTAAATTTTTTTTCTGTTCTGGTAACCTTAAGCTCTGATACCACGTGTAACACCCCATGTCCATTAATGTCACTCACAAAGGGAATGCATTAACTTCCATGGAGGTTTTAAGTGAATATAGAACAGAAAAATTACAACAAGACAGATAATAAGTAGTACTTGGAAATCTAAAACTTTATTTCATTGCAGCGGAAATTAAACATGTTTGTTACATCATAAAACCATAAATCAGAGTCAAGTACAATATCCATCATGATAAAACAAAATACATAATCCCATTACATAAATAGCCACTAAAGAAGATAACAAGCTGGACTTTACTTCAGCGGTCCAAGCTTTCCAAAAGAGAGAATAAGCAATTCAATCAGACTCCACTAGAGCTGGGTCCACCCTGAGGACCTGGAGGGGGAAAAAAGATACAAATAGAGGGGGTCAGACATAAAGTCTGGCGAGTATGATAATTCTAACAATACTATTATCAAAATAACTAGACTAAGGCATAAGCTGGAAAACAAGGAAATGTCTATGAACTATTGGGTATGGAAGAGCAGATAAAGATAACGTTAAAGGCACACCTAATACTAACGAATAATTACTACACTGCACCACACCAGTCACCCTAAAGGTTGATCCCACTTGCTTCACTTAGAAATTTTATAAATAACTTCGTGTACCCCTAGCTGACTACATAGGTGCCGCCTGCCCCTATCTCCGCTAGGTGTACCCCACTACCCACTTTCGATCGGCTCCCTACTCGTAGATACCCATGCTGGTCCCACAGTGGGGTGTATCACTCCCCTAATGTGGCAACCCAATATAGCCTAAGGATGCACGGCTTATACCTACACGATGCAACAACGTCTTACCTACCAGCCTGGGTCCACACACGCATATGAAACCCGTTGGACTTGCGTTGCCACCGCTAACTCGTTTGGCCTCTTATAGTCAAGCCCAGTATGCGTGTCCCGTCCTCGACTTGGGTCGAGCCCACAAAGATACGTTTGGGTTACTAGTTGAAATGGGCCCCCAATTACTTACGACAAGCTATCCACCTAAGCTTGTCCCCACTAGTATATCCCACTTAACCCTCTTCTTAGTCATGTTCATTTACATGTGTGTTTGGTTAAGTCTTACTAATCGTATTTCAAATGCCACTAAAGGCACCCACTAGATTCCTCATGCCACCCAAGGCATCTACTTAACCCCCATGTACCACTTCACATGTTTATATGGTTAAGTATTTCTTAATTCATTCAGGCCATAACCTCATAAAGACCTCTCACATTAGACTGGCATTTATGGCAGCTGGATTCGTCGGGCGGGTCCGGGAAGTCTTACACCATAAAAGAGTCTAACCTCGTGTCTTTACAACTTTTATGCTTTAATTTGGGCCTAGGACCTCTCACATTGGGCTGACATTTGTGACTACTGGATTCACCGGGCGGGTCCGGGCAGTTTTACGTCACAAACGAGTCCAACCTCGTGTCCTAAGCATTGACTAACACTTATAATCTTTTGCCCCAGTTTTAAATATATCCCTATTCAAATCATTAATTAATTCCAATTTTAATGATGTCCATAATTGACTCAATTATGGCCATCCACTTACGGTATGCAAAATCATATCAATTGCACCCCAGATCAAAAACAGCTCGAAATTCGAATTGAAACCCCAGATCAGACTAGGCGGGAAAGTTCCCGCCCATGGTCCAGGTCGACCTGGGGGTCGACTATAGTGTCGACCTCCCAGGGACCAGGTCGACCATAGTGTCGACCTGGGGGTCGACCTGCCTCCCGAACCTATTTCCTGCACCAGATGCATTCTGATGTATTTAGACTTCTTTCGTGACTAGATTCGTCTGCCTAACCCTATATAAACTCACCCCTAGCCTCATTCTCTCCACACCATTTCTTTTTGTCTGTATGATGATTCTAAGATAATCAAATAAAAAGGAAGATAAAGGACTGCTCCTTCCCCATCAAGACTACGCTTAGGGATTTGCAAATTGGGGGATTTCAATTAGAGCACGATCGATCAAATAGAGATTCAATAATCAAATTCTGCTTTCTAATTCTCGATCCACGCACTGTAAGTTCAAGTTACTTTTAGATAAAAGCTGTAAATTTAATATCCATGTTGTAAATTAGAATTGGATCTATGTATGGTAATTGGTTCGTGTCTATTCTTGTTCGTCTTGGATCTTGACTCTCGTGAATATTGCTTTGGACCTATTCATGTTGTAAATCAAACTCTCTCGTGTCTATAACTTAACATGCCTATGACGTTGAATCTATTGTTAATGGACAAGGACTATGACTGAGAAAATAAGACTGCCTATGACTAATATGACTATGCCTATGACTATGACGGTGAACATAAGACCGCCTATGACTAATAAGACTATGCCTATGACGGTGAACGTAAGACTGTTGCCTATGACAAGGACAATTGTGGTTAATCACCTATGACTCTTGACTATGAGGATTATTACCTATGATTTTGAACATAAGGCCATTATCTATGACAATGACTTTGAAACTATTACTATTAATTGCCTATGACTATATGCCTAGAACTATTTTTGATAATTATCCATGATTACTGTGATGAGTCGCTTATGATTCATAACTATGAGATTTCTACCTATGACTGTTGGGGATTAATTGCCTAAGACTATTTTTCATGCCCATGACACCATAGTTGAAAACCATGTTGTGCACCGAATTGACATTCTGTTGAATTGGATATCTAGGGTGTGACTTGCTTTGTTTATTCGCAATTATGTACACCAAAACCACTGAATCCATTATCCTTGTATTTGGCTTGCTTTTGCATGCCTATTCTTTTATGTCAGCGTTTACCATGACTATCGCCTTATCTTGCTAGATTTGAAATCCTTTATGCCAATGATGTTGTAACCAATTATCTCAAGTTATGTAATGCTAGTCTTTTATCGCTTTATGCTCGTCCTTTTTGCCTATCCTAGTTTTGATGTTATTCCCTTTATTATGAGGTCTGGATTTATTTGTAGTATGGATCGATTCACGTTTACGTGCGATGGGAATACGATTTGGGTAGAATAGGCAAAGCATGAATTGGTTATGAACATGAATTATGAACCTGATAAAAAGACAAAACTTGAAACATAAACGCTGTTGTAACTTGACACAAAACTTGCCTTGAAAACTTGACACGAACTTGACATTGACTTGACACGAAACTTGCCTTGAAAACTTGACACGAACTTGACATGAAACTTGAACATGGTCATGACACTTAGAATGAACATGAAAATGGCCAACTCGAGGTTGGGTTGAGTTTGCAGTGTAAATCTGCCCGGAACCGCCCGGCAAATCCAGTGGCTGCAAACAATAGGATCCAATGTGAGTAGTTGGTCATATCGCGCTTGAAACCCGAGGTTAGACTGAGTTGTGGTGTAAATCTGCCCGGAACCGCCCGACTTATCCAGTGACCACAACAACAGGTCTAATGTGAGAGGTTAAGGTGCATTAATGAATTAATGCCACATGATAGGGTTAAGTCATGAACCGCTTGAATATGCTTAACCAATTTGACACGATGACTTGATAGGGTTAAGTCCTGAACCGCTTGAATATACTTAACCAATTTGACATGATGACTTGATAGGGTTAAGTCCTGAACCGCTTGAATATACTTAACCAATTTGACACGATGAATTGATAGGGTTAATTCATGAACCGCTTGAATATACTTAACCAATTGAATACAATGATATGGTAGGGTTAAGCCATGAACCGCTTGAATATACTTAACCAACTTGACATATGATTCATAGGGGTAAGTCATGAACTTAAACGACAACACTTAGCCAATTTGACATGACACGTAGATGGGTTAAGTCACGAACTTGAATGACAACACTTAACCAACTTGACATGCTAGACCGCTGGGGTTAAGTCTCGAATTTAAATGACAACACTTAACCTACTAGACGGAAACCCTAGTTACACGGTCCGTTTCAACAGTAACCCACTAGATGTATCATGTTTCCCTGGAACTAGGCAGGGTGGAGCACGATTACTGGGCTGATCGTAAGCGACCAGAACGACGGCTATGTGGGTGCGCCAGTGTAGGTTCTAACGGAGTGCGGGCGTGCACGCACTCTGGAGCAGAAAAAGCAGGCATTGGGCATCAGTAGGATTATCTATGCGTGCTTGATTCGTGTCGATAGTTGGCACCATAGGGCTTGATACACTCTATGGTGGACCTAGCACAGGTAACTACATTTCGTGATTGGGTCGTATGACACAGACACATGAACGAGCTAGGACTTGTAGGGAGCCGATCGATTAATAGATCGTTACGTGGAATTCGTTAGGTAGCATAATCCCTAGTGGTCCTAGGAGGCGTAAACCCTAATCGAATCTATAAAACGTTCAATATGTAGCATAATCCCTAGTGGTCCTAGGTGGCGTAAACCCTAATCGAATCTAGAAAACGTTCAATAGGTAGCATAATCCCTAGTGGTCCTAGGTGGCATAAATCCTAGTTGAACACGCGATAGCTCATGATAAGGAAACCTAGCCAGAACAAGGGTGGCGGTCCCAACGATTTCAAGAATGGTGGCATTACGTTGAAGTAGTATAGAAATACATGATGAACCCCGTACGATATATGGCAAGGGACTGTACATATACATGGAAAGGATGATACGGGTTGGGATACTAGTACATTTGGTGTAGAGAATTTAGGAAATCAGAGCAAATAGATATCATTTTAATTGGCGAAGCAGAGAAATCTTGCGATGCTTGATGGAAATCTTGCGAAACTATACTTAGCTCATCCTGAATGGGAACCTTGCAATGTTACACATGACAGAAATCCTATGATGTTATTCTTAGTTATCGTGCATGTAGCTCATCTTGTCATCATACTTATGTTTACTTTCAGTTTATTCATGCCATGTTATTTTTATCTGTTTTTATGTTGAAAGTCACTAGGACTTACTCAGGCTTTATGACTGACCCAGTTTGTTTCGCCTCTTTTTTTCCCGTTCCCCCCCCCCAGGTTCATAGGGTGGGAACACAGCTTAGTTCAGATCTTACCAAGCTCCAAGGCTGTAACGACCCGACTTTTCGACCCTCAAATGTCGACACTAATACATCCACGGTATTCACGTGCCGAGCACCCAAGTGCCGGAAAGACGAAAAGTTAGGGTGAAATAAAATAAAAAGAAAATAGACTAAGGAAGAAGAGGACACAATATCATAATCTCACAATGGAACGGTAACATATAATATAATGAATGATCTTTACCAAATAAAACTGTATGATTACAACTATCAGAGAAGACTAACCTATCATCAACTTGGACAGTTATAACAACCCGTCCTCATAAATGTTGATGTACAACATAGAATGCAGCGGATATAAAAAGTACGGTAAGATGAACTCCAACTCTCTTCCAAAAGCTCCAAGGCATCCAAAGTAAAACCTGCCATACTCAGCCTACTCGAAGGAGTACGTGATGATTTTAAGGAAAACAAAAACCAAGCGTCAGACATCAGTCTGGTATGAGAAACTCAAGATACACATTGCATGTAACAACACTGAGGGGACTGTGCAGATAACCGCTTCGGATTTCCCCTCAATTGAAACCAACCATTTATTAGGAGAAGTATAGTTGTATTATAAATAATGTCTAGGGTGTAGAATATAAATAAATTCACATAGAAGGAATGGTTACATTGGTTACATTCGACAACTATTAAGTGTACAAACAAAACCGATAAGGCACGTTCGCATATTGGATTTTCCATCGGAGATCTCTCAATACAGATCCAAACTCCATGCACAAGGGTCAAAAAGTACCTCCGAGCGTCGCATATCTCTAGATAAAATATACCATAAGGTAAACACAACTGGCCCACACACGAAACACCGAAGTGCACCACGTGGAACCAAATATACCCAACTCCCGCGCGCAACTTCAAAGAGCTCCCGCAACGATTCGATAATAAGCATACACTAGATATGGAGTCAATATATCCTGCCGTAGGTTAGCAAAACCCCAGATTGTGCTCCTACTCTGTTTTTAGCCATTTCCGATGTCGAGGTTTCGTTCAGCATCGTTCACATGAATCTTCACCACTCGAACAGAACAAGAATTCCCAGTTGGAATCCCACAGCTCAATAGATCTTGGAATCACACATAGATTTCTTCACAGATCTCGGAATCACACATGGATTCCAATACATCAACAGATCTTGGAATCACACATAGATTCTTTCATAGACCTTAGAATCACTATATGTGTTCGAGCATCTCAATAGATCTCGAATCACCACATAGCCTTCACTTCCCAGCCGCTTCCAAAACGTAGAACCCGTATACTAGTTTTGAAGTGGTTTTCGATAAGTAGAACACTTACCAATCCCGGTCTCCTCAAAACTAGTCGCTAGATTTAAGGTCAAGTTCTATAGTCAATTAACTGACTACAATTCACACAATAGACGATTGTATATGGAAAACAGCCTCGCTTAATTTCCATAACAATTGAATAAACATCCAAGGCACTATCAAGGTTACAAAGCGTGTTAAACAATCAAATCACTATCAAGTCACATTGCATGATAAACAGTTGAAGCACGGTTAACTCATATAAACGGCTTCTAATCCCATTCCCATTTAATTAACCTTTCATTAATTAAAACTTCTGTTATTAGTAAAACTCCTTTTATCTAATAAAACTTCATTTGTCTAACAAGACTTTGCTTATTAATCAATAACTCATACTCGATTAATATTCCTTTATATACTTGCGTATATATTCAACTTATACATATAAAAGGTGTATATGTATATATTCTACTAATTCACTATCCCTTTATAGTCTTGAATACTTAAAATCGTTTTCATATACTTATCCCTCCGGTATAAGTATATCCATAATTCACTTCTAAGATTCCCTCTATAACTTCAATACTACAAAACGTATTCATATACTTATCCCTCCGGTATAAGTATAACCATAATCAATTTATAAGATTTTTCTTAAAATATAATCAAAGAGGTTAAAACCATTGTTTAATAAAGAACCTCTTCTCTTTATAAGTTAAACATCTTATTCAACATCTTTATTCTGAAAGATTTCTATACTTGTTTCTATCTTTAAAATAAATTATTAAAGATATAAGTATATTCAAAACCATTAAACCGTATATTCCAGTTTAACTACATTCCAAGGGTTTAAAACAAGTGTTGCTAAAACAATGTTTACAACAAACCCAAAACAATCCTTTATAATTTATCTTTAAATGTTTGTTTAAAGATTCAATTATATTTACTTCCATGATATAATCTGAGAGGGCTAAAGACTAATGTAATTAACACATTGTCACGACAAACCCAAAACCATTTTATGCTTATAGAAATCACACTTCATGCACTTAACTCGTTTCCGACATTATCAACTTAACTATCCCTCGGTCAAGAGTGAGGCCAGGTAAGTTAGAGCACTGGTTGCATATCACCCCTTGCCTAGACACCCCATTCTTGACACTCACAGATAGATAAGCCTACTCGTCGGCTTATTAGAATTAAGCACAGTAACCATGATATTCAATAAACAAGTAATTAGGAAGTGCACTCATATCACTATTCTAGCTTCACACACTTTCAAACTTACTTCAATTTAACATACAAGTTAAACAACCATTTTAATATGATAAGAATTCACTAAGGACGTCATTACAAAGTTCCATACAATGTATTGAAAACACAACAATTATAACTGCATATATAGCGACTATCGCTATAAGTGCACTTTCAAGTTCAAGTCCACAATATGTCAATTCCCTACTAATCCTTATGTGCTTTGTTTCAAGTCCATTCCACTTGTTATACAAGTCAATTCAAGTCCAATTCCAAGTCCATTCAAGTCCATTCCAATCCATTAACATGGATCACATATGTCGCTTAATTTTAAAGTAAGAATCAAGACAACATTTTTAACATAAGTTACCAACATTCAAGCAACTTTAAGCATAGTTAAAAACATGCAAAAGCGTTTATGTTTGTTGTCCTAAATAGTGAGTAAACTCACTTTAATCCTTAGCAAATCCTAGCTCCAAGAATAAGAACCATGATCCAAACTAGCAACCTCCTTTCTTTCCTTCCTTTCCTTGCTTTTCCTTGCTTCCTTCTTGTATATAGCTCACGGCCTAAAATAGAGAATGGAGAGGTTCTTCGATTTTTCAACTTCTAACTAGCTAGAAGATCTTGTAATGGTGTAGGAAGGCTTCACTCAAAGTTTGGCTTGATTTGAAGTTCATTTGAGTGTACTTTGAGAAAGTTAGTAAGGAAGAGGAAGAAGATGAAGATAAGCCATTAAAAGCTTCACTTTTGCTTAGGAATTTTGTGTAAGAAAGAAGGAGGTATACCCCTCCTTATATAGGAAAAAGAAGGTGGATGGGAAAAGACCAAAATGCCCTTAAAACCCTAAACGTACTCATGAAAGAAGTGAAAGGTGTGTAAGAGAAGTGAAAGGCGTGTAAGAGATGGTAAGTTTGCTTTTTTTCAAAGACTTTAAGTAAGCATTCATTTGTATACATATAAGAAGCTTATATGCATACACTTAGGATATTTTATAAACCTTTGATGTGACTAATTATGCATACATTTATGTGTATAAGCATGTATGTGCATATATATCATACAACGTTGCAACGATGTGAAACAACTTCTATTCAACGATAGGATGCGAATCTGGAAGTTGAATCTCGATCATATTTTTAGTTCTTTATCAAATGATTTATTCAAGTAAACAAAACTTGGAAATAAATTCATTAACTTATCTAAACAATTAAAACAAGCATACTAAAATTATAAATCACTTATTTGAATATTTAAATACCTAAAATACAAAACTTTCCTCAAATGCTCATTTTTTAAAATGATGACATCATCAAAATAGTTAACCATAAATATGAAAAATAATTTTATTTACTAATTACTTTCCTAATGAATAATTAGACATCCACTAAAATTTCAACAACTTTTATTAAGAAAACAACCATTTATCAATAAAATGATTTTCGGACATTTTATCAATATTTTACCAAAAATATATTTTTGAAAGCATTTTTTTCTAAAATGAGTCTAGTATCATTATTTACTTGTTAAATGATATTTTACAAGGTTATAAAATCACATTTATAACATTTAACAATATTACAAATTGTTACGATATTTAAAGATTAAGTGTTCGATTTTTCGGGTCTTTACATTCTCCCCCACTTAAAATATTTCGTCCTCGAAATTGCAACACGAGTAACCAAAGGAACAATCAAACATCGATACTTAAAAGTATAATACTACTAGAATACAAATCTCATTTTTTGATCAAGTTCAAACCCTCTTATCGTATAAGGATGATAAACAATTCATTAAGTATCACCTTATGCTCAACAGCCTCGGGTTAACACTTAACCAATCATTCACTCTACCTCAAACAATTCAAGGATTCAATTCTCAATTTTTTCACAAGTCAACAACATAACATGAATTGTTTGAAAAGCCCGTACGATATACATAAGCCATCCGTACGCAATATCAAATTCAATCACTTATTCGATCACACAATTTCACTTCCAGACTAGTATCGCTCACTCGATCACTCTAGTGCGGACTCAGATCTGGTTTCATGATTAGAAACCGCCATTCTCCTTACATAGCTATACTATGATAGAGAATCACAGAATCAAATAAAGAATCCTGTATCTAACTTCGTTGTCAAGAATCGAGTGAAAATTACCAACTCTGATCGGTATAAGCTACCACAAAATCACACACTCGAATCTGGATCAAACCGTAAACCGAATAAAACAACCTATGTAAATCTTACATATTCCTTCCAATTGGTTTATTATTACTCCAATTATTTTATTCACCTTCGTTCTCATACTTAGTATATTCTTCTATACTAATATTCCTTTGTGAATCATATCATAATACTTCAAGCTATTAACCGTTATATAACTTAAAAGTATATACAAACGACCAATTTGTCTTACTTAAATAAGCATGCTAACAAATTTGGACTTTTCTTACTTAACTTCTGAACTACTCACTATAATGAATACGATTATATTTCCATAGTTCTTTCTTATTAAACTCTTATTATAAACTGGTTCGACTTCATATACGTTTATAATTCATTCAATACTCGAATTCAAATTTCAACATACACTTATATTCGCTTAGTGTACAAATATTAACATACTCAGTTTACTTAACTGAACTAGTTCAATAATCGCAAAACTAGTTAAAACTTAATAATTCTCAAATTCAATATTTTAAACTTCCCTAAGTTTATAAATTATAAACCAAGTCTCTTATGCTTTCACATAAACTAGTCAAGCATGTAAATTCCCTTGGAAACATCGACTATCCAAAACCGTCGAACATTCCATTCCATTAACAAATGAAATCTATCAAACATCATATCAACTGAGATGCAAAATCATACAACTCCAATATATAAACTATATGCATCCATATATAACTTAGTTGAAAACTTTAGGATTGAACTTCTGGGTTTTATACTTCAAATAATCTGTATCCAAAACATAAATCTGTTCAAGTCCAAACTATTATCCATGGGAGCTAATTCATACTTAGAAACTCGAAAATGAACCTCGATGATGCTGCAGTCATCATCAACATTATTTTCTAGCGACTCGAGTAAGATCAAAGCTTTTCTATCTTTTAAAGTCATTTAAAACCCTAAAACACTTTCAAACCAACTTCAATATGTATTTCAATCTTTGAAAATCAATTCCAAACTTACCGGAATTCCAAATCCTTTGGTTTTCAACACAAATACATTTCATATTTAAAAATCTCGTTTATAAATTTCACTTGCATATTTCTTGTTTAAATTCGTTTTAAACAACTTCCATTCAGATTTAATTCTTACCCAACATCATTACCGAATGCCTTATAGTCAAATTGTGAAACTGAATTCACAAAGTGTTCGTTTCCAATGTTCCCCCAATTATAAATCTACCTAACCCATGCAAGCAAATGGATAAGATTACTCTTATCCAAACACAGTAATCGATACCCATAAACTGGTCCGAGCACAACTAGAAATCAGCCAATAATAGTCAACGCTCCTAAGCGAGCATGACCAATCAATCAACGAATGATAATAATTTAATATCATCCTTCCCTAACAACAACTCATCTATATAACTGATTTAGTTATGAAATCTTTCTTTATATATAAAATATATACTTCTTGGTAACTTATTTCATTTACCAAATTCGAAAACAATATCGAATCAAATGACTTGTTCGAGTGTTTCAGAATCTTCATCAAAACGATGATTAATCGATTGATTCAGATCCAGAATTCAGACTTACAAGTCAAAATACCCAATACAAAATATTTTGTATTCACTAACAAGTACGCGCTCTCATATATATAATACACTCTACTCATTCTAGGGTGTTGCTAACCCCATCTCTAATGAGCCATACCCAACCAAAGCCAAGGTATTCGCTCAACCTTGTGCTCTGATACCAAATGTAACGACCTGACTTTTCGACCCTCAAATGTCGGCACGTGAATACCGTGGATGTATTAGTGTCGACATTTGAGGGTCGAAAAGTCGGGTCGTTACAAAGGCTATTTCATGAAGGCTTGGATTGCTCTTGGCTATGGCTAGCTTTGCTGCTTTATTGGGGAATGATTTATAACTATGGTTCTATGCTTCTTTACTATTGCAAGACAGATTTCGATGTAATGGATTTAGTAGCATTTTGATGTAAAAGGCTTTAGACCTTTCTAGATTTTAAAGCAATAAAATTTGGTTCTTCTTCCGCTGTTTTATATGTTCTGTCTTGTAATATTTCTATGTATGTTACCTAGATAATGCTCCACCAAAGCTAGTGCATTCCATTTGTGAGTGACCCTCGCGAAGGTGGGGTGTTACACCACCATTCCAAAGTTATGGTACTTCCTCGTTTCTTCTTTCATCTATATTTCCTTCTTAAGCCATCATTTTCTTTCATCTTTGGGTTGTGCTCCTTAGCCCCAACTCGCTTATTCTCCTTTTCTACCACATGCTAACTAGTCTCTTGAAAGTTGCTTCCATCGCACGGAAATCCTTACGAGGCTTGAGAGGAAAAAAAAGTCGTAGGTGAAACCACCGTGGCTAAAGATGGAGATTGGTCACTTCTGTGCCCTTTGATATGTATCGTAGTTTTGACATGCCTACTGAACCATGCCGAAATAGGGATACCCTTCCGGGAAGAAATGGTTCCCCGAACAAAAGGAAAAGGAATCAAGCGGAGAATCGAGAAGATATTTATGGCTTTGGGAAAAATGCTTTTCAAAAACAGACTTTTTATTTTAAAATACTTTGTTTTTTAGACCTTTTTTAAAACCATTTTCAAAATATTTTATCCGGTCTTATAACCGTATACTCTGATACCAAATGTGACACCCCACGTCCGTTAATGTCACTCTATAAAGAATGCATTAAGTTTCGTGAAGCGTTATTGGTAAATAAGAACATAATATCACAAGACATACATGTAAAATAGCAGCAGAATTAAAAACTTTATTTAAATCAAAACATCATGGTCCCAAATACCGAGTTTACATCATAAGTTTGAAGTAACTAATTACATAAATAATCTATCTTGTCGAAAATATCAGAGTACAAAAGCAAAAAAACCATATTTCCCATGTGAAGCCATAAGAGAGTTGACCAGAGGTCAAAGCGGTACATCTATATCCAAAATCCAAGCTAAGTCTGAAAGAATCCAAATCAACTCTAAGCACTTCCACCTTGAGAACCTTGGGTTGGGGGGGGGGGACAGAAAAGAGAGAATAGGAAACAAAAAGGGTCAGACATAAAGTGTGGCGAGTCCAATTACTTTTAAATATAAATTAATAAAATTATCATAACAGGTATATAAAACTGGAAGAACATGATAACAGTAACAATAACAAGTGTGAACTGAGCAAGATAAGATGAACAAGATATATTACACTTCCTAAATACATTTCTCTGCACCGCACCGTTACTAGTATATCAGAAATAGAATGATCCCTACCAATGTCGTTCCATTACATTTTCTTGATTATTAGGTTACTTGGGTTAGTAGAACTCAAGACTTATCCGCGCATCGTACCCATTTACTTTCCCATGGATTCACCTAATACAATATATGTAGTTATCTTCAATATTAACATATACCCCATGGTACCTCACTCGCACGGGTCTCCACTGTAATGAACGTAGTCCCTCATCCTACGCTGGAGTGATATACGGATCTCTATATAAAATGTTACGTTCTGCATATATCTACCATTACTATGCTATGTAAGCATATGGACTGACACCATCGATCGAATTAGATTTCTTATCGGAATAATGCCCTCTAGTCTACAATACACCACCCAGAGCAGATATGCACGTATCTAGACTGTCCAACGTATGTACTGTAATTGTAGCTCGTTGCTTCAATCGCACGTCCTCTAATGTGCACCAAGTTCCATGGCAGGGCTAAACAAGAAACACAGAACTCGGCCGGGAGCTTTTCCATACCTGTACAGGCCCTCCTTTAAGAGCCTCCAAATACAGTTATTCCTAGGTCTGTTTTCCATGGTGGCTATGACCCCACCTCGGCCCCTCCCTCAACTAGTAAAGACTACAAGAGCTAAGCAACCGCCCCTAATAACAACTAGTCTAAACATTTAAGTGGTGTCTACCCTCAACCCCGTACCTCGATAGTGAAAGGTGAAATGGTATCTTGGGTATAGCTCCATTCTTTTCGCATCCCGCAGGCTGCTGATGACGGATATCCGATGGTCTATTATCCTTGTTGGTCGTGACCTTCCACATCCTCGTGAGGCAACCGCCGAACTACCCTAGTGTCACCTCGTCACAGCATTATGATTGCATAGCTACATCTGCAGTCAAGGCCCACCCACCTAGCAGTTACACGCAGACCCAACCTCTGCGAGTACAGCCTAAGACATCTGTCACTGCACAGAGGACTACTAGGAGCACCTTACGTACTTTAGGAAGTCGCGTGGTTCCCCTTCCAGTCCTTTGGAGCCGTCATAACAATCCGATGAATGTGCGATCCCCTTGTGTCTTATAACACCTCGATGATCTACCCCATTGGGTTATTCATCCTCAAACGTACGGACTGGTCCAAGCGCCTTTCTTTAATATGTTGTTAGACCCTATGTCTAAATATTACTTTACGTGCGTGCCTTGCCTCACCAGGTTCCCATTTAACTTAGTTATTCCCGTTCATATTGAATTCTTATTCCAATTTACCAATTTTCTCTTGCTTATTGATTTCAATCATATAACTTAATCCATTTAAGTTTGTTAATAAGCCCACAACATGTTATTCTCTAGATTGTGGCCCAAGGTATGTAATCTACAATCTATTTTATATTCTTTCTTGGTTACATCATTACAATAACATGTTCTCCTTAGTACGTTATTAAGTATATCTCAATTCACATGTTTCCTAATTAACATGTCACTTATCATTTATGATTAAATATAACTTATTTATTTTACAAGTTTTCCTCATTCTTTCTCAATTAATCATAAATTCAATTTACACCGTCACTACAACTTATCGTTGTTTACTTAGCAAATTATTACGCATATTTAATTCTATCATTTCTACAAGTTATGCTTACCCTACAGGGTGTATTCCTATTACATAACTTTATTATTTCTACCGGTTATGTATACCACTAGGTGTCTTAATTACATAACCTTATCGGGTTAAGTTTTTGGGCCTATATGTAAATACTACCCACCCCTTAGATTTACTTAACCTACCCACCGTTCAACCAATTTTACTTAACCCCATCTTTATTTTATTCATACAATCCCTATGGATTCAACTAGGCTAAGTATTCAAGATTTATTACCATATTTTCATTTATGGTTATAATATTCTAGACCTCCCACATTAAACCTGTCATTTGTGGATGCTGGATATGCCGGGTGGGTCCAAGCAGACTTATTCCACGAATTGGGCTTAACCTCATGTTTGAGCATGTGTTATATTTGCACACTTAGACCTCTCACATTAGGTTCAACATTAGTGATTGCTGGATATGTCGATCGAGTCCGGGCAGACTTCCACCACTAGTGCAACCTAACCTCATGTCATAAGTACAATTACAATTTCTAATTGTAATCCTAGGCATTCATTATTATCCAATTTTACTTATGTCCTTATAGTGTTCATGCCCTTTTTCCCCATATTTAATTATATACCCAATTCACTATTCAAATTATAGACTTTTATGACCCTTTTCAATTCACCTTTTAATTATGCACCATATCCTCTCTTTTTTCCAAGTTATAAGTCAAGGCATATATATATATATATGTGTGTGTGTGTGTGTCAGTGTGTGTGTGTGTGTGTGTGTCTGTGTGTGTGTGTTATGCACAAACCCAAATCTACATATTTTCCAATTTTTGTCCCTGGTTTATATTCACATATTTCAATACAAGTTGTGCCTAGATTCATATTAACATATATTGTAATTTAGGACCAAATCATATTTTACATAATTTATGCCAAATCATATTTTCCAATGTTTGCCTAAATTCACATTCATGTTATACAACACGATATATGTCCCCAATTCCATATTTATATATTTCCACATTTTATACCCAAACTTATATTCATATTTTTCCAATATCAATTATGCCCTAAATTATGTCTTTCCCAATCATTCCCAATTTTTCATGTTCGCATTTTTCAGCATTAGGCCTAGGCTCGAAGGTAGCCTGGTGATTGACATTGAAAAGTGTTTATTTTATGACTCTTATGCTTTATCTTTTGTAAATAAATAAATGATACTTTGGGTATTTTTTATGTGTTTTTACAGATTTCAAGCGTTGCCGCCTTCAATTCAAATCAAAGGCCAACTACAAGAAAGAGCTACTTCCTCACATCAAATTCATTTCAATTGCAAAAGAAGTAGTAGCTCACTAGTAAAGGCATAGGAATTGGTGCTGAGAGACCTGAGTTCGAACCCCGTCAAGCTCACTTTTTGCCAAAGAAACGGAGCGCGTTCACACTGGCCCCTTTGCTCTAAGGAATATTTGAATTAGTGTTATATTGTATATATATACACTTATTCATGTGTATGTATGTATGATATGCACCAATTAACATTTCAGCAATAGCCATATTCTTATCATGGAATTAAATTCAAATCATTCAATTTCAATTGAATTGTTGCCAAGAAGAAAGATCAATTTTAATATATTCTTTTCCTATGTTGAATTTGGAATCTAATAAACGTCATTGATGGAGGATTTATTGCTGATTGGAAGATTTACTGCTGATTGGAAGATTAATTGCTGATTGGAAGAATAAATCACATGCAATTTGAAATCTTTTATCAATCAATTAGCCACATTGGAGAATTGAAAGATATGGAAAATATTTACCATGATATGCCCAGATTTTCTCCAATCAAACTTAGTCAAGGAAGGCAAGAGATATTCATGAATGAGGAGGCCCATTTACTCATAGACCTAATTGGGGTTTTGCCATTCTCATCTATAAATATGTGTTGTAACCATTGTAAAAACGATCTCATAATTCTGTACTGCCATTAGTTTAATAAAATTTTCTTGTTCTAGTTAATTACTTTTCTTTTGAAACAATTTGTGTATCTACACGATTAGATTCGGTAGAACGCATATTGTTATTGTCTTTGTTACTGCATACTAGTGTTGACTGTTTGATTAGTTTCAACAGCAACTCTACTTTTAATTCTCTGTTATTGTTCCAGTTATTATTTACTTTTGTTGTTTTTGCTAGTACTTGTTATTTTCTTTCCTGTTGTTGAATTTGATATACGTCTGATTAGATTCAGATTTGTAGCAGTTTCAATAACATTATTTCAACAACATTGAAAACAACCCCCAAAGTTCTGTCTAACACGCCCACGAAACATATAAATAATAAAATTTAACTTTCCTCCCTGTGTTCGACCTATATGCTACACGCCTGTATGCTTGCAGAATTTATTACAAATGTCGCGCTTTTCTAATTCATAGACTAGCGACGATCAAGTTTTTGGCGCCGCTGCCGGGGAGGTAACGATTAAATTTTATTATTTATTTAATTTCTGATTCGTGTTAGTTTTTTTTTATTGTTTTTGATTTCTGTCATATATGTAAAAAAAAAAAAAAAAAGAACTTGCTCCTTATTCTCTGATTTCTTTTCTGATTCCCTTTCCAATCTTCTCTTTTCTTCTTGTACAAGGAAAAAAAAAATTACAAAGATTCCATTTTCAACATTTTCCAATCACGGCCATTTTTATTCTATTCTTTACCCTTTTGTCCTATTCATTACCACCATCCCTCACATACCATCATCACATCATCCCCTGTGCAATTAACGATCAAAATCGACCGCCACTAACAAACCCCCTAACCACCACCAATTGGCGCATTTTCCCTCATCAACGTCCTCATCCTCTCTACATCACCATAACCACTTCACTACAGTCTCAACTTCCATAATCCCACCAACCTACCTGTCGACAGCAGTCACCTGAATACCCCAATACATCATCTTCTCATCTCCTTTCCACCACACTCAAGCGAACCCTCCAACATATATCTCCCCACTCTCGACATCCAGCAGACCAACCTTCCACCCAAATTCATCTCGCCACAGCTTAAATCTGAAGTCAACACATCACCGTAAAAAAAAACCCACTTCGATCCAAAAGGAACTTCCCAAATCCGTACCCAAATCACGGATCGAACAATCACAAACCCAACCCCAATCCGATTCGTACAAAATCGAAAGAGCAAGGCCCAATTCGAAAAAAAAAACCACAAATCGCAACATCCAATTCAGAAACCTGGTTCCATTGCCTAAACGTTCTGTCTTTTATGTCTTTCCTTTCAGTTCGATTTGAGGAAAAGAACCGTCAATTGTTTGCGTTCCTGAGAAAAATCGGGATTATTTGACTGAGTTTTTTGGTGAGGAGGGTGCTAAATATTAGTGTGGAGTTGGTTTGCGGCATCTATTGCGTGCCTAACCTTGATTTACGAGCGGCCTATTGGTTAATTTGGTTTTGAGGCATTGAGCCAATTTTCTTTCTTTTTATAGGAAGCCTAAGACTTGCTATTTGTTTGTTAAAGCTTAGATTCTTTTAAGTTAGTTTAGTTTTATTTATTTTGTCTATTTTTTTTTCCTTAGTCCTAGTTAGTTGTTCGTTTGACGTCTTTCATTTCATTTGTTTCAATTGTTTTTTTCTCTTCTTTTTAAAAAAAAAAAAAAATTCAAAACAGGTACAGCTGGAATTTAAAAAAAAGGGTCTTAAAAAAAAAAATTCAAAACAGGTACAGCTGGAATTTAAAAAAAGGGTCTTCAAAACAGGTACAGCCCGAACCCGTGCCGCAGCGCAGTCAAGCAATTAATAGAAGGGGACAATAACAGAAAGCAGCAGACGATTCAAATGGGTTGGAGCGGTTGCACACCAAGTGGGGTGTGAACGCGCTAGCGCTTCCCAAATTCACTGGAGGACTGCCGATCAAGGTGAAAACTTTTAAAACTCTACAGGTGCTTTGCCGCAAAGAAAAAATATATATATAGACAATTGTTGTAAAAATTTTCTGCAGGGGCAGCGGCTTTGAATGTACAATTTTTAATTTTTGCAATTATCTGTGTGATTTCAGTTTTTTTTATTCATTCTGTTAAGGGCAATACCCCAATTCACATAAGGTGAGGGAATTCATCACCCTTTCCTTAGCCCACAAATTGCATTTCATCGTAGAATCTGACTAATAATAACGGTTAGACAGTGGACTTAAGGGAGTCACGGGCTCATCTAGGGCTTAATTATATTGTGATAGTTGATTCATTTGGAACGAATTATTTCTTGGTGTCTAGACTACGGCAGAGAAATAACCGTTTATAAATATTACGGTGATTCGTAAATATTATATCGGTTGTTACTCTGAAGGTACTTAAACCTTCGGCTGCATTGCTAGGGTGATTCCTGGTGCACCGATAACTCCTGTCCGTTATCTGGCTGAGAAATCTTTTGATCTAAGTAATCAAACGCATCACTTTATAATTTTGGGTTAAGAGCCAATAAGGACAGAAAACCTCATTGTAGCTAATTTTTGTGCTTGCATTTAACAACAAATGAGTGAAAAAAGTGTTAGCCAACAAAATTCTCCTAGGGGTTCTCGAATCAACCAAAATTTTCCAACCGAATTGGATCAAAATCGAGTGAATCAAAACTTTCCAAACTTTGGAGATCAAAATCAAATAAATCAAAATTTTCAAAATCTCAATATCCAAATGGATAGACCCTTGTCTCTTCGTGATCGATGTTATCCTACTAGGACCGTTCAACCATCTGTCATTGTGTTCCCACCAGCTGAAGGAAACAATTTTGAGCTAAAACATTCTTTTATCCAAGGGGTACCAAAATTTACTGGGTCTGAAAATGCTTATGAATTTCTGAGTGAATTTGAATTGTACGCTTCCACAACAAAAATGCAACAACTATCTAACGAATCGATCAAGCTAAGGCTAATTCCATTTGCACTACTTGAAAGCGCTAAAAGATGGCTAAATTCTCTTCCACGACATTCCATAAGAAGTTGGGATGAATTTGTCACTGCATTCTTGAAAAAGTTTTTCCCTTTCCATAAAACTCTAAAAATTCGAACTGAGATAAACCAATTTTGTCAAAATGAGGGGGAAACTTTTTCAAAATACTTTGAGAGATTCAACCAGCTATTATATAGTTGCCCTCATCATGGAATTCTAAAAGATCACTTATGTCAAATTGCATATGAAGGGCTAAACTATCAGACTAGAACTCAACTAGAATCAATGTGTGGAGGAGACTTTATGTCCAAAACAGCCGATGAAGCTTGGCGGTTTTTAGAAGATTATTCTGAAAAGGACATGCAGTGGGAATCGATTCGTGTTCCCATTCGTACTTCTACTAGAGGGGTGCATGTCGTGGACCCAAGTCAAATTCCTTTAGAAAATCAAACTCCTCAAACCGGAGAAGGGTTACCCCACTATTACTCTCAGGACCAAGCCAATGCCATAGCTCAAAATAATCCTTATTCTTCCACGTACAACCCTAGTTGGAGGAACCACCCAAATTTTTCTTGGTCGAACCCCAATAATTCGGCTAACCCATCTCACGTGCAACCCTTTATTCCCAATCCGAATTACCAAGGTCCACTTCCCAATTCTCAACCCTCTCAAGCTGCACCTCAATCCAAACAGCCTTATAGGCACCCCAATTTTCAATCATCAAACCAATCATCTCAATCTTCTCAACCGTCACCAGACATTGTGCGTTTAGAAAAACAAATGGAACAAATGATGAATATGATAAAGGAACTAGCGAAAAATAACGAGAAAGGAAAGTTGCCTAGTCAACCTGAGGTGAATCCAAAATATAGCTCTCGTACTATAAATTCTTGTGAGGACGAAAACCATAATCCAGTCAATGCTATTACAACCCTTCGATCTGGAAAGAGGATTGTTAATAACGTGGGCAACCCTGGCGAATCTTTTAACTCGACCCCAATCCCTAATCTTGATGATCATCCATTGGCTTCGAATGCCAATTCTTCTGAACCTCAAATTCCCTTAAATGTTGGCAATCCCAACAGTTCTTCTCCTTGTGTCGACAAACCCGACCCACCTTTGAAAACCAATGTTGGCAATCCCAACATTTCATCTTCTACACCCCTACCACCTTCTTCTTCGAATGATGAAACTCATCCCAGAATCGAAAAACCAGTAGCTCCTTTTCCTCATAGACTCAATAATAAGAAGAAAGCTGCAAATTTCGATAAAATCTTGGAAATTTTCAAACAAGTCCGTGTGAACATTCCTCTTTTAGACACCATCGAACAAATCCCTCAATATGCCAAATGTCTTAAGGAATTGTGCACACAAAAACGTGCGACCAATGTCCCAAAAACCGCCTTTCTAACTGCGAATACAAGCTCTGTTCTTTCTAATCTTGCCCCAGTCAAGTATAAAGACCCTGGCTGCCCTACGATTGATTGTAAAATAGGAAACACTCACATCTCTCGTGCTCTACTTGACCTTGGTGCCAGTGTCAATCTTCTTCCTTATACTGTTTATCGTCAACTTGGACTAGGGGAGATTAAACCAACGAACATCACACTTCAACTAGCCGATCGATCTGTCAAAAAGCCATTGGGAATTATCGAAGATGTCTTGATACAGATCGAGCAGTTTTACTTCCCTGTCGATTTTATAGTTCTAGAAACAGAGCCTGTCTCAAATCCCAACGTTCAAATACCATTGATCTTAGGACGCCCTTTCTTAGCAACCTCTAATGCTGTCATTAATTGTAGGAATGGTCAGCTTCGACTCTCCTTCGGGCACCTAACCATCGAGCTAAACATCTTTAATCTCAACAAACAACCTAGGGATTTTGAGATCGATGAAATTGACATGATTCAAACCACAGTTGATGAAACCTCAAGTGACACTTCTGAAGCCCTGAAAATGTGTCATGACCATTTCAACCCTGATTTCGACGAACTCGAATACATTTCTGAACTAAACAAAATTCTTGACTCCGACACTTCGTCATCTAAATCTAACCAAGGAATATTGACCAATGTTGATACACAAGAACTTCCTAAGTTTGACCTCAAACCCTTGCCACCAGACCTTAAGTATGCCTACCTAGACTCCTCAGAAACTTTCCCCGTAATCTTGGCCTCTGATCTTACCGAAGACCAAGAAGAAAAAGTTTTGGAAACTTTACGGGAAAATAAGGACGCCTTGGGGTGGGAAATTAGCGATATAAAAGGAATTAGCCCATCAATTGTGGAACATCGCATACATTTAGTTGATGAGGCTAAACCCACCCGTGAGGCTCAAAGGCGATTAAATCCGAACATGAGAGAAGTGGTCAAGGAGGAGATAATCAAATGTCTAGACAATAACATCATCTATCCCATCTCTGATAGCACTTGGGTGAGTCCGGTACAAGTTGTACCAAAGAAGTCGGGAGTCACAGTGATCAAAAACGACAGTAATGAACTCGTCCCAACAAAAATCAAAACCAAATGGCGTGTGTGCATCGACTATCGAAAGCTTAACTCAGCCACACGAAAAGACCATTTTCCCTTGCCTTTTATTGACCAAATGCTCGAACGCTTAGCGGGACATGAGTACTACTGTTTTCTCGATGGATACTCTGGCTATAACCAAATTCCTGTTGCTTTAGAAGATCAACATAAGACCACCTTTACTTGTCCCTTTGGAACCTTTGCTTATCGTCGCATGCCTTTCGGTCTTTGTAATGCCCCCGCAACTTTCCAAAGGTGTATGATGAGTATTTTCTCCGATATGGTGGAAGACTTCTTGGAAATATTCATGGACGATTTTTCAATATACGGATCATCTTTTTCCCAATGTCTCACTCATCTAGAACTCGTCCTTAAGCGTTATAAGGAGAAATCACTCGTGCTTAATTGGGAGAAATGCCACTTTATGGTAAAAAGGGGGATAGTTCTAGGTCATGTCGTCTCCAAAGATGGCCTAGAAGTCGATAAATCCAAAATCGATTTGATTGCTAATTTACCTCCTCCCAAGTCTGTCAAAGATGTTCGTTCATTTCTTGGCCATGCAGGATCCTATAGAAGATTCATTAAGGATTTCTCAAAAATTTCAAAACCTCTCTCGAACTTACTTGCCAAAGACGTAAAGTTTGAATTTTCCAATGATTGCATAACGTCTTTTGAAACTCTTAAATCACTCTTGACCACAACCCCCATCATTCAACCTCCTGATTGGACTCAACCCTTCGAACTTATGTGCGACGCTTCTGATTTTGCTATTGGAGACATCTTGGGTCAGCGTATTGATAAACTCCCTCGAGTCATTTACTACGCTAGCAAAACCTTAAACGAGGCCCAATTGAACTACTCGACTACTGAAAAGGAATTTTTGGCAGTTGTCTTCGCTCTTGAGAAATTCAGACCATATCTCATAGGATCCAAAGTCATAGTTTACACTGACCATGCTGCCCTACGATATCTGCTTTCTAAAAAGGATGCCAAGGCCCGCTTGATTCGTTGGATCCTCCTTCTTCAAGAATTCGATATAGAAATACGAGATAAAAAGGGTTCTGAAAATGTCGTAGCTGATCATCTCTCTCGAATTGTGCACGAAAATGATAACGATACCCAAATCGATGACTATTTTCCTGACGAACAACTCCTTTCGATCTCTAACACCCCTTGGTACGCTGACATTGTGAATTATCTTGTCACACAACAAATGCCCGCTGAATGGTCGAAACAAGATAAACAAAAATTTCTCTCAAAAGTTCGAAACTTCTATTGGGATGACCCATATCTTTTCAAATACTGTCCAGACCAAATCATTCGAAGGTGTGTGCCCGATCATGAACACCAAAGTATTCTCTCTTTCTCACATGACCATGCTTGTGGTGGTCATTTTGGAGCAAGAAAAACTGCTGCAAAAGTTTTGCAAAGCGGTTTTTATTGGCCCACACTCTTCCGTGATGCTTTCGAATTTTGCTCTAAATGTGAGCGATGTCAAAGAACAGGTCGAATCTCTAAGCGAAACATGATGCCTCTCAACCCCATTTTAGTGATTGAGTTATTCGATGTTTGGGGCATCGATTTCATGGGACCATTCCCTAATTCATTTGGGAATCTTTACATCGTGCTTGCAGTAGATTATGTCTCAAAATGGGTTGAAGCCATTCCGACCAAAACCAATGACAACAAGGTTGTTGTCAAATTCCTCAAAGAAAACATCTTTTCACGCTTTGGCACACCTCGAGCTATCATTAGCGATAATGGCACTCATTTCTGTAATCGTGCTTTTGAATCCTTGCTCAAGAAATACTCAATCACACACAAGCTGTCGACCCCCTACCATCCACAAACGAGTGGGCAAGTAGAAGTTTCCAATAGACAAATCAAACAAATTCTTGAGAAAACCGTGAATTCCAATAGAAAAGATTGGTCAGTAAAACTGATTGATGCACTCTGGGCTTTCCGCACTGCTTATAAGACCAATCTAGGGATGTCACCATATCGATTAGTCTTTGGAAAGGCCTGTCACTTACCTCTTGAATTAGAGCATCGTGCTCTTTGGGCCATAAAATTTTTGAACTTTGACTTAGAAAAAGCCGGCTCACACAGGAAGTTACAAATTTCTGAATTAGAGGAATTAAGAAATGAGGCGTATGAAAATGCGAAAATCTACAAAGAAAGAACCAAAGCCCAACACGACAAAAACATACTTCGTAAGGAATTCAACGTAGGTCAAAAAGTTCTTTTATACGACTCTAGACTTCACTTGTTTCCAGGAAAACTCAGATCTCGATGGACTGGACCTTATGTCGTGAAAACAGTATACCCTCATGGAGCGGTTGAAATTGAAAATCCTAGGGATGGAAATGTCTTCAAAGTAAACGGTCAACGACTGAAACCATTTTTGGAATTCGAGCAATATGACGAAGACGACTCTATCGATCTGCATGATCATCCACCATGAAATCAGGTGGTACACGTTCTTTTTCTTTTAGTTTTCTTTTTCATTTTTTCATTTTATTTTTTTTATCTGCCTTAGACAGTTGGGACACTGTCTCAATCAAGTGTGGGGGGAGTCTGCATTTCACTCATTTTCGTTTTTTTTCTTTATTTTTCTTTCTTTTCATTTTCATCATTTAAATAGAACCATCATGCATTTTAGACTGCACTAACATGCCCCAATTTTTTTTTTTTTTACACGACTCATTTTCAATTGATACAACAAAATAAGTTTACAATTTTTAGCCAGTTGATAGTATTTTTCTCTCTCAACTCAGATCGAATAAGAAATATAATGAAAAGTTTAATCTTGAGGGATAATAGTGTAACCGGTACATAGGGAGATTCTTAGGTGATGGCCATGAAATCTATTCTATATTGTAGACTTTGTTTAAATAAGTGGAGGACTTAAAATACTTATATTGGCTTTTCAAATCCTTAAAACTAAGTTGTGTCAATTTGAATTCGCGTAACTCTCTTTTGTGCTTATATTTTCGATAATAATAATAATAGCATTCCAAGGGTATCCAACATTGCTTGTATATCGAGCGTTGGTGTGCAAACCCGCCAAGCTCTATCCGACACGTTGTTGACAAAGTCAAAGTTGGAATATCTTGGTCTCATTTTATGAGATTGGACACCTAAGGATTACTGACACGTTGTTGACAAAGCCAAAGTCGGCCTGCACAATCCGCCAAGCTCTTTACCCACTCTCCGTTAGTCCGCGAGGCAGTGCATGGGTGGTAAACCTTGGTCTTTTTAGTTAGGTGTATGTATTTAATCATAAATATTAAAATTTTATAGAATAAAGAATAAGCGATGATACCAAACACTTCTTGACCTTATTGATTTGACTAGCCATACATGTGAAAATTAGAATACCACTTTGCAAACTGTGCCGAGCAAACTAAGAATTTATTTCATAGCTGCACTATGTTATCGACCGAACTAACTGGCCAAACTGGAATTTAACATTTGAAAACTTGATTTATATTGAAAATTTGTGACAAGTCGAGGTATCTAAAATAAAATCAACTGATTAGAAATTGTTAACTTAATTCGTTGTACCACTTTCCTGAAATAAGTCGTGTTGCCATTGTTCGTTTTTTATTTTTGCATATGTCCATTGCATTCATGTAGTTCATTAGAATCATAGCATACTGCATTTGGATTTTGTGGGTAGTATCCGCTGAAAACCCTCACGAGACACCACTCGTCCTACTAGGGACACCTAGAGGTTTAACGGCTTGTTGCATACGCTCAATGCAATCGTGTTTCCTACGAAAGTGTGACCTATCTAGTTTAGTTTTTCATTTTTTGTTTTACTCGAGGACGAGTAAAAGATAAGTGTGGGGGTATTTGATTGACATTGAAAAGTGTTTATTTTATGACTCTTATGCTTTATCTTTTGTAAATAAATAAATGATACTTTGGGTATTTTTTATGTGTTTTTACAGATTTCAAGCGTTGCCGCCTTCAATTCAAATCAAAGGCCAACTACAAGAAAGAGCTACTTCCTCACATCAAATTCATTTCAATTGCAAAAGAAGTAGTAGCTCACTAGTAAAGGCATAGGAATTGGTGCTGAGAGACCTGAGTTCGAATCCCGTCAAGCTCACTTTTTGCCAAAGAAACGGAGCGCGTTCACACTGGCCCCTTTGCTCTAAGGAATATTTGAATTAGTGTTATATTGTATATATATACACTTATTCATGTGTATGTATGTATGATATGCACCAATTAACATTTCAGCAATAGCCATATTCTTATCATGGAATTAAATTCAAATCATTCAATTTCAATTGAATTGTTGCCAAGAAGAACGATCAATTTTAATATATTCTTTTCCTATGTTGAATTTGGAATCTAATAAACGTCATTGATGGAGGATTTATTGCTGATTGGAAGATTTACTGCTGATTGGAAGATTAATTGCTGATTGGAAGAATAAATCACATGCAATTTGAAATCTTTTATCAATCAATTAGCCACATTGGAGAATTGAAAGATATGGAAAATATTTACCATGATATGCCCAGATTTTCTCCAATCAAACTTAGTCAAGGAAGGCAAGAGATATTCATGAATGAGGAGGCCCATTTACTCATAGACCTAATTGGGGTTTTGCCATTCTCATCTATAAATATGTGTTGTAACCATTGTAAAAACGATCTCATAATTCTGTACTGCCATTAGTTTAATAAAATTTTCTTGTTCTAGTTAATTACTTTTCTTTTGAAACAATTTGTGTATCTACACGATTAGATTCGGTAGAACACATATTGTTATTGTCTTTGTTACTGCATACTAGTGTTGACTGTTTGATTAGTTTCAACAGCAACTCTACTTTTAATTCTCTGTTATTGTTCCAGTTATTATTTACTTTTGTTGTTTTTGCTAGTACTTGTTATTTTCTTTCCTGTTGTTGAATTTGATATACGTCTGATTAGATTCAGATTTGTAGCAGTTTCAATAACATTATTTCAACAACATTGAAAACAACCCCCAAAGTTCTGTCTAACACGCCCACGAAACATATAAATAATAAAATTTAACTTTCCTCCCTGTGTTCGACCTGTATGCTACACGCCTGTATGCTTGCAGAATTTATTACAAATGTCGCGCTTTTCTAATTCATAGACTAGCGACGATCACCTGGCTATATAAAAATTAAAGGGAAAAGAGGGAGAGAATAGAATCAGAACAGGCATAATAATGAATTAATACATAACAGTAGAAATAGGCATAAAAACTGAATGGACATATTATGACAAGGTTAGATTTGGTGACGATATAAACATATAAGAGCAGATTAGAGGAATAAGTCATAATAGAACTGATTAGGCACCGATTCAAGATTCAATTTTTATGTACATATCACGATTACTATTTAAATATCAGATCTAAAAATAACATGAACTCACAGTGAATGGATCTAAGGAAACGGATCTAAATTACTGCGAAGAACACATTGAATTTTATTGTTATAGCAATCGTTGAATTTGTATAATGCTTGCTGAATTAGATTTGGTGTAGATTAGGCCATTCAATCTTTGTTGCAGCGGAACTCCGCCGTCGTCACTATTTTTAGATGAATAAAACCTAGGTCTAGGGTTCTTTATATAGCCTAGGGTTTGATGAATCTTGCTCAGAAAGGTGTCCAAATACAAAATGAAGTATTTCGCCCAGATCTGTCAGGGGTGGGTCAACCCCCCTTTGAGTGGGTTGACCCCCCTTTGGGTTGGTCGACCTATGGGTCGACGCCCCTTTGAGTGGATAGACCCACCTGAGCGGGAAATCTTCCGCCTTCCCAAATTTTGAATTTTGAACCGAATTTCCAATTTGTGGACCCATTTTTGAATTTCTGAACTTATTATTTTTCCTGTGCATTTACAAACTTCGAAGCTTAATAACTTCTTCATACGATGTCCGATTTACACAAATCAGGTGTCATTTTGACCAGAATTTCGAGACGGACGCAATGGCGCAGTCTGTTTTACTTAATTATGAATGTTAAATTAAGTTTTCCTTAATTCATTGTTAATAGTGTATTTCACACTAATTATTTTTTAACTCGTCATCTTTAGTGTCGTTAAAATTCTGGGGTGTTACAAAACTGATGGATAATTATATATTCTTTTAAGTGAGAATGAATGAGTATAACAGAAATGAAAGCATGTGAAAAGGAAAATAAAAGGAGCCACAGAAATAGAAGTGGAACGGAGAGCTGTTATAATTATTAAAACTTTGAATTAATTGAAATAAGTTGGGGGATGGCTACATTAAAATAAATTTTAAAATCAATGAGAGAGTGGTATATGACATGAGACTGAATGAGAGAGCAGAATTAAAATGATCATTTGTTGAGTTATATACATTTACACACACAGACACACACACACACACACACACACACATATATATATATATATATATATGTATGTATGTATATATATAGGGTGCTATTATTCACATCCCGGTTTACACTTCCGGCCACCTTTCTAAATTTAATACAAATGATTGTTTTTTACATTCTTCTGGCCACCATATATTATTCCTTCATTCAATTATTCACCACCATACTTTTCTTAAGAAAAACACATACTTCTCTACAATGTCAAGCCCTAACCCCTAACTAAAGCAGTTATTCTTTTATGCCTAATAAAGATGGAAGATGAAGATAAAAAAGAGGTTAGAATTGCTTGATTTTTATTATTTTCTATTATGTTATAGAATATGTTTTTTTTTTGGTTTTTTTTCAATTGTTAGGGATTTCAATTGCGTTTTAGGATATTTTTTCTGCTCCTTGGAAATTTCAAGTTTGGAGAAAATTAAATTTGACTACGTTGGAATAGAGAATGATAATGTAAGTTTTGACTTGGAGGGTTTTTATCCGTATAGCTAACATACTTTCTTTTACAAAGTGATACAATAATTTTTTTTGTCGTTTGATAGATGAATTATTTGAATGATGATAAATTGGATGATAAACACTACGGTTGTGATAATATGATACAAGATTTTCGTTCAAATGACTCAAAAGACATAAATGTTGATTTGACGAATCATTTCACAACCGACTAAGTAAGTACTCACTTATAAAAATTAAAATGGCTAATGTGGTTATGAAAATGGATAATGCTAATTTTTCTAGAACAATTTGATTTTAGATATTTGATTCTCAGAGTACATTGATATAAGGGAGGAAGGAAGCGTTCGTGTAGAGGAAGGAGCTGGCGGCCTCTGCATTTTTTGGTTATTAATTTAGACAGTGGCAAGTAGAGGAAATTTTAGATATTTGGGGGTGCTTTTAGTTTTGGTGGCCAGAAGTGTAAATGGAGGTGTGAATAGTAGCACCCTATATATAATCCTTATAAATATCACATGAAACTTTCCTCCCTCTTTTCATTTCATCATTCTAAATCAATCCAACTTCTTTACCACTTCATGATTTTCATTGTTTATTACTGGACAGTAAAGACAGTTCTATAGTGGTGGAGGTGGAAAATGTATAGCATTGATAAAATGGGGAAATAACAAGGATATACCAGAGGCGCAAAAAAATTCATTAGATGTGTAACCGAATATTTAAAATCAATTTATCATCGCCTCACATTATACGAAATTAACATTAGTTAAACTTATATGATAAAATCAAGAAATATCATGTTTACGCACATTAGATTTGATAATTATAATAGATTTCTATAATATGTTCGACACTTATACATTAAAACTAGTTACTTACACTAACTTTATTGATTTTATTTAATAAAAAAACTTGTCAAATTGAGCTCTGTATGTTAATATTACTAAAGCAGGTGCTAAAAAGCCTTAACTGAGCGGATGCAGCGGGGCTAAAGATGGATCTATTATTCATTAGTGTTAACTTTAATTAGCATAGCGGTTGGAGAGCATTACAAGGTATAACTTGGATTTTGTGGAGATTTAGCTGAATGAGTTCATTATAATTCACCATTATTTGTATTCATTCCACGGCTTTGGGTCAGTCTGCATTCATAATTTTGCAAAGTTCAGTAATGTCATATTATTATATACATGTAATATGTATTAAATTTTATTAGTCATGAACCGATGCATTGTGTATAAATCTTAAGGGTGAGCAACATTTGGTTCGAACCGAATTAACCGACCGAACCAGTTTATTTCGGTCGCTTCGGTCTTGAAACTAAATCTGTTTGAATTCAGTTTGTAAAATAATTTTTTTTGGTTATCGGTTTAACCAAATTAATTGAACTTTTATCGTATTATGCAATTTTATGGTATCATTATACTTTAAATAATCGATTTAGTGATAAAATACAAAAGCATATGTTAAAGATAAGTCAAATTCTATTATGAACATTAAATTTAACGAACAAAATTTCTTGAAACAAAAATTCATGTTTTACTTTGAGTGAATTAATCATTTGAACAATAACATATCTTTTCAGTTAAATCAGTTACCGACCGATTTAACCTAAATTATTTCGGTTCGGGTTTAATTCAGTTTGATTTTCTTTTACTACAAAACCGACTGAATCGGTTGAACGCTCACCCCTAATAAATCTCGTTTTCCATGATTCTATATTTAATATCATCTGATAATCAATATATTACATGCATTAGGCATGATTGTTTTATAGGTGCATTTAATATTATACGCATTTAATGCTATCTTATAATTAATATTTTAATATATTTCAGTCATGAGTTTTCTGATGGGTGCATGCGTTTTGCAAGTTCCAAATGCACTCAGTTTGAATTGATATTACTCCTTTTAATTTTTTCATAGGGCAATATACATTTCGCCTTTAAATTTGAAATTCCACTCTGATGCTTCAAAATGTCACTTCTCAACCTTTAAAACCCAACATTGTAAACCTATTTTATTTATATTTCGAAATTATCCCTCAGCAACATATTTTTTCTTAGGTACTTTTGATGTAGGTTCTTATTAAGGTTTAAAATACACGAAAAGTCCTTTACTAAATTTCAATGTAAACTAGGTCCCTGTTTTTTATCTTCGACTATAGCAGACATATCAGCAACATTTCATAAAAGTTGCTGACATATCAACAAGTTTTCTGTACACAGTATAAAAGTTGCTGACATATCAGCAATTATTTACAAAATTTTCTGACATTTCAACAATAATTTTTCACTTTTCTATACACTATATAAAAGTTGCTGACATGTCATCAATTATTTATAAAAGTTGTTGACATTTCAACAATAATTTTTCCTTTGTTTCTGGAAAACAGGGATCGGATTTACAATGAAACTTTACAAGTGAAAGTTGTTGGCATATAAGCAATTATTTATAAAATTTGCTGACATATCAACAATTATTTTCTTTGTATCTAGAAAATAAGGACCGGATTTATACTGATACCTTGATAGAGACCGACTTTACAATACGAAAGTATAATAGGGATGCCTTTCTAATTTTCACTCTTTTCTAAGCATGTTAGTAAAAGAAAAGAAAACAAATACATAAAATGTTGAAGCAAGATGATTAAGAACTTAGACATATTCTAAAGTACAATTTTGGGTAATTTTTTAATTTATATGTTTATTTGGGTTGATAATAAATTTTTTGCTATAAATATTATATTAGCATATTAAGAACATTGAAGGACTTTTAATTGCACTATAATAAATCAGTTTTAGCTTAATTCGAGTTATGAATCTTTATAACGAACATAAGATTAAAATTAATCTTGTGACTGCTAATAAAATTAAAAACGGTGATAGGATTTCAGTAGGAAAAAAACTTACTTTACCATATACATCTGATGAAGACTCGAACTTTCGACTCTAGCTGGACACTTTAAAATAGATTTTATGTATATGGTAATGAGTATAGATTATAATTACCTTACACACACAATATGATACCATATCAAAAGTAGCTTAGGTACCGTTTGTAGTCATGTTTAACCATGTTACAGTGTTATTCGCATTCGACTTGATCGACGCGTGGGCGTGGTGAATCATGCCCAATAACGATCATTTTGATTGCTGAAAAATGGACTGTTAAAATCTGATGCATCCAACATCGTCCATTTTTCCGCCTGTTTATCTTTGTTTGCAGCAATATATATAAATACCCCTTCAAATATCATGCTCAAATACCAAAAAACACATTCCACATTCACTAATGCGTCACGTCCAAATACACTGTTACAGTTCACAAAAAATGTACCATTAGCCTTTATTGTTGAGAGTGCAACTTATCGTAAACTAGAGACTTTGGGTGCATTTTTGACGAATGGTGACGGGGTATTTGAGCGTGACACCATTGTAAATGAGAAATGCGTTTTTTTGCTACGAACGGGGTGTTTGAGCATGATATTTGAATGGGATATTCATATATAAAGTATTTTTTTATAGTTTGCAGCATGACAAATTTTTCTAGACCAGCAAATATTTGCAAAGTGACAAATTTAGAGGCTAATAGCATGATAAATTTGTCTGCATCGGGAAATATTTACAATACGGCAGGCAAATTTGTCTGGATTGGGGAAATATTTGCATCGTTCACTTTTATTAGGCATAATTTGAAATTGTTCAAATGTCGGATGCCAACGGTTCATTTTTCTCCATCGATGCGAGCGCTGATTTATCTGGTTCTAGCGTCGGTCACGACCAAAACAGTAGCGTGCCAAATAAAGATGTCGAACGATACCTTTAGCTACAATGAGTTGTAATCACACCTAAATGAAAGCTTACCAGACGTTAGCATAGAAAAGAAGGCAATATTTTGATTTCCAAAATTTGGTGTTGAGTGAGTATTTCTGTAAGAATTTTTATACATCTCATTATGTGGTCCATATATCGAATATGGAATTATTAATTTAATATTAAATGTCATTATGTGGTCATTTATGGAGTCCATTGATTTGATAGGATAAGACTGAAATAATAGGTATATTCCTTTAGTATGGATATTCTCTATTAACGATCAACCTTGATGAACGGTTGAGATTATATCCATAATGGAATTAGCCCCCTCTCTCTGCCTATAAATATAACATAATATTCATCGTTAAGGTTATCGAAAAGACATCACAAATAATAGTACGGCTAAGAGAGAGAAGGCAGTTTGCAGATCTACAACTTACAGACCTACATCTCATTATCTTATTCTCAATCAATGTCTATTTATGTATCGTTTATAACAAAGAATATGGTTAAGATCTTAAACAAAAATACAATAATGATTAAAAATCAAATTCACTTGATATTATGTTTACTTGTGGTATCAGAGCCAGGTTGAAGATCATATTCTTAGTTCAAATTCATAGTAGAATCAAGCTAGTATTATGTTTTTCTGCAATTAATCAGCTTGATTCTTGTATAATGACTTGTATTGATTATGTTTATTAAGATTACATGTTACTATTTTTTTTTCTTAACTGGTTTAGCGATTTATTATGATTATCATGCAATAATTATTTTGGGTTTTTTTTCAATTCTTTTTTTTATCACTAATAGACCAAAACATGCCTTTTGTGTCATAATTGAATGAAATTTTCATATTTGATTGAAAACAACAAGATCTCTGAGCAATCATCGCTCTACTGTGACTTTTTACATTTTTTTCTCCAATCATTTAAACCCTCAAGATTGCATTTTTTTTTTAAATTACTAATTTTCCATCAACAACCGTAATGATGGTTCATGATAATTGAAATTTCTTATGATGTTTTGTGAAATTTTGGTTGGATCTTCTTATTATTGAAGTAAATGTTGATGACACTAATTTAAGTTATTATTTGATCCACATAACAACCAATTGCATTTATTTAACAATTGCGTTAAATGTGTTGTTACGATAATAAATCAATTAATTAATTGTCATAAATGCATTAACTGTTTCTGTTATACTAAATTAATGGTGGAGCAAGTTGGTATTCAATAAATGGAAAGACATATATTTTATTATTTGATGCATTTTATTATCATATAAATATTTGTGACTTTACTCATTGAAAAAAACATTTCTTTTTTATGCGTAGGTTAGCATAAACTAAATTGAAATAATAGTTGATTTGTATTATCCAGTATGATATTTTCTATGTCATTTAGATATAAGTTTATGTGGCACTTAAATTTAGCATTCAAATATGACTTTCTTTATGTAATTATTTATGAAGTCCGTTATTGTACTTATTTAGGGAATGTCATTAATATACCACATATTTAAAGCAAAATTTGTAATAGCTACGAATAAAATATATGGGAATATAATTATAATTTTGTCATTCTGAAATTTCGTGATTTTTTTGTGACATGTATAACCTAATGAAGTCAATATTCATACTATGTTGCTTTGATTATCAACAGTTCAGTACGTAAATATTGTAATTCATCAGGATTAATACTTTCAGTAGTACAGTATTCATATTATATTATATTGTTTTGATTACCATCACAGTGATAACAATTCAATACATGTATATTGTATTTTCTCATGATAAATACATTCAGCAATACAATATTCATATTATATTTTTTTGATCATCACCACAGTGATAACAATTCAATACATGTATATTGTATTTCATTATCATATGATACTCATATTATTGCTTGTAATATGCCATAGCAGATTCAAAATATGCCGGAATGTTAGACTAAGTAACCTTATTTTGGTCAAATTCTTAATATAAGGTTTTACCCACAGGTAGACTATGCATCATAAGTAAAAATAGCCATTAAGTAGATGACTTAGTTATGTGATTGAGCATGTATAAGATATCAACAGATACCATACTTGTTTAATTATAAGCAATAAGTCACTTATTTATGCTTAAATCTTAGTCATGAATGTGTTATATATATATATATATATATATATATATATATATACATACATACATATCCAAAATCTAACTAGTATGAGATCGTTCCAATATTGCAGTTCTTCAAACTACCCAACTTAATTCCATTATCAACTCAATTCCTGAAGTAGATGGAAATAATTATAATGAGAGGAAAGAACATGTAGAGTTCCACTTGGGTGTACCAGAGATAGACTTAGGTTTGACAATGGATAAACCCGCTGATCTTACGACTGCATCCACAGAGGATGGGAAACTTGCCCATGATGCATGGACTAAAGCCAATAAACTATATCTGAAGTTCCTATGTCTAACCACTGCATCAAACATTAAGTTTTCCATTCCTGAAAATGAAACCTTAACTATTAAGGAATACATAAAGATAATCAATGAACGCTTTAAGCCTGGCAACAAAGTTGTTGCTGGGAAACTTATGGCCGAACTAACTACTACTCGCTATGATGGTACCAAGACCATGCAACAACATGTACTTGACATGACTAACTTGGTTGTAAAGTTGAGTAAATTGGGCATGAAAGTAGAGGATTCATTCCTAGTCTAATTTATTCTCAACTCTCCACCTCCATGGTATGAACCTTTCCAGATTCATTATAACACGATTATGGAAACGTGGAATGTGAATCAATTGACCAATAAGCTGGTTCAAGAAGAGGCTAGAATTAAATATCAAAACAACCATGTTGCTAATGCAAATTACATCCATGGGAACGGGAAGAACAAACTCGAAAAGAAAATTGGAATGGCAATAAGAAGCGTTCCTCCAATCAGAATAGTTCTTCCAGCCACTCCAGTCCACTTACATCAAAGAATGTTAAGAAGAATGATAAGTGCCACTTTTGCAAAAAGAGTGGACACATTCAAAAGGATTTTGTAAAGCGCAGAAAATGGTTCGAAAAGAAGGGTAAGCCTCTGGCTTTTGTACGTTTCGAGTCAAATTATATAGAAGCACCTTCTAACAGCTAGTGGATTGACTATGGATCTAATGTTCATGTTTCAAACTTGATGTAGGGTACCTTACAACCCGAAACATAAGTCCAAATGAAGCCTACCTTTACATGGGAAATAGGATGAAAGTGTTGGATCTAGATTAACCCCAGAGGGGGTTGAATAGGGTTTATTGGATTTTAGAGAGATATTAAAAATTATCAGATCACAGAATGTAGTAGAAATAAAATGCATAAAGTAAATAACAGAGATACCCAACTTCGGCAAAATCCTACCTACTGCTGCATTCCTAAGGTTTCTACTAGGTAATAGAACAGATCTTGCTTACAAGACCATGTTAACTCGTGAAACCTTCGCTCCTATTCTAATCCTATGCTCAAAACCCTAAACTGATGTATATCCTCTAGATCAGATTTCACCGAATTACAACCCCGTAACCCATAAACCCTTGTTTTTTACAGACTCTAGTAAACTGCTAGTTAAATCCCTAACTAGATCATCTAGTTTGACAAAACTACAAAACTATGAAAAAATTACAAATAAAAACATTACAAACAAATTAAAACAATTAAAAACCCCTTTAATAATTAAGTCTAAAGTCCGACCCATTCTCTCATTCAAATCCGATTTCCTTGGTATTGCTTTGTTCCCAATAATGTCGGCCGATGCTCTAAAATAAATTAGGATTTCTCTCGAATCTCCCAAATCAAATCGCAATTAATATATTCTTCTTCTGATGCTCGTATCAATTGTTGCTCTTGGTCGATCCGATTTGGGGCATATGTTGCGATCGAAAATCAGTGAGTACTTAATTCGATTTCTCTGATGTTCTTTGAAATGGTGATTTTTTTCGATTGAATAGCCGATGATGAAATGGTTAGTTATATAGGATTATGAAATCCTAGAAATGCTCTGATTTCAAATAAATGACTTGGTCTGATTTGTGTGGATTTCTATTTTGGTTTCCTCGATTGAATTTGAATTTGTTGCCTTGATAAAATCATGAAAATTGATTGATGAATCCAGTCGACTTTATGAACCATTATAAATTCGAAAATGAAATTTTATTCCAGAAATAATAATCGTCCCCCATTTAAAATGATTGTTCTCCTTGATTGACTTGGCTTTGAATTGAAATTGAATCCGGGAATAAATTATTGTTTGTCCCTTGTTTCTTGCCAAAAACATGCTTGCTAATTTTCTTCAATTAACACTTGCCAAAAATGATACATTAATTTCTAGAAACAGTTTGATATGTTGCATACATATTTCTTGAAATCATTTTCATACTAATTTAAAAAAGGATGATTTCTGATTTTTTTTTAAACATGATACATGATTTCGGTCCCCTTTTTATTCCTTGATGTCGAATGCTTGGCCATGATTGCTTTCCATAAGAAGTTACTATGATTTCTGCCATGATTGAATAAATGAAAGACAATTCATTGTTGATTTCTAGAAAGATATTTATCACTTGAATACTTGAGAAATTACAGGATAGTCACTGCATGATTTCTTGCCCAATAAATGAACACTGACTTCTTCACATCACTGTGACCATCCTTATGTATGTGTGTGCTTGAGTTGATGCATGCATGAAGTTTTGACTGTAAATCTGTTTTGCTTGCCGCTACTGAAAGTAACACCCCACTGCTTTGTTTCATGTGTGCATGTAAACAATGTATTTATGTCTGAGAACCTATTACTTTGACCTGCTTTTGTGGACTGTCTTGACTTTACTATGTTGCACTTTCACCGATACTGGCTTGTCTTTCCACAATTTAAAAGATGGTGCTATCTTGATTCACTCTTACTTGCTACTGTTTAGATATGTATGACTGGTAACTTTGTCTTCATCCCATGTTGATTCACGCACCATTTTGTTTCGCTCTGATGCACCATGCATTGTCCTGTTGACATCTTGAGCTGTTTCACTTTGCATTTGGACCTGCGACGAACATGTGTTCACTGTTTCTGCTGAAATGAAATTTTGCACTTGCTTGTTCCATGCATGCTGAAGATTGTTTGTGGCACTATTTTGGTTTTGCTGTTGACCTATTTTGTGTATGGCTCAACCATGTCTGACCTGCTTGACCCATTCGCCCTCTTGATCTCTACTTTCTTGAGCTCGACAATGTGTTGACTGTATGTATACATATATGTATATATACACATATGTGTGTATATATTTGTGGCTATTTTAATTGAATACTTATCAGCAGACCGCTGCACTATGTTGAGGCTATTCAGAATCAGCTAAATGTGATGCTGGTTCTGATCAGCAGACCAGTGTAGTGTGTTGAGGCTGATCTACAGGTACTAGAGTATATAGTCTACCTTGTGGTATTTACAATGTATCATTGTGAATATCACAAGCTGTCCAGACACAGATGGATAAATCAGATCAAGTAATGAAAAATGGTGATAAACACACTGAAATTCTGAGACAAATTAAATTTAAAATTAAATCAATATCTGTTATAATTTAAAATATTATTTCTGTTTCAGATATTGTGTGTGTATCTATATGTGACAGGTAAGGATGACTAGACTGACTGAAAGTTGTGAAGACAGAGGACTGAAGACCGTGTCAGTAAGGGTATATACCAGCGAGTGTCTGTATATCTGTCAACGTGTCTTTAACTGAATGTATGAGTGTTGTAGTGAGGTGCTGATATGTAAATGAAATGTATATGCAATGTGATGCATTACTGAGATAAATAAATGTGGAGTTATAGAATTTGTACTATTGAAATGTTTGAAATAAAATATTATATTTAAATAAAATACAATTTGAATATTTGAATTTGTGTATGGTCGTATTCTATTTAAATCTAACTATTATATTCCTGTGTTATGAAGTGTAACAGTACAATAACAAACACATTTACAATTATATATATTTAGTTGTTATCATCAAACAAAAATCATATAATTGTTATATACAACAACGTTATATACAATAATCTCCCCCTTTTGGTGATGACAAACAAATATTAAGATTTTGAATATAATAAATGTGTTTGACAGTGAAGAACGGAACTCCCCTTATTTGAATGCTTCCCCCACAACATAAAATCCCCTATAACTATGCATGAGTGAAAAGAATGATAATTGAATGGACATTTCAATATTAAAATATTCATTCATAAATCAAAATCTCAATCCGTTCTCCCCCTTTTGTTATCATCAAAAGGATACAGAAATTAAAATATAGATGAATAATGATTAAAGATGTAATTTCAGCTTAAGAGGAAGAACAGTCATCATAAATCTGAATCAGTCAAACAAAAATCATAATATTCTGAGAGCTAATGGCATATTTCACATAGTAGATGACGGATTTATGGTGAAATTTGTAGAAATGGAGAGAGTTTTGAAGCATATAATTCCAATTATTTTCCAATAAGATTTTCAAAAATGAAGCACAAAACAGTGATGGATTTGGACTATAATTAAAAATTCAATTCAAGTGACGCAATCATATAATCTCAAATCCCAATGCTATCAATCAGCAAATCATAATACATCGTAAGATTTTAACACATTTCACAAATTAGAAAATGGATTGATAGTCTGATTTTTACACACCAAGGAGAAATTCATATCAAATGTTTATTTATATCATATTATTTTCTTTTCTTTTCCTTTTTATTTGAGAGAACACTGAGCACGCATAACCAGAACTTGGATTTTTAAATGAGGTCAGTCGTAACTTAAATTATAAGTAATCTCTTAACCATGCATGACCAGAGCTTGGCTTTTAAATAGGTCAGAGACACACTTATGTATTAATTATATTCATCATTTTCAGCTCCAAAAGAAAACTCCTTGGTATATAAAACAATGTGGATAATAGAAACATAGTAGGTACAGAAGTTGGTGTAAAATAAATTTCTAAATTAATCATATCATGAAATATGCTCAACTGTACCGGGATCATTGAAAATTTTCAATTATCATAATACAGTCACATTTCCATCACAAATATTTCCAATGTTTATTCAAGATGATTTTTTTTAAATATGTTAAACTCTCCACATTATTATAAAATCATGATGGATGACAGAATGATAATAGATAAAGGAGATGGTCGTGAAATAATCGCCAATTCAAAGATATGATAATAAATGTTCAATCATCATGAAAAATTAAATAAATATTTCCTCTTGTTGTGAAATATACTATAGTCATAATTCATCACAATTTCAAAATATACTAATAATTTTGATGAATTCTAAATACAGTTCAATTTGGTTATTGATTTCAATTTCTGAATTAATAATCAATAAATAATTTTAAATTTGAAAATCAATTACAAGAGGAAAAACAGAAAGATTTATACAAGACAAGAGGGGATATATATATATACAGCGAGAAAAGAATTCAGCACTTCTAAACTGATACCACTTGATGTCTCTATTAACGAGGATTTTAACATGACATTGGAGACAAACAAGGATATCTTAGACAACAGAATTTTAATCACAAAGCCCAAACAGACAAGACTAACAAATCAAGCAAATTAATTCAATTTTATCAGAGTGGCAACAAATATTTCGTCAAAACAAGCAGTCATTAAAAACATTTCTTAAATCAGTATCAGAGCAGAACAAAAAAAGTTTCAAAGCAGACTTGTCAAAAAATTGTTAGATAGATATTTCTGACGGTCACAAAAGATGAATCATGATTCAAGATTAAAAAAATATAGTTTATTTGAAACCATTTAACGGAATATGGAAATCTCAAGATTCAATAACACCAGATTATAAATTTCAGATCCAAGATATGTGTGAGATTCAATAAATCAATAATTTTAAACAAACAAACATTCAAGTCAAATGATCATGCAATAGCAATGAGTTTTAAGACTAGATATTCAAAGAATGTTTCACAAGCATTTTCTGACAAGTACACGAAAAATTTAAGATCATTTACATCAAGTTTGAAAGATATTCATGATCCAAAAATTAAAAACAATTTATTTGAAATCACTTGAATCAATGTCAAGTTTCGAGATACAATGAATCAGTCACACAAGATTAATAATTTCAAATCTAAGAAGTGTGTGAGATTCAAAATATCAAAAATTTCAAATGATTTCAAACCATCAAATATCTTGGACATATGATCATGAATAATAATGAAATTCAAGATGTAAACTATGATTCAACCCAAATGAAAATTTCAATTCAGAAATAATCAAGCCAATCCAAAAACTAATGAAATTATCACAACTGAAAAATACTAATGTGCTGTAATGAGTATAATATTTCAAGTCTTTCCAAAATGTATTGGAAGAATCTCAAAACAGCAGAGGTGTGTGAAATTTCATTAATTTTTCAGATCTTCAAAAAATTAGGATTCAAATTTACAGTGTTCAAGGTATAACAAGAATGCTTCAGCACTGTAAGGAATTCAGAAATCCAAAAAGAATTAAACTTCAAAATAATTGCAGAAATTTACAAATTTGAATTCAAGATATGGAAATGATCAAAACACGAGAGTTTTATTCAATTGAAGGGAATTTCCAGAAAAACATAAATTCTGCAATTTGAAGTAATAAAGCTAAAAATAAAAGAAAATAATATGGAAGCGTCAAATTAAGACAGAAATCTCAAAGAAAATAAACATAAGGGGTAAAAGGAGAAATAAACAAATAAAAATAAAAACAGAGAATATTAACACAGTTAAGTTTAGAGATCATACCAGATTTACAGAAGACAATGTTGATTCTCTAACTCAAAATACTTGGCTAAGGAACTGTGAATGATACAGAATTATAGACCAACTTGAAATCAGATCTCTTTTGCACAGTAGTTCCTCAGCCTCCTCGGGTACCCAACAGTTTATAGGATTAAGTGGTCTAACAAAATTTGTAAAACCACTTTGAAATGTTTTCACAACTTTAAGTGCCCAAATCTGTTTATATAACAATCCAAAAGAATTTACCAAAGTGCCTTTGGGAACCCAAATCTGTTTAAATTTAGCCAAATTTGTTTTACTTCCTTTTGGGATCCAAAGATGTTTAATTGGTTTGTTAAACAACAAATTTTCATCACATTGGTGATTCAAAAATCCTTTGAAATAACCAGAGTTTAAATCCCCTAAAAGAGCTTTTTCAAAACAGTTTAAAGGATTTTTAACACCATTTCAATTCTGATTTTCAAAAACATTAAATTTCCCTAAGCCAAGACTATGTTTATTTCCAATAGAGACTTGATTTTGTAACAACATGTTCAACGATTTTTCTCCATTAGAGAATTTTTCAAAATTTGATACTAGTCGTTGAATTTTGTATTTAAGATCACCGTTTTCTTTTATTAAAACTGTACAACTATTATTAGTGATCTTCCTTTCAGCATCATATTCTTTCAAAACCAAATTTTCAGATTCAAGTAATTTGATTTTGGCTTTGGACTCAGAAATTTCATATTCACTACAAGAAAATCTGGATACGGTTGCTAAAGATGGTTGCGTTCATGTCTGACTGCAGCCAATTTTTTATTTTCAAGGATTCCGTTGCATTCATCTTTCCCCCCATTTATTTCGTTTTCCCCCCAAAGCCTGGTTTACTTTCCTCATTACTGTCATATCGTTTCCTTTCATTCCAGCGAGAAATCACAAGCTTCTCCTTCAATCCAACGAGAAATCCCAAGCTTCTCCTTCAATCCAATCACCTGAACGTTCTGTCCACTTAGATCGGTCTCCTCCTCGTCTATCTACTCTACGTTCGCTCCTTCTCCTTCAACCGACAGATCCACGTTTTCTCCTTCTCCTCTTCGATTTCTTTTAGACCCACGTATAGTTTTCTAACTATTTTTGTTTTTTGATTCACAGATCTACAGCTCTGTTTTCAAATCGAGATTTTTGTTCAAGCGATTCAGATTAAGGTAACAAATCGGTCTAATTGATATTTAATTTTCAAATGGTCGTGGTTTGTGTTGAATATTTCATAATAAAATGAAACTCCACAAAAAGCAAAATGGATAATTGTATATAATAGTCAAGTTACATTACTTTGAACTGATTATATCTTTAAAATGGGTAGTTGTGAACTGGTCTTTTGTTTGATCACTGTATCTCTAGTTAATCCTATACAATAGCGCCCTATTGTCTTGAGTAAAACACTGTAGTCTTGCTACCTGTGTGTTTTTTTGTGTGTCTTATTTTGTCATCAAATGTTGCATTGCATGTAGAAACAAAGCATGATTGAGATCCATTTGTTCTGCTAGCTAGAAGTTCATGATGTTCATCCATATATTTGCTTATGTAAAAAAAGTCCTCTTTAAAATGGATAATTGTATATAATTGTCAAGTTATGTTGCTCCCTCAAAGATGCGGAATAGTGGAAGAATAATTGTAATGTAACTAAAATACACAATGCTACGCTGGCGGTTGTAGTGCAACGACCAACTTAGGATAATCAATAATTTTATGGGAACAGAGTTCGTTTCAGCAATCATATTGTGTGATGCTTCCTTGTTTTAAGTTTCTTTTTTTTACCTGAGTATTCTAGTTATATTGGTGATTTGTATAGTTTGGCTCCCTGAAAAACATAAACATTATTCTAGCGTAATTAACTAGAATAATTAGGCTACCAACCGGTTGCAGTAGCATTCAAGTTAGAGCACCATAAATAATCCTTCTTCAAGTTGAACAGAAAATTTAAAGCTATTGCTTCGGAAACTAGAACCTTTGAAGGAAATAAAAATAAAAATTTATAAGCTGCGAAGACCTATGATTTTTTAGAAATGAAGCCATCAAAATGTTAACAAAGCCAATCATACTTGGAACTTAAACAACTAAATATGTATTCATTTCTATTGCGTTTCATCGGTCTTTTGAAGTTACATAATATACCAAAGCGAGAAAATAAAGTATATGTAAGAAAATAAATGTCACAAATACTAAAGGAATAACAATAATAATTTACAGAAAAATAAAGTAAACTGGAAACGATCAGTGAGAAAATTATTTATGAAAGAGTGGATCAACAGTGGAGGAAAATAGAAAACAGTAAATGTTAGCTGGGATAAAAGATATAAAATTATCATTTCCACTTGTTATGTACATAATTACATATAAATTATGCAGAATGAAGTTTTGAGAAATGATCCATAAGAAAAACATCCAAGGTTAAAAATAAAGCAACTGATAGATGGTTGAAAAACATGGCGATGGATACTAAAATGACTATTTGCTGAATAGTTCACAAAACATGATGATCTCAGGTAACATTATTTACAAATTCTTTTGTAGTGAACTGAGATATCACATGCAAATTAGGCGTATTAATCCGCATTGCTGGATTCATCTAAAGTGAAGCCGCAGCTCTTACAAAGGAACTGTTATTTAACTCACCCAAGCGTTCGAGTCATGGGCAATGGAGCAAGGAGCCTGCAAACATGAATTTATAACATGGATTTTTTTTTGGTCCTAAAAATTGTATAAACCAAATGTCTTTTTTGCAAGTGTTAAATTTCCATAAAATTATGTCTCATTATGGTTGAATCCTGAGCACTTCAAAAGGTATTTTCCTGCAAAAATAAATAATATGTATGTTTTTTCTTTCGGATAAGTCTAATTTTTTCTCTGCTTTTGTATGGATGCCATTACTAAATAGTATATGTGTTCAATTTGCTGATAGTGGATGAAAGAAAAAAAAATGTTACTTTTTGATATTTATGTATTCGGTGCTAATAGTGGATGGTATAAAATTTTATTTCTTGATATTTATGTATTTGCTACTGATAATGGACGAAGGTGATAATGGACGAAGGTACAACTGTTATTTTTTGATATTTATGTATTTGGGTGGGTACTGATATTAGAAGCGGGTACAAACATTGACCTTATTTCATGGTTAACCTCAAACAAAAAGAGGAGGGATGGATCTGTGGATAGCCAAATTATAAGTCAAGTCATGATAATTCTTATCGGATGTTCTTTATGTGGTAGCTATATGTATTAAATTGTCCATCTAAAAGCGGTAAAATCCAATTTTACTAGCATCAATTAATGATTTCAAAAAAAAACATTATGAAACAAAATTAAATGATACAACATTCACATAACACCAACCAGGTGGGCAACATGTTGAACACGTTTGTTCTTATCAAATATTTGATTATCAATGTTGCGCCTAAATGTAATATGATAAAGAAGAAGATATAGCAACAAAGCTTAATGAATATTTACATTTCATAAGTGCGACCAACTTACAGATTAATTTTTCATAACTTTATATATCACCTGATGATACCGTCATCAGTTGCAGATCATAAAATATTTTCTCTTTTTAAAGAAAGGTATAGAAGAAACATTTTCAATATTTTACCTTATCTTTAAAGTTTTGAAGCACATATAGTAGTATATAGAAATAAACTACAATCTTATTTAAACTAACTTAATATTTCATAAGTCACATAATAAGTGATAAGTAATAGATATTAATATGGTTAACTTCACAAATAAAGAAGACATTTTATAGTTTAACATGATTATCTTTTATTTTGAAACATCAATAATAATTAGTGATATTATGTACGTATCATTAGTAATTTGAACTATGAGTGTATGCCAACTTTTATAGCGGCTCATGATTATCTTTTATCATAGGACTAGTGATATGATGTATGTATAATTAGTGATATGTTGTATATATAATTAGTGATATGTTGTATGTATAATTAGTAATTTTAACATGATTATCTTTTATCTTTTATAGCAGCTCATGATTTATTATTTAATTTTTAAAAAAAAATCCCAATATGAATCTTAAAGTGGAAAATATAAATTTGAATTATGAAACATGTAGTATTTTGTTTGATTAAAACAGAAAAACATATTCTACATCAAAGCTTGAGAAATTGCTTGACTTCCTATATCGCCGATAGAAAAAGATTGGGTGAATTTAAATAGGTAAGTATATAATACGTAAAATTTATTTTAAGAATTAACCTATATATGTTAATATTAAAACTTTATTTTTTTTATGTTTTTAATTTTTTTCATAGGACTAGTGTCGAGTATCGGTAAGGAGCTTTGAATTTCGTGCATGTGGCAAAGACAAATCTGTGAAATGTGGAGAAAATTTTGTGCCCATGTAGGGATTGTCGAAATCTTAGGCGTCATGATGACCACATCATCGTTGAGCATTTAGTTATAAAAGGAATGGATCCTAAATACAAGAGCAGTAGGTGGTATAGCCATGGCAAACAAATAAATGCAGATGAAAAGACAAATTTGTCCGACACGTATGATTTATTCAAGATGATTCACTATGAAGATGAAGATTTTGTAGATCATGATTTTCTTGCTGATGATGAAGATGATGTTGATTTTCAAAGAAGAGAGGATGAGTTGCTTAAAAATTTGGAAGATGCGGAAACTCCATTATATCCTGGCTGTGCAGATCATACAAAATTATCAGTCATCACTGTCTTGTGTAATCTTAAATGTGAGACCGGTCTATCAAATAGTGGGTTCGACAAGCTTCTAAATGTGCAACAATTGTTTTTTCCGAAAGACAACGTATTTTCTAAGACCTTATATGAAGTAAAAAAATTCTTAAAGCATTTGACATGGGTTTTGAGAAGATACATGCTTGTGAGAATGACTGTTGTCTTTTCAGAAAAGAATACAAAGATTTATATGCTTGTCCAAAATGTGGTTCTTCAAGATGGAAAATAAATCAAGATACCAAGGAGATTGTAGAAGGTGTTCCAGCTAAAGTCTTGAGATATTTTCCGATAATTCCAAGATTTAGAAGAATGTTTAGATCTCGGAAAATGGCAGAAGATTTAAGATGACATTTCAATAATAAAAGCAATGATGGAAAAATGTGTCATCCTGTGGATTCTATGGCATGGAATATGGTGGAAGAACGATGGAAATCTTTTTCTGCCGATCCACGAAATCTTAGACTTGGTCTTGTTACAGATGGATTTAATCCATTTTCTATGTTAATTTCTAAGTATAGTTGTTGGCCAGTAATGCTTGTGACATACAACCTCTGACCTACATTGTGTATGAAGAAGGAAAATATTTTGTTAACATTACTTATTCCCGGCCAGAAACAGCCCGGAAATGATATTGATGTATATTTGGCACCTTTGATTGAAGACTTGCATTACTTGTGGAGTGATGGAATTGATGCTTATGATGCATTTAGTAAAATGTTGTTTAAACTGCACGCAATCTTGCTTTGGACAATAAATGATTTTCCAGCCTATGGAAATCTAGCTGGATGTTGTGTGAAAGGAGAAGAAGCTTGCCCATCATGTGGTGTTAATACTCATCGTCGTTGGTTGAATTATAGTCGAAAGAATGTCTACATGGGTCACAGAAGATATCTACCTGTATATGATGCACGGAGGAAACAAAAGACTTGGTTTGATAACACCGTGGAAAATGGTAACGCACCTAGAATTTTAACTGGAAGAAATATTTTTGAATTGTTAAAAGATTTTCCAAATAATTTTGGAAAAGAGAAAGAAAATAAAATAAAAGGAATAATAAGAAAATGGCCATTAAAATAAAATCCATCAAGTTGAAGAAGAGAAAGATGAAGATTGTCCATGATACGGAAGACGAATATGATGAAGATAAAGATCCTATTAAACTGGAGTTAACAAGGTGAAAAAATAGATCGATTTTCTTTGATTTGCCATATTGGAAGGTTGGTGGTAGTTTTTTTATTTTTTAATAATTTAAAATTATAATATAATATAATTGTGAGTTACATTATTTATTTTTATAGGAACTTCCGTTACGACATAATTTAGATGTAATGCATGTGGAGAAAAACATCGGTGAAAGCATTTTAGGATCAGTGTTGCATGATAACAAATCAAAAGATGGGACAAACTCCATAAAGGATTTAGAGGATTGGGGAATTCGACATGAGCTGCATGCATAACCTCGTGGGAAGAAAACATATCTTCCGCCGGTTCCTTATATGTTGTCAAGTTCTGAGAATTTTTTTTTTTTTTTTTGCAAAAGACTGTATGATTTCAAAGGACCCGATGGTTACTGCTCAAATTTGAAAAATTGTATATCATTGGAGAATTGTAAAATTGGTGGCTTGAAATCACATGATTATCATGTTTTAATGCAACACTTATTACCTGTAGTAGTAAGAGGGTTATTGTCAAAGAAGGCAAGAAAAGCAATAATTCGCTTATGTTCATTTTTCAACAAATTATTTCAACGTATCCTTGACAGAGAAAAATTGCAACAAATGAACATTGAGATTATAGAAATTCTATGTGATCTTGAAAAATATTTTCCACCCTCATTTTTTGACATAATGGTGCATTTTTCAATTCAACTTGGTAGAGAAGCACTTATATGTAGACCAGTTCAATTTCGCTGGATGTATCCTTTTGAAAGATATATGAAAACACTCAAAGATTATGTAAGAAACCACTCACGACCCGAGGGATGTATTGCTGAATCTTATCTTGCGGAGGAATGCATGATTTGTTTTAGTGAATTCTTGAAAAAATCAGCGCACATTGAGGAGACAGATGCTCGAAATGAAGATTACGAAAGCAATGTAATACTTGAGGGACGCCCAATTTCAGCATCTAAGACAATTACATTATCCCCAAATGAGAAAGAAAGTGCTCATTTAGCCGTATTAATGAATATGGTCGTGGTTAAACCATTTTTAGAGTAAGTATATATTATATTATGTTTCAATTATTTTACTGTGTTTCTGCTAGTAAATATAAATTTACATTTCTTGTTTTATACTAGTTTGCACTTAGAGGAATTACAAAATTCAAACAAGCGCATGGAGAGAAATTCAGCTTTGCTTTGGCAAACACATACAAATTTTTTTGCTGATTGGATTAAAAAAAAGGTCAAATGATTTTTTTTAAATACACTCTCATTTTTTTAAAGAATATTTTTCTAAAATAACCAATATAAATCAAACTTTTTTATAGATACCTATTAACTCCAATGATCAAGATGAGATGCTGAAGTGGATTGCATATGGTCCGAAGAATGATGCTTTGTCTTACAAAGGATATATCATAAATGGACAACGGTTTCACATAAAAGATGTAGCGAGAGAAACTCAGAATAGTAGAGTGATTTACGATGCGACTACTTTGTGTAGAGCAAGTGCAAAAGATAATTCTCAAGTAGCTGATGTGGTCACTTATTATGGAATATTGACCGATATAATTTTATTAGATTATCACGTGTTTTATATTCCTATTTTTAAGTGTCATTGGGCGCATGTTGGAAATGGAGTAAAAGTTGATGAAGATGGTTTCACTCTTGTCAATTTATGTGACGTCAAAGAATTTCGCTCGGTCCGAACCAGTCGCTAAACCGACTCAGACCGTTCGAAACACCCTATCGTTTGAGAACACGACAAAACAGAACGCATACAGAAGAACATTTCACTATATATTACAACAGTGCATCAGATTACAAGAATATACAGAAATATCAGAGATTTAAATTACATTCAAATACATAGCAGCGGAAAATAATACACTACACAACTAGAAGTAGATATACGGATACAAGGCTTTCCGGATATCGTTCCAGCTGTAAACCAGGATCCTGTGAATATAAATCTGCAAAACCAAAACTACTAGCTGCCCGTGTCGAAAATAAGGGCACCCAGAGTTTAGGTTAAAACAATAAACTCCAGGTCAGTCATGTGACTGGTGTGAGAACTAAAACAGTTATTAATCTTTATTTCAAATCATTAGGTAAATCAAGGGACCACGCCGTATAACACGGAACGGGTTTCCTCCCAAGAATACCAGTGCATAAAACGAACAGTGCAATGCTAAATAAAGAAAAATGAAGCTGTTATAAGACCCAGGTCCCATCACACAATGCAACGCAGTCGAGGATAGGGTTTTCCCTTATAACAGCCAAAGAATGCTTGATACGTTTAAAAAAATCATTTGATACTATTATAAGTGCATAGTGTATAAAACACTTCAAATCATAAGTATCAATCATAGGCGGCATGAATGCCCCATACCACTATGTCGCCATATATAGGTTATACAATCGAAATCGCAAAGTCACGTATTTGGAAATTGGGTTTCCATCTATGAACCGAGGCTAGGGGCAAGATCCTCAACCGATTCGAGACAATCTAGCCCATGTCTCAGGCAAGCGCGCAGGCAAGCCTTGGATCGTCAGGGCCGGTCCACACGGAGTGGATTATTATGCCTGAACAATACGTCTCCCCACCCTTTGGGGCGTAAATGAGCCACTAAATGACTCCATCGGTTCGAGAACGACCGATCAATCCGAGGCGCCTCGCAACAGCAACAACCACATAAGTCAAACTCGTCAGGGCGTGTAAAACCACTGACGCCACTTCTAGCTAGAAAGAAACGCAAGTCCTCCCTGAGGTCCGTCTCCCGTTTTGGTTCATACCTGGTGTGAAACACGCGAGGTAAACGTTACACAAAGCTACGCCACAAAGGCCGTGCATACCAACTGTGAAAACCCGCAACTTCCCCGTAAAGGAAAGCGTCGGATAGTTCGAGAACAAACCACAACAGAACGCATACAGAAGAACATTTCATTGTATATTACAACAACGCATCAGATTACAAGAATATACAGAGTATAAAAGAATATTACACAGAAATATCAGAGATTTAAATTACATTTAAATATTTAGCAGCGGAAAATAATACAATACACAACTAGAAGGAGATATACGGATACAAAGCTTTCCGGATATCGTTCCAGCTGTAAACCAGGATCCTGTGAATATAAATCTGCAAAACCAAAACTACTAGCTGCCCGTGTCAAAATAAGGGCACCCAGAGTTTAGGTTAAAACAATAAACTCCAGGTCAGTCATGTGACTGGTGTGAGAACTAAAACAGTTATTAATCTTTATTTTAAATCATTAGGTAAATCAAGGGACCACGCCGTATAACACGGAACGGGTTTCCTCCCAAGAATACCAGTGCATAAAACAAACAGCGCAATGCTAAATAAAGAAAAATGAAGCTGTTATAAGACCCAGGTCCCATCACACAATGCAACGCAGTCGAGGATAGGGTTTTCCCTTATAACAGCCAAAGAATGCTTGATACGTTTTAAAACAAATCATTTGATACTATTATAAGTGTGTAAAACAACTTCAAATCATAAGTATCAATCATAGGCGGCATAAGCGCCCCATCCCACTATGTCGCCATATATAGGATTACAAATAAAACCGCAAAGTCACGTATTTGGAAATTGGGTTATCATTTATGGTATGAACCGAGGCTAGGGGCAAGATCCTCTACCGATTTGTGACTCTCTAGCCCGAGCCACCGGAACAGCCGCAACTGCCCCTTGGATCGTCAGGGCCGGTCCACCGATGTGGATTATAGTGCCTGAACGATGCGTTTCCCCGCCCTTTGGGGCGTAAGCCTGGCCCGTCAGCCGACCAGAAGCATCGGCCGAAACCGATATCACGAGGCGCCTCGCTTTTCAGCAAGTAATAATAAGTAACATCCACATGAGTCAAACTCGTCAGCCAGTTCAAGCACTGACGCCACTCATAACTAGAAAGAAACGCATGTCCTCCCTGATGTCCGTCTCCCGTTTTTGATTCATACCGGGTGTGATACTCGCGAATCAACGTTACACAAAGCTACGCCACAAAGGCCGTGCTTCGATCATCACCACAAGACTCTGCTTTTCAACAGAAGCCTTGATCATTTGCATCTTAGCATGCCACACAGGCAAACCATCCTATGCAACCGATATCAGTCACACAGAATGAAATCCGATGTCAGACACACAGTCCATTTACAAGTCCGTCCTGGGTCTGAACGAAACCGGAGGCACCTAGTACCCCGCATATCCATCGATCTCCAAGTACGTCTGGACGATCACTAACTGTTTCCATCTTCTTGGGTGTACAGCCCAATCAAGATCATCAGTAATTACCCAAACGACGTGAAGACCTCCGGTCTTCGACCATCGTCTTCATCTTCGACTTATCGTCGTATCAGTTATTCAGAATGGGATAAACCCGGTCTTTCCGAATAACTCGCGTATATATTATAAAAGTGTTACACAAACACAACATACGCCTCATTCCAACTCATTAGTCATTAACCGTAAATTAATCAAGAGAATAATTCCCCAAATATTAACCCCGAAGGCCGAAACCAACATCAGATCAATATCCAGAAAACCATTCTACTTAGCTAACTGACAGTTAGTTCTAAATTTCACGTTCAAATCTAATTAAAGATTTAACTATCGCCTGGAGCAAAACTGGTGATACTCCATTTTCGATCATTTCAATCTAATTAAAGATTCATTAAAACTCCACTTAGTTTTAATCTTCGACTGGGTTAAAGAATCTGTGTCATTTAAAAACACGGTTCACGATAAACCCAAAATCACATTCATTAATTATCGGGTTAAAGAACAAGTGTTATTTAAAACACTGTTCACGATAAACCCAAAAATCAATACCAATTCAATTCCAATTAAATATCATTTAATTGGTACACTTCATTAAATCTAAATAAAAAGATTTAATCTTTTCTCAACTGGGTTCAAGAATAGTGTTAGTGAAGACACCATTCACGACAAACCCAAATCACATTCCATTAATTATCGGGTTAAAGAACAAGTGTTATTTAAAACACTGTTCACGATAAACCCAAAAATCAATATCAATTCAATTCCAATTAAATATTATTTAATTGGTACACTTCATTAAATCTAAATAAAAAGATTTAATCTTTCCTCAACTGGGTTCAAGAATAGTGTTAGTGAAGACACCATTCATGACAAACCCAAATCACATTCGATATTCAATACAAGGCTCTGAATAGAAAATATATCGGCTTATATTCAATATCGAATTCTACGACTAACAAATGTCGTATTGGAAATAACGATATCAATATATATCTTTCAAATTTCCATAACAACACCTGTATAATCACGAATTCCAACATCGAAATATTCCGAAGACAATTTCGATTCAAATCCACTCCAATGCAATCATTGGAAATTTTGGTTATTTTTAAAACCCTTTTCGAATTCAACTTATTTATTTAAAAATAAATAGAATTATAATTCTAGTTCAAAACTAGTTCATTTCGATAAAAATCCATTTTTATCTTTTCAAATATGGAGTTTTTCATCCCAATTCTTTCTAAATCATTTCTTATGATTTTACACAAATTATTACTATTTTTAATAATTTTATCTAGGCCCGTACAGTCGATTTCCACCAATGGCCATCGAACTGCACGTATAGCGACCTTTTTCCAATTTGATTTGGACATAATTCCAAATCCAACCGTTAGATTTCAAATTTATCACATTCGTTAGAAAGCTCTTTTCAATACGAACCCAACGGTTCCGGTTTTAGGAGAATCCGACGGTCGGATCTCCCGTAATGTCCATTTGAAATCAATGGTCGAAATTCGCGAACTGCCGCGGCGCGGCGCGTTCTATTCAGGCCATTATATTATATATATAATATATATAATATATACTTCGTCGATTTCTATTTAAAACGAACTATATAAATAGTTTCAAAAGCAATTTCAACTTCCATTTCAATTCAAAGCAAAATTGAATTCTTCTTTATAAATTCGTTTCAAAGTTCATTTCTATTCAATTCAAATTTCAATTCAATTTGAATTCATTTCAATTCACTTTCAATTCAATTTGAATTCGTTTTCAATTCAATTCATTTCGAAATCGTTTTCAATTCAATTCATTTTGAAATCGTTTTCAATTCATTTTGAATTCGTTTCAATTCAATTCATTTCGAAATCGTTTTCAATTCAATTCATTTCGAAATCGTTTTCAATTCATTTTGAATTCGTTTTCAATTCAATTCATTTCGAAATCGTTTTCAATTCAATTCATTTCGAAATCGTTTTTAAAATCGATATAAATATCGTTCACGTCAAAATGGCGTCAATCTAATCAACACGGCTTCATATATTCCTTTATTTTCAAATATTCTATTTCAAATATTTCCTTTTCAAAACTGGAATGAGGCCCAATCAATTACCATATAAAATTAATTATATGGATTTTCATACAACACATGTATATAATAGCATTGAAAATAATCAACCATCAACCAAAGTGCACTACACTGTATAAGCATCAAATATAGATATTCAACGCTTATAACAGCCTGTCAATCAATCGATCGACATATTTAATCAATCAGGATGAGTGAACTTCAAATTTCATCCTAACACCCGTGTGGGGTTTCAAACAATCAAACACATATTTTATTTGTGCAGTTAGGCGATGTGTAAAATTTATCGACCCAATCAACGTCATTCAAATAGGTGTACATAAACAAACCGTCTGGTTTGTAAATGAATATTTATTTATTCACATTCACGTTAAAAATTATATTTTTAACGATGACACATTTTATTTTAACATATGAATTTCTATTCAGTTCATTCTTTAAATAAAATGCTATTTTTATTTTTCTAACTTATTTTAGAAAATTTCGGCGGCATAACGGCACGATACTAAAAACGGGACAAGGCCTAGCCTTATCCCCGGTCTAGTGAAGGCCCACGCCATTCACACATCAATCAAATTCACTTTCGTTATGCAAACCACAAAATTTGGAGTAAGGGTCTAACCTAGCCTTACTCCTTCGCCTTATAACGGCGCACGTCTAATCCTAACCAATTTATCGATTCGATTTTTCACACCACAAACCACATTCAAACCAATATCACAATCAATAACCAAACAGCCAAACAAACAAGTCCATGGTCTGTGGACGATTGTGTCGGGTGCTACTAAGCACCGTCTGCATCCTAGTATATATATATAACTAGAAATAAAATTGAAAGGTGAGAAATTCTCACATATAGCTATCCTAGCTCCACGGCTCTTCCTTTGCAGAAGTCTTCGTCGTTTCGCCTCTTTGTCACCTTCGTTGTCCGCTTTCACTACATATGTAAAAATCGAGTTTTTACTTCGCTATTCCATATATAAAAATCGAATTTTTAGTTCGCTATTCAATATATAAAAATCGAATTTTTAGTTCGCTATTCCATATATAAAAATCGAATTTTTAGTTCGCTGTTCCATATATAAAAATCGAATTTTTAGTTCGCTATTCCATATATAAAAATCGAATTTTTAGTTCGCTATTCAATATATAAAAATCGAATTTTTAGTTCGCTATTCAATATATAAAAATCGAATTTTTAGTTCGCTATTCCATATATAAAAATCGAATTTTTAGTTCGCTATTCCATATATAAAAATCGAATTTTTAGTTCGCTATTCCATATATAAAAATCGAATTTTTAGTTCGCTATTCAATATATAAAAATCACATTTTATTTCGAAGTTCAATATACAAAAATTCCATTTTTCTATCGAAGTTCAATATATAAAAATAAGCATATTTTCACAACGCTACTATATAGATAAAAATTATATTTTTATCACCTTATTCTTCATATAAAAATTTCACCCTTTCAAAAAATAAAGTTTTCACCTTTATAAAAACAAAGTTTTCGCCTTTCTAAAATAAATTTTTCAACTTTATAAAAACAAAGTTTTCGCCTTTCTAAAATAAAGTTTTCAACCTTATAAAAACAAAGTTTTCGCCTTTCTAAAATAAATTTTTCAACTTTATAAAAACAAAGTTTTCGCCTTTCTAAAATAAAGTTTTCAACCTTATAAAAACAAAGTTTTCGCCTTTCTAAAATAAATTTTTCAACTTTATAAAAACAAAGTTTTCGCCTTTCTAAAATAAAGTTTTCAACTTTATAAAAACAAAGTTTTCGCCTTTCTAAAATAAATTTTTCAACTTTATAAAAACAAAGTTTTCTATTTTAAAGTTCGAATTTTTTTTTTTTTTTTTTCCCCATTTTAACATTTCAAAATAAAATCAGTTTTATTTATTTCTTTTCAAATCAGTTTTTAAAACTTTATAAAAATCAGTTTTTTTTTTATTTCAGTTTTACTTTAAATAAAATTTCAGTTTTACTTTAAATAAAATTAGTTTTTTTAACTTCCTAAAAATTCAGTTTTTAAGATAAACAAAATTCAGATCTTAAGTAAAATAAAATTCAGATTTTATGATAAAATAAAATCAGTTTTTAAGTTAAAATAAAATTCAGTTTTATTTAAGATAAATGAAATAATAATAATAAATAAATAAATAAATAAAAACAGTCACTTACGGGGGGGGGCTGGAGCGTCGGAGGTGGGTCAGGGGGCAGGCGGCGGTCGTTCTATTCGGATCTGGGGGGGGGCGTCTCGTCTTCGTCGAGGAGGGCAGGGGGTGGGGCCTTCGCGCCAGGCGCCAGTCGAAGGGGGGGGGTCTTCTGTCGTCGCGGTGGAGGAGCTAGGGTTTTTGGGAGGGGCTAGTGGTGGAGGAGCGGCGTCGCCCCCCAGGTGGCGGCTGGCGAAATCGAAAGGGCTCCGCCCCTTTCTTTTTTTTTTTGTTTTTTTTTTTGTTTTGGTTCTGAAATGAAATCGGGGGGGGGGGTATATGAAAGAATTTTAATTTTTATTATTTTATTTAATTATTTTAATTTCTAAAAAGGTTGACTTTTACATACGACCACTAAACGAGGCCCACCGCCTGCCGTCCATAGCGTTTAACCCCCATTCCGAACACAATGGGATATGCCACGTAGGCTGATTCGACTGTTTGAATCCGTTTCTGTTAAATTTACACTTAAATCGCTATATTGAATTTTAAACGTACATTTCAAATTACCGGGGGCACATACTAACTAGAAAAATTCCAGAAAAATATTTTCTAGCTTCGTATTGACGATACGGTCCTAACAAAACTAGTTTCGTCCAATTCTGAGACCGTTAGAAAAACGGCCAATTTCCAGTCGATTAAATTCAACTGAAACTGGTCAAACGCGTTTTCTTTTGCCACGCTCACATATAGATTCGAAAAATTATGAAATTTGGAATCTAGCAATAACTTTACATCACGGACCCAACAAAACTGGTTTCGTCGAAATCCGAGGTCATTTGCAAAATGTCCATTTTTAAGGGCCTGAATTCCATAGCGACTATTCAGAATTTTCAACTGGACATATCTTTTGATTCCCGCTATGAAATTTTGATTATTCGGATTCGTTGGAAAGATATTCACTATTAGATTCCATTATTTTTGGTTTCACTAAAATCCGGATTGTTTTGCACCCGGTACATTCAATTGAAGTTTGAAATCGAATTATCGAACTACCGCGCCATTTTCAATTCTATTTATAATTATATATAAATATTTATATTCTAACGACGACGCGTATAATATATACGTTCGAATTATATTCAAATAAAATTTCTCGTCGATATTATTTAAAATAATTCATTTTAAATATTCAAAATTCGCTAAAATTGCCAAAATAAAAATTTTAAACTGGCCCAGATTTTCGGGTTGTTACAATCTCCCCCACTTAAAACTTTTCGTCCCCGAAAAGGAACAAAGTCGAAAGTGGTTTGATTATTCAACACTACGCTCGACCTGGCTTCCATTCTCCAACTTTTCAGTTTCTGAGAATTTTCAAAATTTCAAAAATTTGGCTAACACCCTAAATTTTTGAAAAATTTCGCCATAACCTCCCCTGCACCGGGAGCATCGGGGAATTTCAAATAGCTTCCCCGGTCCTTCAGATCTCAAAAAGAAAAAGAAAAAGCCAAGCGGCTAGCCAATAGGCTCACAAAATCATCATCACCCAAACAAAACAGGAAATTATGTAGTAAACATGTACCTATTTGTCGGGCAAACAAATTTTATTCTCTGCTCTAGCCTCCTTGCTATGACCTGTTCAATGATATATATGTATATACATGCAAATGCGACCAATTTTCAATACAATTCAATATTTGGTTCAATTAGGCTAAATGGTTCAAAATTATCAAACAGATAAACAAACAACACAAACATCAATCAATTAGTGGATTAGAGTTTCAAATTGATAATTTTGATACATATACAAAAATCTTGTTTTTGATGCCAATTCACAACAATAAGCCCTATCTAATTTTGGTTCTCACACCAGTCAATAGGAAATATATAGAAAGCCCACTTTCGTCACTCGAACATAAATTCTAATGATGGAGCTCCATCATCAAAATCCTCTCCGGGCGATTAGAGTGTGATTCTATATCTATCCAGTATATTAAAATTTCGAATACACGCGGATCAGACGTATACGCAAAATCTATATATACTGGATTGTCCAAATCGATGTAAATAAATAATCAAATACGAATAGTTGATTTAGATTTTCAAAACAAAAATTGTTTTCACTTTAAAAATATACTCTTCACACTCGTTCTAGGATACTACTGATCCTATCTCTAACGAGTCATTCCCATTGGATATTACTAATCCAATATCTGATGAATTCTTTCGTACGGTTCTAATGTGTCTTGTTCTCTGAGCTTTGTAAACCAAAGCTCTGATACCAAATGTGAACGTCAAAGAATTTCGCTCGGTCCGAACCAGTCGCTAAACCGACTCAGACCGTTCGAAACACCCTATCGTTTGAGAACACGACAAAACAGAACGCATACAGAAGAACATTTCACTATATATTACAACAGTGCATCAGATTACAAGAATATACAGAAATATCAGAGATTTAAATTACATTCAAATACATAGCAGCGGAAAATAATACACTACACAACTAGAAGTAGATATACGGATACAAGGCTTTCCGGATATCGTTCCAGCTGTAAACCAGGATCCTGTGAATATAAATCTGCAAAACCAAAACTACTAGCTGCCCGTGTCGAAAATAAGGGCACCCAGAGTTTAGGTTAAAACAATAAACTCCAGGTCAGTCATGTGACTGGTGTGAGAACTAAAACAGTTATTAATCTTTATTTCAAATCATTAGGTAAATCAAGGGACCACGCCGTATAACACGGAACGGGTTTCCTCCCAAGAATACCAGTGCATAAAACGAACAGCGCAATGCTAAATAAAGAAAAATGAAGCTGTTATAAGACCCAGGTCCCATCACACAATGCAACGCAGTCGAGGATAGGGTTTTCCCTTATAACAGCCAAAGAATGCTTGATACGTTTAAAACAAATCATTTGATACTATTATAAGTGCATAGTGTATAAAACACTTCAAATCATAAGTATCAATCATAGGCGGCATGAATGCCCCATACCACTATGTCGCCATATATTGGTTATACAATCGAAATCGCAAAGTCACGTATTTGGAAATTGGGTTTCCATCTATGAACCGAGGCTAGGGGCAAGATCCTCAACCGATTCGAGACAATCTAGCCCATGTCTCAGGCAAGCGCGCAGGCAAGCCTTGGATCGTCAGGGCCGGTCCACACGGAGTGGATTATTATGCCTGAACAATACGTCTCCCCACCCTTTGGGGCGTAAATGAGCCACTAAATGACTCCATCGGTTCGAGAACGACCGATCAATCCGAGGCGCCTCGCAACAGCAACAACCACATAAGTCAAACTCGTCAGGGCGTGTAAAACCACTGACGCCACTTCTAGCTAGAAAGAAACGCAAGTCCTCCCTGAGGTCCGTCTCCCGTTTTGGTTCATACCTGGTGTGAAACACGCGAGGTAAACGTTACACAAAGCTACGCCACAAAGGCCGTGCTTTGATCATCACCACAAGACTTTGCTTTTCAACAGAAGCCTTGATCATTTGCATCTTAGCATGCCACACAGGCAAACCATCCTATGCAACCGATATCAGTCACACAGAATGAAATCCGATGTCAGACACACAGTCCATTTACAAGTCCGTCCTGGGTCTGAACGAAACCGGAGGCACCTAGTACCCCGCATATCCATCGATCTCCAAGTACGTCTGGACGATCACTAACTGTTTCCATCTTCTTGGGTGTACAGCCCAATCAAGATCATCAGTAATTACCCAAACGACGTGAAGACCTCCGGTCTTCGACCATCGTCTTCATCTTCGACTTATCGTCGTATCAGTTATTCAGAATGGGATAAACCCGGTCTTTCCGAATAACTCGCGTATATATTATAAAAGTGTTACACAAACACAACATACGCCTCATTCCAACTCATTAGTCATTAACCGTAAATTAATCAAGAGAATAATTCCCCAAATATTAACCCCGAAGGCCGAAACCAACATCAGATCAATATCCAGAAAACCATTCTACTTAGCTAACTGACAGTTAGTTCTAAATTTCACGTTCAAATCTAATTAAAGATTTAACTATCGCCTGGAGCAAAACTGGTGATACTCCATTTTCGATCATTTCAATCTAATTAAAGATTCATTAAAACTCCACTTAGTTTTAATCTTCGACTGGGTTAAAGAATCTGTGTCATTTAAAAACACGGTTCACGATAAACCCAAAATCACATTCATTAATTATCGGGTTAAAGAACAAGTGTTATTTAAAACACTGTTCACGATAAACCCAAAAATCAATACCAATTCAATTCCAATTAAATATCATTTAATTGGTACACTTCATTAAATCTAAATAAAAAGATTTAATCTTTTCTCAACTGGGTTCAAGAATAGTGTTAGTGAAGACACCATTCACGACAAACCCAAATCACATTCCATTAATTATCGGGTTAAAGAACAAGTGTTATTTAAAACACTGTTCACGATAAACCCAAAAATCAATATCAATTCAATTCCAATTAAATATTATTTAATTGGTACACTTCATTAAATCTAAATAAAAAGATTTAATCTTTCCTCAACTGGGTTCAAGAATAGTGTTAGTGAAGACACCATTCACGACAAACCCAAATCACATTCGATATTCAATACAAGGCTCTGAATAGAAAATATATCGGCTTATATTCAATATCGAATTCTACGACTAACAAATGTCGTATTGGAAATAACGATATCAATATATATCTTTCAAATTTCCATAACAACACCTGTATAATCACGAATTCCAACATCGAAATATTCCGAAGACAATTTCGATTCAAATCCACTCCAATGCAATCATTGGAAATTTTGGTTATTTTTAAAACCCTTTTCGAATTCAACTTATTTATTTAAAAATAAATAGAATTATAATTCTAGTTCAAAACTAGTTCATTTCGATAAAAATCCATTTTTATCTTTTCAAATATGGAGTTTTTCATCCCAATTCTTTCTAAATCATTTCTTATGATTTTACACAAATTATTACTATTTTTAATAATTTTATCTAGGCCCGTACAGTCGATTTCCACCAATGGCCATCGAACTGCACGTATAGCGACCTTTTTCCAATTTGATTTGGACATAATTCCAAATCCAACCGTTAGATTTCAAATTTATCACATTCGTTAGAAAGCTCTTTTCAATACGAACCCAACGGTTCCGGTTTTAGGAGAATCCGACGGTCGGATCTCCCGTAATGTCCATTTGAAATCAATGGTCGAAATTCGCGAACTGCCGCGGCGCGGCGCGTTCTATTCAGGCCATTATATTATATATATATAATATATATAATATATACTTCGTCGATTTCTATTTAAAACGAACTATATAAATAGTTTCAAAAGCAATTTCAACTTCCATTTCAATTCAAAGCAAAATTGAATTCTTCTTTATAAATTCGTTTCAAAGTTCATTTCTATTCAATTCAAATTTCAATTCAATTTGAATTCATTTCAATTCACTTTCAATTCAATTTGAATTCGTTTTCAATTCAATTCATTTCGAAATCGTTTTCAATTCAATTCATTTTGAAATCGTTTTCAATTCATTTTGAATTCGTTTCAATTCAATTCATTTCGAAATCGTTTTCAATTCAATTCATTTCGAAATCGTTTTCAATTCATTTTGAATTCGTTTTCAATTCAATTCATTTCGAAATCGTTTTCAATTCAATTCATTTCGAAATCGTTTTTAAAATCGATATAAATATCGTTCACGTCAAAATGGCGTCAATCTAATCAACACGGCTTCATATATTCCTTTATTTTCAAATATTCTATTTCAAATATTTCCTTTTCAAAACTGGAATGAGGCCCAATCAATTACCATATAAAATTAATTATATGGATTTTCATACAACACATGTATATAATAGCATTGAAAATAATCAACCATCAACCAAAGTGCACTACACTGTATAAGCATCAAATATAGATATTCAACGCTTATAACAGCCTGTCAATCAATCGATCGACATATTTAATCAATCAGGATGAGTGAACTTCAAATTTCATCCTAACACCCGTGTGGGGTTTCAAACAATCAAACACATATTTTATTTGTGCAGTTAGGCGATGTGTAAAATTTATCGACCCAATCAACGTCATTCAAATAGGTGTACATAAACAAACCGTCTGGTTTGTAAATGAATATTTATTTATTCACATTCACGTTAAAAATTATATTTTTAACGATGACACATTTTATTTTAACATATGAATTTCTATTCAGTTCATTCTTTAAATAAAATGCTATTTTTATTTTTCTAACTTATTTTAGAAAATTTCGGCGGCATAACGGCACGATACTAAAAACGGGACAAGGCCTAGCCTTATCCCCGGTCTAGTGAAGGCCCACGCCATTCACACATCAATCAAATTCACTTTCGTTATGCAAACCACAAAATTTGGAGTAAGGGTCTAACCTAGCCTTACTCCTTCGCCTTATAACGGCGCACGTCTAATCCTAACCAATTTATCGATTCGATTTTTCACACCACAAACCACATTCAAACCAATATCACAATCAATAACCAAACAGCCAAACAAACAAGTCCATGGTCTGTGGACGATTGTGTCGGGTGCTACTAAGCACCGTCTGCATCCTAGTATATATATATAACTAGAAATAAAATTGAAAGGTGAGAAATTCTCACATATAGCTATCCTAGCTCCACGGCTCTTCCTTTGCAGAAGTCTTCGTCGTTTCGCCTCTTTGTCACCTTCGTTGTCCGCTTTCACTACATATGTAAAAATCGAGTTTTTACTTCGCTATTCCATATATAAAAATCGAATTTTTAGTTCGCTATTCAATATATAAAAATCGAATTTTTAGTTCGCTATTCCATATATAAAAATCGAATTTTTAGTTCGCTATTCCATATATAAAAATCGAATTTTTAGTTCGCTATTCCATATATAAAAATCGAATTTTTAGTTCGCTATTCAATATATAAAAATCGAATTTTTAGTTCGCTATTCAATATATAAAAATCGAATTTTTAGTTCGCTATTCCATATATAAAAATCGAATTTTTAGTTCGCTATTCCATATATAAAAATCGAATTTTTAGTTCGCTATTCCATATATAAAAATCGAATTTTTAGTTCGCTATTCAATATATAAAAATCACATTTTATTTCGAAGTTCAATATACAAAAATTCCATTTTTCTATCGAAGTTCAATATATAAAAATAAGCATATTTTCACAACGCTACTATATAGATAAAAATTATATTTTTATCACCTTATTCTTCATATAAAAATTTCACCCTTTCAAAAAATAAAGTTTTCACCTTTATAAAAACAAAGTTTTCGCCTTTCTAAAATAAATTTTTCAACTTTATAAAAACAAAGTTTTCGCCTTTCTAAAATAAAGTTTTCAACCTTATAAAAACAAAGTTTTCGCCTTTCTAAAATAAATTTTTCAACTTTATAAAAACAAAGTTTTCGCCTTTCTAAAATAAAGTTTTCAACCTTATAAAAACAAAGTTTTCGCCTTTCTAAAATAAATTTTTCAACTTTATAAAAACAAAGTTTTCGCCTTTCTAAAATAAAGTTTTCAACTTTATAAAAACAAAGTTTTCGCCTTTCTAAAATAAATTTTTCAACTTTATAAAAACAAAGTTTTCTATTTTAAAGTTCGATTTTTTTTTTTTTTTTTTTCCCCATTTTAACATTTCAAAATAAAATCAGTTTTATTTATTTCTTTTCAAATCAGTTTTTAAAACTTTATAAAAATCAGTTTTTTTTTTATTTCAGTTTTACTTTAAATAAAATTTCAGTTTTACTTTAAATAAAATTAGTTTTTTTAACTTCCTAAAAATTCAGTTTTTAAGATAAACAAAATTCAGATCTTAAGTAAAATAAAATTCAGATTTTATGATAAAATAAAATCAGTTTTTAAGTTAAAATAAAATTCAGTTTTATTTAAGATAAATGAAATAATAATAATAAATAAATAAATAAATAAAAACAGTCACTTACGGGGGGGGGGGGGGCTGGAGCGTCGGAGGTGGGTCAGGGGGCAGGCGGCGGTCGTTCTATTCGGATCTGGGGGGGGGGGGGGGCGTCTCGTCTTCGTCGAGGAGGGCAGGGGGTGGGGCCTTCGCGCCAGGCGCCAGTCGAAGGGGGGGGGGGGGTCTTCTGTCGTCGCGGTGGAGGAGCTAGGGTTTTTGGGAGGGGCTAGTGGTGGAGGAGCGGCGTCGCCCCCCAGGTGGCGGCTGGCGAAATCGAAAGGGCTCCGCCCCTTTCTTTTTTTTTTTTTGTTTTTTTTTTTGTTTTGGTTCTGAAATGAAATCGGGGGGGGGGGGGGTATATGAAAGAATTTTAATTTTTATTATTTTATTTAATTATTTTAATTTCTAAAAAGGTTGACTTTTACATACGACCACTAAACGAGGCCCACCGCCTGCCGTCCATAGCGTTTAACCCCCATTCCGAACACAATGGGATATGCCACGTAGGCTGATTCGACTGTTTGAATCCGTTTCTGTTAAATTTACACTTAAATCGCTATATTGAATTTTAAACGTACATTTCAAATTACCGGGGGCACATACTAACTAGAAAAATTCCAGAAAAATATTTTCTAGCTTCGTATTGACGATACGGTCCTAACAAAACTAGTTTCGTCCAATTCTGAGACCGTTAGAAAAACGGCCAATTTCCCGTCGATTAAATTCAACTGAAACTGGTCAAACGCGTTTTCTTTTGCCACGCTCACATATAGATTCGAAAAATTATGAAATTTGGAATCTAGCAATAACTTTACATCACGGACCCAACAAAACTGGTTTCGTCGAAATCCGAGGTCATTTGCAAAATGTCCATTTTTAAGGGCCTGAATTCCATAGCGACTATTCAGAATTTTCAACTGGACATATCTTTTGATTCCCGCTATGAAATTTTGATTATTCGGATTCGTTGGAAAGATATTCACTATTAGATTCCATTATTTTTGGTTTCACTAAAATCCGGATTGTTTTGCACCCGGTACATTCAATTGAAGTTTGAAATCGAATTATCGAACTACCGCGCCATTTTCAATTCTATTTATAATTATATATAAATATTTATATTCTAACGACGACGCGTATAATATATACGTTCGAATTATATTCAAATAAAATTTCTCGTCGATATTATTTAAAATAATTCATTTTAAATATTCAAAATTCGCTAAAATTGCCAAAATAAAAATTTTAAACTGGCCCAGATTTTCGGGTTGTTACAATTTACATCAAAACCAAACATCATTTTCAATACATCCTTGCATCTCAAGTGAAATAAGTATTTTATTCAAGAGAAAACGATTCTTCAAGTTGGTATGTTGTAATGAAAGCACCGCCAAGAGGTTTTCTTGATTCGAAAACAAATGATTATGTGGAAGAAACTATCAATATTCTAGAAGATCTCGATGTAACTGATATGAAAGTTGACGATGTTAGCTATGTTAGAGAGGACTGCGAAGGCATACTCGAATAACTCAATATTGCTGAATTTGTTACCCTATGGATAGTCAATAAATATTGTTACATGCATTAGTTAAAAGAGGTATAAGTACCCTTCACGCAAGGCATTTTTTGTTTAGTTATATTTGACTATTTTATTTTTTATGCAATAATTATTGTGTTTGATATGTGTTGATTTATATAAATGATTTTGACATCATCTTTTCCATTTCAATATCTAAATCAATAAGATACATTTAATTATGAATAGTTGGTGATCACTAGAAGAGTTATTGAGTTATATATCTCATAAAATTTGTTATTTCTTATATGCAGGCATCGAGTTATTGATTATCATAGAGTTTTTCATATTTGAAGACGCTCATAATCTTGATCATGAAGGTATGAATGAAGTTAGCTTCAAATCACTTTTGTCCCAGTGAAATATGTCAAGTTAGTTATCTAAAATTAATCTTCACCACATTTTATTAGACTTAGCATGCAGAGATGATGATAATTGTGGTGTAAATGAAGCATCTAACAAATCTGAATTTTTTTGAGTAGTATTACTGAATATACGATATATGCTTATAATGAAGCTCTCAATTACACAATATAGAAAGAGAGATCCGATGCACCTTGTACATAAAAGATTATCCTCTACCTTATTTGTGCGTATAGTGGTGTGTTTCAAATACTGAATATAGAAAGAGAGATCCCACTCCCCTAGTATATGAAAGATCCTCTACCTTATTTATGCATATAATGGTGTGTTTTCTTTTACTAAACGTATAAAGAGCGATACCCTTGGGCCTTGATGCATGGATCATGTGCCTTGTTTTCGTATAATGCGTGTTTCTAAATATTTGTCGACGTCATTCAATAAGATTCACGTGTTAGGCACGGGATATGTCACACGTGCAGAAGCGTATTAATATCTTCTTACCAAAGTTAGTGTGGTTTATAGCACATTTATGTGTATTAATATGGTACAACGTCACATAGAAAACACCAAGGCAGACGCCATCAACTGCAAGATCTACACGCTAGTCACGAGGAGTGAACCGGCAAAAATTTCGGAAGTTTGCTTTAATTTAACAGAAATATAAACTGTATTTACATTTTAATAACCCAGTACTGAATTTTTGTTTATTTTTCGATCTGAGTAATCTCTAAACACAATAATAGTAATAAATATTTTTTAGGTTATCGTGAATTGTTTTTGCTATAACTTTGGATGAATTGCAACCGAATCTTTCTTAGTTTTTTGATTAGATACTACCAAATTTTGTTTTCCCCAATATAAGTTTTTTTTATTTTTCCTAATTTCTTTTTGGGACCTTTTGAGATTTGATAATAAGTCGGTTTGTTCCTCGCCCTTAGATCAAAATCAGTGGCTGTCAGGTACATCTTATTTATTAGTGTAATGCCAAGGTGATTAATTTGCATTGATAATCCAAAGCAGGAGTCCACTTCATGCCTGGCTATAATTTGATGGATGGTGTAAGCGGAAGCCAAAGTACTGCAATGGGTCCAGTTTTATTCTACCTTCAGTTTCAAATTTCTGAACTAATTCTTTCTACCTTCAGTTTTTATTCTGCAATTTACACACACTTTGATTTGAATTTGAACATCGTCCACAAATTCGAAACTGTTTCCACTTCTTTTATGACTTAAGAAGTTATTGCTTTAATTATTAATTTCACCTTTCAATTTTTTATTTTAATTTATGAATGATGATGCATTCGTCTAAATTATTTTTCTAGCCTTGTGATTATTTGAAACACTTCTGCCATTTTTAGAGTCCTTGCTCAAATTATTTTTCTAGCCTTGTGATTATTTGAAACACTTCTGAATGATGATACAAAGGTTTTTAATATTCCCTGATATTTTAGTTCAAAATGTGAAGTTGTATTATATTTAAGCATATTTTTGAGTTTTTATCAATATTAAAACGTTAATTGAGCGCTCATCTAAAATTTTTGTGTTTGTTGATATTGTTTTCACAGAAAAAGGACATGGATATGCACAAAAGCTTAGTACGTACTCGCCAACAGTTGAAGAACAAGAAACCCCGAAAGTATAAGCCAAAAGCCAAATATAAGAAACCAACCGTTGAAGCTTGCAATGTAGACAAAGAACAAGAATTACGGCACAAGAAAATACAAATGCCATGTGCGGAAATTGAAATGACTTGTGAAGAAAATGAAATGCACGAGGAAACTGATATGCTCCATGAAGAAAATGAAATACGTGAAGAAAATGAAATAGGTGAAGAAGTTGAAATAGCTTCCGAAGAAAATGTTGAGGCCGAAGAGGAAATCAATGGATCAAATGAAGTTAATACTGCAAACATCGATGTGAAAAAACGTCCTAGAGGTCCAACAAGAGCAAAAAAACTTCCGTTAAGTCTTGTGAATCGAATTGAAATTGAAGTCAATGAGGTAGCCATACCCATAGGAGAGGGCTCAGTACATTTTTCTTCTTATCTTGGGCCGCTTGTACGAGAACATGTACCGGTTACACTTGCCGATTGGAGGTTTCTATGCCCTGAATTGAAAGTCGTATTATGGGAATCAATTCAGGTATGGGACCTTAATAATTGCTTTGCTTAATAATTTGGGTAGGCAATTCACAAACACTGTAGATGCTCGATTTAGCAAATTTCTGATTATCTCTCCTCCTTTTATTTTCTGATTATGCTCTTGAACTTGTTTGCTGCAGATGACGCTATAGTTTATGACTTCATACATGAAACACCTGATTGAAACAATGAAACACCTGACTGAAACAATGTACATGATGAAACACCTGACTGAAACACCAAATTTAGTCGATTATAGTTTATGACTTCATATTTATTTCAGTCACCAATTTAGTTAAGTTTAGATATTACTAGATTCTTTTAATATGAAATTGCTTTCTTATTTCAGTCACTAATAGTCAGTAAACTGAAAATAATGCATGTTATCAAATTGCTTGCTTATTTTTCTTCTTATTTTTTACTTGTAGGCTAGATTCAAAGTGGAAGAATGGCAAAAAAACTTCCATATTTCAACAAATGGGAACTATTTAGAGATCATCAAAAAGCAGATTGGTCCGAAAATTAGTTAATGCAACGACGGAAGAGGAAAGACTTAGCTTGAAAACTTATAATATAAAAAACATGAGTGAGTGAAGACGTTTATAAAGGCGAAATTAAGTTTGGAATTTAAGGTATGCTTATATATTCTATTCAAAATTATTTGCTCTAAAGCTAAATTGTGGATTACACAAGTTTAGAGAGTAAGGCTAAATTATGTAATTTCAGGCAAAAAATGAGAAATATAGAGCCATTAGGCAAAAACAATTTCCGCACACAACTGGACGTAGAGGAATGGCTCGATTTACCGACGATTTGGTTAGTTAATTAATTGTAGCGTTATTTTTCTAGCAAGCTAATAAATATCGACTGATTTATTTTTTGTGTTTTTAAATTTAGAAAAAGCATACTCAAGATTCATCTTCCATATCTAGAACAGATATTTGAGTTAAATCTCATACTAAAAAGAATGGTGAACCAGTGAATACGGATGTTGCCAATGTTATTGTAAGTATTTTTATTTTTTGTCACTAATTGAATATTGTGACATTTTTATCATTATATATAACATACACGTATGTTAATTTAAATAGGAAGAGGTTAAAAAAATTGAAAATGCGAAACCGTCCGACTTGATAAAGAATATCCAAGAAGATGCAATTATACAAATTTTAGGACAAGATAAACCAGGAAGGTTAAGAGCGCTAGGAAGGGGGTATACTAAAACCAAGTTAGCTTTGGCACAATCGAGGGATACTCAGATACTCAGTGTCACAAAAGAATTTCAGAATTGGAGAATGTGGTTCGCTCTCTAATAAACAAACAGGTATACATTTTAACGCGCAATATATTAATTTATGTATTTTGTGTTCAGACTGTATAGTAATTGAATATGGACATAATGTCACTGCATTTGTTCCCATGCTCTAGTCTTAGTGCTACAGCATTGAATTTGATGTAGTATTTAGTCACCCCTTTCTGTTTTTCTGTTCAGACTGTATCCTAATTCGACTGGATCTCTTCTAAAAACATAATCAACATTTGAAATATTCTAAACCTCTTCTAAAAGAAAAAAACAACAATAATAGTTTAAACCTACTGTTTCGTTTTCCCGCTGAACCGATAATCGATCAGAACAAGTCAGAGAGACGTCTTAAAAAATACAAGAGCCTGCAAATTCATTTGTACGCGACAAAAGACCGAGTATTGAATTAAAACGATCAAAGAATATCGTGTGTTAAAGTTGTGTGAGCTTTCTACGGATGATGTTATACCAAGAGATTTTCAGATTCTCGTAGACGATGTAAGATTTATTTCATGGTTATTTCATGTTTTTTTTTTAACTTTCACTCTGATAGTAAATAAAGCAGAAGAAAATAAAAATCTCTCATGTCGCACTTTCCTCTTCTTCTCCTCTTTAATTCGCTTATTTTTCTCTGATCCCCTTAAAAGGCTCTGGATATTATTTCAATTTCTAAAATTTCAATGTGTTCGACTTCCTTACCGTATAATTTAGGCAAGAAGATTGCTTTCTTTCAATATTGGACTACTCTAAAGAGAAGAAAATGAAGAGATTGTTTGGCACAACTTTAAAATATGTTATGAACATGAGTTGTATGATGCAATGGACTATTCTAAAGAAGAAAAATCCAGAAATCTTCATGTACAGCTTTAGAAAATGTTATAATCCTGCCTAGCACTTAATTCCTTTCTTTCATTTCCTATTCAAGAAGGCAGTGGTTAACACAGTCAAACTTATAATTCAAAGAAAAATAAAATAAAATGAAGATATGTTAAATTATAGCTTTAGAAAATGCTTATATTGGTTTACCATTATTAGTTTAGACTTATTTTTTTCCTCAAATGAAACGCTATAATTACCATTATTAGTTTAAAGCAAGCCTACCATAACCTGTTCAGTTTGACTGCAGAAAAATGAAAAAGCACTTCAGCTTTTTGTATTAAAAATGAACTGCAGTAAGTAGTAGAGTGTATGTTTCAAATTTCAAAATTCATTACCTAATTGCACATGACAGTACTATCCGTGAGGAATTATGATAGTTTATCATATAATCATGGATTCGTGATGACTATATATTGTACCAATAATACACTTTTATAATGATAATCACATGCCTTTTTATATGTAGCGGATCACTTTTTTCCACAATTGACAATGGTAAATTTACCCTTTTAAACACAAAACATGCTTTCAATGTATAAGTGTTGAATTTTGTTTGGTGAAACTGTGCAAGACATAAAAATATGCCATTATAGGATGAAAGAAAATTGATAAGATCCATATACACATAGTTTAATATCAAGACCAGTGAGTATATGAATAGAAGTGGAGCCGGTTTTGTACCTCTGTTAAAGTAAAGAAACCAGTAGGAATCAGAACCTATTTGTTTACTCAAAATCAAAATTATTCCTTTTACTGATCATTGCAGCAGGCAATGGATTTAACCATCTTTTTTGTTTTCCTTCAAATTTTATGAAGTGAAGTTCCATTTTCTCATGATTGTCAACTCATGTTCGCAGCAAAAACATTTTTATTTGCAATAAAAGCAGTCACAAGAATTGTATATAGAGAATTGAATGAGAAGAAGAGCATAAACATCAGAAAACAACTAGAGACACAGAAGTTTAGGGGTTTGCCGTAACATTTGAAGGATTTTAATGATTTTATTGCTTATTTTTTATTACAAAGGGTCAGATTAGATTCTGGCATACCATGAAGTTCAAGTGAAACAACAGCATAAAGATCTCTCAAATGAATATTCATCAACTATGCGGCCCCCACCTCTCTGGTTGGTCCCATGTGGATGCAGTTGACTCACGTGGTGGACTTATTACTGCGTGGAACGAAAGTATCTGGAAGCTTTGCCACACCTCGTATCACCCTTCTGTTTTGCACGTGATCCTCCTCCACAACCCCTCCAACACTTTCTTTCATTTCACCAATGTTTACGCTCCCAATGACCCTCACCTTAGATCAGAAGTTTGGCAATTCTGCCTCAACTTATCTCATAATATTAATGGCCCATGGATCATTGGTGGTGACTTCAACACTACTAGATTTTCCTTTGAACGTAATTCAGGAACCCCCTCCGTTGATTCCGATTCTTTTAACTCCCTCATCAATTCATGCCAACTCATCGATCCACCCATTAATAATCGTAGATTCACTTGGTCCAGCAGAAGAGACAATCCTTCTTTATCAAAAATTGATAGATTTTTCTTTAATTTAGCCTGGGAAGATCTCTTTCCCCTCTCCTTGGTCAACGGCCTCGCCACAACTATTTCTGACCATTGTCCAATTGTCCTTGACACTCAGGATAATGCTTCGATTAAGAGAACATTTAGATATGAGAGATTGTGGACACTTGAACCCTCCTTTGAAGATTTCATCAAACACATTTGGTCTCAACCTCTGAATTGTAATTCTGCAACAACCAGAGTGGTTTATAAGCTTCGCTCTCTTCGCAAATTAATTCGCCCTTGGGCTAAGAACATTTGGAATTCTTTGAAATCCAGAATCTCATCCACTCAAGATGCCATTTTAAACTTAAACATCATTGAGGAGAGTCGTCCACTAACTGACCTGGAGAAACACATCTTGAAAAACCATGAATTGGAACTAGAGAGACTTATCAAACAAGAAGAAATTGGATGGAAACAGCGATCCAAAGCTAGATGGATCAATGAAGGGGATAAAAACACGGCATACTTTCACCGTTTAGCTAATGGTCACCGACGAGCTTCATTCATTTCTGAAATAATTCTCGCCAACAACTCATTTTCTGATCCTAAAGAAATTTGCTCCCTGTTCACACAATATTATAGAAGTATTCTGGGTTCACAATCCCCTCCATCCCCTTTGATTAATTGGCACAAACTTTATCCTAACCCTAAGCATATTGCCATTGATCACCCATTCACAGAAGGAGAGATTTGGGCCGCAATCAATGACATGGCAGCAGACAAGGCTCCTGGGCCTGATGGCTTCGGCCCATGTTTTTTCAAGCATTTTTGGCCCACCATCAAATTTGACATTATTGATATGTGCACTGAATTCTACACTGACCCATCTACTATTGCTAAACTTAACTATGCTAATATAATCCTCATTCCTGAATTCCCCGGAGCTAACACCCTCCCAGCATTTAGACCCATTAGCCTCCTCAATACTACTTTCAAAATCATCACCAAAATATTAGCTAACAGACTTCAAAACCATATCTCTGAGTTAGTAGGTATTGAACAATCCGCCTTCATTCTGGGAAGAAATATATTAGACTGTGTTGCTGCTACACAGGAGATCATCTCCTTCTGCCACACCATGAACTCCCCTGGAGTGCTTCTCAAACTTGATTTCTCTAAAGCCTTTGATTCGGTTAACTGGTTTTTCATCCTGGACCTTATGTCTCACAGAGGATTTCCCATGCATTGGTGTAACTGGATCAAGCATATCCTATTCACTAGCTATTCAATGATCAATATCAATGGAGAAATTGGCGGAAAAATTAAATCTAAAAGAGGCTTACGACAAGGAGATCCACTTTCACCTTTGCTTTTTGTCTTGATTGCTGATGTCTTCAATCAGATGGTTAAACTCTCATCAACTCACAACATCCTCTCTGGCATTTCTCTTCCTAACTCCAATCTCTCCACGACCAACTTACAATTTGTCGATGACACGATTCTCTTTACCGTTCCTTCACCCCAAAACATCCACAGCCTCAAAGTTCTCCTTTACACGTTCGAACTCATCTCTGGTCTTTCTATCAATTTCAATAAAAGTTCTGTTATTATGTTGGGAAATTGTTCTTCTCTTGGTGCTCCTATTGCCAAATGTCTAAATTGCAAGGTTGGTTCTTTCCCCATTACTTATCTTGGCATACCCCTTCGCCCTACCAAACTTCATAAATCAGATTGGATTCCTCTTATTTCAAAGATTGAATCTAGATTTTCATCTTGGAAGGCAAATTCCTTGTCCTCTGCTGGTCGCCTTGTGCTCCTCAAGCATGTTCTCTCCTCAATACCAATGTACTGGATGTCGTTTCACAAATTACCCATCTGGGTTATCAACAAGATTGACTCTATTCGAAGTTCTTTCCTTTGGAATGGTGATAAGCTCAAAAGGCTAGTCAACTGGCATACAGTTTGTCTCCCTTACTCTCATGGGGGACTGAATGTCCCTCAGCTCGCCTCCTTCAACCAAGCTCTGTTGGCTAAATGGATTTGGCGTGCTCTTTCCCCTTCTCATTTCATATGGAAAGATTGGATCTTAATGCGACTTTACAATGCAAACCCAGCTTTCATCCTTCACTTCAGCCCTGCCTCTAACCCATCTCCGTTCTGGAGGGGAGTTTTATCCTCCCTTGCGAGAATTAAACCGCTTTTCCATGTTAAAGTAAATAATGGTGAATCATGTTTGCTTTGGCAAGATATTTGGTTTGGAGAACTTCCTCTTTCCTCCTCCTTACCCAACCTTGGATCTATTCACATTCCTAACCCTCAGACAGTTGCTGAAGCCTTTAATTTGGGCCCATTGGGCTTGTTTCCCAGTTCAATATTTGGGCTGTCCAGTTTACAAGAGTTGGCTAAAATAGAAATACTCTTTAATTCTTTTCAGCTCTCGCATGGGCCTGACTCTTTTTATTGGGCTTTGAGCTCTTCCCGAAAATTCTCAGTCAAATCTTGCTATGACTATTTGATCCATCCTGGTCGATGCTACTCTTTCTCCAGAGTCTGGAAATGTCATCTCCCCCCTCGAATCATTTTCTTTCAGTGGCTCTTAATTCACAATCGCATCAACTCAAAAGACAGACTCTGTTGTTTTGGGATCGATGTCAACCCCATTTGCGTTCTTTGCAACCTGAGTAATGAATCCCTCACCCATCTTTTCTTTGATTGTGACTTTTCTTTTGCAGTTTGGGCCGCGGTTAGCTCATTCATTCTCGGGTTCGTCCCTTCTTTCTGCTCTTTCTTCGAATACTGGCAGCACAATCCCCCTGATCCCTCGTCTGACTCTTTGGTAGCGATCTTGTCCTGGTGTATCTGGTTAGAACGAAATACATGCGTATTCGGAAGACCCAAAAAGTTATTCTGGGGAACTTGTTTTCATATTCTGCATCTCTTCGAATTATGGACAGGCTCGGCCAGGCACGCTTGTTTCAGACTCTCCCTCCCCCAGCCTCGCTCGCCTGGATCTGAAGAAAACAGCTCGCTATTTCCTCTGTGATCTGATTGGATCGAAGTTTAAGTATGTAGCTCTATTTTGGTAGTGTACTTATCACTCAACGGTGTTGTGGTTGCATTATGTACATCTTAATAGTACTCTATAGATTGTAATATATATGACCATCTTGGTCTGTTCTTAGACTGCTACTGGTTGGGCCTGTCAACCAGATATTATTACTAGCTCTTTTGCATCTACGCGTAACCGGCTGTGTAGTACCAACTACACACCCGTTTTCCTCAAAAAAAAACACCCAAATACTGAGGGTTTTGGAAAAAAAGATAAAATTAATGTAAATACTGAACATCGGTGAAAAAAATAATAATATAAGTAATATATAAAATTTGTGTTAACGTCATAGCAATAATATGTTGAAAAAAATTAACTTCTATTATATAAGATATAAGTAATGGATAATAAAACTATATGTTCATGAAAAGGTCGCAGCCATTGAATTGGGGCAGCAGCTAGCGTATTTTGTTCATCAACAAATAAATATAACACAAGAATTCCCTAATCAGTTCTCAGTATTTATTTGATATTCCAATATTCCATGAAATTATGGTCATTTTAACTTAGTTCGGCCACTCTTATATCTTGTAAAATAGTTCCCTGATGCACTGCTCAATGAATGTTAACATGTATTTTACCTTGACAATTTGGCAGGGTAATGAATGTTCGAAAGAAGGAAGCACACCTGAAATGGTATAAATCACTTGTATTGATATAACACCATTTCAAGTTTAGTTTTAAATCCAATAATCAACATAATTTTTGACTGAATGATTGTAGAATAATGACAACTCATGTGAGCTGTTGAATTGGGATGGAACCGATGAAATTGTTGCTGAAGGGAGAGTGGTGTCCACCGATCCAAATGAAGTTGTCAATGACATTCGTATTGGACCAAATGTTGTGAAAGTTGTTATAGATTGCGTAAAGAGACCAGACGCTTATTTATGGAGGCCTACATCTAGTTTATCTGTATTAGGAGAAGCCAAGGATAAGTCAGTGGCATGGCCTACAAATCGTGTTGTTGCGCTGGGAGGACACATGATAGAAGACATTACGGTAAAATATATGATTCACGGTAACTATTTGTAGTTGTATATTTTTTTCCATTAAACACAGTTATTGATCTTTTTAGAGTAATACTAGTAGCACAAACAATAAATGCAAGATTTATGATTAGAATGAGGGTGAGACGTTGGTTGCCGAAGGAAGACTTTGCTCGAGTGATTCAAAAATGATTATGAACAGTATTCCGCTTGGTCCGTTCGCCGTAGTGGTTTGGATAGACTGTGCAAAAAAAGAGGATGCTTACTTGTGGCGCCCCACAATGGATATGTCATGTATTAAAGAGGTCGTTGGCAAGAAAATAGCATGGCCAAATTCAAAAGTTGTAGCTGAAAAAGCAAGCATCTCATCTCCTCCTTTCAAGGCTACAACAAACATTTCAACTTCTCCTTGCAAGGCTAAATCAACTCGTTAGGTAATTTATTGGACACTGAATTATCATGGTAAAGAAGTAAAATAAATTGTATTTATATTGTTTACATGGCTGAGTACTCCATTATGTACATATGCTCATTTTTTCAAAAAAAAAAAATTGATCTCATGCTTAACACATTAGCACATGCTTAGTATACAAACATTGACAAGAATGTGGTAATGTATGCTTAACCTCTACATGCATCCATCTAAATATTCACGGATATAACAATAAATATGAATTTAAAATAGATCACAACACACTTATATAGATTGTAAGAGCAAATTGTAAATGCTTCATTTCTGTTTTCATAACTAATTATAACAAACTATATGAGTAATTTGTAAGCTAAACATAATATTCTTCCAGGTGATTACATAATATTTTGACTGCTCTATTTTGTAAAAAAATGTTACTTTGGTTTACTTATCCAGAAAAGCTCGATTCTGGTAGCAAATAATAAATGCAAGCTGCTTGATGTGGCTAAAACGGGACAAGTAGTGGTCGAAGGAACTATAGCTTCAACTGATCCGGCATCAATGGTTCCCTATGTTCCTTTAGGAGATGATGCGGTAAAAGTTTGGGTAGACTTTGTGCGAGTTAACAACGCATTACTATGGAGACCTGTGATGACTCCAAACTTCCACTGTGTGAAAGTCAGGAATAATCATATGGAATACAACATAAATACAACAATATATATCACTGATACAACATAGCAAAGGAAATAACATAGAATAATAACATTATAGCAGCGGAAATATAATGTCATAAACCACAGAATCCCAACAGTCACAGAATTCCAAATTATTACATCAAGTTTGCAGAAATGGAAATAAGTTCCCACTCTCAAAATAAGCAATACGAAATGAAACAAGTCTAATGACTGAACTTAAAGATAGAAAAATGCAATAGAAGTAAATGATAGCTGTCCTCAAAGCTCCAAGTCATCACCTCTCCGCAAAAGCAAATCCAAGCAAAGATAATGAGCAACTCCAAGACAAGACTCCAAGCAAAGAATGAACCTGTTTACTTGGCTGCCCGTGCAGAAAAGAGGGCACCCGAGTTTGCAAAAAGGTGAAACAAACTACGGGTCAGTCATGGGACTGGTATGAGAATTCATAACTAGTTTAGTAATAATAATATGACAAATCCAAAGACCACGCCGCTAATGCGGAACGGGTTTACTCAATGGATTGTCGTGCATAATTTAAAGTGTCAGAACGTACAACATCGCAATGCTTTTTAGAAAAATGGAATCACCATAAGACTAAAGTCCCATCACACAATGCAACGCACACCAGAGGATAGAGTTTTCCCTTATGGTGATTAAACATGCTAAATACGGCAAATACGAGTTTAATATTATTATAGTGTATAATAAAAACATTTCAAAATAAATGTATCAATCCTAGGAAACATAATACCCCATCCTACTATATCTCCATACTAGTAATACAATCAAAACCGTGGGGTCGTATTTGGAATTTGGATTTCCATCTGAGTCAAGGCTAGGGAGGAGCTCCTTACTGATTCGAGACACTCTAGCAATGCCCCAGGATTGGTACTCTGTCCAACCCTTGGATCTTGCAGGGCCGGTCCACACTTACTTTTGTGGATTAGTTATGCCTGAACACACGCTTCCCGGTCCTTTTGGACCTACAATACGGCCAGTGGCGACCGCATAAATTCGAGGCCTCGAAAAATCCAACAACCACAATGAATAAATGCCAGCCCTGGTAGGTCCCTGGCACCACTCTAGCTAGAAAGAAACGTGTGCACTCCCTGCGTTCCCTTCTCCCGTTTTAGACTCCGCCGGTGTGTGAGGCTCGTGAAGTCACGTCATACACAAAGATATGCCTAAACAGGCTATGCTTTGATCATCCCACAAGGCCTGCTTTTCAACAAAGCCTTGATCACATGCATCTTGGCATGCCACATCGTCAATCCATACCATATCATTGATTTCTGCCAACATATAACCTCTGAGCTCGTACGTCCCAGAGAAGGGTGTAAAACACCAAGCAGATATATGTTTAACAAAGATCAATAGATACAGTGTAAAGGAATACCACGTCAGACATGCAATCCATTTATACGCTTATGCTCTGGGTCTGAACGAAAGCCAAATCCGTTCAATCAACATGTTCGTTCGGACGACGATCATGACCTCGAATTGGGAGCAAATCAATTCAAAGCCTCAATCGTTGTCTTCCTGAGGGGAAGATTGACGGTCTTCATTAGTCGTCTTCTTCTTCAATTCTCATCGTCGTTTTGATCATTTGGAATGAGATTAACTCGGTCTTTCCAAATATTCTTCGTATATATATATATATATATATATATATATATATATATATATATATATATATATATATTGGAAACTCTTCCTTATCGTTATTTCTAATTTATAACGATTATTTCCTATTCTATTTAATTGAAAATAATTAAATCTTTAATCAGCGACGATTCAGGTCAATGGCGATTCTGGTGCTATTTTCAATCAATTTTGATTTTCACATATCTCAAAATCTAACCGTTGGATTTTGACGTATTATATATCGTTGGAAAGATTTTTCCAAGACGGTCCTAGCGGTTTCAGTCTCAAGAAAATCCGACGGTCGGATCTTCTTGTATTGTCATTTAAAGATAATTTTAAAACACGAAATACCGCGCTCGATTCGTTTAATTTTAATTATATTTATATATAAATATATAAACGTAACCCGTTTAACTCTTTATTCTTAAGTTTATTTTCCTTCTTTATCCTTTCATCCCTTCATTTACAGAGAAATGCAAATCATACTTGAATGATGAATTCTTCCTTTTTGATTCTTTTAATTTCTTTAATTTACGGTAAAATGTAAATTATATTTCATTGTCCAATTCCTTCTTTAAATTCCATCCTTACATGTAAAATGTAATTTATAATTCATCGTTCTTAAGTACATATAAAAATATAGATTTTATTTAAAATGTGAATCCTACTTCTTGTTTACATTATAAAAATGTAATCTTTATTTACAAAGTAAACCCATACATTTATTTCATAGAAAAAAATGAAATTTCATTCATGCGGGTTAAATTCATTCATAATTTACATAATAATATGTAATTTATGTCATACGATGAAAAATGCATTCATAAATTACATATAAAAATGTAATTCACTTTATGCGGACTAATTTCATTCATAAATTATAAAATAAAATGTAATTTATTTCATGCGCTCATAACTCATTTATAAAATGCATATACAAATGTATTTTATTTTATGAGGTCTTAATTCATTCATAAAATACATAAATAAATGTAATCTATGTCATGTGGTCTAATTTCTTTATTAAATTACATAAATAAATGTAATTCATGTCATGCGGCCTAATCTCATTTATAAAATGCATATAAAAATGTATTTTATCTCATGTAGTCTAAAATTCTTTAAATTACATTATAAAATAACGTAACTTATCCTACGGTCAATTTTCTTTTTATTAACATCATAAATAATGTCACTTATCCTACGATATCATTCTTTTATCTTAACTTTATAACTAATGTTAATTTCCTACAATGTAAATCCCCTTTTTATTTACATTATAAATTAATGCAAAATTATCCTACGTTGTGATTACTATATAATTTACATTAAAAATAATGTAAAATGGACATACGGTGGAATTCATGTATATTTACTTTAAGAAAAATGTAAATTTTACATACGGTGAAATTTCTATATATTTACATTAAGGAAAATGTAAATTCCCATTCTTGTCACATTTTCTTAAATTTGCATTCAACAAAATGTAAACTTCTATTCTCAAGTTACAACACAAAATCCATTCTTCTTTACAATGTAAAATTTACTCCTTAAACACAATGTAATGTCCATTCTTTTAAGTACATTAAAATTAATGTAAATCTTCCTACGGTGATTTTTTTTATGTATTAACGTTAAAAATAATGTTGACAAATCCTACGGTTAAATATTCTCTTTAATTTACATTAATAAATATGTGAATTTTCATATGGTAAAAATTTCCTTTATTTAAATAAAAATGTAAACTCCTCCTACGGTGAATGTTCATATATATTAACATTAATAAAAATGTAAACTTTTCATACGGTGAAATTCTAACGTTAATTTACATAATAAAATGTAAATCTATGTCATCTCCAAATTTCAATATTTTATTCACATAATAAGATGTAAATTTTATGTCATCGTAAATTCCAATATTCTAACATTAACAAATATGTTAAATTTGTCATACGATGAAATTTCTTATTTTTAACATTAACAAAAATGTTAAATTTTCAATTTCTTATTTTTAACATTAACAAAATGTTAAATTTGTCATACGATGAAATTCTTATTTTTAATATTAACAAAAATGTTAAATTTCTCCTATATTGTAAATTTCTCTTTTTATATACATTAATAAAAATACGTTAATACATACGGTGCAATCTTCTTTTTAATCAATATTAAAAATGATGTTAAACAATCTTTTCTTTTTATATAACATTAAATGATGTTAATAAACCATACGGTCCATTCCCTTTAAGATTTACATTAGAATAATGTTAATTAATCTTTTCTTTTTATATAACATTCAAAATAAATGTCAATGAATCATACCGTGTAAATTTTCTAACTTAACATTAAATAAAATTGTCAACCTAACATACGGTGAATTTTTTTCTTTTTTAACATTAAATAAAAATGTCAAACTCACATACGGTGATATTTTCTTAATTAACATCAACATAATAAATGTCAATGAATCACACGGTGTAAATTTCCTATATTAACATCAACATAATAAAACGTAAATCATCGCATATTTTACTTTTTTTTTATTTACAAAATAAGATGTAAATTTATATCATCCAATCAACAACCACATCCAAATATCCAAACAAGTATACATCTAACAATTCATATCAAGATAATATTCAGGTGGTGTATATTTTGGCATATGACAAATCGGCGAAGTATGATTCAATATCATTAACAAATAATCTCTATTAATTAGCTAATAGTTTCAGATCTAATATTTAGATTCGCGGATCTAACAACATACGGTCATAAACAACCTAGAACCGTATTTCAAATATCACTACATAGCATATCAATCAATCAATATTCTTTAATAATAAAGAATTAATAATTAAATAAATTAAATTTAATTAAAAATAAATTCTCACCGCTGTTGGTTCTGAGATGAATCGAGTTTGATCAGATTTGGTGTTCGAATTCAAGACGGTTGCGGATCTGAAACATTTCCAATGCAAATTCAAAGGAAAAATCAAAATCAGGCCTTTAACAACTGCTGCAGCAACGCTTAAAAGCGTGGGGAAATCTGAAATAGAATTTACCTTAGAACGTTCAAAACTTCAAATTCGATTTTCTGGAGTTGTAGTTGACGAAACGACGAGCCGTTTGTTGGAGAAGGACCGGTTACGAGAGAGATATGCACGGCCAGAAGGTGGCGAGGTGCGGCGGCGGCGTGGGGCCCAGGGGAGGTGTGACGACCCGAATTCCCGTTCTCACGGAAACAAGGTTATCTTTGGAATATAACACAGAAACATATAATAGCAGAACAGAATTAAATAAATACACCAGAATGAACAACAAAATATACTGGATAAAAGTAATCATCAGAGTTACACAGTATACAGGATCTTACTTAGCACAAATACAGTTCAGCTATACATAAATGTCTACAGCGGAAATAAACAAAATATGTACAATAGGAGCTGAACAGCATAAAAAGAAATAAATGATAGAATCCATCTTCAGCTCCAGCTATCCAGAAAGAACCAGCGAAACCTGAAAACAAGGCTGCCCGTGTGGAAAAAGGGGCACCCGAGTTTGAGAGTGAAACAAACTACGAGTCAGTCATGGGACTGGTATGAGAAATCTACTCAACACATATATAATATGGCTAATCACAGGACCACGCCACTTTCGTGGAACGGGTTTACTCCATTGGATTGCCAGTGCTTTAAAACAAATCTTTCTTTTAAACATCGCTATGCTTTTTATAAGAATGAAGCCGTTATAAGACTCAGTTCCCATCACACAATGCAACGCAAACCGGAGGATAGAGTTTTTACCTTATAACGGCCAAAATATGCTTGATACGAATAAAACAAAGGCATTTGATATTATTGCTAGTGTTTATATGTTTTGAAAACGATTTCAAATCATAACTATCAATCATAGACGACATGAGCGTCCCATGCCACTATGTCGCCAAATGTATGTATACAATCGAAACCGCATCGTCACGTATTTGGAAATTGGATTTCCGTCATGAACCAAGGCAAAAGATAGTCCTTACCGAATTCGTGACTCTCTAGCCCGAGCCACAGGAACAGCCGCAACTGCCCCTTGAATCGTCAGGGCCGGTCCACCGATGTGGATTATTATGCCTGAACAATACGTTTCCCCGCCCTTTGGGGCGTAAACGAGCCAACGAATGACTCCATCGGACCCGGATCGTCCGATCAAACCGAGGCGCCTCGCAACAGCAACAACCACATAGGTGAAAAGTATATAAATGTCAGGGCTGGTAGGTCACTGACACCACCCTAGCTAGAAAGAAACGCATGCCCTCCCTGAGGTCCTTCCTCCCGTTTTAGGTTCCTACCGGGGTGTGAGGCTCGCGAATTCACGTTATACACAAAGCTACGCCACACAGGCGGTGCTTTGATCATCACCACAAGACTTTGCTTTTCAACAGAAGCCCTGATCACTGCATCTTAGCATGCCACACAGGCAATTCACACCGTGCCACTGATGGCTATCAATCACACAGAACAAATTCCCATGTCGGACACACAGTCCATTTACAAGTCCGTTCTGGGTCTGAACGAAACCGGAGGCACTAAATACCTCGCAAACCCTTCGATCAACACGTACGTCTGAACGATCACCACTCATTATCCATATTTCGGGATGCCTCCCAATCAGGACCTCGGTTACCATCCAAACGAGGTGAAGATCTCCGGTCTTCGACCATCGTCTTCATCTTCGAATTTCAATCGTCGGTCGATTATTCGAAATGAGAATTAACTCGGCCTTTTCAAATAATTCACGTATATTTAGAATTTCAAATCGATTTATTTCAATGGTTAAATTATTCGACAACACCAATTGTGTTCTTTAATATAGTTTTCACACCAAACACATTCAACCATCAAACATCACATAAATCAAGCAAATTCAGTTTATTTCCATTCCATATCGCTTACGATATTTTCTAACTATTTATCGCTATTTTTATTTATTTTAAAATAGCCATTATATTCAAAACGACGTTTCGGGCCATAAAGTGGCCGTGGCGCTGTTTTTCTTCCGATTTGATTTACACATATCTGAAAATCTAACCGTTGGATCTTCACAAAATTTACATCATTAGAAAGGTCTTTTCAAAACGAATCCAACGGTTCCAGTTTCGGGAAAATCCGACGGTCGGATCTTCCGGTACAATCGTTTGAAGTTTCGATTTCAAAATACGAACTGCAGCGTCGTTATTCGATTAAATATATAATTATATTTATATATATATAAATATAATCGCTTCTGGCGCTGTTTTTCTTCAGATTTGAATTAAACATTCCAGACAATCCAACCGTTGGATTTTTACAAGGTTGGTGCCGTTGGAAAGATTATTCCAAGGCGAACCCGACGGTTGAGGTTTCGGGAAAATCCAATGGTCGGATTTCCCGTACTAGTCGTTTGAAATTACGGTTTCGAAATACGAACTGCACGGCTTCGTTTCGTTTTAATTTTATTTATATTTATATAGTTATATAAATATAGTTCATTCAACAATTCCAATATCGTTTTAACTTCAAAAAATTTTCTAACACCTTAAATTTTGGAAAAAATTTCGCCATAACCTCCCCTGCACCGGGAGCGTCGGGAAATCGCAAATAGCGTCCCGGTCCTTCTAATCTCAAAAAGAAAAAGAAAAAGCCAAGCGGCTAGCCAATAGGCTCAAAATCATCACCCAAACAAATCAGTAAATGTGTACCTATTTGTCGGGCACAAAATTTTATTCCTCTTCTCTAGCCCCTTCGCTATAACCTGTTCAATGAATATGCATGTACATATATATACAGTCCATATCATTTTTCATTTTCTATTCAACTTCATATTCGATTTCTATTTGGTTTAAAAACACCATTCATTCTAATGTTACATAAATAGGTGCAAATCATTTCATTAGCTAATTAATGAATATTTCAACTCATCTATGTTTATTTTGAACAAGTGGCTATTTTTAACACTTCATATTTTAACGATTTATGCATACAACAAAAATGTGATTTTTATTGTAAAACAACTCATTTCGAAACACTATTTTTCTCTATATAGTTCATGTAGGTGATAAAATAGAATTTTTATCATAAAACAATTTATTTCAAAATATGAATACCATTCAACACATGAATTTCTAAACAACGAATGAATATCAATTCAACACATGAATGTTTTCAATAGTTTTTAGATATAGATAAAAATGTGATTTTTATTATCTAACAGTTTATTTCAAAATATGAATACCATTCAACACATGAATTTCTAAACAACGAATGAATATCAATTCAACACATGAATGTTTTCAATAGTTTTTAGATATAGATAAAAATGTGATTTTTATTATCTAACAGTTTATTTCAAAATATGAATACCATTCAACACATGAATTTCTAAACAACGAATGAATATCAATTCAACACATGAATGTTTTCAATAGTTTTTAGATATAGATAAAAATGTGATTTTTATTATCTAACAGTTTATTTCAAAATATGAATACCATTCAACACATGAATTTCTAAACAACGAATGAATATCAATTCAACACATGAATGTTTTCAATAGTTTTTAGATATAGATAAAAATGTGATTTTTATTATCTAACAGTTTATTTCAAAATATGAATACCATTCAACACATGAATTTCTAAACAACGAATGAATATCAATTCAACACATGAATGTTTTCAATAGTTTTTAGATATAGATAAAAATGTGATTTTTATTATCTAACAGTTTATTTCAAAATATGAATACCATTCAACACATGAATTTCTAAACAACGAATGAATATCAATTCAACACATGAATGTTTTCAATAGTTTTTAGATATAGATAAAAATGTGATTTTTATTATCTAACAGTTTATTTCAAAATATGAATACCATTCAACACATGAATTTCTAAACAACGAATGAATATCAATTCAACACATGAATGTTTTCAATAGTTTAAGCATATGAAAATAATTCAAACACACAAATATTATTCAAAATTTCGGCAGCATAACGGCAGGGTAGTTACACCGGCACCGTCCCTAGTACGGCTCCTCGCTCTACCTTAAAACCTCGCGGTTTTTGACAATGGGAAACATGCATCTAGTTCGCACGCAGGCGGCATGTATATATATTTATTCATTTCCACAAACTAATCCTAAGTGGTTTCAACCAAATATTTCACAACCACAAATGGGTATTTTTCAACCACAATCAACCAATAACAATCACAAACAATCCCAAACAATCATTCGCTATCAATCAAATTTTCACAACAATTTCAACCAATAAATATCGTCCATGGTTTGTGGACGAGGGGCGTATATATATATATATATAGATATTTATATATAGCTATTCACTTTCATTTTCAACACATATATATATATAAATTTTAAATCAGAAATCTCACCAATAGCTATCCAACTTCTTGACACTTCCTTAATAGAAATCTTCGCCTTTTTGTCGCTTTCACCCGTATTCTCTGCATATGTAAAAATAGAATTTTTTACTATGCTATTCAATATATAAAAATATGATTTTTACTTTTGCTTTCAACATATAAAAATATGTTTTTTTCTTTTGCTTTCAACATATAAAAAATATGATTTTTACTTTTGCTTTCAACATATAAAAATATGTTTTTTACTTTTGAAAGAAATCAGTTTTCAACCTTTCAAGAAAACCAGTTTTTATATTTTTTATAAATCACAGTTTTTATACTTTTTATAAATCAGTTTTATTCTTTCATAAAAATGCAGTTTTTAGTTTCTTTTTCTAAAAAAAATCTGTTTTTAAAATCTTTTAAAAATTCAGCTTTAAAGGTTTTAACAAATCAGTTTTTTTCTTTTATAAAATCTGTTTTTTTTCTTTCTTAAAAAAAAAACAGTTTTATGCTTTTTAAAAATTTCAGTTTTTAACTACTTTTAAAAATTCAGTTTTCTTTCTATTAAAAACAAAAATCAGTTTTAAATTCCTAATTAAAAACACAGTTTTTAATTTCTGTTTTTTTTTTTTTAAATTTCAGTTTTTATCTTTTTAAAACAAAACAGTTTTTAATACTTATTTTATAAAATCAAATCAGTTTTAAATATCAAATCAAAACAGTTTTTACTGAATAAATAAAATAAAATAAAAAGAAAATAAAAAAAAAAGAAATGCTCACCGATCTGCGAAGAAGGGGAGGGGAAAGAAGAGGTCGTCGGCGGCTTCCAGGGGCTCGCGGTGGCGTTCGAACGGTCGTGGCAGGAGGCGCTGGCTTCCTCGTCGGCGTCGAGGGCTTCAAGGGGGGGGGGGGGCGCGGCTTCTTCGTCGATGCGATCTCGAGGGGGGCGATAGCTCTGATTGAAGGAGGAGGAGGGCGGCTTCGTGGGTGCGATCGATGGAGGCGGTGATGATTCGATTTAGGGTTTTTTTTTTTTTTTTCTTTCTCTGGTTTTAATCGAATGAGGGGGGGGGGGGGGGCAAGCGGGAGATAAGAGGGAGGGAGGGAAATTAAAATAATATTTTTTTTTTTTTTTATTTAATTTGTAAAAAGGTTGACTTTTACATACGACCTCGAAACGAGGTCCACCGCCTGTCGTCCATAGCGTTATACCCCCATTCCGAACACAATGGGATATGTATCGCAAGCTGATTTGATCGTTACAATCAGTTTCCTTTTGAATTTACATTTAAATCACTATATTGAATTTTAAACGCACATTTCAAATTACCGGGGTCACATACTAACTAGAAAAATTCTAGAAAAATATTTTCTAGCTTCGTATCAACGATACGGTCCTAACAAAACTAGTTTCGTCGAATTCTGAGACCGTTGGAAAAATGGCCAATTTCCAGTCGATTAAATTCAACAGAAACTGGTCAAACGCGTTTTCTTTTGCCACGCTCACATATTGATTCGAAAAATTATGAAATTTGAAACCTAGCAATAACCTGACACTGCGGATCTAACAAAAGTGGTTTCGTCGAAATCCGAGGTCGTATGCAAAATGTTCATTTTTAAGGGCCTGAATTCCATAGCGACTATTCAGAATTTTCAACTGGACATATCTTTTGATTCCCGCTATCAAATTTCGATTGGTTAGATTCGTTAGAAGGATATCATCAATTAGATACTAATGTTTTTGGTCTCACTAAAATCCGGATTGTTTTGCACCCGGTATATTCATTTGAAGTTTGAAATCGAATTATCGTACTACCGCGCCATTTTCAATTCTATATATAATTATATTTAATTATATTCATTTTCAAATGTCGATTCAACTCAGTTTTCATCGCCATTGTTTAAAATATTTATTTTAAATATTTAAAATCCATTATTTTAGCCAATTTAAAATTTTTAAATTGGTTCAGATTTTCTGGGTCGTTACAATCTCCCCCACTTAAAACTTTTCGTCCCCGAAAAGGAATAAAGTCGAAAGTGGTTTGATAAATCTACAATCATACAACACAACAACCAATTTGTTTTTAACTTTTCAAATATATATCTTTTATATATTCAAAAATTATATTTCTAAACCAGACTATATATAAATATAATCACAAATACGTTATTTAAAAACATATTACTCTCGACTCGTTCTGAGGCACTTCTGACCCCATCTCTAACGAGTTGTTCTGATTTTGCTATACTCATACTAGGATATTACTGATCCTATCTGTATAGAGTTACCCGTCCTAGAACTCTACTGGTTCTATTTCTGACGAGTTCGTTCAAATGTTATATTCCAGAACTAAGCTTAACCAAAGCTCTGATACCACGTTGTGACGACCCGAATTCCCGTTCTCACGGAAACAAGGTTATCTTTGGAATATAACACAGAAACATATAATAGCAGAACAGAATTAAATAAATACACCAGAATGAACAACAAAATATACTGGATAAAAGTAATCATCAGAGTTACACAGTATACAGGATCTTACTTAGCACAAATACAGTTCAGCTATACATAAATGTCTACAGCGGAAATAAACAAAATATGTACAATAGGAGCTGAACAGCATAAAAAGAAATAAATGATAGAATCCATCTTCAGCTCCAGCTATCCAGAAAGAACCAGCGAAACCTGAAAACAAGGCTGCCCGTGTGGAAAAAGGGGCACCCGAGTTTGAGAGTGAAACAAACTACGAGTCAGTCATGGGACTGGTATGAGAAATCTACTCAACACATATATAATATGGCTAATCACAGGACCACGCCACTTTCGTGGAACGGGTTTACTCCATTGGATTGCCAGTGCTTTAAAACAAATCTTTCTTTTAAACATCGCTATGCTTTTTATAAGAATGAAGCCGTTATAAGACTCAGTTCCCATCACACAATGCAACGCAAACCGGAGGATAGAGTTTTTACCTTATAACGGCCAAAATATGCTTGATACGAATAAAACAAAGGCATTTGATATTATTGCTAGTGTTTATATGTTTTGAAAACGATTTCAAATCATAACTATCAATCATAGACGACATGAGCGTCCCATGCCACTATGTCGCCAAATGTATGTATACAATCGAAACCGCATCGTCACGTATTTGGAAATTGGATTTCCGTCATGAACCAAGGCAAAAGATAGTCCTTACCGAATTCGTGACTCTCTAGCCCGAGCCACAGGAACAGCCGCAACTGCCCCTTGAATCGTCAGGGCCGGTCCACCGATGTGGATTATTATGCCTGAACAATACGTTTCCCCGCCCTTTAGGGCGTAAACGAGCCAACGAATGACTCCATCGGACCCGGATCGTCCGATCAAACCGAGGCGCCTCGCAACAGCAACAACCACATAGGTGAAAAGTATATAAATGTCAGGGCTGGTAGGTCACTGACACCACCCTAGCTAGAAAGAAACGCATGCCCTCCCTGAGGTCCTTCCTCCCGTTTTAGGTTCCTACCGGGGTGTGAGGCTCGCGAATTCACGTTATACACAAAGCTACGCCACACAGGCGGTGCTTTGATCATCACCACAAGACTTTGCTTTTCAACAGAAGCCCTGATCACTGCATCTTAGCATGCCACACAGGCAATTCACACCGTGCCACTGATGGCTATCAATCACACAGAACAAATTCCCATGTCGGACACACAGTCCATTTACAAGTCCGTTCTGGGTCTGAACGAAACCGGAGGCACTAAATACCTCGCAAACCCTTCGATCAACACGTACGTCTGAACGATCACCACTCATTATCCATATTTCGGGATGCCTCCCAATCAGGACCTCGGTTACCATCCAAACGAGGTGAAGATCTCCGGTCTTCGACCATCGTCTTCATCTTCGAATTTCAATCGTCGGTCGATTATTCGAAATGAGAATTAACTCGGCCTTTTCAAATAATTCACGTATATTTAGAATTTCAAATCGATTTATTTCAATGGTTAAATTATTCGACAACACCAATTGTGTTCTTTAATATAGTTTTCACACCAAACACATTCAACCATCAAACATCACATAAATCAAGCAAATTCAGTTTATTTCCATTCCATATCGCTTACGATATTTTCTAACTATTTATCGCTATTTTTATTTATTTTAAAATAGCCATTATATTCAAAACGACGTTTCGGGCCATAAAGTGGCCGTGGCGCTGTTTTTCTTCCGATTTGATTTACACATATCTGAAAATCTAACCGTTGGATCTTCACAAAATTTACATCATTAGAAAGGTCTTTTCAAAACGAATCCAACGGTTCCAGTTTCGGGAAAATCCGACGGTCGGATCTTCCGGTACAATCGTTTGAAGTTTCGATTTCAAAATACGAACTGCAGCGTCGTTATTCGATTAAATATATAATTATATTTATATATATATAAATATAATCGCTTCTGGCGCTGTTTTTCTTCAGATTTGAATTAAACATTCCAGACAATCCAACCGTTGGATTTTTACAAGGTTGGTGCCGTTGGAAAGATTATTCCAAGGCGAACCCGACGGTTGAGGTTTCGGGAAAATCCAATGGTCGGATTTCCCGTACTAGTCGTTTGAAATTACGGTTTCGAAATACGAACTGCACGGCTTCGTTTCGTTTTAATTTTATTTATATTTATATAGTTATATAAATATAGTTCATTCAACAATTCCAATATCGTTTTAACTTCAAAAAAATTTCTAACACCTTAAATTTTGGAAAAAATTTCGCCATAACCTCCCCTGCACCGGGAGCGTCGGGAAATCGCAAATAGCGTCCCGGTCCTTCTAATCTCAAAAAGAAAAAGAAAAAGCCAAGCGGCTAGCCAATAGGCTCAAAATCATCACCCAAACAAATCAGTAAATGTGTACCTATTTGTCGGGCACAAAATTTTATTCCTCTTCTCTAGCCCCTTCGCTATAACCTGTTCAATGAATATGCATGTACATATATATACAGTCCATATCATTTTTCATTTTCTATTCAACTTCATATTCGATTTCTATTTGGTTTAAAAACACCATTCATTCTAATGTTACATAAATAGGTGCAAATCATTTCATTAGCTAATTAATGAATATTTCAACTCATCTATGTTTATTTTGAACAAGTGGCTATTTTTAACACTTCATATTTTAACGATTTATGCATACAACAAAAATGTGATTTTTATTGTAAAACAACTCATTTCGAAACACTATTTTTCTCTATATAGTTCATGTAGGTGATAAAATAGAATTTTTATCATAAAACAATTTATTTCAAAATATGAATACCATTCAACACATGAATTTCTAAACAACGAATGAATATCAATTCAACACATGAATGTTTTCAATAGTTTTTAGATATAGATAAAAATGTGATTTTTATTATCTAACAGTTTATTTCAAAATATGAATACCATTCAACACATGAATTTCTAAACAACGAATGAATATCAATTCAACACATGAATGTTTTCAATAGTTTTTAGATATAGATAAAAATGTGATTTTTATTATCTAACAGTTTATTTCAAAATATGAATACCATTCAACACATGAATTTCTAAACAACGAATGAATATCAATTCAACACATGAATGTTTTCAATAGTTTTTAGATATAGATAAAAATGTGATTTTTATTATCTAACAGTTTATTTCAAAATATGAATACCATTCAACACATGAATTTCTAAACAACGAATGAATATCAATTCAACACATGAATGTTTTCAATAGTTTTTAGATATAGATAAAAATGTGATTTTTATTATCTAACAGTTTATTTCAAAATATGAATACCATTCAACACATGAATTTCTAAACAACGAATGAATATCAATTCAACACATGAATGTTTTCAATAGTTTTTAGATATAGATAAAAATGTGATTTTTATTATCTAACAGTTTATTTCAAAATATGAATACCATTCAACACATGAATTTCTAAACAACGAATGAATATCAATTCAACACATGAATGTTTTCAATAGTTTTTAGATATAGATAAAAATGTGATTTTTATTATCTAACAGTTTATTTCAAAATATGAATACCATTCAACACATGAATTTATAAACAACGAATGAATATCAATTCAACACATGAATGTTTTCAATAGTTTAAGCATATGAAAATAATTCAAACACACAAATATTATTCAAAATTTCGGCAGCATAACGGCAGGGTAGTTACACCGGCACCGTCCCTAGTACGGCTCCTCGCTCTACCTTAAAACCTCGCGGTTTTTGACAATGGGAAACATGCATCTAGTTCGCACGCAGGCGGCATGTATATATATTTATTCATTTCCACAAACTAATCCTAAGTGGTTTCAACCAAATATTTCACAACCACAAATGGGTATTTTTCAACCACAATCAACCAATAACAATCACAAACAATCCCAAACAATCATTCGCTATCAATCAAATTTTCACAACAATTTCAACCAATAAATATCGTCCATGGTTTGTGGACGAGGGGCGTATATATATATATATAGATATTTATATATAGCTATTCACTTTCATTTTCAACACATATATATATATAAATTTTAAATCAGAAATCTCACCAATAGCTATCCAACTTCTTGACACTTCCTTAATAGAAATCTTCGCCTTTTTGTCGCTTTCACCCGTATTCTCTGCATATGTAAAAATAGAATTTTTTACTATGCTATTCAATATATAAAAATATGATTTTTACTTTTGCTTTCAACATATAAAAATATGTTTTTTTCTTTTGCTTTCAACATATAAAAAATATGATTTTTACTTTTGCTTTCAACATATAAAAATATGTTTTTTACTTTTGAAAGAAATCAGTTTTCAACCTTTCAAGAAAACCAGTTTTTATATTTTTATAAATCACAGTTTTTATACTTTTTATAAATCAGTTTTATTCTTTCATAAAAATGCAGTTTTTAGTTTCTTTTTCTAAAAAAAATCTGTTTTTAAAATCTTTTAAAAATTCAGCTTTAAAGGTTTTAACAAATCAGTTTTTTTCTTTTATAAAATCTGTTTTTTTTTTTCTTAAAAAAAACAGTTTTATGCTTTTTAAAAATTTCAGTTTTTAACTACTTTTAAAAATTTAGTTTTCTTTCTATTAAAAACAAAAATCAGTTTTAAATTCCTAATTAAAAACACAGTTTTTAATTTCTGTTTTTTTTTTTTTTTAATTTCAGTTTTTATCTTTTTAAAACAAAACAGTTTTTAATACTTATTTTATAAAATCAAATCAGTTTTAAATATCAAATCAAAACAGTTTTTACTGAATAAATAAAATAAAATAAAAAGAAAATAAAAAAAAAAGAAATGCTCACCGATCTGCGAAGAAGGGGAGGGGAAAGAAGAGGTCGTCGGCGGCTTCCAGGGGCTCGCGGTGGCGTTCGAACGGTCGTGGCAGGAGGCGCTGGCTTCCTCGTCGGCGTCGAGGGCTTCAAGGGGGGGGGCGCGGCTTCTTCGTCGATGCGATCTCGAGGGGGGCGACAGCTCTGATTGAAGGAGGAGGAGGGCGGCTTCGTGGGTGCGATCGATGGAGGCGGTGATGATTCGATTTAGGGTTTTGTTTTTTTTTTTTTTTTCTCTGGTTTTAATCGAATGAGGGGGGGGGGGCCAAGCGGGAGATAAGAGGGAGGGAGGGAAATTAAAATAATATATATATTTTTTTTTTATTTAATTTGTAAAAAGGTTGACTTTTACATACGACCTCGAAACGAGGTCCACCGCCTGTCGTCCATAGCGTTATACCCCCATTCCGAACACAATGGGATATGTATCGCAAGCTGATTTGATCGTTACAATCAGTTTCCTTTTGAATTTACATTTAAATCACTATATTGAATTTTAAACGCACATTTCAAATTACCGGGGTCACATACTAACTAGAAAAATTCTAGAAAAATATTTTCTAGCTTCGTATCAACGATACGGTCCTAACAAAACTAGTTTCGTCGAATTCTGAGACCGTTGGAAAAATGGCCAATTTCCAGTCGATTAAATTCAACAGAAACTGGTCAAACGCGTTTTCTTTTGCCACGCTCACATATTGATTCGAAAAATTATGAAATTTGAAACCTAGCAATAACCTGACACTGCGGATCTAACAAAAGTGGTTTCGTCGAAATCCGAGGTCGTATGCAAAATGTTCATTTTTAAGGGCCTGAATTCCATAGCGACTATTCAGAATTTTCAACTGGACATATCTTTTGATTCCCGCTATCAAATTTCGATTGGTTAGATTCGTTAGAAGGATATCATCAATTAGATACTAATGTTTTTGGTCTCACTAAAATCCGGATTGTTTTGCACCCGGTATATTCATTTGAAGTTTGAAATCGAATTATCGTATTACCGCGCCATTTTCAATTCTATATATAATTATATTTAATTATATTCATTTTCAAATGTCGATTCAACTCAGTTTTCATCGCCATTGTTTAAAATATTTATTTTAAATATTTAAAATCCATTATTTTAGCCAATTTAAAATTTTTAAATTGGTTCAGATTTTCTGGGTCGTTACAGGAGGCTGCGACCGGCGGCACTTTGAGGTGGCAGGGCGGTTTCGTCGAGGCATGGGGACAGATGCTCCTTATCTAGAATCGAAGAGCTCGCGAAGAGCTTCGAAATGAGTACTCACACGCTAAATTTCGTTGAGAAATGGAGGAGAAATCGAAGTTCAAAGAATTGAACACTAATGGGTTCAGCGGTGGAATAATGCGGCTGGAGAAGGAGAGAACCCGATTTTGCTTTATATAATATTATATTAGGGTATTTTAATCATTATTTAATTGGCCCGCTTAAGCCCGTTTTGGTCCGAACTCCGATTTAGGCCTGCTTACTGTCGTTCTTAAGGTTTTGAGGCCTTCTGAACGCGATGGAACATGTTACAGGACCCAATTCCGAAATTTATAATGAGTTTTGGAATAATTATATTATTTTGTTAATATTTTAATGTATACCGTACATGAAAATTCACCGAGGTCACAAATTAACTTCAAAAATTCTCGAAAAATATATTTAGCTATGTTTTGATGCTGTGGACCTATGAAAATTAATTTCGTTCAATTCTGAGCCCATATGAATTTTTAATGAATTTTTAAAGTCAAAAATTTGCCCGTTTACACTGAAAAATCAATTATAATCATATTTTAATTCTAAAAATTACCAAAAAACCATTTTTAGCTTTGTTTTGATGATACGAATCCAACAAAATTTATTTCGTTGAATTCTGAGACTTTTTGAAAAATGGCTATTTTTAAGGCCAGTATATTTAATATTAAAAATACAATTTTAAACAAATAATTTTCGAAACTCGAAATATATAAGTGTTTACTATTTTTCAATGCAGAAACATCATTTCGAACTCAATGGAAGTGGTTTCGAGTCGAAATTCCTTTATATGCAAAAAGTAGCATTATTGACCTATGCAAATTACCTAGCGGCCTTTCTAAACATTGAATTGGCCATAACTTTTGATTTCCGCTATGAAATTTCGATTTTTCGGATTCGTTGGAAAGATATTTTTAAATAGATTCTAATATTTTTGGTTTCACTAATATCCGTTAAATTTTGCGTCCTATACGGTTAGTCAAAGTTCAAGTTTGACTTTTCAAACTACCACGCTATTTCTAATTTTTTTTATAATTAAAATTAATTTATTCATTCTAACTTCGATTTGAACCAAATTTTTGATCATTATTATAATAAAACAGATTATTCTAAATATCAAAACTCTTTTAAAATCACTTAAAATAAATTTTAAATTGGCCCCAAAATTCAGGGTTGTTACAATCTCCCCACTTAAAAACTTTTCGTCCTCGAAAAGGGAAAAGAAAAAGAAGAAAGAGGATAGGAGAGAGAGAAAGCCAAGCAATGGCTCATAAAATCAAAACTCAAAAGGAAATAAAAGCAACATGGGAGATGTAACTTATTCTAGGCGTACCTATAGAAACATCAGACTTCCCTCCTCCTTCAGTAGAAACTGGCACTGAAGAAGTTGGTCCTTTCGCTCCTTCGTAAACATGTGCCACTTGAGTATCGCCACTTTCTTTAGTCTTCTTCGAATTTATGATCAAGGGAAGAGTCAAAACAACTGAAATGGTGATTCTAAGAGATAGAAAAGATCGAAGGATGAATGAAAAGATAACGAAAGTGACTGGCTATTATGTATCTCATGAAATGTTCGCCATAGAATATTGTGATTCTATGTAAACGAATTTGTTATAAATATGTCATATTCCAAAGCTAAGTTTAACCAAAGCTCTGATACCAACTGTGATGACCCCAAACTTCCACTGGGTGAAAGTCAGGAATAATCATATGTAATACAACATAAATACAACAATATATATCACTGATACAACATAGCAAAGGAAATACCATAGAATAATAACATTATAGCAGCGGAAATATAATGTCATAAACCACAGAATTCCAACAGTCACAGAATTCCAAATTATTACATCAAGTTTGCAGAAATGGAAATAAGTTCCCACTCTCAAAATAAGCAATACGAAATGAAACAAGTCTAATGACTAAACTTAAAGATAGAAAAATGCAATAGAAGTAAATGATAGCTGTCCTCAAAGCTCCAAGTCATCACCTCTCCGCAAAAGAAAATCCAAGCAAAGATAATGAGCAACTCCAAAACAAGACTCCAAGCAAAGAATGAACCTGTTTACTTGGTTGCCCGTGCAGAAAAGAGGGCACCCGAGTTTGCAAAAAGGTGAAACAAACTACGGGTCAGTCGTGGGACTGGTATGAGAATTCATAACTAGTTTAGTAATAATAATATGACAAATCCAAAGACCACGCCGCTAATGCGGAACGGGTTTACTCAATGGATTGTCGTGCATAATTTAAAGTGTCAGAACGTACAACATCGCAATGCTTTTTAGAAAAATGGAATCACCATAAGACTCAAGTCCCATCACACAATGCAACGCACACCAGAGGATAGAGTTTTCCCTTATGGTGATTAAACATGCTAAATACGACAAATACGAGTTTAATATTATTATAGTGTATAATAAAAACATTTCAAAATAGATGTATCAATCCTAGGAAACATAGTACCCCATCCTACTATATCTCCATACTAGTAATACAATCAAAACCGTAGGGTCGTATTTGGAATTTGGATTTCCATCTGAGTCAAGGCTAGGGAGGAGCTCCTTACCGATTCGAGACACTCTAGCAATGCCCCAGGATTGGTACTCTGTCCAATCCTGCAGGGCCGGTCCACACTTACTTTTGTGGATTAGTTATGCCTGAACATACGCTTCCCGGTCCTTTTGGACCTACAATACGGCCAATGGCGACCGCATAAATCCGAGGCCTCGAAAAATCCAACAACCACAATGAATAAATGCCAGCGCTGGTAGGTCCCTGGCACCACTCTAGCTAGAAAGAAACGTGTGCACTCCCTGCGTTCCCTTCTCCCGTTTTAGACTCCGCCGGTGTGTGAGGCTCGTGAAGTCACGTCATACACAAAGCTATGCCTAAACAGGCTATGCTTTGATCATCCCACAAGGCCTGCTTTTCAACAAAGCCTTGATCACATGCATCTTGGCATGCCACATCGTCAATCCATACCATATCATTGATTTCTGCCAACATATAACCTCTGAGCTCGTACGTCCCAGAGAAGGGTGTAAAACACCAAGCAGATATATGTTTAACAAAGATCAATAGATACAGTGTAAAGGAATACCACGTCAGACATGCAATCCATTTATACGCTTATGCTCTAGGTCTGAACGAAAGCCAAATCCGTTCAATCAACATGTTCGTTCGGACGACGATCATGACCTCGAATTGGGAGCAAATCAATTCAAAGCCTCAATCGCTGTCTTCCTGAGGGGAAGATTGACAGTCTTCATTAGTCGTCTTCTTCTTCAATTCTCATCGTCGTTTTGATTATTTGGAATGAGATTAACTCAGCCTTTCCAAATAATCTTCGTATATATATATATATATATATATATATATATTGGAAACTCTTCCTTATCGTTATTTCTAATTTATAACGATTATTTCCTATTTTATTTAATTGAAAATAATTAAATCTTTAATCAGCGACGATTCAGGTCAATGGCGATTCTGGTGCTATTTTCAATCAATTTTGATTTTCACATATCTCAAAATCTAACCGTTGGATTTTGACGTATTATATATCGTTGGAAAGATTTTTCCAGGACAGTCCTAGCGGTTTCAGTCTCAAGAAAATCCGACGGTCGGATCTTCTTGTATTGTCATTTAAAGATATAATTTTAAAACACGAAATACCGCGCTCGATTCGTTTAATTTTAATTATATTTATATATAAATATATAAACGTAACCCGTTTAACTCTTTATTCTTAAGTTTATTTTCCTTCTTTATCCTTTCATCCCTTAATTTACAGAGAAATGCAAATCATACTTGAATGATGAATTCTTCCTTTTCGATTCTTTTAATTTCTTTAATTTACGGTAAAATGTAAATTATATTTCATTGTCCAATTCCTTCTTTAAATTCCATCCTTACATGTAAAATGTAATTTATAATTCATCGTTCTTAAGTACATATAAAAATATAGATTTTATTTAAAATGTGAATCCTACTTCTTGTTTACATTATAAAAATGTAATCTTTATTTACAAAGTAAACCCATACATTTATTTCATAGAAAAAAAATGAAATTTCATTCATGCGGGTTAAATTCATTCATAATTTACATAATAATATGTAATTTATGTCATACGATGAAAAATGCATTCATAAATTACATATAAAAATGTAATTCACTTTATGCGGACTAATTTCATTCATAAATTATAAAATAAAATGTAATTTATTTCATGCGCTCATAACTCATTCATAAAATGCATATACAAATGTATTTTATTTTATGAGGTCTTAATTCATTCATAAAATACATAAATAAATGTAATCTATGTCATGTGGTCTAATTTCTTTATTAAATTACATAAATAAATGTAATTCATGTCATGCGGCCTAATCTCATTTATAAAATGCATATAAAAATGTATTTTATCTCATGTAGTCTAAATTTCTTTAAATTACATTATAAAATAACGTAACTTATCCTACGGTCAATTCTCTTTTTAATAACATCATAAATATTGTCACTTATCCTACGATATCATTCTTTTATCTTAACTTTATAACTAATGTTAATTTCCTACAGTGTAAATCCCCTTTTTATTTACATTATAAATTAATGCAAAATTATCCTACGTTGTGATTACTATATAATTTACATTAAAAATAATGTAAAATGGACATACGGTGGAATTCATGTATATTTACATTAAGAAAAATGTAAATTTTACATACGGTGAAATTTCTGTATATTTACATTAAGGAAAATGTAAATTCGCATTCTTGTCACATTTTCTTAAATATGCATTCAACAAAATGTAAACTTCTATTCTCAAGTTACAACATAAAATCCTTTTTTTTTACAATGTAAAATTTACTCCTTAAACACAGTGTAAAGTCCATTCTTTTAAGTACATTAAAATTAATGTAAATCTTCCTACGGTGAATTTTTTTTATGTATTAACGTTAAAAATAATGTTGACAAATCCTACGGTTAAATATTCTCTTTAATTTACATTAATAAATATGTGAATTTTCATACTGTAAAAATTTTCTTTATTTAAATAAAAATGTAAACTCCTCCTACGGTGAATGTTCATATATATTAACATTAATAAAAATGTAAACTTTTCATACGGTGAAATTCTAACGTTAATTTACACAATAAAATGTAAATTTATGTCATCTCCAAATTTCAATATTTTATTCACATAATAAGATGTAAATTTTATGTCATCGTAAATTCCAATATTCTAACATTAACAAATATGTTAAATTTGTCATACGATGAAATTTCTTATTTTTAACATTAACAAAAATGTTAAATTTTCATACGATGAAATTTCTTATTTTTAACATTAACAAAATGTTAAATTTGTCATACGATGAAATTCTTATTTTCAATATTAACAAAAATGTTAAATTTCTCATATATTGTAAATTTCTCTTTTTATATACATTAATAAAAATACGTTAATACATACGGTGCAATCTTCTTTTTAATCAATATTAAAAATGATGTTAAACAATCTTTTCTTTTTATATAACATTAAATGATGTTAATAAACCATACGGTCCATTCCCTTTAAGATTTACATTAGAATAATGTTAATCAATCTTTTCTTTTTATATAACATTCAAAATAAATGTCAATGAAACATACCGTGTAAATTTTCTAACTTAACATTAAATAAAATTGTCAACCTAACATACGGTGAAAATTTTTCTTTTTTAACATTAAATAAAAATGTCAAACTCACATACGGTGATATTTTCTTAATTAACATCAACATAATAAATGTCAATGAATCACACGGTGTAAATTTCCTATATTAACATCAACATAATAAAACGTAAATCATCGCATATTCTAATTTTTTTTTATTTACAAAATAAGATGTAAATTTATATCATCCAATCAACAACCACATCCAAATATCCAAACAAGTATACATCTAACAATTCATATCAAGATAATATTCAGGTGGTGTATATTTTGGCATATGACAAATCGGCGAAGTATGATTCAATATCATTAACAAATAATCTCTATTAGTTAGCCAATAGTTTCAGATCTAATATTTAGATTCGCGGATCTAACAACATACGGTCATAAACAACCAAGAACCGTATTTCAAATATCACTACATAGCATATCAATCAATCAATATTCTTTAATAATAAAGAATTAATAATTAAATAAATTAAATTTAATTAAAAATAAATTCTCACCGCTGTTGGTTCTGAGATGAATCGAGTTTGATCAGATTTGGTGTTCGAATTCAAGACGGTTGCAGATCTGAAACATTTTGTAACACCCCGAATTTCAATTAACACTAATGGTTAGTAATTAAAGTATAATTAATCTCAGATGTGAGAATCAGGGGAAACGGGCTGCGTCATTGCGTTCGTCTCGGAAAAATACGCGAAATAGAGTCCGAGTTTGCGTAAAACGGGTACCGTATGAAAGAGATATGGACGAACGAAGTTAGGCAGAAAAACCCTAAACAGGCCAGAAATGCACTGGCGCACTTGTGAAGTGCGCCAGTACAAAAATACACTGGCGCACCTGTGAAGTGCGCCCATGTCGGGACAGGAAACCTGCACAGTTTCTAGAGAGTTCTGTGGTTGGGTGCACCAGTTTGGGGCTTGGGCTTGGTCTTAGGGCTGGTTTCTGGAAGGTTCCGAAATCTAAGGGTCCTAATCTAATTTAGGGTTAATCTAAGGGCCTAAAACACTCACCTAATCTATAAATACACCCTAAACCTACCCTAATCCATACTAAAAATAGAATTGAGGGCTACATGCCGCCAAATTAAATCTTAGAAGGAGCCTCCACTAATTTATGAAGAGGGTTGCAAGCTAATCACTCTCTAATCAACCTCTAATCCATTCTAAGCATCTTAATCTTCTTCATTTGGAGTGCAAATTGGCTAGTTGTGAGTTTCTATCACTCTAATGATCAATTGCTAAACTAAGTAGATGAGATATGATGAGATCATATGGTTTTGTTTGTGGATTAATGGGTTTTAAGTCATATGACATGATGTTAGTTTGCTAATGTATGTGGGTTATGCAAGTTTTGTGCTTTGTGATCATATGTTAATATGCAAGTTACATGTATGATAATATGCAAGTTACATGTATGATAATTATGCAAGTTGTATGTTTCTTCATATGCAAGTTTATGAGTTCATATGCAAGTATGTAACATGTTATGCAAGTTCATATGCAAGTTTATGAGTTCATATGCAAGTTATGTAACATGTTATGCAAGTTCATATGCAAGTTATGTAACATGTTATGCAAGTTCATATGCAAGTTATGTGACATATTATGCAAGTTCATATGCAAGTTATGTGACATATTATGCAAGTTCATATGCAAGTCATGTATTTGTTAATATGTAAGTTTATGTAACATGTTATGCAAGTTAATATGCAAGTTATGTGACATGTTATACAAGTTAATATGCAAGTTATGTGACATGTTATACAAGATTATATGCAAGTTATGTGACATGTTATGCAAGTTCATATGCAAGTTATGTGTTTGTTAATATGCAAGATGGCACCTTTGAAACATGTTCATACATATGCAAGTTGACACCTTTTATATGTGTTATGTCATGAGAACGAAATTACGTGGGAACGATGGGGTTAATTAAATGCATATGTTAATAAGATTGTGTGAAATTAATATAATTATGCATATTAATAAAATGATGTGAATTGGGTATGATTAAGCATACCACAAATTAAATGGACATAATTGGGAATTTACCTATTAAGTTAGGTCTACCCATATTATGGAGTTGGGAATTTACCTATTAAGTTAGGTCTACCCATACTATGGAATTGGGAATTTACCTATTTAGTTAGGTCTACCCATATTCTTAAAAATGTGTAATTAATTAGGGATAATTAATATAAATTATGAGGGTGATTAATTAGGTGTAATTAATCGACTAAGACACGAGGTTGGACTCAGTTGTAGCGTAAAACTGCCCGGACCCAACCGGCTTAACCAGTTGCTACAAATGTTAGCCCAATGTGAGAGGTCTTAGGCACAAACTAAATACGTGATTAATGTAAAGACACGAGGTTAGACTCGGTTATGACATAAGGCTGCCCGGACCCAACCGGCTTAACCAGCGGTCATAAAAGATAGTCTAATGTGAGGGGTCTTTACAAAGGTTACGTTCTTAATTAATTAAGAAACACTTAACCAAATTAGCATGTAGAGGGACATGAGGGGTTAAGTGGGTGCCTTGGGTGGCATGTGGAAATGTAGTGGTTGCCCTGGGTGGCAATAGAAAATACGATTAGAATACTTAACCAAAGTGGAACATGTAATTAAACATGATTAAAGGGTTAAGTAAGTGCCATGGGTGGCATGTGAAAATCTAGTGGGTACCTTGTATGACGATTAGAATATGATTAAATGACTTAGCCAAAATTTATAACATGTAAGTGGACATGGTTAAAGGGTTAAGTGGGATTCACTAGAAATGACAAGCTTAGGTGGGTAGCTTGTAGGGGCCCATCTCAACCAATATCCCAAACGTATCTTAGTGGGCTCGACTCAAGTCGAGGACGGGACACGCATATTGGGCTTGACTATAAGAGGCCAAAACGGGTTAGCGGTGGCAACGCAGGACCAACGGGTTTCATATGCGTGTGTGGACTCGGGCTGGTTGGTAAGTCGTTGTTGCATCGTGTAGATATAAGCCGTGCACCGTTAGTTTTATCAGGTTGCCACGTTGGGGAATGGTACACCCCACGGTGGGGCCAGCACGGGTATCTACGTTAGGGAGCCGATCGAATGGGGAGTAGTGTGTACACCTAGTGGATTGTAGGGCCCCGTGGCGTCTACTTAGTCACCTAGGGGTACGCGAGAACTATTAAGTTAATTTTATAAGTCCATGGGTGGGATCAACCTTTAAGTTAGGAATGACTGGTGTGGTGCAGTGTAGTAATTATCCTTGGGTGGGTAGATGCGTCTTTACGGTTATCTTAGTTTATCCTAAGTCTACCAAGCTGCTTAGTGTAGCCATTCATCCCCAGTCGTTACCGTATATCAGTTTATGTCTTCTCTGGTTACTTTAACGATTGTATTGTTAAAGTTATAGGACTCGCTCAGACTTATGTCTGACCCCGTTGTTTTTATCTTTTTCCCAACCCTCAGGTCCTACGGTGGATCCTAGCAGTAGTGGAGCTTGATCGGATTGCTGTTCCAGTCTTTAGGAGCTTGGATAGATGTAAAGCTCCAGTTACCCAGTTATCTTTTCTTTTGTTATGGCTATTGTATGAGAGTGGGATTATGTACTTCTTATTTTTGATGGATATTGTACTTGACTTTTATTGTGGTTTTATGATGTAACCAGACATGTTTTACTTCCGCTGTTATGAGATGATGTTTTAAATTTCAAGTACTATTTATATCTGTCTTGTTGTAATTTTTCTGTTCTATATTCACAAAAATACTCCACCGATGCTATGGCATTCCCTTAGTGAGTGATCATAGCGGGAGTGGGGTGTTACACGTGGTATCAGAGCTTAAGGTTACCAGAACAGATAAATTTTTTAGAAAAACTATTTTCTAAGAATATTTTTGAAAGGAGTATTTTCAAAAACATGTCTTTTAAGAGAAAAGTTTTTGAAAGAAAAGCATAATCCCCGATAGCCATATCTTTATCTTTCGAATTCTCCGTTTTGAATCTCTTCCTCTCTCGTTTTGAGTTTCCCCTCCGCGTATAGATGCCCTTTCTAAGATAGATAAGAATGGAAAACCACTTCAAGGGACTTAGACATTAGTCGGATTAGAAGTTGGTTCAAGAAGGAGGAGGACTGGTAGGTATCTATTGGATAGACGATGGGAGGAAGGCTCAAATAGTTGTTTGGTTAATGAAGGATGAAACCTCATTGATGGGAGGTTACGAGTGGAGAATGGGAAGAAGAAGGCGAGTAGTTATCCTTTTGGAGGAATAGGACACCTTATTAGGGTTGTCCAAAGAGGCAAGGGCAAGGTACGGAATCTTTTGGAGGGTAGTTGTATTCCCTCGCGGCTAGTGTACCAGATGGGGATAGGACCGTCTAGGTTGGATTTCTTTATTATCCGGTTCGAACTTTATTTGATTCTGACGCATCGAGTTCGTTTATCTTATCATTGTTAGTTGAGTCACTGCACTTGACACCAGTTTGGTAGATGATCCCTTAGTTGTTTCAAACCCAATTGGGGCTCCATGATGTGTTTGGGTTTGAAAGTTTCTATACTTAGCATTGAGTTTAGATGTGATGCTTTTTGGGCTTCACGGGCTACGGGATAGTTTTGGGCATGGACTGGTTATCCAGTAATGGTGCCATTCTTGATTGTGAAAGGAGAGTTGTCAGGCTTATGACCCGCTTGGGTAATACTCTCGAGATCTCTTGTAATCCCATGGAATCTGTTTTGCTAAGTTATCTTGAATCGCTCGATGCTTCGGTCGAGAGTTTGCGTTCTGTCAGAGTGGTCCGGGAATATCCGGATGTGTTTGAAGAGGTGAAGGGTTTGCCTCCGAAGCGGGAGATAGATTTCCGAATTTATTTGGTGGATAATGCCAAACCAGTGTCTTTGCCAGTGCGCCACATGGCTCCTCGTGAGAGAAGAGAACTTCATAAGCAAGTAGGGGAGTTGCTTGAGAAGGGGTTCATAAGGCGAAGTATATCGGAGTGGGGAGCTCCAGTAGTGTTTGCCACGAAGGCGGATGGGTCCCTCAGACTTTTTGTGGATTATAGAGAACTTAATAAGCTCACGAAGAAGAATAGACACCCATTACCGAGGATAGATGATCTCTTTGATCAGTTGGTTGGCGCCTCAGTGTTTTCGCAGATGGACTTAGCCACGGGGTTTCGTCAATTGAGAGTGGCTGAGGATAGTACAGAGAAGACTGCCTTTAGGACTCCGGATGGTTTTTATGAGTGGCTGGTGATGCCATTTGGTTTGACGAACGCCCCCGCATACTTTGTTGATTTAATGAGAAGGGTGTCCAGGGAGTACCTAAATAAGTTTGTGATGGTCTTTGAAAATGACATCTTGGTCTTTTCTAGGAGCTAAATGAGTTTTCGTGTGTGCTTAATAGGTTGAGCAAAGCCAGTTATGGGAAAAACGGTGGTTTTGGAGTAAGACTGGCGAGGACATCCAAAGTTGGTCAAAGGCTTAATTGTTTAGCCATTTTTACTAGTATCATCTCACGTAGGTCGTCTGAACTCGAAGGAGATATCCCTTGGGTGTTTGTCTGATATTGGTTTAGGCCTTTGGGGCTTGCACTTGGGGGATGTCAAGTTCGACTAGGATGGTCTGCGTGAGAGATGGACAGTTGTGATGATTTTGGATGGGGTAATATCCTGGTTTTCTCTAAAAGTGGTGAAGAGCATGCCTTACATCTCAGAGAAGTGTTGGAGACTCTTCGAGCACATAGTCTTAAAGCTAAATTCTCTAAATGTCATTTTTGGAGAAGAGAAGTGCGATTCTTAGGGCATGTGGTCTCTAAGGAAGGGATAGCTGTGGATCCCGCAAAGATAGTATCTATCCAGGATTGGAAAGTTCCTAGAAATGCTACCGAAGTAAGAAGTTTCTTGGGGTTGGCAGGATATTATAGGAAGTTCATCAAAGACTTCGCGAAGATATCGGCCCCATTAACCCGCTTGACGAAGAAGAATCTGGTTTTCTCATGGGACGTAGATTGTGATGATGCTTTCCGACGGTTAAAGAGAGCTTTGACCACCGCTCCAGTTTTAGTGCTTCCAGATGGGAGTAAGCCGTTTGTTGTTTATATCGATGCTTGTGGGACAGGATTAGGCGCAGTCTTGATGCAGGAGGGAAGGGTAATAGCCTATGGAGGGAGGCAATTGAGAGTGCATGAGAAGAATTACCCTACCCATGATCTAGAGTTGGCCGCAATTGTTTTCGCACTTAAGTCTTGGCGCCATTATCTTCTTGGAGAGAGATTCTAGTTGTTCACTGACCATAAATCATTGAAGTACTTATTCTCTCAGAAGGATTTAAACTTAAGACAGCAAAGGTGGATGGAGTTCTCAGCATCCTATGATTTCGAGATAGCGTATACCCCTGGCAAGGGTAACGTGGTGGCGGACGCCTTGAGTAGAAAAAGGCTATCTTTGAGTCCATTGTTCGTGGAACGGCGAAGCTTGGAGTTTCTTTCTTTGTTCGACTTCAGACCTTCTGTTGACTTTGTACCTGGTTTGTTAGCATCCTTGGAGATTAGACCTACTCTTTTGGGACGGATTGGCGAGGCTCAGCGAGACGACCCACAGTTGGTTGAGTTGGTAGAGAAGCTTAAAAGGAGGGAGTCGTCCAGTCATTTGGGTAGATACACCATAGATGATAAAGGATGGTTGCATAGAGACGGTAGACTTTGTGTACCGCAAGATGAGGGTTTGAAGAAGGCTATTTTGGATGATGCACATCGTTCAAGGATGACTATTCATCCCGGTGGAGACAAAATGTACCAAGACATGAAGAGAGTTTTCTTCTGGGCCGGTATGAAGAAAGATGTGGCCGAGTATGTGGCTAGATGCTTAGTGTGCCAACAAGTTAAAGCGGAGCAAAGGAAACCCGGTGGGTTGCTACACCCATTGGAAGTTCCGCAATGGAAGTGGGATAGTGTCTCGATGGATTTCATCGATGGGTTACCGAGATCGAGGAAGGGCAATACGGGAATTTGGGTTGTGGTAGACAGACTTACCAAGAGTGCCCATTTTATACCCGTGAAGAGTAGGAGGACCGCTCCATGGCTTGCTTCAGTCTATGTTAGAGAGATTGTTAGATTGCATGGTGTACCATCCAGCATTGTGAGTGATCGAGATCCTATCTTCACTAGTGAGTTTTGGAGAAGTTTGCAAGAGGCGGTAGGGACTCAGTTGTGTTTGAGCACCGCATATCATCCTCAGACGGACGGTCAGACCGAGAGGGTGAACCGTATCTTAGAATATCTCTTGAGGCTTTGTATCTTGGATTTTGGAGGTACATGGGAAGAACATCTTCCTTTGGTGGAGTTCGCATACAATAACAGCTTTCAGTCTAGTATTGGCATGGCACCTTTCGAAGCTCTTTATGGAAGGCCTTGTCGATCTCCTACATGTTGGTGGGAATCTACGGATAAGATCTTGCTTGGGCCAGATATGGTTAGAGAGACTTCAGAGAAGATTGATTTGATTCGAAGAAGGATGAAGGCAGCGCAAGATAGACAGAAATCTTATGCGGATCGGAGAAGGACGGATCTTGAGTTTGAGGTTGGGGACATGGTTTTTGTCAAAGTATCTCCGTTGAGAAATGTTGTTCGCTTTGGGTCCGTTGGGAAGTTAGCACCGAGGTTTGTTGGGCCGTTTCCTATTAAGGAAAGGATTGGACGGATGGCATATAGGGTGGAGTTGCCCGACAGACTTAGTGGTGTTCATGATGTATTCCATGTATCACATTTGAGGAAGTGCTTACATGAGACCGCAGAGGTGATAGAGCCGAGCTTGCTTAGAGATGTAGAGGTAGAGCGTGATGCGACGATTCGACGAGCTCCTACTCGCATCCTTGGGTCAGAAACTAGGAAGTTGAGGAACAGAGAAGTTCAGCTAGTTAAAGTGCAATGGGGAGATGACGAAAGCAATGCTACTTGGGAGACGGAAGCAAAGATGCGTTCTTTGTACCCATTTCTTTTTGAGAGTATGTCTTTTAACTTCTCCTTTATCGCTTGTCTAGTACTCATCTTATCTTTAGTATATCCTCTCGCTAGTACCTATGACCTTTAGATAGGGTAAAACCTATGGTTGAAACATGTGTTTGAAACATGTTATGGTTGATGGATGCATGTGGATGCAATTGTTTGCTAGTGGTTGCTCGTGGATACATATACACACACATTAGGCACTAGATCGGCTCAGTCACTTCATGTTGCATATCGCATAAATGGATGTGGTAGTTAGATTGATGGATGTATCATGGCTGTGTTATCATGTGGATGATGCATTTTTGTGTATGGTTGTGCACGCATATAGAAATTGTATGTGTCAATAGGGTTTCGCATACATATTGGATGCATGGCACTATCATGGTTTGCATTAAGGAGGTCGACTGAATCAGTTGACCGCCTGATTTTGCATTAGTATACGGACATATACACACACTTTCTGCATATGTTCATACATCATTAGAAGTTTCTAAGGATAATGGTTGCTTGTGGTTGATGGTTTAGTAGATGGTTGTTTGGTTGGTAGGATACGTTCTTCTTGACTTAGAGATTTCGAGGACGAAATCCTTTAAGTAGGGGAGAATGTAACACCCCGAATTTCAATTAACACTAATGGTTAGTAATTAAAGTATAATTAATCTCAGATGTGAGAATCAGGGGAAACGGGCTGCGTCATTGCGTTCGTCTCGGAAAAATACGCGAAATAGAGTCCGAGTTTGCGTAAAACGGGTACCGTATGAAAGAGATATGGACGAACGAAGTTAGGCAGAAAACCCTAAACAGGCCAGAAATGCACTGGCGCACTTGTGAAGTGCGCCAGTACAAAATTACACTGGCGCACCTGTGAAGTGCGCCCATGTCGGGACAGGAAACCTGCACAGTTTCTAGAGAGTTCTGTGGTTGGGTGCACCAGTTTGGGGCTTGGGCTTGGTCTTAGGGCTGGTTTCTGGAAGGTTCCGAAATCTAAGGGTCCTAATCTAATTTAGGGTTAATCTAAGGGCCTAAAACACTCACCTAATCTATAAATACACCCTAAACCTACCCTAATCCATACTAAAAATAGAATTGAGGGCTACATGCCGCCAAATTAAATCTTAGAAGGAGCCTCCACTAATTTATGAAGAGGGTTGCAAGCTAATCACTCTCTAATCAACCTCTAATCCATTCTAAGCATCTTAATCTTCTTCATTTGGAGTGCAAATTGGCTAGTTGTGAGTTTCTATCACTCTAATGATCAATTGCTAAACTAAGTAGATGAGATATGATGAGATCATATGGTTTTGTTTGTGGATTAATGGGTTTTAAGTCATATGACATGATGTTAGTTTGCTAATGTATGTGGGTTATGCAAGTTTTGTGCTTTGTGATCATATGTTAATATGCAAGTTACATGTATGATAATATGCAAGTTACATGTATGATAATTATGCAAGTTGTATGTTTCTTCATATGCAAGTTTATGAGTTCATATGCAAGTATGTAACATGTTATGCAAGTTCATATGCAAGTTTATGAGTTCATATGCAAGTTATGTAACATGTTATGCAAGTTCATATGCAAGTTATGTAACATGTTATGCAAGTTCATATGCAAGTTATGTGACATATTATGCAAGTTCATATGCAAGTTATGTGACATATTATGCAAGTTCATATGCAAGTCATGTATTTGTTAATATGTAAGTTTATGTAACATGTTATGCAAGTTAATATGCAAGTTATGTGACATGTTATACAAGTTAATATGCAAGTTATGTGACATGTTATACAAGATTATATGCAAGTTATGTGACATGTTATGCAAGTTCATATGCAAGTTATGTGTTTGTTAATATGCAAGATGGCACCTTTGAAACATGTTATACATATGCAAGTTGACACCTTTTATATGTGTTATGTCATGAGAACGAAATTACGTGGGAACGATGGGGTTAATTAAATGCATATGTTAATAAGATTGTGTGAAATTAATATAATTATGCATATTAATAAAATGATGTGAATTGGGTATGATTAAGCATACCACAAATTAAATGGACATAATTGGGAATTTACCTATTAAGTTAGGTCTACCCATATTATGGAGTTGGGAATTTACCTATTAAGTTAGGTCTACCCATACTATGGAATTGGGAATTTACCTATTTAGTTAGGTCTACCCATATTCTTAAAAATGTGTAATTAATTAGGGATAATTAATATAAATTATGAGGGTGATTAATTAGGTGTAATTAATCGACTAAGACACGAGGTTGGACTCAGTTGTAGCGTAAAACTGCCCGGACCCAACCGGCTTAACCAGTTGCTACAAATGTTAGCCCAATGTGAGAGGTCTTAGGCACAAACTAAATACGTGATTAATGTAAAGACACGAGGTTAGACTCGGTTATGACATAAGGCTGCCCGGACCCAACCGGCTTAACCAGCGGTCATAAAAGATAGTCTAATGTGAGGGGTCTTTACAAAGGTTACGTTCTTAATTAATTAAGAAACACTTAACCAAATTAGCATGTAGAGGGACATGAGGGGTTAAGTGGGTGCCTTGGGTGGCATGTGGAAATGTAGTGGTTGCCCTGGGTGGCAATAGAAAATACGATTAGAATACTTAACCAAAGTGGAACATGTAATTAAACATGATTAAAGGGTTAAGTAAGTGCCATGGGTGGCATGTGCAAATCTAGTGGGTACCTTGTATGACGATTAGAATATGATTAAATGACTTAGCCAAAATTTATAACATGTAAGTGGACATGGTTAAAGGGTTAAGTGGGATTCACTAGAAATGACAAGCTTAGGTGGGTAGCTTGTGGGGGCCCATCTCAACCAATATCCCAAACGTATCTTAGTGGGCTCGACTCAAGTCGAGGACGGGACACGCATATTGGGCTTGACTATAAGAGGCCAAAACGGGTTAGCGGTGGCAACGCAGGACCAACGGGTTTCATATGCGTGTGTGGACTCGGGCTGGTTGGTAAGTCGTTGTTGCATCGTGTAGATATAAGCCGTGCACCGTTAGTTTTATCAGGTTGCCACGTTGGGGAATGGTACACCCCACGGTGGGGCCAGCACGGGTATCTACGTTAGGGAGCCGATCGAATGGGGAGTAGTGTGTACACCTAGTGGATTGTAGGGCCCCGTGGCGTCTACTTAGTCACCTAGGGGTACGCGAGAACTATTAAGTTAATTTTATAAGTCCATGGGTGGGATCAACCTTTAAGTTAGGAATGACTGGTGTGGTGCAGTGTAGTAATTATCCTTGGGTGGGTAGATGCGTCTTTACGGTTATCTTAGTTTATCCTAAGTCTACCAAGCTGCTTAGTGTAGCCATTCATCCCCAGTCGTTACCGTATATCAGTTTATGTCTTCTCTGGTTACTTTAACGATTGTATTGTTAAAGTTATAGGACTCACTCAGACTTATGTCCGACCCCGTTATTTTTATCTTTTTCCCAACCCTCAGGTCCTACGGTGGATCCTAGCAGTAGTGGAGCTTGATCGGATTGCTGTTCCAGTCTTTAGGAGCTTGGATAGATGTAAAGCTCCAGTTACCCAGTTATCTTTTCTTTTGTTATGGCTATTGTATGAGAGTGGGATTATGTACTTCTTATTTTTGATGGATATTGTACTTGACTTTTATTGTGGTTTTATGATGTAACCAGACATGTTTTACTTCCGCTGTTATGAGATGATGTTTTAAATTTCAAGTACTATTTATATCTGTCTTGTTGTAATTTTTCTGTTCTATATTCACAAAAATACTCCACCGATGCTATGGCATTCCCTTAGTGAGTGATCATAGCGGGAGTGGGGTGTTACACATTTCCAATGCAAATTCAAAGGAAAAATCAAAATCAGGCCTTTAACAACTGCTGCAGCAACGCTTAAAAGCGTGGGGAAATCTGAAATGAATTTACCTTAGAACGTTCAAAACTTCAAATTCGATTTTCTGGAGTTGTAGTTGACGAAACGACGAGCCGTTTGTTGGAGAAGGACCGACTACGAGAGAGCTATGCAAGGCCAGAAGGTGGCGAGGTGCGGCGGCGGCGTGGGGCCCAGGGGAGGCTGCGACCGGCGGCACTTTGAGGTGGCGGGGCGGTTTCGTCGAGGCACGGGGACGGATGCTCCTTATCTAGAATCGAAGAGCTCGCGAAGAGCTTCGAAATGAGTACTCACACGCTAAATTTCGTTGAGAAATGGAGGAGAAATCGAAGTTCAAAGAATTGAACACTAATGGGTTCAGCGGTGGAATAATGCGGCTGGAGAAGAAGGAGAGAACCCGATTTTGCTTTATATAATATTATATTAGGGTATTTTAATCATTATTTAATTGGCCCGCTTAAGCCCGTTTTGGTCCAAACTCCGATTTAGGCCTGCTTACTGTCGTTCTTAAGGTTTTGAGGCCTTCTGAACGCAATGGAACATGTTACAGGACCCAATTCCAAAATTTATTATGAGTTTTGGAATATTTATATTATTTTGTTAATATTTTAATGTATACCGTACATGAAAATTCACCGAGGTCACAAATTAACTTCAAAAATTCTCGAAAAATATATTTAGCTATGTTTTGATGCGGTGGACCTATGAAAATTAATTTCGTTCAATTCTGAGCCCGTATGAATTTTTAAAGTCAAAAATTTGCTCGTTTACACTGAAAAATCAATTATAATCATATTTTAATTCTAAAAATTACCAAAAAATCATTTTTTGCTTTTTTTTGTTGATACGAATCCAACAAAATTTATTTCGTTGAATTCTGAGACTTTTTGAAAAATGGCTATTTTTAAGGCCAGTATATTTAATATTAAAAATACAATTTTAAACAAATAATTTTCGAAACTCGAAATATATAAGTGTTTACTATTTTTCAATGCAGAAACATCATTTCGAACTCAATGGAAGTGGTTTCGAGTCGAAATTCCTTTATATGCAAAAAGTAGCATTATTGACCTATGCAAATTACCTAGCGGCCTTTCTAAAAATTGAATTGGCCATAACTTTTGATTTCCGCTATGAAATTTCGATTTTTCGGATTCGTTGGAAAGATATTTTTAAATAGATTCTAATAATTTTGGTTTCACTAAAATCCGTTAAATTTTGCGTCCTATACGGTCAGTCAAAGTTCAAGTTTGACTTTTCAAACTACCGCGCTATTTCTAATTTTTTTTATAATTAAAATTAATTTATTCATTCTAACTTCGATTTGAACCAAATTTTTGATCATTATTATAATAAAATAGATTATTCTAAATATCAAAACTCTTTTAAAATCACTTAAAATAAATTTTAAATTGGCCCCAAAATTCAGGGTTGTTACAAGACCTACATTGGAGTGTACATACATGGAAGATGCTTTTGGAACTACCGAGCTTGGCCGACGGCATGTGTCATTGGGAAATCAAGTTCAAGTAAGTATTTATTCTAGTTTGACCATATTAAAAAATATGATGAACTGAATAGGTTGTACCAAAAAATATATAACAAAGGACGTTATTTGTACAAAGTCATGGTGAATTGCTTCAAGAAATGCTCTAAAAAGCTGATTAATATCCTTTTTGAACCTTCTATCATGTTAGATATATTACTGCGTTAAGCCGACTATAATGTTAGCAGCCTAGCACAAATAAGTTGTCGGTGTTAGAAATTCTAGACAAACCTAGATCCATGTGAGCCGAAGTCAACACTAATAAATTTGTTAACTGTTAAAAGTAGAATCAACTCGTGAAATAACGACAGTGATAAAATTAATTTTACAACAGTTTTAAAACAACGATGAAAAATCAAATCCAAATTTATGTTTTAAACCATAAGTTATTAATGCATTTGTTATATAGTACATAATAGTCGGTATCCCGGAAAAACTGCTCTTGTTAGAAAATTTGGTAGTCGTAAGTTTATATGCAAATGTGTACATTTGTATAAAACATTTGCAATGAATACTGTGGTTGTGAAGGAATACTGTGGATAACTGTGCGGTTGTGAAGAAAATGATGGAGCAGTGAGCAGGAGGGTGAGCAAGAGGGGATAACTGTGCGGTTGTGAAGGAATACTTGCTACCATTAATTAATTTCTCTAAATTGGAATTCTGTTCCAAAAAAATATGAAGTCTCAGAAAAAAATATCTTTCTTTCCTCACTAGGACAAAATATATGTATATCCTTGAGAAATTATATTCCCCATAAACGAATAAAATCGATCCATTGAGCAAACGTCCCTCTGTCTTTACCAAATAATCTCATCTTATACCCACCAAATAGAGCACCATTGTCAAAAGAGAAGCAATAGTTAAATCAAATTTTTCTTGCGGCAATCGATCTAGCCACTTTGTTCATTATGTTCGTGTCTTTGGTCATGGTATTTATTGGTTGTCTATATGCTTTAAATGGAATATACTTGTGAATCCTAATCAAAGAACAATTTAAACCTGAACTTCAGCTTAGTTATGAAATGGAGCTTCAGCCGAGTATAAAAGTTGAGCTTCAGTTCAGTAATACAACCAGCTTAAGCTTAGTTTAAACTAAGCTTTAATTCATTTTAAACCGAGCTGAACTCAATTGTAAAACCGAGCTTGCTCAGTTTGAACTTCACCTATAGTGTTTTGTTGGGTATGAACAAATATACCCAACAAAAAATGAAAAATGAATAAATACTAATATATTAAAGGTCAACAAACAAATTAAAGGTGGAAAACGATATAGGAAGAAACTCATGCTATGCACACGGAGCTATTCTATAGACATTTTTTATTGATGAGTTGTTTGCCTTTTTGATAATTTTGAAGAAAATAAAGTACATGTTTGTTTGCTTAAATATCTGGTTCCAAAACATAATCGTGTGGAAATTTTAGTAATGGATGAATTTACGATTAGTAGAAGAAATACATCTGAATATGGTAACTATCGAGAAAGTTCACTCTACTGTATCACGTGATAAAAATTAATGCAATCACCACGTAACTGAGAGGTAGGAAATGAAGACAAATGATGTAAAATGTTGTCATTATATTGCTTTTTAATTTAATGCAGATAATTAGATCGACGTCAACTATTGTGATGATCGATAACACAATAAAATTCATGAAAAAAATATTAGACAAGTTTGTGTTGACAGTTTGTGTTGGCTGTAGAAGGTTGCGGAGTTGATGCTGAGGATTGATGTTGATGTTCTTGAGCAGTGATGGTATTGTGAAGGTAGATGGAATTGGTAATGTGAAGGTGGTATTTGAGATAGGAAGTGTGGGAGTGTGTGTAAGAGGAGTGAAGGTTTTTGTAGTGTATGGGTTGGGGACGAGGCAATCAAGTGTTTTTGGATTGTCTGGATTTGTAGTTGTGGAGTGAACTGTTTGAAGTTTTTTATTTGTAGTTGTGGTGCACAGGCAAGTGAAAGGATGGGTCTGTTTTGGTGGAATTTGAAAATAAGTTTGAATTTAAGTTAGGATTGCTTTTCAGATGTGCAACTGCTAGAATCACAATTGTTTAATGTTGTGCGTTCAAATCTTGTAAACTTACTTAGGAACTCTTAGTTTTACATACTTCTAAATCTTTAAAGTGAAGATAAAATTTAATTAACTAATTAAAATTTATAAAAAATGGTTTGCGTATGTGATCTTAGTTCAAACCAGGCTTGATCAAAACCAAAGAATATTTTATCAAACCAAATCTGAAAGCGGATAATATCAAATAGTACGACTATAGTGAAAATTAATGGAAGAGGTAAAAGACCTAAGTTGCAAAAAAATTGAAGAGGCTGTAAATAAACATAGCCACTGCTGCCGAAAGCTCGAACTTCGAGAATTCAGCGACAAATATGTCATCAGATCTCTTGATCCTGCGTCACTAATGCGTTGATCGCAATTCTGATTCACCAGAAACAGGATAATACATGAGACAGAGCAGGAATAGTCTGAACAATCAAACTAAATTGCCCCTTGATTTGTACAGTATTTTAGTCATTATACCATCACTCATATTTCTACAAGATTTGACAAAGCAGATCCTGGGTCATTAATGCGTTGACCGTCACTAATGCATGAGATCTCTTGATCTCTTGATCTGGGACCGTCACTAATGCGTTGATCGCAATCCTGCATCATCAGATCTCTTGATCTGAGACAAAGCAGGATAATACATGAGACAGACAGCAATTCTGATTCACTCATATTTCTACATTCCCTATTTTAGTCACTATACCATCACTCTTTGGGAACCGTAGTGGTTAGAGAATAGACTTGACAATAGGGTCTTATGGGGACTGTGTATGACAACCAAATTAGATTCATATCCCACACAACAGTTGGATACAAACTATATACATGCAGGCATCTTATGTGATAAATCAATCAAAAACAGATGATAATCGACATAAAAAGAAAAACGCAGAAAAGATGATGGTAGTTGCAAATTTGTATGCATGACGGCATGAGGTATGACTTCAAGCATATTATAAAAGAAGACTGGACATTGGTATAATTTGTACAGCATGGCCAGACATGCATGTAATAAATTTGAGTGTATGATGTAGGCACCATACCGCATGGCCTGCAACCATGTTGAGAGAAAGAAAATAGAGAGATAAAGAGATGAATGAATTGTACTGAATAATTCTCGTGAAGTTTGAATTGCAAAAAAGAATATTTATAGGCTTAAAACAACAGTTGATACAAGTTGTTGTTTTGAGCTTCAAGCAACTGTACCTATTTTATTTGCTGATTATCTTATTTGGTGTTTTGTAGACGATTGCATAGGAACACATGGGAACACCATATTTTAAATGCACCATACGTATCGTCATAACGTACAATATCGTCCGAATGTTATTTGAATGTTATTTGATAATTCATGACAAATACTTATTGATGATTTTTTGAATGTGTTTAAAGGTAATTATCTTTTCCGGAGTAAAGACCATCATCAACAATGGACGTGACTTAAATTGTTATATGTATTATGATATTAGTCGGTACTTAAGTAAAACTCTTTGGGAATGCTTGTGGTATGTGAACTTGTTTATTTTGTCAAACAACTATTATGTAAATGGGTATGGATAGTACTTATGTAATTAACATGTTATCAATTATTTGAATATATTGACTTTATGATTGGTTCATTGTTGGGTTGAATATGATAATTATATGATTGTTGCCGATTTTGGCAATACTATTACAAAGCTGGTTACTGGAAATAATGTAAGCCATTGGCAGTATATAGTAGCATTTCAAAATTGCTACAAAACAATCAATACATTTCGGCAGCATTTCTGAAATGCTACTGAAACAAATGTAAAATATTATATGAATTTATAGTGGCATAAAATAAATGCAACAAAAAGTTTTTAGTTACATAAAATAAACGCTGCAGAAAATCAAAGAAATGGACCAATCAAAAACACAACCAAAAAATGTAAGTTTTGGTTGGATTTTTTAAACGCTGCAGAAAATTTTTGGTTGCTTTAGTTTGGCAGTGTTAATGGAAACGCAATAGAAAAAACAGACTTTTAGTTGCGGGACCTGTAGTAGCGTTCTCTAAAACGCTGTTAAAGGCTTTGGCAGCATTTTTTAAACGCTGCTAAAGGCATTTTCTGGTGTAGTGATTCAAATTGTCTTTGTTTCTCAATCTCGAAATTCTTGAAATTCTCAATTTCTTTTTCTAGTACATTTAGAACTAATTCAATTTTCTGCAAACTCTCTTGTTCAAAATTTTTATGATTGGAATTAATCTCAACCAACTCCTTTTGCAAAGTATCATTCTTATGAATTAGCTCATCCTCATTTTTCTTTAAAGCCATAATTTCATCTTCAAGTTTTAGACGATTTTCCTTGAGATGAGCTAAATCAGTTTTCAATTTTATACAAATTTTGCAATTGAAGTTATCAAGTTTTAATTTCAACATATTATTTTTGCGAGTCAACTCATAATTTCCGGATTTTAGAAGTTTATTTTTCTGTTGGAGATTTTTAACAGATTTGGTTAAATCAACACAAAAATGAACCAGATCTTCATATGAAAAATTTCTTATTTCATTGTCTGTTGAATCTTCATCACTATCATCATCTGATTCTTCATCGGTAACTCTTGTTAAGCACAGCTCAGAGACTGAGTTGGCACTTTGGGGTTTTGAGCAGTTGTCCTCTTTTCCACACAACGAATCGAGAGTTTTCCATATATCCTGCGCAGTTAAACAATGAGAGATAAATTTCAATTGATCACTACTAAGATAGGAAAAAATAATATGCATAGCATGAGCATTGAAAGCCTTATTCGATAAGCATATCTCCCGTATTTTCAATAATATTCCAATATTCAAAATTAACAGATTTTAAATAGAATTTCATTTTTGATTTACAAATTAAAAAATCTGTTCCATTGAAAATAATTGGAACATCACTGGACTGACTCTCAGTAGGGTGACAACTAGGGAACACCATCTCTAGAGTTAATAAATTACCAGGCTCTGATGCCACTAGTTGGATCTAGATTAACCCTAGAGGGGGGTGAATAGGGTTTGTTAGATTTCAAAGAGATATTAAAAATTATCAGATCACAGAACACAGCAGAAATAAAATGCAGAAAGTAAATAACACGCAGAAATACCCAACTTCGGCAAAATCCTGCCTATTGCTGCATTCCTAAGGTTTCTACTAGGTAATAAAACAGATCCCGCTTATAAGACCATGTAAACTCGTGAACCCGATCCTAATCCTACGCTCAAAACTTAGACTGATCTATATCCTCTAGATCAGATTTCTCCATATTACAACCCCTTAACCCTAGTTTTTACAGACTCTACTAAACTGCTAGTTAAATCCCTAACTAGATCATCTAGTTTGACAAAACTATAAAACAATGAAAGATTTACAAATAAAAACAATACAAACAAATTAAAACAATTAAATACCCCCTTTAATAATTAAGTCCAAAGCCCGGCCCATTCTCTTATTCAAATCCAATTTCCTTGATATTGCTTTGTTCAAAATAATGTCGGCCAATGCTCTAAAATAAATTAGGGTTTCTCTTGAATCTCTCAAATCAAATTGCGATTGATATGTTCTTCTGAAAATAACTCTTTGATGCTCGTATTTATTGTTGCTCTTGGTCGATTTGATTTGGGCTATCTGTTGTGGTCGTAAATCAGTGTGTATTTAATTTGATTTCTCTGTTGTTCTTTGAAATGGTGCTTTTTTCCAATTTAATAGCCGATGATGAAATGGTGATTTATATAGGATTATGAAATCCTAGAAATGCTCTGATTTCAGATAAATGACTTGGCCTGATTTGTGTGGATTTCTCTTTTGGTTTCCACGATTGAATTTGAATTTGTTGCCTTAGTAAAATTGTGAAAATTGATTGATGAATGCAGTCGACTTTATGAACCAATATGAATTTGAAAATGATATTTTATTTTAAAAATAATATTCGCCCCCATTTAAAATGATTATTCCCCTTGATTGACTCGGCTTTGAATTGAAATTGAATTTGGGAATAAATTATTTGTTGTCCCTTGTCTCTTGCCAAAAACATGCTTGTTAATTTTCTTCAATTAACACTTGCCAAAAATGATACATGAATTTCTAGAAATAGTTTGAAATGTTGCATACATATTTTTAGAAATCATTTTCAGACCAATTTAAAAAAGGATGATTTCTGAATTTGCCAAACATGATGCATGATTTTGGTTCCCTTTTTATTCTTTGATGTCGAATGCTTGGCCATGATTACTTGCCATAAAAAGTTACTGTGATTTCTTCCATGATTGAATAAATGACGGATAATTCATTGCTGATTTCTAGAAAGATATTTATCACTTGAATACTTGAGAAATTGCAGGATAGTCACTGCATGATTTCTTACCCAATAGATGAACACTGATTTCTTTACATCACTATGGCCATCATTATGTGTGTGTGTGTGCTTGAGTCGATGCATGCATGAAGTGTTGACTGTAAATCTATGTTGCTTGCCTCTTCTTGTATATGAAAGTAACACCGTGCTACTTTGTTTCATGTGCGTATGTAACCATGTAGTTACACCAATGTATTTGTGTCAGATAACCTATTGGTTTGACCTGCTTTTGTGGACTGTCTTGACTTTACTATGTTGCACTTTCACCCATACCGGCTTGTCTTTACACAATTTAAAAGTTGGTGACATCTTGATTCACTCTGACTTGCTACTGTGTAGATATGTATGACAGTTGGCTTTGTCTTTATTCCATGTTGATTCATGGACCATTTTGTTTTGCTTTGATGCAACATACATTGTCCTGTTGACATCCTGAGTTGTTTCACTTTGCATTTGGACCTGCCATGAACATGTGTTCACTGTTTTTGCTAAAATGAAATTTTGCACTTGCTTGTTCCATGCATGCTGAAGATTGTTTGTGGCACTATCTTGGTTTTTCTGTTGACCTGTTTTGTGCATGGCTCGACCATGCTCTTGATCTCTACTTTCTTGAGCTCGACACTGTGTTGACTGTATGTATACATATATGTATATATACACGTATGTGTGTATATATATATATATGTGTGTGTGTGTGTGTATGGATATTTTAAATGAATATTTATCAGTAGACCGCTGCACTGTGTTGAGGCTGTTCAGAATCAGCTAAATAGGACGTTGGTTCTGATCAGCAGACCAGTGTAGTGTGTTGAGGCTGATCTGCGGGTACTAGAGTATACAGTCTGACTTGTGGTATTTATAGTGTATCACTGTGAATATCACAAACTGTCCAGATACAGATGGATAAATCAGATTAAGTCATGAAAAATGATGATAAACACACCGAAATCTAAGGCAAATAAAATTTAAAATTAAATATGTATTTGCTAGAATTTAAAATATCATTTCTGTTCCAGATACTCTCTCCGTGTGTGTGCGTTTCTGTATGTGACAAGTAAGGATGACTGGACTGACTGAACGCTATGAAGACAGAAGACCGTGTTAGTGTGTCAGTGAGTGTATGTACCAGTGAGTGTTTGTATATCTGTCAATGTGTCTATATAACTGAGTGTATAAGTGTTGTAGTGGGGAGCTGATATGTAAATTAAAGGTGTATGCAATGTGATGTATTACTTAGATAAACAAATGGTGGAGTTATAGAATTTGTACTATTGAAATGCTTGAATTAAAATACAGTTTGAATATTTGAATTTGTGTACAGTTATATTCTATTTAAATATAATTATTATATTCCTGTGTGTGGTGTAGTATAACAGTACAATAACAAACACATTTATAATAATATATATTTGGTTGTTATCATCAAACAAAAATCATATAATTGTTATATGTAACAACGTTATATACAACAAAAAGCACCTATAGAAGCCATTGGAAATATTCGTTTTACATTAAGTACCAGTTTTCATTTATTTTTATAGGACACTCTTTATGTTCCAACAGGTTCTCTTAATTTGATTTCCTGACTGAACTTGATTTTTATGGGTTTTCTTCATTTACTAGTGATGGATGTTTTAAGTTGTTTAGAAACAATGAATTAGTGGGTTCTGGAATTCTAGTTAATGGTTTATATCAAAGAACTCTTGATAATTCATTTTCTGAATCACTTAATGTAACCTTGCATTCTAAAATGGGTTTGAAACGTAGTAAGGAAAGTGAGGGTTCTTCATTCTTGTGGCATAAAAGACTCTATCATGTACCCAAAGAAAGAGTTAACTCATTAGTGAAAGAAGGAATTCTTCCAATTCTTGATTTCGCTGATTTTGCGGTTTGCGAAGATTGCATTAAGGGTAAGCAAACTAAACATACCAAGAAAGGATCCACAAGAAGTATTAAACTGCTTGAAATTATTCATACAAACATATGCGGACCTTTCGATTATCCATCTTTTGGTGGAAACATATATTTCATTACCTTCATCGACGATTACTCAAGCTATTATTATCTTTACCCTTTACATGATAAATCTCAATTTGTAAATGCTGTTTAATCCTACATTACTGAGTTTGAGAGAAAATTAGGTAAAAAGGTAAATATCATTAGGGATGATAGATGTGGTGAATATTATGGAAAGTATGATGAGTCGGGACAACACCTTGCCCTTTTGCTAAACTTCTTGAAAAATTTGGAATTCTTCCTCAGTACACAATGCCTGGTTCACCATGGATGAATGGTGTTGCTGAGAGATGTAATTGTACACTTTAAGAGATGGTTAGGAGTATAATGAGTAATTCAAACTTACCCATATTGTTGTGGATGTATGCCCTTATGACTGCTGAATATATCTTGAACCGGGTTCCCAGTAAAGTTGTCCTTAAAACACCTTTTGGGATGTGGAAAGGATGGAAACCCAGCTTAAGAAATTTATGTGTTTGGGGATGTCCAGAAGAGGGACACATTTATAGTCCACATGAGAAGAAACTGGATTCAAAAACCATTAGTGGTTTTTTTATTGGATATCCAGAAAGATCAAAAGAGTATAAGTTTTATTGTCTGAATCATAGCACTAGAATTATAGAAACCGGTAATTCTAAATTCCTTGAGATTGGCGAAGTCAGTAGGATTGATCCAGTAAGAGAAGTGGTTATCAGAGAGATTCAGGCACCTATACCAATTCCTTTTCCTAGAAATTTGACTGACATTATTCTACCTAATGTCGTTGGCCTAGCCAATAATGTAGAACCAATTGTCAATGATCATGCACTTCATCATGAGCCTGTCGCCATTGAACCGAATGTGAATACAGCACCTGAGGTAGCATTAAGTTGGTCCACTAGACCACGAAGATTAGCTATTTCAGATGATTATATGTTATACTTGCAAGAATGTGAATTTAACATGGGATTGGAAAAAGATCCGACTACGTATTCACAAGCCATGAAAAGTGAAGATCTTGAGAAATGGATTGATTCCATGTTTGAAGAGATGAAATCTATGGCTGCAAATAAAGTTTGAGAGTTGGTCGATTTACCAGAAGGATATAAGAAAGTCGGTTGTAAATGGGTCTATAAGACTAAACATGACTCTCTTATAGAAAATCGAATGACATATAGCTAGATTTGTGGCTAATAGGTTCCATCAAAAAAGGGTATTAATTTCAAAGAAGGATTCTTTACGAATTATCATGGCTTTAGAAGTTCATTTTGACTTAGAGTTACATCAAATGATGTGAAAATGGCTTTTCTGAATGGGAGTTTAGAAGAAGAAATCTATACGGCTCAGCTAGAAGGCTTCAATACAGATGGAAAGGAAAACATGGTTTGTTTGTTAAAAAGATCAATATATGTTCTAAAGCAAGCTTCTCGGAGATGGTACCTTAAGTTTCATGATACCATTACCTCCTTTGGGTTCATTGAAAACATGGTTGATCAGTGCATATACCTGAAGATTAGTAGAAGTAAGTTTGCATTGCTAGTTCTATATGTTGATGATATCTTGATAGCAAGTAGTGATCTTGGCTTATTACGGGAAAACAAGGAAATTCTTTCTCAAAACATTGAAATGAAAGATATGAAAGACGCTACTTATGTGATTGGGATAGAAATATTCCGTGACAGATCACGTAGGATTTTAGGACTATCTCAAAACACCTATATCACAAAAATTTTGGAAAATTTTGGCATGGCGTCATGTGATCCTAATGCTACTCCAATTCAGAAGGGGGAGGGGGGGGGGGGGTAAATTCAGTTTAAGTCAATGTTCTCAAACTAAGTTTGAACGTGATCAAATGAGAGACTATACTTATTCATCTCTTGTAGGAAGTTTGGGATATATACAGGTATGCAGTAAACCAGACATCAGTTTTGCAGTTGGCATGCTAAGTCGCTCTAAAGCAATCTAGGCATCGATCATTAGAAAGCTGCAAAGAAAGTGTTGAGGTACTTACAAGAAACAAAGAAACTTATGCTCACATTTAGGGTTGTTTATCACCTTGAAGTAACTGGATACACGAATTCAGATTTTGGTGGATGTGTGGACACTAGGAATAGCACTTTTGGTTATGCATTCATGTTAGCTGGTGGTGCTGTCTCATGGAGAAGTGCCAAACAATCCATTATAGAATCATCCACTATGAAGGTCGAATTCGTAGTATACTTTGAGGCTACAATTTAAGCATTATGGTTGCGAAATTTCATTTTAGGGTTTACAATCATGGATTCTATTACTATACCGCTAAGAATTTATTGTGATAACACCGCAGCTGTATTATTTTCACAGAACGATAAGTATTCTAAGTGTATAAAGCACATGGAGATAAAATACTTATCAGTCAAGGATGAAGTTCGAAAGAAAAGAGTGTTAATCGAGCACATCAATACTTATGCTAATATAGCAGATCTTGTCAATTGAGCACATCAATACTTGTGCTAATATAGCAGATCCATTAACTAAGGGGTTACCTCCTAAGACAATTAAGCAGCATGCTGAAGCAATGGGTCTTGAGAGTAACCAATAATATTGCTCTTCTTATTTATGAATTTGTGTATTGATGAGTGCTTATATCATGACACTTTTTAAGTATACATTATTGCAACTTCTGAAATTTTCTGTTTTATATTATGGATCTTTATGTTTATGTACATATCAAAGTAATACATGATAACATAACTAGTCTTTCATCAAGACATGAATTGGGACCATTATGGTTACTTCTACTTATACAGACTTAATTGTTTTGATTGTCAGCTAGTGAGTGATACATGGAAGGGACTACGTTCTTTAATTATTGTAGAACCGCCATGTTCCTAATTAATGATTCATATCGACTAAGTGTAATTAAGATAAACTTATCAAAAATATTATTCATCATTTATACGTCCCTTATGTTTGTTCCTATATGACCATTCATGCATTTATCATATGGACCAAGTGGGAGAATGTAAGAATTTTTATACATCTCATTATGTGGTCCATATAACGAATATAGAATTATCAATTTAATATTAAATGTCATTATGTTGTCATTTATGGAGTCCGTTGATTTGATAGGATAAGATTGAAATAGAAGGTATATTCCTTCAAATATGGATATTCTTTATTAACGGTCAACCTTGTTGAACGGTTGAGATTATATCCATAATGGAATTTGGCCCCTGTCTCTGCCTATAAATATAACCCAATATTCATCGTTGAGGTTATCGAAAAGACATCACAAATTATAGTACGACTAAGAGAGAGAAGGCAATTTCCAGATCTATAACTTACAGATCTACATCTCATAATCTTCCTCTCAATCAATGTCTATAGCTATGATTAATGTATTGTTTATAACTAAGAGTATGGTCAAGACCTTAAACAAGAATACAATAATGATTGCCCGACACTCCTAGCTCAGTCGGTTAGAAGCGGGCGAATTGGGATGAGACATAGGTCTCAGGTTCGAGGGCCTCCTCTGTTAATTTCTAGGATGACTATCTTAGTGGTGCGAAGACGTTGAAAATGGGGGTGTACACCACCAATGGGGTTTGCTAGGACTGACAAGCTATGTTTTAAGTGAAGTCTTAGGTCCCACACGTAAATCAAAAAAGAATACAATAATGATTAAAAATCAAATTCACTTGATTTTATGTTTACAATTTCTATATAGCACCCTTTGACCATATATCTGCCATTTATTTTGTATTCATATTTCGATGTTGATTTGTATTTTGAAAAAATGAGGATTGTACGTAATAATTAGGCATTGTTGATGTGAAAAGATAATATGCATTCCCAGCAATAAAGGCAAACTTGAAGTGAACAAATAATATTCATTGTGTAAATGGGCTATGTCCCAACATCTTTTGTTTCTTTTTATCTGTTTGGCTCGTGCGGCTCGTAAATAGTTTTGCTGTAGTGTATATGTACACCGGCATAACAATCATTTGTAGAGCTGGACATTTTTACCATATTACCACTTATGAACCATTACCAACCGCTACCAACAAAAATGATACCGAACAAATTGTAACCGATTTAACTGGTATGGTATGCCAAACCAAATGAAACTATGCGGTACGGTAATGGTAATCAAGCATTAACAATGGAAATTACCATACTTACCACATACCCTTAACAATAAATATGTATATCATTATATTTCATCTTATATATTTATTACATAACATCAAACTTCTAATATGTAATGCTTTAACAAAATACCAAGGAAAATATTGTTAAGATACAAGATTGAATGCAATTTTTATCTTATATTATAGAAACAATATAATTATATGATATATTAACTTCATCCATAATGTTTTCTTATATGTTTTACTACGTAAAATAGATATATAAATTATAATATAATAACAAAAAAAATCAATTTTAATATGTAATCTTTTAACGCAAAATATTATAAATAAAAAAATCGCATATTAGTAAATGACAAAAACTTATTACTGATCTCTACCAACCATTATCAACCATGAAACAAACTGTTGGTAACTGATTTCTTTGGCTAGTAATGATATGATTTTTCTATTACCATATAAGTCGGTACGGTAATGGTTTGGAGTACAAAATTCTGGTACCGAACTGAATCCTCATCTACTCATTTGTAACGAATGTTAGAGATCATTCAATAAAATTACTTTTTCACTTTTATGGTATCAGAACACTTAAAGCCTAACGACATCAAATATTAATTTACATCTACTCTGCATCAAATATTCAATTACTGCAAAGATAAATTGGTGATAGGATTACTTCTCAGTTAGATCTGGTTGCAGATAGCTTACAACAAATCTACATCAAGATTTTGCATCATCATAGAAGTTTTCATCACTTCATCTAGTGCAACACTGTTCTTGATCATTTTTTAATTTGATTTTCACTGCCTTGCCATAATGGGTTTCAAAATGCAGCTTCATCATCAGCCTTCTTAGTTGTAGCTGTTTATCCCCATATTCATCTGATAGAGCATCTCCGATTATTGCAGATTGAAACCTGTTGCAGATACCTTTTCTCAGCAGATCCGCAATCTAATATTTTCAATTCTGCATTCTCCCTCCAACTAAAAGTGTTATTTTCATCATCAACATGATTGGAAACAATGATACATTGAGTTCAACAACATCAAGAATCAACACAAGCAAAACCTCAACATCAACAGTTACACTGATCAAGCCAAAAAGCCATGTAATCACCATTCCACTCGATGAGGACAATCACATGTTTTGGAAATACCAAGTTGAAACTACCTTAAAAGGATATAACCTTCAAGATTTTTCCAGAGGTACGATTATCATTCCACCTGTCATGATAGTGGATAAGGATCGAATTGTTGTTAGCAATAAAGATTATATAATGTATCAAGAGTAAGACAATCATCTTCCTTCTTGGCTAATTGTTTTAATTAGTGCAAATTTGCTTTCACAAATCATAGGAAGTAACTCTTCTTATGAAATTTGGACTGCCACTGAACAAATATTCAATTCTGAATCTGCCTCAAGAATCATGCATTACCAAAGTCAACTACAAAATATCAAGAAAGACAACATGTCAATGAGTAAATACTTGACCAAAGTTAAGACACCATATGACTGACTCAGCGCTACTGGCTACAAGATTTAAGAAAGTGAACAAATGCTTTATATAACCAGTGGACTAGATGATGAACATGAATCAGTCATCACATTTATTGCCTCACAAAGAAGCATACTACACATGCAATATGTGCATTCTACTCTTCTAGCTCACTAGGGAAGGATTGAGCAAAGAAAAATGACACAATCAGATTATTATACCAATTATGCTACTGTTTCAAAAAACAAAAACCAACCAATAAATAATTCAGGGAAAACCACAAATCAAGGGAAAGTTGTGCAGAGAGGAAATTAACCATGAAGAGGTAGAGCCAGAGGAGGTAGATGAAATAATAACAATAGGGTAAGTGTCAAATCTATGAAAATTTGGGTATGTTGCTAGATGTTACTTGAGATTTAATTCTAAATATAGTGTGTCAAGACATAATCAAGATAGTCAATGAAGATCAAATGTTAATATGTCACAGTTAAACCAGTAAGCATAAAATACAGACAATGGAAGAATTCAAACAGGAAATGCAGATGACTCAATAAAGAATGATGATATTAATGTTAATGATTGGTACCCGGATTCGGATGCCACAATTCATGTGACTAGCAGTCGGTAGAACCTGAATCTTGATAATAAAAGCTACAAAGATACAAAAGCTATATGCATGGGAAATGGTGAAACTATAAGTATATCGCACATTGGTAATGAGTATATTTATGCTACGAGATAGCTTTGGTTTAGTAATTTGTTAAGAGTACCTAAAATAAAGAAAAACTTGCTAAGCGTCCCACAATTTTCCAATGATAATAATGTATACTTCGAGTTTCACCCTAAAATCTGCTTAGTAAGGACCTAATTAGTGATAATATCCTATTATATGTTAGTTGGGACAACGAGCAATACAAATTCTGCAATATTAAGACAAGGGATGACACTAGAAATGGAAATCACTGTTATAATGTCTAGCTTAATGATGAAATCAATGAAAATCTATTTGATATTTGGCATAGAAAACTAGGACATCCCAACGTTAATACTACAAAACAAGTGTTGCATGAAAATAAAATTTGTTTTGGGAAAATACATGATTCTTTTTATTGAAAATTAAGCGCAAAATTTTATTACTCAATATGAACTGGTTATAATATAAACTGACTCAATAAAACAAACTACAGTAGAAATAACCAAAGACAAGTGCTAACAAAAATACCAGTAAAGATTACAAGACACTCGAAATAGCCAGCATAAAAAAACCACAATCTCCAAATGAACCCTTGCATCAACAGACCGCTGGAACTTTCTTTATTTCAAGCACGACACCATATCAAAAATACCCGTACTCGAAGCAGAAAAAATTAAAGCCAGCAATATCTTCAAGCATTCAAAGACCGTCGAAATCACCATCAATTAGAGATGGATTATATATGGGATTATTCCTGGTATGTCTTCTAGATTTCAAATTAGAATTTAATGGAGAAACATCCTCTGGTGTAAAATCGATTCCCTCTTCTAGATCGTCCCAAAATTTGCTTTATAACTTTATGCTCTTAAATTTAGATGAGGGGATTGAACTCATAGAATCCGCAAAAGAAAGATAAGCCGCAGTATTCACCTTAGGAAATGTCAGTCCAGATCCAAAGACTAGCGGTAGTTGAATATGTGCATGCGGCTTCAAATTTTCACAAGGTGACTTTGCCAGATAAGGGGTTGTCATTGCAGATCCTGATAATGTAGGTGTAGTGCACATAGTAGAACTAGCCGAGGAAGGTGCAGTGTGACTGAAGGAAGAAGAGCAGGACATAGTAGCATAAGTAGATGAATTGGAAGAAAATTTATTGACAATTGACGTTGAGTTGGAAGTACAAGAAGTAACAGTATTACTCAAAGCAGCAAAAGAACTAGATACAGGACTCGCAGAGCAGTGAGTCCCTGTAGCCAATATGTCTACTTGCTTATATATTCCATCAAATAAATTCCCAGTCTAAGTATCATCCCCTAAGACATTAGTGTGTGATTAACCCATAAGATTACTATCTTCGAAATTAACACTCTTTTTTGGATCTGATTTATCGCTATCAACTACATCATGACCATAGTCTCAGTTGCTAACGATGATTAAATACTTGATTCTTTTGTATGTACTTACTACCAAATAGGCAAGAGTCATAAGTTTTCATTTTTTAATTCTGAGATTATGTATAATAAACCATTTGAACTAGTTGTTGCAGATTTTTGGGGGGTCATCTCCACTTAAGACAGATCAAGGACACGGGTATCACCTCTCCTTTGTGGATGTTTACAGCAGACATACTTGAATAATTTTTATCAAATACAAATCAGAAGCACACAATGTGATTATACACTTTATTAAGTTAATTGAATAACAAATTAACTATATTATGAAAAAAAATAGACTGATGGTGGAGGACAGTTCAAATCATCTAAGATTTTTTTTTAATAATAAGGGTATTATCCAAAGGACCATCTGCTCTCATACATCTTAACAGAATGGACCAATAGAGAGAAGCATAGACATATAGTTGAAACAGGTTCGACACTTGTAACGACCCAAAATTATTAAGAAATATTTAATGGATTTTAAAATTTTAAAACTATTTATTTTAACGACTAATGACTTAGAATTTATTTAAAATGAAGTTTGAACGTATAAGTTTATATTAATTATTAAAAGTACTCGTAACGTCGCGGTAGTTCGAAAATTTTAGTTTTGAATTTCAATTGAATATACAAAATACAATATAAATCAGATTTATGTAAAACAAGAAACGTTATTATCTATTGAATTTTAGTTTTCTAACAAGTGAAAAGTCAAGATTTTGTGTTATAAATTATAAGTTATATCCAAATTAAAATTTCAAAAAGTCGCTACGAAACCGTTTAAAAACTATAACTATTTATTAAAATAAAATAAAAAGATTTATTATGAAATCGAATATCGATTTGACTTGAATTTTGAAAATATCGAGTTATAAACCCAAGCATGTTGTTTTGAAAATATATGATATTTTATTTGGATATATACAATAATATTAATTTATTATTATTAATTGGATATATACAATAATATTCACTTTAATGTGCGTTTGGCTTAAATTCATATTAAGTTTTAAAATTAGGCTCACATCATATCCTATACTTATTATAAATTAGGTCCCTATTTTTTGAAATATCATTAAAAAATCACCAAAAATTTAAAAAAATCACAAATTTCATACATAGTTGCATACATTCATGCATAGTTGCATACATTCATGCATAAATTTCGGTGTTGCATCAAATTGCAGCATAAATGTATACATGTATGTAGTTAAACAACAATATAAGCATCGTTTCATGCATATATTTAATTCTGGCATGTTTTAACAGTTTTCAGACATTGTTGCACACATTTATTCACTTATGCAGAATAAATGCATACATTCATGCGCATATTCAGAAGCTTTCATCCCTTTCAACTTTTTGGCATACATGTATGCATATATACAAAATAGTTGCATACATGTATGCAACTTTTCGTAACACATGTATCTCAGTTCAACTTTATACGCATACGTTTATGCAACTATTACAAATATACGCACACATATATGCATATACTGGTCCATATTTTCAGTAGAAAACATTGGATGAACATATGCATACATGTGTGCATATATTCATTATAGTTGCATAGATGTATGCAAATTTTTTTTTACGAATGCTTATGGGAATATTTATGATTTTTTGAATTTTTTTTAGTGCTCAGCGCATTTTTTGTGTGAAAAACACATAACTCTAATTCTAGGGACCCGCTTTACAAATGAAACATAGGTGGGATTCCGTTTATATTTTGAAAGCTTTTAAGGATGCACGACTAATTTTCACTTTATTTATATTTTATTGGTTTTATTTAAGCCTTAAAAAATAGTCAATTTTCAAATGACCTCTGTTTTCAATGAAATCAATTTTATGGGATCCGGAACGTTAAATTATTGTTAGGTTTCAAATTTCATATCAATGGGCATTTGTTTGTATTTGTAATATAAACGCGTATTGAAAAATCAATTAAAATTCTATAAAAGCTAGAAATTATTCCATTTTTCAAATGATATTCAAATTCGATGAAATCAGATGTAACACCCTACGTCCGTTAATGTCACTCACGAAGGGAATGCATTAAGTTTCATGAAGCATTATAAGTAAACAGAATGGAATATTACAAGACGGATAAAGTAGTACTTGAAAAATTTATAACTTTATTGCAGCGGAAATAGAAATAGGTTTGGTTACACCTTCAAAACAACAAAACCAAGTACGTAATATCAGTCTTGTACAAAAGGCTTCAGAGTACATAATTTTAAAGCCATAACCCCCAACAGAAAATGCCATAAGCAGAATCAAAGCCAAGCAATACATCTTTCAACTTCAAGCTGGAAGAAAGAGACATCTGAACTAAGCTTGAGTATTTCCTCCCTGAGAACCTAGGGGGGCGGAAGAAAAGAGGCGAAACAAACTAGGTCAGACATTAGTCTGGTGAGTCTAGTAAATTTAACAATATAATCAATAAAGTAACAGGATAAGAACATAAACTGGTAAGTAAGAAATGATTGTACATAAGCATGCATGACAAGGTAGGCAAGATGAATAAGATAAACGTTGATTGCGCTTCTAATCACAATAGGGTGATTACTACACTGCACCAATGCTAAATATATCGCATCGTTATTAGTTTCATACTGAAAGTTGATCCCCATCTTGTAATTGGTAGTCCTCAGGCGTAACATCTAGTAAGAGGTATCTACCCCATAAAATCCTCACTTGCCCATACTAAATACTAGATGTCCCCAAACTACCCCCTTATCGCTTAATAGATCGGCTCCTTAACTCGTATGTATTCATTACTTGTATCATTCGACCCCGCTTGTTTGTAGATACCTATGTTGGTCCCACCATGGGGTGTATCAATCCCTATGATGGTAACCCGACACAATTCAAGATGCATAGTGTATGACTACTGATGCGCAGTGCCTGCTTTTTCCACTCCGGAGCACGTGCATGTCGGTACTCCGTTGGAACCTACACCGATGCACCACCCGCCGCTATTTTGACCGCTTATAATCAGCCCAGTAATCATGCCCCACCCTGCCTAGTTCAGGGTACCATGATACATCTATGTGGGTTATTACTGAAATGGGCCCCCGTTACTAGGGTTTCCTAATCAACATGTTATAACGGTTAAGTGTTCTCAATATAACCTAACCCCATCCATCTATTTAATTAACATATTGTATTGGTTAAGTGTCGCCTATTCATATGTCACTTAACCTTCCCACTGATTCGCGCATGTTTATTTAACGGTTAAGTTTGTGGGCCTATGTACACTAATATTACCCACCTACCCAAGATTTACTTAACCCTTTCACTTATCAAGTCCATATGTATTATTGGTTAAGCTTGTCTTAACCCTATCCACTTTGTTCATGTAATATTGGTTAAGTTGTCTTCTTACCTTAGCCCCACCATTCTTAGCATTCCGTTCGTTAGCATTAATTCATTCATTAGTGCCTCAACCTCTCATATTAAAACTGTTGTTTGCGGTTGCTGGATGTGTCGGGCGATTCCGGGCAAACTTCTACCGCAAACTCATTCTAACCTTGGGTTTTAGGCTTAATGCGCTAACCTCTCGTATTAGATCTTGTTGTTGCGGTTGCTGAATGTGCCGAGCGGTTCCGGGAGGTCTTACACCGCAACTCAATCTAACCTCGTGTTAGGCATATTCATCTTTTAGCCAAATTACATATTTACCATACATGCCCAAATCTAGATTTATATGTAAATTATCCATAAGTGTGGTCAATTCAAGTTATGCCACATTTACTTGTTATGCCCAAAATTACTCAATTAAGTTGTACCCAATTCCCCGCATTTTCAATTGTACGTACAACAAGATTCAATCTAAGTTCTGAATGAACCTAGTGTTCATAAAATAAAATAAAAAGGGGAATAGAGAAGGAACACAAGAATGGGCATAAGAAACAAAATAGGCATGTAAAGGTGTACCCAAATCCAAGAATCATGTTTCCAGTAGGAAAGTTGTACATAACAATAGGTATGGCCAAACTGAGCAGGTTACATCATAGGCATAAAGATTCGATAGAATTGAATATAGGAGAATCACCAATTTGGTGTACAACATGATAGGTTCCATTGTTTCAATCACAACGGTCTCATAAGCATAGGTAATTCAGGTTTGACAAAAGGATAAAAATGAATCAGAATTGATTATCTCACAATTAGGCATAGTGGCGTACAACATAATAGGTTCCATTTACGTCAAGTCTCATGTTTACTTATTATATACAAATTTTCCTAAACCATAGCCATCGTCAATTTATGCATTTTTACAAATCACATGTTATTCAACATTTCCCAAACTTTTCCCCATCATACAAGCGTTATACGTGTGCGAATTTCGCATAATATGTTAGGCTTGAAGTTAGCCTAACTCACAAAAAGAAAAAGGAAAAAGGAAGAGGGTAGAGAATCATGGTATCAAAATAGGCATAAATATACGAGCACAAACAGGCATGAACTGATAGAATTGATCAGAAAAGCATAGGCTATGAGTCAGAAAAAAATGACAGCTTGCAAATTTGATAAGATCCATTATAGGCATAATCATATGATCACAATTTACAACTTATCATAATTACTTTAGTTTAATTATCTTGTGAAAGCTACATGAACTCACAGAGATTAAGAAAGAAGGGAAGAACTGGAATCTGACTTCTGAAGTTGATGAGCTAATCCATTGATGTAGGCTTTGATCTTTCTCTTTTATCGTTGAGTTTGATTTCTAGTTTGGAGATGATGGAGGCTAGGCTAGCTTAGAGATGGATAGCGTGATGGCTTCATAGAATAGGGTTATGAGGTTTAGGGTTAAGGTTTGATGTGATTATATAGGACTATAGGATTAGTTAGAGCCTTTAGATTAGCTATCAGAACCACACAGCTCGAAGACAGGTCATCCAGCCAATCAGAAGGAGACACGCCATCATAGAACACTCCAGAATTCTGTGCTGGACTACCGTCGGTACGGGCGCACTTGGCAGGTGTGCCAGTGCATTTTTTACTGACGCACTTCACAAGTGCGCCAGTGCATTCTGACTATTTCCGGTTTTTCCGCCTAACTTCGTTCGTCCATATCTCCTTCATACGGTATTCGTTTTACGCAAATTCGGACTCTATCTCAAGCAGAATTCCGAGATGAATGCAATGGTGTAACCCGTTTCACCTAATTCTCCTTCTAAAAAGTAAGTGTTCTTAAATTTGTTAATTTTAATGTTAAAATTACGGGGTGTTACATTCTCCCCTCCTTAAAGGATTTCATTCCCCAAATCCCCATGTCAAGAATAATGTATATCCTACCATCCAACATCCATCTACTCAACCATTCTATCATAGGCATCCGTTGTCCTTAAAAGATTCCTAATGCTTTCATGATCATATGCATAGTGTGTGTATATGTCCTTATCTAATGCAAAATCAGGCGGTCTACTAATTCAGTTGACCTTCTTAAAGCAAATCATGATAGTTCCATGCGTCCATTATGTATGCAAACGAACCCTATTGACACATATCATTTCTGTATGAGGCACAACCATACATTCATACAAATGCAACATCCATATGATAACACATCAAGTTTCAACCCATATACAAATACTTATATGCATATGCAATATGAAAGTGACTGAGCTGATCTAGTGCCTAAAGTGTGTGCAAAATTCATCCACGAGCAACCACTAGCAAACACTTGCGTCCACTTGCATCCACCAAACATAACATGTCTCAAACACATGTTTACAACCATAGTGTAACGACCCAGATTTTTGGTCAATTTATTTTAAATATTTAATATGGATTTAAATATTTAGTTGATAATATAAATCGTTTTTTATATTGAGTTATCGATTTAATAATCGAAATACAATTTATTTCGAATATATATAATCATCGTAATATGAAAATGAATTTAATTGAATTCAAAATTTAAAACTGAATTGAAAATAGTTTAGATGATCAATACAAATTTCTTTTTGAATTAAAATAATAATATTAATTTATTATCGAAGGAATTTATTGTTTTGAATTGAATTCATATCGGTTTAAATTAATATCTTTTCCAGGTGCTTTAATCAGGCTTTGATATTCGTTCCAGTGTGTTCAGAATGGCGGCTAAACCCTAGAAATGTCACTTGGTGTATTTCGATTGGAATAATGGACCTCGAGATATTAGATTTGTGTATAGGCTTGAAATCAAATCAGTATCTATTTAAAAAGAATAAAAATCGCTTTATATCAAATTAGAATTAAATTACATGTACCTTATACAGATAAATTTCTTAATGGAGAAGTATTCGGCTTTATAAATACGCGATGACCTTTCGTTGTTTTCTTCTCTTCTTTTTGCAAACGAAATATAGATCGTTTAGTAAATTTAAAAAGGGGATTTCCCTTTTCCTCTATTTAATCCAAATCATATGTAGAAGACTGTCCCTCCTCTTAATCATTTCTCCAATCTTCTGTCATTCAAAATCGAAATACCACCGAATAAGAAAATAAAGAAATTGGAAACCCTCATCGCGATTAATTATTTCAAAGCTCGAAACTAGGTTGGGTGCGCTCGCGATTTCATGGAGTTAGGGTTGGCGTCATACTGTCAGGAGGATTCGCGAACTACTGGAGTTGAAATGGAGATTTGCGATTTTTATTTGGGAATCGATTTGTTGTATAACTCGACTTTGAGCTAACGCACCTGAGGATGATTTCTTTTGGCAACAGAAGCAACGGAGTGAAAGGCGATGATGACATTGAAGTTGTGTTAACATGGCGCGCCTATTACCTGAGTTGGAGAGTTGTTCGCTGCCAAAAAATGATCATCGATTTCTATAGCACACCATAGGGTCGCAACTCCTTATCGATGAGCGAACAGCAAGAAACTGGGCTTCGACGCAGGTTCAGCGAGTCTGCGACAAGGCAAGTGGATTGGGATGCTCAGAGGTCTATATTTGGCAGTGGCATTTTGGGTGGTTTATTAGGTGAACTCAGGAAGTTTCTCTTTTATAGTAAGGTATAAAAAAACAAATTTTTACTGAAGTTTTATTTCAAGTCATAAAAATATATTATTCACATATGTGAAAAATGTAAAACTTATATTATGCAAGGTTCTGATATCTTGAAAACGAGATAGGGTGATTTTGTGGTACTATGAAGAAGAAAGTACAATCCAGTTGATCCAAGTTTGGGCAATGGGTTTAGTGGTGTTCGGACAATATTAGCAATAGGTTAGAAGAGAATGGTTTAAGGTAAAATATGTTGTTAATTAATTTTTAATTTATAAGTTAACACATATTTAAATTATCATCAAAATTTATAAATGCGATGTATTTAATTTATACAAGGTTCGAAAATCGTGAAGATATTGGAGTCGATCAGAATTGACCAGGATTTAATTTAAATCGAATGGCATTCGATTTAATTTTAATTGGATATGCGGCAAATAAATAATCACGGTGAGTAAATCTCACTCCGTTTATATTTAGAATTATTTTTATTTGTTAAAAATATTTGTCTATTGGTTGTTTGGTTGCATTTAAATATTACCGTGGCTATTATACATATATATTAGTTATTTATGATTGGTGTTTGTGGCTATTATATATATATATACATATTGGTGATTGGTTGGATTCCCGCAATACCATTAGCGGATGCCCGCAGTATCATTAGCGGATGACCCTATACGCCCCATGTTATGATAATGGATGACCTTCTATACCATGATATCCTACCACGAAGTAGGATGGGTATTATTTCTGTTGACTAACGTCTGTGTATGAAGGAAAATAGATTGGAGGGATCCAACTGGATTCCTCAAATTTTATTATTGTCTGTTTTCACATATACTATCATATATAATGTGTTGATTTAAAATTGGATTGTTTGATTGAATATCATTGGGGCCAAAATGTTGATATATAAATATCATAGAAAAGGATATTTTGAAATTTAAAAGGAAAAATCTATTTATCTAAAATAGAAATCGAATTTCAATTGGGCTATAAATATATTAACTTGTTTTGAATATATAAAACAAGTAGTGAATATATAAATGTTGTTTATCAATTAATAATGCGAGATTTGAAGTGAAATTATAATCGTTGTTTATAAATTAAATAATACAGAGAATTGAAATGAATTTATAAACAGTGTTTATAAATAAGGTGAAAAAATTATCAATGGATAATTCGAATATTTAAATTCAAATGTGAATTTTAAAATAGAAAGGGAAATCGTTTTAAAGAACTAAACGATGGAATTTATTTTGATGTATAGATTATAAATTGAACTAAAATAAATCCGTAAGGATTTATGATTTAAATTCGATTAATTCGAATTTTTTTAAATAGAAGTTAAGTTGAATATGAAAATAAATTGGGTGTTATATATATAAGTTATTATAAATAGAAATTTCCAAAATATGATTTTGGTTTTAAATAGATTTCGAAATAGACTTGTTTAAATATAAAACAAGGAAACTTATAAAATGATGTTTATAAATATAATGAACTAGTTATCAAGAGATAATTTGAATATTTAAATTCAAATAGGAATTTAAAAATAGAATTTGAAATCATTCAAAAGGGAACAATGGTTTTTATTTCGCAATTCAGAATATCAAAGGGATGGAGTTTCAAATAGAAATTTGAAAAGGGAACTTGTTTCAATATATGGAACAAGGAAGTTGAATTTATAAATAGTGTTGTAAATTTGGTGAAATAAATTATCATTTGGATAATTTGAGCCATTTAAATTCAAATAGGAATTTAAAAGTAAATTGGGAAGTGTTTAGAAACAAAACGATTGATTATATTTCAGAATTCGGAATATAAGCTGAATTGAGAAGAATTCAACGGGTTTATAATTGAAATTCGATTATATCGAATTTTATAAATAATTTATTTATAAAAGGAATTGGAATTAAATATAGGAGATTGAAGGATAAATAAATTTATTACGGAGCAAGGGAAAATCGACAATTATAGATAATCAGAAATATTAAGTTGAATTTGGAATTCTGGTTTAAAATATATTAGAATGGAGTTGAATTTATTATGAACGAAGTTTAAATGTTTATATATATAAATATAATTAAAACGAACTCGTCGCAGCACGGTAGTTCGTAATTTGGCATTTCGAACTTCAATTGAGTGTATAAAACTCAGTTTAAGTCGAAATTCTTTGAAAGAAGAATCGCCAGGACCGATTTGATATTAGTTTTCTAATGAAAGAGAAAAATCTGGATTTCGTCGAATGAATTTTGAGTTATGTCAAAATCAATTTTCCATAAAAACAATGCCATAACCATTATAAAACCATAACGGTTTATTTAAATAATAAAAGGATTTTAATTAAATAAAAATCCAAATTTCCATCAGAAAAATGCAGACTGAAGATATAAAATAATATGAACTTCAGTGAAGTAAGTGAAATGATTTTTGAAACAAAAATCAGATTTTTGTTATTGAATAGAACTGGCTAATTTAAATAATAGTTAGTTAATTGAAAGTTTATACAAATTGGGCTTTGAATAAGTAAAGGCGATTTGAGAAATTATATTCAAAATCGAAAAGGAAACTTGAGTTTGAAAATGGAATTCAATTCATTTATAAGAAAGTAAATATTTTATTTGAACATGTTATGTTCAAACAAAGAAGTGAAATAGGCAAAATAGCTAATTAGAAAATAAATTAGCGAATTGGGTTAAGACGAATGGATTGAGTTGAAACCAAATGGGAATATTTGGATATGTGTGAAGCAGGTATGGAAAGGAAGTGTATGAAGTTTATAATTGAAGTGCACGACAAAAAGGTACACATTTAAAGTCCATATGAGATTTTATGCGTCGAATCGGCAAGCCACTTGGCTTTTTGATTTTCTTTTTGAATGGAAAGGGCCTAGAGAGGCGAGTTGAGGTTTGAACTATCGACCGGTACAAAGGAGGTTATGGCGAAATTTTCCGGAAATTTAAGGAGTTAGAATATTTTAAGAAGATTTGATAATTATGAATCAATATATCGATATATATAGAATTCGATAAGGAAACAAACTTGAAAATAGAATAATATAAAAAAATAGAAAATATATAATTAAATCTGGTAAAATTAGAAAGCGAAACATATACGGGTTTAAAAATGAATAATTGGTTTTATGATGTTGATTATTCGAGGTAAGTGGTCTTGTCAGTTTTGAAGTTAAGGTTGTTTTCAGTCAAGGTCTGAGAGGTAGTTATACCCTAACTTGTTTGATTTCATTTTTAACCAATAAACAGCAGGATCCAGTCTCGAAGAGAAATGTTTGAATAAGAGTTAGTTGAATGCAGTATTTTGGGTTGTCGTAAGAAAATTTTACACAACATTCGTTTTAACCCAAATAAGTAGAATTTTGGAAATATAAAAGTAAATATTTCCCGAGTATAGAATTAAATGAGTCGGGAAAGAAATAAATAATTGGAATGTTCTCCAATTATAAAATAGAAAATGTTTTCTAAGTATAGAAAATAAAAGAAGGCGATATATGGAACTGTTTTTTCCAAATAGCGTAATAGGCCAAGATGATTATCGAAAATATTGTGTTAACGAATATGGATAAGGAAATGGGGATGCGTAATAGGCCCAGTGATGGTTTGATGTTACGGATGAATGTTTGTTTGTTTTTTCGATAGTTAAATAACCGACTATCGAAGTGTTTGCCAATATCGTTGTCAATATGGAGAGAACGGTTGGATTATTATCCGTGAACCACTCTGCATTGGCGGTAGCGTTGCGACTAAGATTATATGAAGATAATCGAAGACGGAGTAAAGTGCAAGGACTTTTTCTATTAATGGAAATTACGCCTTCAGTTTCGTTCAATCCCAGAACAAACATATATGGACGAATGTCTGACAGTGTATTTCCAATGATCGCATATGTTGTTCTGTACAAATATATATATGGTGGCGGAGAATTATTCTCTTGGCATAATTTCCATATTATATTTATGTAAAGCAACTAGTGATTAACTGATCTGACCATTTGGCATTCAAAGTGATTGTGCTATCAATGAATGATAAGAAATCGCAGCCTCAGGCCTCAACAACTGGGAAATGACAAAAATCGGGCAGGCAGCATGGCTATGTGGGTCTCTCCCATTTGGGTGTATAATCACCTATCTAGATATATTCATTTCATCCTTTAATCTATCTATGTTGTCCCTTTTCGGGAAACGGTTGCCGATCCCAACCGTTTGTGATATACATTCGATACACTCAAGAGAAATGAGTGGTCGGTCATGTGTAGGCCGGGTTGAAAGATGTTCTTGTTGAACCCAGTGTATTCCCCTCTAGAGATAACTATCGGAAGGTGGTTCCATACCTTGTCATGTTGGAAATCCAATCTCCAATAAGCGCCCTGCGGTTTTTGGTTTTATATTATATATGGAGCGTGAGATGCAAGCGTTCCGCTAGATTCTATTTATTTGATGTAGACATTATTGTAATATCACTGGATTTGATATCAAAAATATTTTGGGCTATCGTAAGGTAAAAACCATCCATGTTTATGTGTGGATCAGTCTTACGATTATCATTTCTTTCGAAAGGATTTTTAAAGTTAAACAAATGATTGGAGTTTACTCACACCAGTCCCATGACTGACCCAGAGTTTATTTTGTTTTTTTTTCCTAAACTCTTGGGTGCCCAAATTTGTACGGGCAGTCAAGTAGTCGGGATTTTTCAGATTCACTTGGAAGAGCTGGAAGTAGGAGGCTTCACCAGTTAGCTATAGACTATCATATTTCCGCTGTGCACTATGTTGTATCTGGAAACATGTGTTTATGACTGTTCTAGGAATAACTGTTGTGCTATGATAATGGTATGTATATACAGTTACTGATTTTTATTTCAAAAGTTATGTTATTTAATATATTTTATTCATTCCGAGGTGAGATTTGTGTTCTTTGTTTTCTTCTATTCTAACATTTCTTCCTTTCTATTTCTCATCCTCTAACTTCTTTCTAATAACGATTCGTATTTCTGTGCAATTTGGGTTGGACGTGTGATGTATGTAATCTACTCAGATAGTACGGATTTGCGGGCGGTTACAGTTGGTATCAGAGCTTAGGTTGAGCGAATACCTAGGATTTGGTGTTGTACTCATTAGAGATAAGGTCAGTAGTACCCTAGAATGAGTTGAGTGTATATATACGAGAGCGCGTATTTGTTAATTGATATAAAAAAAATTATATTGTGTTGGCTAGTCTGTTGAGTGGTTTATGAATTCTGGTCGAATCGTGGGACGCTACGACGTCGAAAAGTGTTTGTAAATACTTGAATAGAAGATTGAACAAGATATTCTTTTTAAGTGGGTAAATGAAAAAAATTTACTCAAAATTCTATTTTGATATAAAAAGAATAATTTTCTAAAATTATTATATTATATGGATGAGTTGGTTGATAATACTATAATCAAATTAGATTATAAAAATTGGAATGGTTATATATTAGGGGTGGGCATAAACTGCATTGATAAGTTAAAACCGTCCGCACCAGACCGATTAAACGGTGCGGAAAACCGTTCTGTATTATCTTTCTAAACCGGATATTCAAAACCGACCCGAACCGTTCATTATGGTCCGGTTACGGTTTGAAGGGTGAAATCAACCGTTTTAAACCGGACTGGATTACTTCATAGTTCATACAAAAAAAAATATGCAGCACAAATGTTTCATTTACGGTATTTCTATTTTAATATTTTTCACTCCCTCAACAACGTTCTTTCAGCTCAAGCCCAATCAACCCTAGGCTTATTCGGCTATTTCAATTTTCCCTATCCCAGATTCTCAAGCACAAGCGTTCAGTTCAGTCCACAAGCCCACTTTAATACGGTCCAAAGTTGCTATTAGGGTATTTCGTTCCTTTAATCTTCCCTAGCCGCCACATCCTTTGAATAACCCTTCGTCTTTCTCAAATCAAATGATCTAAAAGAAAAAAATTGGCAAATCTTCATGTGATACCGATGCCTTTCTCCATTTCCTAAACTAGCTGATGCTGCTTGGATTCCGATCTTCTATTCCAACTTCGAGTACACACGAGGTGCGTGTAAACTTTTCGTGAATTTGTTCTTTCTTTATGCGTTAGCACATTTTTATAAAGTAATCCATAATATTTTAATCTTCGCTACTGACATTTGGACTTTGGATACCCATTTTCGTTGAACACTTGACATCCAAAGTTTTGAAACCTAGTCAGCTTGTCATTATCAGTTTATCACTTTTATTCTGATTCAAGGATGAAGGATACCTAGTTACCTACTAATAAGAACAAAAACATAAATAGAAGATAACACAATAGTTAGTTAATTTCTTTTTAATAGTTAGCAAACTTATTTTTTCACATAATCTGGTATCATTTGGTTGTAAAATAATAATTCTAAGTCACTTACTGAAGCTGAAATATCTTACCAACTCAGTGTAACTTTGTGAAAGCATTTAACTTCAATAAATTATATGATGATACAGCAAGTTAAGTACTTTAGCTTCATTTAACTAAAGCTAAAGCATAAGGCATATGCCATATGCTAATGTAAGTTAATAAGAATCTAAACAAACTCATACTAACAAGAACTAACAAAATTAGATTGAAGCTAAAACTAACTAGCAGTGTTGTGCTCCAGTAATCTTTCATGACTCTTTATATTTTCTCTCATGACTCTTTATATTTTCTTTTTTGGTTGAATGCAATATGCATGAGCAGTGAGCACTTAACTAGACATTCATTAGCACTGTTGCATCATGCATGAATTTTTTTAATCTTTCACAATTAGCTAACAGTGCTCCAGCATGTAGTTTTAATCATGCATGAATTTTTTTGTGTACAGTATGGAAATAACACATGATTCGCTGATCGGAAATGCTCCTACCATAAATACAACATCTTCGGAGATACCAATACAAGACCTGACTACTATTGAAGTTCAACCCACCGATGCATCTCCCCTTTTGCCTGAAAATGAAAGAAGGAATAGATCAGAAGTTTGGAATCACTTTAAGAAGGTCAAGGATTCAGATGGCAAAGAGATTACTCCCACTCAAGCAAAGTGCAAGTATTGCTCAAAAATTTATCAGTCTAATGCAAAGATTGGGACATCTTCCATGAGGGCACACATGCTTTATCAATGTAATAAGTGTCCTATTTATTCGGTTAATAAACAACAAAAAATTCTATCTTTTGATCCCTTAGAAAATGGTGTAAAAGTTGTCTGCATTGAGTATAATATGGATATTAGCAGACTTTATTGCGTTAGGATGATAATTCGAGATGAGCTTCCTTTTAGTTTTATTGAGGGGCAAGGATATATTGAGTTCATGAGAGTAACACAACCCAAGTTTAGTGTACCATCTCGTTGGACAATTGCAAGAGGGGTCTGGGAATTGTATTTGGAAGAGAAAAATAATCTTAAATCTTCTTTGCTAAATAACTCGCAACGTGTTTCTCTAACCACCTACACTTGGACATCAATACAAAATGTCAATTATATGGTTCTTACTTCTCAATTTATTTATGATAGTTGGAGGCTACACAAGAGAATCCTTAACTTTATTGTCATTGCAAATCACAAGGGTAAAACCATTGGAAAGTTGATTGAAAATTGCTTGATTGACTGGGGAATTGAAAAAGTTTTTACAATTGTAGTTGACAATGCTAGTGCAAATCAAGTAGTCGTTGATTATATGCGAGATAAGATTGGAAATTGGAAAAATCTAGTGTTGAATGGTTCCTTTTTACATATGAGATGTTGTTGTCATATTCTCAATTTAATTGTTAAAGATGGTATGGATGAGCTTAATAGTGCTATAGATGGAATTCGTAATTGTGTGAAATACACAAGGTCATCTCCTTCTAGATTAGCTAAATTTAGAAGTTGTGCGGCACAATAGAAGATTGAGCATAAAGGTGGAATAGTTCCATTAGATGTTTGCACTAGGTGGAACTCAACATATTATATGTTAGATATTGCTTTGAAGTATAGATACACATTTTTATGGTTAGAAGATGAAGATAGTCAATTTGAGGGGTATATCTATTTTATTTTGTAAAATAAGTAGTTAATTAGATGATGTTATACTTTGTTAGTTTGTTATTTACATAATCACACTTGTTTGCAACACTAATATATGAATCCAATTCAATTCAATTAGGTTTCCAATACTATCAAAGATAACCAAAGATGTGTTTGTTGTTCCTGCTTCGACGGTTGCATCTGAATCAGCTTTCAGTCTTGGATCTCGAGTTGTTGATCCACTTAGAGCATCCTTGACCCCAAAAATGGTGGAAGCTTTGGTGTGTGCAAGTGATTGGTTGAAAGCAGCTGGATTTTCATTTTATAAGGAACCTGCAAAAGATGAGATTGAACTTTATGAGGAATTAGAGCATGTGGAAAACAGTATTTTTTTTTTATCAAATATAATTCATACCGTACATTATTACATTCAGCAAACTTTGAAGTTTAAACTCTTGTTAATATTCTCAGAGTTGTCAATCAAATATAGTAAATCATGGTTCAAAACCTCACTTCAGTAAACTTTGAACACTCTACTTAGTATTTACATGGTTCAAACCCTCACTTCAGTAAACTCCTTTGTGGATCCTGTATGGCATGTGCACTTTGTTTCTTAATATAGTTCATACCATATCATTGTGCTGTAGTAATCATATAGATGGTGACATTTTATACTTATAATATAATTTTAGGATATCATGCTGCTATAATTTTTGCTTTACCAATAAATGGATCTGCATGAATAAATACTAACTTATTAGCAGGTTTGTGTATTATGGTCTTATTTTATTGTCTGAAGAGATCTCATGTTAGTCTAAATATGTTATTGTGCCAAAAATGACATTGTTGACATGCAAATATGATTTTTTTTGGTCCAGGTAACGATGACATGAAAAAATGAAGTTGTTGCAAGTTGCAACTGTAGATATTTTGCTGGTTCTTGCTTAATATGTCAATAGAAGATCTAATGCAAGTTTTTGATGATATGAAGTTATGTTATAATTGGCAAGCCCTGAAAGAAAGATGAAAATCCTTTTATATTTTGAAACTTTTGTAACTAAATAGTAAATAGTGAAATGTTATGTAATCATGTATTATATTTATATGCTTATGCTAGAAGAAGTTTATAATGTAAACATTAGTGAAGTTGCTGAACTATTATGGATTCATAATCTCAGATGGGTAAATTAAATGGTATGCTTTCAGTTTCATGTGCAATTTATTTTTATTTTGTTCTAAAACAATTAGTGCGGTTGTATTCAATATTCATACCAATTATTATGTGTTTTTTAAAATTAAACCACACCGAACCGAAACCGCACCGTATGCGACTAAAACCGGACTGGAACCAGACCGTAATAAAATATAACATAACGGTCTTCATTTTTGATCAACCGTTTGGTACGGTGCGGAAACGGTTTGGGCTTCAAACCGGACCGAACCGACCCGTGCCCACCCCTATAATATATAACCAAAATAGAAGTTGTATATGAATTAAATATACAAAGAAGATGAATTAAAAATAAATTCAAACCAGAATTTGGAATTTTGAATCCTGGGAAGCTGGAAAATATTTTCCAAAGTATATTAAAGTAATATAGCATTACTTTGAAAGGATTTGAATAAAAATCAATTTAGATGGATTTTGAAAGTGGTAAAGCATTGATCTCACTTCAGTAGCTGGAAAATAATTCTGATGATGATCGCGACGTCATCAGTGTTCATTTTCAAGTTTCTAAGTGATGGGATGCTACCTTAGAAAAGTTTTGTGAAAATTTTTTTGAAAGAAAACAAGTTGGTTTGAATATCCAAATGTTTTGAATTTGTGATGGAAATAAATATATGTACATATTTAGATGATTTCTAAAGGATTTGAAATGAAAACCCGGGGATTTGAATTATGAAATTTAAATTTAATGTAAACAAGTTAAATGGATCGATGTGAATTAGTTGATTAAAATCAATTTGAAAGAATCTGGAATGAATATGAATACATATGATTGGAAACCAAAAGTTTTGGTAGAATGAAAATTTGTATAAATATGAAATGTTGAGTTTCAACATAAGTGGATTTCGAAAAGTAAATGGTTCGTACTATTTTTCCTACCTTAGTATTTGGGGGCGAAATTCTTTTAAGGGGAGAAGAATGTAACGACCTGGATTTTTGGTCGATTTATTTTAAATATTTAATATGGATTTAAATATTTAGTTGATAATAAATCGATTTTTATATTGAGTTATCGATTTAATAATCGAAATACAATTTATTTCGAATATATATAATCATCGTAATATGAAAATGAATTTAATTGAATTCAAATTTAAAACTGAATTAAAAATAGTTTAGATGATCAATACAAACTTCTTTTGGAATCAAAATAATAATATTAATTTATTATTGAATAAATTTATTGTTTTGAACTGAATTCATATCAGTTTAAATTAATATCTTTTCCAGGAGATTTAATCAGGCTTCGATATTCATTCCAGTGTGTTCAGAATGGCGGTTAAACCCTAGAAATGTCAGTTGGTGTGTTTCGATTGGAATAATGGACCCCGAAATATTAGATTTGTGGATAGGCTTGAAATCAAATCAGTATCTATTTAAAAAGAATAAAAATCGCTTTATATCAAATCAAAATTAAATTACATGTACCTTATACAGATAAATTTCTTAATGGAGAAGTATTCGGCTTTATAAATACGCGATGACCTTCTATTGTTTTCTTCTCTTCCTTTTGCAAACGAAATATAAATCGTTAAGTAAATTTAAAAACGGGATTCCCCTTTTCCTCTACTTAATCCAAATCATCTGTAGCTCCTCTTAATCATTTCTCCCCTCTACTATCATTCAAAATCGAAATACCACTGAATAAGAAAATAGAGAAATTGGAAACCCTCATTGCGATTAATTATTTCGAAGCTCGAAACGAGGTTGGGTGCGCTTGCGATTTCATGGAGTTAGGGTTGGCGCCATACTGTCAGGAGGATTCGCGAACTTCTGGAGTTAAAATGGGGATTTGCAATTTTTATATGGGAATCGATTTGTTGTATAACTCGACTTTGAGCTAGCGCACCTGAGGATGATTTCTTCTGTCAACGGAAGCAACAGAGTGAAAGGCGATGATGAAGTTGGAGTTGTGTTAACATGGCATGCCTATTACCTGAGTTGGAGGGTTGTTCGCCGCCAGAAAATGACTATCGATTTCTATAGCACACCATAGGGTCGCGACTCCCTATTTATGAGCGAACAGCAAGAAACTGGGCTTCGACATAGGGTCTGCTAGTCTGTGACAAGGCAAGGGATTGGGATGCTCAGAGGTCCGTGTTTGGCAGTGGCATTTTGGGTGGTTTATTAGGTGAACTCAGGAAGTTTCTCTTTTATAGTAAGGTATAAAAAAACAAATTTTTACTGAAGTTTTATTTCAAGTCATAAAAATATATTATTAACATATGTGAAAAATGTAAAACTTATATTACACAAGGTTCTAATATCTTGAAAACGAGATAGGGTGATTTCATGGTACTATGAAGAAGAAATTATAATCCAGTTGATCCAAGTTTGGGCGATGGGTTTAGTGGTGTTCGGACAGTATTGGCAATAGGTTAGAAGAGAATGGTTTAAGGTGAAATATGTTGTTAATTAATTTTTAATTTATAAGTTAACACATATTTAAATTATCATCAAAACTTATAAATGCGATGTATTTAATTTATACAAGGTTCGAAAATCGTGAAGATATTGGAGTCGATCAGAATTGACTGGGATTTAATTTAAATCAAATGGCATTCGATTTAATTTTAATAGATATGCGACAAATAAATAATCACGATGAGTAAATCTCACTCCGTTTATATTTAGATTTATTTTTATTTGTTAAAAATATTTGTCTGTTGGTTGATTGGTTACATTTAAATATTACTGTGGCTATTATACATATATATTAGTTATATAGGATTGGTGTTTGTGGCTATTATATATATATATATTGGTGATTGGTTAGGTTCCCACAGTACCATTAGCGGATGCCTGCAGTATCATTAGCGGATGACCCAAAATGCCCCCACGCTATGATAGTGGATGACCTTCTATACCGCGATATCCTGCCACGAAGCAGGATGGGTATTATTTCTGTTGACTAACGTTTGTGGAAGCAGGAAAACAGATTGGAGGGATCCAACTGGATTCCTCAAATTTTGTTATTGTCTGTTTTCACATATATTATCATATATAATGTGTTGATTGAAAATTAGGTTGTTTGATTGTTTAAATATCATTGGGGCCAAAATGTTGATATATAAATATCAGAGAAAAGGATATTTTGAAATTCAAAGGGAAAAAACTATTTATCTAAAATAGTAACCGAATTTCAATTGGGCTATAAATATATTAACTTGTTTTGAATATATAAAACAAGTAGTGAATATATAAATGTTGTTTATCAATTAATAATGCGAGATTTGAAGTGAAATTATAAACGTTGTTTATAAATTAAATAATACAGAGAATTGAAATGAATTTATAAATAATGTTTATAAATAAAGTGTAAAAATTATTATTGGATAATTCGAATATTTAAATTCAAATGTGAATTTTAAAATAGGAAGGGGAAATCGTTTTAAAGAACCAAACGATGGAATTTATTCTAATGTTCAGAATATAAATTGAACTAAAATAAATCCGTAAGGATTTATGATTTGAATTCGATTAATTTGAATTTATTTAAATAGAAGTTAAATTGAATATGAAAATAAATTGGGTGTTATATATATATAAATATATATAAGTTATTATAAATAGAAATTTCCAAAATATGATTTTGGTTTTAAATAGATTTTGAAATAGACTTGTTTAAATGTAAAACAAGGAAATTTATAAAATGGTGTTTATAAATATAATAAATTAATTATCAAGAGATAATTTGAATGTTTAAATTCAAATAGGAATTTAAAAATGGAATTTGAAATCATTCAAAAGGGAACAACGGGTTTTATTTCGCAATGCGGAATATCAAAGGGATGGAGTTCAAAATAGAAATTTGAAAAGGGAACTTGTTTAAATATATGAAACAATGAAGTTGAATTTATAAATAATGTCATAAATTTGGTAAAATTAATTATCATTTGGATAATTTGAACCATTTAAATTCAAATAGGAATTTAAAAGTAAATTGAGAAGTGTTCTGAAACAAATCGATTGATTATATTTCGAAATTCGGAATATAAGCTGAATTGAGAAGAATTCAATGGGCTTATAATTGAAATTCGATTATATTGAATTTTATAAATAATTTATTTATAAAAGGAATTGGAATTAAATATAGGAGATTGAAGGATAAATAAATTTATTACCGAGTAAAGGAAAATCGACAATTATAGATAATCAGAAATATTAAGTTGAATTTGGAAAATTGGTTTAAAATATATTAGAATGGGGTAGAATTTATTATAAATGAAGTTTAAATGTTCATGTATATATAAATACAATTAAAACGAACTCGTCGCAGCGCGGTAGTTTGTAATTTGGCGTTTCGAACTTCAATTGAGTGTATAGAACTCAGTTTAAGTCAGAATTCTTTGAAACAAGAATCGCCACGACCGATTTGATAATAGTTTTCTAATGAAAGAGAGAAATTTGGATTTCGTCGAATGAATTTTGAGTTATGTCAAAATCAATTTTCCAGAAAAACAGTGCCATAACCATTATAAAACCATAATGGTTTATTTAAATAATAAAAGGATTTTAAGTAAATAAAAATCCGAATTTCCATCAGAAAAATGCAGACTGAAGATATAAAATAATATGAACTTCAGTGAAGTAAGTGAAATGATTTTTGAAACAAAAATCAGATTTTTGTTATTGAATAGAACTGGCTAATTTGAATAATAGTTAGTTAACTGAAAGTTGATACGAAATTGGGCTTTGAATAAGTAAAGGCGATTTAAGAAATTATATTCAAAATCGAAAAGGAAACTTAAGTTTGAAAATGGAATTCAATTCGTTTATAAGAAAGTAAATATTTTATTTGAACATGTTATGTTCAAACAAAGAAGTGAAATAGGCAAAATAGCTAATTAGAAAATAAATTAGCGAATTGGGTTAAGACGAATGCATTGAGTTGAAACCAAATGAGAATATTCGGATATGTGTTAAGCAGGTATGGAAATGAAGTGTATGAAGTTCATAATTGAAGTGACCGATAAATAGGTACACATTTAAATTCCATATGAGATTATATGCGACGAATCAGCAAGCCACTTGGCTTTTTGATTTTCTTTTTGAATGGAAAGGGCTTAGAGAGGCGAGTTGAGGTTTGAACTATCGACCGGTACAAAGGAGATTATGGCGAAATTTTCCGAAAATTTAAGGAGTTAGAATATTTTAAGAAGATTTGATAATTATGAATTGATATATCGATATATATAAAATTCGATAAGGAAACAAACTTGAAATTAGAATACTATAAACAAATAGAAAATCTATAATTAAATTTGGTAAAATTAGAAAGCAAAACGTATACGGGTTTAAAAATGAATAATTGGTTTTATGATGTTGATTATTCGAGGTAAGTGGCCTTGTCCATTTTGAAGTTAAGGATGTTTTTAGTCAAGGTCTGAGAGGTAGTTATATCCCAACTTGTTTGAATTCATTTTTAACCAATAAATAGCAGGATCCAGTCTCGAAGAGAAATGTTTGAATAAGAGTTAGTTGAATGCAGTATTTTGGGTTGTCGTAACAATATTTTACACAACATTCGTTTTAACCCAAATAAGTGGAATTTTGGAAATATAAAAGTAAATATTTCCCGAGTATAGAATTAAATGAGTCGGGAAAGAAATAAATAATTGGAATGTTCTCCAATTATAAAATAGAAAATATTTTCTAAGTATAGAAAATAAAAGAAGGCGATATATGGAAATGTTTTTTCCAAATTGCGTAATAGGCCAAGATGATTATCGAAAATATCGTGTTAACGAATATGGATAAGGAAATGGAGAAGTGTTTTAATTAATGAAATATTAATGTAAAGGCCTAGTGATGGTTTGAAGTTATGGATGAATGTTTGTTTGTTTTTCTTCGATAGTTAAATAACCGACTATCGAAGTGTTTGCCAATATCGTTGTCAATATGGAGAGACATGTTGGATTATTATCCGTGAACCACTCCATATTAGTAGTAGCGTTGCGAATCAGATTATATGAAGATAATCGAAGACGGAGTAAACTGCTAGGACTTTTTCTATTAATGGAAATCGTGCCTTCGGTTTCGTTCAATCCCAGAACGAACTTATATGGATGAATATCTGACGGAGTATTTCCAATGATCGCATATGTTGTTCTGTACAAACATATATATGGTGGAGAAGAATTTATTCTCTTGGCATAATATCCAGATTATATTTATGCAAATCAACTAGTGATTAACGGATCTGACCATGTGGCATTCAAAGTGATTGTGCTATCAATGAATGATAAGATATCATAGCCTCAGGCCTCAACAACCGTGAAATGACAAAAATCGGGCAGGCAGCATGGCTATGTGGGTCGCTCCCATTAGGGTGTATAATCACCTATCTAGAGATATTCATTTCATCCTTTAATCTATCGATGCTGTCCCTTTTCGGGAAACGGTTGCTGATCCCAACCATTGTGATATACATTCGGTACACTCAAGAGAAATGAGTGGTCGATTATGTGTCAGCCGGGTTGCAAGATGTTCTTGTTGAACCCAGTGTATTCCCCTCTAGAGATACACTATTGGAAGGTAGTTCCATACCTTGTCATGTTGGAAATCCAATCTTCAATAAGCGCCCTGCGGTTTTTGGTTTTATATTATATATGGAGCATGAGATGCAAGCGCTCTGCTAGATTATATTTATTTGATGTAGACATTATTATAATATCATTGGATTTGATATCAAAAATATTTTGGGTTACCGTAAGGTAAAAACCATCCGTGTTAATGTGTGGATCGGTCTTACGATTATCATTTCTTTCGAAAGGATTTTTAAAGTTAAACAAATGATTGGAGTTTACTCACACCAGTTCCATGACTGACCCAAAGTTTATTTTGTTTTTGTTTTCCCTAAAATCTTGGGTGCCCTAATTTGTATGGGCAGTCAAGTAGTCGGGATTTTTCAGATTCACTTGGAAGAGCTGGAAGCAGGAGGCTTCACCAGTTAGCTATAGACTATCATATTTCCGCTGTGTACTATGTTGTATCTGGAAACAGGTGTTTATAACTGTTCCAGGAATAACTGTTGTGCTCTAATAATGGTATGTATATACAGTTACTGATTTGTATTTCAAAAGTTATGTTACTTAATATATTTTATTCGTTCCGCTGTGAAATTTGTGTTCTTTGTTTTCTTCTATTCTAACATTTCTTCCTTTCTATTTCTCATCCTATAACTTCTTTCTAATAATGATTCCTATTTCTATGCAATTTGGGTTGGATGTGTGATGTATGTACTCGACTCAAATAGTACGGATTTGCGGGCCATTACACATTGGATTTTCCTATCTAAAGATCGAGGATTTAAACGAGAGGACATACTAAATGATATAACAAGTATAAAAAAAGCGGGAGAAAAGGGAGAAGTTAAGAACATATCCTTACAAAAGGAAAGAGTACGAAGCACGTATCATGTCTTGCATCTCCCAAGTCGCGTCTCCTTGATTATCTCCCCATTGGTTTTTTTACCGACTTGACCTCTCTGTTGCATAACTTCTTGATCTCCGATCCTAGGATGCATGTAGGAGTTCATCTAATCATGGAATCTCACTCCACTTCCACTTCTCTAAGCATGCTCGGCTCCACTACTTCCGGGGTATCATGTAAACACTTCCGCAAATACGACACGCGAAACACGTCATGAACACCACTAAGCTTCTCTGGCAACTTCACTCTGTACGCTATCTGTCCAATCCCCTCTGTAATGGGAAATGGTCCTACGAACCTTAGTGCTAGTACACTCCCTAAAGCGAACTCAAGATTGGTTCGTCTCTAGTCAGCGTTTGACTTTTTCCGGTTCTTCGAATCAAGTCCATCTTTCCTGAAGTTTCTCCATAATCAACTAGGGTCCAAGAAAATCCTTATCCGTAGACACACACCAACAAGTTGGTGATCGACATGGTCGTCCATAAAAACCCTAATACTAGCTTAATAACTGTTGTTATAAGCGAACTCCACAAATGGAAGGTGCTCTTCTCATGTCCCTCCAAAACCTAGGATACATAACCTCAAAAAGATCTTCAAGGATTATATTCATCCTTTCTGTCCGTCCATCCGTTTGTGGACGATATGCGATGCTCAAACATAACTGCGTACCTACCACCTTTTGCATATCACTTTTTCCTCTTGCATCGAAAACTGCTCCAAGCCATATCCCGCAAGCACTAGTATATACTGTGAACGGTTTGCTCCCATCTAGCAAAGTCAAAACTGGGGCTGATATTTTCGCAAAGTCTTTAACGAACTTCCTATAGTAGCCCACCAACCCTAGAAAACTTCTTACTTCCATTGCTTTTCTAGGAATCTTCCAATCTTGGATTGCCACCACCTTCGCAGGGTCCACTGTTATCTCTTCCTTAGAGACCATGTGCCCTAAGAACCTCACTCCTTTCCTCCAAAAAAAAATGAAATTTGGAGAACTTAGCTTTGAGTTGATGCGCTCATAGGGTCTCTAAGACTTCCCTAAGATGTAGGGCATGCTCTTCCTCGCTTCTAGAGAAAATCAAAATACCATCCACAAAGACTACCAAAAATTTGTTTAGAAACCCCCTAAACACCCTACTCATCAAGTCTATGAAATATGCGAGTGCATTCGCCAAACCAAAAGGTATGACAAGTCATTCGAAGAAACCGTCAGGAGTCCTAAATGCAGTCTTATCTATGCTATCCTTAGCCACCCTTAGCTGATGAAATCCTGTAGCTAAATCCAACTGCGAGAAAACTGAAGCGCCAACCAACTAATCGAACAAGTCATCTATCATCGGCAATGGGTGTCTGTTCTTCTTCGTGAGCTTGTTCAGCTCCCTATAGTCCACGCACAATCTAAGAGAACCATCAGCCTTCGTAGCAAAAACAACTGGAGCACTCCATTCCGAAATACTTCTTCTTATGAACCCTTTCTCAAATATCTCCCCTACTTGCTTACTGAGTTCCCTCCTCTCTCTCGGAGCCATGTGGCGCACTGGTAATGCAACTGGCTTTGCATTATCTACTAAGTATATACGGAGGTCTATCTCGCGCCTTTGGGTTAAACCCCGAACCTCATCAAAGATGTCACCATAATCACGGACTATACGAATATATTCCAAATCATCGATGAATGCATCAAGAGATTCTAGGTAGCTAAGCATCACTGAACCCCTTGGGTCACAAGAAATATCAAGGGTCTTTCCATGACGAGTCAACGGTCCAACTACCCTCTTTTCGCAGTCTAGAATGGCACCATGCCTGGCTAGCCAATCCATCCCTAGAATCAAGCCGTAGCCCATGAAACCAAGAATAAAGGCATTGCATTCAAATCCAAACGCCCAAGATAGACAATCTCAAATCCCAACAGACCATGGATAAATGAGCCGAACCTCTAATAGGATTTGAGACTGCAATGGGATCCATAACTAAACTAGTATTTAGGTGCAGTGTTTCAAATAACAGAGCAGATACAAACGATTGTGAAGCGCAAGAGTCAAACAAAGTTCGAATAGGATGTTCAAAAAAAAAGGAAAAATAAAACTTTCAACAAAAACTTTCTATCTCTCTCCTGTCCTAGTGCCATGAGAGCATGAACCTGTCCTCCGGAAGTAGGTCCTATCCTCTGCCCTTGCCCTTGTCCTTGCCTTCCCGGGCAGTCTTTAATCAGATGTCCCGCCTCACCGCAATGAAAACAACCAGGCTTCTTCTTCCTGCAGTCCTTAATTACATGGCCCATTATACCTTAAATAAGACACCTATTTTTGTCATGGGGTTAATTATTCTTTCCACTTTCTCCTTTACCTTCTTCGTGGATTAAAGCCATATCAACAAATTCCTCATCTTTGTGTTGTGCTCCTTAGCCTAAACTCCCTCATCGACCAAGCAGCTAGCTAAACCTTCCTTCCATCGTTTATCTCAAATATACCAAATGAGTTCTACACTTCCTTGAGCCAATTCTAGCTTCGAAAAACATCTCAGTGCTATGAAACGATTTTCCGCCCTTCGCACGTAAGTCCTTACATATCTTAGAAAAAGCATCTACACGTGGAGGAAGAGATTCAAAAGGGAAAGAGGAAGGAATTCGAAACAAAGAATCGGAAGAAAGATATATGGCTTTTGGGGATTATGTTTTTCATAACAAACCTTTCCCTTGAAAACTCCTTCTTTAAAACATGTCTTTTTTTTAAAATTACTTTTTTTATAAAAATGCTTTTGAAAATGGTTTTCAAAATCTTTTATTTGTTCTGGTAACCTTCAGCTCTGATGACAAGTGTAACACCCCACGTCTGTTAATGTCACTCACAAAGGGAATGCATTAAGTTTCGTGGAGCATTATAAGTAAACAGAACGGAATATTACAAGACGGATAAAGTAGTACTTGAAAAATTTATAATTTTATTGCAGCGGAAACAGAAATATGTTTGGTTACACCTTCAAAACAACAAAATCAAGTACATAATATCAGTCTTGTACAAAAGCCTTCAGAGTACATAATTTTAAAGCCATAAACCCCAACAGAAAATGCCATAAGCAGAATTAAAGCCAAGCAATACATCTTTTTACTTCAAGCTGGAAGAAATAGACATCTGAACTAAGCCTGAGTATTTCCTCCCTAAGAACCTGGGGAGGGGGGAATGGAAGAAAAGATGTGAAACAAACTAGGTCAGACATTAGTCTGCTGAGTCCAGTAACTTTAACAATATAATCATTAAAGTAACAAGATAATAACATAAACTGGTAAGTAAGAAATGACTGTAAAAAAGCATGCATGACAAGGTAGGCAAGATGAATAAGATAAATGTTGATTGCGCTTCTAATCACTATAAGGTAATTACTACACTGCACCAACGCTAAATATGTCACGTCGTTACTAGTTTCATACTGAAAGTTGATCCCCATCTTGTAATTGGTAGTCCTCAGGCGTAACATCTAGTAAGAGGTATCCACCCCCTACAATCCTTACTTGCCCATACTAAATACTAGATGTCCCCACACTATCCCCTTATCGCTTAATAGATCGGCTCCTTAACTCGTATGTATTCATTACTTGTGTCATTCGGCCCCGCTTGTTTGTAGACACCTGTGCTGGTCCCACCATAGGGTGTATCAATCCCTATGATGGCAACCCAACACAATTCAAGATGCACAGTGTATGACTACTAATGCCCAGTGCCTGCTTTTTCCACTCCGGAGCACGTGCACGCCGGTACTCCGTTGGAACCTACACTGATGCACCACCCGCCGTTATTTTGACCACTTATAATCAGCCCAGTATTCGTGCCCCACCCTGCCTAGTTTAGGGTACCATGATACATCTATGTGGGTTATTGCTGAAATGGATCCCTGTTACTAGGGTTTCCTAATCAACATGTTATAACGGTTAAGTGTTCTCAATATAACCTAACCCCATCCATCTGTTTAATTAACATGTTGTATTGGTTAAGTGTCGCCTATTCATATGTCACTTAATCTTCCCATTGATTCATGCATGTTTATTTAACGGTTAAGTTTGTGGGCCTATATATACTAATATTACCCATCTACTCAAGATTTACTTAACCCTTTCACTTATCAAGTACATATGTATTATTGGTTAAGCCTGCCTTAACCCTATCCACTTTGTTCATTTAATATTGGTTAAGTTGTCTTCATAACCATGTTAACTTAACCCCGCCATTCTTAGCATGTCCATTCATTAGCATTAATTCATTCATTAATGCCTCAACCTCTCACATTAGAACTGTTTTTTGCGGTTGCTGGATGTGTCGGGTGGTTCCGGGCAGACTAATACCGCAAACTCAATCCAACCTCGGGTTTTAGGCTTAATGCGCTAACCTCTCACATTAGATCTTGTTGTTGCGGTCGCTGGATGTGCCAGGCGGTTTCAGACAGTCTTACACCGCAACTCAATCTAACCTCGTGTTAGGCATGTTCATCTTTTAGCCAAATTACATATTTACCATACATGCCCAAATCTCGATTTGTATGTAAACTACCATAAGTGTGGTCAATTCAAGTTATTCCACATTTACTTGTTATGCCCAAAGTTACTCAATTAAGTTGTACCCAATTCCCCGCGTTTTCAATCGTATGTACAACAAGATTCAATCTAAGTTCCGAATGAACCTAGTGTTCATAAAATAAAACAAAAAGGGGAATAGAGAAGGAACACAAGAATTGGCATAAGAAACAAAATAGGCATGTAAAGGGGTACCCAAATCCAAGAATCATGTTTCCAATAGGCATGTTGTACATTAACAATAAGTATGGCCAAAATGAGCAAGTTACATCATAGGTATAAAGATTCGATAGAATTGAATATAGGAGAATCACCACTTTGTTGTACAACATGATAGGTTCCATTGTTTCAATCACAATGGTCTCATAAGCATAGGTAATTCTGGTTTGAAAAAAGGATAAACATGAATCAGAATTGATTATCTCACAATTAGGCATAGTGGTGTACAACATGATAGGTTCCATTTACGTCAAGTCTCATGTTTACTTATTATGTACATTTTTTCCTAAACCATAGCCATCATCAGTTTATGCCTTTTTAAAAATCACATGTTATTAAACATTTTCCAAACTTTTCCCCATCATTCAAGCGCTATATATGTGCGAATTTCGCATAATATGTTAGGCTCGAAGTTAGCCTAACTCATAAAAAGAAAAAGGAAAAAGGAAGAGGAAAGATAATCATGGTATCAAAATAGGCATAAATATACGAGCAGGAACAGGCATGAACTGATAGAATTGATCAGAAAAGCATAGGCTATGAGTCAAAAAAAATGACAACTTGCAAATTTGATAAGATCCATTATAGGCATAATCATATGATCACAATTTACAACTTATCATAATTACTTTAGTTTAATTATCTTGTGAAAGCTATATGAACTCACAGAGATTAAGAAAGAAGGGAAGATTAGGAATATGATTTCTGAAGTTGACGAGCTAATCCGTTGATGTAGGGTCTGATCTTTCTCTTTAATCCTTGAATTTGATTTCTAGTTTGGAGAAGATGGAGGCTGGGCTAGCTTAGAGATGGACAACATGATGGCTTCATAGATTTGGGTTACGAGGTTAAGGGTTAAGGTTTGATGTGATTATATAGGACTATAGGATTAGTTAGAGCCTTTAGATTAACTAGGAGATCATCAAAACCACACAGCTCAAAGACAGGTCATCCAGCCAATCAAAAGGAGACACGTCATCACAGAACACTCCAAAATTCTGTGCTGGACTGGCCTCGGTATAGGCACACTTGGCAGGTGCGCCTGTGCATTTTTGTACTGGCGCACTTCACAAGTGCGCCAGTGCATCCTGTCTTGTTCTCAGCTTTTCCGCCTAACTTCGTTCGTCTATATCTCCTTTATACGGTATCCGTTTTACGCAAACTCGGACTCTATCTCAAGCAGAATTTCGAGTTGAATGCAATGGCGTAACCTGTTTCACCTAATTCTCCTTCTAAAAATTAAGCGTTCTTAAATTTGTTAATTTTAATGCTAGAATTACGGGGTGTTACATCAAACTCGTTAGAACCGTTTTTGTGAAATGTAGCAGGATTTCAAATTTCGTAATTTTTGAAGTTAGTATGCGGTCGTAGAAAATTAAAATGTGCGTTGAAAATCAATATATAACGTTATATTGAATTATGTTTTTAATTATGATAAAAACTGATTAAAATAACCAAATTAGCTCCCATAACTTATTCCATTGAGTCCGGAATAGGATATTTGGCTAGGGACGTTAGTCGTTGGGATTCGTTTAGGGTTCGGAGCATTAAACTTCATGGTTAATTAATATAATAATTAAATATTAATATAATATAATATATATATATACCCTTTTAACCCACAATCCTAGCCTATTCTCTATTGCTGTCGACCCTAGAAATCCATGTCCATAATCATTCGAAATTCCTCCCTCGGTTACTTCCAATCCATTACGAATTAAACTCCAGCTTCAAAACGAACATTGAAGTGCAAAGTGAGCTCTTCAAATCTTTACGGGTACGATCATTCATTTTGTAGTAATTTGAGATAATTCAAGGGCCAAAGGGTGGCCATTCACACGTAATTTCTAGAGCTTAGAGGGGTGCGAGTTCGACACGGTGATAGGCATGAGGAGAGGAGGTTGAGTGCTTTGACGTGGCATGTTCTGATCAGGATCCGGTGGTGTGTGGTGATGTGCGTGGTGGAGGAAGGAGTCGCGAGAGTGCCTGGAGATGTAATGAACGAAGCGGAAGATAAATTAGGTTAATTAATTTATTAATTATTTTAAGTTAGTTAATTAATGTGATTAAAATATAAACACTCATAACTTGTTCAAACACAAACAGAATTCGATGGAACAAGAAACGTTGGAATCATGAAGACGAGAGCTTCGTAGTAAAGATAATTTTGAGGAATTTGGAGCTAGCTGAAGTTTTCGGTTAAATTAAACACGCTGTTTAATTTAATTAAAAATGATCATTTTATAACGATTTCAAACTGATAAAAGTGAGAATCACACAACTTTTTTTTATAATTATTACAATCATATTTTAATATGTACTGATTGCATGTGATTGAAATGTTTGCTTCGTAGTTGATGGAATATGTTTACAGTTATAACTGTTATTATTATTAAACTGTGAATATATGTGTTGACGATAGAAACACTTATATTATAATTATTGTTTGATGGATGATAGTTGATATGGATGTATTTATATGGTAAAAATAATAATTTACACCACGAATATGAGATTTGGAAATTGATTGAACTTCATATTATAGGAAACTTAATGTATTTTGTATTCAATTAAGTTAGATTTGATAAGAAAATTGAAATTGGATTTTTAAATCCAAATTGATTTGAAAATGAAGCTGATATAATTTCAAACAACGTTTGAAATGATTGAAATGGATTTGAAGGAAATTTGAACTAAAAACGACTTATTTTAATTCAAATTAGATTTTGAATAGTGAATTCAAAATGTGAATTCGAGTTAGGTACATAAATGATGTTTTTAATTCGAACGGATTATTCCATTAATCTTATTTACTTTTATAATAAATGTCGAAAAAATTTGGATTTGAAAATATTATTATTTTAATATTATAATAATATGGAATATTAAATTTTGATTTAAAATTGAATTGGAAGATGAATCATTTTTGAACGAGTTTTGTAAATGTTTTATGAAATACGTTTGGAATGAATTGATGAATTTTATTATAAATTATAAAATGGTTTGAATAGGATGTGTCGCGGAGTGACCGTTCATGAACTTCAGCCAATAACTTCAAATTGATGTACTGGGTGATCTGACTGTCAGATTTCCCGAAATGGAAAACGTTTGGTTCAGAATGAAAAGATCTTTCCGATGATATGTAAAGTTTTAAAATTCAACAATTAGATTTTGAGATAAATTCAAATAAAATTTGAATAAAAACAGTGCTAGTGCCATAATGACCTGAAATTGGTTTGTAATGAATTGAGCTATTTTTAAACTATTAAAAATACGGATTTTTTTGATAAATCAAAATAATTGATTTAAAAGTGATTTGGACTAAATATATTTTGTTTTGGATAATGTAAATCTATTTTGTGAAATTAGCTATTATGATAAAAGTGATTGAAATAGTTTGAAGTTAAAAAGTACCAAACCAAGTTAAGTTTTTTTCCAGTATATGAATATTGGATTTGAATGGAAATAATTTTCGAATATTTCAATATTGGATTCCGTAATTATACAGATACTATTTTGAGGAATTTGGAAGATAGAGATATCGTTATTCCCCATTCGGTATCGATTGGTTTTAGAATTTGATATTGAATATAAGTCAATATGATTTCTATTTAAAGACTTATATTTGATATAAAATTGGATTTTGGCTTTGTCGTGAATGGTGTCTTCAATAACACTATTCTTAAACCTAGTTGAAAATGAATTTTATGGAATAAATCTTTTAATTAAGATTAATGAAGTTTTCCAAAGTGAAGTTTTCCAATTAATAAATTTAATTAGAAATGATTGGAAGTTTGATTTTGGTTTTATCGTGAATGATATTTTAAATAACATCTGTTCTTTAACCTAGCTAAAGAAAAGATGATTTCTAAAGTTTGCGTTTTAGTAAATCTTTCAATAAAGATTTGACTGAGTGAAATGGATATAAAACTATGTTAGAGTTTTAATAAATCTTTCAATAAAAAATTAAAATGAAAGAAAGTAAATAAACTTACCAAATACGAGGGTATTAGATTTGTAAAATAACACCAATTTTGTTCCATGTGATGAACAGGATGGGAATGGGATAACAATATGAGAGATTACCATTTCGTAAGGTTTGATAATCCCAATAAGGCTTATAAACTTCGATTTGAGTAAGTTTGTGAAAGAAGATCATATAAGCTTTTGAAATGGTTTTCAAGAAAATATTTAAACAAGAGTTTAAATGATATAAATCTTTAATAAGATTTAAGGGACTAATTCTCAATGTAAAGGATATTTGAATAAAAGAATATTCTGAATTGGAATGAGACTTATGATATGTTTATATATCACTTGATTTTAATGACGCGATAGTTATTCGGAAAGACAAGGTTTCAATCCATTTTGAATAACTAATACAACGATTGTCGAAGATATTGAAGATGGTGGTTGAAGACCGAAGATCTTCACATTGTTTGGATTATTCCTGATGTTTTGTGTAGCTCTTGTTATAAGGTTAAATAGCGGTCGTTCAGACGTACTTGGAGATCAACCAGATATGAAAGGGCCTTTCTCCCTTAGGGACGAGGAATAAGATGCCTTTGGTTTCGTTCAGACCCAGAATGAACTTGTAAATGGATGTGTGTCTAACGTTGTATTTCATAACATAACCGATTAGTTGTTGTTGATGATATATATGTGGTGGTGGAGAATTTATTCTCTTAGCTTAACACCCTTCTTTGGGACATGTGAACTCAAAGGTTATATTACTAATAGAAACTGATCATATGTGTAAATTGACAATGTGGCATGTTAAGTTGTTGATTGATCAAAGCTTTTGTTGAAAAGCAGAGCTTTTTGGATGATGATCAAAGAATGGCTGACATAACATAGCTTTGTGTTGAATTTATTCTAGTTGAAAAGTGATGCACTGGTATGAAGCCCAGACAATTTACCTATGTGGATGATGGATTGAGGCGCCTCAGATGATGGTCAATAAATGACTAGTGTGACGGAAAACAATGACCTAGGAACTTTATGTTCAAGAGTAACCCAAACTCACCGGGTATTGGTGGGCTGGCTCTATCGATCTAGGGCTTACGTGCGCTTGAGTCCGGTGACATTGCTAGAGTGTTTCGAATCGGATGAGGAAGATCCTTTGCCTTGGTCACTGATGGAAATCCAACTTCGAATACAAGCCTTGCATTTTCAGTTGTAAACCCATATGGTGACATAATAGGATGTGGTATTATGACATCTAAGATTGATACATTTATTTTTGAAATTGATTTCCACACTATGCACTAGTAATAATAAAAGATGAATTTTGCGTATCAAGCATGTTTGGCTATTATAAGGTAAAACTCTATCCTCCTGTCTGCACTTGCATTGTGTGATGGGACTTGAGTCTTATAATCGCTTCATTTTAACAAAAAAGCATTACAAGTTTATGATTGGTATTCATGTGGAAAAAACCCATTCTGCATTATACGGTGTGGTACCATTATTTACCCAATTTCAAAATTAAGTATAACAACTATTTTAGTTCTCATACCAGTCACATGAATGACCTGGATTTTATCGTTTCCCACCTGAACTCTTGATGCCCATATTTTCCATACGGACAGCTAGTAGTTTTGGTTTTTCATATATGATCATGGATTATGGCTGGAGCTATACTCTGGATTACTTCGTAGTCTTTCGCTAAATGTATTAAGTTTCCGCTGTGTATTGTAATTTGTTATTCTCTGATATTTATATGTACTCTGGTATATTCTGTACTCTGATGTAAAATTATTGTAATAACAATGGAATGTTCTTTTATGTTTTTCTGATGCGTTGTAGCCCATAATGGTTCGAGGATTTCTACCATTTGGATCGGACTTGTGTGGCTTATGGTCGATTTGAAAGGTGGAAATTTTCGAGTCGTCGCATTTGGTATCAGAGCTTTGGTTTACAAAGCTTTGGGGATATGATTCATTAGAATCGAGATGAAAAGAATCATCAGAGGTAAGATTACTAACAACCTATAAAAGAAAACTCATTGGAGATAGGATCAGTAGTATCCTAGAATGAGTGACTCATTAAAGATAGGGTTAGTTTTGCCCTAGAATGTATTTGAAGAGTATTATATATAAAAATGAAATTAGTTTTGAAAAATTATATCTTGTAATAAGAATTTGGGTATTTTATTTGATTTTGAGTTTTGACTATCAGGTATAAGAAGATTTTGAATATACGTTTAATCAACGTATATCCGAAGTCTCAAATATATTGGATTGATATACAATCACACTCTACTCGTTTGGGGATGATTCTATTGATTATTGCAATATCATCATTGTTTATTTTTGAGTTTCGAAAGTGGGATGTCTTTATAATTCTAATTGACTAGTGTGAGGACCAAGAACTTAGTTAGAGTTTAATGTTTGTGATTTGACTTTGAAAATATATTTTAAGCGTACAAAAGGTATATGTTTTGACAACATATAAATTTAGAAATTTAACCAACCAATTGATTACTGGTTGTGATGTATGATAACTAGTTTAACTAATGAAAATTGGGATGATAAAACCAATATGAGAATGGAAGGTAAACTGAGCCAAGTCAAATTTAATGTTGAATTGATTTAAAACTTTTTCTTTTTGGAAATTGGTTCAATTTATTGCATAAACCAATCATATACTTCATTTATATGCCTCATCAAAACCCTGTGCCCCCTAACCTAAGTGGGTGCGACGATAGGACAAAGAACACATATAAAATCCACATAGTCACTGTACATCATCGACAACAAAACATGATAACGCACTAAACATGTATAACCTGAAACAAACAAGAAACAACTAAAAAACAAATCAACAAACTTCTACCAAAGCTTTAACCAGTGCCCCCAATTCTATGCCCCATCTACTCAGAAAAGCCACATTATGCTCCGTGTAATGACCCGCATTGGCAGAGGTATTATGATTAATTTATTTAATTATATCAATGGTGGGATAGTGAATTAACTGGTCGTGAAATTTAATAATGGTAAATATTTAATTAAAATAATAAATTAAATAGTATATTTAATTCTGAAATAATCAGAATTGGCTGAAATGACGATATGGTGTGAACCAGATCATCTGTGATATTTTATTCGGTTTAGAATTTGAGTAGAATAACGAATATATTATTTGAACGATAGTTTGAACGTATAATTATATTATAATTAAAACCGAGCTCGAAATGGCGCTGCAGTTCGTTAATTGGCGATGCGAACTTCAACTGAATGTACATGATTCGTTTTAAATCGGATTTCTGAGAAACAAGAAACGCACGGAGCTGGTGGAGTATATCTTTCCAGTGGAAGAGAAAAATCAGGATTTCGTCGTGTAGATTTTGAGATATGTCTAAATCAAATTTTAAAATAGTCGCTATAGAATCGTTTATCGACCATATCGGTTTATTCGATATAACTAGAGATCGTGTTTGAATTTAGATAAGGTTCTTTAGAGACGTAGAGATAATTTAATTTTTAGAATTTTATGGTAATTTTTAATTAATTAAATATGCGACTTTTTATTTGAAGTATTTCGCACCCTGAAATCAACTTTTTGAAGTTTCACAATATGAGTCAAACTACCGGTATTATTATATTTCTGGGATCGTGGCGCATTGATCGTCACGATGGTGTAGTTGATCCGGTCGATAGCAGTTCGTTATTAACGAAGTTTTGAAAAATGGGATGACCAAATTCTTTTAAACTCAAAACAAATATCCTAACTATTCTATGATCCTAAACAAGGCCACGCACACACTTGTTACAGCCACCAGTTTATGTGGTTTCAAACCAAAATATGTGGAAGGATTAAATCCATACCAACTAAAACAAAGACCTATAAAAATACCATGATTTTTCTAACTTAAGGGTTTACATTCCTTCTGAGAAAAACCTGGCCGCCACTTTAAAACGAGAAAACCATCCAAGCATAAATCACGAACAATCCTCAAATAAAATCCAATAAAAACAAGAAGCTGCCTTCTTGAGTTCGCACAAGGTTGCTTTTCAACCTCGGACCCTTTGCGTCGAGTTTAAATCCAAGAGTGTCACTGCGGGTTTGAAGCGGAGACTAGGAGGTGCGGGTTTTCTTGGAACCGCGGTAAGGAGAAGTCGAGGTGGATTCCGGTCGGTGATAGATGGAGACTGACATGGGCCTTTGCACTATAGGGTGCGGGTTTTGGGGTCAGTATAGATGACGGTGGAAAGGCTGTTGGCGTTAAAAACATGATGATGGAAAGAGCTGAAGTCAGGAGGGAGAGAGAGGCTCGAAGGAGCAGTTCGAACAGAGGAGATGGTGAAGAGGTAAGTGGTGATGTCCTCTGTTTGAATTACAGTGGGGCTGTTTTGTGAAAATAACTGATTTCTAAGTACTTGTTGTTTGGTTAACTCGGACGTGTGATGATGGCCTAATGGAAATTCGAAAATTTGGATTTAACAGGAAATTTCAGTGTGTTGTTTAGCTATGGGAAGAAGGATATAGTTTCATAACTTATTGTGGAGTCTTTGCTGTGTAAAGGAGTGGAATGGAGTTAAGTGAAATGGAGGATCGAATGGGGGAAACACCGCGTGCAAACGAAAGGGGAGTGTGGCAGTTATCATCGGAGAAGATGCAGGATTTCAGTATGGGCTTTAAACTAGTTTGGGCTTCAATGAAGAATGAGCTGAATGGGCCAGAAATAATAAAAGAAAAAATATACAAAAGAAAAATGAGAAAGAGGAGTTAAAAGCTGTGCATGTTTTTCTTAGTGGAGAAAGGGAGTGCTGAAGCATGTTTTCATTTGTGAGGGTGTGGACGGGCTTTCAGGTTGCCGGAAGGATGGATGGACGTGAAAGGGGATAGGCGTGGACAGCATATGGAAGGTGAGTTTGCATTGAGATGATAAAAGAGAGGGTGCAGATGTAAATTTGTTTGTGGAAAAGGATTTGTGATGGTGCTTCGGCTGTTATGGAGGTACGGTTGGTGTTTAAAATGGGAGAATGGTGTTCGGATTGATTTTGTGTGGAGCAGGTATCGTTTGTGGAAGAAGATTTAAGGGTAGGCCAGTGAAAGTTTTGAATGGGCCGTTGTGTTTTATTTTGGGTGTTAGTTTTACGAACCATCAGTCACATTGGGATCGTAGGGACGGCGGCTACGCCACGCAACTGACGGGGAGTGAATTGAAGCTCGTTACAATTTATGGCGAAATAAATTGTCCGACTGAATCAAATAACGCAAACTGTTATTTAACGGCTAACGCGCAAAAGTGAGTAAATCTCACCAACTCTGAACAGTTTATAATTTCATGTGGTATTTTTAGAACTGTTAAATATTGGCTGCTTGACTGTGTGTTGATTGTTTGATTGAACTGCTAGTCAGTTAGTTGAATTTCTATATTGATTCTGTTTAACAGAATATATCATATAGAACTGAAAGTGATGTTATCTATATTGTTTAACATCTGTGATGCAGGGAAACAGGTTGGAGGAATCCAACTGGATTCCTCAACATTTATTTTACTGTTTTCATATATTGTGATATATGATGTGTTATATAATCTGTTATGGATTATGGGTGTTGGAATGATATTGATCATTGTTATTCGATATTTTAAATATCATAAGAAACCCTGGGATGAAAAAAAAAGAAGTATTTCAATGTATATTGAAATAAAGGAATTTTATAAAATCACAGGATTTTATAAAAGGAAATATTTATAAAACGAACACGGTTTTATAAAAGGGATATTTATTTAGAAAATAAATAGAAATAGAAAAGGGATATTTATTTAGAAAATAAATAGAAATAGAAAAGGAATATTTATTTAGAAAATAAATAGAAGTTATAAATAGGAAATATTTGTAACGGTAAATAGAAGTTATAAATAGGAAATATTTGTAACGGTAAATAGAAGTTATAAATAGGAAATATTTGTAACGGTAAGTAAACGTTATAAAAAGGAAATAGTTGTAACGGAAAATGTAGTTTATCAAAAGGAGTTAATCGATGTTAGTTAATCGATTAGAGATAAAGTAAAAGGAGCTAATCGATGTTAGTTAATCGATTAGAGATAAAGTAAAAAGGAGTTAATCGATGTTAGTTAATCGATTAGTGTTAAAGCAAATGAGTTAATCGAATATAGTTATTCGAATAGAAAGTAAAATGAGTTAATTGAATATAGTTATTCGAATAGAAAGTAAAATGAGTTAATCGAATATAGTTATTCGAATAGAAAGAAAAAGGAGTTATCGAATATAGTTTATTCGAAAGGAGTTAAGTGAAAGGAGTAAATCAATAGCGTTAGTCAAATAGAGTTAATCCAATAGAGTTAATTGATAAGGGTTAATCGAATAAAGTTTAAGTGAAAAGAGTCAATCGAATATAGCTATTCGAGGAGGGTTAAGTAAGGAAGTTAGTAAAAGGAATATAAAGTGAACTTTGCCTATTTCAAAGTTAGAAATGTTGTTCAGTTAAGGTCTGAGAGGTAGTTCTACCCCAACTTGATTGGCTTCGTTTTTAACTAAGGAATAGTTAAGGTTCGGCAGTAAAGGAAATGGTTTGAGTTGGCATCGCGATGGTTTGTTTAAAACATCTGTCTAAGTCCAATGAAGGAGCTTTGGAAATGTTTTCCAAATAAGAAACCAGAAATGTTTTCTAATAAAGAAAACAAGAAATGGAAATGTTTCCCATTGTTAATAACATATATTTTCTAAATTTAGAAAATAAGAAATGTTGAATATAGGGAAACAGGAGATGAAAAATGAACTAAGGAGATGAATGTTAAATAATGTTTGATCGATATAATCTCCATTTGGAAATAATATCGTTGGTTGCACACCTGTTTTTCTTCGATAGTTAAATCACAGACTATCGAAGTTTTGACCATTTTAACATTGTTAATATGGAGAGACCGGTTGGATTATTATCCAAAGAACCACTCTGTATTGGCATAAGCGTTGCGAAGAATATATGCCAAAGGAAATTGAAGACGGAGTTATGCAAGGGCTATCCTGTTTACAGAATAGTGCCTTCGGTTCATCCTGTTCCTGGATGACTTGTATGGACGGATGTCTGACAGAGTATGTCCAGACGATCACGTATATTGATTTCCCCAACTGTACCAAGAGTGGAAGCGAAGAAGGAAACTTCTTTTAGCTAACACATAATGTATGGTTGAGGACGTCAATCAGTGATTTGATGGATTTGACGATGTGGCATTCAAAGTGAATATGGTATGATGATAAAGCGTAGCTTCTAGCCTCATCATCCGGTAAATGACAGAAATCGGGCAGGCAGCATGGCTAAGTCGGTCGCACCGAAGTAGGGTGTATAATCACCTGATCTAGAGTTTCATTTACTTCTAAAAATCTATTGTTGATGCTGTCCCATTCGGGAAACGGTTGCTGATCCCAACCGTTGGTGATATACATTCGATACGCTCAAGCGAAATGAGTGGTCGGTCATGTGTGGCCGGGTTGCAAGATGTTCTTGTTGAACCCAGTGTATTCCTCTCTAGAGGTACACGAGCGAAAGGTGGTTCCATACCTTGTCATAGTTGGAAATCCATTACCCAATACGTGCTTGCGGTTTTGATTGTATACTATATATGTAGAACGTGAGATGAAAGCGTTTCTGCTAGATGATTATATATATACTGTGGTTGATAGACATTATTATAATATCAAAAGGGTTTTTGATATAAAGATATTTTGGATTCTCATAAGGGAAAAACCCGTTCCGTTATGCGGCGTGGTCTTATGAGATATCGTTTACTTGTTCAACTGTTTTTAACTGTTTTACTCATACCAGTCCCATGACTGACCCGGAGTTTACTTTGTTGTTTTCCCTAAACTCTTGGGTGCCTAAATTTGTATGGGCAGTCAAGTAGTCGGGATTTACAGATACATTGAAGAGCTGGAGCAGGAGGCTTCAGGATCATATAGTTATTATTATTCCGCTGTGTTGTAAGTGCTGTACTTTGATAATGATGTATATTCAAATACAGATGTATATTTCAAAGTTATGTTATCTATTATATGTTATTCGTTCCGCTATGAGATTCGTGTTACTCTGATATTGTGTTCTTCTTCTTCTTCTTCTGTTCTAAGTTTCTATCTTATCTTTCCTCACCCTCTAATTTCTTTCACTAATTACCAGGATTTTTCGATGTTTTGGTTATCGACATCGTGTTTATGTCGATAACCAAAGTCGCTCAAAATCCGGGTCGTTACAGTTGGTATCAGAGCTTAGGTTAAGAATTACTTGGCTCTGTGGCGTGACTCGGTAGAGATAGGGTTAGTAATACCCTAGATTGAGTTGAGTGTATATATACGAGTGAACGTATTTGTTATTCGATATAAAATAATTTTATATTGTGGAGATTCATTGGTTGAGTTGTTTATGAGTTCTGGTCGATCAGTTTGATCCACTGTATCGGTAGGAGTTGATAAACACTTGAATACGATGAACCATCATGGTATGTTTTGAAAAGAGGGTAAATGAAGATAATTTTACCCAAAGTATATTTTGATATATATTGGATATATTGGTTGTTATTATAATCGAGTAAGATTATAAGTAAATGGTTATGTAAATAACCAATCAGAATTCATATAAGTGAAATATGTGAAACCAGATGAGTTAAATCTGAAATTTAAACCAGAAATTGAATTAAAATTCTGGAAAATTGGATAAGTGTTTGTAAATAGATTGGGATTAGAAATAAGGAAAATTTAAGATCCTGGGAGATTTTAAATTGTTTTACAAGCAGTGTGAATTATATTTTGAAATGAATTTCAAAGTGGAAATGTTTAGAAATGGTTTTAAAGTATTGAACTCACTTCGATCGCTGGAAATTAGATTCTGATGATGACAGCTGCATCATCAGTATTCATTTTCGAGTTGTAAGTGACGAATTACTACCAAAAATACTGTTTTGAATTTGTTTTGGGAAAGACAAGTTGTGTTGAATTTCAAAATGGGATTTAAATTATAGAATTGGAATTTGAAATAGATTTGAAATATTAACTTGTTTTAAAAGAAATAAAACAAGTAGTTCCTTTATAAACAAAGTTTATAAATAGTTCTTTTATAAACGAAGTTTATGAATGAAGTGAAAAGAATTATCATTGGATAATTCAGAAATAAAAATACAAGTGTGAAATTGAAAGGGAAATCTATTTTCCAAAGGTAGAAATATCGATTTAAAAAGGAATGGAAATCGAGACTTATTTAAGGAATAAATAAAGTTTCAAAAGGAATTTGAATAAAGGAAAATTCAAAGAGGATTTGAATATAGAAAATTCAAAAGGGAGTTTGAATAAAGTAGATTCAAATAGAATTGAAATAGAAATTGAATATAGAAATTCAAAGGGAGTTTGAATATATGAAATTCAATGGAATTGAAATAGAGTTTGAATATATCAATTCAGATATAGAATTTGAAAAGAGGAAATTCGAATATAGAAATCGAATAGAATTTGACATATGAAAAAAAATCGAATAGAATTTGAATAAGGGAAGTGACGTAGAAATTGAATAAAGGATTTAAAAAGGAATTTGAATATTTGTAATTCAAATTGAATATAGAAATTTAAAGGAGTTTAAATATATGGAATTCAAATAGAATTTGAATTAGGAAAATTCAAACAGAAGTGAAAATGAAATTTGAATATAGAATTGAAATGAAATTCAAATATAGAATTTGAATAAGGAAATTGAAACGAAATTCAAATATAGAAATTGAATAGAATTAACTAAGTCGAGAGGAATTAGTTAATCGAGTTTTGAAGTTGAAGTTGAACTTTGAAAGGTGGATTGGATCTGTAAATGGATATTCGAAATCGAATATAGAACATAAAATTGAAATGGAATTCAATTAGTGGATAAACAAGTTAAACCTATATTTGAACATGTAAATTCAAATAAAAAGGTGAAATGGGCAAACCAGTAATTTGAAATCCACTTAACGAACTAAGTTAAAATGATTGGATTAAGTTGAAATGAATTAGAAATGTATAAATATACATGAGATATGTATGGATAAGGTATAAAGGTATATAAATAGAATGCTCGACGAAAGGGTATGTATTTAAGTCATATATGAGATTTTATGCGTCGTATCGGCTAGCCGCTTGGCTTTTTCTTTTTCTTTTGGATTGGTGAGGGCCATGGGAGGCTATTTGAAATATCCCGATGCTCCCAGTACAAAGGAGGTTATGGCAAATTTTTCCGGGAATTTAAGGAGTTAGAATATTTTTAAGATAATTTGATAGTTAGAAATCAACGTATCGATATATATAGAAGTCGATAAGCAAACGAACTTAAAAATAGAATAGTAAAATCAAAAAGGAAGTCTAGAATAAAATCTAGTCAGGATAGAAAGAGGAAGTGTATACGTGTTTAAAAGTGAGAAGTAGTTGTATGGTATTGATTATTCGAGTAAGTAGTCATATCTGTTTTGATGTTATAAATGTTATTCAGTCAAGGTCTGAGAGGTAGTTATACCCCAACTTGATTGATTTCATTATTAACAAATAAATAGTAAGATTTCAGGCTCGAAGATCAATATTGAATAAGAGTTAGTTGAATATAGTATTTGGGTTGTCGTAACAATGGTTTACACAACATCTGTTTTAACCCAAATAAGTGTAAGCTGGGAAATATAATAAAGAATATTTCCTAAGTATAGAAATAAACGAGATCGAAAAAAAGAGATAAGTAATTGGAATATTTTCCAATTATAAATAGCATATATTTTCTAAGTTTAGAAAATAAAGGAAGGCGATATTCGGAAATGTTTTCCAAATAACATAAAAGGCCAATATGGTTATTGAAAATATTTGGTTAACAAATATTGATAAAGAAATAGAGAAGTGATTTAACTAATGGAATATTGATTATGGGCTCAGTTGAATTTCAAAAAGGAAAATTTGATTTTTGAAAAAGTAAACTATTTAAAATTCCCAGGAAGAGACTGTTTGAATTAAGAACAAATTTAAATAGAAGTTTGCGGAAGTAAGCTGAAATTGAATTGAAACAGTTAAGTGAAAACTGAATGGAAAAAGAACGATATCAAGGAAAATTTATTCTTGAATAAAATTGGATTGTCGAGATAAGAATCCAAAATGATATTGGATTGAGGAGTTAAGGGATTGAAAATCAAGAATTGAACTTGAGTTGAAATAGGATTTGGCTTGGTTAATAACGAATGGTTGTGTTGGAGATAAAACTGATTTGGAGTTTGATTGGCATGACATTGGTATACGCTGAATTGATAGCAGATATGAGGGATATAACGATATGCCCGACAAAAAGGTACCAGTTTATATTATATATTGGGTATGAGATTTTGATGAGCCGAATTGGCAAGCCGCTTGGCTGTTTGATTTCCTTTTGGGTTGGAGATGGCCCAGAGAGGCGAGTAGGAGTTTGACCGATTGACCAGTACAAAGGAGGTGCTGGCGAAATTTTTCGAAGAGGTAAGGCGTTAGAAATTTTTCATGATTTTTGGAAATTTTCGTTGATAAGAATTAATTAATAATTTAACTGAAATTAAATTGGTTCAGTTGAAACTGAAGTTAAGAAGTGAACAAATATGTTCTAACCAGTCGATAGGGTCGTCCTCTACCTTTTAGCAATTTCGAGGACGAAATTATTTTAAGTGGGGAAGATTGTAATGACCCGCATTGGCAGAGGTATTATGATTAATTTATTTAATTATATCAATGGTGGGATAGTGAATTAACTGGTCGTGAAATTTAATAATGGTAAATATTTAATTAAAATAATAAATTAAATAGTATATTTAATTCTGAAATAATCAGAATTGGCTGAAATGACGATATGGTGTGAACCAGATCATCTGTGATATTTTATTCGGTTTAGAATTTGAGTAGAATAACGAATATATTATTTGAACGATAGTTTGAACGTATAATTATATTATAATCAAAACCGAGCTCGAAATGGCGCTGCAGTTCGTTAATTGGCGATTCGAACTTCAACTGAATGTACATGATTCGTTTTAAATCGGATTTCTGAGAAACAAGAAACGCACGGAGCTGGTGGAGTATATCTTTCTAGTGGAAGAGAAAAATCAGGATTTCGTCGTGTAGATTTTGAGATATGTCTAAATCAAATTTTAAAATAGTCGCTATAGAATCGTTTATCGACCATATCGGTTTATTCGATATAACTAGAGATCGTGTTTGAATTTAGATAAGGTTCTTTAGAGACGTAGCGATAATTTAATTTTTAGAATTTTATGGTAATTTTTAATTAATTAAATATGCGACTTTTTATTTGAAGTATTTCGCACCCTGAAATCAACTTTTTGAAGTTTCACAATATGAGTCAAACTACCGGTATTATTATATTTCTGGGATCGTGGCGCATTGATCGTCACGATGGTGTAGTTGATCCAGTCGATAGCAGTTCGTTATTAACGAAGTTTTGAAAAATGGGATGACCAAATTCTTTTAAACTCAAAACAAATATCCTAACTATTCTATGATCCTAAACAAGGCCACGCACACACTTGTTACAGCCACCAGTTTATGTGGTTTCAAACCAAAATATGTGGAAGGATTAAATCCATACCAACTAAAACAAAGACCTATAAAAATACCATGATTTTTCTAACTTAAGGGTTTACATTCCTTCTGAGAAAAACCTGGCCGCCACTTTAAAACGAGAAAACCATCCAAGCATAAATCACGAACAATCCTCAAATAAAATCCAATAAAAACAAGAAGCTGCCTTCTTGAGTTCGCACAAGGTTGCTTTTCAACCTCGGACCCTTTGCGTCGAGTTTAAATCCAAGAGTGTCACTGCGGGTTTGAAGCGGAGACTAGGAGGTGCGGGTTTTCTTGGAACCGCGGTAAGGAGAAGTCGAGGTGGATTCCGGTCGGTGATAGATGGAGACTGACATGGGCCTTTGCACTATAGGGTGCGGGTTTTGGGGTCAGTATAGATGACGGTGGAAAGGCTGTTGGCGTTAAAAACATGATGATGGAAAGAGCTGAAGTCAGGAGGGAGAGAGAGGCTCGAAGGAGTAGTTCGAACAGAGGAGATGGTGAAGAGGTAAGTGGTGACGTCCTCTGTTTGAATTACAGTGGGGCTGTTTTGTGAAAATAACTGATTTCTAAGTACTTGCTGTTTGGTTAACTCGGACGTGTGATGATGGCCTAATGGAAATTCGAAAATTTGGATTTAACAGGAAATTTCAGTGTGTTGTTTAGCTATGGGAAGAAGGATATAGTTTCATAACTTATTGTGGAGTCTTTGCTGTGTAAAGGAGTGGAATGGAGTTAAGTGAAATGGAGGATCGAATGGGGGAAACACCACGTGCAAACGAAAGGGGAGTGTGGCAGTTATCATCGGAGAAGATGCAGGATTTCAGTATGGGCTTTAAACTAGTTTGGGCTTCAATGAAGAATGAGCTGAACGGGCCAGAAATAATAAAAGAAAAAATATACAAAAGAAAAATGAGAAAGAGGAGTTAAAAGCTGTGCATGTTTTTCTTAGTGGAGAAAGGGAGTGCTGAAGCATGTTTTCATTTGTGAGGGTGTGGACGGGCTTTCAGGTTGCCGGAAGGATGGATGGACGTGAAAGGGGATAGGCGTGGACAGCATATGGAAGGTGAGTTTGCATTGAGATGATAAAAGAGAGGGTGCAGATGTAAATTTGTTTGTGGAAAAGGATTTGTGATGGTGCTTCGGCTGTTATGGAGGTACGGTTGGTGTTTAAAATGGGAGAATGGTGTTCGGATTGATTTTGTGTGGAGCAGGTATCGTTTGTGGAAGAAGATTTAAGGGTAGGCCGGTGAAAGTTTTGAATGGGCCGTTGTGTTTTATTTTGGGTGTTAGTTTTACGAACCATCAGTCACATTGGGATCGTAGGGACGGCGGCTACGCCACGGAACTGACGGGGAGTGAATTGAAGCTAGTTACAATTTATGGCGAAATAAATTGTCCGACTGAATCAAATAACGCAAACCGTTATTTAACGGCTAACGCGCAAAAGTGAGTAAATCTCACCAACTCTGAACAGTTTATAATTTCATGTGGTATTTTTAGAACTGTTGAATATTGGCTGCTTGACTGTGTGTTGATTGTTTGATTGAACTGCTAGTCAGTTAGTTGAATTTCTATATTGATTCTGTTTAACAGAATATATCATATAGAACTGAAAGTGATGTTATCTATATTGTTTAACATCTGTGATGCAGGGAAACAGGTTGGAGGAATCCAACTGGATTCCTCAACATTTATTTTACTGTTTTCATATATTGTGATATATGATGTGTTATATAATCTGTTATGGATTATGGGTGTTGGAATGATATTGATCATTGTTATTCAATATTTTAAATATCATAAGAAACCCTGGGATGAAAAAAAAGAAGTATTTCAATGTATATTGAAATAAAGGAATTTTATAAAATCACAGGATTTTATAAAAGGAAATATTTATAAAACGAACACGGTTTTATAAAAGGGATATTTATTTAGAAAATAAATAGAAATAGAAAAGGGATATTTATTTAGAAAATAAATAGAAATAGAAAAGGAATATTTATTTAGAAAATAAATAGAAGTTATAAATAGGAAATATTTGTAACGGTAAATAGAAGTTATAAATAGGAAATATTTGTAACGGTAAATAGAAGTTATAAATAGGAAATATTTGTAACGGTAAGTAAACGTTATAAAAAGGAAATAGTTGTAACGGAAAATGTAGTTTATCAAAAGGAGTTAATCGATGTTAGTTAATCGATTAGAGATAAAGTAAAAGGAGCTAATCGATGTTAGTTAATCGATTAGAGATAAAGTAAAAAGGAGTTAATCGATGTTAGTTAATCGATTAGTGTTAAAGCAAATGAGTTAATCGAATATAGTTATTCGAATAGAAAGTAAAATGAGTTAATTGAATATAGTTATTCGAATAGAAAGTAAAATGAGTTAATCGAATATAGTTATTCGAATAGAAAGAAAAAGGAGTTATCGAATATAGTTTATTCGAAAGGAGTTAAGTGAAAGGAGTAAATCAATAGCGTTAGTCAAATAGAGTTAATCCAATAGAGTTAATTGATAAGGGTTAATCGAATAAAGTTTAAATGAAAAGAGTCAATCGAATATAGCTATTCGAGGAGGGTTAAGTAAGGAAGTTAGTAAAAGGAATATAAAGTGAACTTTGCCTATTTCAAAGTTAGAAATGTTGTTCAGTTAAGGTCTGAGAGGTAGTTCTACCCCAACTTGATTGGCTTCGTTTTTAACTAAGGAATAGTTAAGGTTCGGCAGTAAAGGAAATGGATTGAGTTGGCATCGCGATGGTTTGTTTAAAACATCTGTCTAAGTCCAATGAAGGAGCTTTGGAAATGTTTTCCAAATAAGAAACCAGAAATGTTTTCTAATAAAGAAAACAAGAAATGGAAATGTTTCCCATTGTTAATAACATATATTTTCTAAATTTAGAAAATAAGAAATGTTGAATATAGGGAAACAGGAGATGAAAAATGAACTAAGGAGATGAATGTTAAATAATGTTTGATCGATATAATCTCCATTTGGAAATAATATCGTTGGTTGCACACCTGTTTTTCTTCGATAGTTAAATCACAGACTATCGAAGTTTTGACCATTTTAACATTGTTAATATGGAGAGACCGGTTGGATTATTATCCAAAGAACCACTCTATATTGGCATAAGCGTTGCGAAGAATATATGCCAAAGGAAATTGAAGACGGAGTTATGCAAGGGCTATCCTGTTTACAGAATAGTGCCTTCGGTTCATCCTGTTCCTGGATGACTTGTATGGACGGATGTCTGACAGAGTATGTCCAGACGATCACGTATATTGATTTCCCCAACTGTACCAAGAGTGGAAGCGAAGAAGGAAACTTCTTTTAGCTAACACATAATGTATGGTTGAGGACGTCAATCGGTGATTTGATGGATTTGACGATGTGGCATTCAAAGTGAATATGGTATGATGATAAAGCGTACCTTCTAGCCTCATCATCCGGTAAATGACAGAAATCGGGCAGGCAGCATGGCTAAGTCGGTCGCACCGAAGTAGGGTGTATAATCACCTGATCTAGAGTTTCATTTACTTCTAAAAATCTATTGTTGATGTTGTCCCATTCGGGAAACGGTTGCTGATCCCAACCGTTGGTGATATACATTCGATACGCTCAAGCGAAATGAGTGGTCGGTCATGTGTGGCCGGGTTGCAAGATGTTCTTGTTGAACCCAGTGTATTCCTCTCTAGAGGTACACGAGCGAAAGGTGGTTCCATACCTTGTCATAGTTGGAAATCCATTACCCAATACGTGCTTGCAGTTTTGATTGTATACTATATATGTAGAACGTGAGATGAAAGCGTTTCTGCTAGATGAATATATATATACTGTGGTTGATAGACATTATTATAATATCAAAAGGGTTTTTGATATAAAGATATTTTGGATTCTCATAAGGGAAAAACCCGTTCCGTTATGCGGCGTGGTCTTATGAGACATCGTTTACTTGTTCAACTGTTTTTAACTGTTTTACTCATACCAGTCCCATGACTGACCCGGAGTTTACTTTGTTGTTTTCCCTAAACTCTTGGGTGCCTAAATTTGTATGGGCAGTCAAGTAGTCGGGATTTACAGATACATTGAAGAGCTGGAGCAGGAGGCTTCAGGATCATATAGTTATTATTATTCCGCTGTGTTGTAAGTGCTGTACTTTGATAATGATGTATATTCAAATACAGATGTATATTTCAAAGTTATGTTATCTATTATATGTTATTCGTTCCGCTATGAGATTCGTGTTACTCTGATATTGTGTTCTTCTTCCTCTTCTTCTGTTCTAAGTTTCTATCTTATCTTTCCTCACCCTCTAATTTCTTTCACTAATTACCAGGATTTTTCGATGTTTTGGTTATCGACATCGTGTTTATGTCGATAACCAAAGTCGCTCAAAATCCGGGTCGTTACACTCCGACCTGTTAGACTTGCTGCCATTATTTCTAATCTAATACCTCACTTCTTTTTCAATTATCTGCACCTTCATTTCCTTTGATATAGAATGAGTATTAAACAGTCGCGCATTTCTCTCATAACAAAGATGATACATAGTCGTAGATAATGCTGCACAGACCACATTTCTAAGCTGATTCTTCTCTCTAAACGTTTGCAAAATCTTAGTAGCTTCATTTTGCAAATAACCATTTATATATGACGATAAACCCAACATCCTTTTGATGTGAGTCCAAATGAATTTCGAATAATCATAAGAAAAAATAAATGACCTGCTGATTCATTATTATTTTCACATAGCAAGCATCTAGTTTCATCAATTATCCAAAATCTATGCCGTCTATCTCTAGTGCTCAATCTATCAATCGAAGCAAGGTATGTTATAAAAGACATTTTCCTTGAATTTTTATTGTGCCAAACAATCTTGAATTTATCCTGAACTGTATGATTAATATGAGCTTCTTCCCATGCTCTATGAAAATTAAATTCGCCTCCTACATACCACTCGTAGAAATCTTGATTAGCATTGTGATTTACAACAACTTCTTCAACTTGTTGCTGAATTTATTGTGTACCAGGATGTAAATTACCACATAATCTGCCATTTCTACAAATTAAAGCAACATTATCGAATTTATTACCAAGATATTGAACTCTAGAAACCCCAATAAGATCAACTAAGCATCAGCCATTAATCCACGGCTCGAACCACATAGAAGTTGAAGAACCACCAAAAATCACATTGTTGAACAACTGTCTACCATTTGATCGTAATCTCAACATTGCTTTCCAAGTGCAGGACGCATTATTATCTATACTCATGTGCCAAAAAACTTCCCTCTACAATACTTGGTTGCCATCCATCTATTCCACAACGAGGAATCAGTCAAAATTTTCCATAGGAATTTGACAAGAAGCTTTTTTGAAGTCCTTAAACGATTTGAGCCCAATTCCACCTTTATGTTTTGGAGTACATAGAGTTTCCCATTTAACTTTGTGCATTGATTCGTCCTAGAAAAAGTCTGCACACATAATGTAACTTTTCTAAAGTGTAATATGGAAGCTGATATATAAACAGCCAGTAAAGCACCATTGGAGTTATCACAGATTGTGTTAACTCCGCTCGACCTGCGAAACTTAGAAACTTAACATCCTAAGATTGTAACATAGTATCGATTATATGCAAAAGGTCATGACAGTCATTGTAGTGGATGTAATTAGTGGAAAGAGGAACACCAAAATATTTGATGGGGAGCTGACCAATATTCACGCCCAAAATATTAGCAATATCTATAGTGTGAGAAGCATAAAAGCTAAAGTAGACCTTTTTTCAATAGACTAACCAAAGTCCACTGTATCTTTCTAATTTATCAAAACCTGGTTTGAGAGCAGCTGCATTTAAAGTTGAACACTTTCCAAAGACCATCAGATCGTCAGCATATTTTAGGTGCGTTGTAACAGGATCCAGAGCATGTATAGGAAGAAAAGCTTTCTCCAAGCACCATTTCATTCATAGAAAATGTGAAAAACTCCATTGCTATCGAGAATAAATATGGTGATAATGGATCGCCTTGTCTAGTTCCTTGATTAGATGATATGAAGCTTTTGGGAATCCGTTGCAACTTCATAGAAAACATAGGGGTTGAAATACATTCATAAATAACATTTATAAAATGTATTGGAAAACCCATAAATTTCATGATATGGCAAATGAATTCACAACTTATTTTATCATATGCCTTATGAAGGTCGACTTTAACATAGAATTTATTTACCCTAGGTTTCTTGAAATCTCTAATGATCTCATGAGCAACTAATATATTATCACCTATGTATCTAGTTGGAATATACACACATTGATTAGGAGATATTAAATAGGGTAAGAACCACTTTGTTCTATTGCACAGAATTTTACTAAAAACTTTATAGTAAATAATGCAGCATGATATCGGACAAAAGTGGGAAATTTCACTAGGCCTATCAATTTTTGGAATAAGAGAAATAAAAGTATGATTACAACCTTCAGGGATTTTAGCAGCCTTGAAAATATCCTGCACCACAGCTAATAACTCCATCTTCAATTCTTCCCAATGTAATTTAAAAAAAATTGCATTAAACCATCAGGTCCGGGACTTGAATCATCCTGAATAGAAAACACGGCCTTTTTAACTTCTTCTAAAGATATTGGACGTAATAAATCCTGCTTCCCTCTTTGATTAATCACATATGAAGATTGAAAAAATAGCATTTCACTTTTCACTAATCCATTAAACAAAGAATTGAAGAAATCAATGGCTTCAGCCTCTACTTCGTCCTATTTATATAAGAGTTCTCCTGAAGAATTGATAAGAGCCTTCAAATTATTACTATGCCTTTGTGACGACATTTTAGAATAGAAAAACTTTGAGTTTGTGTCACCTTCCCGAAGCCACGAAACCTTAGCTTTCTGCTTATAATTCCAAAATTTGATATGCTTTGGTACTGACAGTTGATGTTTTGCTTCCAAACATAATTCATATAACTCAATATTCTCAGGTTCAATATCAACTGAAGCTTCTAATTCATTGAACTTCTTTTCAGCTTCAACTAAAAGAGCATCGTCTTTAATTCTCATCTTATTCCAAAGTTTCAACTCCATTTTACATGCATGCAATTTTTGCTGAAAAGTGTAGCTCCGAAAACCCCAAACATACGTTTGCAAACCTTTACTGATACAATTAAAATAACCAGACTTGAATCTCCAATCATTCAAGTATCTAAATGGAAATCCTTTAGAAGAAGAGGTAGTGATTAAATCGAGCAATAGACGATTATGATCGCTAGATAATTGAGATAATGATAATGCTTTCATATCATTAAATCTGCGCAAACATTCATGATTAACAAAAAATTTATCAATGTGACTAGCTATACCTCTTCGTCTCTATGTATAATTGAAATGAATAACTTTAATTTCTATAAGTCCTGATTGAGATATGAAAGCCCATAACTGCTGAAAAGGGACGGAAGACCTCCCTTTTTATCATTTGGAGATGTTGCATTATTAAAGTCCCCAATGAGAATCCAATCACCGCTAATCAGATTTGCATCTTGAATAATTTGTTGCCATAGTTTTTGCCTCTCACAAAAACTATTACTTGCATATATTATGGAAATAAAGATGGATAAGCCTCCAGTATTATTAACCTACATTGTCATATGCTGTAGAGAAGAAGAAAACAAATGAGTTGTCCATATTTCAGTATTCCAGTTTATTAAAATTAGACAAGAGAAAATAGTTGGTTGTTGAGGAAATAGATCCCAGCTACTAGGAAGTAATTTCTTAAAAGAGCACAAGTTTTCATGATTCAATTTATTCTCAACCAAGCCGACAAAAGTTGACTTGGTTGTAGTTAGGAGGGACAAAATTTCATGCATACAAAGTGAAGAGTTCGTCCCCTTAATGCTCAAACTCATTGTTGTCATTTAATCACTGATGTGCTCCTAAAATTTCTTTTAGGAGGAGCAATAGAAGTGGCTTGACCTTTTCCTTTCACATGATCCATGTACTCTTCATTCTTACTAACTCCAGGTGAGATATCACAATTTTCTTCATTATGCAAATCCTCATTTAAGCTATCTGCAACATGATTAAGATCGTCCAGAATAATGTTTGGAGGCAGATCAGGATTTAGAAAATCTAAGTCAACATTGCCACTGGATTTACCAGGAACAAAAGTTGTATCATTTGGATCTCTATTGTTTGGAAGAGGCTTTATTATCATTTCTTTTAACCCATGCAGGATCTGTTTCCAGCTCATGAATAAAAGAATTATGTCTAAAAATCTTACATACATCACAATAAGGAGGCACAAATTCATATTCGACAAACAAATCCTTCTGAATGGGAATTTTCTCGTGCAGCTTACTTGTTATGTCAATGGCAATAAGGACCCTAACAAATCTTGTTATTCTTTTGGAAGTAGTATTTGAATCAATGCAGATCGGCTAACCTATAAAGCTTGCAATCATTGAAAAAGCCGTATTCGACCATAATTCCATATCTAAATTATGTATCTTAATCCAGATTTGAACTTTGTCAATAATTTTTTTTTCCAGTATTATAGCCTGGATACCACTTTTCAACCATAAGCAAAATTCCCAAAATAGGAATGAGTAGATGACTTTAAAACCTCCTTAGAATCCTTAGGAATCTCAAATTGAACAGTAAAATAGAAACCAGCTAGAATATGAACTACAAAAATCCCTTTTGGTTTCCATACCTTTCAAATGAAATCCTTTAGCATTGCGACTGAATGTCTGAACTCTATTGGATGAAGAGCAGTTGTATCATGTCATACATCTGACGATGAATTAAAAACACGTTCAGAAATAATAACCCTATCAATTGGTGGCTGGACAAACTCGAGCTTATTTGGATCTGCATTCGAATACGTATTTTGATTTGATGAGTCAGGGTTTCCACTGGGTTGAGAAGAGTTGCGATTTATATTTGTGGAAGAAGAAGGTTTCAGCGGGAAATTTGAGGATTTCCGCGCCTCTGCCATTAAAATTGAAAAAGTTGTGATATTGATTCAAAACTTAGATAGGATTGGATATAAATATATATATATATATATATATATGTTGAACAGGTTATTGCATGGAATCTGAGTAGAGAAATAAAATTGAAAGCCCGACACAAAGGTACATATTTATTGTATTGATTGGGTTTGATAATTTTATGAGCTGATTGGCAAGCCGCTCGGCTTTTGGATTTTCTTTTTGATTTATGAGGTCCCAGAGAGGCAAGTTGCACTTGTACTGAAAAACCTACATAAAGGAGGTTAAGGCGAAAATTTAAGGTGTTAGCCAAATTTCGAGAAATTGGGATGTTCGTAGAAACTGATAAGTTTAAGAACTTGAGTAAGATAGAATGAAGGCTGAGTCGGTTAAGTAAACGACTTTCAGTTCCGTCTTCGATGTCGAGGACGAAATCCTTTTAAGTGGGGGTGAATATAGCGACCCAAATTTTATTAAGAAATGTTTAATAAATTTAAAATGATTTCTTTTAACGATTAACGACTTAGAATTTATTTAAAACAAAGTTTGAATATATAATTTTATACTAATCATACAACGAACTCATAATGTCATGGTAATTCGAAAATTTTAGTTTTGAATTTCAATTGAGTATACAAAATTCAATATAAGTCGGATTCCTGTATAATAAGAAACATTAGGATTTATTTATTTAGTCTTCTAATGAAAGTGAAAAATCAATATTTCTTGTTACAAATTGTAAGTTATGTCAAAATCAAAATTTCTAAACGTCCCTATGAAATCATTTATAAATTATAATGATTTATTAAAATAAAATAAAGGATTTATAATGAAATTGAGTATCAATTTGACTTGAATTTTGAAAACATCAAGTTATAAACCCAATTATGTTGTTTTGGAACTATATGATATTTTTTTGGGTATATACGATAATATTAAATTATTATTATTAAATTGAATTTTTTTTGAATTTATTTATATTTTATTGGTTTTATGGAAGCCTTAAAAATAGTCATTTTTCGAATGGCCTCCTTTTTGACGAAACCAATTTTATTGGATCCATAACATTAAATAACTGTTAGTTTTTAAATTCATATCAATCGGAGTTTGTGTGTAAATAAATGTAATATAACCGCGTACTAAAAATTAGTTAAAATTCAATATAAGCTAGAAATAAGGTGATTTTTCAAATGGTCTCCAAATTCGATGAGACCAGGCTCGTTAGAATTATAACCACCCACTTTCCCATACACTTTGAGTTGACTAATTACACTTCTTTCCAACCCAAATTGTACAGAAAAGAAGATAGTTAAGAGAAAGAAGTTAGAGGGTGAGAGAGGAAAGAAATGTTAGAAGACAAGAATAAGAAGATCACTCATAGCAGAAATGACAAAATATAATATCAATGCTTTATACAATTTCCGTACAATTTGGGTTGGACAGAGGTGTAATTAGTCAACTCAAAGGGTATGGAAAAGTGGATCGTTACAAGAACTGTATTTGTGAAATGTAGCAGGATTTCAAATTTCATAATATTTGGAGTTAGTATGTAGTCTTAGCAAATTAAAACGCGCGTTGAAAATCAATATTTAACGTTATATTGACTTATATTTTAATTCTGGGAAAAACTGACTAAAATGATCAAATATGCTTCTGTAACCTATTTATTGAGTCAGGAATAGGGATACTTGTCTAGGGATGTCGGTCGTTGGGATTCGTTTGGAGTTCGAAGCGTTAAACTTTATGATTAACCAATATAATAATTAAATATTAATATAATAAAATATATATAACCTTTTAACCCCAAAACCCTAGCCTATTCTCTACAGCTATCAGCCCTAGAAATCCATGCCCAGAATCATTCCAAATTCCTTCCTCAGTTACTCCCAATCCATCACGAATTAAACCCTAGCTTCAATTAACATTGAAAAGCAAAGTGAGCTCTTCAAATCTATACGGGTATGATCATTTATTATGTATTAAATTTTGAGAATTGGGGGCTTAAAGGGCCATCGTTCGCACGCAATTTCTTGAGCCTGGGGGTGCGAGTTCGACATGGTGCCAGGCGTGGGGAGAGAAGGTTGAGGGCTTCAACGTGGCATATTCTGATCGGGGTCCGATGGCGTGTGATGACGTGCGTGGTGGAAGAAGGAGCCGCGAGATGGGTTTGTGCATGCCTGGAAATGTAACGAACGAAGGGAAGATAAATTAGGTTAATTAATTTGTTAATTATGTTAAGTTAGTTAATTATTGAGATTAAAATATAAACTCTCATAACTTGTTCAAATGAAAACAGAATTCGACGAAATTGGAAACATAGGAAACGTGAAGACGATAGCTTTGTAGTGAAGCTTATTTTAAGGAATTTAGAGCTAATTAAAGTTTTTGGTTAAATTAAACGCACTGTTTAATTTAATTAAAAGTGATTGTTTTATAATGATTTCAAACCGATTAAAGTGAGAACTCAATCAACTGATTTTCATAGTTGTTATAATCATATTTGAATATGTATTGATTGTCTATGATTGGAATGTTTGCTTCGTGGTTGATGGATGATGTTTACAGTTATCATTATTAAGCTGTGAATATAAGCGTTGTCGATAGAAACGCTTACATTGTAATTATTGGTTGATGGATGGTATGTGACACCCCGTATTTTTACGCTTTAAAAATAAGAAATTTACGTACGTATGTGATGATACGCAAGCGTATAAACTAATGAACTATGAAAATAAAAGATATTCTGTTTATACTTTTAGAATTAAGTTAAACGGAATTTACCATTGCGTTCGTCTCGGAAAAATACGCGAAATAGAGTCCGAGTTTTCGAGAATCGGAGCCCGTATGACCCAGTTAAGGCCCATATCGATTTTCAGGAAATTTCAAGTATGAAACAACTCGAAAACTCAGAAGTTTGGTCCAGGCGGGGGAGGCGGGAATTTTCCCGCCAAAGCCCATGTCGACTGGGGAGTCGACAGGGCTGTCGACACCCCAGTACCCAAGTCGACAGGGCTGTCGACTTGGGCGTCGACTGGGCCCAAAAACACACTTCTGTGTGCTACGGCCTGGTGCACCTGGTCATCTGATTTTGGTCTAGTCTGGTGGCCTGAGACGGGTTTTAAAGGTTCAGATTGGTCCTAGGGTTAATCCTAAGGTCCTAATCACTCCTAATCTCTATAAATAAGCCCCTAACCTACCCCTAAATCCTCATTATTCATTCATGCAACTAAACTATGGCAAAATTATTACTCTCATGGCCTCCACTTTCATTCTAAAATTCCTAAGTAAATTCCTATGAGAGGTTTCATGATCATGTGAGTGTTAGAGAGTCTCTATGTTAGTATGAGAGCTTCTCAAGTTGATTTCAAGGCAAAAGCTTTGATCTTTGTTCATAAAGATGGGGTTTTTATTGATTTGGAGCGTTCATCTTTGGGTTTTTGGGTGATGGCATGCATAGGCTTCATCATAATCTTTGTTTTGCATTTCGATTTGTGCCTTCATAGCAATGTAAGCCCTTTCCCTACTCTTAGATATTAACTATGAAGTTAAATGTTCATGTTGCAAGTTTGGGTTTGATCATTGAGAATGATACATGCTATCATGTCATGCAAGTTTATGAAGTCATTATCTTGATCTTGTGAGCTAAAAGCTACAACCTTTATGTTGAAATGTTGCATTATGCAACATGAGAACCTTCATAACCTTTATGTCAACTTGCATATGAAGTCATAACCCTTATATGATGATATATGCGAGTTACTAGTCATCATTCCATGTCTTTTGTCACCATGATTCGTTTATGTGCCAAGTTTGGGTTTATGCATGTTTTTGAGGCTTAAGAATGTAACATGCAAGTTAATGAACACATTTGTGCCTCATTTGCCACCATGATTAACTTGTGGCTTAATATCCATTATTGCCATGCCTTTTCCAAGTCTTTTCTTTTAATCCATTACATTGTTGCGAACGTATATGCGAGTTTAAAAGCGTTGGGTTATGTTATGGGAAATTTCTAATGACATAAAAACATAAGCTTGGGAATTTACCTATTAAGTTAGGTCTACCCATTGGGAATTTACCTATTAAGTTAGGTCTACCCAATTGCTTGAAAACTTGTAATGTGTTTTGGAAACACGATGGACATGACACTTAGAAAATATAAGTGTGACCAACTCGAGGTTGGGTTGAGTTTGCAACATAAAGCTACCCGGAACCGACCGGCCTAACTAGTAGTTGCAAACAACAAGACCCAATGTGAGAAGTTGGTCATGTTGTGCTTGGACCCGAGGTTAGACCAAGTTGTGGTGTAAAGCTACCCGGAACCGACCGGCTTAACTAGTAACCACAACAAAGTCTAATGTGAGAGGTTGAGGTGCATTAAGTAATTAATGCCACATGATAGGGTTAAGTTAATTTGATTAATGACTCTTAACCAAATATGACATGGACAAATGGGTTAAGTAAATTGATTAGGCTAATGATACTTAACAAAACATGACAAGGTTGGGTAGGTTAAGTAACTTGATTTGCCTAGTGACACTTAACCATTTTTATACGACTAGTGGACGGGGTTAAGTTAACCAACACTTAACCAAACCAACATGTGAATTTGATACGGTTAATTAAGCTTTCCTAATTACACTTAACCGTATAATACAGTTAGGGGATGTGGTTAAGTTAATCTAGACTTAACCCATCCAATTCGGTGATTTTGAAGTGGTTAAGTTAACCAACACTTAACCAATCTAACTCAGTAATTTTGAAGTGATTAAGTAACCTATACTTAAACACTCCAACTCGGTTATTTGATAAGGTTAAGTTAACCAATACTTAACCAATCTAACGTGATAACATGATAAGGCTAAGTCACGAATCGTTTGAATACACTTGACCAATTTGACTCAGTAATTTGATAGGGTCAAGTTAATACAAACTTAACCAACTTGAACATGGTTTGTAGGGTTAAGTCTTGGACTTGGATACTTAGCCAATTTTGACATGATTTGTAGACGGGATTAAGTCATGAACTTAAGTGACACTTAATCCATTATATAAACCCTAATTCGGAGAATTAGGTGGATAACCGTAATTAACAAGAATAACGGGAATAAGGCTAAGTGGTAAACCTTAGTTGAAGAATAGCTAAGTAATAATCCTTAGTCAAGGAGATTTGGACCAGTTCATAGATAGATGAGTAACCTGATACGGTAGGTCATCGTTTAAGCACACGAGTAGGAGCAAGTTATCTGATTTAGATAAAGGCTCCAGCGAACTGGGTAACAAAGCAGATGCTTCGGGGAACGTGAGGATATTCTTGGTATCCCTCTGTGAGCTGCCAGGTGATCATACTAGGCTCATGAGAGGTTAAGGTCTGCGTTAGAAGAACCAAGAGTATGCCTTGGTTGCTATACGAGCGACCTAAAGACGGGGATGGATAGGGGATAGTCGACGATACACGGTCGTGCCCTAGATAGCATTTCGTCAGGCTACCTACCATCTTTGGTCAAGCGTGTACGTACGAAAAGGCAGAGAACACCCAAAAGACCATAATTGCTATCTAATTATGGTTGCGGTAAGGCTAGGATTGTGGGTTGGCCAGTAGTGTGTTCTCATACAGGATTTATCATGTCTTGTCTTTCACTAGTTGAGGGAGTGGTCTCGTGGGACCATAGCCACGTATAGGAAAAACAGACCTTAGCATCTGCATCGGCAGATAAATTGAAAGCTCCCGACCGAGTCCTGTATTTCTTGAATTGCCCTGTGACAGGACTCGGATGGCACGATGTGATACATGTGCATACAGTCATGGAAAAACGATTCACGATGAATGCGTGGGAAAAAGGGCGTGGTTGACGGTTAGCGTAATTCCTAGTGGCCCTAGGTGGTTGAACCCAAATCGAAATACGAAAACGTGCAATAGGTAAGCATAATCACTAGTGGTCCTAGGTGGCATAAGTCCTAGTTGCACAAACGATGATTCATGTTGGGAAAGCCTAGCTAGGTCTAGGGTAACAGTCCAAACGAGCTTAAGGATCATGGAATTACATTGGAGTAGTATAGAACCTCATGGGAAAGCCCGTACGGTCTACGGCAAGGAACTGAATATTTACATGGAAAGAAACATACGAGTTGAGTAACCTATATATGCGATATATTAAGGTTGACATGGACCATTACACGACTTTTGAGTAAGGGTCATTCAGGGTTAACACATGATACGGTGGGGATACTAGTACGGTAGGTGCAGAGCAGAAATACAGGATAGATACCATGGGATGTTATACGTGATAGATATCTTGGGAATATTATTTTTGATAGGAACCTGACGATGGGATACCTTGTTTTATCTTGACATCGTAATTTATCATGACACCTCAGTTTATCTAAGTTCAGTAGTTCATCCTGTTATTTTGATTTAGCTTATCTATCTTGTCATCATGCTTATGTTCATCTCAGTTTCTCATGACAGTTAACTTTACTAGTTTTTATGCTGATAGTAGATAGGGCTTACTCAGTCTTTTTGACTGACCCGTTTTGTTTCGCTTCTTTTCTTCCGTTTCCCCCCCCCCAGGTTACAGGGAGGAAATACTGTTGTTTAGTTCGGACTTCTTCTGCTTGAAGGTCATCGTGTATGGCTTGGACACTTCTCGGCTATGGCTACTTTATTGTTTCACTTGGGGAATAATTTATGAAAAAGTTTTTATGCTTCTTTACTATTGTAAGACAGGTTTTGATGTACTCTGATGTAAAAGGCTTTAGACCTTAATTATTAATGTTTATGAAAGTTCAATTTTACTTCCGCTACTTTATATGTTCTGTCTTGTGATATTTCTGTGCATGATTACCAATAATGCCCCTCTAAAGCTAGTGCATTCCTTTGCGAGTGACCCTAGCGGAGGCGGGGTGTTACAATTTGGTATCAGAGCAGAAGGTTACCAGGCTGGGCAAAAGTTTTTAAAGACCTTCTGAAAACTACTTGAAAACCGTTTACAAAGAAGCATTTTACAAGAAAAACTTTGTTTTTAAAGGCTATTCCCCAAAGGCCATTAGTACTGTCCTCGTTTTATCGGTTGAATCCCCTTTTCCTTTCTCTCTTCCATCGGTAGTCACGATGGTTTTGGTTACGATTAGTTTCCGAGTTAGGAAAGTGTTTTCTATACGATGGAGATAGTTCTCGAGAGAAATAGAACTGAGTTAGGAGAAAGGATGGTAATGGAAGGATTGCTGGGCAAAGGAGAAAAAAAAATCTTATATTAAGGGGCAAGTCGACAGGCCTGTCGACAGGGCAGTCGACTGGGCAGTCGACTTACCCCCCTGTCGACAGGGCTGTCGACACAAGGCGCCTGTAGAAAAAAAAATATAAAGCCGCAGCCGACGGCTTTCTTCCCCAAACCCCCATTTCTCTTGCCTCTTCCCTTCCAGTCACCAAAACCCGAAAATTCACCACTTCCCCCACCTCCCATCACCTCGTTCCTCCACTATTCTTCATAAATTTGGTCTTAAATCGAAGCTAAAGACTCTCTCTACCCGGATCTATAGTTTACCTCTTCCGATTCGTGCCCAAATCACCATGGCTAATCCACCCAATCTCTACGAGCTTTACCCTCAATTAACCGCGCAAGAGGTCGAGTGGTGTGATGAGCAACAAGAGATAATCGAGCACTATGCGCGGATCGCCAATAGGAATTTGCTTTTAGGCCGACCGGTGAGGTTTGCGGATTTTGCGGGAACCGCCGTGGAAAATTTGTTTGCTAATGCGGGTTTAATTCATATTCTGGATACGCGCACGGCCGAGAGGAGAGGCTACAAACGTATGGTAAGACTTTTTGATGCTCATTTGAAAATTGGTGTGGATAATGATGGGCTAATAACCTATAGTTCAAGGGTTAAGGGTACCCATATATTTATGAATGAGATCCAGTTTGGGGACATGTTGAATATCCGTGGTACGGGACTAGATACGAACGATCTTGAGATGAATGATTTGAATGTGTGGGGTAGGATCTTTTTTAATGGATTGATGAGACATTGGGATAGTACACATTTGCGCCCGCTAGTTAGGTTTGTGGTCAGAATATTGCAATATAATCTTGCGGGGCAAAATGCTGGGTTTGATAGAGTCCCAGTCGTTGTTAAGGCCGCCACTTATGCTATTTTTTGGGGCATACAAATGAACTGGGCAAGGACCATCTTACAGCAATACCAAATTTATAGGGAAGCAAGGCACGCCAATATTTGTTTTGGGAACTTATGGACCACGGTTTTTCACCGATATGGGGTTGATTTGCATGATGAGGATTATCTGACACTTTCTAACCATCCCTCTGTTATCATCACTGAGGCTGCACTAGGAAGGATGGGTATAAATATGCAAGATCTGCAAGATGAGCCACATCCTATGGAGCATGAGGGATTAGATGAGGGAGAGAGTGAAGGTGACGAGGAGGAAGAACCACATGATGGTCGGTTCGGACAGTTTGAGGAACCCTATCAGGCACCACAGCATGAGGACGAGCAGGCACAGACAGGGCATGCTTGGGAAGGAGCCTGGGCTCATCAGGCCCCGGCGCAGGGGGCTTCAGATACAGGTGCCTGGGATCCATGGGTTGCTAGGGATCCAGATTGGAGGACTGAGCTGAGGTATGTTTCAGAGCAGCAGGCTCGCATAATGAGGAGCCACCGGGACATAATGAAGTCACAGTAGGAGATGCTGCAGGCACAGGTAGGCCTAGCTCAGACTCAGCAGCAGATGCTTCAAGATATGGGTAGCTCCTATGCTCAGTTAGGAGCGGGGATACAGGACATACAGTTAGAAGTTAGGCAGGGGAACCGACGACATGAAGAGAGGTTAGATAGCTTAGAGGAGCTCATCCGTGGCTACTTCCATCAGGGTTGACTTCTATCAGTGTATCCGTAGGATAGTATTTTTTTTTCAGTACTGTTTTCTTTGTTATCTGGTAGTAACGATGTACTGAAAGCTATCTTAATATTTGCACGTTGTTTGTTTATGAAATCTGTTGTGCTTAAAGTAATTATGAAATATTGCACGATAATGCCTTATAAACAAAGTAAAGCAAGAAAGTAATAAAACGGGAAATCTTTCCATTATATAAAGTTTAGAAAATTAGATTTTTTCTAAATTAAAAATGGATGGTAAGGTCTTGGATGCGCCAATTGGATGAACTTCACTCTTATCTTGTAAGAGTGTGGGAAAATTTGGATGAAATTGCTTTCTCAAATTTTTGCATTCATTTAGAACTGCAAGTATATTTTAGGATGAGAGCATCATGTTTTCAGAAAAGAAATTTTCAAGAAATAGCATTCATATAGGTGGTACCACAAGTTAGGCATACATATTTTTCTATATTGTGATTCACTTTTGCACATGTGCACATGGTTGCAACAATTGGCTGAACACTTATGGATGATAATGTGGGGACATAAATCCTACTATTATTGAATTTCGGGGACGAAATTCCTTAAGGGTGGGAGAATGTGACACCCCGTATTTTTACGCTTTAAAAATAAGAAATTTACGTATGTATGTGATGATACGCAAGCGTATAAACTAATGAACTATGAAAATAAAAGATATTCTGTTTATACTTTTAGAATTAAGTTAAACGGAATTTACCATTGCGTTCGTCTGGGAAAAATACGCGAAATAGAGTCCGAGTTTTCGAGAATCGGAGCCCGTATGACCCAGTTAAGGCCCATATCGATTTTCAGGAAATTTCAAGTATGAAACAACTCGAAAACTCAGAAGTTTGGTCCAGGCGGGGGAGGCGGGAATTTTCCCGCCAAAGCCCATGTCGACTGGGGAGTCGACAGGGCTGTCGACACCCCAGTACCCAAGTCGACAGGGCTGTCTACTTGGGCGTCGACTGGGCCCAAAAACACACTTCTGTGTGCTACGGCCTGGTGCACCTGGTCATCTGATTTTGGTCTAGTCTGGTGGCCTGAGACGGGTTTTAAAGGTTCAGATTGGTCCTAGGGTTAATCCTAAGGTCCTAATCACTCCTAATCTCTATAAATAAGCCCCTAACCTACCCCTAAATCCTCATTATTCATTCATGCAACTAAACTATGGCAAAATTATTACTCTCATGGCCTCCACTTTCATTCTAAAATTCCTAAGTAAATTCCTATGAGAGGTTTCATGATCATGTGAGTGTTAGAGAGTCTCTATGTTAGTATGAGAGCTTCTCAAGTTGATTTCAGGGCAAAAGCTTTGATCTTTGTTCATAAAGATGGGGTTTTTATTGATTTGGAGCGTTCATCTTTGGGTTTTTGGGTGATGGCATGCATAGGCTTCATCACAATCTTTGTTTTGCATTTCGATTTGTGCCTTCATAGCAATGTAAGCCCTTTCCCTACTCTTAGATATTAACTATGAAGTTAAATGTTCATGTTGCAAGTTTGGGTTTGATCATTGAGAATGATACATGCTATCATGTCATGCAAGTTTATGAAGTCATTATCTTGATCTTGTGAGCTAAAAGCTACAACCTTTATGTTGAAATGTTGCATTATGCAACATGAGAACCTTCATAACCTTTATGTCAACTTGCATATGAAGTCATAACCCTTATATGATGATATATGCGAGTTACTAGTCATCATTCCATGTCTTTTGTCACCATGATTCGTTTATGTGCCAAGTTTGGGTTTATGCATGTTTTTGAGGCTTAAGAATGTAACATGCAAGTTAATGAACACATTTGTGCCTCATTTGCCACCATGATTAACTTGTGGCTTAATATCCATTATTGCCATTCCTTTGCCAAGTCTTTTCTTTTAATCCATTACGTTGTTGCGAACGTATATGCGAGTTTAAAATCGTTGGGTTATGTTATGGGAAATTTCTAATGACATAAAAACATAAGCTTGGGAATTTACCTATTAAGTTAGGTCTACCCATTGGGAATTTACCTATTAAGTTAGGTCTACCCAATTGCTTGAAAACTTGTAATGTGTTTTGGAAACACGATGGACATGACACTTAGAAAATATAAGTGTGACCAACTCGAGGTTGGGTTGAGTTTGCAACATAAAGCTACCCGGAACCGACCGGCCTAACTAGTAGTTGCAAACAACAAGACCCAATGTGAGAAGTTGGTCATGTTGTGCTTGGACCCGAGGTTAGACCAAGTTGTGGTGTAAAGCTACCCGGAACCGACCGGCTTAACTAGTAACCACAACAAAGTCTAATGTGAGAGGTTGAGGTGCATTAAGTAATTAATGCCACATGATAGGGTTAAGTTAATTTGATTAATGACTCTTAACCAAATATGACATGGACAAATGGGTTAAGTAAATTGATTAGGCTAATGATACTTAACAAAACATGACAAGGTTGGGTAGGTTAAGTAACTAGATTTGCCTAGTGACACTTAACCATTTTTATACGACTAGTGGACGGGGTTAAGTTAACCAACACTTAACCAAACCAACATGTGAATTTGATACGGTTAATTAAGCTTTCCTAATTACACTTAACCGTATAATACAGTTAGGGGATGTGGTTAAGTTAATCTAGACTTAACCCATCCAATTCGGTGATTTTGAAGTGGATAAGTTAACTAACACTTAACCAATCTAACTCAGTAATTTTGAAGTGATTAAGTAACCTATACTTAAACACTCCAACTCGGTTATTTGATAAGGTTAATTTAACCAATACTTAACCAATCTAACTTGATAACACGATAAGGCTAAGTCACGAATCGTTTGAATACACTTGACCAATTTGACTCAGTAATTTGATAGGGTCAAGTTAATACATACTTAACCAACTTGAACATGGTTTGTAGGGTTAAGTCTTGGACTTGGATACTTAGCCAATTTTGACATGATTTGTAGACGGGATTAAGTCATGAACTTAAGTGACACTTAATCCATTATATAAACCCTAATTCGGAGAATTAGGTGGATAACCGTAATTAACAAGAATAACGGGAATAAGGCTAAGTGGTAAACCTTAGTTGAAGAATAGCTAAGTAATAATCCTTAGTCAAGGAGATTTGGACCAGTTCATAGATAGATGAGTAACCTGATACGGTAGGTCATCGTTTAAGCACACGAGTAGGAGCAAGTTATCTGATTTAGATAAAGGCTCCAGCGAACTGGGTAATGAAGCAGCGGCTTCGGGGAACGTGAGGATATTCTTGGTATCCCTCTGTGAGCTGCCAGGTGATCATACTAGGCTCATGAGAGGTTAAGGTCTGCGTTAGAAGAACCAAGAGTATGCCATGGTTGCTATACGAGCGACCTAAAGACGGGGATGGATAGGGGATAGTCGACGATACACGGTCGTGCCCTAGATAGCATTTCGTCAGGCTACCTACCATCTTTGGTCAAGCGTGTACGTACGGAAAGGCAGAGAACACCCAAAAGACCATAATTGCTATCTAATTATGGTTGCGGTAAGGCTAGGATTTTGGGTTGGCCAGTAGTGTGTTCTCATACAGGATTTATCCTGTCTTGTCTTTCACTAGTTGAGGGAGTGGTCTCGTGGGACCATAGCCACGTATAGGAAAAACAGACCTTAGCATCTGCATCGGCAGATAAATTGAAAGCTCCCGACCGAGTCCTGTATTTCTTGAATTGCCCTGTGACAGGACTCGGATGGCACGATGTGATACATGTGCATACAGTCATGGAAAAACGATTCACGATGAATGCATGGGAAAAAGGGCGCGGTTGACGGTTAGCGTAATTCCTAGTGGCCCTGGGTGGTTGAACCCAAATCGAAATACGAAAACGTGCAATAGGTAAGCATAATCACTAGTGGTCCTAGGTGGCATAAGTCCTAGTTGCACAAACGATGATTCATGTTGGGAAAGCCTAGCTAGGTCTAGGGTAACAGTCCAAACGAGCTTAAGGATCATGGAATTACATTGGAGTAGTATAGAACCTCATGGGAAAGCCCGTACGGTCTACGGCAAGGAACTGAACATTTACATGGAAAGAAACATACGAGTTGAGTAACCTATATATGCGATATATTAAGGTTGACATGGACCATTACACGACTTTTGAGTAAGGGTCATTCAGGGTTAACACATGATACGGTGGGGATACTAGTACGGTAGGTGCAGAGCAGAAATACAGGATAGATACCATGGGATGTTATACGTGATAGATATCTTGGGAATATTATTTTTGATAGGAACCTGACGATGGGATACCTTGTTTTATCTTGACATCGTAATTTATCATGACACCTCAGTTTATCTAAGTTCAGTAGTTCATCCTGTTATTTTGATTTAGCTTATCTATCTTGTCATCATGCTTATGTTCATCTCAGTTTCTCATGACAGTTAACTTTACTAGTTTTTATGCTGATAGTAGATAGGGCTTACTCAGTCTTTTTGACTGACCCATTTTGTTTCGCTTCTTTTCTTCCGTTTCCCCCCCCCCCCCCCAGGTTACAGGGAGGAAATACTGTTGTTTAGTTCGGACTTCTTCTGCTTGAAGGTCATCGTGTATGGCTTGGACACTTCTCGGCTATGGCTACTTTATTGTTTCACTTGGGGAATAATTTATGAAAAAGTTTTTATGCTTCTTTACTATTGTAAGACAGGTTTTGATGTACTCTGATGTAAAAGGATTTAGACCTTAATTATTAATGTTTATGAAAGTTCAATTTTACTTCCGCTACTTTATATGTTATGTCTTGTGATATTTCTGTGCATGATTACCAATAATGCCCCTCTAAAGCTAGTGCATTCCTTTGCGAGTGACCCTAGCGGAGGCGGGGTGTTACATGGTAGCTGATATAGATGTGTTTATATGGTTGACACAAAAATTTACACCACGAATATGAGATTAGGGAATTGATTGAATTTCATTTTATTAGAAAATTAAATGAATTTTATATTCATTTAAGTTAGATTTGACAAGAAAATTAAAATTGGATTTTTAAATCCAAACTGATTTGAAAATGAAGCTAATACAATTTCAAGTAACATTTGAAATGATTGAAATGGATTTGAAGGAAATTTGAATTAAAAACGACTTGTTTTAATTCAATTTAGATTTTGAATAGTAAATTCAGAATGTGAATTCGAGTTAGGTATGTAAATGACGTTTTTAACTCGAACAGATACTTTTATTTATCTTATTTATTTTTATGATGAATATTGAAAAAAAATTGGATTTCAAAATATTAAATTTTGGAAATATTATTATTTTAATATTATAAGAATACAGAATATTAAAATTTGATTTAAAATTGAATTGGAGGTTGAATCATTTTTGAATGAGTTTATAAACATTTTATAAAGTACGTTTGGACCGCATTGATGAATTTTGTTATAAATAATAAAATGGTTTGAATAGGATGTGTCGCGCAATGACCATTCGCGAATTTCGGGCATTAACTTCAAATTGACATACCAGGATATTCGACTGTCGGATTTTCCTAGAACGAAAAACTTTGGTTTAGAATGAAAAGAGCTTTCCAATGATATGTAAAGTTTTAAAATCCAATAGTTAGATTTTGAGATAAATTAAATCAAATTTGAATAAAGACAATCCTAGTGCCATAGATGACCTGGAATTAGTTTTTAATGAATTGAACTATTATTAAACTATTAAAAATATAGAATTTTTTTGATAAATCATACTAAATGATTTAAAAGTGATTTGGACTAAATATTTTTAGTTTTGGATGTAAAGCTATTTTGTGAAATTAGCTATTCTGACAAAAGTGATTGTAACAGTCTAAAGTTAATAAGTACTTAAATAAGTTAAGTTTTTTCTAATATATGAATATTGGATTAGAATGGGAATAATCTTCGGATATTTTAATATTGGATTTCGTAATTATATGGATACTGTTTTGAGGTATTTGGAAGATAGAAATATCGTTATTCCCTATACAGTATCCGTTGGTTTCGGAATTTGATATTGAGTATAAGTCGACATGATTTCTATTTAAAGCCTTAAATTTGATATCAAATTGGATTTTGGTTTTGCTGTGAATGGTGTCTTCAATAACACTGTCTTGAATCCAGTTGAAAATGAAGTTTATGGAATAAATTTTTTAATTTAGATCAATGAAGCTTTCCGAAGTGAATTTTTCCAATTAATAAATTTATTTGGAATTGAAATGGAAGTTTGATGTTAGGTTTATCGTAAATGATGTTTTAAATAACATTTGTTCATTGACCCAGTTAAAGTAAAGATGATTTCTGAAGTTTATTTTGTAGTAAATCTTTCAATAAAGATTTGATTGAATGAAACGTATATTGACACTATGTTAGAGTTTTAATAAATCTTTCAACAAAGATTTAAAAGGAAAGAAGGTAATTTAACTTACCAAATATGAGGATATTAGATATGGAGTGCCACCAATTTTGCTTCATGGGATGAATAGGATGGGAATGGGATAACGATATGAGATATTATTTTTTTGTAAGGCTCGATAATCCCAATAAGGTTTATAAACCTTGATTTGAGTTAAGTTTGTGAAAGAAGATAATATAATCACTTAAAATCATTTTCAAGACAATATTTAAACAAGAGTTAAATGATGTAAATCTTTGATAGATTTACAGGAGTAATTCCCAATGTAAAGGATATTTGAATAAAAGAATATTCTGAATTGCAATGAGACTTATTATATGTTTATATATCACTTGATTTTAATGATGCGATAATTATTCGGAAAGACTGGGTTTCAACCTATTCTGAATAACTAATACGACGACTGTCGAAGATATTGAAGATGATGGTTGAAGATCGGAGATATTCACACTGTTTAGATTATTGCTGACGCTGGGTAGCTCCAGTTATAAGGTTAAAGTGGCGGTCGTCTTGGACAACGACCGGATATGCAAGGGCCTCTCTCTCTCTTAGGGGACAAGGAATAAGGTGCCTTCGATCTTGTTCAAACCCAGAACGAACTTGTAAATGGATGTGTGTCTGATGTTGTATTTCATAACGTAACCGATTAGTTGCTACTGATGATATATACGCGGTGGTGGAGGATTTATTCTCTTTTCTTAACACCTTTCTTTAAAACTTATGAACTCAAAGGTTATATTCTTAATGGGAACTAATCATATGTGTGAATTGACAATGTGGCATATTAAGTTGATAATTGATCAAAGCTTTTGTTGAATAGCAGAGCATTTGTGGATGATGACAAAGCATGGCTGATATAGCGTAGCTTTTGTGTTGAAACGTGACTTCAAGCCCCACAAACGTGAATGGCTGAAAATAGGATGAAGGACCGCAAGTAAGGACTAGCGTTCTCTTCTAGCTGAAAAGCAATGCCATGGTATGGAACCCAGGAAATTTACTTATGTAGGTGATGGATTGAGGCGCCTCGGATGATGGTCAATCAATGACAAATGTGATGGTCAACAATGATCGAGGAACGTTATGTTCAGGAGTAACCCGAATTCACTGGGTATTGGTGGGTCTACTCTGCCGATCTGGGGCTCATGCACGCCTGAGTCCTAGGACATATGCTAGAGTGTTCCGAATCGGATAAGGATGATATTTTGCCTTAGTCAATGATGGAAATCCAACTTCCAATATGAGCCTTGCATTTTCAGTTGTAAACCTATATGGCGGCATAATAAGATGGGGTATTATGCCATCTAAGATTGATACATTTGTTTTCGAAATTGATTTCACACTTTGCAATAGTAATAATAAAAGAGAAATTTCGCGTATTAAGCACGTTTGGATATTATAAGGTAAAACATTATCCTCCAGTTTGCGCTTGCATTGTGTGATGTGACTTGAGTCTTATTATAGCTTCATTTTTCAAAAATCATTGTGAGTTTTAGATTGGTATTCATGTGGAGAAAACCCATTATGCGTTATAGGACGTGGTCTCGTGATTCACCCAACTTTGAAATAAAGTATAACAACTGTTTTGGTTCTCACACCAGTCCCATGACTGACGTGGAGTTTATTGTTTCCCACCTAAACTCGTGCCCATATTTTCCACATGGACAACAAGTGGTTTTGGTTTTACAGATATTTTTAAAGCAGGATCCTGGATTATGGCTAGAGCTATTCTCTGGATTACTTCATAGTCTTCCACTGAATGTATTATGTATCCGCTATGTAATGTAATTTGTTATTCTCTGATATTTATATGTACTTTAATATATGCAGTAGTCTGATCTAAAATTGTTGTAATAATAATGAAATGTTCTTTTGTGTTTTTGTTCTGATGTGTTGTATGTATCCCATAACGGTTCGAGGATTTCAGCCGTTTGGGTCAGACTTCTGTGTCTTATGGTCGATTCGAAATGCGGAAAATTTTAGGTCGTTACAACACTGAAGTCACAAGCATCTATGCCACTTAAGTTGTAGGCAGAGTCATTTGCAGCATCAGTTCATTTAATAAAGTTAATGCCAACAAAGATTCTTAAAGGTAATGTCCACATGAAGTAGTACATGGGACTAAACGAGATTACTACAACTAAGAACCTCTGATTGTTTGTGCTTTCCCTTTCTCAGGCTTTACAATAGGCATAAGCTTATCTTGAGATATGCTACTTTTACCTTTTTAGGTAACCCAAATAATAAAAAAAGACACAAGTTCCTTGATGATAGCAGTAGAATATGTATTTCTAGACATGTTGTATTTAATGAGAATATTTTTCCTTTTGTAGAAAAGGACATAAAAACAACCAATAAAGTGATCAAGTGTAACGACCCAGAAAATCTGAACCAATTTAAAATTTTTAAATTGGCTAAAATAATGGATTTTAAATATTTAAAATAAATATTTTAAATAATGGCGATGAAAACTGAGTTTGAATCGACAATTGAAAACGAATATAATTAATTATAATTATAAACAAGGCATGAAATGGCGCTGCAGTTTCAAAAATTGAATTCAAACTTTGTCGGACTGTACCGGGTGCAGAACAATCCGGATTTTAGTGAAACCAAAAATATTTAAATCTTTTAGTGAATACCTTTCTAACAAACCTGACAAATCGAAATTTGATAGCGGGAATCAAAAGATATGTCCAGTTGAAAATTCTGAATAGTCGCTATGGAATTCAGGCCCTTAAAAATGGACATTTTGCATACGACCTCGGATTTCGACGAAACCACTTTTGTTGGATCCGTGATGTCAAATTATTGCTAGGTTTCAAATTTCATAATGTTTCGAATCAATATGTGAGCGTGGCAAAGGAAAACGCGTTTGACCAGTTTCAGTTGATTTTAATCGACTGGAAAATGGCCATTTTTCTAACGGTCTCAGAATTTGACGAAACTAGTTTTGTTAGGACCGTATCGTCAATACGAAGCTAGAAAATATTTTTCTGAAATTTTTCGAGTCCGTATGTGACCTCGGTAAATTGAAATGTACGTTTAAAATTCAATATAATGATTTAAATGTAAATTCAACGGAAACTATTCGAAACAATCGAATCAGCTTACGATACATATCCCATTGTGTTCGGAATGGGGGTAGAACGCTAGGGACGACAGTCGTTGGCTCTCGTTTCGAGGTCAAATAAAAAGTCAACCTTTTTGATAATTTAAATAATTAAATATATATAATATAATAACCCCCACACCCTTTTTTCCTCTCTCTCCCTCATTCAATTCGTTCAAACTCGAAAAGAAAAAAAAAACCCCGAATTGCTCAAATCGAACTCCCTCCCATCCTGCACGCCGCCGGACGCGCTCCCCCAGGCGCCGTCGATCACCAACCTCGGCGACCCCCTCCCCCTAAACCGCGAAGCCCTACCTCCCCATACCCGAACCCGATACCCCAGAGCCCCCTTAAGACGGAAACCGCCCTCCTCCACAAGCCCCGCCGCCAACAGCGCATAAACCCCCCCTTCCTCAATCCGTGAACCAGAAGCACCCCCCCCTCTTCAGGCGACAGCAAAGGTAAAGCTTAATTATTTTATTTTGTTTATTTCAGTTTCTTTTAATTAATTATTTTATATAAAACTGAAAAGTTAAGTGATGATTTTTAACATCGAAAAAGTTTAATTTTTAATGAAAGAAAATATAATTCATTATAGAAAAAGTAAATATACTTTGTTATAGAAAAGGAAAATGTACTTTGTTTCGAAAATGTTGTTTTTATAATATAAACAACTTTGTTTTAAAAATATAAATGTTTTGTTTTTAAAATAAATAACATAGTTGTAAAAATGTAAATATATGATTTTTATATATTGAACATCGAAGTAAAAATTCGATTTATATATATAGAATAGCGAAGTGAAAATTCGATTTTTATATATTGAATAACGAAGTAAAAATTCGATCTTTACATATGTAGTGAATACGGGCAACGAAAGCGACAAAAGGCGAGAACGGTGAAGATTTATGCAAGGAAGAGTCGTAGTATTGGATAGCTATTGGTGAGAATTTCTCACTCTCCAATTTCTTTTTCTAGCTATATATATATATGTGTTGAAATAAAAGTGAATTGCTATATATTTATATATATATATATATATACGCCCCTCGTCCACAAACCATGGACGATATTTATTGGTTGAAATTGTTGTGAAAATTGATTGATAGCGAATGGTTGTTTGGGATTGTTTGTGGTTGATATTGATTTGATTGTGGTTGAAAAATACCCATTTGTGGTTGAAAAATATTTGGTTGAAACCACATAGGATTAGTTTGTGGAAATGAAATAAATATATACATGCCGCCTGCGTGCGAACTAGATGCATGATCCCCATTGTCAAAAACCGCGAGGTTTTAAGGTAGAGCGAGGAGCCGTACTAGGGACGGTCCCGGTTTTAACTACCCTGCCGTTATGCTGCCGAAATTTTGAATAATATTCGAGTGTTTGAATTATTTTCATCTGCTTAAACTATATTTATTCATTGAATAGAAAACCTTCATGTGTTGAATTGATATTCATTCGTTGATTAGAAATTCATGTGTTGAATGGTATTCGCGTTTTAAATATAAAAATGACATTTTTATCTATATATAGAAACTATAGAAAACCTTCATGTGTTGAATTGATATTCATTCGTTGATTAGAAATTCATGTGTTGAATGGTATTCGCGTTTTAAATATAAAAATCACATTTCTATCTATATATAGTAACTATAGAAAACCTTCATGTGTTGAATTGATATTCATTCGTTGATTAGAAATTCATGTGTTGAATGGTATTCATATTTTGAAATAAATTGTTTGATAATAAAAAATCACCTTTTATCACCAATATGAAATATATAGAATAATAGTGTTTTGAAATGAATTGTTTTACAATAAAAATCACATTTTATTGTATGCATGAATCGTTGAAATGTGAAGTGTTAAAAATAGCCACTTGTTCAAAATAAACATATATGAGTTGAAATATTCATTAATTAGCTAATGAAGTGATTTGCACCTATGTATGTAACATTAGAATGAATGGTGTTTTTAAACCAAATAGAAATCAAATATGAAGTCGAATAGAAAATGATAAATGATAAGAACTATATATATGTACATGCATATTCATTGAACAGGTTATAGCAAAGGGGCTAGAGAAGAGGAATAAAATTTTGTGCCCGACAAATAGGTACACATTTACTGTTTTGTTTGGGTGATGATTTTATGAGCCTGTTGGCTAGCCGCTTGGCTTTTTCTTTTTCTTTTTGAGATTAGAAGGACCGGGAAAGCTATTTGCGATTTCCCGATGCTCCCGGTGCAGGGGAGGTTATGGCGAAATTTACCAAAATTTTAAGGCGTTAGTGAAATATTTGAAGTGAAAACGATATTGAAATCATTGAATGAACTATATTTATATAAATATATAAACATCAATAAAATTAAAACGAAACGTAGTCGTGCAGTTCATGTTTTGAAACTGTGTTTTCAAACAACTAGTACGGGAAATCCGACCATTGGATTTTCCCGAAACCGCAACCGTCGGGTTCGCCTTGGAAATATCTTCCCAACGGCACCAACTTTGTAAAAATCCAACGGTTGGATTGTCTGGAATATTTAATTCAAATCTGAAGAAAAACAGCGCCAGAAGCGATTATATTTATATATATATATATAATTATATATTTAATCGAATAACGACGCTGCGGTTCGTATTTTGAAATCGAAACTTCAAACGATTGTACCGGGAGATCCGACCGTCGGATTTTCCCAAAACTGGAACCGTTGGATTCGTTTTGAAAAGACCTTTCTAATGATGTAAATTTTGTGAAGATCCAATGGTTAGATTTTCAGATATGTGTAAATCAAATCTGAAGAAAAACAGCGCCACGGCCGCTTTATGGCCCGAAGCGTCGTTTTGAATAAATTAGCTATTTTAAAATAAATAAAAATAGCGATAAATCGTTATAAAATATCACAAACGATATGGAATAGAAATAAACTGAATTTGCTCGATTTATGTGGTATTTGATGGTTGTATGTGTTTGGTGTGAAAATTACATGAAAGAACAAAATTGGTGTTGTCAAATAATTTAACCATTGAAGTAAATTGATTTGAAATTCTAAGTATACGTGAATTATTTGAGAAGGCCGAGTTAATTCTCATTTCAAATAATTGACCGACGATTGAAATTCGAAGATGAAGACGATGGTCGAAGACCGGAGATCTTCACCTCGTTTGGATGGTAACCGAGGTCCTGATTGGGAGGCATCCCGAAATATGGATAATGAGTGGTGATCGTCCAGACGTACGTGGTGATCGATGGGTTTGCGAGGTATTTAGTGCCTCCGGTTTCGTTCAGACCCAGAACGGACTTGTAAATGGACTGTGTGTCTGACATTGGAGTTTATTCTGTGTTGATTGATTTCTGTTAAATATACATCTGTTTGGCGGCGGAGAATTTATTCTTTTTGCTTAACGCCCTTCTCTGAGACGCACGAGCTCAGAGGTTGTATATCGATGGACATCAGTCGCATGGCATGAATTGCCTGTGTGGCATGCTAAGATGCAGTGATCAGGGCTTCTGTTGAAAAGCAAAGTCTTGTGGTGATGATAAAAGCACCGCCTGTGTGGCGTAGCTTTGTGTATAACGTAAATTCGCGAGCCTCACACCCCGGTATGAACCAGAAACGGGAGAAGGACCTCAGGGAGGGCATGCGTTTCTTTCTAGCTAGGGTGGTGTCAGTGACCTACCAGCCCTGACATTTATATACTTTTCACCTATGTGGTTGTTGCTGTTGCGAGGCGCCTCGGTTTGATCGGACGATCCGGGTCCGATAGAGTCATTCGTTGGGTCGTTGACGCCCCAAAGGGCGGGGAAACGTATTGTTCAGGTATTTTAATCCACATCGGTGGACCGGCCCTGACGATCCAAAGGCTTGACTGAGTACTTGCCTGAGACACGGGCTAGAGCGTCTCGAATTCGGTAAGGACTATCTTTTGCCTTGGTTCATGACGGAAATCCAATTTCCAAATACGACATCGTGCGGTTTTGATTGTATATATATATGGCGACATGATATATGGTACCCATGCCGTCTATGATTGATAGTTATGATTTGAAATTGTTTTCAAAACATATTAACACTAGCAATAATATCAAATGCCTTTGTTTTATTCGTATCAATCATATTTTGGCCATTATAAGGTAAAACTCTGTCCTCCGGTTTGCGTTGCATTGTGTGATGGGAACTGAGTCTTATAATGGTTTCATTTTTATAAAAAGCATAGCGATGTTTAAAAGAAAGATTTGTTGTAAAGCACTGGCAATCCAATGGAGTAAACCCGTTCCACGAAAGTGGCGTGGTCCTGTGATTGGCCATATTATATATGTGTTGAATAGATTTCTCATACCAGTCCCATGACTGACTCGTAGTTTGTTTCACTCTCAAACTCGGGTGCCCCTTTTTCTACACGGGCAGCCTTGTATTCAGGTTTAGCTGGTTCTTTCTGGATAGCTGAAGATGGATTCTATTATTTATCTCTTTTTATGCTGTTCAGCTCCTATTGTACATATTTTGTTTGTTTTCCGCTGTAGACATTTATGTATAGCTGAACTGTATTTGTACTAAGTAAGATCCAGTATACTGTGTAACTCTGATGATTACTTTTATCCAGTATATTTTATTGTTCATTATCTGGTGTATTTATTTAAATTCTATTCTTCTATTATCTGTTTCTGTGTTATATTCCAAAGATAACCCTTGTCTCCGTATGAACGGGAATTCGGGTCGTCTCAACGTGGTATCAGAGCTTTGGTTAAGCTTAGTTCTGGGATATAACATTTGAACGAACTCGTCAGGAATAGAACCAGTAGTGTTCTAGGACGGGCAACTCAATACAGATAGGATCAGTAATATCCTAGTATGAGTAAAGCAGAATGAAATTACTCCAGAATTAGCCGTGAGGCGTGAGCCGCTAAAGATTATAGGCAAAGAAACCAAAGAACTGAGGAACAAGAAAGTTCACTTAGTCAAAGTGCAATGGAGTGGAGATCCGCGAGATTGTACTTGGGAAACGGAGGAGAGCATTCAGAAATCTTATCCTAGATGCCGAGTAGATATCTCTGATTGACTCTGGTGCAAGGTACATTTACCCTACTTTGCACTACCATTCAATTCTCTACTCTATTGTTATTTTCTTTTCATAAGATGTGCACTTTTAATTATATAGTCTGAATGATTTTTAAAGGATATAGGATTTGATTAGTATATTTTTGAAGGTTAAAAACAATTGGATTGGTTGTTGTGTTGGGTGATTGTAGGTTTATCCAACCACTTTCGACTTTGTTCCTTTTCGGGGACGAAAAGTTTTAAGTGGGGGAGATTGTAACGACCCAGAAAATCTGAACCAATTTAAAATTTTTAAATTGGCTAAAATAATGGATTTTAAATATTTAAAATAAATATTTTAAATAATGGCGATGAAAACTGAGTTTGAATCGACAATTGAAAACGAATATAATTAATTATAATTATAAACAAGGCATGAAATGGCGCTGTAGTTTCAAAAATTGAATTCAAACTTTGTCGGACTGTACCGGGTGCAGAACAATCCGGATTTTAGTGAAACCAAAAATATTTAAATCTGTTAGTGAATACCTTTCTAACGAACCTGACAAATCGAAATTTGATAGCGGGAATCAAAAGATATGTCCAGTTGAAAATTCTGAATAGTCGCTATGGAATTCAGGCCCTTAAAAATGGACATTTTGCATACGACCTCGGATTTAGACGAAACCTCTTTTGTTGGATCCGTGATGTCAAATTATTGCTAGGTTTCAAATTTCATAATGTTTCGAATCAATATGTGAGCGTGGCAAAGGAAAACGCGTTTGACCAGTTTCAGTTGATTTTAATCGACTGGAAAATGGCCATTTTTCTAACGGTCTCAGAATTTGACGAAACTAGTTTTGTTAGGACCGTATCGTCAATACGAAGCTAGAAAATATTTTTCTGAAATTTTTCGAGTCCGTATGTGACCTCGGTAAATTGAAATGTACGTTTAAAATTCAATATAATGATTTAAATGTAAATTCAACGGAAACTATTCGAAACAATCGAATCAGCTTACGATACATATCCCATTGTGTTCGGAATGGGGGTAGAACGCTAGGGACGACAGTCGTTGGCTCTCGTTTCGAGGTCAAATAAAAAGTCAACCTTTTTGATAATTTAAATAATTAAATATATATAATAAAATAACCCCCACACCCTTTTTTCCTCTCTCTCTCCCTCATTCAATTCGTTCAGACTCGAAAAAAAAAAAAAAACCGAACTGCTCAAATCGAACTCCCTCCCATCCTCCACGCCGCCGGACGCGCTCCCCCAGGCGCCGTCGATCACCAACCTCGGCGACCCCCTCCCCCTAAACCGCGAAGCCCTACCTCCCCATACACGAACCCGATACCCCAGAGCCCCCTTAAGACGGAAACCGCCCTCCTCCACAAGCCCCGCCGCCAACAGCGCATAAACCCCCCCTTCCTCGATCCGTGAACCAGAAGCACCCCCCCCCCTCTTCAGGCGACAGCAAAGGTAAAGCTTAATTATTTTATTTTGTTTATTTCAGTTTCTTTTAATTAATTATTTTATATAAAACTGAAAAGTTAAGTGATGATTTTTAACATCGAAAAAGTTTAATTTTTAATGAAAGAAAATATAATTCATTATAGAAAAAGTAAATATACTTTGTTATAGAAAAGGAAAATGTACTTTGTTTCGAAAATGTTGTTTTTATAATATAAACAACTTTGTTTTAAAAATATAAATGTTTTGTTTTTAAAATAAATAACATAGTTGTAAAAATGTAAATATATGATTTTTATATATTGAACATCGAAGTAAAAATTCGATTTATATATATAGAATAGCGAAGTGAAAATTCGATTTTTATATATTGAATAACGAAGTAAAAATTCGATCTTTACATATGTAGTGAATACGGGCAACGAAAGCGACAAAAGGCGAGAACGGTGAAGATTTATGCAAGGAAGAGTCGTAGTATTGGATAGCTATTGGTGAGAATTTCTCACTCTCCAATTTCTTTTTCTAGCTATATATATATATATGTGTTGAAATAAAAGTGAATTGCTATATATTTATATATATATATATACGCCCCTCGTCCACAAACCATGGACGATATTTATTGGTTGAAATTGTTGTGAAAGTTGATTGATAGCGAATGGTTGTTTGGGATTGTTTGTGGTTGATATTGATTTGATTGTGGTTGAAAAATACCCATTTGTGGTTGAAAAATATTTGGTTGAAACCACATAGGATTAGTTTGTGGAAATGAAATAAATATATACATGCCGCCTGCGTGCGAACTAGATGCATGATCCCCATTGTCAAAAACCGCGAGGTTTTAAGGTAGAGCGAGGAGCCGTACTAGGGACGGTCCCGGTTTTAACTACCCTGCCGTTATGCTGCCGAAATTTTGAATAATATTCGAGTGTTTGAATTATTTTCATCTGCTTAAACTATATTTATTCATTGAATAGAAAACCTTCATGTGTTGAATTGATATTCATTCGTTGATTAGAAATTCATTTGTTGAATGGTATTCGCGTTTTAAATATAAAAATGACATTTTTATCTATATATAGAAACTATAGAAAACCTTCATGTGTTGAATTGATATTCATTCGTTGATTAGAAATTCATGTGTTGAATGGTATTCGCGTTTTAAATATAAAAATCACATTTCTATCTATATATAGTAACTATAGAAAACCTTCATGTGTTGAATTGATATTCATTCGTTGATTAGAAATTCATGTGTTGAATGGTATTCATATTTTGAAATAAATTGTTTGATAATAAAAAATCACCTTTTATCACCAATATGAAATATATAGAATAATAGTGTTTTGAAATGAATTGTTTTACAATAAAAATCACATTTTATTGTATGCATGAATCGTTGAAATGTGAAGTGTTAAAAATAGCCACTTGTTCAAAATAAACATATATGAGTTGAAATATTCATTAATTAGCTAATGAAGTGATTTGCACCTATGTATGTAACATTAGAATGAATGGTGTTTTTAAACCAAATAGAAATCAAATATGAAGTCGAATAGAAAATGATAAATGATAAGAACTATATATATGTACATGCATATTCATTGAACAGGTTATAGCAAAGGGGCTAGAGAAGAGGAATAAAATTTTGTGCCCGACAAATAGGTACACATTTACTGTTTTGTTTGGGTGATGATTTTATGAGCCTGTTGGCTAGCCGCTTGGCTTTTTCTTTTTCTTTTTGAGATTAGAAGGACCGGGAAAGCTATTTGCGATTTCCCGATGCTCCCGGTGCAGGGGAGGTTATGGCGAAATTTACCAAAATTTTAAGGCGTTAGTGAAATATTTGAAGTGAAAACGATATTGAAATCATTGAATGAACTATATTTATATAAATATATAAATATCAATAAAATTAAAACGAAACGTAGTCGTGCAGTTCATGTTTTGAAACTGTGTTTTCAAACAACTAGTACGGGAAATCCGACCATTGGATTTTCCCGAAACCGCAACCGTCGGGTTCGCCTTGGAAATATCTTCCCAACGGCACCAACTTTGTAAAAATCCAACGGTTGGATTGTCTGGAATATTTAATTCAAATCTGAAGAAAAACAGCGCCAGAAGCGATTATATTTATATATATATATATATATATAATTATATATTTAATCGAATAACGACGCTGCGGTTCGTATTTTGAAATCGAAACTTCAAACGATTGTACCGGGAGATCCGACCGTCGGATTTTCCCAAAACTGGAACCGTTGGATTCGTTTTGAAAAGACCTTTCTAATGATGTAAATTTTGTGAAGATCCAATGGTTAGATTTTCAGATATGTGTAAATCAAATCTGAAGAAAAACAGCGCCACGGCCGCTTTATGGCCCGAAGCGTCGTTTTGAATAAATTAGCTATTTTAAAATAAATAAAAATAGCGATAAATCGTTATAAAATATCACAAACGATATGGAATAGAAATAAACTGAATTTGCTCGATTTATGTGGTATTTGATGGTTGTATGTGTTTGGTGTGAAAATTACATGAAAGAACAAAATTGGTGTTGTCAAATAATTTAACCATTGAAGTAAATTGATTTGAAATTCTAAGTATACGTGAATTATTTGAGAAGGCCGAGTTAATTCTCATTTCAAATAATTGACCGACGATTGAAATTCGAAGATGAAGACGATGGTCGAAGACCGGAGATCTTCACCTCGTTTGGATGGTAACCGAGGTCCTGATTGGGAGGCATCCCGAAATATGGATAATGAGTGGTGATCGTCCAGACGTACGTGGTGATCGATGGGTTTGCGAGGTATTTAGTGCCTCCGGTTTCGTTCAGACCCAGAACGGACTTGTAAATGGACTGTGTGTCTGACATTGGAGTTTATTCTGTGTTGATTGATTTCTGTTAAATATACATCTGTTTGGCGGCGGAGAATTTATTCTTTTTGCTTAACGCCCTTCTCTGAGACGCACGAGCTCAGAGGTTGTATATCGATGGACATCAGTCGCATGGTATGAATTGCCTGTGTGGCATGCTAAGATGCAGTGATCAGGGCTTCTGTTGAAAAGCAAAGTCTTGTGGTGTTGCTCTCCCTGCGTTCCCTTGCTCCGTTTTAGACTCAACCGGGTTGTGAGGCTCGTGAAGCTACGTAATACACAAAGCTATGCTTATTCAAGCTGTGCTTTGATCATCACCACAAGGTTCTTCTTTTCAACAAGAAACCTTGATCATTGCATCTTGGTATGCCACACTGTCAATCCATATCACACAATTAATCCTTTGCGAAAATATACAAAAGGGTGTCAAGCAAGAGAATAAATTCTCCGCCACTAAGCATTCATACATTCGACAGAAAATCAATAAATACAATATAAAGCAGTATAATGTCGGACACACATTCCATTTATAAGTCCATTCTGGGTGTGAACGAAACTGGAGATACCCTCGTCCCGTATGTCCAATACGGAAGGGAGGTACCCGCATATCCGTGCAATCAACGTGTACGTCCGGACGGCCACCATTGTAGCCCCTTCAAGGTAGCTACTCCAATCAAGGGCATCAGCAGTCGTCGTCCATTCGATGTGAAGATCGCCGATCTTCAATCACCATCTTCAACTCTTCGACTTAGATCGACGCATAATCATTTGAAATGAGATTGAACTCGGAACTTTCAAATGATTCTCGCGTATGTATCATATTTTAAAATCATTTCTTATCGTTATTAGTATTTAATAACGATTTATCACTATTTTTTTATATAAAAATAGCTTAAGTATTTTAACGACGCTTCGGGTCAATAGGCGACCCTGGCGCTGTTTTCAACTAAATTGGATTTACACATTTCTCTAAATCTAACCATTGGATTTTAACATGATTCATATCGTTGGAAAGATCTTCCCAAGGCGAACCTAATGGTTTCAATTTTGGGAAAATCCGACGGTCGGATCTTTCGGTATAATCACTTAAAAGCATGATTCCAAAGCGCGAACTACTACGCTCGATTCGTTTAATTTCAATATATATATATATATATATATATATATAATTATATAATTCCTATTCCTTCGACCATTTCATTATTGCGATTTTCATAACGAGTAAAGAAATATTTAGTTTCATAACATTTTGATATATAACATAACACACAATAATGTCTATTTTATTTTAATTCACATACACGTCCTATCCATAACAATGTATATTTTTCTTTCAATTTACACAATCATAAAACTTCTTGTGCGTCATTTCTAATTTAACAAAAATGTGGATTTTTGTGTCATTTCCATTTTCTAACAAAATGAATATATATTTTTTGTTTATTTTCAATATAACAAAAATGATAACTTGGTTATTCTTTCAATGCAAAACAAATAAAATAATTTTTGTGTGTTAATCTATTCATAAAGATGTAAATTTCGTATCTTTAATCTTTTAATGAAATCTAATTCATTTAAAACTAAATTTCCATCGTTATAATCTTTCACTGAAAATCTATTTACATAAAAATGTAAATCTTTAAACTTTTTTAATGAAAATCCAATTCAATAAAAAAGTAAATTTTCATTGTTCTAAATTTCAATGAAAATCTATTTACATGAAAATGTAAATTTCCTCTTTAATCTTAATACATGAAAATGTAAATTTTCTTACTTTAAATCTTATCCACTTTAAAAATGTAAACTTTTCTTCTTTTCCTTATTCACATTAAAAATGTAAACTTTTCTTCTTTTTCTTATTTCCATTTAAAATGTAAACTTTTATTCTTTTTCTTATTTACATTTAAAATGTAAACTTTTCTTCTTTTTCTTATTCACATTAAAAATGTAAACTTTCCTTCTTTTTCTTATTCACATTAAAAATGTAAACATTTCTTCTTTTTCTTATTCACATTTAAAATGTAAACTTTTCTTCTTTTTCTTATTGACATTTAAAATGTAAACTTTTCTTCCTTTTCTTATTTACATTTAAAATGTAAACTTTTTTCTTTTTCTTATTTACATTTAAAATGTAAGCTTTTCTTCTTTTTCTTATTTACATTTAAAATGTAAACTTTTCTTCTTTTTCTTATTCACATTAAAAAAGTAAACTTTCCTTCTTTTTCTTATTCACATTAAAAATGTAAACATTTCTTCTTTTTCTTATCGACATTTAAAATGTAAACTTTTCTTCTTTTTCTTATTTACATTTAAAATGTAAACTTTTCTTCTTTTTCTTATTTACATTTAAAATGTAAACTTTTCTTCCTTTTGTTATTTACATTTAAAATGTAAACTTTTCTTCTTTTTAATGTCAAAATATTTCCTTTTAATTACGTTAAAGATGTATTTAAGCTTACCCTGTAAATTCTACTTCTTCTTATTACATTAAAAAGTAATAATCTTACAGCATCAAAATCTAATCTTTTAAAAATGTAATTTTAAATTTCAATGATCAAAATCCTATCTTTTTAATTACAAAAAAAAATGTATTTTTTTTTGCGGTGTCAATCATATTCATTTCTAATTTAACACGTAACGGTGTAAAAATTGTTCATTTCTAATTTAAAACATAATGGTGTAAATAAAAGTTCATTTACTATTCTAAACATAACGATGTAAATAAATGTTCATTTACAATGTCAAACATAACGGTGTAAATAAATGTTCATTTACAATGTCAAACATAACGGTGTAAATATTCATTTCTAATAATAAACACAACAATGTTATCTTTTGTTCTTTATTTCATTACACAACAAAAAAATGAAATTTTTTGATCTTTATTTCATCACACACAAAAATGAACTTCTTATTAACAAAGTTGATTCTTTTCATTAACAAAGTTAATATCTTTTTAATAACAAAGTTGATACTTTTTTTCATTACATAACAAAATGATACTTTTTTTCATTACATAACAAAATGATACTTTTTTCCATTACATAACAAAATGATACTTTTCTTTATTACATAACAAAATGATACTTTTTTCATTACATAACAAGAAAATGATACTTTTTTTCATTACATAACAAGATGATACTTTTTTTCATTACATAACAAGAAAATGATACTTTTTTTCATTACATAACAAGAAAATGATACTTTTTTTTTCATTACATAACAAGAAAATGATACTTTTGTATTATAGACAAAGGTAACATTTCTTTCATTATAAACAAAAGTGAACTTCATGTATTTACAAACAAAAGTGAAACCTTTTTATTTTACAAACAAAGATTTCAATTTTTAATAAAATCAAAGATGAAGTCTTTTGAACAAAAGTAAATTCTTTTAATTATTAACCAAGTTACAATCTTTTTAAATAACAAACAAAGTTAAGTTCTTTTAATTTCACAAACAAAGGTAATTCTTTTAATTCCACAAACAAAGGAAATTATTTTAATTTCACAAACGAAGGTAATTCAATATCAGATCTATAATTTAGATTAAATCCAAAAAGAGGAATTCTGGTTTTACAAAACCAGATCTATCATACCTGAGTAATACAAATAGTCACCATCAACAAGCAATGAAATTTTAAGTACAACAATCACAGATTTAATTAAATAATTACGTACATATGAGATTCAAACAACAAGGGAAAAAATTAAATAGAAATCTCACTTCGTTATTGAGTTCTGCACTGTTCAAATCCAAAATTTGTCAAAAATTCAACTTGCTCAGAATCAGGTGTAGTCATTTTCATTGCGAAGATCTCGGTCTCACGATCGTGGCGCACCTAAAATCGTTCAAATCCAAATCCGTACGAACAAGATACGGTTTAACTAAGATTGGAAAAAAATTGAATTAAATTAATTAGTCAACTAAAGTTTGAAAAAGTCAACCTTACCCTCATCTTCCACATTCAAAGCCGTTCCATGAAACCCATAGGCTTCCAAACTAGGGTTCCAAATAACTTGAAATTGGCGGAGCTTGAAGACGATCGGAAGGTGGCATATCGGAGAGGGGAGGGAAGGGGTTGGTGCGCACTAGGGGTGGTTGGCCGCGGTGGGCCCTAAGAGGTGCGTCGGGTCCATTAAGGCAGCAGGTTTGGTGGAGGAATCCGGGCCAAAAACTCCACTAAATCCGATCATCACTGATGGAGTCAAAGCTTGTGTAAATCTCTACAATTAGTTCCAAAGAAGAATTGAATTTCATTGAAGGGGTTTGGAGAAATTGAGGGATGAAAATTCGTGCATTCTAGGCCATGGAAAGAGGAGATGGTTGCTAATGCAATTAGATTAGGGTTAGGGATTTTCTAATTAACCTATTATTTATAACATTAAATTAACTAATTACCCAATTAAGGCCCGATTTGCAACTTTTTCAGATTTCAGCCCAACGACTGTCGTTCTTACCTATTAACCCCTATTCCGGACTCATCTGGCTATGTCGCGCAGGCCCAAACGACTGATTTCACCCATTTTTCTTTAATTTAAAATATTTACATTTAATATTAAATTCAACCGTACAAATAAATTCACCGGGGCCACAAATTAAATCCAAAAATTATGAAAAATTAAACTTAACAATATTTTGACATTCCGGATCCAACAAAAGTGGTTTCATCGAAAACGAAGGTCGTTTGCAAAATGACTATTTTCAAGGGCTATATATTTAATATTAAAAATACATTTTTAAACAAATAATTTCTGAAACTCGAAATATATAAGTGTTTATACTTTTTAAATACAGAAACATCATTCCGGGCTCAGTAGAAGTGTTTTCGAGTCCAAATTCCTTCGTATCTGAAAAGTAGCCTTTTGGGCCATATATATTATATATATATAAATTTTACAACGACCTTTCTAAATTTTAACTTTTACATAACTTACAAATTATGAACTGAAATCTAAATTTCTTAAATTCATTATAAAGAAATCGTCAATATGGTTCTAGCGTTTCTTGTTTCGTCCAATTTTGACTTATAATGAATTTTATATATTTTTCCAAAGTTGAAAATCGAATTTCGAAATTACCGCGCCATTTCGGGCTCGGAATAGAATTAATATAAATTTTAAGTTTTACTTCAAATAAAATAAATTTTTTAATCATTATTATTTAAAATAAATTATTTTAAATAGCTTAAACTCATTAAAATAACTTAAAATAAATTTTAAATTGGCCCCAAAATTCAGGGTTGTTACAGTCTCCCCCACTTAAAAAAATTTTGTCCTTGAAAAGGTACGAAGCTAAAAGTTGATTAATTAACTAACTAATTTATATTTTTTTTTATTCATTGGTTTAAATAATTTTGTTAGTTGAACTAATAATTATACTACACAATCATCAATCAATTAGTTGATTAGCTTTCCAAATATATATAACTTTTATTTATTCAAAAATCATATTTTCTAAAATCGGTTTATATAATTAAAAATACGTTAATTATAAACTTGTCACTCTTAACTCATTCTAGGGCATTACTAACCCCATCTCTAATGAGTTTTCTCATTCTAGGATACTACTGATCCTATCTCTAATGAATATCCTTATTGGATATTACTAATCCAATCTCTAATGAGTCTTTTTGTTCAGTTCTAACGAGTTGTACCCGAAAGATTTTGAGCTAACCAGAGCTCTGATACCACGGCTCGAGAATTTTCCCAGACCTAGTCGATCGCAAAATCGACTAAGATCATTCAAATCCCGAATATGTTAACTCTGGGAATACAACACATTAGAACAACAACAACAGACTTTTATAAATATCATAATAATGTTACATCAGAGTACAGAATATCAGAGTACAACGATAAAATACAGTGGAAGATAAATTACAATAAATTTAATACAATAAACAGCGGAAATAAAATAACTAAGCAGCGGAAGACAACTATGCTCTGGACACAGCTTTAGGCTTCGATCCAGAATCCTGCTCAAGAGATAAATATCAACAAAAAGCTACTCGACTGCCCGTGTGGAAAAGAGGGCACCCGAGTTTGCAAAGTGAATGTAACGATCCAGATTTTCAACCGTCGAATTTTGAATATTTAAATTTGTTTTAAATATTTTATTTGAATTATATATAGGAATTTATTTAATAAAACGATATTTAAACATATAATTTATAATATAATTAAAACGAGTTCAAAATGGCACGGTAGTTTGAAAATTCGATTTCAAATTTCAAATGAATGTACATGATTCAAAATAAATCGGATTTTAGCGAAACAAGAAATATTTGAATTTGTTTGAAAATATCTTTCCAATGAATGTGAAAAATCCAGATTTCATAGCGGGAATAAAAAGTTATGTTCAAATCAAATTTAGAAATAGTCGCTATAGAATCGTATATAAGCCATAACGGTTTATTTAATATATTTAAATATCAGTCTTGAATTTGGACAAGCCCTTTGAGACGTAGTGATAATTTAAATTTTAGAATTTTACGGTAATTTTTAATTAATTAAATACACAACTTTTTATTTGGAGTATTTTGCACCCTATATCAATATTTTGGGGTTTCATAATATAAGTTAAACTACCGACATTCTTATATTTTTGGGATCGTGGTACATTGGTTATCACGATTATATTTTTATTTTCATCCCTGTCAGTTGTAAATAAACATAGTTTTTCCATAACCAATATGGCATAGTACCTCAAATAAATATACATGTACCATCGACATTTCAAAACATGAATAAATAACAAAACTGGTTTGGTTTTCTTCTATAATTACATTATGGCATGAAATCCCATTATTTTTGGTAAAATATAAATGTATACCTTACCCTCATACCCTGTACGCCAAGCAGCAGCGTGACATCCAAACCTTTTAACCCGTGCCCTCCAAGCTATTGAAAACCGTGTCAGCCAAGATTTCGAAACCGTGATTGCCAAACAATTAAGGGACCGTGCTTACCAAGCTGCTGGATATCGTGGGTGCTAAGGAAATCAAATATATAAATAATGGAGGATTCTTTCATCCATCTCTCTCGTTTACTCAACATGTGAGAAGAAAAATAATAAATCTGAGTCATGGAAAAATCCAATGCCTCTTTCTCTAATACCAAGGCCATACGAAATCCCTAACTTCCAATTGATTTTCCCATCCGCTATTATTTCAGCAAACCCAAGAAAAAACTCACCTTCAAAAATCAATTAAAATTCCCAAACTCAGTGGAAATTGGATGGGTTCGTTATTGTGTTCGTTGGGGGTGTACGGGGCGTTGGTGACGACCAGAGTTGGTCAAGGTAGGAGCTTGGTTGGAGGCGCGACTGACGGTGGGGGGGGGGGGCAGTTGGCTTCGGCTACGATGGGTGGGCAACACAGTTTGGAGTTGAACGGGAGGGCTTATCTTTGTTTTTTTTCATTATGGGTTCGCTGCTCTTGGAATTAGCATGTAAGGGAAATCATCGATGGGACGTTGTTGAGGGGGGAGCGTGTGAGGACTGGGAGGAGAGGAACTGTCAGGCTTTGGGTCTTGATTTAACAGGAAGAAGCTGTGTAGGTGGAAACAAAGTGCGTTCATGGTGGAGGATACACAGCAGGTATAGCTATGAAGTTATATATTGAAGCTTGTTGTATTTGGGTTTGTATACTGGGGAGATGGACGTGAACTGGAGTATATGGGTGGATTGACGGGTTGGTGTATTGGGCAATTGAAGAAGATAGAAGGGGAGTATCACAGTGGGTTTAGTTTAGGATTTACAGAATATGAAAACAGGGAAACTTGTGGGAAGATTGATGGGAAGTTGGGTCATCACCCTGAAAGTACGGTACCAAGAAAGAAAAGATGTATGGGAAAGATAATGCGAGCTGAGGAGTTTTGACCGGTAATTAAAAACGTTGATTTTAATTGGTTATAATATATGTCTGGGTAATGCTGATGGATTGAAACATAGTGGTGTCTGATCAGGCTTTCAGTAGAAGATGAAATAACTAAATCATGATTAAAGGGTAGGTAAACCCGTGATTTAGTGGAGGAAATTATACTAATTCTACTTGGAGATGGTACATGTTTCAACCCACTATGCAGTTTCTATTTTGAGGATGCTAACATGGTATTTAAGATGGGAGCATGCTGTGGATGATTTTAGTTGTAAGGGGAAGGGGGTATCATCGTATTTGCTAAACGTGGGACAACGATTAAGTGTTTAAAACATGGTAATTAAAAGTTAATGATAATTAGTTAACTATATATATATTTCTTTAAATCAAATTAATTTTTGTTACATCGATACGTTCATATGTGAACAGAATTCAACGAAACAACAAGCGTTGGGATACTTGTAGGAAGATTGATGGGAAGTTGGGTCATCACCCTGAAAGTACGGTACCAAGAAAGAAAAGATGTATGGGAAAGATAATGCGAGCTGAGGAGTTTTGACCGGTAACTAAAAACGTTGATTTTAATTGGTTATAATATATGTCTGGGTAATGCTGATGGATTGAAACATGGTGGTGTCTGATCAGGCTTTCAGTAGAAGATGAAATAACTAAATCATGATTAAAGGGTAGGTAAACCCGTGATTTAGTGGAGGAAATTATACTAATTCTACTTGGAGATGGTACAGGTTTCAACCCACTATGCGGTTTCTATTTTGAGGATGCTAACATGGTATTTAAGATGGGAGCATGATGTGGATGATTTCAGTTGTAAGGGGAAGGGGGTATCATCGTATTTGCTAAACTTGGGACAACGATTAAGTGTTTAAAACATGGTAATTAAAGTTAATGATAATTAGTTAACTATATATATATTTCTTTAAATCAAATTAATTTTTGTTACATCGATACGTTCATATGTGAATAGAATTCAACGAAACAACAAGCGTTGGGATTTTGGTGGAAAATACTACGAGTACGTGTTAGTTCGAGAAGATTGGAAACAACTGGAATTACATGTGATTTCAAACGTAGGTTTGAAATTATATGGAACAATGCAGATCCGTCAACTGTGAACCAAGGTGAGTAAACTCACTAACTTGACTCATTTATATTTTATATAAACGAGTTTTAAATTTTTTTTTAGTATTTTATATTTGGTTAGTTGAAATGGTTGATAGTTGATCGATTATCAGTTCTGTGACCAGGATATTTCGTATTGATGTGATTAACATTTGTGGATGCAGGGAAACAGGTCGGAGGGGCCCAACTGGGTTCCTCAATATTTATATTATTGTTTGCATATATTTGCGTTATATGATATATTCTATGATTTATTCTGTTGTCACTGGCCCTAGAAATTTTAGTATTTAAACATCGTAACATATTTTCGAATATGGGAAAAGGAGTTCGGGATTTAAAAAGAGAATTTATTCCAAAAATAGAAAATTAGTTTTAAATAAAAATTGAATGTAGAAATCTGTTTAAATGAATAAAACATGAAGTAGTTTATAAATGAGTTTGTAACTTAAGTGAACTATTTATCATTGGATAAACTGAAAATATAATTTCAAATTGAATTTACATAAGGGTGGAAATCGGTTTTTCTAAGCCAATATTTGAAATGAGATTCGGACTTGGTAATTATAAAGGAAATTATAAAGGGGATTATAAGTGGTTGGAATAAAATGAGATTCGATATGAATAATTTTGAATAAAGGTTATAAATAGAATTTGGATTTAAGATATGTTTACAAGCATGAAATCAAATTGTATATAAAAGAATTATATTCACGTTTTAAGTGAATAATGGTTTAAAGGAAATATTTTGCAAATGAAATATCGATAAAGGAAATCTAGATTTGAATTATAAATCCAAATCGGAACCTGGATGGAAAAGGAAATTGGATAATCGTTTTAAAATGAGAACAATAAGTTTTATTCCAAAATTTGGAATATAAAATAATTGTGATAACGTTTTGTAAATTGAAATGGTTATAAAGGAATTGATTTGAAAAAACAGTGATTTTAACGCTGCCATTATAATTAACGTCTTGTAGGAAAAACAGCAATTATAATGTTGCTATAGTAAATGTTTGTAAATCTAAACAGCGATTTTAACGCTACCGTGATAATAAGTGTTTTGGTAAATCTAAACAGCGATCTTAATGCTATGGTTATAATAAGTGCTCTATAATTCTAGACAGCGATTGTAACGTTGTTGTTAAAGGTGATGTTTTATAAATCAAACATCTGGAAATAGCGGTTATAACGCTACCATTATAATCAGTTATTTTTTGTAAAAGGAATGTGTTTTTAGATTGAATCCGAGAGTCGCATAAGCGATGGTTTGTTTAAAGTTGTGAGCTTTGACTGTTTCAAAGTTGAGAATGTTGTTCAGTTAAGGTCTGAGAGGTAATTACCACCAACTTGATTGACTTCATGATCAATGGAGGAATGGTTAAGTTCGATAGTGAAACTTGGTTATCAATATGGTTAGCTAATAAATGATTAGTGGTTGGAGTTATTATAACGATGTTTTACAACATCGCGTTAATTTAAAGAATTTGGAATGTTTTTCCCAAATAAAATGAGAAATATTTTCGACACATGGAAAATGAAATGAATTGTCAACGAGGAATTAAGAGAAAGGAATTGGAAATAATAATTTAATAAGAAATTAAATAAAAAGGGGGCCAGTGTTGTTTGATGCTTGATCGGTAGAATTTCCAATTGGAAACAGGACCGTTGATTGTATGGATGTTTCTTTGATAGTTAAATCACCGACTATCAAAGTTTTGATTTATTTTATACCTTCGTTATCAATATGGAGAGACCGGGGTCAGATTTAATATCTAAAAACCACTCTGTATTGGTATAAGCGTTATGAATCATCTTATAATGGAAAAAATTGAAGATGGAGTTATGCAAGGGCTATCCTGTTTACGGGATAGTGCCTTCGGTTTGTCCAGACCCAGGACAACTTGTAAGGACGAGTGTCTGACAGAGTATTTCCAAAGGGGTTACGTACGTCGATTCCTTCAAATGTACGAAGTTGGTGGCATAGAAGGGAAACTTCTTTAGCCTAACAATCTGAGTATTTTTGTGGGAATCAATTAGTGATTTCCGATGGATCTGACGATGTGGCATTCAAAGTGAACAGTGTGGAAGATAATTTAAACCTCAAGCCTCACAACTGGGAATTGACAAAAATTGGGCAGGCAGCATGGCTATGTGGGTCGCACCCATTAGGATGTATAATCACCTATCTAGAGAAGTTCCATTTGCTTCTGTAATCTATCGATGATGTCCCTTTCGGGAAACGGTTGCTGATCCCAACCGTTGGTGATATACATTCGATACACTCAAGCGAAATGAGTGGTCGGTCATGTGTGGGCCGGGTTGCAAGACGTTCTTGTTGAACCCAGTGTATTCGCCTCTAGAGATACACTATCGGCAGGTGGTCCCATACCTTGTTATGTTGGAAATCCAATCTCCAATAAGCGCCTTGCGGTTTTTGATTTTTTGTTATATATGGAGCGTGAGATGCAAGAGTTCCACTAAATTCTATTTATTTGATGTAGACATTATTATAATATCACTGGATTTTATATCAAAAAATATTTTGGTTATCGTAAGGTAAAAATCAACCGTGTTTATGTGTGGATCGGTCTTACGATTATCATTTCTTTCGAAAGGATTTTGAAAGTTAAACAAATGGTTGGAGTTTACTCACACCAGTCCCATGACTGACCCAGAGTTTATTTTGTTTTGTTTTCCCTAAACTCTTGGGTGCCCAAATTTGTACGGGCAGTCAAGTAGTCGGGATTTTCCAGATTCACTTGGAAGAATTGAAAGCAGGGGGCCTCACCAGTTAGCTATAGGCTATCATATTTTCCGCTGTGTATATCTAGAAACAGGCATTTATAACTGTTCCAGGTATTGTTGATGTACTCTGATAATGGTATGTATATGCAAAACAGATTAGTATTTCAAAGTTTTATGTTATCTAATATATTTTGTTCATTCTGCTGTGAGTTTGTGGTCTTCGTTTTCTTCTATTCTAATATTTCTTTCTTTCTATTTCTCATCCTCTAACTTCTTTCTAATAATGATTCGTATTTCTGTACAATTTGGGTTGGACGTGTAGTGTTATTAGTCGATCCAAAGGGTACGGATTTGCGGGTCGTTACAGTTGGTATCAGAGCTGAAGGTTGAGTGATAACCTTGGCTCTGTGGCGTAACTCAATAGAGATGGGGTTAGTAATACTCTAGATTGAGTTGAGTGGCTATATATATGAGCGCGTATTTGTAGATTTGATATGAAAATTGTTTTATATTGTGTTGACTGGTTTGTTGAGTGGTTTATGAATTCTGGTCGATACAGGATGTACAACTGTATCGATAAGTGTTTCTAAACTCTTGAACAGAACAATTCGACGCAGTATTGTTTTAAAGCGGGTAAACGAAATAATTTTGCCCAAAAATTACTTTGATACAAAAGGGATAATTTTCTGAAATTACCGAATGTATTGATTGTTATTACAATCAAATGGAATTGTGAAATATTGAAATGGTTATGTAATTTGTATACGGATAATGTATACAAAAGAGATAAGCCAAGATTAAGTCCACACCAGAATTGGAATTTAAATCCTGGTTGTTTAGAAATATTTTCTGAAGTATTTTTTAGAAAGTAATATAACATTACTTTGAAGAATTTTGAGTAAGAATGATTTCAAATGGAATTTGAAAGCGATTAAGTACTGAAATCACTTCAGTAGCGAGAAATTAATTCTGATAATGGGTCGCGACATTATCGGTATTCATTTTCAAGTTTCTGAGTGATGGATTGCTACCATAGTAATTTGGGAATGAAAATTTTGTTTGAAAAGGACAAGAAGTTTTAGAAATTCAAATGTTTGAATTGAGTTGATTATAAATCTATGTATATAAATATATATGATTTCATACTGATTTGAAATAAAACCCGGGGATTTGAATTCTGAAATTGTTTAACTTGTAAAAGTTGAATAGATTGAAATGGTAAAAGGGACCAAATGAATTGAAATTTAACTTAAGTTAAATATAATTGGAAACCGGATTAGAGATGACCCAGAATGAAATCAAACGAGATGAATATATATTGGATATTATTGGTTAGAGTTAAACTGTGAATGGAAATTGAAACTCAAACCAAATAAGTGGTTTGATTCCTGAAGTAAAGATCAGATTTGAATTGGTAAAATGGAAGTAAGCTAATTAGAAGTTGATTAGAGAGTTAAAACTGGAAGTTGGATTGATTTGAAACCAACTGGAAATGGATATATGTATGCTGAGCAGATATTGAATGGAAGCAGATGCAGGAGATAGAATTATGCCTGACAAAAACGTACATGTTTACAATATTACTTAGGTTTGATGATTTTGTGAGCCTATGGACAAGTCGCTTGGCTGTTTGATTTTCTTTTGGATTGGAGAAGGCCTAGAAAGGCGAGTTGTGGTTGTACCGATTGAGTCGTGCAAAGGAGATGCTGGCGAAATTTTTCGAAAATTTAGAGAGTTAGAAATTTTTTCAAGATTTTTGCTAATAGAAATAAATTGGTATTTTGATTGAAACAAATTAGATCACTTAGAACTAAAAGTTTAGAAATGGAACAGAAGATTTTAAATTAATAGGTTGAGGCATTTTTCCTACCTTAGCAATTTCGAGGACGAATTTTTTTTAAGGAGGAAGGAATGTAACGATCCGGATTTTCAGCCGTCGAATTTTGAATATTTAAATTTGTTTTAAATATTTTATATGAATTATATATAGGAATTTATTTAATAAAACGATATTTAAACGTATAATTTATAATATAATTAAAACGAGTTCAAAATGGCGCGGTAGTTTGAAAATTCGATTTCAAATTTCAAATGAATGTACATGATTCAAAATAAATCGGATTTTAGCGAAACAAGAAATATTTGAATCTGTTTGAAAATATCTTTCCAACGAATGTGAAAAATCCAGATTTCATAGCGGGAATAAAAAGTTATGTTCAAATCAAATTTAGAAATAGTCGCTATAGAATCGTATATAAGCCATAACGGTTTATTTAATATATTTAAATATCAGTCTTGAATTTGGACAAGCCCTTTGAGACGTAGTGATAATTTAAATTTTAGAATTTTACTGTAGTTTTTAATTAATTAAATACACAACTTTTTATTTAGAGTATTTTGCACCCTATATCAATATTTTGGGATTTCAAAATATAAGTTAAACTACCGACATTCTTATATTTTTTGGATCGTGGTACATTGGTTATCACGATTATATTTTTATTTCCATCCCTGTTAGTTGTAAATAAACATAGTTTTTCCGTAACGGCGCGGCATAGTACCTCAAACAAATATACACGTACCATCGATATTTCAAAACATGAATAAATAACAAAACTGGTTTGGCTCTTTCCTATAATTACATTATGGCATGAAATCCCATTATTTTTGGTAAAATATATATGTATACCTTACCCTCATACCCTGTACGCCAAGCAGCAGCGTGACATCCAAACCTTTTAACCCGTGCCCTCCAAGCTATTGAAAACCGTGTCAGCCAAGATTTCGAAACCGTGATTGCCAAACAATTAAGGGACTGTGCTTGCCAACCTGCTGGATATCGTGGGTGCCAAGGAAATTAAATATATAAATAATGAAGCATTCATTCTTCCATCTCTCTCATTTACTCAGCATGTGATAAGAAAAATAATAAATCTGAGTCATGGAAAAATCCAACGCCTCTTTCTCTAATACCAAGGCCATACGAAATCCCTAACTTCCAATTGATTTTCCCATTTGCTATTATTTCAGCAAACCCAAGAAAAAACTCACCTTCAAAAATCAATTAAAATTCCCAAACTCAATGGAAAATGGATGGGTTCATTATTGTGTTCGTTGGGGGTGTACGGGGCGTTGGTGATGACCAGAGTTGGTCGAGGTAGGCGCTTGGTTGGAGGCGTGACTGACGATGGGGGGGTGAAGTTGGCTCCAGCTACGATGGGTGGGCGACACAGTTTGGAGTTGAATGGGAGGGCTTATCTTTGTTTTTTTTCCATTATGGGTTCGCTACTCTTGGAATTAGCATGTAAGGGAAATCATCGATGGGACGTTGTTGAGGGGGGAGCGTGTGAGGACTGGGAGGAGAGGAACTGTCAGGCTTTGGGTCTTGATTTAACAGGAAGAAGCTGTGTAGGTGGAAACAAATTGCGTTCATGGTGGAGGATACATAGCAGGTATGGCTATGAAGTTATATATTGAAGCTTGTTGTATTTGGGTTTGTATACTGTGGAGATGGAGGTGAACTGGAGTATATGGGTGGATTGACGGGTTGGTGTATTGGGCAATTGAAGATGATAGAAGGGGAGTATCGCAGTGGGTTTAGTTTAGGATTTATGAAATATGAAAACAGGGAAACTTGTGGGAAGGTTGATGGGAAGTTGGGTCATCACCCTGAAAGTATGGTACCAAGAAACAAAAGATGTCTGGGAAAGATAATGCGAGCTGAGGAGTTTTGACTGGTAATTAAAACGTTGATTTTAATTGGTTATAACATATGTCTGGGTAATGCTGATGGATTGAAACACGGTGGTGTCTGACGAGGCTTTCAGTAGAAGATGAAATAACTAAATCATGATTAAAGGGTAGGTAAACCCGTGATTTAGTGGAGGAAATTTGTGATGGCCCGCCCAGCACCAACCGGCATTTACTCCAAAAGTGCGTTGTACACATGTCCAGTTAGCACGGAACGGATCGTCAGAAAAAAAAGGAAGAAGGAAATGAACTAACAAAGAACCTGTAAAATGTCTCACAGCGCATGGAACAAAATATAATAACAACATACTTGACATAAAACAGGTGAGACAGTGCATAAGCTGAAAACAAACTAACATAGCAGCGGAAAATCCAAGTACAGCTTATGATCCAAAGCTAACATTATTACAACTTTTCAAACTGTCTCAAAAAAATAAAAGCAAGATAAAGGAGGTACACTACTAATGCCCAAGTAGCGACCACCAACGACACAGGGAGAATATCTATATATCATACGTGGAATCCTCCTGCTCGCCTCCGAATCAGCTACTCACGCATCACCAGCTAACCTGTCTCTAGTCTGCTCGTGTGAGCACCCAGAGTAATAAGAAGAAACATAAAACTCTGGGTCAGACATAAAGCCTGGTATGAGCGATAAGCATCTAAACAGAACAATAATAGGTAGACTAAAACATACCTGAACCTGGACCTGCAACCAAAGACTTAGCACTACATACTGTACAACACTCTAAGGTGCCATTTCAAATGGTGTAAAGATAATGGGGGTGGGGGTGTGCATGTCATAGTGATGGCAAACAATCAAGCATAACAACCATCCTCACATCTCTCACTCGGTGCATAAAGCATACGATATTCACCACTTCGATCACCCAACATACCTTGCTATGATCACTTTGCCCCATGAAGTCATAAATGGCTTCACTGCATTGATACATAGCCACTAATCCTTTGCTATGTCCACTTTTCCCCATGGAGTCGCAATGACCCCACTGCACTGGCTCATAGCCTCACTAATCCTTTACTATGTCCACTCTGCCTCATGGAGTCACAATGACCCCACTGCACTGGCTCATAGTCCTACTACGCATCACTTTGCCCCTCAAGTCATAATGACTCTACTGCACTAATAACGTAGTCTTGCTACCATCACCTTGACCCTCGAGTCATAATGACTCTACTGCACTAATAAGTTGCCCATCATCCATTTTCAGTGGTGAATCGAAGTTATGAACGTCGACAACTCCTTAGCACACGTCCCGCAGCAAAGCCCAACCATGAAGTGAACTCATTGGTTCCCAACTGGATCATGAGCTCTAACTTCCATTTGGAATACCTTTGCATCTCGGGTTATTGGTCATCACCGGATTGGTTCGGATTTCCCCCTAGTCATCAGTTCGGTTCGGATCGGAGTGCTCCGCCTTCGCTGGATCGGATCGGATCGGGTCATCATCACCTCAGCAGATCGGATCGAATCTCCACGTCCAGTCGCCATCACCGATTCGGATCGGGGTCCTCCAGTTTGCCACGGTTCGGATCGGCTTCTTCTAATCAACTCAGGTCGGGTCGTAATCTCCAAGCCTCGTCGTAGTACTTCGGTTCGGGTCGGGGTACCATGGCGGATCGGGTCGGAGAACACCAGGCAGGTTGGATCGGATGATGCGTGCCACGAGAAGTATAAGTGAATCGAAGTGTGGAGTGTGAGGGCGGATCGGTCCTCCTACCGATCAGATCCGGTTCAGATGCCTTCCTGCACTTCTTCCAGCAAGCAATTTACGCCACTCGACGGCGTTTTCGACCATTCTACCTATTCCAATCAATCACAAAGCATACCATACAGTCATAGCAACAAGTAGAAGTGACCTCAAACACCAAAACATCAATATGATAGGTTAAAATGGATCAAACATACCCAAAACCCCGTATTTCCCCCTTAAGCATGTTTAGGTGAAACTAATGATGTGATTAGCAAAACTTAACCAAATTAACCCAAATTCATATCAGAGGTCTAAAACATCATTTCGGATTTTATAAATATTTTTCCAGAATTTTATCATGTTTCAATTCGCTAATTAACACTAATTACCCTTAATTAGCCATAATTAGTGAGGAACTATGCAAATCACTCACCTTAGCCACAAATAAAACTTAGATCTGAAATAAATCTCTGATTTGGTGCAAATCCCGATGCTAAACCGCAGCTCTAACGTTGATTTGGTGTAGATCTACCTTGATTTGATGTTGCTAAGCTTAATCCTTGATTAGAAGATGATTTGGAGAGGTTGGAGACCATTTTTAGGGTTTCTAAGAGGTAAGTGGATGCTAGAAAACTGAAATGGAATGAATCTCTAACTCTTTTCAGCCTCCCCATAACCCTAATCCTGAAATGGGTAATGGACCCATTCACTAATCACCATATTTGGCTCGGTTAAGCAGTTTTTCACCTTCCAAACCTTATTTCAGCCATATCTCCCAAACGGTAAGTCCGTTTTTCACATGTGACCACTCTACGGAAAGGTAAACCATCAAACAAATCTAATGGAAGTGGTTTCAGGTCAAAATTCTTTTCCAATCAAAAGTTATGGCCAAAACATGATCAGCTAGGGGCAAAACGGTTATTTAAAAATCGACAAAAATCATGAACATGGGAAATGACTCTAATGATTGCTTCTCAAAGTTACATGATCATAAGACTTCATATGGGAAAGAAATAAATATTCGACGATCCTCCAATGCGTAGAATGCGGGTTGTTACATTCTTCCCCCCTTAAGAAATTTCGCCCCCGAAATTCCCTAACCAAAACACATAAAAGGGTCCCGCATGCCTATCAACCATAAAACAACCACCAAACATGCAAAACAAGTCTATCCTAGCATGCAGAATTACAAGGTAAATCTTACCAGGCAAAGAATTCTGGATATGTCTTTCTAATGCTCTCTTCTGTCTCCCAAGTACAGTCGTTCTTGTTCTCGCCCCATTGAACCTTGACTAGCCTCACCGCCTTCCTTCGAAGTTGTTTCGTATCGTGCTCGACAATACGAATCGGCTTGCGGTTCCCAACCGCCTCTGGTTCTACTTTCCAAGTCCTCTAACTGATCAGGTGAAATAGTCATATCTGGGTCGTGTACGAACTTCCTTAGTTGGGAAACATGAAATACGTTGTGAACTCCCGCCATCTTCTCTGGTAAGTCAAATCTATATGCCAAATTCCCCACTAGTTCAAGAACAGGGAATGGGCCAACAAATCTTGGTGCCAACTTGCCTCTCCTACCAAATCATATCACGCTCTTCAACGGAGAAATCTTGACAAACACCAAGTCACCAACGGAGAATTTTAAGTCTCTTCTCCTCTTATCAGCATAACTCTTCTGCCTATCTTGGGCATTCTTCATGCGTTGTTGAATGGTCTTAATCTTATCTGAAGTTTCCCTCACCACATCTGGTCCAAGCATAAACTTCTCGCCAGTCTCTATCCAACATGAAGGTGAGTTGCACGGTCTTCCGTACAAAGCTTCATATGGAGCCATACCGATATTGGATTGGTAGCTATTATTATATGCAAACTCTACTAGATGCAAATGGTCATCCCATGATCCACCAAAATCCAATATACATGCTCTCAAGAGATCTTCCAATATACGATTCACCCTCTCCGTCTGACCGTCGGTCTGAGGATGATATGCGGTACTGAGATGTAATTCTGACCCTAGAGCCTCTTGTAAGCTCTTCCCAAACCCACTAGTAAACAACGGGTCTCGGTCACTTACAATGCTTTTAGGTACTCCATGAAATTTCACTACCCACTTCATGTACAATTCTGCTAACTTAGCTGCCGTTCTGGTCGATTTGACTGGTATAAATCTTGCACTCTTAGTCAATCGATCCACAATTACCCAAATGCTATCATGTCCCGATCTAGTCCTTGGTAAACCACCAATGAAATCCATCAAGACTTTCTCCCATTTCCATTCAGGAATTTCTAATGGTTACAACAACCCACTAGGCTTCTTTTGCTCGGCTTTAACTAGCTGGTAATTCATGCATTTGGATATAAACTTCCCAACGTCTCTTTTCATCCCTTCCCAGTAGTAAGTCTGCTTCATGTCTCGATACATCTTATTACCACCGGGATGTATAGTCAGTTTTGAGTGATGACATTCTCTAAGCACTTCATCTCTCAAACCATTCACGTTGGGTACAACTAGTCTTCCATTCTTTCTAAGCCATCCATCTCGATCAAGCCCATACAAATTCATCTCCTCACCGTCGATGTCCATCTCTAACTTGGAGATGATTTCCAATAGATTAGGATCGTCCCTCTGGCTAGAACCAACCCGCTCTATCAAAGTGGGTCTGATCGCCAAACTAGCTAGCATTTCTAGATCCAATTCGCACTTTGGTCTGAAATCAAACCCTGCGATATACTCCAGTTGCTTCCATTCAAGAAACATAGCCCCCAAACTGGCATGTCTCCTACTCAAGGCATCGGCTACCGCATTACCTTTCCCAGGTGTGTATGCGATATCAAAATCATACGAAGCCAAGAACTCTAACCATCTCTGCTGACCGAGATTCAGATCCTTCTGGGAGAAGAGATACTTTAACGATTTATGATCGGTGAACAACTCAAATCTTTCTCCCAAGAGATAGTGTCTCCACATTTTTAATGCGAACACAATCGCTGCCAGTTCCAAATCATGGGTAGGATACTTCTTCTCATGCGGCTTTAGCTGCCGACTAGCATAAGCTACAACCCTACCTCCTGGCATCAATACAGCACCTAGTCCGGTACCACAAGCATCCGTGTATACCGTCATTTCTTCATTCCCTTTAGGAATGACTAATACTGGCGCACGCGTCAACTTTTCTTTTAGACTCTTGAATGCATTCTCACACACTCTATCCCAGACGAAGGCCTGATTCTTCTTAGTCCACTGAGTCAACGGTGCTGCTATATTGGAGAAGTCCTGGATAAACTTACAATAATATCCAGCTAACCCCAAGAAACTTCTTACATCTGTTGCATTCTTGGGCGTAGGCCAATCATGTACCGTAGCCACCTTCGCAGGGTCCACGGCAATACCATTCTCTGAAACAACATGGCCCAAGAATCTCACTTCCCTTCTCCAAAAGTGACACTTAGAGAATTTCGCTTTCAATTGGTGCTTCCTCAACACCTCCATCACTATCCTCAAGTGTCCCTTATGTTCCTCCTCTGTCCTCGAGTAAACAAGGATGTCGTCTACGAACACAAGAACAAACTTATTCAACTGATCTCTGAATACTTGATTCATAAGATCCACAAAGTAGGCAGGTGCATTGGTCAACCCAAATGGCATGACCAACCACTCATAGAATCCAGACGGCGTCCTAAATGTCGTTTTCGGAACACTCTCATCCGCTACTCTGAGCTGATGAAATCCTGTCGCGAGGTCCAACTGGGAGAACACTCTTGCTCCTTTCAGTTGATCAAACAAATCATCTATCCATGGTAGAGGATACTTATTCTTCCTCGTTACCTTATTCAACTCGCGATAGTCCAGACACAAACGAAGGGAACCATCTGCCTTAGTGGCAAACACAACTGGTGCTCCCCACTCAGAGACACTTCTTCTAATAAATCCCTTCTTCAAAAGATTGCTGACTTGCACCCCGAGCTCTCACTGCTCCCTTGGTGCCATACAACGAAGTGACATCACTATAGGTCTGGCATCTTTCACTAAATCAATACGGAACTCAATCTCTCGGTGTGGTGGAAGCCCGGTCACCTCCTCGAAGACGTTCGGATACTGGCCAACCACGGGCACATCTGACAACTCATCCTGCGGGATGTCGAGGGAATTTATAAAACTAGCCATTACCCCATCACTAGGTAGACTACCAAACACTACCCTCCGCCCATCATCTGCCCTAACTGTCACCAAAAAGCCCTCACAGTCTACCACCACCCCGTATCTTTGGAGCCAATCGACTCCCAATATAATGCCATACCCAGTAAAGCCCAAAACAAAGCAATCACAAACAAACATACATCCATGACTCGATAAGACCAAATTTCGGGAAATCATACTAAGGCTAGTCGAACCACCAATCGGGTTCGTCACAACCAATGGTCTATCGACTATTTCGGGTTCCAGTCCCAACCTATCTACCAGGTCACTAGATATGAAGGAACGGGAAGCCCCAATATCAAACAAAACTCGAACTGGTACATCATAAATAGAAAGCATACCTTGAATAACGACATTCTTTCCTTTCTCCGCCGCAGTTAGGGCATTCGACGAAGAAGGAACAACATCAATAGCATATGCTTTCACAATCTGCTTCTCCTTAAGAGGTTGCAGACACTTATCCTTATGATGTCCCGCTTGGCCACAGTTGTAGCACTTCCTTTCCGCTGGCTTGGCCCGACATTCTTTAGCATAATGACCCTTCTTACCACAGCTGAAGCACTCAACTTCTTTCTTGTTCTTTTTCTAGCCATCCTTAGATTGGCTCTGCTTCCTCTTATTCTGAGAGTTATTCTTGCCTCCACCGCCTGCTTGCGGCTTCGGCCCTTCTGCATATGCAGCCTCAGTCATTGACTTAGGGTAAAGACTCTCTGATCTCAAAGCTTTCCCCACAATCGATTCAAAAGTCTCATCGATGTGGTTGATAAGCCTTTCCCCCAAGTATCCATCCAAACCAGTAATGAACTTCTCATTCTTCTTCTCAGGAGTATCGATAAGAGATAGTCCATACTTCGACAAAGTGTCGAATTCAGCAATATAGTCAGAGACTGCCCTACCATTCTGCTTGAGTTCCAAGAATCTCTTAAACAACACTGACTTCTGGGCAGCTGGAATGAACTTCTCGCTAAAGCGAGCCTTGAACTGATCCCAAGTAACCTGATCTTCTGGAGTAGCTGTTCTAATGGCATTCCACCAATTCATCGCTCGCCCTTGCAGCTGACGAGACGCTAGCCTTCTCTTCATTGCATCCTTGATACCCAAGTCGTCGAAGATACGATCACAGCTATCCATCCAATCCTGAACATCTATGGCCGACTCCGTTCCGTGGAACGGCTTCCCACTAAGGTTAGTGTAATCCTTGCACAACTTGGCGAAATCGACCCTAGGTGCCTGCACTACGGGACCACCACCATTTCCGGGATTGGGGACTGCTCCTTGAACATCCCTAAGCATGTCTCTCATGAGGTCAGTAAACATCGCCCTCATGTCAGCAGCATTCCCATTATTGGCTCCCCTACCAGCACCTCTAGCATATCGGCTCATCGTCAATCTGTAAAGGGAAACGATTAACGACCCCATAGTGGTGCTAGTGCAGTACGACTTCATTCTTATACTACTAATGGTATATACATATATAACTTTTGAAAACCAAAGTAATCACAAATACGCTCTCTCATATACGTACTATCTCTCCCTAGTGTCTTTCCCTAGGTTAACTATGCAACCTAGAGCTCTGATACCAAATGTGATGGCCCGCCCCGCACCAACCGACATTTACTCCAAAAGTGCGCTGTACACATGTCCAGTTAGCACGGAACGGATCGTCAGAAAAAAAAAGGAAGAAGGAAATGAACTAACAAAGAACCTGTAAAATGTCTCACAGCGCATGGAACAAAATATAATAACAACATACTTGACATAAAACAGGTGAGACAGTGCATAAGCTGAAAACAAACTAACATAGCGGCGGAAAATCCAAGTACAGCTTATGATCCAAAGCTAACATTATTACAACTTTTCAAACTGTCTCAAAAAAACAAAAGCAAGATAAAGGAGGTACACTACTAATGCCCAAGTAGCAACCACCAACGACACAGGGAGAATATCTATATATCATACGTGGAAGCCTCCTGCTCGCCTCCGAATCAGCTACTCGCGCATCACCAGCTAACCTGTCTCTAGTCTGCTTGTGTGAGCACCCAGAGTAATAAGAAGAGGAATAAAACTCTGGGTCAGACATAAAGCCTGGTATGAGCGATAAGCATCTAAACAGAACAATAACAGGTAGACTAAAACATACCTGGACCTGCAACCAAAGAGTTAGCACTACATACTGTACAACACTCTAAGGTGCCATTTCAAATGGTGTACAGATAACGGGGGGGTGTGCATGTCATAGTGATGGCAAACAATCAAGCATAACAACCATCCTCACATCTCTCACTCAGTGCATAAAGCATACGATATTCACCACTTCGATCACCCAACATACCTTGCTATGATCACTTTGCCCCATGAAGTCATAAATGGCTTCACTGCATTGATACATAACCACTAATCCTTTGATATGTCCACTTTGCCCCCATGGAGTCACAATGGCCCCACTACACTGGCTCATAGCCTCACTAATCCTTTACTATGTCCACTCTGCCTCATGGAGTCACAATGACCCCACTGCACTGGCTCATAGTCCTACTACGCATCACTTTGCCCCTCAAGTCATAATGACTCTACTACACTGATAACGTAGTCTTGCTACCATCACCTTGCCCCTCGAGTCATAATGACTCTACTGCACTGATAAGTAGCCCATCATCCATTTTCAGTGGTGAATCGAAGTTATGAACGTCGACAACTCCTTAGCACACGTCCCGCAGCAAAGCCCAACCATGAAGCGAACTCATTGGTTCCCAACTAGTTCCTGAGCTCTAACTTCCATTTGGACTACCTTTGCATCTCGGGTTATTGGTCATCACCGGATCGGTTAGGATTTCCCCCTAGTCATCATTCGGTTCGGATCGGAGTGCTCCTCCTTCGCTGGATCGGATCGGGTCATCATCACCTTAGCAGATTGGATTGAATCTCCACGTCCAGTCGCCATCACCGATTCGGATCGGGGTCCTCCAGTTTGCCACTGTTCGGATCGGCTTCTTCTAATCAACTCAGGTCAGGTCGTAGTCTCCAAGCCTCGTCGTAGTACTTCGGTTCGGGTCGAGGTACCATGGCAGATCGGGTCGGAGAACACCAGGCGGGTCGGATCGGATGATGCGTGCCACGAGAAGTACAAGTGAATCGAAGTGTGGAGTGTGAGGGCGGATGGGGTCCTCCTACTGATCTGATCCGGTTCGGATGTCTTCCTGCACTTCTTCCAGCAAGCAATTTACGCCACTCGACGGCGTTTTCGACCATTCTACCTATTCTAATCAATCACAAAGCATACCATACAGTCATAGCAACAAGTAGAAGAGACCTCAAACACCAAAACATCAATATGATAGGTTAAAATGGATCAAACATACCCAAAACCCCGTATTTCCCCTTAAGCATGTTTAGGTGAAACTAATGATGTGATTAGCAAAACTTAACCAAATTAACCCAAATTCATATCAGAGGTCTAAAACATCATTTCGGATTTTATAAATATTTTTCCAGAATTTTATCATGTTTCAATTCGCTAATTAACACTAATTACCCTTAATTAGCCATAATTAGTGAGGAACTATGCAAATCACTCACCTTAGCCACAAATAAAACTTAGATCTGAAATAAATATCTAATTTGGTGCAAATCCCGATGCTAAACAGCAGCTCTAACGTTGATTTGGTGTAGATCTACCTTGATTTGATGTTGCTAAGCTTAATCCTTGATTGGAAGATGATTTGGAGAGGTTGGAGACCATTTTTAGGGTTTCTAAGAGGTAAGTGGATGCTAGAAAACTAAAATGGAATGAATCTCTAACTCTTTTCAGCCTCCTCATAACCCTAATCCCGAAATGGGTTATGGGCCCATTCACTAATCACCCTATTTGGCCCGGTTAAGCAGTTTTTCACCTTCCAAACCTTATTTCAGCCATATCTCCCAAACGGTAAGTCCGTTTTTCACATGTGACCACTCTACGGAAAGGTAAACTATCAAACAAATCTAATGGAAGTGGTTTCAGGTCAAAATTCCTTTCCAATCAAAAGTTATGGCCAAAACAAGATCAGCTAGGGGCAAAACGGTCATTTAAAAATTGACAAAAATCATGAACATGGGAAATGACTCTAATGGTTGTTTCCCAAAGTTACATGATCATACGACTTCATATGGGAAAGAAATAAATATTCTACGATCCTCCAATGCGTAGAATGCTGTAACAACCCGTACTTTCAATAACCTGTAATAATGTAAATCGAGGCAGAATTTAATTCTAAATTCTGAATCAAGGGAAACGGGCTATGCCATTGCGTTCGTCTCGGAAAAATACGCGAAATAGAGTCCGAGTTTTCGAAAATCGGAGTCCGTATAACCCGATTAAGGCCCAACGAAGTTTTCAGAAAATTTCAAAGCAAAAACAGATTTCAAATTCAAGTTTGAATTTGGGAATTTAGGGCAGCGGGCGCAGGCGGGAAAATTCCCGCCAAAGTACCCAAGTCGACAGCCCTGTCGACTTGGGAGTCGACTTGGTGGGCCCAAGTCGACAGCCCTGTCGACTTGGTTGTCGACTTGGTCCAGCCGGGCAGTATTGCCTGGTGCACCATTTTGGGTTTGTGTTGAGTTTGGGGGCCAGATTCGGTTTTGAGGGCTGAGATTGGAACTAGGGTTTAATCCTAAGGTTGAAACTAGTCCTAATCTCTATAAATAAGGCCCTAACCTAACCCTAAATCATCATTATTCATTCAAGTAACTAAACTATGGCAAAATCAATCCTCTCATGGCCTCCACTCTCTTCATAAAATTCCTAAATAAATTTTTATGAGATTTTCCATGCATACAAGTGTTTTCAAGCTTGTATGAGCATCATTAGCTTGCATTCAAGTCAAGTTTCTATATTTGCATCATAAAGCAAGAGTTTTGATCATTTTGGCTTAAGGGGTTTTCTACTAAAGCTTGCATTTTGGGTTTAATTGGTTGCATAAGGGCTTTGTCATATTTTTGTGACTTCCTAAGCATTGTAAGCTCTATTCTACTTTCATACTTAAACTCTAAAGTAAAATGTATGATATGCAAGTTTGCCATGATATGCAAGTTTACTATGTCACATTATGCAAGTTTGATATGTTATGATATGCAAGTTTATCATGTTAAGTTATGCAAGTATGCCATGTTATGATATGCAAGTTTATCATGTTAAGTTATGCAAGTATGCCATGTTATGATATGCAAGTTTATCATGTTATGTTATGCAAGTATGCCATGCTATGATATGCAAGTTTGCCATGTTATGATATGCAAGTTTATCATGCTATGATATGCAAGTTTATATGCAAGTTTGCTATGCTATGATATGCAAGTTTATCATGTTGTGATATGCAAGTTTATATGCAAGTTTGCCATGTTGTGTTATGCAAGTTTGCTATGTTATGATATGCAAGTTTGCCATGTATGTTATGCAAGTTTGGGGTGATCATTTTGTTCATGTTATCATGTTATGCAAGCTTATCTTGAGTATATGAACATAAAGCTTCAAGCTTTATGCTAAAGGTTGCATTTTGGCAACATGTAAGTTATCATATCTCTTATGATAACTTGCATGTAAGGCTAAATGCGAGCTTATGGCCATTTTTACATGTCATTTATCACCATGTATCACCAATATGCTAAGTTTGGTTTTATGCATGCTTTTGAGGCCTAAAATGTAATATGCAAGTATATGAACACATGTACATTTCATATGCCACCATGTTGAACTTGTGGCTTCAACACCTTTATGTCATGATTATGCCAAGTTCCCTCTTTCTATCCTTTATGCGCTATTGCGATATGTAAGCGATGGGATTGCGTTTGGGGTTGGGTAAACTTAAAAGACATAAAAACATAAGCTTGGGAATTTACCTATTAAGTTAGGTCTACCCATTGGGAATTTACCTATTAAGTTAGGTCTACCCAATTGCTTGAAAACTTGTAATGTGTTTTGGAAACATGATGGACATGACACTTAGAAAATATAAGTGTGACCAACTCGAGGTTGGGTTGAGTTTGTAGCGTAAACCTACCCGGAACCGACCGGCTTAACTAGTTGCTACAAACAATAGGGCCCAATGTGAGAAGTTGGTCATGTTGTACCTTGAACCCGAGGTTAGACCAAGTTGTGGTGTAAAGCTACCCGGAACCGACCGGCTTAACTAGTAACCGCAACAAAGTCTAATATGAGAGGTTAAGGCGCATTAATTAATTAATGCCTCATGATTAGGGTTAAGTCATGGTCCACTTAATACTTAACCAATTTGGGCTTGGTAGATTAATCAGGGTTAAGTCGTGAACTCATCGTTACACTTAACCGAGTTAATCCATGATTAGCAAGAGGGTTAACCCGTACTTAACCCACTAGAAAAATCCTAGCAATGGGGGTCCACTCCAGCAGTAATCCCAAGTTTGTATCATTAAGACCCTAGGTCCTAGGCTAGGGAGGGAGCACGATTACTGACTGGAGGTAAGCGACCAAAAACGACGGCAGAATGGTGCGCCGGTGTAGTTCCGGGCGGACTATGGTCGTGCACACAGTCCGAAGCCGGGGAAAACATGCACGGGTACCAGTAGATCGAGACTGTGCACGCATGATTATGGTGTCCAGGGGTTGACACCCTAGGGCTTGATACACCCGACGGGAGACCCGGCACAGTCTGACTACAATTATGTTTGGGCCGTATGGACACCAACACGTGACGAGTTAGGCTTATAGGGAGCCGATCGACTAGACCATTTGGTTGGACCGCGTATTAGGGTCACTTCATGTTATTGGACCTCGTATTGGGGTCACTTCATGTTTTTGGGCCAAAGCTTGGGCCAAGGGATCAATACTTGCTTATTCAAGTCATGTTAGCTTGCTAGTACACCTGTGGTGCAAGACCTTAAACCTGATTATGCGATGACACCTTTATCTACCTTGTTAGTTAATCATCATGCTAGTATGTTGTTATCCTTATGTTCATCCCTGCTGCTCATGCCAGTTAACTTTACCAGTTTACATTGATTGTAGTAGGGCTTACTCAGTCTTTTTGACTGACCTGTTTTCTTTCGCCTCTTTTCTTCCGTTTCCCCCCTCCCCCCCAGGTTCTCAGGGTGGGAACGTTGGAGCTTAGCTTGGATTTCTGATCGTTTGCTTGTGGGATTTAGCTCATGTACGGTCTTGACATGAAGCTAGCTATGGTTATCACTTATTTTGGGGATAGTACTTATGTATTTCAGTTTTTCAGTAATGTTGTTTTTATCTAGACTTGTGTATTTGGAAAGTTGACATTATGTTGTACCAGACTTGTTTTGAAATAGTTTGAAATCTTCCGCTGTTTTACTTATCTTATTTACTCTGTTTACATATATACATATGTTCTTGTTCTTCCTTGATATATCATTATGCATGTTTACCTGATTCAAACGCCCCTCCAAAGTCAGAGTGATTGCAAGAGTCACCCTGGCGGAGGTGGGGTGTTACATTTGGTATCAGAGCATATGGTTTACGAGAAGGAACAAAAAGGTTTTTTTTAAAAACTTTTGGAAAACTATTTTCAAAACCAAGTATAAAGTATTTTCCAAAGAAAAGTCTAGTTTATTTTAAAGGCTATTCCCCAAAAAGCCATTAGCAAAATTCCTTCGTTTTTCTCTATTCTGAATCTGTCTTTTTCTTCGTTTTCAGTATGGCCGATAACTTTGCTATTCCGGAGGGAGTACACGTACCTGTTTGGTATAGGAGACTTTTGGAGGCTAGGGCGACCGAAGCCGGCCCCGCAGATGTTCCTCCTCCTCCTTCTCCAGTAGTTAATGTTCCTCCTCCTCCTGTCGCTAATATTCCTCCTCCTCCTGTCGCTGAGGTTCCTCTTCCTCCTCCCCCTCAGCATCCTCAAGCTGACTTCGCAAAGACTTGCAAAGATTTCAAAGCAATGGGTGGCAAGAACTTTCAAGGCACTGAGACTTTTGTAGAGGCCAGAAATTGGTTGAAAGAGACCGAGGATTTATTTGCTATCTTTGGGTTAGACGATCAGAGGAAGATCTTGTTGGCGGTTTGGCTTATGAAGGATGAAGCCGCTTATTGGTGGGAAGTCACCAATGGTACTAGGCCTGTTGAGACTTGGGCCGATTTCAGGGCAAGGTTCGTGCTCAAGTTTCTATCTTCTGCTGAGGAGAATCTGCAAATGGAGAGGTTCATAACTTTGAAACAAGGAGATATGTCTGTCAAAGAATATGTGAACAAGTTCAATCAGTTAGCTCGTTTTGGCTTTGATATGGTGAATACTCCTCAGAAGAAGGCTCTTCGTTTTGCTAGAGGATTGAATGAGCCGTTGCAGGGATTGGCTATGTCACATATTCCCCATGGGGCCACGTTTGAGAGCTTGGTTGATATGGCGTTACTTCAGGGAGATGTCAAGAAAGAAATCAAGATGAATGACACTCAAGCTAAGAAGACTGATTCCCAGTGGAAAGGAAATCAGGGTAATCCAAGCGGTCAGAGCAGTCAAGGCAATAAGAACAAGAACAAGAGTCAAGGCAACAAGGGGAACAACAACAAGGGCAAGAACAACAAGGGGAAGTGCCATTATTGCGGTTCAGTTGGGCATCTTATTAAGGATTGTAAGAAGAGGAAAAGGAAGAATGGTGAATGCTTTTTCTGCGGTGAGACTGGACATTTCAGTAAGGATTGCCCGAAGAAGCAAGGGCAAGACCAGGGTCAGACTCAGCGTGCTGGACCTTCGGGAGGGCAAGTTCATGCTCTCAATGCCGCTCCAGTTCCCGATCGAGGTAGTATTTCTGTTGAAAGTCTTGTTTACATTTCTGATTTTCCTGTTCGTACCTTATTTGATTTTGGTGCATCGCATAGTTTATTTCATCTGATCTAGTTGGAAGTTTGCACCTAAGTACTAGTCTAGTTAATGATCCCGTGTGTGTTTCAAATCCAATTGGGGGTTCCGCCCATTTGTCTATTATCTACATGGATTTGAAAATCTCTATCTCTGGTGTAGAGTTCTCGTATGATGCTTATATTCTCGGTTTCATGGGGTATGGGTTGGTTTTGGGCATGGATGGGTTGTCCAGTTTTGGAGCCATCCTTGATTTTTGAGCATAGGGTTGTGAGGCTCATGACTCGCCTCGGTAATACCCTAAAAATTTCTAGTAACCCTATGAGTCCCGTCATGTTGTGTTATCTTGAATCCCTCAACTCGTATATCGATAGTTTGCAATCAGTGAGGGTGGTCCGAGAATATCCTGATATTTTGGGTGAAGTGAAGGGGGTTACCCCTAAACGAGAGATAGATTTCCGCATTTATCTCGCATTTATCTGGTGGATAATGCAAAGCTGGTTTCTTTGCCCGTTCGGCACATGGCTCCGCGTGAAAGACGGGAGCTAAGTAAGAAAGTGAAGGAGTTGCTTGAGAAGAACTCCATTCGATGAAGCATTTCCGAGGAAGGTGCTCTAGTAGTATTCGCTGCTAATGTGGACAGTACGCTTCGCCCGTGTGTTGAATATCGTGAGTTAAACAAAGAGAATAGACAACCATTACCGAGGATTGATGATCTCTTTGACCAGCTTATCGGTACTTCTGTTTTCTCTCAGCTTGATCTTGCTACTGGATTCCATCAGCTCAGGGTAGCTGAGGATAGTATAGACAAAACTGCGTTCAGAACTCCAGATGGATTCTTAGAATGGCTGGTCATGCCATTCGGTTTGACTAATGCACCCGCCTACTTCGTGGACTTGATAAGTAGGGTGTCTAGGGAGTTCCTGAACGAGTTTTTGGTAGTCTTCGTAGATGATATTCTGATCTTCTCAAAGGATGAGGAAGAGCACGCAAGACATCTCAAGGAGGTGATGGATACGCTTAGAGCGCATCAGTTGAAGGCCAAGTTCTCCGAATGTCATTTTGGGGAAAAAGGAGTTAGATTTCTTGGGCACATAGTTTCTAAGCAAGGCTTAGTGGTGGATCCCGCTAAAGTGGTCGCGGTTCAAAACCGAAAAGCTCCAACGAGGACAATTGAAGTAAGAAGTTCTCTCAGTTTAATTAGTTAGTTAGCGTCCCTTGAGTTTAGACTTACCCTTCTGGATCAAGTAGGGACTTCACAGAAAGAAGACCCGCAGTTAGTCGAGATCATGGACAAGTTGATTCGAGGCGAGATGTTAAGACACCTCGCTATAGATGACAAGGGATGGCTAAGACGCGATGAGAGAAAGAAGGTTCTTGAAGATGCACATCACTCGAGGAGGTGGCCGAGTTTGTCCCAAGGCACATGTTGTGCCAACAGGTTAAAGGCCGAGTCATAAAAAGCCCGGTGGGCTATTACATCCATTGGAGGTCCCTGCAATGGAAGTAGGAAAAACGTCACGAAGGATTTCGTGGATGGACTGCCTAGATCAAGAAAAGGGAATAAGAGCATGTGGGTCATAGTAGGTAGACTCACGAAGAGTGCTCATTTCACTCCGGTAAAGAGCGAAAGGACTGCATCATAACTAGCGACAGTTTACTTTCAAGAAATAAAGCGGTTGCACGAGGTTCCCTAAAGTATAGTTAGTAACCATGACTCAATCTTCACTAGCCAGTTTTGGGATAGTCTACGGGAAGTCATGGGCAAGCAACTGAATCTAAGTACGGCCTATCATTCGCAGGCGGATGGTTCATTTCGTTCAAACATGAGTTATAGAAAATCATGTTAAGAGCAATTGGCAATGAGGGTTAGTATTTTCAAGAAAAGTTCTGCTGCGTGGAATACTTTATAGTAAGTAAACGAGATCCAGGATTTACTAGTGAATTTTGGAGAGCTTGCATGAAACCATGAGGTCATAGTTATGTTTAATCCAAGTATGATAGAAGAGTAAGTGAAAAAGGAAGACGAGAGGCGACAATGAAATGGGTTCCAACTCATATTTGGAAATAAGAGTTAAGAAGTCAAGGAATCATGAGGTAAAAGACGGTCAAAGCACAGTGGAGTTAAGCTCAAGGAAACGTGACTTAGAAAACTGAAGGCTAGACACGCACATCATATCTCTTTTTAAGAGCATATCCTTGATCCTTGTTTTCCTGTGGAACTTACTCGCATGTTATCTTTTTACGTATATCCTCTCGGTCCCATTCTCGGTCCTATTTCTGTCGGGAGGTATGACTTATTGGCTAGTAATACATGTCAGGGTTTAAAGGGGTCCGTTAGGTTGACTAAACCTTTTGGGCTTTTATAAAATATGGGTTGGGTTAGGAAGGGATTTCTTGTAATCCGAAAGGAGTATATCCTGCTTATCTTCCCGATCTCTTTGTAGCATATCTTTGCTATCCATGATTATCTAGTTTATCATGTTGATCTTGTCATGAGAACCTTAGGTAGAAACCCTTTGGATGAAACATGTGCTTGAAACATGTTATGCTTGATGGTTGCAAGTGGTTGCAAGTGTTTGCAAGTGGTTACTCGTGGATGCATTATACACGTTAGGCACTAGATCGGCTCACACACTCCTCATATTGCATATGCATGAGTGTTTATGCTTATTCATGGATGAAAATTTTTGTGTTATCACATGGATGTTGCATATGGATGTATGTTATGTGCACACATATAGATGTTATACATTATGTTAGGAATTGCATACATATGGATTCATTTCACTAACATAATTTGCATTGATGATATTTGCATTAGATAAGTACATATACACACACCTTTGCATATGTTCATTCAACATTTAGAATCTTGTAAGGACAATGATTGCTCGTGGATGATGTTTTGAGTAGATGGATGTTGGATGGTAGGATACGTTCTTCCTAACTTGAAGATTTCGGGGACGAAATCCTTTAAGGAGGGGAGAATGTAACAACCCGTATTTTCAATAACCTGTAATAATGTAAATCGAGGCAGAATTTAATTCTAAAATCTGAATCAAGGGAAACGGGCTATGCCATTGCGTTCGTCTCGGAAAAATACGCGAAATAGAGTCCGAGTTTTCGAAAATCGGAGTCCGTATGACCCGATTAAGGCCCAACGAAGTTTTCAGAAAATTTCAAAGCAAAAACAGATTTCAAATTCAAGTTTGAATTTGGGAATTTAGGGCAGCGGGCGCAGGCGGGAAAATTCCCGCCAAAGTACCCAAGTCGACAGCCCTGTCGACTTGGGAGTCGACTTGGTGGGCCCAAGTCGACAGCCCTGTCGACTTGGCTGTCGACTTGGTCCAGCCGGGCAATATTGTCTGGTGCACCATTTTGGGTTTGTGTTGAGTTTGGGGGCCAGATTCAGTTTTGAGGGCTGAGATTGGAACTAGGGTTTAATCCTAAGGTTGAAACTAGTCCTAATCTCTATAAATAAGGCCCTAACCTAACCCTAAATCATCATTATTCATTCAAGTAACTAAACTATGGCAAAATCAATCCTCTCATGGCCTCCACTCTCTTCATAAAATTCCTAAATAAATTTTTATGAGATTTTCCATGCATACAAGTGTTTTCAAGCTTGTATGAGCATCATTAGCTTGCATTCAAGTCAAGTTTCTATATTTGCATCATAAAGCAAGAGTTTTGATCATTTTGGCTTAAGGGTTTTTCTACTAAAGTTTGCATTTTGGGTTTAATTGGTTGCATAAGGGCTTTGTCATATTTTTGTGACTTCCTAAGCATTGTAAGCCCTATTCTACTTTCATACTTAAACTCTAAAGTTAAATGTATGATATGCAAGTTTGCCATGATATGCAAGTTTACTATGTCACATTATGCAAGTTTGATATGTTATGATATGCAAGTTTATCATGTTAAGTTATGCAAGTATGCCATGTTATGATATGCAAGTTTATCATGTTAAGTTATGCAAGTATGCCATGTTATGATATGCAAGTTTATCATGTTATGTTATGCAAGTATGCCATGTTATGATATGGAAGTTTGCCATGTTATGATATGCAAGTTTATCATGCTATGATATGCAAGTTTATATGCAAGTTTGCTATGCTATGATATGCAAGTTTATCATGTTGTGATATGCAAGTTTATATGCAAGTTTGTCATGTTGTGTTATGCAAGTTTGCTATGTTATGATATGCAAGTTTGCCATGTATGTTATGCAAGTTTGGGGTGATCATTTTGTTCATGTTATCATGTTATGCAAGCTTATCTTGAGTATATGAACATAAAGCTTCAAGCTTTATGCTAAAGGTTGCATTTTGGCAACATGTAAGTTATCATATCTCTTATGATAACTTGCATGTAAGGCTAAATGCGAGCTTATGGCCATTTTTACATGTCATTTATCACCATGTATCACCAATATGCTAAGTTTGGTTTTATGCATGCTTTTGAGGCCTAAAATGTAATATGCAAGTATATGAACACATGTACATTTCATATGCCACCATGTTGAACTTGTGGCTTCAACACCTTTATGTCATGATTATGCCAAGTTCCCTCTTTCTATCCTTTATGCGCTATTGCGATATGTAAGCGATGGGATTGCGTTTGGGGTTGGGTAAACTTAAAAGACATAAAAACATAAGCTTGGGAATTTACCTATTAAGTTAGGTCTACCCATTGGGAATTTACCTATTAAGTTAGGTCTACCCAATTGCTTGAAAACTTGTAATGTGTTTTGGAAACATGATGGACATGACACTTAGAAAATATAAGTGTGACCAACTCGAGGTTGGGTTGAGTTTGTAGCGTAAACCTACCCGGAACCGACCGGCTTAACTAGTTGCTACAAACAATAGGGCTCAATGTGAGAAGTTGGTCATGTTGTACCTTGAACCCGAGGTTAGACCAAGTTGTGGTGTAAAGCTACCCGGAACCGACCGGCTTAACTAGTAACCGCAACAAAGTCTAATGTGAGAGGTTAAGGCGCATTAATTAATTAATGCCTCATGATTAGGGTTAAGTCATGGTCCACTTAATACTTAACCAATTTGGGCTTGGTAGATTAATCAGGGTTAAGTCGTGAACTCATCGTTACACTTAACCGAGTTAATCCATGATTAGCAAGAGGGTTAACCCGTACTTAACCCACTAGAAAAATCCTAGCAATGGGGGTCCACTCCAGCAGTAATCCCAAGTTTGTATCATTAAGACCCTAGGACCTAGGCTAGGGAGGGAGCACGATTACTGACTGGAGGTAAGCGACCAAAAACGACGGCAGAATGGTGCGCCGGTGTAGTTCCGGGCGGACTATGGTCGTGCACACAGTCCGAAGCCGGGGAAAACATGCACGGGTACCAGTAGATCGAGACTGTGCATGCATGATTATGGTGTCCAGGGGTTGACACCCTAGGGCTTGATACACCCGACGGGAGACCCGGCACAGTCTGACTACAATTATGTTTGGGTCGTATGGACACCAACACGTGACGAGTTAGGCTTATAGGGAGCCGATCGACTAGACCGTTTGGTTGGACCGCGTATTAGGGTCACTTCATGTTATTGGACCTCGTATTGAGGTCACTTCATGTTTTTGGGCCAAAGCTTGGGCCAAGGGATCAATACTTGCTTATTCAAGTCATGTTAGCTTGCTAGTACACCTGTGGTGCAAGACATTAAACCTGATTATGCGATGACACCTTTATCTACCTTGTTAGTTAATCATCATGCTAGTATGTTGTTATCCTTATGTTCATCCCTGTTGCTCATGCCAGTTAACTTTACCAGTTTACATTGATTGTAGTAGGGCTTACTCAGTCTTTTTGACTGACCTGTTTTCTTTCGCCTCTTTTCTTCCGTTTCCCCCCCCCCCCCCCCCAGGTTCTCAGGGTGGGAACGTTGGAGCTTAGCTTGGATTTCTGATCGTTTGCTTATGGGATTTAGCTCATGTACGGTCTTGACATGAAGCTAGCTATGGTTATCACTTATTTTGGGGATAGTACTTATGTATTTCAGTTTTTCAGTAATGTTGTTTTTATCTAGACTTGTGTATTTGGAAAGTTGACATTATGTTGTACCAGACTTGTTTTGAAATAGTTTGAAATCTTCCGCTGTTTTACTTATCTTATTTACTCTGTTTACATATATACATATGTTCTTGTTCTGCCTTGATATATCATTATGCATGTTTACCTGATTCAAACGCCCCTCCAAAGTCAGAGTGCTTGCAAGAGTCACCCTGGCGGAGGTGGGGTGTTACAAATGCGGGTTGTTACAAAATTATACTTATTCTACTTGGAGATGGTACAGGTTTCAACCCACTATGCGGTTTCCATTTTGAGGATGGTAACATGGTATTTTAGATGGGAGCATGCTATGGAGGATTTCAGTTGTAAGGGGAAGGGGGTATCATCGTATTTGCTAAACGTGGGACAACGATTAAGTGTTTAAAACATGGTAATTAAAAGTTAATGATAATTAGTTAACTATATATATATTACTTTAAATCAAATTAATTCTTGTTACATCGATACGTTCATATGTGAACAGAATTCAACGGAACAACAAGCATTGGGATTTTGGTGGAAAATACTACAAGTACGTGTTAGTTCGAGAAGATTGGAAACAACTGGAATTACATGTGATTTCAAACGTAGGTTTGAAATTATATGGAACAATGCAGATCCGTCAACTTCGAACCAAGGTGACTAAACTCACTAACTTTGACTCGTTTATATTTTATATAAACGAGTTTTAAATTTTATTTTAGTATTTTGTACTATGTGATGATTGGTTGGTTGAAATGGTTGATAGTTGATTGATTATCAGTTCTGTTACCAGGATATTTCGTATTAATGTGACTAAAATCTGTGGATGCAGGGAAACAGGTCGGAGGGGCCCAACTGGGTTCGTCAATATTTATTTTATTATTTGCATATATTTGCGTTATATGATGTATTCTATGATTTATTCTGTTGTCACTGGCCCTAGAAATTTTAGTATTTAAACATCATAACATATTTTCGAATATGGGAAAAGGAGTTCGGGATTTAAAAAGAGAATTTATTCCAAAAATAGAAAATTAGTTTTAAATAAAAATTGAAAGTATAAATCTGTTTAAATGAATAAAACATGAAGTAGTTTATAAATGAGTTTGTAACTTAAGTGAACTATTTATCATTGGATAAACTGAAAATATAATTTCAAATTGAATTTACACAAGGGTGGAAATCGGTTTTTCTAAACCAATATTTGAAATGAGATTCGAACTTGGTAATTATAAAGGAAATTATAAAGGGGATTATAAGTGGTTGGAATAAAATGAGATTCGATATGAATAATTCTGAATAAAGGTTATAAATAGAATTTGGATTTAAGATATGTTTACAAGCATGAAATCAAATTGTATATAAAAGAATTATATTCACGTTTTAAGTGAATAATGGTTTAAAGGAAATATTTTGCAAATGAAATATCGATAAAGGAAATTTAGATTTGAATTATAAATCCAAATTGGAACCTGGATGGAAAAGGAAATTGGATAATCGTTTTAAAATGAGAACAATAAGTTTTATTCCAAAATTTGGAATATAAAATAATTGTGATAACGTTTTGTAAATTGAAATGGTTATGAAGGAATTGGTTTGAAAAAACAGCGATTTTAACGCTGCCATTATAATTAATGTCTTGTAGGAAAAACAGCGATTATAATGCTGCTATAGTAAATGTTTGTAAATCTAAACAGCGATTTTAACGCTGCTGTGATAATAAGTGTTTTGGTAAATCTAAACAGCGATCTTAATGCTATGGTTATAATAAGTGTTCTATAATTCTAGACAGTGATTGTAACGCTGTTATTAAAGGTGATGTTTTATAAATCAAACATTTGGAAACAGCGGTTATAACGCTACCGTTATAATCAGTTATTTTCTGTAAAAGGAATGTGTTCTTAGATTGAATCCGAGAGTCGCGTAAGCGATGGTTTGTTTAAAGTTGTGAGCTTTGACTGTTTCAAAGTTGAGAATGTTGTTCAGTTAAGGTCTGAGAGGTAATTACCCTAACTTGATTGACTTCATGATCGATGGAGGAATGGTTAAGTTCGATAGTGAAACTTGGTTAGCAATATGGTTAGCTAATAAATGATTAGTGGTTGGAGTTATTATAACGATGTTTTACAACATCGCGTTAATTTAAAGAATTTGAAATGTTTTTCCCAAATAAAATGAGAAATATTTTCGACACATGGAAAATGAAATGAATTGTCAACGAGGAATTAAGAGAAAGGAATTGGAAATAATAATTTAATAAGAAATTAAATAAAAAGGGGGCCAGTGTTGTTTGATGCTTGATCGGTAGAATTTCCAATTGGAAACAGGACCGTTGATTGTATGGATGTTTCTTTGATAGTTAAATCACCGACTATCAAAGTTTTGATTTATTTTATACCTTCGTTATCAATATGGAGAGACCGGGATCAAATTTAATATCTGAAAACCACTATGTATTGGTATAAGCGTTATGAATCATCTTATAATGGAAAAAATTGAAGACGGAGTTATGTAAGGGCTATCCTATTTACGGGATAGTGCCTTCGGTTTGTCCAGACCCAGGACAACTTGTAAGGACGAGTGTCTGACAGAGTATTTCCAAAGGGGTTACGTACGTTGATTCCTTCAAACGTACGAAGTTGGTGGCATAGAAGGGAAACTTCTTTAGCCTAACAATCTGAGTATTTTTGTGGGAAACAATTAGTGATTTCCGATGAATCTGACGATGTGGCATTCAAAGTGAACGGTGTGGAAGATAATTTAAACCTCAAGCCTCACAACTGGGAATTGACAAAAATCGGGCAGGCAGCATGGTTATGTGGGTCACACCCATTAGGATGTATAATCACCTATCTAGAGAAATTCCATTTGCTTCTGTAATCTATCGATGTTGTCCCTTTCGGGAAACGATTGTTGATCCCTACCGTTGATGATATACATTCGATACACTCAAGCAAAATGTGTGGTCGGTCATGTGTGGGCCGGGTTGCAAGACGTTCTTGTTGAACCCAGTGTATTCTCCTCTAGAGATACACTATCGGCAGGTGGTCCCATACCTTGTTATGTTGGAAATCCAATCTCCAATAAGCGCCCTGCGGTTTTTGATTTTTTATTATATATGGAGCGTGAGATGCAAGCGTTCCACTAGATTCTATTTATTTGATGTAGACATTATTATAATATCACTGGATTTTATATCAAAAATATTTTGGTTATCGTAAGGTAAAAACCATCCGTGTTTATGTGTGGATCGGTCTTATGATTATCATTTCTTTCAAAAGGATTTTGAAAGTTAAACAAATGGTTGGAGTTTACTCACACCAGTCCCATGACTGACCCAGAGTTTATTTTGTTTTGTTTTTCCTAAACTCTTGGGTGCCCAAATTTGTACGGGCAGTCAAGTAGTCGGGATTTTCCAAATTCACTTGGAAGAATTGAAAGCAGGAGGCATCACCAGTTAGCTATAGGCTATCATATTTTCCGCTGTGTATATCTGGAAACAGGCGTTTATAACTGTTCCATAAATTGTTGATGTACTCTGATAATGGTATGTATATGCAAAACAGATTAGTATTTCAAAGTTTATGTTATCTAATATATTTTGTTCGTACCGCTGTGAGTTTGTAGTCTTCGTTTTCTTCTATTCTAATATTTCTTTCTTTCTATTTCTCATCCTATAACTTCTTTCTAATAATGATTCGTATTTCTATACAATTAGGGTTGGACGTGTAGTGTTATTAGTAGATCCAATGGGTACGGATTTGCGGGTCGTTACAGTGAAACAAACTACGAGTCAGTCATGGGACTGGTATGAGAAATCTAAATTAACTAGTCTAATAATAAGGCTAATCACATGACCACGCTGCTAATACGGAACGGGTTTACTCCATTGGATTGCCAGTGCATAATTAAAAGTAAATCGTTAAACAACGCAACGCTCTTTTTGAAAAATGGAATCATCATAAGACTCAAGTCCCATCACACAATGCAACGCAAACCGGAGGATAGAGGTTTACCTTATAATGATTAAACATGCTTGGTATGATAAAAACGAATTTGATATTATTATTAGTGTATATATGTTTCAAAAACATTTCAAAGTAAATTTATCAAGCCTAGGAAGCATAGCTACCATATACTATGCCTCCATACTAGTAATACAATCAAGTCCGTCGGCTCGTATTGGGAATTGGGTTTCCATCATGAGTCAAGGCTAGGAACGATCTCCTTACCGATTAGAGACACTCTAGCTAATGTCTCAGGATTCCCCGCAGAGAACCCTTGGATAGCTGCAGGGCCGGTCCACGCTTGCGGTTTGTGGATTGGCAAATCCTGAACACACGTTTCCCGATCCTATAGGACCTAACATCCGAGGCGCCTCATTCCATCATCCACATAAGTAAAATGTCGGGCTGTGTAAAAACCCAAACACCACTTCTAGCTAGAAAGAAACGTGCTGCTCTCCCTGCGTTCCCTTGCTCCGTTTTAGACTCAACTGGGTTGTGAGGCTCGTGAAGCTACGTAATGCACAAAGCTATGCTTATTCAAGCTGTGCTTTGATCATCACCACAAGGTTCTGCTTTTCAACAAGAAACCTTGATCATTGCATCTTGGTATGCCACACTGTCAATCCATATCACACTATTAATCCTTTGCCAAAATACACAAAAGGGTGTTAAGCAAGAGAATAAATTCTCCGCCACCAAGCATTCATACATTCGACAGAAAATCAATAAGTACAATATAAAGGAGTACAATGTCGGACACACATTCCATTTATAAGTCCGTTCTGGGTCTGAATGAAACCGGAGATACCCTCGTCCCGTATGTCCAATACGGAAGGGAGGTACCCGCATATTCGTGCAATCAACATGTACGTCCGGACGGCCACCACTGTAGCCCCTTCAAGGTAGCTACTCCAATCACGGGCATCTACAGTCGTCGTCCATTCGATGTGAAGATCGCTGGTCTTCAATCACCGTCTTCAACTCTTCGACTTAGATAAACGTATAATCATTTGAAATGAGATTGAACTCGGACCTTTCAAATGATTCTCACGTATATATCATATTTCAAAATCATTTCTTATCGTTATTAGTATTTAATAACGACTAATCGCTATATTTTTTTTATATAAAAATAGCTTGAGTATTTTAACTACGCTACGGGTCAATGGGCGACCCTGGCGCTGTTTTCAACTAAATTGGATTTACACATTTCTCTAAATCTAACCGTTGGATTTTAACATGATTCATATCGTTGGAAAGATCTACCCAAGGCGAACCTAACGGTTTCAGTTTTGGGAAAATCCGACGGTCAGATCTTTCGGTGTAATCACTTAAAAGCACAATTCCAAAGCGCGAACTACTACGCTCGATTCGTTTAATTTCAATTTATATATAATTCCTATTCCTTCGACCATTTCGTTATTGTGATTTTCATAACAAGTAAAGAAACACTTAGTTTCATAACATTTTGATATATAACATAACACACAATAATGTTTATTTTATTTTAATTCACATCACGTCCTATCCATAACAATGTATATTTTTCCTTCAATTTACACAATCATATAACTTCTTGTGCATCATTTCTAATTTAACAAAAATGTGGATTTTTCTGTCATTTACATTTTCTAACAAAATGAATATATTTTTGTTTGTTTATTTTCAATATAACAAAAATGATAACTTGGTTATTCTTTCAATGCAAGACAAATATAATAATTTTTGTGTGTTAATCTATTCATAAAAATGTAAATTTCATATCTTTAATCTTTTAATGAAATCTAATTCATTTATAACTAAATTTTCATCATTATAATCTTTCACTGAAAATCTATTTACATAAAAAATATAAATCTCCTATCTTTAAACTTTTTAAATGAAAATCCGGTTCAATAAAAACTAAATTTTCATTGTTCTAAATTTCAGTGAAAATCTATTTACATGAAAATGTAAATTTTCACTTTAATCTTAATACATGAAAATGTAAATTTTCTTACTTTAAATCTTATCCACATTAAAAATGTAAACTTTTCTTCTTTTCCTTATTCACTTTAAAAATGTAAACTTTTCTTCTTTTTCTTATTTATTTAAAATGTAAACTTTTGTTCTTTTTATTATTTACATTTAAATGTAAACTTTTCTTCTTTTTCTTATTTGCATTAAAAATGTAAACTTTCCTTCTTTTTCTTATTCACATTAAAAATGTAAACTTTTCTTCTTTTTCTTATTTACATTTAAAATGTAAACTTTTCTTCTTTTTCTTATTTGCATTTAAAATGTAAACTTTTCTTCTTTTTAATATCAAAATATTTCCTTTTAATTACATTAAAGATGTAATTAAGATTACCCTGTAAATTCTACTTCTTCTTATTACATTAAAAAGTAATAATCTTACAGCGTCAAAATCTAATCTTTTAATTACATAAAAATGTAATTTTAAACTTCAATGTTCAAATTCCTATCTTTTTAATTAAAAATAAAAAATGTATTTTTTTTTGCGGTGTCAATCATGTTCATTTCTAATTTAACACGTAACGGTGTAAAAATTGTTCATTCCTAATTTAACACATAACAGTGTAAATAAATGTTCATTTACAATTCTAAACATAACGGTGTAAATAAATGTTCATTTACAATGTCAAACATAACGGTGTAAATAAATGTTCATTTACAATGTCAAACATAACGGTGTAAATATTCATTTCTAATAATAAACACAACAATGTTATCTTTTGTTCTTTATTTCAATACACAACAAAAAATGAAATTTTTTTATCTTTATTTCATCACACACAAAAATGAACTTCTTATTAACAAAGTTGATTCTTTTCCTTAACAAAGTTAATATCTTTTTAATAACGAAGTTGATACTTTTTTGCATTACATAATAAAATGATACTTTTTTCATTACATAACAAAATGATACTTTTTTTTCATTACATAACAAAATGGTACTTTTTTTATTACATAACAAAACGATACTTTTTTCTATTACATAACAAGAAAATGATACTTTTTTTCATTACATAACAAGATGATACTTTTTTCATTACATAACAAGAAAATGATACTTTTTTTCATTACATAACAAGAAAATGATTTTTTTTTTCATTACATAACAAGAAAATGATACTTTTGTATTATAGACAAAGGTAACATTTCTTTCATTATAAACAAAAGTGAACTTCATGTATTTACAAACAAAAGTGAAACCTTTTATTTTACAAACAAAGATTTCAATTTTTAATAAAATCAAAGGTCGAGTCTTTTGAACAAAAGTAAACTCTTTTAATTATTAACCAAGTTACAATCTTTCTAAATAACAAATAAAGTTAAGTTCTTTTAATTTCACAAACAAAGGTAATTCTTTTAATTTCACAAACAAAGGTAACTCAATATCAGATCTATAACTTAGATTAAATCCAAAAGGGGGAATTCTGGTTTTACAAAACCAGATCTATCATACCTGAGTAATACAAATAGTCACCATCAACAAGCAATGAAATTTTAAGTACAACAATCACATTTTTAATTAAAAAATTACGTACATATGAGATTCAAACAACAAGGGAAAAAAATTTAAAAAGAAATCTCACTTCGTTATTGAGTTCTGCGCTGTTTAGACCCAAAATTTATCAAAAATTCAACTTGTTCAGAATCAGGTCTAGTCAATATCATTGCGAAGATCTCGGTCTCACGATCGTGGCACACCTGAAATCGTTCAAATCTGAGTCCGTACGAACAAGATACGGTTTAACTAAGATTGGAAAAAATTGAACTAAATTAATTAGTCAACTAAAGTTTGAAAAGTCAACCTCACCCTCATCTTCCTCTTCCACGTTCAAAGTCGTTCCATGAAACCCATAGGCTTCCAAACTAGGGTTCAAAATAACTTGAAATTGGCGAAGCTTGAAGACGATCGGAAGGTGGCATAGCGGAGAGGGGAGGGAGGGGGTTGGTGTGCCCTAGGGGTGGTTGGTCGCGGTGGGCCCTAGGAGGTGCGGTAGGTCCATTAAGGCGGCGGGTTTGGTGGAGGAATCCGGGCCAAAAACTCCACTAAATCCGATCATCACCTTATGGAGTCAAAGCTTGTGTAAATCTCTACAATTAGTTCCAAAGAAGCATTGAATTTCATTGAAGGGATTTGGAGAAATTGAGGGATGAAAATTCGTGCATTCTAGGCCATGGAAAGAGGAGATGGCGGCTGGTGCAATTAGATTAGGGTTAGGGATTTTCTAATTAGCCTATTATTTATAACATTAAATTAACTAATTACCCAATTAAGGCCCGATTAGCAACTTTGTCAGATTTCAGCCCAATGACTGTCGTTCATACCTATTAACCCCTATTCCGGACTCATCTAGCTATGTCCCGTAGGCCCAAACGACTGATTTGACCTGGTTTTCTTTAATTTAAAATATTTACATTTAATATTAAATTCAACCGTACAAATAAATTCACCGGGGCCACAAATTAACTCTAAAAATTATCAAAATTTTAACTCAACAATATTTTGACATTCCGGATCCAATAAAAGTGGTTTCGTCGAAAACGGAGGTGGTTTGCAAAATGGATATTTTCAAGGGCTATATATTTAATATTAAAAATACATTTTTAAACAAATAATTTCCGAAACTCGAAATATATAAGTGTTTATACTTTTTAATGCAGAAACATCATTCCGGACTCAATGGAAGTGGTTTCGAGTCCAAATTCCTTCGTATGTGAAAAGTAGCCTTTTGAGCCATATATTATATATATATATATATATATAAATTCTACAGCGACCTTTCTAAATTTTAACTTTTACATAACTTACAAATTATAAACTAAAATCTAAATTTCTTAACTTCATTATAAAGAAATCGTCAATATGGTTCTAGCATTTCTTGTTTCGTCCAATTTTGACTTATAATGAATTTTATATATTTTTCCAAAGTTGAAAATCGAATTCGAAATTACCACGCCATTTCAGGCTCGGAATAGAATTAATATAAATTTTAAGTTCTACTTCAAATAAAATAATTTTTTTAATCGTTATTATTTAAAATAAATTATTTTAAATAGCCAAAACTCATTAAAATAAATTTTAAATTGGCCCCAAAATTCAGGGTTGTTACATGAGATATCCTAAGTGTAAATGTCATATAAACACACATACATTACATATTCAACCATAAACTATTACCTGCCTAAATGTTTTATGCTTACAACATATTATTTGACAATTTGCAGGATTTTTATAATATTCAGAATTATCACTATATATATATATATTTCACTTAGTAGGAAATAATAAAGAAACTAGCATACACAGTTTTTGAAATAAAGAGGATTTAAAACCTAGGGTTATCACATACTACAGGCAGCGCAAGTCAAAATCATAAGCAACTTGATACTGAAAACTGGTAACACTGAGCTGTGCATTGGATGCATCCCTATTAAGGAACTCAGGTCATAGTAGGCATTACATTCTTGTGAGGGTCAAGATACACACATTGGGTGGTGTATTGTAGACGTTAGGGCATTACTCTGTGTCGATACGTGGTTCGACCGAGTAGTTCAGATACGAGGATTTGTACACTTACGTGGCATAGCGATGGTGGTTTTATGTGATTGCTTGGCATCACGATGGACATTTCTGTATGCGGTTCAGCGTAGGATGAAGGTTATGCATGCTTCTGTGGTGTGACGGTGAGGAGGGTACTATGGGGAGTAACTTCAGATGTTGGGCATAGCTATATATATTATATTAGGTTTGATTTATTGGTGAGTAGATGGGTGCGACGTGCGTGCAGGGCTTAAAGTGTTGTTAACCCAAGTTACTAATAATTAAGGAAATGTAGCTGGACGGTATATGTAGGGTTATTTTGGAATGTATAATTTGTCCTCTCACCAGAACTTGTGTTCTGACCCCCTCTTCATAAGATACTTGCAGGTTAGATTTATGGTAGAGATTTGGTAGCCTTTGGACACTTGTTAGGCAGTGTCATTATTTTGGTAAGGCTATATTTAATTATTATATTTTATCCATTCAACTGTGAGATGTTTTATCAAGCTCTGATAAATTTATCATTTCTGTCTTTTCTATAGAATACCAGACAAGCCAACTAGAGTTCTAGTGGTTTTGGACATAGAATTTTTGAGAAATCCGGACCCGTTGGAATTTGAGTTGTTACAGAACTATTATTTAGTATAAATACCGAAGACTTGCAGCGAGCTTGAAAATTTTCTAGTTGAAAGGTCAAACCATAAACTGGCTCCCGAAGCAACTTTATACCCCAATCAAAGTCCTCCATAGGATTGAATTTCACCAAATTATTTATGGCTATTGAATCCTTTTCTTATTGAACTGCTTCCGTTCTAGCTCCCTCTTATCCTCTTGGAAATTTTTGACAATAATCCTTTGCTCTTGAAAATTTTTAAGCCTTGTGAAAGCAAGAGGATTATCTGTAAACTCTAAAAGATTCAAGCCTACTAAAGTCTCTCTATCCCCAACACTGGGTGTATATTGGACAACAGAGGCCTTTGAAGAACAAGGTAAGGATGGAGGGTGGGTCTGGAAAAGTTAAATCAAATATCACTTATTTGACACATAACACATAAAACGAATTGCATTCTATAGTAAGTAAGGCTTTTATAAAGACATCAACAAAATCTCAAGGTAACTCTCGAATTCTTTAGCATTTTGGAGATAAATTTGTCTCTATAGTAAGTAAGTCCGTTGGAAGAAAGATTAAGGGGAACTACAAACACCTTCGGAAGCGTCCATGTGCATTTCGGGTGAGGTAAAGTCCATATTCCCTTAAATATCTATAGTGGAAGCATCTAAGTGAACTTCCACCAAGGTCACCAAGGAATACAAAATCATCCATTGTATAATGGCAATATACCTCCTAAAGAAAACCAAGCAGGAAGTTCCTTTCTTCGATCAGCATCCAAAAGAGTGTAATTAACTCTCATTTTTGTCATAAAGCTTTTTATTTCGAAGGTAGGCCATCTTAAGATGAGGATCAGCTTTGTTACTTTTAAAAGACATTACAGCAGATGCACCTCTATCAAGCTCAAAATATATGTTAGATAAATCGTTATAATCTTTTATTTGTTTATTTAACTCTGATCGTGAAAATTCTATCTCTTCTTGCATATTATTAATTATGTCCCTAAGTGATCCTTTGGTTGATCTAAAGATATGAGGTTGTTACATAATTTAACCACCAGAAATAAAGAAAAGTAAAATAAAGGAAAGAAGGATGTACCTAAAAAGTTGGAACTAAAGAAGGCTTCGTAGATCCGGCTTAGGTGACCTTTATGTTTCAAGAAGTTATGAGGGGGTTTGCAGAGTCCGCAGGTTTTGAAGGATCTGTTCCCCTGATTGCAGAGGTGTCCTCTCCAACATTAGAAACTCCTTCTCGCTCAAAAGGACGAAAATCCTTTTTAATTCTTTCACTTGGGGAAGTATCGACGCTTCCAACACCAGATGAAGCATTAGGACCATCAGGATCATCCTGGGAATCTTTGCCATCATTACCTATGTCATCGCTATCAGAGGAATCATTTGAAGTATCGTTTAGAGCCTTATCCTCCCCCTTATCATCAAAATCATCTTCATCAATGTTGGATATTTCAAAAGAGTGGAGTTCCTTGAATTCTGTAAGTTCCCTTTGAGGAGCACGCTCCCCATTACTCTCATGATCATTCACCTTTTAATGAAAGCTACCCGTCTCCTCTGAAGGAAAATTGGGTATACAGAGGTTAGAAAATTTATCCTTATTCTTAGAATATATAGACATGAGCGTATTCGAGACCACATTTTCCAAAATCTCACCCAAAGAACAGTCTAAAAAGTTGTCAACTTTCCTCTTCACATCATTGAAAGCATCCAGGACCTTCGAAAGGGATCCTTTTCACCTAGTGGCCTACATCTTTAGCCCAAAAGAGAGAGGCATACTTGTAACCTAAGTCCTCAAGTTCATTTTTGGACTTCTCTAATTCGACAAGTAAACTTAAATTTTGGGCTGAGAGAAGTTATACCAAATCCTCCCGTCCTGAAAAAGAAGCTTTCATCACATCATGTTCTTGAAGGACCTCTTCTTTCACAAAAGACAAAGTCGTGTTCAAAGATTTCAAAGTTTGATTTTTTTCCCCCTTGATAGAAAGTAATTTGGCAAAGTCTTGTAGAGAAGAAAACCATTGCATTATCAACTTAAAACAGGGGGTTAGGAGGAAGAAGCAAGGAAAATAAAATAAAAATAAATCTGGAAGGCAAGAATTCTTGGGAGGTAATGAGCTACAATAGTCTTCTGGTCCTGCAAAAGAATTAGGGGAAAGCAAAGGAACAACAAATGAGTGAGAATCCACCATTGCTTTTATTAGGTTTGAAAAAGTAATTTCAGAGCTGGAACCTGGCAATGGACCCTCAACTTAAGTAGTTGAAATAGGAACACTAGGAGGAGGACCTAGAGTCCTAATGATCTCATCCCAAGAAGGAAAAAGTGGAAGTTGTAGAGAAATTTTTTGAGTAAACCCGGTGGAAGCAAAAATCGAAGCATCGCCTCATGAATATTGGCAAAATTGAACCTGTGGCGGAGTAGGAGTTATGGGGGTTTCGTTGTCGCCACTTGAAGTTGTCAGCTGGATCAAATCAGTAACTTTGGTCCTCTTCTAACTCTTTGTCTGAGTTTCAGAAAGCTTCCACAGCGCTGCTTCATGAACATTATGAAGATCCTTTGTATAATAGATCTTTCGAGAAGACGAAGGGCAAACTCTAGCGGGAGTGATAACATCCTCGGTACCTAAGACTAACAGTAAAGAAAGAAAAATCCGTTGAAAAGAATTTTTCCATAAGATTTTTTTTTGAACCTTATCGGCGTGATAGGCGATTGAAGGGAAAAGCTTTGAGCATTGCCCTTCATAAGGTAGCAGACACCAGATCTCTTATGATGCATTACTGAAGGACGTCCGAGGATTTTATAACCCTTCAGAAGAACAGAATGTTTGGGAAGAAGACTAAGAGTCAATAGGAAAGACCTTTTCCTTAAGGACGAAGAAGCCCTTGACATCTCTTTCACAACAAAGTCAATTTTAGCCGATGGAGTCTTCGACACCCCACCTAAACACAAGAGTTGCAACTCATAATTGGAAAAGAAGCCACGTTAATATTATGGGATCACAACCATAAAAAAGACGAGAAAGATTACTTGGTTGAGAAAAGGTTCCAAAAATACCAGAAGGACACCTAACAAGGAAAAATTGATATTCTCATTCCCTAGACATGTTAATACTACCTTTAACCAATTTCGACATAGGGTTAGATCTAAAAATTTAGGAATTTGTTTAACTAATCTTTGCTAGGGGAACTAGCTATTCAAGAGTGGTAACATCAAGAGAAGAGCCCCTGGATTGCCGAGAAAGAATTTCCAGTCCAAGGATGTATATATTGTTGACACACTTTTTGGTAAAAGCTGTCACACTGAATAGCTGGATAGCATCGCGCTCGGATATCGAGAACATCGTCAGAAGACAGGCAGCGATTTGGTCAAAGTCGCATCACGAACAAAGAAGGGCCTGAAACTCCTATCAGACAACCTCTTTTGGGCCCAAAAACAGCGAATACAGAGCTATGCTCTGTAACTCTTGTAGATCTCTGAATAAGCTTCAGTTTGAGCTTTGGTTTGGCTCAATCAGACTTACGGTTTGAAAGTTATGCCCGTTTCCATAAACTGGTGTAATCTGGAAATTTCCTAGATAAAGCAACGAAGCGTCACACGATCGGAGTATGGCCCATGCACCTTCGGATCGCCCTCCTCGACTCGTGGTATACCTTCAGATCGCGAACCACTCGTAGTACACATGGAGACCATGACACGATCGCCAGCACTTCACTCCAGCTCGCAACCAGACCCGGATCGTGATAGCCATATCACGATCCGACCCATGACCACGAACCGATGTCCAGACCTGCAGATACGTGCACTGTTTTGACCTATTCTTAAGGCTACTTCTGTTCCCACTTTTTCGGATCGGGTGCCACGTACCCCATCACGAACCGGTCTTCCCAGAAGCTCTTCTACAACTATAAATACACCATTTGAAGGCATTTTCAAGGATCTTTTGGTTCTAACACCTCACGGCTTCCACCATTGCTCTTTGAAAAGCATTTTCAGCAGCAAAGGAGCCAAATTCCAAACTACAACATGAGGATTTCGTGTATAATCTTCATTTTTTTCACTTCTTTTCATTATAAACACGAGGATTTCGTGTATAAACCAAGATAATTGTACTTGTAACTTCTTAGGATTTAAGAAGAGATAAAGTGGACATAGGCTTGGTTTGAGCCGAACCACTATAAAAATCCCGTGTGTCTCCTCTTACTTTACTGCTTTTTCTGCTTTTCTGTGATCTGTGAACTGCATTTGGGTGTTAGGCCCAGATTTTGGTCTAACATATATAAACATTTGGAGATAGCTGAATTGAAGCAACCCCCAAATGATGAAGGAAATTATGAAGAAAAGAAGGAAATGGAAGGGAATCTACATGCCAAATATGATGGTGAAGTAAGCAAATAACCCGTCTGGGGATTATCGATAGTGTCTTTAACCATGAGGGGAATGGTCTCGATTCCCTGAATTCCAAAATTGAGTTGACTACATCTTGGGACGAAAGAAAGAATGCATCTTGGTCATGGCGCCCTTTTGAAGGGCATCCTCTATGACTTGTTGAGAGGATTCACTCTCGCTTCCAATATGACCCATTTAATCAGATCACCTAGTCGATTTCTTCTTATCTGCCATAATAACTGCCAGGTGATGTCATTACATATAATATGATAATCCAAGAGTAATAATATAAAGAACAAGACTTTTCAGTTCAGCTGAAAATCCCTGAACATTGTGCAAACAAAGAGGATTTTCTGGGAAGTAAGGAAAGGCCAAGTCCTGGGAATTGATTAGACAGTCTTTAAAAAAGGTTTATTTTCTCGAGCAAAATTAGCAAAATCTCAAATTCCAATCACAAAGAAATATACCCAATAAAGATATTTCAAGGTTGAAATTGGAGTTCAGATTTCAGCGCGATTAGCTCAAGTTGTTTAAGCGCCCATGATTCAACGTCGAATCAGAATCGATTAACCAATTCAAGGTCGAAATTAGGAAAAAGGATGCACTAATCAATCTCCAAAATTTGAACATTGAAATTAAATTAAGATTACTATCTTAGTTTTTGGATAAGTGTAATCATGTGATTTGGAGTATTCTAGAGAACTTTGATACAGGTCCAAAACCCTTTTTATGCAAAAAAACAGAAATAAAGAAGAAACTAAGTTTATTTATAAAAAGAGTGCCCTCCTTACTTTGTGACCATTACATCAAATCCGAGGGGACATTTGATATTACCAAAAGGTAGGAAAAGTTGAATTGTCACCAAAAGAAAAATGCCCGCTGGAATGATTGACTTGAAAAGTCAAAAACATCCATTCACTATGTTAGAGCTTGTGCCCTAGAGGTAATCCATTCGATGTAATTAATAACATTGTTGATATTATTATTTTATTTTGAGTGAAAGATTCTATTATGCTAAATTTACTACGTAATATAAATGTTAGCATAATAGAGGTCAACAGAATAATAATAAAGAATTATATACTTCAAGTAAGTGACTTGAACAAAGATTATATTATATAATAATAAGTATTATAATTCTTAAATGTCCCAAGTCAAGTTTTATTGTTTATATAGGGCAACAATAAAACATTAAGGCTATTATGTTGATTGGTTGATGATCATATCCCATTGATCATTAATATACATGATAATAATGTCAATACATAAATACGTATTGGAGAGTAGCATATTGGTTGATCCAATATGAGAAAACTATGTGGAATATAATTAATAGTTGTTGACAGCAAAAAATGTCGTAAACACCAAAGATTCCAATTGTTACGAATAGTTAATTTGGTCGCATAGACAAGAGCAGAAAAGCAGTAAATGACACAAGAGAATTATAGTGGTTCGGCCTAGTGAAGGGCCTACGTCCACTTTGAAGCGTTATTGGAATATTATTAATCACTCAAAGCTACAAGTGTGAGACCATCCCATTACATCTCGTTACATTCATCTTTATGTTAGATGATGTCATAATTAAGCTATATGATGTTATCCATAAGGCTATATAATGTCACCTTCAAGGCATGATGTCATCATCATCATATAAGATGTCATAATTATCATATATTTAACATATTAAGAAAAGGACACTTTTGCCCTTCTTCCTCAAATGGGAGATGCCATTAATGGAGCTCTCTGGAGGTCCCAAGGTCTCAAATTACAACCCCTTTCAGGTGTGATGTTGTGGGGTATTTATAGGAGAGTGGTTAGGTAGGAGTAGGTAGAAATAGGGGACCACACCCAGAAATTCGCACTGGAGGCTGCAGGATCGAAAATTTCACACCCCGACCCAGGAGGTTCGAATTTCTTACCTCGGGGGATGCGAAATTCACACCTCTTGGGGGTGCGAAATTCGTACCTTACAGGGTACGAATTTCGCGCCCTATAGGGTGCGAATCTGGTAACCTTTGGGGTTTTGTACCTTATGAGGTGCAAAATTCACACCCTAAGGCTCGAATTTCGCATCCTGCCGGGTGCGAAATTCGCAACTTGTGGGGTGCGAATTTTGCACCCTGCTGGGTGCGAATTTCGCACCACAGGGAGGCGCAAATTTTGCACCCTACCGGTGCGAATTTCGCACCTCTTGGAGGTGCGAAATTCACACCCTTAAGGGTACGAAGTTTCTGTTCCGGGAGGTGCGTGGTCCGCCTGGACGAGTTTTCGAAGGCTCGAGATCCTAAGTCTTTGTTTGGTAATGTTTGGAGGAGTGGCAAGGTTCGCTGAAGTTGTTGGTTGGATCCTGACTTTGAGTCGATCAAGTAATTCTGGGCAACACACTTGTCGGCAGAAATCAGATGAATCGGGCGATGCCCACATTTTCGACCTAACCAGTTAGGTTGATCGCCGCCGGGACTATGGGGCCCAAGACCCCCACCGGCGCTGCACTCGGACCCGCTGGACAGCTCGCCTTCGGCCCGGAGCACGACTCACCTTTGGATCGGCTGCAGACGGATACTGATGGAGGTCGCGTTCGAGGGATGCGACATTCTGCTAGTGGCGGGACACTGGTCTTCTGGTACTGGACCCCGGATGACACTGGCAACGCCTCTGGGCTATAATATCACGCGGTATGTTGAGTAGAGTGTGTCTTGCGTACTTTTGGGAACCGGACCAAAAGGCCAGTTAACAACAGTATCATAAGTAATTCTCATAGTGACAGTGATGTATTGGTCTTTAGACCTGAAATCATTATAATTTTATTCGATGATATTTGTATTTTGATATCATCAAAAGTTTCTTTTAACCGAGTAGACAATAAAGGTGACTATCGGATACATCTCAAATCAAATGAAATATATGAACGATCTGGATACAATTTAACCCTACAATAAATATAGTGATATCCATGGGCCTCTTGATCGAGTGAGACTATAAAAAGCAGGGTCGTACTCAAATATTGATTTGTTTTATATAGTCCACTCATCGATCAAGATAAAAGGATTAAATAATTAAGAGGATGATACGTTCCATGCCTTGAGTTTACTCTTGTATGTATTAGTTAAATGGATTAAATTATTATGTGACACTGGTCACAGAAAAGGTTGTATCGAATTGTTGGTATTATTATAACTTGGGTAGCAGTGATGTATTATTAGATACCGCTCAATGTTTATAATTTTAAATATGATTTAAAATTGTTGCCAACGTTGTAATAACCTATAGGGTCACACACTTAGAACGTAATAAAGGGGAAGACCATTCTTTAGATAAATAAAATATCAATTTCTTGATATTTTATTTGACGTTGGAATGGGTACACAAGTTGTTCCTTGATTTGTGGTTCACGTTTAATTTTAAAAGGGGTATTTTCTTTCTTTTAAAATACATGTGAAAATCTACAGAATTAGTATTCAGTAAAAACCTAGTCGAGCAATCATCATGGATGCTAGTACTACTCTCCTTTTTCTTCTTCTTTGATTTGACCGAAGAAGAAGGTGTTCATGTGGATACCTCTAGAGGCGCGGCATATGTCGTGCTTTCGATTTGATCCTTTTATGCTCCATCAACTTCGAGGTTTGTCTGGTTTTTCGTGGATTCATCACGATAGATATGAAACCCTAATCAATATGAGTTTTGATTTACTTTTTTTTGCATAGATCCTTGTTTTTAATTGTTAAAGCATTAAAATTGGTTACTAATTAGATCGATCAAACCCTTCACACTAGGGGCAGACGAATGTTAGTCCGAAAAATAACAAAGAAAGATCAAGGACAACTGCCAAGGTGAAGAGGTGTAAAAACTGAGGCCTACCAAAAGAAGTAATTTCAAGCTTCCAGTAATAACTTTTCGAATCCAAAAAGAGGGAAATAATGGGACTTCTTTCCGACCCAAAAAGCCCTCTTCAGTTTCAACCAAAGGGCATTAGTTTCACACACGCTGATCTAATATGAAAAGCATGAATTCGGTACCCCTTTCAGACAACTTGAAAAAGAAATGCGAAACAATTCAAGTCCTTTATCAACTAAGCTTTTCAAAAGAGCAGGAGCCGAAGGCATAAGTCACACCCATCTTTCAACACTGAGCAAGGATTCACATGGTATGTTGAGTAGAGTGTGTCTTACATATTTTTGGGAACCGGACCAAAAGACCGGTTAACATTTGCCCCTTCAAAGTGGGGTGTGCTTTGAAGTGAGATGAGTCTAGTATGGGTGAAAGCATCTCCATGCGGTGCTTAACGATTGGTTATGACCTTCCTCTTGAGTTGTATGCTGAGAGCGCACTGCTTTGGAGCGGTTGGGATGCATTGTCGGAATATGCTAGTATGATGAGCTTAGGATTCCAGCATTTCTAAGCGCTTTGACTTGCTTGAGTCTTGCGGCTTGGGTTGGAACTTGTCCAAGGCATTTAGTTCCTGTAGATTAAAGACGAGAAATGTCATTTGACAACTCCTGATTGCATCAAAGTGCAAACGGTTCATTATCGGGTCATAATTGCGTATGCAATCACGAGTTTGCACGTGGTTTTGTGTGATGCGATCTGAGCTGGGATAGGTAACATGGAAGTGGATTGCATGCCGTGGCTTGTAATCGTGTATTTTAGCTTTTCGAGGAGTTTTCGAATCGAGAGCTGACTGTTTGGTGTGTACATTTGAACCCTTAAGTTTTGTGGGCATGCATTTGAATCAAGTCGGTCTGTTCGACTGAGATTTCAAAAGCGTATATGCATGGTCATTGCTATGGCCTAGGCGCGCGATCGCCCTAGGTGGTTGTTGAAACATCATTGGGATGGAGCTTGATTGCATGAACTATCCGCTGGATCACTTGGATTTGTGAACCCAAGGTCGTTCAACATTCCAAGCTGGTCCCATCGATCAAAGTTTCGACAACTCATATATGCGAATGCCATTGTTAGGACAATACTTGTCATATGTCGTGGCATGTATTCATATGAATTATCCTTTGAGGCGAGATCAGACCTAAATGCTGGGCACGTGCGCTTTGGTGATTGAGCACTTGGTGAGTATGCAAATGGTCGCTGAGTCATGATTGACTTGGTAGTTGGAGCTTTGAAATATGATCGCAGCTTGGTGTACGATCCCGAATTCCGATCCCAGAACGTTCGTTCGATATGCCAATCCCCTGATGGTAGTTGCTTCCTTTCTTCTCTTCTCCGGACAGAAAATTAGCTTGAGGCAAGAAGGATACCAAAATACTTCTTTTGTACTTTGGATGTTCGAGGTGTTGTTAGGTTTTCGGGAGAAGGGAAGAGAGATATGGAAAGTAAAAGGGCTTTCGGATTTGGCACTCAAGAACGTGGAGCGGTGGATCTTGGGAAATGGAATTAGGAATTCGGATAAAGGTCGCCAAGTATGTGTGAATACAGGATTGGGCTTCGTATCCCCAGCACTTAATAAACCCTTCTTGTTTTTCAAGAGGTCGAAGTCGGTTTGAGGGACGTGATAATCTAACAAGTGCGTGGGAGCATGACTCATAAATTCGTATTCTGATGACTTAGTCTTGGCTCCAAGCTTGGGCTAGTAATATTGAACATTTGCATGGCGCCCTATGAGCGGGCAGTGATCAGTGAGTTTTGCTTTCGCGACGCTGTCCTCGAGGGATGGACTTTCTTGGACTATTGGCCCAAATGCGTATGTAGGATGTCGACACGCAGTTGAGCTGTTAGGCTTGGGATTCGGTCAATAAACCAACTACGACGGAGTTGCATCTTGACTCAGGCGTTGCGCTGGAGGTTGGTGAAGGTCATGGCGTTAGTTGTTGAGGCTAAAGGTTGCCATCAGGTTCTGGAGTGCCTGCTTTTGTGGTGTCCGGGCACTGATGGAAAGATGAAAAGCCTCCAGGGATTGGACTCTGGCTCTGGATTGCCTTCATTGTGAGGTGAAGGCTCTCTCAAGATGGTGGCTCCAAGGGATGCGGTGAAGGTGACGCCAGTGTAGGGACGGAAGGGGATCTGATCAGGTCTTGAGATTGCCAGGCTGGTGCGATAATCGGTAGAGGGCTACCCCCAAGCCCAGGTACTTGCTAGATTTTGCTTGACGTCAGGGACGAGCTAACAAGTTCGGATCATTGCTCAATGTTTCATGTATGGTTTGTAATTGAAGTTGAACGTAACACAACTGATTGGCAATTGATTCTTGCAATGGACTTATTCGAACTAACTACTCGGGTATGCACATAAGACGTAAACATACGGTTGAGTCATTAGTTCCAACCCAACTATATTGTAGCCATTTTCTGACCCGAGAATGGTGTTGATGGTTGCCGGTAATCACTGTCATAGTTATTAAAACTAGGTTTCGTCACCATGTTCTGATGCGCTTGTAGGTAGGAAGCTGTCGCATCGAGGGGTATGAGTCAGCTTTACGTTGCATTTAAGTATGAGTTTGCTAGCAGGCGTTGAGACTTTGGGAACCCAATGAACCGAGCATGGAAACTCTAGAACTTGCATTGAGACATGAAGTTTTTTTGCATACTGAGAACTTGTCTAAATTCTCCAGTTCCTCTGGGAACCAGTGGTTGTATTGCTCCCTCTGTCCTTCCGTGCGGCCTTCTACGCCCGATCTCCTAGTATTGGAGGGAGGTTAAAAGTTTCCGAGACCAGAGATTTTAGGTCTGGATCATCCTTATGGCGAGGTGTATGTTCCTCTTTAGAATGGTTGCCCCGAAGGTTGTGGCGATGGAAGTGCTAGCGCGGAAGCTGGTGGGAATCCTCCTCAGGTCCTGCGATGAGTAAGCTGGAGCAGAGATAGGTGGGGGACTGCCCCGAGCTCGAGCACGTGCTTACTAAATACGATGCGAGCGATGAACCCTCAGCAGTCAAATAGTTGCTTCTTTTGCGAGACTACCCCCCTTGGAGCGGAGGAGACACCAGGCTTTGCCTCCGTGCTTCCTCAAGCATTTGAGTCCCGGTTGGAGTTACAACGGGAACACTCTGGAGAAGTAGGAGAACCCATAGCTTCAGGATCCCATATTTATATGAGCCTCTTTGGAGGAGGAGAAGTGGTGGTTGGCCGAAGTGCTCGTACAAGGGGCATAGCTGATGTAAGTGTGTCAACAATGCAAGCTATAGTGGAAGATCAAGAAGCCCGGCTGGTGGCAGAGTCTGAGGAGAAACTTTCCACTGTGGTGGCGAAGAAGTATGCCAATGTTGAGGCGGAGAAGGAGAGGGCCTTTAAGTAGGCTAGGAAAAGGGAATGTCGTCGATGATGCCCATCAAAGGGGGGCAAGGATGATGGTGGGAGGCGCGCATCGATGTCTCATGAATCTGTTACTCCTGTGAAGATTAGAGGAGGAGGAAGCGGTTCCGGAAGGAAGGGTCCCATCACTGGTACTGACCTGCCAAGTGCCGAACCTGTACAGGAAAAAGAAAATAAAAGAGAAGGATGAGTAGCATCAGTAATTTTTAGAGGAACTATAGATACTTTGGTTAGGTCGACTGATAGTATATGCGAGTTGACCCTCGCTTTTGGTCCCTAAAGGTATGGTGTGGTTTTCATGTACACCCTGTCGTCATAAAGAAGAAATGTTAGACATGTAGTCTATTCGTGGTGTATGTAGGAATGAAATATGAATTAGTAAAGATTGCAATTTGTGTTAAGTGTTTGGATGTTCTTCTTATGTTTTCAGGCGTCCCATACTTGCATAAGCATACTTATCATTACACCTAACAAAAAACCGATTGTGTACCGCGCTTTGGGTCAATTATTCCAAAAGGGTGTGATTATGTACCGCGCTCCAGGTCAATTATTCCAGAGGGGTGTGATAGAGTGCAGGCTTCTACTAAGATTCCCTCAGCTCAGGAAACCCGTAGTTTGCAAGCCAGGCTAAGCGCCTACTGTATTTGGGTTGCCTGGGGTTAATCCCAAGTGTAGCGAAGACGTATGACGTCGCGTTGTGCTATCCGTCCGGTATGTGGCTCTCCTGTCGTTCATCGGGTTGTGGCGAGCGACAACGTCGTTTATTCGCCGGAGAAAAGCCTGGATCATTAGCCCGTAGGGTCCGATCGTGGCCATGGGCTGCACCTAAGCCTTTAAAACTTCAGGGGAAAACGATTTAATGTCGGTCTCGGTGTTGCGCCGAGATTCGACAGACACCCGTAGCCAGGGGAGAAATTTACATCACTCCCGGCTGTTTTTTGGGCGGTCCCAAGTCGCTTGGGACTTGGGCGCAGAACGATTTATCCTCGGCCTCGGCACGGGGCCGAGGTTTGAGTTCGTGGTTATTTATACTCGGTCGCGCCGCGGGCCGGTGACTTGAGTAGCATTGCCGGCTCTCGTGCTCGGGGTGCCGATCGTAGCTAGTGTTGTTTGGCCTCGATGTTGGATCGAGGTTTGGATGGCAGCACCGGCTCCCATGCTTGGGGCGCCGATGTGACGATCGAATGTTTGTATACAAGCTGTTTGTCAGGATTAATCAAACATGTCATGCATGGAGTAAACATGGAAGGGTGATGGGAAACTGAACATCATTTCTAAGGACAACTTTAGTAGTAGTAGCCTTTATAACATCTTAAATTGCAGGAAAGCAAGACATCATTGGAAGGCGTGAATCAATTGTACACTAAGTTGTGTAGAGTAGAGGTGAAGATGTTAGTTGTTCCATGCCCTTAGGAGTTCGGCTCCGTCCATGGTTGAGAGTTTGAAAGTTCCATCGCTGAGCTTCCGTTGCATGAGTATGGGCCTTCCTAACGAGGAGTGAGGCCTGTATGTGGAGGAAAGGCCCGTTTGAAGACGAGGCCACCGATGTGCGTTCGCGCGGGCCCTTAACTGAGCTTCCAGTCGTGGCCCAAGTGGTCGGAGTATTAGTTGGGGGAGGATGGTTACGATACAACAAAGAGGAGGTGTGTCTTAGAGAAGTGGCCTTGCTTTGCGTTTTCATTTCATTTTTTTTGTAGGCCTATATATACATAGGTCGGAGTGAGGTATATATCCGTGAATGGATGATTCTGTTTGAATTGCAACGGTAACGACTATTGGAAGGTTGTGACCCTTTACCAACAGACATTTCCGTCGGCAATTGCGATCGAGGTCCTATTTTTTTACCTTTAAACATTAATATGTATGCCCTCATTACGCTATTGAATCTTTTATCTCGCCTCCTTTTTATATGTGCGAGTTGATGAAGTTAATGAGTCGATGGCGGATATCTTCAATGATAACCTCGGGGATTGTTGTATCATAGACGACGGTCTTGGGGATGACAGAGAACTGGAATTCTCGGGCTCTCTTCCGAACGTTCTCCCAGTAATGCTTCCCAACATGCCCCCTACTGATTGGAGGAGGTCGGGAGCGCCATATGAAGGACAAAAAATGCCATGGCACAACGAAAAGGAGGTGTCTTTTAGAGGAGAAAAGTCGCTTTTAGTTTCTATTATGCTTCCAATAAGAAGGCAGAGGCAGGAAGGAGTTGCAAACTGGTATCTCTGATGACAACCTAGAGTCAACAGTGCCACAGAAGCTGTAGTCCTGATGAGATGGGGGGACAATCTTGAGGGATTAATTGTCAGTCGAGGTCCTGTTTAGTAAGAATCTTTTGAGCGCTAAGTAGCTTAGAGATCCCATGCAGTAGGGATCCTCGATGAGCATCGAGTGGATCGAAGGTCCCACGTAGTGAGAATCTTCGATGAGCGTCGAGTGGCTCGGAGATCTTTGATGAGAGCTGAGTAGCTTAGAGATCCCATGCAGTAGGGATCCTCGATGAGCATCGAGTGGATCGAAGGTCCCACGTAGTAAGAATCTTCGATGAGCGTCGAGTGGCTCGGAGTCCCCGTGCAGTGAGAGTCTTTGATGAGTGTTGAGTGGCTCGGAGTTCCGATGCGGATGAATTCCTCGCGGTTGTTCTGCAAGTGGCGAGACATGTTTGTGTTGTGTCCGCGGATGTTGTAGAACCGACAATATCCTATAGAGTCCCTTTGTGCGCTCGTCGGACTTTCAGGTCTTGGCCTTTTGCATGGTCAGAAGTTGCAGATTGCAAGATGGATTTTCTCGAGGGTGTTTCCAAGAGCAGTATAGCTGCGGAAAGATGGGAGTCGAAGACGATTCCATCCATTGCTGCGACTACCTTTGACGTTGCCGGCGCGAGAAAGATTGCGCAGAGCGATAGAATTAGAGTTGTTGGAGCTCTGAATGTCGTCACGAGGCAGGATGTTGAGGGTAGGAGCGTGATCCCTTTAGGATAGATTTCCGCATAGGAAGTAGCTGACATTCATGCAGAAGATCTCCTAAATCTTTGATTGCTTTTGATCGTCCATGCTCTAAGCTCAGAATTAGGTAGTATGCCATTTGTGAGCTGGATGTGTGCGATTCGGGGAGTAGGTTTCTCGACTTCAGCCAAGGCGGTGTGGGATCCTACGAGATAGACTTTGAGTGTTTTCATGGGTTCCTTGGTAAATGTTCGAGACTGAGAGGATGTCTCTGGGCGTAGTGATGTGCAACCTGGATTACGTAACCAATCTTCTGGCGAGTTAGTGGAGAGTTGGGATAGTTCAAGCTGGAAGTCGAGAGAACCCAGATAGAGCCGTCATGGATAAGGACGGGGAAACACTTGCACTTTATGGCATGGGCGACGTGTAATGAACCCATGTGCCATTTGTGGCGGCTAATGAAGATTCAGGAATCATGGCTTCTTTAATTATGGGGCGAGTGTCGATATGTCGAAGCGCTTGTGCCATTCGGTATTAAGGGTGGTCGACGTGAACGGGTTATGCCTTGTACTGGTTTTGCAGACGTCGCGGGCATGCCCCCGTGGTTTCCTCACGATTCCATGGATCGTATCGGCGATAATCAGAGGTCGGGATCCTATCGCATTATAGAGGTCGTGATCTTGCCCAGGACTTTGGAGCCTAACACGCCTTCTTGACGGAAGGTATTCGACAATCTATGAGTCACTAGCTTCGATTTCATGATTATGTGGAAGTTGGTTGAAGTGAGCTTAGGCCCAGTTAAATGCTAGAAGCGTAGGTGGCAAGTTTGGACTCATAGCAGTTTGAGTCCGCCTAACGGAGACTCGAGCGTCAAAGCCGGGGACGGCCGGGATGACGCGTTCCATTTCTGATGGTGATTCTGACATTACCGATATTAGAGGTCAGTCGTGCCTTCATAGAATGCCACATGTGGTATTTTGAAGCGTCGGGGCCACTCAGCTTTGTGTACGATCCTAGTGAAGGGATTACTCCCCAAGTGGGTTTCTCTTGAGTGGTCGGCGTTTCTTTGCATATCTCTTATGATTATTCAGATCACGTTTGGGAGATATGCCAAAGGGGGATTTTCTAATGGAACTTGTTAGTTTTGACGAATTTCGGGTGTTCATTCCGTTGACGTCCTCTGTTGTACACATTCGGCTTGCCCTCTTTCATGTCATGGATGGTCTGGGTGTCGAGGTTGCACGAGCCGGTGTGCACCCTGGTCTGGAAGTACTCTGGCCCGACGAGCTGCTGGAAGAGTGGGGCTCTGGTTGTGAGTGGTGACAGTTGGGCTCTTTCGAGTAGAAGGTTGGTTACTCGTACCCGGTTTGTTACTGTGTCCCTTGGCCGTAAGCGATGATGGTTCGATCATCACCCCATTTCTGTTGCCGTTACTATCGCCATACAAGTGTTGGAGCAGACGACGATGTTTTTAATGAGGCTTAGCCTTCTTCCTCGACGTGGGCCCCCAACTTCGAAAGAAGAAATTTCTGATGCGGTGTGCTGCGAGCAGGCGCGGTTCTGAGCAAGCTGAAGTAGAATGACGATGTGTTGACTTTCTTGACGTTGGAGCATAAGGTTGATGTTAATCTTCAATGCCTAGCGCGAGAGCTGCATTCTCATATTTCTTATTAAGCGTGTGAATCTGTGCTTGAGTTGCAGAAGCTTCACGGTCCAGAAGTGGAAAGAGATCCATCTCCAGCGAGTCCTCTGCCGCTCGGGGCTGGTGAGAGGTACCAGCGTCAATTGCGGCCAACGGGGTGAGCGGTAGGTTTTGTTGGAATTATGCTTAATGCCGGTGAGAGTCGTGATGCTTTTTGGACGTACTGCTCAAGGCGCTTCTCGCGGATCAGCTTCTCGATTGCATCTTTGAGTTGATGGCTGTCATTGGTATAATGTCCGTACATGTCGTGGTATCGACGGTACTTGCCGGTATTCTTCTCGTGATAAGTTGGTTCCCTATTGTACGGTTTCTTGTACTGAAGCATGTTACATGTTTCCAGGTAGATTGTTTCTAAGTCTTCATTCAGCGGGGTGTAGATCTTGTATGCCCAGTGAGGGCCCGACTTTTTGGGTTCCACAAGAACCTGGCTGTTGTTGCGGTCACCTTGCTAAATTGGACAAGGTGAGGGCATTATTTGGAGTTGGAATATGCATCCTAAATTGTTTGACCATCTGTGTTGCTAACTGGCCGAAGTTGTCAATGGAATCAAGTGGGAGGCAAGAGAACCATAGTAGAGCGGTTCCTGATAAGAAGACTGGAAAGCACTTGCATTTAACCGAATCGTTGCCCCAGCTCGAGTCCATTTGCCATTCATATTGATTTAGGAAGGCACAAGGATCAGTGGTGTCGTCGTAAAATGGCATCTTGGCATGCTGAAGCGTCGTGGCCATTCAGCTTCATTTACCCTTCTTGTGAAGGGGTTACGCCTAACGTGTGCTTCCCATGAATCGTGCACATTCCCTCGCACTTCCCTCATAATCCTTTGGACCATGTCGGGAAGATAAGTTGGATGTGGATCTGCCATTGTGACCCATGGGTTTTGGTGAGGTTCCGGAGTTTTATTGCGAGGGCGTCTTCTATGATGGATGTCTGGATCATCTTCCTCCAAGTCCTCGACATCTATGATTGGGTCCTAGTGTGGACGGTGAGGTGGAGCAGGGTGATGTGGTTCCTGTTCTGGAGGAACGCGGGCCGTTGGAATAGCGAGTCCATCATCCTGATTATCCATCGCCGGGTTGTGTCGAGGAAGAGGTTGGTTTGTAGGACCTAGTCCGTCATTGATGATCAAGCAAGGGCGGTCTCGGTACTGTGCCCCCTCACTATATGTGACTGTGGTTCAGTCGTCGTTCCGTTGCCGTTGGAGTAGCCATTGCCATTACCGTTGTCGAGGGCATTGGTGCGGGCGACGACGTTGTTGATGAGGCTAAACCTCCTCCTTTGACGCGGGCCCCTCGACTCGGAAGAGGAAGTTTCCGATATAGTTGGTCGGGGTCGAGCATTGTTCCGAGTTAGTTAATGTCGAGCGACGATGCGCTGACTTTCTTGAAGTTGTCGCATAAGGTTGATATTATTCCTTAATGCTTGATTAAGCTCGACCACTATGTTCTCATATTTTTCATCAAGCGCGCGGATTTGAGCTTGTGTTGCAGGAGCTTCGAGGTCCACAATAGGAGGGATAGTTTCATTAGTGGCCGGGATGTCCGCCTGTTGAGGTTGTTGGGATGTACCTGCCTCGGCTGCGGCTGAAGAGCTGATCATTGCGTTCTTTGGTCGCTTTGCTATCATAAGCGGACTCGACGGCAGGTTTGGCAAGGAACCTCAAGCTCGTCGGGGGTTGAGATGACAACGTGCGACAAAGGCACAAAATCCGAGTTTTCTCAGTGAAAGCACCAAATGTTGACGGTAAAAAATGTCGTAAACACCAAAGATTCCAATTATTACAAATAGTTAATTTGGTCGCATAGACAAGAGAAGAAAAGCAGTAAATAACACAAGAGATTTATAGTGGTTTGGCCTTGTGAAGAGCCTACATCCTCTTTGAAGCGTTGTTGGAATATTATTAATCACTCAAAGTTACAAGTGTGAGACCTATCCCATTACATCTCGTTACATTCATCTTTATGCTAGATGATGTCATAATTAAGCTATATGATGTTATCCATAAGGCTATATGATGTCACCTCCAAGGCATGATGTCATCATCATCATACATGATGTCATAAATTATCATATATTTAATAATTTAGAAAAGAACACTTTTGCCCTTCTTCTTTCTCAAATGGGAGATGCCATTAATGGAGCTCTCTAGAGGTCCTAAGGTTTCAAATTCCAATTGATTTCAAGTGCGATGTTGTGGGGTATTTATAGGAGAGTGGTTAGGTAGGAGTAGGTAGAAATAGGGTACCACACCCAGAAATACGCACCTGGAGGCTACAGGATCGGAAATTTCGCACCCCAGCCCAGGAGGTTTGAATTTCGCACCTCGGGGGATGCGAAATTCGCACCTCCTAGGGGTGCAAAATTCGTACCTTACAGGGTACGAATTTTGCACCCTATAGCGTGCGAATTTGGTACCCTTTGGGGGTATGAAATTCGTATCACAAGGGGTTCGAATTTCGTACCCCAAAGAGTACGGATTTCGTATCTTCTGAAGTGCAAAATTCGTACCCTGAGGCTCGAATTTCGCACCTCGCCAGGTGTGAAATTCGCACCCTGCCAGGTTTCGCACCTCTTCGCACCCTTAAGGATATGAAGTTTCTATTCCAGCAGGTGCGTGGTCCGCCTGGACGAGTTTTCGGAGGCTCGAGATCCTAAGTCTTTGTTTGGCAATGTTTGGAGGAGCGGCATGGTTCGCTTAAGTTGTTGGTTGAGTCCTGACTTTGAGTCGATCTGGTAATTCTGGGCAACACACTTGTCGGTGGAAATCGGATGAATGGGGCGGTGCCCACATTTTCGACCTAGCCGGTTAGGTCGATCGCCGCCGGGACTATGGGGCCCCAGACCCCCACTGCACCCGGACCCGCTGGACGGCTCGCCTTCGGCCCGGAGCACGGCTCGCCTTTGGCTCGGCTGCGGACGAATATCGATGGAGGTCGCGTTCTTAGGATGCGACATTTTGCTAGTGGCGGGACTCTGGTCCCGGATGACACTGGCAACGCCTCTGGGCTATAATATCACGCGGTATGTTGAGTATAGCTTGTCTTGCGTACTTTTGGAAACTGGACCAAAAGGCCAGTTAACAACAATATCATAAGTAATTCTCATAGTGACAGTGATGTATTGGTCTTTAGACTTGAAATCATTATAATTTTATTCGAGGATATTTGTGTTTTGATATCATCAAAAGTTACTTTTAACCGAGTAGACAATAAAGGTGACTATCAGATACATCTCAAATCAAATAAAATATATGAATGATCTAGATACAATTTAGCCCTATAATAAATATAGTGATATCCATGGACCTCTTGATTGAGTGAGACTATAAAAAGAAGGGTCGTACTCAAATATTGATTTGTTTTATATAGTCCACTCATCGATCAAGATAAAAGGATTAAATAATTAAGAGGATGATACGTTCTATGCCTCGAGTTTACTCTTGGATATATTGGTTAAATGGATTAAATTATTATGCAACACTGGTCACAGAAAACATTTTATCGAATTGTTGATATTATTATAACTTGGGTAGCAACGATGTATTATTAGATACCGCTCAATGTTTATAATTTAAATATGATTTAAAATTATTGCCAATGTTGTAATAACCTATAGGGTCACACACTTAAAACGTAATAAAGGGGAAGACCATTCTTTGGATAAATAAAATATCAATTTATTGATATTTTATTTGACGTTGGAATGGGTACACAAATTGTTCCTTGATTTGTGGTTCACGTTTAATTTTAAAAGGGGTATTTTCTTTCTTTTAAAATACATGTGTAAACCTACAGAATTAGTATTCAGTAAAAAACTAATCGAGCAATCATCATGGCTGCCAGTACTGCTCTCCTTTTTCTTCTTCTTTGATTTGATCGAAGAAGGCGTTCTCGTGGATACCTCTAGAGGCGCGGCATATGTCGTGCTTTCGATTTGATCCTTCTATGCTCCATCAACTTCGAGGTATGTCTGTTTTTCATGGATTCGTCACGACAGGTATGAAACCCAAATCAATACGAGTTTCGATTTACTTTTTTTGTGTAGATCCTTGTTTTTAATTATTAAAGCATTAAAATTGGTTACTAATTAGATCGATCAAACCCTTCACACTAGGGGCAAACGAATGTTAGCCCGAAAAATAACAAAGAAAGATCAAGGACAAGGGCCAAGGTGAAGAGGTGTAAAAACCGTGACCTACCAAAAGAAGTAATTCCGAGCTTCCAGTAATAACTTTTCGAATCCAAAAAGAGGGAAATAATGGGACTTCTTTCCGACCTAGAAAGCCCTCTTCAGTTTCAACCAAAGGGCATTAGTTTCACACACGCCGATCCAACATGAAAAGCATGAATTCGGTACCACTTTTAGACAACTTGAAAAAGAAATGCGAAACAATTCAAGTCCTTTATTGACTAAGCTTTTTAAAAGAGCAAGAGCCGAAGGCATAAGTCACACCAATCTTTCAACACTGAGCAAGGATTCACGCTTCCGGATGCTAGTTGCCGAAAGCTGCACCAGACACCATCGGCACCCCTGTAAGGAGACCCATGAATATTCTCGTGGGACCTTTGCATGCGTCCCCCATCGGGTTACCGAAGACGACAACAACAACTAAGCTATAAATCCAAAACAAGTTGGGGTTGGCTAGACATGGAACCCAAAAAGAAAACAAGGTAAAAATCTTTCGTAGATATTTGAAAAAAACAAAAACGAATTAAAAGGTTTCATTAAAAAAAACCTAAGGTTCTGGTACATGGATTGCTAACTTCCATGCACTCCTATCTGAAACCAACTCTTCAGCTATATTCTAGTTCCTTAAGTCTCTTTTTACTGTCTCCTCCCATGTCATTTTAGGTCAGCTCCTACCTCTCCTTGGGCCTTCGATGTGGCCTATAATTCCAACGCGCACTGGTGCATCGTGCGGTCTTCGTTGGAGATGTCTGAACCATCTCAAGCGGTGTTGGACTAACTTCTCTTTAACAGGTGCAACTCCAAGTTTGCCCCGAATATCATCATTCCTAATCCGATCTCGTCTGGTATGCCCACAGCTCCAACGAAGCATACACATCTCTGCTACACTTATCTTTTGGACGTGTTGCCTTTTAGTAGGCCAACATTTTGCACCATATAACATCGCAAGTCTGATTGCTGTTCTATAGAACTTTCCTTTAAGCTTCTGAGGAATCTTCCTATCACAGAGAATGCCAGATGCAACTCGCCATTTCACCCATCTTGCTTGAACTCTAAAACTAACATCCCTATCAATCTCCTCATCAAACTGCAACATAGATCTTAAATATCGAAAGGATTCTTTCTTGGGTACCACTTGACCGGCCAGGGTGACATCTCTGTCATCTGACCTGACACCACTGAACTCACACCTCATATACTCCGTTTTAGCTCTGCTAATTCTGAAACCCTTCAATTCCAAGGTCTCCCTCCATAACTCCAATTGTCTACTAACTCCTAAATAAGGGGAAAGAATCTGCACTAATGGCAATTTGCACTTATAAATAGGACGCTTGGAGTCCAGAATAAGGGGAGATAATTCAATTAGTTCCCAAAATTTGTACTCATAAAATTACCGGATGAAATCCTAATTTGTAAATTAGTCTGGGGAAAATATTATGTAATGTTGCGCATATTCAATAAAGAGGTTATATGTGGCAATTATGGTAATTATTGAAAAACATGTTCAATTAAGTATATTATAGTTATCATTCACTAACATTGCAAGGTACAATATGTGGGTTCTACGGATAATTAGAGTCTTGTTCATACCCCTGTCCATGACCACCGTTAAGATCCTTAGACCATGATGATCACAACCATCCTCATTCCATTAACTACAGCGATATCAAAATTGAGTTAGGATCCCTTCACTAATGGCCTACCAGATCAGTATGCTCGTATGAGGTTATGACAACATTCTTACTGCCCATTTAGGTCTTCGAGAATTAATGAAAACCTATCATTCGATGGTTGTTTAAAAAGGTCTGCTGGAACTATTCTCATGTTCCTTGAACTCTCAAAAAGCCGAATCAGAAGCTGTCGAAACCATGACCATCACCAAAAGGACCCTACAGAAAGGAACCTAACAACCAACCTTAATCCCAAAAACCCAAAAGCGTTGTTCTGATACATCAAGGAAGCTCTAGGAAAATGCTTTGCAAAAGAACAGGTCTTCCACTTAGAAATTCAAGGAAACTCATCATTAGCTTTACTTTCAATAGGAATTTATTTTCGATATCTACGGAAGCATTTTGCGAGAGCTCAGAAGCAAAAATAACACTCAACCTAGGGCTGCTACGGTTGAATTGTCCAACCATCAAATCGTACCAACCGTTTACACGGTTAACGGTGACGGCAACGGCTGTGGATTTTAATAAGCGCGGTAAAACATACCAATTGCACATGATTTTTTTTGTAGTATTTCATAAAAAAAAATATGTTTTTTTAATAGGTTATGCTACAGAAATAAAATATATAAAAATTATTTGTGTTTTTATTTATATACATCATGCACATGGATGGTTTGTTTCATAGATAAACAAACTAATTCTTAAGAAAAGATTAGAACTTGAATTATTTATGGATAACAATGTAAATTTGTGGTAATGGTTGCAAGAACGGTTAGACAGTAACGATTATCAAATTTGCTAACCGTCAATAACGGTTGCAGTTACGGTTGACAGTAAAATTGACGGTTGCTGTAGCTGTAGCACCCTTGCTCAAACCTTCATTCTTTCCATAGAATTATATAGTCAAATTCAGTTTTTAGGTTGTTAACGGTTAACCATTAATACGGCTAACAGTAAAAACGTAGGGCAAATTCTATTTAGACTCATGGAATTGCTGAGTTGCCCCCCCTTTTCTTCAAAACTTCTGATGATGAAAGTACCATTTTCGTGTGTTTATTTTTTTTCAAAGCGGCAGGTTACCTCGCAGTGCGACTGCGAGGTTATCTCATGTACCACGCAGGGGCACTGCGTGGTACATGAAGTAACCTCGCAGTGGCACTGCGAGGTTCCTACATGTACCACGTAGTGCCCCTGCGTGGTACATTAGATAACCTCGCAGTCGCTCTGCGAAGGAGGACATTTTTGTCTTTTTTTTTTAAAAGCGGGGGCTACTCAGATAAATAGGGGGATTTTACGTTTTTTGAGATTTTGAGGGTAACTCAGCAATTTGGTGAGTTTGAATACAATTTTCCAAAACGTAGAGCTCCGTCTTGTCACACAAAAGGTTCTTCGAAAATCAAGAAAAGAGGGTACTTGTTTTTGTGGTTTCGTTTTGTAATCGTTGACTAACTACATAACAGAGTTTATATTTTTACTCATCAGCGTTCCTGCACGTCATCTGTTCGCTTGAATTCTCAAAAGAAAATTTATCCATTTTATATTTCGGTCAGCTTAATCAGTCTTTCTTGATTTATATTTTGACTTCTTTGAATCTGAGGATTGTTTTGTTGAAAGTGACATAGTTGTCAAATTTATTTTGATATAGGATGTTTTAAATTCAAGTATTAGTAGTCCAATAGTACTATTTGGTGGGCTGTTAATTTGTTGGTCTACTTTATTTCTTTCCTTCTCATGTCATATTCCGGGCAAGCACACGAGGCTAGCCCTAGGAGTTAATTAGTTCGTATGATATATGAATTTGACTTATGTTTTGATTATGAAGGCATGTTGCGTCCAAAAGGATACTATCCATCAATTAATGGTGTCTGAAGATAGGTGTGTTAATTCAGCATTCACTATTGGAGACAAATATTCTATTTTGAATCCTGTTCACATCTTAGTTTGTGTTTATTTATGAATGATTGTTACCGTTTTAGGTTGGTTGTCTAAGCATCTAGCTATATGAAAATAGATTGATACCGACATTTATACAAAACAATTTCAATTAGGTTGATGTTTCAGGCATGATCTCAAACAACCAATAGTTTATACAGTTATGTCGCTATAATAAATATTTGTGCTTGAAAAATTACTCTATGTTTCTTTTTTTAAACTATTTTTTTTATTATAAATGCATAATCATTCTGTGTTATTTTTATTCCTCAAAAGTATAATTCTTGGATATGCTTAATTCTCAACTGACAGTCTGGGTCAACATATGTTGCTTCCCTAAAATTGAAAAAAAAAGAGTAGAAGGCACCGAATGAAAGAAACCAATTAGACAATCACTTGAAATTTTATTCTGTTTCTACGTTAACAAAATAGAAGAATAGAAATGGAAACAGATGCACATTCTAGAAGAAGCGAGACTGAATACGATTTGGGGATTGAAGAAACAGAAGAGAAAAAAATTTATGTTGCTGTTAAGAAAGAGCTGAAGGATGGGAAATCTACTTTGCTATGGCTACTACAGAATGCTGACAAAAAGAACAAAGTGAAAATTGTGATCACACACGTGCATATTCCTGCTCAGATGATTCCTTTCAGTATGCTTAACAATCCACCTTATTTCCGTTGTTGTTGTTACCAATACTCGTGCAAGTCTTTTGAACTTTAAAACGGTTGCTATCACTAAAATTATTAAGACCTAGATTTTTGTAATTTCCTGGAATATTCATTATTCGAAATTTAAGGCATAATTTAACTTCCAGATTATCCATACCATCACCATGTAGTAGTAGTGTTCTTGTGCGCTGAAATATGTAATTTGCTTTTGAAGCGAATATCAGTTCTGATTTCAAGTTTCCACTATTTGATTGAAAATGTTAAATCTTGTTCAATTTGTATGATTAAATGGTTAGACTATACAAGTTCAATAACTTATTGTATGATTCAGTATGCTTGTGAATATACTTGATTCAAACCTATTTAAGTACTTGTGAAGAGAAAAATGAGTATGCATCATTTTAATTACACTGGTAAATGCACTGGACTGGACATAACTATCCTTATATCCTTTTGAGTTGAGTTTTATAGCCTGGCACCACATAGTTGTTTTTTGATAAATATCACAGAGATGAAGTAATAAATGAGTGCAAAATGAGATTGCTCATTTAGAATACAAGAAAAGCAAAAGATTCGCCAAACGCATTCATTTTCTTCTTTTATACTACTTTTTTTTTTAATATAAATTACTTTGGTTATTAGTGGGAAGCAAGTTTCCAGCAAGCAAGGTGGAAGGACAGGTGGTTAAAGAATACAGACAGTTCGAGAGGGAGAAAATGCTAGAAAAATTAGAAAGATATGTAAAAATTTGTAGGCAACGTAAGGTGAATTGACATCATATTAGTTATTATAGTTTTGATTGTTCATAATTTTACTTCAGTTAATATCTTTATCCAGATACAAGCAGAGAAACTGGTGATCGATTCAGATAATGTTGCTAAAGGACTCGTTGAACTTGCATCCCTGCATGGGATTGACAGGCTTGTTATGGGAGCAGCACCAGACAGGCGTTTTTCCAGGTTCATAATTTAATTCTGCATCTTCTTTTTTTAAGTTCAGTATTTTATTGGCATGATTTATATTTCAGAAAAATGAAATTGCCGAAATCACAGACTGCGATTACCGTGAGAGAACAAGCAAATTCATCATGTAATATATGGTTTGTTTGCAAAGGAAACCTTATTTGCACAAGGTAAAATTTTACCCACAAAATACATGCCTTTTTTTGCATTTCTGTAATTTGATTTTCATACATCCGGGTATATATGTTTTTTTTTTTTTGGGTAACAAGAGTACTACCTTTGATGATTGGTGTTTGGTGGACATAATGCATCAAATTGAAGAAGTTATTTCTACGTCTACCATATAGATTCCCACTAATAATTAAGCATTTGATATAGCTATGCGCAGCTCTTTTTGTGATATTTAGCTATAATATTTGTTGCATTGTAAGCTGGTAGTGTACATTTAAATGCACTTTTTCAATACCAATTAAAATTTTAAGACAATAAGTACCTATAATATATAATTCAGGCGATTTAACTAGATTTAGTGTTGCTGGGGTATGGTAATGATCAGGGATACATGATTTTCGAGCAGTATAGCATCTGTTCTCAATGTTTAATCAAGACGAGCTACCCTTTGAAGTTAGTTTATATCAAATTTTAATAGGGACTTCTCACAAGACGTGTTGTCAATGGGAACACCATCAACTGCATTGAGCCTAAGCATGCCTCCATTACCTTCTGCTCAGTTGAGATCAAGGTCTATGCCTGAAATCAATACACAGACGCCTATTCCGGAGCTATCAAGCCACATGTCATTATCTGATTCATCTCGATCTTGCACATCAGTTGAGATCAAGGATCAAAGCAGCTTGATCTCCCAGACTTCTATGATCACTGATCTAGGAGATGATACTTCTTCAGTTGGGAGCTCGAGTAATTCACTTTTTTCCATTACTAATGATATGATTACCTATTCAAATGGGATGTCTGCTGCAAAGTCTGAAGAGTGTGAACAGGGATTAGTGATTCTATATTCAGTTGAACCTGTCAATGAAGATGACATGGTGATGGTGGGTACTTTCACATCAATATTCTTTACATTTTTTATACAGTAAGAATGGTGATTTGTTCATGCACATCACTCATTTTGATGTTTTAGGAGTTCAAAACCGTGACCTTTTAGAATCTTAAGTCTTACTAACCAGTTGAGCTAGTGATCCTTGATAGATATTCTTTAAATTTTTATACAAAATGTTGTTTACAGCAGTTTTTATATAATAATGCAGTTTTCTTTGCAAAAAGACTCCCTTTTCACATAAAAATATAGTTCTTCATATGAATATGCAATTAATCATCTAAAATTTACATTTTTGTCATTAAAAAACTGCATGTTTAATTAAGAAAATGTAGTTTTATGCAGAAATGTTCTTTTTAAACAGAAACGGCAGTTATTTGAATGTAGGCATATTTATTAAGTCTCGGTGTACTAAGATTTATGTGTATATTTTGATGGACTATGCACCAAATTTACAGCATATACACTGCTTGATCTCCATTCAGATCCCAATAATAAGAAGAAGAAGAAGGAAAAAAAAAAAAAACTTGCACATCCATATTTGCTTTTCAGAATTCAGAGCAATTTCTATATTTACCAATGTGAACGCAGATGTTTTCATATTTTTTAGGTATTCATTGACAGGTCAAGCTAGGATTGTTTTTTGAGCTAATTAGTTATAAGCTTATCCTGTAAGTTTCTGTGTTCTAAAGGTTGCTGAAATCAGAAGAATAAACAATTAAACATTAAAGTAACTATTCCCGGTTATCATTTTTGAGCGGTTATTTTCAGAAATATTAATAAATTAGGGACTATGTCTGTGTAGGAAAACAAAACTGATGCAAAAGTTTACAGTAAACTTGAAGATGCTCACTTGGAAGCAGGAAGCTCAGGGCACAAAGCTTGTCAAGAATCAATTAAACATCAAAAAGCCGAAATTGATGCTCTCAGAAGGGTATGTCATTAGAAACATTATATTTTGCATGTATGTAAATCTAAATTATAAGAATTGAGATATTGGTATGAAAGTTATAACTCAACTTGTGTATAGTACTCTCGGTCCTTCGGTTATCTTATAAATAAGAGAGTCGTAACTCTTATAGTTTGTTTATTTGTTTGAGATATATTTACTGATAGTCGCTAGCTACAATGTTACTCTACAGGCTACAAAATTTGAGAACTTATATTTTCAAGAAATGAAAAGAAGAAAAGAAGTGGAAGAATCACTTGCAAGAGAAACAATGGAAGTAGAACTCCTCACAATTCAGAAAAACAAAATCCTTGAGAACCTGCAAACTGTAAACAGTCAAAAGCTAGAACTACAACTCCAAATTGTTGAAGCTAAGCTTCTCTACAATACACTAAAAAGAGAATATAAAGAGCTGCAGTTGCAAAGAGATGCCATGCTTGAAGAAGTAGCCCGAATCAAGGATGCAGGAAGCATTAACAGTACTAACATGCAAAACTTTGCTGAGTTTTCATCGTCAGAAATTGAAGTGGCCACTTGTAATTTCAGCGATTCACTTAAGATTGGTGGAGGAGGGTATGGAAATGTTTATAAAGGATTACTTCGGAATACAACCGTTGCAATAAAGATATTGAATCCTGACAGTACGCAGGGCGTATCGGAGTTTCATCGTGAGGTTAGCAGAATTTATTTTCAAAATTGATGCATTTTAAAGAATATTCTCTGATAAGTTATTTCTAATTTAATTTATTCAAATTCATCGCCATGTTGTAACAGGTATATGTACTTTCAAGGGTAAGACATCCAAACCTCATGACCCTAATGGGGGTATGCTCTGAACTCTCCGCCCTTATATATGAATACCTCCCAAACGGAACCCTAGAAGACCACCTCAAGCACAGCTCCACCACCTCCCTTCTCCCATGGCAAACACGTACACGCATCGCCACAGAGATATGTTCTGCCTTGATCTTCCTCCATGCCAACAAACCCCACCTTATCGTGCATGGCGACCTCAAACCTGAAAACATCCTTCTAGACCACTCCCTCACCGCCAAACTCGGAGACTTCGGCATCAGCCGCCTATTGACAGAAGCTACCACCTCGGACACCCTTTGCCACTATACTCTCCCTAAGGGCACTTTTGCCTACATGGATCCGGAGTACCTTGCCACCGGAGAGTTGACCCCAAAGTCTGATGTGTACTCCTTCGGCGTTGTCATGCTGAGGATTCTGACTGGAAGACAGCCATTTGGGATCGTTAAAGAAGTGAAAGACGCATTGGATCGAAATGCATTGCATGAGTTGATCGATGGTGGTGCAGGAAACTGGCCTTACATGCAAGCCAAGCGGTTGGCACAGTTGGGGTTGTGGTGTTGTGAGGTTGGTAGGAGGAATCGACCAAATTTAGGTGAAGTTTGGAGTGTTCTTGAACCTTTGATGAGGGCTGCGGCATCATCACATGTGTATGAGGATGTCGTAGTTCCGAACTACTTCGTGTGCCCGATTTTTCAGGTATGTTAGGTCGTATGCATCCACTCGGTAACACATATTTCAAATCGTTTGTTAGGATTCACCATATTTTGTTTTTCGGTACCTAGGAGATCATGAGGGATCCCCATATTGCCTCGGATGGGTTCACCTATGAGGCGGAGGCTTTGAAGGGATGGATGGACGGTGGGAATTGTATGTCTCCGATGACTAATTTAAGTCTACCAAACTACAATCTTATTCCCAACCGGGCTCTTAGATCTGCGATTCAGAAATGGATGCAAAAGCATGCAATGCTGTGATAGTCGTTGGTTTGTCCATGTATCAGACATAGCTTCTGTCTGTGTTGTGTATATGCCAATTTTGTATATGTTGTATGTATTTTGGTTCGAGTAGAAGGTTGCACAAGAACCGTTTGATATTTTCAATCATGAAACAGATGTCAACGGAATATGATCAACGATCATCGTCCTTTCAGTTGTTTAACAAATATTATGGTCATTACAACTATGAATTGTAGGCCAATCTGTTCGTCATTAACTTTTTGATCTAATGAATCGAACCAAATGAATTGTAGATCAATTTGTTTGTCATTTAACTTTTTGATCTAATGAATCGAACCGAAAGGTTTGATGAATACATTATGTCTATCAATGGATGCTCTCAGTTGAGAATGGTATTGCATGCGAAATAATTTTTGGATATACGGATTTGTACAGATCTTAAATAATTATTTTATTCGTGGTTTAATATCTTTTTTTAATCACATTGGTTATTAAAGTGTAGAAAATAAATAAATTTGATAATAATGCATATTTTGAGCTATTGACATGGATTAGACGCATATAATAAAGATTAACAAGGAATCAAACTGTAATGACCCAGATTTTTCGGTTATTTGAATTCGAATATTTAAACTTGTTATAAATATTATATTTGAAATATTTATGGATTTTAATATATATTTCGTTAATTAAACGACGATTGAACGTTTATATTTATACTTAGTTCAAAACGAACTTGTAACAGTGCGGTAGTTCGTAATATTGAGTTTTCAGCTTCAATTAAATATAAAGAATCCATTTTAAGTCGGAATTCTGTCAAACAAGAAATGTTTGAATCTAATTGATGATAATTTTATAATTAAAGAGAAAAATCGAGATTTAATGTTATAGGTTGTTAGTTATGTTCAATTCAAAATTTAAAATAGTCGCTATGGAAACCGTTTATAAACGATAACGTTTATTTACTAAATTTAAATAGAATTTTCAATAGAATTTGGATTACATTTAACTCGAAAATATTAATGTTGAGTTATAATTTCATATTTATATTTGAAATGATATTATATATATATGACATTAATAATTCATTATTATTTGATTTAACTGTTTTGTAATTTATAATATTAAATCGATATTATATAACCATTAGAAATAGTTGTTTTTCAAGCGACTTCTGTTTTCGACGAAACAAATTTTATTGGAATGCGTATAGCTAATTATTGTATGATTTCCAGTTTGGAGCCAATTGGAGTTGTTTTGTCGGTAGACGAAATCTAAACGTGAATCGATAAATATATTGAAATTAAACTAAACGTTGTGTATACGAAGCCCGAATTCAATGAAATTAATTTCATTAGATCCGAGACGGCTAAACGTAGTGGTACTTTTAATTCCATTTCATTTGGATTTCATATATGTCGGTACGAATATGAACGTACAATATAATCATTGGTAAAATAAATTTAACCGTAAAAATAATATAATTACTTTTACCCTAAACAAAAAAATAAAATACACGCACGACCGTGTGTTTTCAAAACATACAGCTACTCCTCTGTCTAACTTCTGCAGCTACCCATTTACATATACATGCCATGACTAAAAATACGTACAGCCTCAACATAGCCTATACCATCCAAATAACACACAAGCCTAGGTGTTAGGCAAACCATCCTATGTAGAAACATACAATAACTACAAAGCCGTGCCGACCCAATATGAGTTTGTTCACCCCATTTTAACTGGGGTCACCATGACACCACTAACAGTATTTGTGGTGTGGGGCTGTGATTGACCCCTGAGTTTCTTCCATTAAATCACAGCCCCACACCACTAACACCATTAGTGGTGTCATGGTGACCCAGTTAAAATGGTGTCAACAAACTAACTCTCGTGCTGACCAAGGTTTTGGAATCTACACCTCCACACAGCTAAGCTATATTCATGAGAAGACCTACAAATAAAATAAATAAATATTTATAGGCAACGTGCACACCACGTATTTGCACCCTATAAATACGACATGCATGTTAGAGAATAGGGTTATACATTAGTCGGCTGTAACCCGATTGTTACTTTGTACTTTTCATTCTCTACCCGTATTGGGTATTTTTTCTTTAGTGGGCTTAGCCCGTACTAAGTTTGGCCTGTTTACGTTATTGTTGGCTATAAATTCATTAGCCAATGTTCACTTCTGTAATTCTGAACCAATTCGTTTCATTCCTGCATCAATTAATAAAATTCAAATTCCAGTTTTACAATCAATTCAGTACAGTTCAAATATTCATGTGATTCAATCATTTTACATTACATTGGGAATTCTTTCTTAGTATCAGAGCTTTCAGTGCTTCACAACAATTCGATTATGCATTAGAGAGGATCAACAACATCCGCACATTGCTTCAGATCTTCATCTTGATAGATCTTTGTTTGTCTGTCATCGATACTCTTAAAGAAACTCAGTGTGATTAATCAAAGATTCTCCCATCAGATTCAAATTCATCATTTGGGAGTTATGAAACAGTTTACACATTGAAATTGAGTACCTTACCAAGAATCTCATTCAATTCTTGGCTGCAACATCAATTTCAAAGGATAAACTGCTCTTGAAATCAATAAAACCAGTTAAGATATCATATTCTTTCTTCAAAAAAATCAGTTTTTCATTAGAACCCGTCCTAACCTTGCTGAAGATATTCTTCATCAAAGTGGTTGCTTTCAATTCAACCATTTTTTACATCATATTTTTCGAAGAAAGAGATAAATACCTAAAGGCCCAGTCGATCTCCTGGTTCCTTTAATTTCTTGAATCAGATAACTGATCATCATGTCGAGGGCCACTCAATTTGAAACTAGAAACATTGGATCAACTTTGCCTGCCCAGCAAAACCTTTCAGATCTTTCCACTGAAGCCAATAACCTGATCATAACGGTTACTAGTCCATAGAGTCAGCTAATAACTGTACAGTTAGAAGAAGATAATTATCTTTTATGGAAATTGCAGGTTCAGACTACAATACAAGACTATGGCCTTGAAGGTTGCATCTTTGGTACACTGTCCATTCCTTCGCAATTTGTTACTGACAATGAAAACAAAATTGTAAGTAACGATGAATACATAAAGTACTTTAGGCAAGATAGATTGATAAGTTATTGGCTCTTATCATCAATTAGCACTAATCTCCTTCCATAAGTTATTGAATGCAATTTTGCGCATGAAATATGGTCTACCACAGAAAGAGTATTTAGCACTCAATCTACAGCCAGAGCAGTGCATTATAAAAAGAGAGCTTCAGACTATTAGAAAGGAAGATTCTGAACCCATGAATACTATCTTGCTAGAGTAAATATATTGTACAATTTACTGAATTCTGCAGGCTACAGAGTAAGGGAGGATGAACAGGTTTTAACCATATTAAATGGGTTAAGCCATGATATGAAGCTGTAGTGGCAATATTATCATCAAAAAGAAATACTCCAGACATGCAATTTGTGTACTCAACCCTTCTTGCTCATGAAGCAAGAATAGACCATATGAAAGTGATAAATCCAGACATGTCTATTGACTATGCTGCAAATAATAAAAACAAGAATCCAAGAAATGAACAGGTCAATCAGAGAGGTGGTGTAATAACCCAGAATTTCTGAACCAATTTAAATTTTTTATTTTAGCTATTTTAATGTATTTTGAATATTTAAAATGGTTTATTTTAAATAATAACGACTAAAAAATTATTTTAAATCGAAGTTAGAACGTATAAATTTATTTTAATTATAAAACGAGCCTGAAATGGCGCGGTAGTTTGAAAATTCGATTTTAAATTTCAATTAAATGTATAGAATTCAATATAAATCGGATTTCAGTAAAACAAGAAACATTAAAATCTGTTTAATTGTATCTTTCTAACGAATGTAAGATACTGATATTTCACTTTATAAGTTGAAAGTTATGTCCAGTTTAAATTTAAAATAGTTGCTATGGAATTTATATATATTTTATATAATATATAGCCCTTAAAAATAGCCATTTTGCAAAACGACCCCCTTTTTCGATGAAACCATTTTTGTTGGATCCGGAATGTCAAATTATTGCTAGATTCCAATTTTTATAATTTTGGAACAAATATGTAAGCGTAGTAAATTTAAACGTGTTTTTAATTTCAGTTTAAATTTAATCGACCAGTTAAAAATGCCATTTTTCAAACGGTCTCCAAATACGACAAAATTAATTTTGTTGAAACCGTATTTGAAAAACATAGCGAGAATTCCAAATTTCATAATTTCTAGAGTTAGTATGTGGTCGTGCACAATAAATTAAAATCGATTAACCATATAAGCCAGAAACAGAGCTTTTTGAGCAAACGGACTCGGAATTCGACGAAACCAGTTTTGTTAGGGCCTTATCGTCAATACAAAGCAGCATGTCAATTTTCATCACCAACGGAGTTCGTGTGTGGCCGCGGCATCGATAAAGGTCAATTGGAGACAACACTAACTAAAGAAATAATAAAAAAATCCTCTCCTATATAATATCTTTTCCTCTTCCCAAACCCTCATTTCTCCCTCTTCTTAGGAAAGTGGCAGCAGCCCCTCCCTCTCTCCACGTCTTTTTGAGAAAAGTCCCTGAACGAAAAACAATTTATATCTTCCAAATCATCAACATTTAGCCAAAACTGATAAAGGCAATATTATAGCCTATGACGATCTCTACCTACCACAAAAATTTCATGGCCTATTGTCGCACGGATTCGCCGGAATCGATGGTCAAAGGCTGAAAACTGATTTTGGATTTTGGGGAATTGTGATCAAACGAAGACGAATTGGGTGATGGAACCAAAGAGAAAATTTTAGAGGGGAGGTAGACGGACAAGTTTGTCTTTGGGTGCATGGCCTAATATGGCCTAAGGTCACCGGAATTTGATGATGAAAGTGGACGTTGGATTTTGGATGGCTGTGAACGGAAGTTGACCTGTGGTGGCCGCCACAGGCGTTTTCTGGCCAAGGGTTTTGAAGGAGGATTGTCGGCGGTGACAAGGCGAGATGATCGGTGGTGGTGCACGACCCTAAGTCGTCGTGGTGGCAGAGCAATCGACCTGGAAGAGGAATTGGGGAAAACCGTCGATTTCGATCGATGTTGATGAAATAGGGCCCGCCACTTTAGGCGTAGGGGCACCATGGACCAGGGAAGGTGCGGGAATGGTTGGCCGACGTCCAGGTAGGCCCAGATGGCGGCGCGACGTTGAACGTGTTTTGAAAGGGTAATTAGTTTTTTTAATTTAATTAATTATTTTAATTATCTAGTTAATGTTAAACGTTAATAACTTTTGCTTACGAACTCAAAATCGTGCGAAACTGGATCCATTGCGATCGTGGAGTCGAGAGCTTCACAACAAAACTATCTGGGTCCAATTTGGAGCTTGTTTGCATTGGGGGCAAATACAAAACCAAACTGTACCAAAATCGTTAATTAAATACTGACGGTGTGGAAACCAAAGGTGAGAACTCTCTCACTCAAATCATTTTACAATGTCATTATATCCAGGTTGCAGGTGGGTCTTAGTAGCTCCTGACACTACTTTTTGTACAAACCTTGGATGATTTGTGTGACAGGATTGTGTTGTGGAAAAATCGATTGTATTGTGGTATTATTTGATTGATTGATTGTTGTGTATGGTGCGAGCCAATATCAGAAGAGGGATAATGCTAGTCGTTATTCCGATTCTAATATCGCGCCTTATAATGCCGAATTTTTCTGAAACTGAAATATATAAATTATTTATATAAAATGTATATAAAATTTTCATAAAAAGAAATTGGAATAAATATTCATTTGCAAGTCGGACGGCTTGTTTATGTACACCTATTTATCTGATATTGATTGAGATGATAATTTTTACACATCGCCCAACTGCACAAATAATAATCAGTATTTGTTGTTTGAAAATCCCACACGGGTATTGGGATGATATTTGGCATACACTGATCCCAATATTTAGCTCTATGTAAATCGATGGGTTGACAGACTGTGATGAGCGTTATTTATTTATTTACATATTTTAATTCTTATGCAGTTGTAGAATGCACTCTAGATGATGTTTGAATGTGTAATGATTATTTATTATTATTGTTGAATACATGCGAAGTATGAAATTCATATAACTGAAATTATATGGTAAATGATTGAGTCGCATTCCAATTTAGAAATAACGAATATTTTAAAATAACGAATATTTTGAAATAATATTCAGTGAATAATCAAAATGTTATTTTGAAGTCCGATTTTGGATGGACACGAAAATATTGAAATATGATCCCGAGTTAAGTAGTAAACTCTATTTTAACCCATAAGGGTTTATCGATCGTTTTGATTCATTTTGTAATGAATATCGGAAAGAAATGATTTCAAAATCTATTTTTTTTGAAAATATTATCATTTTAATATTATAATGGTATAGAATATTCAATTTTGATTTAAAATTGAAAATGAAGTTGAAATCATTTTAAAATAAATTTATAAACGATTTATAAAATATGTTTTATATGGAAATCGATGATATATATATTATATATATAAAATGGCCTGAATTGAACGCGCCACGCAACGACCGCTCGCGAATTTCGACCATTAACTTCAAATTGATATTACGGGAGATCCGACTATTGGATTCTCCTAAAACCGGAACCATTGGGTTTGTATCAAAAAGATCTTTTCAATGATTATTAGAGATTTGAAATCTAACAGTTGGATTTGGAATTATGTCCAAACCATTTTTAGAAAAGGTCGCTATGAATGTAGTTCGGTGGTCGATATTGGAAACTGACTATAAGGGACATAATAAAATTATTAAAAATATGTAAAAATTGTGTAAAATCATAATGAATGATTTGGAAAGAGTTTGGGTGAAAAATTCCATATTTGAGAAGATAAAAGATATTTTTTATCAAAATGAACTAGTTATTAACTAGAATAATAATCCAATTATTTTTAGAATAATAAATTGGATTGAAAATGGGTTAAAATAATCAGAATTTTTCCAACGTATGAATTAGAATGTTTTGAATGGAAATAATCTTCGGAATATTTCAGTATTGGATTCCCTGATTATACGGATATCGTTGAGGAATTTGGAAGATATATATATCGTTATTCCCAATACGATATTTGTTGGTTTCAGAATTTGATATGGAATATAAGCCGATATAATTTCTATTTATAGCCTTGTATTTAATATCAAATTGGATTTTGGGTTTGTTGTGAATGATGTCTTTAATAACACTGTTCTTAAACCCCGATGAGGAAAGAATAAATCTTTTAATTAAGATTTAGAGAAATTTACCAATTAATTAATATTTAATTGGAATTGAATTGAAATGGGATTTTGGATATATCGTGAACGGTGTTTTAAATAACATTTTTTCTTTAACCCAATTAACAGTGAAGAGATGATTTGGAATTTATAAATCTTTTTATTAAGATTTAATGGAAAATTTCCAAAGTAAGGTTTTCCAATTTAATATTTTCCAATTTAATATATTAAATTGTAATTGAATGGAATTCGATTTGGTAATAATCGAGATGAGCTTCTATGAATGAAGACCATTACTATATATGGAATTTAAAAGGCTTTGCCGCTATTCCATCTATATTATTTGTCAGATACGGGAATTTATATCGATTATACACTATTATGATTTTCGTGTAAATTTCATTTTGATGGAAGATGATTTGGGTTTATCTGAAATGTGTTTTAAATGATATTGGTTCTTTAACCCAGTTAAAGACAAGATTAATTTCTTAAAATTGAATAATCATGAAATAATGATTTTTGATATTAAAACGAAGTTGGATTTTTAATGAATCTTTAATTAGATTGGAATGTGAATGGGATAATTAAATTTATCGAATTCATGAAATGATCGAGAATGGAATACCATCAATTTTACTCTAGGTGATTGTTAAATCTTTAACTAGATTTGAACGTGAAATGGTAATTAAATTTACCGATAACACGGTGGGTGTTAGATATGGAGTACTACCAGTTTTGCTCCATGGGATGAGTAGGTTGGGATTGGAAAGATAAAATAAATGATTACTTCGTAAGGCTCGATAATCCCGACTAGTTTGATAAACCTTAATTTGGTTTTAAATTGTGAAAAGAATATTTGAATAAAATAATATTCTGAATTGGAATGACGCGTATGATGTGTTTCTATAGCACTTGATTATAAGATACGTGAGTTATTCGGAAAGACCGGGTTTAACCTATTCTGAATAATTGATACGACGACTAAAAGTCGACGATGAAGACGGTGGTTTAAGATCAGAGATCTTCTCATCATTTGGATGTTACTAATGTCTTGATTGGGATGTACACCCAAGACAAGGGAATAAGTGGTGATCGTCCAGACGTACTTGGAGAACGATCGGATATGCGAGGGCCTCTCTCCTGTATTGGACATATGGGACGAGGAATAAGGTGCCTCCGGTTTTGTTCAGACCTACAACGGACTTGCAAATGGATAGTGTGTCCGACATTGTATTCCTTTATACTGTATTAGTTGATCTCTGCTAAATATATATCTGTTTGAATTTATTCACTTGCTTAACACCCTTCTCTGAGACGTACGAGCTTAGAGGTTATATATTGGTGGAAATCAGTGGTACGGTATGGATTGACAGTGTGGCATGCTGAGATGCAAATGATCAAGGCTTTTTTGAAAAGAAGAGTCTTGTGGTTGATGATCAAAGCACAACTTTAATTAGCATAGCTTTGTGTAGCGTTAATTCACGAGCCTCACTTCCCGATATGAACCAAAAATGGGATAGTGACTGCATGGAAATGGACATATGTTAGTTCTAGCTACGAGTAACGTCATGGTATGGAGCCCAGACTGTTTACTTATGTAGATGTTGCATATTATTTGATGGAAAGCAAGGTACCTTGGAATTCGGGCAGATTGAAAGGATCAGATATGATTTGAGTCCCTAGTGACTCTAAAGTGGTCGACATACTGACCCATTTTTGAGGTTCGATAGTACCGGCTAACATATACTTTATGTATTGCCAATCATCGACGGATGACTGACCATGAAGATCCAAGGGGTTCACTACGGGGATCCTGAGGCATTTGCTAGAATGTCGTGAAGTCGGTGAGGACGATCCCTTGCCTCGGTTCATAGATGGAAATCCAATTTCCAATATGTGATTTTACAGTTTTAGTTGTAAACCTATATGGCAACGTAATATAATGGTACCTACGCCGCCTATGATTGATACATTTATATTCGAAGTTGATTTCTTCACTTATTGTAGTAATAAAAGATGAAATTTCGCGTATCAAGCATATTTGGCTATTATAAGGGAAAACTCGATCCTCGACTACATTCATTTTGTGATGAGACCTGAGTTTTGTAATAGCTTCATTTTTCTGTTAGCATTGCGTTGTTTGTTTTATGTACTGGTATTCATGGGGGATAAACCCGTTCCTTGTTATACAGCGTGGTCCCGTGATTTACCTAACTTTAAAATAAAAAGCTAATAACTGTTTTAGTTCTCACACCAATCCCATGGCTGACTCAGAGTTTATTGTTTTAACCTAAACTCTGGGTGCCCATATTTTCCACACGGACAACTAGTAGTTTTTGTTTTTTCGTAGATATTTCTCTTCCCAAGATCCTGGATTACAGCTGGAGCTATATTCGGAAAGCTTTGTATCTGTATATTTCATTCAGTTGTGGTAGTTGATGTTTTCCGCTGCACATTATATTTATGTATATATTTTTCCGTTGTTTTGTAATTTAAATCTCTGATATTTTTCTGCTGTATATTATTTGAACTCTGGTATATTCTTGTACTCTGATGTAATTGTTGTAATAGAAATGAAATGTTCTATTGTTTGTGTGCTGATGAGTCGTGTTCTCAAAGCAATCCGGGCTTTCCCGTAAGGGGAAGTTTGGGTCGTTTCAGTTGGCATCAGAGCTTTGGTTTACAGAGCTCGAGAACAATGCATATTAGAATCAAACGAAAGAATTCATTAGAGATAGGATTAGTAACATCTTATAAGAATAACTCGTTAGAGATAGGGTTAGTAATACCTTAGAATGAGTTAGAAGAGTGCTATTTATTAAAAAAATGATGAATTTTAGTATGCAAGTTATATCTCATTATACATATTTGAGTATTTTATTCTAAATTTATGTGTACTATCGAGTGTAAGAATATTTTTAATATACATCTGATCCATGTGTATTCGAAGTCTCAAATATACTGGGTAGATATAGGATCACACTCTACTCGCCCGGAGATGATTCTGATGATGATCGTGGCATCATCGGTATTTATGTTCGAGTTTCGAAAGTGGGATATATATATATATAGTTCCAATTGACTGGTATGAGAATCAAACTTAGTTAGAATTTATTATTTGTGATTTGACACTAAAAATATGATTTTTGAGTATATATAAAGTTATATATTTGAAAAGTTAACCAATTAATTAATTGATGATTGTGTTGTATGATTATTAGTCAACTAATTAAAATATTGGAATAAACAAACTAATAAGAGAATGAAAGGTAAAATTAGCCAAATCGAATCAAATATTGAACTGAACTGAAATTGATTGGAATTGCATACATATACATGTATATATTGAACAAGTCATAGCATGGAAACCGCTTGGCTTTCTCTTTTTCTTTTGGATTGATGAGGGCCCTATGAGGCAAGTTGTGGTTTTACCGATCAACCTGTATAGAGGAGATTATGGCGAAAATTTTCAAAAATTTAACGTTTTAGCCAATTTTTTGAGAAATTAGAAAGTTCTTAGAAACTGAAAATGTAACGACCCGTATTTTTGGTCGGTTTATTTTAAATATTTAGTATCATTTAAATATTGAATTAATAATATAAGAGAATTTTTATATTGAATTATCGATTTATAATCAATATACGATTTATTTTGAATACATACAATTATCGAAATACGAGAACTAAAATAATTCAATTCGAAGATAAAACTGAATCGAAATGGTTCAGATGATCAATATATATATATATATTCTATTTGAATAAAAACGACGTTAATAGTAATTTATTGATGAAGAATTTAGTTGTTTTTGAATTTAAATTATATTATATTAATTTATTATGGTTATTATATTTACGTTCAAATTAAATATAAATTATATTCAGTTAGTTCAGAATAGTGTTACACTGTTGAAACAACAGTGGTTACGTTAAAATAGCGGTTCAAATTATTGAACCCCGAATTTTTATTATTTTAAATATAACTAGATAAGCACTACATCAAATCAAGTAAATTAACCTACCTCAGATAAATCCTACCCAATAAAACACCTACCTTCGTTTCCTTAACGATGAAGTTTCTCCCTCTATAAAATCACGATGAACCTCCCTTAATCTCTCTGCTATTTTTCTGCGTTCATAAGTAAATTAAAAATCAAATTAAACCGCTCCTCTCCTAAATTTGAGAAACCGAAATTCCCTTCCTTTTCACTCGAAAAGTTTTAAATAAACCAAATCAAACCCGTTCATTTGCTCTTCGATTTAGAAGGGATGCGAGGGTGCGAGGTTCTGAAGCAAATCGAAAACAGTGAGTCTAGATTGGAAGCCGCGGAACCCTGAAGCTCGAACGAGTACTGGTGCCATCGCGTTGCAAGGAAAAGGGGTGCAACGTAGTTTGCGAAGGGGATTCCAACCCTTTTTCTGGTGCGCGATTGGATGAGTAAGGGAGTGGCGATTTTGGAAGAGTTTTGGGGGTATGCGGTGTTACTGTCAGTGGTGAAGTGGGATTTGCGAGAAGATCTGGGAGGTGGAGCGATAGTAAAGCTGCAACAAGGAGGAGGTCGGTCTTGAAATTGGTTTCGAGTTAGAGTTCACGTTCCGGGCCTTTGTTGGCGATCCGGGCTACTGGAAGTGACGATCTGGAGTTGATGGTTGAAGTCTGAATGGTGTGAGGAGTTCAGACCATAGTTGTGGAGAGTGTTGGCAAAATTGCTGTTCGCTGGAGATGATTTGGTTTGTGCGAGTTCCAGATGATGTTAAGGGTACTGGAGTAGTGCTGTTGGGTTCAGTTCGGCAGTTTAATGGATGGAGTTGATGCAATGCAGTGGTGGGGATGATGAACATATATGCTGGAGCGTATGTGAGGTATTCGATGATATGCCACAAAAGAAATGGGGTCATTTTAGGCTGACCGCAGTGGGTGAAGACAACAATTTTTAAGTGTTCGTCGATGGATCAATTTATTTACAAGGCGACAAGGTATACGTTATTTTTAAAAATTTGACTTCATAGAATAGTTTATTTATCCATTGTAGTGTCAAAATTTAAATAAATAATCGTTTGATCATTTAATTAAAATAAATAATGGTAGGTACAAAGCTAATTTATTCAAGGCAATGCATATCAAAGATGATTTGTAAATTAAGGAAGAAAGAGTTTGGAATTTAGGTATATTATTTTATGTTAATTAAATAAAAGTCGGATTATGTTAAGTGGAGAGAAAATAAATATATGTAGTCAATATATGTTGCACATTTATAAATACTACATTTAATTTATACAAGGTGCAAAATGTGAACGCAAGTCGGGTTGGAATCGTAGCAGGAAAATGGGTTTGGATTTTCCCAGAGTCAGATGGAATTTAAATCATACATCTTCGATTCATTCCGGCAATTAAATATCACGGTGAGTAAATCTCACTCACCTTTTATTTAGAATTATTTTTATTCGTTAAAAATAATTGTTTGATGCCTGTTTGAATGCTTTCTTGTTGTTTTAAATATATTAGTTATTTAGGGTTGACTATTATATATATATTGGGTTGATGATTGGTTGGATTCCCGCTGTCTCATTAGCGGATGCCCGCAGTATCATTAGCGGATGACACTACGCCCACATATATAAGTGGATCCCCTTTTATACCGCGATATCCTGCCTCGAAGCAGGATGGGTAATCTATGTTGACTAACATCTGTGGATGCAGGAAAACAGGTTGGAGGAATCCAATTGGATTCCTCAAAAATATATATTATCTGTTTGTTTATTTGTTTGCATATATACTGTCATATATGATATGTTAGAAAACCAAAAATAAAAAATTGATTGTTTGGTGTTTAAATATCACTGGGCCTAAGTGTTGATATTCGAAAATATCGAAAAAGGGAATTTCTAGAGTTAAAAAGGGAAATTCTATTTTTCTAAAATAGAATTTGAAATTTGAATAGAATAAAAATATTAGCTTGTTTAAAAGAATAACAACAAGTAGTTCTTTTATAACCGAAGTTTATAACCGAAGTGGAAAGAATTATCATTGGATAATTCAGAAATAAAAATACAAGTGTGAAATTGAAAAGGGAAATCTATTTTCCAAAAGTAGAAATATCGATTTCAAAAGAAATCGAGACTTGTTAAAGAATGAATATAGAATTTGAATTCAAAAGGAATTCAAATAGAATTTGAATTCAAAGGAATTGAAATAGAATTTGAATTCAAAGGAACTCAAATAGAATTTGAATTCAAAGGAATTCAAATGGATTTGAATAAAGAAAGTTCAAATGAAATTTAAAATATAGAGATTTGAAAATAGAATTCAAATGGAGTTTAACTATAGGATTTGAATAATAGAATCCAAATGGAGTTTAAATATAGAAATTGAATAAGAGGAATTTAAAAAGAATTTGAATAAGAGGAATTTAAATGGAATTTGAATAGATAATTCAAATGGAATTTAAAATATGGAATTTGAATATAGGATTTAAATAGAAAATTCAAAGGGAATTTGAATATAGAAATTCAAATGGAGTTTGAATATTTGAAATTCAAAGGAAATTCAAATATAGAATTTGAACATAAAAATTCAAATGGGATTTGAATAAAGGAAATTCGAATATAGAAATTCAAATAGAGTTTGAAAAATAGAAACGAAATTTGAGTATAGAATTTCAAATAGAAGTGAAATAGATCGGAAATACTATGTTGAATTAGGAAAAATTGATCTGATATATATTAAAATATATTAGAATGGAGTTAAATTTATTATAAACGAAGTTTAAACATTTATATTTATAAATATAATTAAAACGAACTCGCCGCAGCGCTGTAGTTCGTAAATTGGCGATTCGAACTTCAATTGAGTATACAGAACTCAATTGAAGTCGGAATTCTTTGAAACAAGAAACGTCAGGACCGATTTGATAATAGTTTTCTAATGAAGGAGAAAAATCTAGATTTCGTCGAATAGATTTTGAGTTATGTCAAAATCAAATTTTCAGAAAAACAACGCCATAACCATTTAAAAACCATAACGATTTATTTAATTTCATAAAAGGGTTTTAAGAAAAAATCCAAATTTCTATTTAGAAAATGTCAGATTTGAGTTGTAAATTATATGCGAACTCATGTGGAGTAATGAATTGATTTTCGAAATAGAAATCAGATTTTTGATTTATTGAATAAAATTAACTAATTTGAGTAGTAATTAGTTAATGAGATTTTTAATTAATATTAGGCTTTGAATAAGTGAATTCGATTTGAAAATTTTTATTCGAAATAGAAAAGAAAACTAGAATTGAAATTAAAAAATTCAATTTGGTTATGAGCATGTTAATTTTTTGTTTGAATTTTTGTTTGAACATGATATGTTCAAACAAAGAAGTGAAATAGGCAAAATAGCTAATTAAACAATAAATGAGCGAACTGAATTCAAACGATTGGATTGAGTGGAATTGAATTGAAAACAGGTGAGCATGTGTTAAACAGGTATGGGATGAATTATATGAAGATTTTAATTTATGTGCCCGACAAAAAGGTACATCTTTAAATTCATATATGGGATTTTATGCGCCCTATCGGCAAGCCGCTTGGCCTTTTCTTTTTCTTTTGGATTGGTGAGGGCCATGGGAGGCTATCTGAAATATCCCGATGCTCCCGGTACAAGGGAGGTTATGGCGAATTTTTCCGGGAATTTAAGGAGTTAGAATATTTTTAAGAAAATCTAATAGTTAGAAATCAATGTATCGATATATATAGAATTCGATAAGTAAATGAATTTAGAAATAGAATATTATAAACAAAAAGGAAATCTATAAATTAGAATTGATAAAAATAAAAAGGGAAGTATATACGTGTTTAGAAATGGATAATTGGTTTTTATGGTGTTGATTTTTCGAGAGTAATGGTCTTGTCTGTTTTGAAGTTGAGGATGTTTTCAGTCAAGGTCTGAGAGGTAATTTTACCCCAACTTGATTGATTTCATTTTTAATTGATAAATAGCAGGATCCAACCTCGAAGAGAAGTGTTTGAAAAAGAGTTAGTTGAATAAAATATTTTGGGTTGTTGTAACGATATTTTATACAGCATTCGTTTTAACCCAAATGGTGGAATTCTGGAAATATAAAAGTAAATATTTCCCGAGTACAATTAAAGTAGTCGGGAAAGGGATAAGTGATTGAAATTGTTTCAAATAAAATAGAATATATTTTCTAAGTACAGAAAATAAAAGAAGGCGAGATGTAGAAATGTTCTCCAAATAGTGTAAGAGGCCAAGATGATTGTTGAAATATTTGGTTAACAAATATTGATAAGGAAATGGAATAATGATTTAATTAATGAAATATCAATTAAATGGCCCAGTGGTTTGTTTGATGTTATGGATGAATGGATGTTTGTTTATTTTTCTTCGATAGTTAAATAACCGACTATCGAAGTGTTTGCCAATATTGTTGTCAATATGGAGAGACCGGTTGGATTATTATCCGTGAACCACTCTGTATTGGCAGTAGCGTTGCGAATCAGATTATATGAAGATAATCGAAGACGGAGTGAAGTGCAAGGGCTTTTTCTATTAATAGAAATTGTTTCTTCGGTTTCGTTCAGTCCCAGAACGAACGTATATGGACGAATGTCTGACAAAGTATTTCCAATAATCGCATGAGTTGGTCTGTATAAATATATATGGTTGCAACAGATTTATTCCCTTAGCATAACATCCAAAATATTTGTGCAAATCAATTAGTGATTAACGGATCTGACAATGTGACATTCAAAGTGATTGTGCTATCAATGAATAGAGAGTAATCGTAGCCTCAGGCCTCAACAACTGGGAAATGACAAAAATCGGGCAGGCAACATGGCTATGTGGGTCGCTCCCATTAGGATGTATAATCACCTATCTAGAGATTCATTTAATTCCTTATTCTGTTCGATGCTGTCCCATTCGGGAAACGGTTGATGATCCCAACCGTTGGTGATATACATTCGATACACTCAAGCGAAATGAGTGGTCGGTCATGTGTGGGCCGGGTTGCAAGATGTTCTTGTTGAACCCAGTGTATTCCTCTCTAGAGATACACTATCGGAAGGTGGTTCTACCTTGTCATGTTGGAAATCCAATCTCCAATAAGCGCCCTGCGGTTTTTGATTTTATACTATGTATGTGGAGCGTGAGATGCAAGCGTTCCGCTAGATTCTATTTATTTGATTTAGGCACTATTATAATATCACTGGATTTGATATCAAAGATATTTTGGGTTATATAAGGTAAAAACCTTCCATGTTTATGTGTGGGCTGGTCTTGCTATTATCTTTCCTTTCGAAAGGATTTGAAAGTTAAACAAATGGTTGGAGTTTACTCACACCAGTCCCACGACTGACCCAGAGTTTATTTTGTTTTTGTTTTCCCTAAACTCTTGGGTTCCCAAATTTGTACGGGCAGTCAAGTAGTCGGGATTTTTCAGATTCACTTGGCAGAGCTGGAAGCAGGACGCTTCACCAGTTAGCTATAGACTATCATATATTCCGCTGTGAACCATGTTTGTATCTGGAGATAGGTGTTTATAACTGTTCCAGGAATAACTGTTGTGCTCTGATGATGGTATGTATATAAATTACTGATTTGTATTTCAAAAGTTATGTTATATAATATATTTTATTCGTTCCGCTGTGAGTTTGTGATCTTCGTTTTCTTCTATTCTAATATTTCTTTCTTTCTATTTCTCATCCTCTAACTTCTTTCTAATAATGATTCATATTTCTGTGCAATCTGGGTTGGACGTGTGGTGTTATTAGTCAACTCAGATAGTACGGATTTGCGGGCCATTACAGAAAAGTTGAAAGACTTGAGTCAAGCGAAGGTGGAGTTGATTAAGTAAAAAACCTTCAGCTTCGTTCCTTTTCGAGGACGAAAAGATTTTAAGTGGAGGAGATTGTAACAACCCCGAATTTCTGAACCAATTTAAATTTTTTGTTTTAGCTATTTTAATGTATTTTGAATATTTAAAATGGTTTATTTTAAATAATAACGACTAAAAATTTATTTTAAATCGAAGTTAGAATGTATAAATTTATTTTAATTATAAAATGAGCCTGAAATGGAGCGGTAGTTTGAAAATTCGATTTTAAATTTCAATTGAATGTATAGAATTCAATATAAATCGGATTTCAGTAAAACAAAAAATGTTAGAATCTGTTTAACTATATCTTTCTAACGAATGTATGAAACTGAGATTTCACTTTGTAAATTGACAGTTATGTCCAGTTTAAAATTTAAAATAGTCGCTATGGAATTTATATATATTTTATATAATATATACCCCTTAAAAATAGCCATTTTGCAAATGACCTCCATTTTCGACGAAACCACTTTTGTTGGATCCGGAATATCAAATTATTGCCAGATTCCAATTTTCATAATTTTTGGAACTAATATGTGAGCGTAGTAAATTTAAACATGTTTTTAATTTCAGTTTAAATTTAATCGACCAGTTAAAAAGGCCCTTTTTCAAATGGCCTCCAAATTCAATGAAATTAGTTTTGTTGAAACCGTATTTGAAAAACATAGCGAGAATTCCAAACTTCATTATTTTTGGAGCTAGTATGTGGCCGTGCACAACAAATTGTGAATCGATCAGCCATATAAGCCAAAAGCAGAGCTTTTTGAGCAAACAGACTCGGAATTCGACGAAGCTAGTTTTGTTAGGACCGTATCGTCAAGACATAGCAGCATGTCAATTTTCATCGCCAACGGATTTCGTGTGTGGCCGCGGCATTGATAAAGGGCGATTGGAGATAGCGCTAACTAAAGAAATAATAAAAAAATAAAACCCTCTCCTATATAATATATTTTCCTCTTCCCAAACCCTCATTTCTCCCTCTTTTTGGGAAAGTGGCAGCAACCCCTCCCTCTCTCCAAGTCTTTTTGCAGAAAAGTCCTCGAACGAAAATCAATTAATATCTTCCAATCCTTCGACATTTACCAAAACTCAGAAAGGAAATATTGTAGCCTATGATGATCTCTACCAACCACAAAAATTTCATGGCATATCATCCCATGGATTCGCCAGAATCGATGGTCAATGTATGAAAACTGATTTCAGATTTTGGGGAACTGTGATCAAACAAAGACAAATTGGGTGATGGAACCAAAGAGAAAATTTTAGAGGGGAGGTAGATGGATAAGTTTGTCTTTGGGTGCATGGCCTAATATGGTCTGAGGTTGCCGGAATTTGATGATGAACGTGGACGTTGGATTTTGGATAGCTGTGAACGGAAGTTGACCTGTGGCGGCCGCTGCAAGCGTTTTCTGGTCAGGGGTCTGAAGGAGGATTGTTGGCAGTGGCAAGGCGAGGTGATCAGTGGTGGTGCTTGACGCCAAGTCATCGTGGTGGCGGAGCAATCGGCCTGGAAGCGAAATTGGGGAGAACCATCTATTACGATCGACGTTGGCGAACTATGGCCCGCCACTTCAGGCGTAGGGGCGCCGTGTACCAGGGATGGTGCGGCGATGGTTGGCCGACGTCCAGGTGGGCCCAGGTGGCGGCGCCGAGTTGAGGAGGAAGTGAACGATGTTGAACGTTTTTTGAAAGGGTAATTAGTCTTTTTTTAATTTAATTAATTATTTTAATTATCTAGTCATTGTTTAAATGTTAATAACTTTTGCTTACAAACTCAGAGTCATGCGAAACTGGATCCGTTACGATCGTGGAGTCGAGAGCTTCACAACAAAACTAAATGGGTCCAATTTGGAGCTTGTTTGAATTTGGGGGTAAATACAAACTCAAACGGTACCAAAACTGTCAATTAAAGACCGACGGAGTGGAAACCAAAGGTGAGAACTCTCTCACTCAAATCATTTTTGTTATGTCATTATATCCTAGGTTGCAAATGGGGCTTAGTAGCTCCTGACATACTTTTTGTACAAACCTTGGATGATTTGTGTGATATTATTGTGTTGTGCAAAAATTGATTGTATTATGGTATTATCAGATTGATTGATTGTTGTGTATGGCGCGAGCCAGTATCAGGGAAGGGATAATGCTAGACATTGTTCTGGTTCTAATATCACGCCGTTATAATGCCGAATTTTTCTGAAACTGAAATATATAAATTATTTATATAAAATGTATATAATTTTTCATAAAAAGAAATTGGAATAAATATTCATTTACAAGTCGGACGGCTTATTTATATACACCTATTTATCTGATATTGATTTGGACGATAAATTTTACACATCGCCCAACTGCACAAATAATAATCAGTATTTGTTGTTTGAAAACCCCACACGGGTATTGGGATGATATATGACATACACTAATCCAAATATTTAGTTGTATGTCAATCGATGGGTTGACAGATTGTGATGAGCGTTACTTATTTTATTTATTTATTTTAATGCTTATGCAGTTGTAGAATGCACTCTAGATGATGTTTGAATGTGTAATGATTATTTATCATTATTGTTGAATACATGCGATGTATGAAATCCATATAACTGAAATTATATGGTAATTGATTGAGTCGCATTCCGATTCAGAAATAAAGAATATTTTATAATAAAGAATATTTAAAATAACGTATATTTTAAAATAATATTCAGTGAATAATCAAAATGTGATTTTGAAGTCCGATTTTGGATGGACATAAAAATATTGAAACGTGAAGCCGAGTTAAGTAGTAAACGCTATTTTAACCTGCACAGGTTTATCGATCGATTTTATTCATTTTATAATGGATATCGAAAAGAAGTGATTTCAAAATCTAATATTTTGAAAATATTATCATTTTAATATTATAATGATATAGAATATTCAATTTTGATTTAAAATTGAAAATGAAGTTGAATTGTTTTAAAATGAATTTATAATCGATTTATAAAATATGTTTTATTTGGAAATCGATGACATATATATATATATATATATATATATATATATATATATATATATATATAATGGCCTGAATAGAACGTGCCGCGAAGCAACCGTTTGCGAATTTCGACCATTAACTTCATATTGATGTTACGGGAGATCCGACCGTCAGATTCCTCTAGAACCCGAACCGTTGGGTTCGTATTGGAAAGGGCTTTCCAACGATTATAAGAGATTTGAAATCTAATAGTTGGATTTGGAATTATGTCAAAATCAATTTCAGAAAAGGTCGCTATGAATGCAGTTCGTTGGTCGATATTGGAAACCGACTGTAAGGGTCTTAATAAAATTATTAAAAATATGGAAAAATTGTGTACAATCATAATAAATGATTTGGAAAGAGTTTGGGTGAAAAATTCCATATTTGAAAAGAAAAAAGATATTTGTATCAAAATGAACTAGTTATTAACTAGAATAATAATCCAATTATTTTTAGAAATAATAAATTCGATTGAAAATGGGTTAAAATAAAAAAAATTCCAATGTATGAATTGGAATGGTTTTAAATGGAAATATTCTTCGGAATATTTTGGTATTGGATTCTGTGATTATATGGATATTGTTGAGGAATTTGGAAGATATATATATATATATATATCGTTATTCCCAATACGATATTTGTTGGTTTCAGAATTTGATACGGAATATAAGCCGATATAATTTCTATTTCGAGCCTTGTATTTAATATCGAATTGGATTTTGGGTTTGTTGTGAATGGTGTCTTTAATAACACTGTTCTTAAACCCCGGTGAGGAAAGAATAAATCTTTTATATAAGATATAGAGAAATTTACCAATTAATTAATATTTAATTGGAATTGAATTGAAATGAGATTTTGGATTTATTGTGAATGGTGTTTTAAATAACATTTGTTCTTTAATCCAATTAATAGTGAATAGATGATTTGGAATTTATAAATCTTTTCATTAATATTTAATGGAAATTTTCCAAAGTAAGTTTTTCCAATTTAATATATTAAATTGGAATTGAATGGAATTAGATTTGGTAGTAATCGAGATGATCTTCTATGAATGAAGTCGTTACTGTATATGGAATTTAAAAGGCTTTACCGCTATTCCATTTATAATATTAGTCAGATACGGGAATTTATAACGATTATACACTATTATGATTTCCGTGTAGATTCCATTTTGATGGAAGATGATTTGGGTTTATCATGAACTGTGTTTTAAATGACATTGGTTCTTTAATCCAGTTAAAGACAAGATTAATTTCTTAAAATTGAATAATCATGAAATAATGATTTTTGATATTAAAACCAAGTTGGAGTTTTAATGAATCTTTAATTAGATGGAATGTGAATGAGATAATTAAATTTATCGAATTCATGAAATGGTCGAGAATGGAGTACCACCAGAATGTGTCTGACATTGTATTCCTTTATACTATATCGTTGATCTCTGCTAAATATATATCTGTTCGGTGGCGGAGAATTATTCTCTTGCTTAACACCCTTCTCTGAGACGTACGAGCTTAGAGGTTATATATTGGTGGAAATTAGTGGTACGGTATGGATTGACAGTGGGGCATGTTGAGATGCAAATGATCAAGGCTTTTGTTGTAAAGCAGAGTCTTGTGGTTGATGATCAAAGAACAGCTTTAATTAGCATAGCTTTGTGTAGCGTTAATTCACGAGCCTCACACCTCGGTATGAACCAAAAACGAGATAGTGACTGCATGGAAATGGACATATGTTAGTTCTAGCTACGAGTAATATCATGGTATTGAGCCCAAACTGTTTACTTATGTGGATGTTGCATATTATTTGATGGAAAGCGAGGTACCTCGGAATTTGGGTCGATTGAAAGGCTCGGATATGATTTGAGTCCCTAGTGGCTCTAGAGTGGTCGACTACTGACCCATTTCGGAGGTTCGATAGAACCCGTTAACATATAGTTTATGGTATTGCCAATCATCGACGGATAACCGGCCATGAAGATCCAGGAGGTTCACTGCGGGGGATCCTGAGGCATTGCTAGAATGTGTAACACCCCGAATTTTTGAATAATCAAATTAACTAAATTAAAGAATAATTAATCTCAGATGTGAGAATTAAGGGAAACGGGTTGCGCCATTGTGTTCGTCTCAGAATTATGGTTGAGATAGAGTCCGAGTTTGCGTAAAACGGATACCGGATGAAGGAGATATGAACGAACGAAGTTAGGCGGAAGAATCAGATTTTTTTTTATATATTTGCACTGGCGCACTTGGGGAAGTGCGCCAGTGCAAAAGTGGCACTGGCGCACCTGCCAAGTGCGCCCAGGCCGAGCAGAAAGCCTACACAGCTTTCTGGTGCAATCTGATACATAGTGTGACTCATTGCTGAGTCCTTTCTGACTCCTTGCTGAGTCATTAGGGATGAGGTGTCACCCTATCCTGAATAAGTGGTTTTGATTAACCCTAAGATCATCCGACGACTACAATTAAATTAAAATTCTATATAAACAAGGGTAGACTCAAACCCTAAAATCAAATAAAAATCTGAATCATGGTCGTCATGCTGTCATCTTGTAACCTAGAGTAGCCGCCACCAACTAGAAGGAAATCAAAGCTAATCAATTCAGTTCCATTCAAATCTAATCTAAACAATAACGAATCTACTACAAAGGCGAGCTAAATCAATTTCAAAACTCAGATTTTAGAACGCAAGACCTTCTTTTTGTGAGTTCGAATTCTTTAATAAGATAATTAACAATTTAATTGGATTGAGCTATGATTTTGATTATATGGTTATGTTGTGTATCATTGACCGTATGTTATTATCTATGTTGTAAATTCTATGATGTTATTATCTATGTTGTAAAGCTATGAATTTATCATCTATGTTGTAAATCTATGTTAATTGTTGGCTTATGTACAATCAATTCATAATGATGTTTCATATGCTAGTTTGGTTATGTTGTTGGAACTAATTCATATGTTAAATCATATGTATGTATGCAAGTTTAGATGTTAATTTAGATATGAATCATATGCAAGTTAGTGAGAATCATATACAACCTTACATGTTTCATGACATCTATTTTATGTGTAAATTGGATCTAAAATTAGATCTATGACATCCATAGTTTATGCAAGTTTGTGACTATTGCCTATGCAAGTTTACACCTTATGATTAGATCTATGACATCCATAATTTATGTAAGTTTGTGACTATTGCCTATGCAAGTTTACACCTTATGATTAGATCTATGACATCCATAGCTTATGCAAGTTTGTAACTTTGGCCTATGCAAGTTTTTGGATGAAAAACCTTATTCACACATGCAAGTTCACCCCTTATGTTTAGAGCTAGTTTTTATTCTATGCATGTTGTGATGTTTTCCCTTTATTCCATAATTTAGACTATTCGAGTCTAACGTATATTTTACGTTAAACGAACGAACGTACAACATAGGGCAATGGGATAATATTAAAAGATTTAATATTGAGAATTGGCATAAATGCCTTAAATGTGATGTTAATTGGTATAATTTTACATACCATAAATAGATGGACATAATTGAGGCAATTATGGACATAGTTAAAATTGTAATTGATTGACAATTTGAATAGGGAAATTAATTCAAATTGGGGGTAATTAATTATGTGTAATTAATCGCCTAAGACACGAGGTTAGACTCTTTTGTGGTGTAAGACTGCCCGGACCCGCCCGACAAATCCAGCTGCCACAAATGCCAGTCTAATGTGGGAGGTCTTAGGCATAAATTAAATGCGTAACAGCTGTAAAGACACGAGGTTAGGCTCGTTTGTGGTGTAAGACTGCCCGGACCCGCCCGACAAATCCAGCTGCCACAAATGCCAGTCTAGTGTGGGAGGTATTTACAAGGTTACGATCTTAATGAATTAAGAAACACTTAACCAGATAAACATGTAGTGGGACATGAGGAGGTTAAGTGGGTGCCTTGGGTGGCATGTGGAATTTAGTGGGTGCCTTAGGTGACATTTGAAATACGATTAGATGCACTTGAAACATGTAAAAAAAACATGATTAAGAATGGGGTTAAGTGGGGAAAAACCGTAGAGGGGACCAAGCATAGGTGGAAAGCTTGTGTCATGCATGGGGCCCTTTTCAAACCAGTAACCCATTAAGTATTTTGTGGGCTCGACCCAAGTCGATGACGGGACACGCGTACTGGATTTGATTGTAAGAGGTCAAAACAGGTCAGCGGTGGCAATGCAAGTCCAACGGGTTCATATGCATGTGTGGGCCCGGGCTGGTAGGTAAGACGTTATTGCATCGTGTAGATATAAGCCGTGCATTTTTGGTTGTATCGGGTTGGCACTTTGGGGAGTGATACACCCCACTGTGGGGACAACACATGCATCTACGAGCTAGGGAGCCGATCGAATGAGGGTAGTGGGTACACCTAGTGGAGATAGGGGCAGACGACACCTATGAAGGTAGCTAGGGGTACACTAAACTACCATTATCATTATTAAGTTCCGTAGGCGGGATCAACCTTTAGGGTGACTACTGGTGGTGCAGTGTAGTAATTATTTTATAGTGATTAGGGGCGCCTTTAACGTTATCTTGGATCATCTTATCTCCTCGTTTTGTTCTGTCATACCCAATTGTTCACAGTCATTTCCTTATTTTCCAGCTTATGCCTTAGCCTAGTTATTTTGATAATTATATTGTTAAAGTTATCGCACTCGCCAGACTTTATGTCTGACCCCCGTTTTCTTTCCACCTCTTTTCTTCCTTCCCCCCCTCAGGTTTGCCAGGAGGGAATACTACAGCTTAGTGCCGATTTCTTTCAGTTGCTTGAAGATAGTAGATGTATCGCTTGGGACTCTCTCATCTTTATGGCTTTGCTTATGCTCAGTGGGGATTTATGCATTTATGTTATTTAAGTATTTGCTTCTTTATGTACTTTGAAGTTCTTAAAGAATACTGATCCTGTTGTAATGGTTTTGGAAACTACTTATGTAAACTCCTTTTGAGTTACGATGAAATAAATAAGTTTTATCTTCCGCTGTGTTGTTTTATTTATTTATTCTTGTAATTTATCTGTTCTATACAAACAATAACGCTTCATGGAATTGATGCATTCCCTTTGTGAGTGACATTAATGGACGTGGGGTGTTACACGTGGCATCAGAGTTATGGTTACAAAAACAGATAAAAAGTTTTGAAAAGTTTTTTCTAAAGTATTATTTTCCTAGAAAGTATTTTTAAAAACTCGTTTTAAAGAAGCTATTTTCAAGGAAAGTTTACTTAAAAGAGCATAATCCCCGCAAGCCATACATCTCTCTTTTGCTTCCCTTGTTTTAAAACTCTTTCTTTTTCTTTTCAGCATGTCTGGAGCATCTGAGATAGCAGAGGGTGTTCATGTACCCAGTTGGTTTCGTCAATATCTCGATGCTAGGACCGCTGCCGCGGGACCAGCCAACGTTCCTCCTCCTCCCCCCCAGCTCCAGCCATTCCTCCGTTCATTAAAGCTAGAAATTGGTTGAAAGAAGTGGAGGATCTGTTTGGCATCATCGATTTGGACTATTGTAAGAAGGTCCAATTGGTTGCTTGGTTGATGAAGGACGAAGCTTCGTTCTGGTGGGAAGTCACTAATGGAGAGCGTCCAGTTGATACATGGCCGGATTTCAGGCGTAGGTTTGAGGCAAAGTTTCTCTTACGGGCTGAAGAGAATTTATATATGGAAAGATTTTTGGCGTTAAAGCAACAGAATCTGTCAGTAAAAGAATACGTCAACAAGTTCAATCAGTTGGAGAGATTTTGCTTGGACTTGATGAATACACCCGAAAAGAAGGCCCTGAGATTTGTTAAGGGTTTGAACGAGCCACTACATGGGTTAGCTATGACCCACATCCCTATGGGGGCCACCTTTGAGAGGCTAGTTGATATGGCGCTTATGCATGAAGAGGAGAAGGAAGCCAATGCTAATAAGGCACCCGAGAAGAAAGGGGATCAAAAGAAACTGCAGCAACAACAACAAAACAAGAAAGGCGAGAAGAACAATAATGGCAAAGGAAATAAGAAGTGCTTTAATTGTGGGACACTAGGCCATCTAAGTAAAGACTGTAGGAAAAAGAAGAAGACTAGTTGTTTCCACTGTGGAGAGGCAGGTCATCTAGTTAAGGACTGCCCAAGGAAACCGGGACAAGGGCAAAGAACTTCTGAAGGGCAGCTTCAGGCTCTCGTGGCACCAGGGCAGGCAAGGGAGCAGGTCCAGGCTCTCGCGGTCCCACCGCTGCAAGAACGAGGATGAAACATTTCTGTTGAGAGTTTAGTTTTTCTATTTGATCATCCTGTCCGTACCTTATTCGATTCTGGCGCATCGCATTCGTTTATCTCTACATCATTAGTTGAAACACTGCACTTGGATACTAGTCTTGTTGTGGATCCCATTGTAGTCTCAAATCCTATTGGTGGGTCGGCTCATTTATCTATGGTTTGTAGGGATTTGAGATTTTCTATCTTAGGCATTGGTTTTGAATGTAATGCTTTTGTGCTTGGTTTCATGGGCTATGGGTTGATTCTAGGGATGGATTGGCTAGCCCGATATGGCGCCATCCTAGATTGTGAACGAAGGGTAGTAAAATTGTTGACTCCTAGTGGAAAGACCCTTGTCATTTCTTGTGACCCTAGAGGACCGGTGATGCTTAGTTATCTTGAGTCACTTGACGCATCCAATGATGATTTACATTCTGTTCGTATAGTCCGTGAATATGTCGATGTCTTCGATGAGGTGAGGGGTCTGCCCCCAAAACGTGAGATAGACTTTCGTATTTATCTTGTAGACAATGCACAACCAGTATCTCTGCCAGTACGCCACATGGCTCCTCATGAGAGGAGGGATCTCAATAAGCAAGTAGGGGAGTTGCTTGAGAAGGGGTTCATAAGACGTAGTATATCGGAGTGGGGTGCTCCAGTAGTACTTGCCACGAAGGCGGATGGGTCCCTTAGACTTTGTGTGGACTATAGAGAACTTAATAAACTTACTAAGAAGAATAGGCACCCACTGCCGAGGATTGACGATCTCTTCGATTAGTTAGTTGGCGCCCCAATGTTTTCGCAGTTGGACTTAGCCACTGGTTTCCATCAGTTGAGAGTGGCTAAAGATAGCATAGACAAGACTGCCTTTAGGACTCCGGACGGTTTCTATGAATGGCCTGTAATGCCCTTCGGTTTGACAAACGCCCCTGCATACTTTGTTGACTTGATGAGTAGGGTGTTTAGGGAGTACCTTAATAAATTCGTGGTGGTCTTTATGGATGACATCTTGGTCTTTTCTAAAAGCGAGGAAGAGCATGCCCTACATCTTAGGGAAGTATTGGAGACCCTTCGAGCGCATAACCTTAAAGCTAAATTGTCTAAATGTCACTTTTGGAGGAAGGAAGTGCGATTCTTAGGGAACGTGGTTTCCAAAGAAGGGATAGCTGTGGATCCCGCGAAGGTGGTGGCCATATTGGAAGGTCCCTAAAAATGCTACCGAGGTGAGGAGTTTCTTGGGGTTGGCTGGCTACTATAGGAAGTTTATCAAGGACTTCGAAAAACTATCAGCCTCATTAACACGCTTGACGAAGAAGAATCTAGTTTTCACGTGGGACGTAGATTGTGATGATGCGTTCCAGCATTTAAAGAGAGCTTTGACCACAGCCCCAGTCTTAGTGTTGCCAGATGGGAGTAAGCCATTTACCGTTTATACCGATGCTTGTGGGACAGGACTAGGCGCAGTCTTAATGCAAGAGAGAAGGGTAATAGCCTATGGAGGAAGGTAGTTGAGAGTACATGAGAGAAATTACCCTACGCATGACCTAGAGTTGGCCGCTATTGTTTTCGTGCTTAAGTCTTGGCGCCATTATCTTCTTGGTGAGAAATTCGAATTGTTCACTGACCACAAATCGCTAAAATACTTGTTCTCTCAAAAGGACTTGAACTTAAGGCAGCAAAGGTGGATGGAATTCTTAGCGTCCTACGATTTCGAGATAGCATATACCCCTGGCAAGGGTAACGTGGTGGTAGACGCCTTAAGTAGGAAAAGATTGTCCTTGAGTCCATTGTTTGTTGAACGACGAAGCTTAAAGTTCATCTCTACATTTGACTTTAGACCTTCCATTGACTTTGTACCCGGTTTGCTAGCATCCTTAGAGGTCAGACCTACGCTTTTGGGACGGATTGGTGAGGCACAACGAGATGACCCACAGTTGGTTGAGTTAGTAGAGAAGCTCATAAGGGGGGAGTCATCGAGCCATCTTAGTAGGTATACCCTAGATGATAAGGGTTGGTTACGTAGGGATGATAGACTTTGTGTACCACGAGACGAGGACTTGAGGAAGACCATTCTTGATGATGCACATCGTTCGAAGATGACCATTCATCCCAGCGGGGACAAGATGTACATGGACATGAGACGAGTTTACTTTTGGGCCGGTATGAAGAGGGATGTGGCCGAGTTTGTCGATAGATGCTTGGTGTGCCAACAAGTAAAAGCAGAGCAAAAGAAGCCCGGTGGGTTGCTTTACCCATTGGAGATCCCACAATGGAAGTGGGAGAGTGTCTCGATGGACTTTGTTGACGGATTACCGAGATCGAGGAAGGGTAATACGGGGATTTGGTTTGTGGTAGACAGACTTACTAAGAGCGCCCTTTTCATTCCAGTGAAGAGTAAGAGGACTGCTCCATGGTTAGCCTCCGTATACATTCGAGAGATAGTTCGTTTGCACGGTGTTCCTTCTAGCATAGTGAGCGATCGCGATCCTATCTTTACTACGAGTTTTGGAAGAGCATGCAAGAGGCGTTAGGGACTCGGTTATGTTTGAGCACCGCATATCATCCTCAGACGGTCGACCAGACCGAGAGGGTGAATCGTATTCTAGAGGAGCTTTTGAGGCTATCTGTTTTAGACTTCGGAGGTACATGGGAGGAGCATCTTCCTTTGGTAGAGTTCGCGTATAATAACAGCTTTCAGTCTAGCATTAGCATGGCACCTTTCGAGGCTCTTTATGGACGACCGTGTCATTCACCTACATGTTGGTGGGAGTCTACGGATAAGATCTTACTTGGGCCCGATATGATTAGAGAGACTTCGAAAAAGATCGATTTGATTTGAAGGAGGATGAAGACGGCGCAAGATAGGCAGAAATCTTATGCAGACAAGAGGAGGACAGATCTTGAGTTTGATATTGGGGACATGGTCTTTATCAAAGTGTCTCCATTACGGAATGTTGTTCGCTTTGGGTCCATTGGGAAGTTAGCACCAAGGTTCGTAGGTCCGTTTCCTATTAAGGAGAGGATTGGACAGATGGCGTATAGAGTGGAGTTGCCCGAGAGACTCAGTGGTGTACACGACGTATTCCATTTATCACATTTGAGGAAATGCTTGCACGAGAACGCAGAAGTGGTTGAGCCGAGCTTGCTTATAGAGGTGGAGATAGAGCATGACGCGACGATTCGACGAGCTCCTACGTGCATTTTTGGGTCGGAGATTAAGAAGTTGAGGAATTGAGAGGTCAAGCTAGTCAAAGTGCAATGGGGAGATGATGAGAGCGACTCTACTTGGGAGTCGGAAGAGAAGATGCGTTCATTATACCCTTTTCTTTTTGAGGGTATGTCTTTTAATTTCTCCTTTATCGCTTAGCTTGTACTTGTTTTATCCTTAGTATGCCCTCTCGCTAGTATCTTTGACCTTTAGATAGGGTAGTCCTATGGTTGAAACATGTGTTTGAGACATGTTATGTATGATGGATGCATGTGGATGCAAGTGTTTGCTAGTGGTTGCTCGTGGATGCATATACACACACTTTAGGCACTAGATCGGCTCAGTCACTTTCATATTGCATATTGCATATAAATGGATGTATTTAGTAAAATGAATGTACATTGAATGTGTGTATCATATGGATGTTGCATTTAAATGAATGGTTGTGCACACATGTAGTAATGATATGTATAGGATTCCTTGCATACATGATGGATACATGGCACTATCATTATTTGCATTAAGGAGGTCGACTGAATCAGTGGACCGCCTGATTTAGCATTAGTATACGGACATATACACACACTATGCATATGTACATGAAAAGCATTAGAAATCTTTTAAGGACCATGGTTGCTAGTGGTTGATGGTTGAGTAGATGGATGATTGGATGGTAGGATACGTTCTTTTTGACTTAGAGATTTCGAGGAAGAAATCCTTTAAGTAGGGGAGAATGTAACACCCCGAATTTTTGAATAATCATATTAACTAATTTAAAGAATAATTAATCTCAGATGTGAGAATTAAGGGAAACGGGTTGCGCCATTGTGTTCGTCTCAGAATTCTGGTTGAGATAGAGTCCGAGTTTGCGTAAAACGGATACCGGATGAAGGAGATATGGACGAATGAAGTTAGGCGGAAGAATCAGAAGAAAAAAATATTTGCACTGGCGCACTTGGGAAGTACGCCAGTACAAAAGTGGCACTGGCGCACCTGCTAAGTGCGCCTAGACCGAGTAGAAAGCCTGCACAGCTTTCTGGTGCAATCTGATCCATAGTGTGACTCATTGCTGAGTCATTAGGGCTGAGGTGTCACCCTATCCTGACTAAGTGGTTTTGATTAACCCTAAGATCATCCGACGGCTATAATTAAATTAAAATTCTATATATACATTAGTAGTCTCAAACCCTAAAATCAAATAAAAATCTGAATCATGGTCGTCATGCAGTCATCTTGTAACCTAGAGTAGCTGCCACCAACTAGAGGGAAATCAAAGCTAATCAATTCAGTTCTATTCAACTCTAATCTAAACAATAACGAATCTACTACAAAGGCGAGCTAAATCAATTTCAGAACTCAGATTTTGGAACGCAAGACCTTCTTTTTGTGAGTTCGATTTCTTTAATAAGATAATTAACAATTTAATTGGATTGAGCTATGATTTGGATTATATGGTTATGTTGTGAATCATTGACTGTATGTTATTATCTATGTTGTAAATTCTATGATGTAATTATCTATGTTGTAAAGCTGTGATGCTATCATCTATGTTGTAAATCTATGTTAATTGTTGGCTTATGTACAATCAATTCATATTGATGTTTCATATGCTAGTTTGGTTATGTTGTTGGAACTAATTCATATGTTAAATCATATGTATGTATGCAAGTTTAGATGTTAATTTAGATATGAATCATATGCAAGTTAGTGAGAATCATGTAAAACCTTACATGTTTCATGACATCTATTTTATGTGTAAATTGGATCTAAAATTAGATCTATGACATCCATAGTTTATGCAAGTTTATGACTATTCGCTATGCAAGTTTACACCTTATGATTAGATCTATGACATCCATAGTTTATGTAAGTTTGTGACTATTGCCTATGCAAGATTACACCTTATGATTAGATCTATGACATCCATTGTTTATGCAAGTTTGTAACTTTGGCCTATGCAAGTTTTTGGATGAAAAACCTTATTCACACATGCAAGTTCACCCCTTATGTTTAAATCTAGTTTTTATTCTATGCATGTTGTGATGTTTTCTCTTTATTCCATAAGTTAGACTATTCGAGTCTAATGTATATTTTACGTTAAACGAACGAACGTACAACGTGGGGCAATGGGATAATATTTAAAGATTTAATATTGAGAATTGGCATAAATGCCTTAAATGTGATGTTAATTGGTATAATTTTATATACCATAAATAGATGGACATAATTGAGTCAATTATGGACATAGTTAAATTTGTAATTGATTGACAATTTGAATAGGGAAATTAATTCAAATTGGGGGTAATTAATTATGTGTAATTAATCGCCTAAGACACGAGGTTAGACTCTTTTGTGGTTCCATAAATGCCAATCTAATGTGGGAGGTCTTAGGCATAAATTAAATGCATAACAGTTGTAAAGACATGAGGTTAGGCTCGCTTGTGGTGTAAGACTGCCCGGACCCGCCTGGCAAATCCAGCTGCCACAAATGCCAGTCTAATGTAGGAGGTCTTTACAAGGTTACGGTCTTAATGAATTAAGAAACACTTAACCAGATAAACATGTTGTGGGACATGAGGGGGTTAAGTGGTTGCCTTGGGTGGCATGTGGAATTTAGTGGGTGCCTTGGGTGGTATTTGAAACACGATTAGATGCACTTAACTAAGATTGAAACATGTAAAAAGACATGATTAAGAATGGGGTTAAGTAGGGAAAAACCTTAGAGGGGACCAAGCGTAGGTGGAAAGCTTGTGTCATGCATGGGGGCCCTTTTCAAACCAGTAACCCATTAAGTATCTTTATGGGCTCGACCAAAGTCGAGGAAGGGACACACGTACAGGATTTGATTGTAAGAGGTCAAAACGGGTCAGCAATGGCAACGCAAGTCCAACAGGTTTATATGCGTGTGTGGGCCCGGGCTGGTAGGTAAGACGTTGTTGCATAGTGTAAATATAAGCCGTGCATTTTTGGTTGTATCGGGTTGCCCCTTTGGGGAGTGATACACCCCCACTGTGAGGCCAGCGCGGGTATCTACGAGTTAGGGAGCCGATCGAATGGGGGTAGTGGGTACACCTAGTGGAGATAGGGGCAGACGACACCAATGAAGGTAGCTAGGGGTACACTAAACTACCATTATCATTATTAAGTTCCGTAGGCGGGATCAACCTTTAGGGTGACTAGTGGTGGTGCATTGTAGTAATTATTTTATAGTGATTAGGGGCGCCTTTAACATTATCTTGGATCATCTTATCTCCTCGTTTTGTTCTGTCAAACCCAATTGTTCACAGTCATTTCCTTATTTTCCAGCTTATGCCTTAGCCTAGTTATTTTGATAATTATATTGTTAAAGTTATCACACTCGCCGGACTTTATATCTGACCCCCTTTTTCTTTCCACCGCTTTTCTTCCCCCCCCAGGTTTGCCAGGAGGGAATACTACAACTTATTGCCGATTTCTTTCAGTTGCCTGAAGATAGTAGATGTATCGCTTGGGACTCTCTCATCTTTATGGCTTTGCTTATGCTCAGTGGGGATTTATGCATTTATGTTATTTAAGTATTTGCTTCCTTATGTACTTTGAAGTTCTTGGAAAAGAATACTGATCCTGCTGTAATGGTTTTGGAAACTACTTATGTAAACTCCTTTTGAGTTATGATGAAATAAAATAAGTTTTATCTTCCACTGTGTTGTTTTATTTATTTATTCTTGTAATTTATCTGTTCTATACAAACAATAACGCTTCATGGACATTGATGCATTCCCTTTGTGAGTGACATTAATGGACGTGGGGTGTTACAGAATGTCTCGAAATCAGTGAGGACGATCCCTTGCCTCGGTTCATAGATAGAAATCCAATTTCCAATACATGATTTTACGGTTTTAGTTGTAAAACTATATGTCGACGTTATATAATAGTACCTACGCCGACTATGATTGATACATTTATATTTGAAGTTGATTTCTTCACTTATAGTAATAATAAAAGATGAAATTTCGCGTATCAAGCATATTTGGCTATTATAAGCGAAAACTCTATCCTCGACTGCGTTCATTGTGTGATGGGACCTGAGTCTTATAATAGTTTCATTTTTCTGTTTAGCATTGCGTTGTTTGTTTTATGCACTTGTATTCATGGGGTATAAACTCGTTCCGTGTATATAGCGTGGTCCCGTGATTTACCTAACTTTAAAATAAAAAGCTAATAACTGTTTTAGTTCTCACACCAGTCCCATGTCTGACTCAGAGTTTATTATTTTAACCTAAACTCTGGGTGCCCATATTTTCCACACGGGAAGCTAGTAGTTTTGGTTTTTTCATAGATATTTCTCTTCCCAAGATCCTGGATTACACTGGAGCTATATTCGGAAAGCTTTGTATCCACATATTTCATTCATTTTTGGTAGTTGATATTTTCCGCTGCACATTATATTTATGTATATATTTTTCCGCTTTTTTGTAATTTAAATCTCTGATATTTTTCTACCGTATATTATTTGAAATCGGGTATATTTTTGTACTCTGATGTAATTGTTGTAATAGAAATGAAATGTTCTATTGTTTGTGTTCTGATGAGTCGTGTTCTCAAAGCAATCCGGGCTTTCCCGTAAGGGGAAGTTTGGGTCGTTTCAGGTGGTTTTTCATGTAGATTAAGAGGTAGAGGCAGGTGGAACATTAATTCCAGACCTAAATGTCAAATCTATGAGAAATTGGGTTACACAGCGGCAAGATGTTAATTCAGATTCACTCAAGGTTATATGTCAAGTCAAAATTCAAGGAATCAAAGAAATGGCAATAGAAGTGCCAATCTCACACAAACTAAAAATAATTCAGATCAGAATGATGCAGTTAAAAATTGTCAATTGAGTAAAGTAGTAAGACCTGAACATATACTAGATGATGCATGGTACCCAAACATAGGAGCAACAAATCATATAACAAGCAGTATAGAGAATCTAAATGTTGGCAACAAAGAGTACAAAGGTAAACAACTTATTTGTTTGGGTAATGATGATTGTATAAATATCACACACAGAGGAAGTGCACAAATCAAAGGGAAAAGACAGTTGTATTTAAACAACTTGCTTAGAGTGCCAAAAATTAAAAAAATCTTATTAGCGTGTCTCAATTTGTTAGGGATAACAACGTATTTTTTGAATTTTATCCTAAATACTGTTTAACTAGAGTCATACTAACTAAAGAAGTTTTATTACAGGGTGAAGCTGATCAAGGCCTTTTAAGTTCAGTTCTGTTATTTGTAATAAGTCTGCTAAATCTAATAGTAACTGTTATATTTCTAAAGTTACTTTAGACAACAAATGTAAAGGCAATGTTTCTGAGACTTCTACTAACAACACATATAATGACATCTTTGATATTTGGCATAATAAATTAGGTCATCCTAGTGAGAAAATTTTCAAGAAAATACTTCTTGATATTAATATTCCCTTTGATAATTGTACATTTCCGTATGTGTGCACCTATTATCAACTGGGCAAGAGTCACAAACAGCCCTTTGCTAATTTTGAAACTGAATATAGTCAATAATTAGAAATGGTTGCTTCAGATCTTTAGGGTCCAACACCCATTAGTTCTGATTACGGTTACAATTATTATATATATATATATCCTTTATTGACTCATATTCAAGGCACACTTGGATCTATTTTTTAAAGTGAAAATCTGATGTTGGCAATGTTATTATGCACTGTGGCAGAAAAACAAACCAGTAGCCAAATGAAAGTGTTTTAAACTGATGGTGGTAGTGAGTATAAAACATTCAATGATTATTTTCATAAAAAAGGGATAATTCACAGAATAACTTGTCCCTATACATTAAAACAAAACGGTTTGGCTAGGCACATAGTTGAATCTGGATTAACACTATTAGCACAAGCTTCAATGCCATTAAATTTTTGGCCTGATGCTTTTAATACTTTAGTTTATTTGATCAATAGACTACCAACCAAAGTATTAAAAGGTCAGCGTCCTATTGAAAATTGCTTGGAGTTAAACCAGATTACAACATGCATAAAACATTTGGGTGTTTATGTTTTTCATGTATTAGACCTTATAACAAAAACAAACTAAATTTCATATCCAAGTCTTGCACTTTTATTATATATAGTGTCAATCAAAAAGGATATAAATGTTTAGATGAGTCTGGTAAAGATATTATTAGTAGACATGTGGTTTTCAATGAGAAGGTTGTTCCCTTCAAAGATCATTATATAAAAACCACACAAAAGATCTACAACCCAAAGAAATCAATACCAAAATTACCTGTATTCTGAAGACACAGAGATGATGGAGTCTGAAGAAACAAGTAAAATTTTAGATTCTCAACACACAGTACCATCTAGGTCAGGTCAAGAAGCTAGTCACTCCACTAAACTGTCAAATCAGACTCCTATTAGGTCACTAGGAAGTTCAGATCAACCATATGCGAGAAATGATGATACTGAAGTTAATTTTGAACATAGAAATGAAAATGACTCACCATTAAATAGTGCACCAATTGCTACAAATAAACATCCAATGATGACAAGAGAAAAAAGTAGGATATTCTAGCCAAAAATGTATACTGCTGTTTCTACAAATATTGAACCTGAAAACTTCATTCAAGCTGTTAATAATACAGACTGGAAAACAGTAATGGATGAAGAATTCAAAGCTCTTGTTAGAAATAAAACATGGGAATTGGTTTACCCACCAGAAAATAAAAATATAATCAACTGCAGGTGGACATACATATTGAAGAAAAATGCAGATGGAAGCATTAATAAATACAAGGCTAGATTGGTAGTTAAAGGATATACATAGGAATATGGGTTTGATTTTACTGAAACCTTTTCTCCAGTAGTGAAACCATCAACTATTAGACTTATTCTTACTATTGCTGTATATAAAAACTGGATCATAAGGCAGTTAGATATTAACAATGCCTTCTTAAATGGAGATTTTCAAGAAGAAATCTATATGCAGCAGCCTCAAGGCTATGCACAAGATAAAAATCATGTTTGTAAAATTAAGAAGGTAATTTATAGGCTTAAGTAGGCTTCTAGAGTTTGGTTTGATAAACTGAAAGAAACATTTGTTAATAAAGGCTTTCAATTTACCAAATCAGACACATCATTATTTGTTGACATCACTGTTACTTCATCAATCTATATACAAATTTATGTTGATGACTTAATCATTACAGGGAATGATGAAAGGAAAATCAAAAATCTGATGATGTACTTGCATCAACAATTTTCTCTTAAAGATCTTGGAGAATTAAGTTATTTTCTAGGTATTGGGGTTATTGGATCATCAACTGGCATTATTCTCAATCAAATGAAATATATTACTGAACTGCTGGAAAAGAAAAAATGGCAAATACACAATCAAATCCAATGATAAGCAGTCAAAGCTTCTCTAAATGCAGGGGAGAAACCATAAGTAATGCAAAACAATATAGGAGCATCGTTGTTGCTCTTCAATATGTTACTATTACAAGGCCAAATATAAGTTTTAGTATTAATAAGTTGTTTCGGTTTATGCAGAACCCGATGGATAAGCACTGAAGAGGCATTAAAAGAGTACTCAGATATTTAAAAGGGACATCAACTTTGGACTGCATATCAACAAAAGCAAAAATCTCAACCTAATTGGATATTGTGATGCAGACAAGGCAGGGGACATAGATGATTAAAAATTAGTTTCTGGTCATTGTATCTACCTTGGAGAAAACTTAATTTCATGGAGCTCTAAAAAACAGTCAACTGTATTAAACTCCAGCAGTGAAGCCGAGTACATAAGTGTGGCTAGTGCTACATCAGAAATCATGTGGTTGCAGTCTTTACTTATAGAGCTAAAAATTCAAAATGAAACTAAAGATATACTCTGGTATGATAATCAGAGTACCGTGTACATGTCTAGTAATCCGGTTTTACATTCTCGAACAAAACACATTGAAATAGATTTGCATTTTGTTCGAGAACAAATTGCTAAAGGGAAGCTTGAAGTTCGTCACATACCAGCATTCTATCAAAAGGCAGACATTCTTACAAAAGCCCTATCATTCAAAAAAATTCAGAGACTAAGAGCCGAATTCAAGGTCAAAGAAGGTCATATCGAAGATTAAAATTAAAAAGGAAAGCTGATTACTGTTCAATCTCTGCTTCGATTTGCTTCATATGAAGGTATTTGGCTGTGAAATCCTTCACTAGAGCCTCAATCGACCAGAGAGCATTATCGCCTTTCAGATCTATGTTTTTATCATCTCTTTGATCTTGATTCATCAAGTAGTGAAGACTATTTCTTTCTCCTGATCGATTTGAAGTTTTATCGCCATGGATGTGGAAACCCTAGCCCTGTACTGAGTTGAGAGGGGATGTTAGAGAGTAGGGTTACATGTTAGTCGACTGTAACTTGATTGTTACTTTGTACTTTTTATTCTCCACCCATATTGGGTATTCTTTCTTTAGTGGGCTTAGCCCTTTCTAAGTTTGGCCTGTTAACATTATTGTTGGCTATAAATTCATTAGCCAACGTTCATTTCTGTAATTCTGAATCAATTTATTTCATTCCTGTATCAATTAATAAAATTCAAATTCCAGTTTTACAATCAATTTGGTACAGTTCAAATATTCATCTGATTCAAGCATCTTATGTTACATTGAGAATTCTTCTAAGAATCTTCCCATTTTCTTTTTACAAACCAAAAGAAACGAACTTCCTTCCAAATTTAAAACCAAACCCGATTTTGGAAACAAAATCAAAAGCTCCACCTCTATATTGTTTTGTTTTTAAAGGTTCGAATGCTCTTTACTAATGCGCTTTCTTCGACCGTGAATTGAGTAAGCTAGAAGCAGCGATGATAACCGGAAGTGAGGAGAGAGGATGATCTGTTGTGTGGTTCCGAAGTTTTGGTGTATCGAGTTGAGGCAGACCAGTGGGTAGTCATGGGTCTTAGTATTTACTGGTGAACTTGAGGATCTGTTGGGAAGGCACGAGGTGGTGAAGCTGAGTGGGGAGAGGCGTTCGTAACATAGGCTTAGTAATTAGTTACCTGGGAAGATTGCAGGGAAAGATGCGTGCGTAAACAGTAGTAAGTTGGGAAGAAATTGGATAAGCTGCATGGTTCGAATATAATGAAAGTGGGTTAGTTGCGTGGGTTTTGGAGCAAGGTGATGGAGTAAAACGGCTGGTGGGGTTTCTGGTGATGAAGTGGAAATCGGACCAGAAAGGAGGAGAGGCCAGTGGAGGAAGTCGATAGGTGTGCGGTGCGTGTTCTTTGGAATGGAGGAGGGAGGATTTGCGTTAAGTGGTGGTAATGGGAAGGATGGTTGTAGCATGTTTTACCATGGAAGTAGAGAAGAAGTGGGATCGGGTTACAAACGTTTGAAAACATGCTGAAATGAAGTTGGGGAAATCCATGTAAGTCGCGGCCATGGGTATGATTTCCTATTGCGTTTTTCTTTTATTTCATAAGGAGATAGGATTGGGAAGAAGAATAGTAGAAAACTTACATGAAGGGAATAGTGGGCTGTAAATTTTTGAAGTAGGCTTACGGCCTTTGAAAGCAATTAAAGAAGAAAAAAAGAGCCACACGTGATATGTAGAGGGAAGTGGTTTATTTGTAGCAAAACGACATGAGGTGGCGGTAATGTTTTAGTGCGATGGTGCGTGGGTTGGGCAATAGTTGACAACGAACGAAGCAGCAACAAGAATAGGGTGCAGACCGATTAACAAAGCAAGTAACTTGTTTAGTTAGTTTTTAATTCGATATTTATTAATTTGAATTAAATCATATATAATTATAGTATTTATAGTTTGTTCAACTGTTGCTAGATTTCGAGAGACAAGGAAACACTGGAACCACATTGAAGGACAAAACAGTCTGAAACACAATTGGACGGAGTTGAAAACAATAAGTATTTTTAGTTAAATTTAACGTTGATTTAATTTAACTAAACAAACCGTTTTGACGTAGAATAAACCAAGGTGAATTAAACTTACCCAGTTTCCCACTTATAATTATATAAGTCGGGTTTTCTATTGTGTGCCATATTTGTTAATGGTTGATATATTTGATGATTGTTTGGATGGTTACTGAATATTTTTATATTTTATTTAAATTAAACATTTGTATAATTTAAATGAAAAGGAATCGTTGTTTTAACGATTATTTCCAATAGAGGTAATGTAACACCCCAAATTTTAATGACATTAAAAGAGGGTAAATTAAATAATAATTAATTTAACATTCATAATTAGAGGGAACGAACTATTCCATTGCGTACGTCTCAAAATTCTGGTCAGAATGGACATTTGGTTTGCGTAAAACGGACACCGTATGAAAAAGTTATGAGGGTTCGAAGTTTGTTTACGCACAAGATAAATATATATATATATATATAATAAATTCCAGAACTTTCAAAAACAATTCAAAAATCAAAATCGGGACAAAGCGGGCTGAGCGGAAAATTCCCGCTCGTGGGTGTCGACCCCCCAGGGGGTGTCGACATAGGTGTCGACCCCCTATAAGGGTGTGGACATGGGTGTCGAACCCCATAGGGTGTTGACCCCCCCAACAGATCTGGGCAGAATTCGTTTTATGTACATGGACTTGATTCTGGGTCTGGTTCATTGGTTCTAGGCTATAAATATGGTCCCCTATTCTCTTATTTTCTCCATTGGAGATCATAGAGGCCATATGCTATCGAGTTGCGAATTGAAACAAAATCAAAGTCTACTACAATCAGTTTAGCTATTCCGAATTCAGATCTCTCTCTCTAAATTTTCTAGATCCTAACGCTTTGAGTTTCTAGTCACTTTAGGTTTAAATGGATAAATGTGAATTATGATAGAGTACGAATTGGGTATATGTTGTGAATCATGAACTTATGCAAGTTTATTGTGTCATTATCCTTGGATCCAATATGATTATGGACATTCTACTATGCTGACTATGTAGATCTTGACTTGCAACTAGGTTGTGGGAAATGTGAACTTGTTAATTTAGATCTAATCCTTTATGCTAATCACCTTTCACCTGTTATGTTGTAGTAATCACGGCATGTTGTAAAATTGACATGTGATGCCACCCTTTTAGATCTAATCATGCTACTATGTCACCCTAATTTTGTTAGACATCTAAATGATAAATTCAGACTATGTTATGTTGACTTTGACATTGTAGTTGCCACAAGTTAATCGGCTCTGTGTTCACCCTGTTATGAAGATTACATGTCCATCCCCTTGTTGTCATGCTTATGCCAAAACTGTGCTGAAACTGTCACCTTTGTCACTCCCTTTTTATTGTTATGGCGAGGCTACTTTGTAGCCTCGATGACGCCAAAACACATGCGATCACGTTAGTTAGGAAATGGGGAAAAAGAGGATTTATAATTGGCATAATTTATATAATGTTAATATAAGTTGGACATATAATTCAAATAGGGAAACATAGAAATAATCACCTATAATGGCATAGGTAAATTTGGGTAAAAATGGCATAATTTGAATATGACCATTTATGGATATGTAATTCAATTATTGTTGCAAAATAGGTATTGACACCTATATAAGGAAAGGGTTAATTAATTGGTAAATTAATTAAAAATGAAATTTTAGTAATTACAATTAGGAATTGTAATTGTACTTATGACACGAGGTTATTTTACGTTAGTGCTGGAAGTCTGCCTTGACCCGACCGGCATATCCAGCAGCCACTAATGTTGAACCTAATGTGGGAGGTCTAAGTACGTAAATTCGAATCGGGCTAAGACACGAGGTTAGGCCGAACTGTGGAATAAGACTGCCCGGACTCGATCGGCATATCCAGCATCCACATGTTGTTGGCCTAATATGGGAGGTCCAACCCAGTACAAAACCATAATTGGACATGGTAATAGAATTGGACTACTTAACCTAATTTAATTCATAAAGATTGTATGACTATGAACTTAAGTTAGGGTTAAGTAAAAGTGAATGAGTAGTGGGTGGGTTAAGTAAATTAAAAGGGGTGGGTAATATATAGATATATAGGCCCACAAACTTAACACAATAAGGTTATGTAATTAAAGACACTTAATGGTATACATAGCCAGTGGAAAATAGAATAAAGTTATGTAATTAAAGACACCCTTTAGGGTAAGCATAAATGATATAGGACTATGTAATTAAAGACACCTAGGGGTATACATAGTCAGTGAAAAACCTAGTGGGGATACAAGACAAAGGGAGAGCTTGTATCATATTGTGTAGGACCCATTTCAATCAGTAACTCGGAGCAGGTATCAAATAAAGAACTCCGTACTTGGCAGAGATAAGGGCACGCTTACTAATTAATTGTAAGAGATCCAAATGGGACGGACGGTGTGGACAGCGCAAACCGACCGGGGACATGTGCGTGCATGGGCCGGACAGAGGGGGCTAAGACGACCGTGATACTGGTAGATATGGTTTTGCACCCCTTGGATTGCCACTTTAGGAAGTGATACCTCCTACTGTGGGGCCAGCACAGGGTATCTACAGAATATGGAGCTGATCGATTAGGGTAGTGGTTAGGGTACACTCAGACGTATACCCTAAGTCTACCAACTTATTGTGGATGGGATCATCTAACTTTAGTTATACTAGTAATAGTGCAGAGTAGTCATTAGTGAAGTATGTGTACACCTTACCTTATCTGCCTTGTCACACCTGCCATTTATATAGTGACCTCTCTTACCCACTTTATGCCTGTCATGTTCACCTTTATTTATTTACTAGCTAAAAGTAACTAGACTCGCCAGACTTTATGTCTGACCCCTTTTTTCTCTCTCTCCTCCGTTCTACCCCTAGGTTCTCAAGAAGGAAACACCCAAGCTTAGTCAGCACTTGGATATTTTCTTGCTGGAAGCTACTTCTGGAGTATAGCTCAAGTCTTTGTCTCTACTATGGCTTACTCTTTTTATTGGGGAATAATGTTTTCCTTTAATGCCTATGTACTTTGATGATGCAAGACAGAAGTATTTTGTTGTAATGGTTTTATGACTTATGGTATTGTGAACTACGGTATTATGTTTTATGTTGAAATAAAAATTTGAAATTTCCGCTGCTATCTTATTCATATCTGTCATGTAATTATTTTGTGTCTGTTTACCTACAACGCTTCACGAAACTTAATGCATTCCCTTAGTGAGTGACATTAACGGACGTGGGGTGTCACACTTGGTATCAGAGCTGAAGGTTAATAGATTAGATAAAAGTTTTGAAAAATATTTTTCAAAAAGGTTTTAAAAGAAAGTATTTTCACAAAGAAAATTCTGTTTTGAAAATATTCCCCAAGAAGCCATATGTAATATCCTTCGGTCCTTTATCTAAAATTCTTCCTTTTACCTTTTTCAGCATGTCTGGGGATCAAAACATTCCTAATATCCCAGAGGGCGTCACGATATCCGGATGGTTCCGGAGATATTTGGAGGCCACAACGCCTGCTGAAGGCCAGAGAGACGCTCCTCCTCCTGTTGCCCTAGTCATTCCTCCTCCTCCTCCCCCTCCAAGAGCTGATTACTTCGCCAAAATCTATAAGGACTTTCGTGCTATGGGAGGGAAGCCATTCTATGGGAATGAGACATTTGTGGAAGCTCGGAATTGGCTTTAGGAGACCGAGGAATTATTCATAATCTTTGAGGTGGAGGACCGAAGAAAGATTCAGTTAGCTGCTTGGTTGTTAAAAGACGAAGCCTCGTTTTGGTGGGAAGTCACCCAGGCCGGACGTCCGGTGGAAACCTGGGAAGATTTCAAACAGAGGTTCAAGATGAAATTTCTTTCCCAAGCTGAGCGAAGCATACAGATGGAGAGGTTCTTAGCGCTCAAGCAAGGTAACTTGACGGTGAAGGGGTATGTGAACAAGTTCAACCAGCTGGCAAGGTTCGGACTGGAGTTGGTGGATACACCGCACAAAAAGGCTTTACGATTTGCTAAAGGACTGAATGAGCCTTTGCATGGTCTTGCTATGTCCCATATTCGTATAGGGGCCACCTCTGAAAGGCTTGTGGATATGGACCAAATGCATGAATAGGACAAGGGAGAGAAGAAGGAAGCAAAGACTAAGGGGACATCGCATAACATGAAGGTGTGGTCCAAGAAAGGGCAACAACAACAATAGCCACATCAACAGAAAAAGAAAGGAGGGAAAGATGTCAAAGGCAAGGATAAGAGGAAATGTCACAATTGTGGGAAAGAAGGTCACTTGATCAAGGACTGTAAGAGAAGGAAGAGCAACTGCTTTAATTGTGGAGAGGTCGGACACTTCTCTAAGGAGTGTCCGAAGAAACAAGGACAAGGTCAGAGGGCATGAACTTCTGGAGGGAAGGTGCATGCTCTCGCCGTCAGTGCTCCTGAAAGAGGTAGAAAAATTTCCGTATAAAGTTTAGTTTCTTTTTCAAACCATCTAGTTAGAACACTTTTTGATTCTGATGCTTCATACTCGTTTATAACTAGTTCTGTGGTTGAATCTCTGCACTTAGTTACTAGTATTGTAGTAGATCCCGTGGCTGTTTCAAACCCCATTGGTGGTTCGGCTCATTTATCGATGATTTGTAGGGGTTTGAAATTATCTGTGTTAGGTGTCGAGTTTGAATGCGACGCGTATGTGCTCGGGTTTATGGGTTATGGGTTGATTCTAGGAATGGATTGGCTTACCACATATGGAGCCATTTTAGATTGTGAAAGGAGGGTTGTCAGGCTCCCAACTTGTCATGGGAGGACCCTCAAAGTTTCTTATGACCCCCAAGGTCTATTATGCTTAGCTTCCTAGAGTCTTTAGATGCATCCATAAAGGACCTGCAATCTGTTCCAATGGTTCGGGATTACTCCAATGTTTTTGATGAGGTACAGGGTTTACCTCTAAGGCGCGAGATAGACTTCCGCACATATCTGGTGGACAATGCAATGCCAGTTGCGTTACCAATACGCCACATGGCTCCAAGGGAAAGGAGGATGCTGAATAAGCAAGTAGGGGAGCTACTTGGGAAAGAGTTCATCAGACGAAGCATATCTGAATGGGGTGCTCCAGAAGTATTCGCAACTAAAGAAGATGGATCACTTCGTCTGTGTGTTGACTATAGAGAATTAGATAAGCTCACCAAAAAGAATAGTCACCCACTTCCAAGAATTGATGATTTATTTGATCAGCTCGTTGGTGCCTCAGTATTTTCTAGTTGGACTTGGCTACAGGGTTCCATCAATTGAGAGTGGCTGAGGATAACATAGATAAGACTGCTTTCAGAACTCCGGACGGTTTCTTTGAATGGCTAGTGATGCCTTTTGGGCTGACAAATGCACCCACCTATTTTGTTGATTTAATGAGTAGGGTGTTTCGGGAATTCCTAAACAAATTCGTCGTAGTCTTCAGTGATGATACTTTGATCTTATCCAAGAATGAAGAAGAGCATGCCCAACATCTGAGGGAAGTTTTGAAAACTGTCCGTGACCACCAGCTAAAAGCAAAGTTATCCAAATGCCATTTCTGGAAAAAGGAGGTAAGATTCCTGGGGCATGTAGTCTCCAAAGAAGGGATAGCTGTAGATCCAGCAAAGGCAGTTGCAATGCAAGATTGGCAGATTCCTAAAAGCGCAACCGAGGTGAGAAGATTTCTTGGGTTGACAGGTTACTATAGGAAGTTCACTAAGGACTTCGCAAAGATATCAGCCCCTCTCAATAGGCTGACAAAGAAGAATTTGGTGTTTTCATGGGATATAGAGTGTGGTGTTGCTTTCCAACTGCTGAAAAGGGCTCTGACAACAGCCCCAGTCTTGACCTTGCCCAATGGAAGTAAAGTGTTTACTGTTTACACTGATGCGTGCGGTACAGGGCTTGGTGCGGTGCTGATGCAAGAAGGGAAAGTAATATGTTATGGTGGTAGGCATTTGAGAGTTCATGAAAAGAACTACCCCACCCGTGATCTAGAACTAGCTGCCATAGTATTTGCATTGAAGACGTGGCGTCATTATTTACTAGGAGAAAGATTCGAGTTGTACACCGATCACAAATCTCTCAAGTACCTGTTCTCGCAGAAGGATCTCAACTTAAGGCAACAACGGTGGATGGAATTCTTAGCTTTATACGATTTTGAGATTTCTTATACGCCTGGCAAGGGTAATGTGGTTGCAGACGCACTAAGTAGGCAGAGGATGGATCTGAGTCCTTTATTTGTGGAAAGAGAGAACTTGGAGTTCATATCGGCTTTTGATTTTAGACCCTCCATCGAAGTTTTGCCTGATTTATTTGCATCCTTGGAGATACGACCGACTCTTGTGGAGCAGATAGGAGCTTCGCAACAAGGTGACCCACAGATTCTAGACATTATGGGTAAGCTCAAAAAAGGGGAGACTTCTAGTCACCTCAGTAGATATGTCATAGATGAAAAGGGGTGGTTGCGACGAGATGGAAGGCTTTGTGTTCCTCATACTGGATGCATGATAATGGCAGTCCTAGAAGAAGTCCATCATTCTAAGATGACTATTCATCCAGGTGGTGACAAGATGTATAGAGACATGAAAAGGGTTTTCTTTTGGGCTGGGATGAAGAAGGACGTGGCTGAATTTGTTTCTCAATGTTTGGTTTGTCAGCAATTCAAGGCTGAGCAAAAGAAGCCGGCAGATTGCTTCATCCGTTGGAAGTGCCGCAATGGAAATGGGAGAGCGTCTCGATGGATTTCATAGATGGGTTGCCTAGATCGAAGAAAGGGAATACCAGTGTTTGGGTGGTAGTAGATAGACTCACTAAGAGTGCTCACTTTATTCCAGTTAAGATCAAAAGGATGGCATCGTGGTTAGCAGTGATTTATGTTCGTGAGATAGTTCGCCTCCCTGGAGTACCTTCCATCATAGTAAGCGATTGTGACCCCATCTTTACCAGCGAGTTTTGGAGAAGTTTGCAAGAGGCATTAGGTACACAGTTGGACTTAAGCACCGCTTATCATCTTCAGACTGATGAGCAGACGGAGAGGGTGAACATGATTCTTGAAGATCTTTTGAGACTATGTATCCTTGACTTCGGAGGGACTTGAGAAGAGCATCTTCCTTTGGTGGAGTCTTCCTATAATAACGGCTATCAGGCCAGTATCGGCATGGCACCCTTCAAAGCATTGTACGGACGCCCTTGTAGATCACCGACTTATAGGTTGGAATCTACAGAAAGATTATTACTTGGACCAGATATGGTTAGAGAAACATCCGAAAAGATTGACCTTATTCGACGACGGATGAAGACAACTCAAGACAGGAAGAAATCATATGCAGACAAGAGAAGGACTGACATCGAATTCGAAGTGGGAGACTTGGTTTTTATCAAAGTATCACCTCTGAGGAATATGGTCCGCTTCGGAGCCGTAGGGAAGTTGGCACCTAGGTTTGTGGGACCATTTCCCATAACTGAAAGGATTGGCCAAATGGTCTATAGAGTAAAGCTACCTGAAAATCTATCTAGCGTTCATGATGTTTTCCATGTTTCTCATCTGCGGAAGTGCTTGGATGACACCGCGGAAGTTGTTGAGACGAGTATATTGGAAGAGGTAGAGGTGGAACAGGAGGCAATATTCAGGCGAGTTCCTTCCTATATTATGGGATCAGGGGTTAAGAAGCTACGCAATAAAGATATCAAGTTGCTAAAGGTTCAATGGGGAGATAACCCAGAGGAAGCGACTTGGCAAACCGAAGATAAGTTTCGTGCTTCGTACCCTTTTCTCTTCGAGGGTATGTTCTTAACTCCTTTTCCAAAAGCTTTATCAGTAGTTGTTTTTATCATTTGAGTATATCTTATTCATAGTATTTTTGACCTTTAGATATGAGTCTTATGGATGAAAACATGTGTTTGAAACATGTTATGTTTGATGGATTCTAGTGGATGCAAGTGTTTGCTAGTGGTTTCTTGTGGATGCATGTACACACACATTAGGCACTAGATCGGCTCAATCACTTTCATACTGCATATGGATGTGTATGCATTTTCTTTTATGGATAGAAATGAATGAGTTAGTATATGGATGTTGCATTTGGACAAATATGTGTGCACACATATAGAACTTATATGATGTAATAGGATTATTTGCATACATATTGGATTCATGGCACTAACATACATCGCGTTAAGGAGGTCAACTAAATCAATAGACCACCAGATTTTCGCATTACTGTTGGGACATATACACTCACTTCTGCATATATTCATATAAACATTAGAGGCTTTTAAGGACAACGGATGCCAATGGATGTTGGATGAGTAGATGAATGATGGATGGTAGGATATACGTTCTTCCCAACTTAGAGATTTCGGGGACGAAATCCTTTGAGTAGGGAGAATGTAACACCTCAAATTTTAATAAAATTAAAAGAGGATAAATTAAATAATAATTAATTTAACATTCGAAAATTAGAGGGAACGAACTACGAATTCTGGTCAGAATGGACATTTGGTTTGCGTAAAACGGACACCGTGCGAAAAAGTTATGAGGGCTCGAAGTTTATTTACGCACAAGATAAATAAATAAATAAATAATAAATTCCAGAACCTTCAAAAACAATTCAAAAATCAAAATTGGGCCAAAGCGGGCTGAGCGGAAAATTCCCGCTCTTGGGTGTCGACCCTTCTCCCCCAGTGGGTGTCAACATAGGTGTCGACCCACTATAGGGGTGTCGACCCCCCGGACAGATCTGGGAAGAATTTGTTTTACATACCTGGACTTGATTCTGGGTCTGGTTTATTGGTTCTAGGCTATAAATATGGTCCCCTATTCTCTTATTTTCTCCATTGGAGATCATAGAGGCCATATGTTGTCGGGTTGCAAATTGAAACAGAATCAAAGTCTACTATAATCAGTTTAGCTATTCAGAATTCAGATCTCTCTCTCTCTAAATTTACTGAACCTAACACAGTGAGTTTCTAGTCAATTTTAGGTTTAAATGGATAAATGTGAATCATGATAGAGTACGAATGGGGTATATGTTGTGAATCATGAACTTATGCAAGTTTATTATGTCATTATCCCTGGATCCAATATGATTATGGACATTCTACTATGCTGACTATGTAGATCTTGACTTGCAACTATATTGTATGAAATGTGAACTTGTTAATTTAGATCTAATCCTTTATGTTAGTCACGTTTCACCTGTTATGTTGTAGTAATCACAATATGTTGTAAACTTGACATATGATGCCACCATTTTAGATCTAATCATGCTACTATGTCACCCTAATTTTGTTAGACATCTAAATGATAAGTTTAGACCATGTTAAGTTGACTTTGACATTGTAGTTGCCACAAGTTCATCAGCTCTGTGTTCACCCTATTATGATGATTACATGTCCATTCACCTTGTCATGCTTATGCCAAAACTATGCTGAAACTGTCACCTTTGTCACTCCCTTTTTGTTGTTATGGCGAGGCTACTTTGTACCCTCGATGATGCCAAAATACATGTGATCACGTTAGTTAGGAGAAGGGGAAAAAGGGGATTTATAATTGGCATAATTTATATAATGTTAATATAAGTTGGACATATAACTAAAATAGGGAAACATAGAAATAATCACCTATATTGACATAGGTAAATTTGGGTAAAAATGGCATAATTTGAATATGACTATTTATGGATATGTAATTCAAATTATTGTTGCAAAATAGGTATTGACACCTATAAAAGGAAAGGATTAATTAATTGGTAAATTAATTAAAAATGGAATGTTAGTAATTACAATTAGGAATTGTAATTGTACTTATGACACGAGGTTACGTTACGTTAATGGTGGAAGTCTACCCGGACTCGACCGACATATCCAACAGCCACTAATGTTGAACCTAATGTGGGAGGTCTAAGTACGTAAATACGAATCAGGCTAAGACACGAGGTTAAGCCGAACCGTGGAATAAGACTGCCCGGACCCGACCAGCATATCCAGCATCCACATTTGCAGGCCTAATGTAGGAGGTCTAACCCAGTATGAAACCATAATTGGACATGGTAATAGAATTGGACTACTTGACCTAATTTAATTCATAAAGATTGTATGACTATGAACTTAAGTTAGGGTTAAGTAAAACTGGATGAGTAGTGGGTGGGTTAAGTAAATTAGAACGGGTGGGCAATATATAGATATATAGGCCCACAAACTTAACCCAATAAGGTTGTGTAGTTAAAGACACCTGATGGTATACATACCCAGTGAAAAATTAAATAAAGTTATGCAATTAAAGACACCCTTTAGGGTAAGCATAACTGGTATAGGACTATGTAATTAAAGACACCTAGGGGTATACATAGTTAGTGAAAAACCTAGTGGGGATACAAGACAAAGGGGAGAGCTTGTATCATATTGTGTGGGACCCATTTCAATCAGTAACCCAGAGTAGGTATCAAATAAAGAACTCCGTACTAGGCGGAGATAAGTGCATGCTTACTGATTGATTATAAGAGATCCAAATGGGACGGACGGTGTGAATGATGCAAACCAACTGGGGACATGTGCGTGCATGGGCCGGGCAGAGGGGACTGAGACAACCGTGACACCAGTAGATATGGTTGTGCGCCCTTGGGTTGCCACCTTAGGAAGTGATACCTCCTACTGTGGGGCCAGCATCGGGTATCTACGGAATAGGGAGCCGATCAATTAGGGTAGTGGTTAGGGTACACTCGTACGTACACTCTAAGTCTACCAACTTATTGTGGAAGGGATCATCTAACTTTAGTTATACTAGTAATAGTGCAGAGTAGTCATTAGTGAAGTATGTGTACACCTTACCTTATCTGCCTTGTCACACCTGCCATTTATATAGTGACCTCTCTTACCCACTTTATGCCTGTCATGTTCACCTTTATTTATTTACTGGCTAAAAGTAACTAGACTCGCCAGACTTTATGTTGACCCCTTTGTCCCCTCTCTCTTCCGTCCCCTCCAAGGTTCTCAGGGAGGAAACACCCAGGCTTAGTCAGGATTTGGATATTATCTTGCTGGAAGCTACTGCTGGAGTATGGCTCAAGTCTTTGTCTCTACTATGGCTTACTCTTTTTATTGGGGAATAATGTTTTCCTTTAATACCTATGTACTCTGATGATGCAAGACAGAAGTATTTTGTTGTAATGGTTTTACGACTTATGGTATTGTGAACTACGGTATTATGTTCTATGTTGAAATAAAAATTTGAAATTTCCGCTGCTATCTTATTTATATCTGTCTTGTAATTATTCTGTGTCTGTTTACCTACAACGCTTCACGAAACTTAATGCATTCCCTTAGTGAGTGACATTAACGGACGTGGGGTGTCACAGGTAACTTACCTTGTTGGTTACATTTACAATAATATAAACATATATTGTTTAATTGAATGCTTGAATTGTTATTATTAGTCGACCAGTTGAATTAATTATTCATGTTATCATCAAATTTATTGTTAATTTTCATATTGTCAACATACGAACTGTTTGATGAATATGATTGGATTATTGAATTGATTATTGATTGTTGAATTTAAATTTAACATTGTTTATTATTAACAATTGGGTAATATTGGTTGAGAAATTAATAGCAGATGGCCAAATATACACTGTTTTATATGAATTGATTTACCGTTAGGTAAATCAATAAATACAAAGTTAAAAAATTTATTTTATAACTGAAGGTAGATTTTGAAATATATTGTTTTAAATGGAAATTTATAAAAAGGGAAATAAATGTTTATAATTTATTATTTATATTTTAAGGTAAATTACTGAAAGTGATTATTGTTTATTTAATAATAATCATACTAAATGAGATTTATTTAAATTAATTATATTTTTAATTAATTTTAGTGGAAAGTTGAATTGGAATTGATTAACGAATTAATCGTGTTTGAGCTGACCGAGTCAATTGAGTTAACTAAAATTGAATATTAAATTAATGGGAATAGTTAATGGTGAAGTATGTCATTTTTAATAAAATGTTGATATTTGGTTATTATTTATTTGATAAAAATCAAAGTGATAAATCTTGGGATTTAAAGATATGTTAATAAAGGTTTATGAAAATATAAAGGCTAATTGTAGTTAAATGATATTTTAAGCTAATTATATTAATACAAGTTAAGTTTTTATTGCAGTTGAAATTTAATTCTTATTTGAATTCTGTTTAATCGGATTTTATAATTCTAAGTTGAACAAAGTTGATATAAAACCCAAGTTTTATTGAAGTTATTAGGGGAACGAGTTTTAGAAATGGTTTACAAATGAAATAAAAACCCTAGATGTGAAATTAAAGAATTGGAATCTTATTAGAGATTGGTTGAGTTAAATGATTTTCTGAATACTGATCTGATGTTGGTTTCGGCCTTCGGGGTTGATATTTAGGGATCATTTTCTTACTGATTTACGATTAGATACCAAGAAAGTATGAAATAAGAATTGAAAATCCGAGGTTGGATTAAGGTAATGAGGCGAGTTAAATTATTAAGATGCGATATAAATTCGCAATATTAAAAATGAATGATGTTTAATCGATATATAACCAAATGGGTTTGAAATAAACTTATCAGAAGTTTATGAAAATATCTATTTAAAATAGAATTAAGATTTGTATATATATGTTTTTTAAAGATTGTAAAGTTAATAGAGATGGTTAAATAATGGTTACTTAATACATAAATTAGGTAAATGTATCAAAATTGAAATAAGCTTTCCATGAAAGAGTGTTATATAAAATCCACGTTTTAAATTGGATAGTAAATGGAATATGAGAAATAATTACTAGAATGGGATTTGTTTGATAAACTTCTATCTTTTCCGAAGATAAGAATGTTGTTAGTTTAAGGTCTAAGAGGTAAATAAAATACCCCAACTTGAATGACTTCATGATTTTCCAAGGATGAATTAGTTTAGAAACGAGAGCAGATAAGGGAAATAAAGTTGTTATTTTTTAGAATGATATTTTAAATTATAACTCAAGAAGCTATATAAGTTGAATAGAAAGACTTGAGTATAGTTTATTTGTATAATAAGAAATAATAAGCTTTCTTCCAATAATTGGAAATTTAAAGTTTTTTTACGAATGGTAAATAAAAAGGCCAAGTGATGCTAAATACTGAACCAGTGAACCCGTTTTATTTTCATGGCTGAATGGTTGTTTATTTTGATAGTTAAATAGCCAACTATCAAAATCTGGCACATACGATGGTTGTCACAGAAAGTCCGGGATCAAATTTATATTTGAAAAACATTCCGACCAATAAATACGTAAATGTTGAAGATATTAGATAATGATCAAGTTGGAGCATTGAAGACCGTCGATCTCCATAAAGTGGAAGAATTACTTAAAATCTCTGACTTGCAATCAAAGATATACCATGATTCTATCATGGTTGGAATCAACGATTGCAAGGACCACTTGCTACTGATCCGTAAGGTGATATATAGGATGTGGTGGGAGGGTGCCTTCGGTTCATCCTGTTCTTCGATGACTTGTATGGACGAATGTCTGACAGAGTATTTCCAAAGGGATTACGTACATTGATTTCTTCAAACGTACTATGGTTGGTGGCGGAGAAGGGCGCTTCTCTTAGCTTAACTACTAGAGTATTTTCATGGATGTCAATTAGTGACATCTGGCGGATCTGACGATATGTCATTCAAAGTGAAGGGTGGCCAGATGTTCCAAAAGATTATTATGACCTCAAGCCTCATCAACAGGGAATGACAAAAATTGGGTAGGTCGCATGGCTATGTGGGTCGCACCAATTAGGGTGTATTGTCACCAATCTGGAGAATATTTATATTTGTTCTTCTTTTTGCTTCTGTATCTCCCGGGAAAGGTTATGTTGGTACCAACCTGGGTGTCAGTATATTCGGAACATTCAAGCGAAATGAGTGGTCGATCATGTTTATCCTGGGTTTCAAGATGTTCTTGTTGAATCCGGTGTATTCCTCTCTAGAGATACATTGTCGGAAGGTGGTCCCATACCTTTCCATAGTTGGAATCCCTTCTCCAATAAGAGCCCGCGGTTTTGATTATATACTATATATGTAGAGCGTGAGATGCAAGCGTTCTGCTAGATTGATATTTATTTGTATTTATACATTGTTATAATATCAGAAAAGATATGATTTCCAAAAATGTTTTGGATTATCGTAAGGTAAAAACCGTCCGTATTTATGTGTGGATTTGGTCTTACGATTATCCTTTTCTTCCGAAAAAATTTTGACTTAAAAATCAAGTTTGGTGATACTTTAAACTTAGTGTGTTTTTCTCACTCCGGCTCACCATACTGACCCGGTGTTTGTAATGCTCGGGTTAGACCGGGTTGTACAGGTTCAGGTTAGTGGATACTGTGAAGGAACGACCTGGAAGAATTCAGACATATGTTATTATATTTTTCTGCTGTGTGATTGTATGTGAGGACAGGTTATTACAACTATCCAAATGTGTGATTTACTCTGATGATTGTTAGTATTTTTCAAGCTCTAAATAAAGATTTATTTATATTATATTTTGTTTCCGCTGCGACGTGAGACTCTGTGTTGTGTTGGTTCTTCTTCTTCTATTCTAATATTTCTTTCTTTCTTATCTCACCCTCTAACTTCTTTCTTTAATCATTCTGGATTTTTGGTACTCGAGTTTGGACACAGGATGTTATTGTGTCAAAAACTCGAGCATCAAATTTTCTGGTATGTTATTACATAGACTGAAGGAAAAAACGTGTTAACAATTTTAAATTGAAGTACATAATTTTCAAATTTTAGTCAGAAGAACAATAAAATGATGTATTCATACAACATTATGAAAATATAACGCTATATTGATATATCATTTTACATATATAACATTATGAAATAAATTGTTATGGTTTTAAATCACGCTCGTTATACAACACATAATAAATTGATTCTTCCAATTCTTTAGGCTCAGTCATAAGCGTAGCAATTTTTTATGTTCAAACGTATATAAAAGAATCGGTTTGCATTAAAACCAGGTGGTAACGCTTCATTAATTGACCTTTTTTTAAGATTCGAATGTCTGCTTAATTAACTGATTTGTTTTCTTTTGAATGTTTATATATTTATTCAAAGTAGTAAATTGTTTGAAGCGATTTGGATTGCTACATGAATGTAGCACATGCCATATGTAAAAGATTTGTGATTGGAGCATCTTGAGATGCTAAACCCTGTGATTAAATTTCAGGTTTATGTTGGAGAATTTTCAACTCATCCATAACCCTAATCAATTCGAGAGGAATCAAAATCGTAAACAAACATAGATTAGCGGAAGCGTACCATAATCCATAGATTTTACTGATTAAGGGTTAAATCTTCCAAGAATATAGTATCTCCTTTTTCTCTGAATAGTTTCTCACTGATGGGGGAAGAAAGAAAACAAAAGAGCGTACTATTTCTCGGGGACCGAACCATTTTTATTAACGGACAAAAAACAGTTATGTAATATTTACAATTTGGCCACTCATCAAATTATAAATACATTTCATTGTTTATACCTTTATAATATAACATACAATTACACATATGTGCCCACATATGATTTTTAATCCAACAATCTCCCACTTGGGCAACATATGTTTCCTTGTAACTGTACGACCTTATGAGCTCAAGATTTTTCTATTTAATAAAGGTAATCTTTAACAATCTCGTCCATCAACCATATTTATATAAGATCATAGTAGTTTTTGCCATATTAATCATGACTAAACCCATCAATGGTCACATACATATATATAGTTAAATGACATAGATCAATCATGAATACATAGCTTGAAAATAACATGCAACGTGAATCATACACATATATATATATATATTTCAATTGGTCCGCCTTAAACTTAAGTGAGGTCAGAAACAAAATAATAAACAGAGTGAATGAACTGAATACTTTACTTCTGATCAGAAAACCGAATACATAAATGTTTCAAGGTAAATATAAAGCATATAAAATAAAACTCCCACTAAACCATGATATCCTCTAACTTTACAACACCCATATGAGCAGTGTGCTCATGAAAGACCTTGGGTGGTGAACCTTTTGTGAGAAGATCCGCTATCATGAAGTTTGTTCCAATATGCTCTATAGAAATCTGTCCACTCTGCACTCTCTCTTTCAGAAAGTTATAACTGACCTTGAATTGACTGAATTGTAGTGGAAGAGAGATAAGCACTAAATGCACAAGAAAGTCATTCGAAAGCTCAAGCTTTAGTGCCATCAATTTCGAAGCAAGGTGAGACATTTCCATAATGTACTCCATTATGTTTTCCTTGGCCTTGAACTTCATGGAAATAAGTTTCTTTAAAAGTGTACTTGTTTCCGCCTTATCGCCTTTTGCAAAGCGTTTCTCAATCTCAACAAAGAAAGCTATGGCAATGGTGATCTCTTCGGATACCACACCCTTAAAAGCCTTAGGTATGCAATGTTTGATGATCATATGACTCATGCTATTTGAACAGTCTCATTCCTCAAAAATCCTCCTTACTCGGAGATACTAGCATCTGTAAGAGAAACAGGTTGATTCATCCTTAATGCAAGGTCAAGATCCATGCAGCCAAGAACAATTAATATGTTCTCCTACCAGTCCTTAAAGTTATTACCATTAAGGATCTGTACTGAATGAAGGTTATCAGATACAGTAGCAATAGCAGAATCCATATAAATCAATAAATTCAAATAATGGTTAATCCCATCTCAAGATACCAAACGCATCATTAATATCAAGTCTTTGGATAGTAATATTAACTGTAAGTGGCACTCTTGTCGTAGCAATCAAACGTTGATGATAAATTATGTCAAACAATATGCAGTCTTTGGACTATCATATTGCTCAAATAAAAATACCTTATAATTGTCACACATTTATCACCATAAGTATGCATGAAGTTTGCCCAAGTATTAATTCACCTTTGGGATCGTTAATAAATGCATAAACTACATACACACGATTATTTTGATATTTTAATTAAATTTATGTACACAAAAGTGATCACTTTGGCGATGTTTTGTTTCAATTAATCCATTCAAATATCAAATTTGCACAGAAACCAAAATTTGATATTTTATAATGTGAATCAAACACGTATATATTTCAATTGGTCCTCCTTAAACTTAAGTGAGGTCAGAATCAAAATAGTAAACAAAGTGAATGAACTGAATACTTTACTTCGGATCAGAAAACCGAATACATAAATGTTTCAAGTAAATATAAAGCATATAAAGTACAAACTCCCACTAAATCATGATATCCTCAAACATTACAACACCCATATGAGCAGTGTGCTCATGAAAGACCTTGGGTGGTAAACCATTTGTAAGCGGATCCACTATCATGAAGTTTGTTCCAATATGCTCTACAGAAATCTGTCCACTTTGCACTCTCTCTTTCAGAAAGTTATGACTAACCTTGAATTGAATGAATTGTGGTAGAAGAGAGATAAGCACTAAATGCACAAGCAAGTCATCCGAAAGCTCCAGCTTTAGTTCCTTCAATTTCGAAGCAAGGTGAGACATTTCCATAATGTACTCCCTTATGTTATCCTTGCCCTTGAACTTCATGGAAATAAGTTTCTTCAAAAGAGTACTTGTTTCCGCCTTATCTCTTTTTGCAAAGTGTTTCTCAATATCAGCAAGGAAAGCTATGGCAACGGTGATCTCTTCAGATACCACATCCTTAAAAGCCTCAGGTATGCCGTGTTTTATGATCATAAGACTCATGCGTTTTGAACGGTCTCATTTCTCAAAAATCCTCCTTTCCTCGGAGGTATTAGCATTTGTAAGAGAAACAGGTCGATCCATCCTTAATGCAAGGTCAAGATCCATGCAGCCAAGAACATATTAAAAGAACAATTAATATGTTCTCCTTCCAGTCCTTAAAGTTATTACCATTAAGGATTTGTATTGAATTAAGGTTATCAGATACAGTAGCAACAGCAGAATCCATATAAATAAATAAATGTAAATAATAGTTAATCCCATCTCAAGATACCAAACACATCATTAATATCAAGTCTTTGGATGGTAATATTAACTGTAAGCGGTACTCTTGTTGTAGCAATCAAACGTTGATAATAAATTATGTCAAACAATATACAGTCTTTGGACTATCATATTACTCACATAAAAATACCTTATAATTGTCACACATTTATCACCACAAGTATGCATGAAGTTCAGCCAAATAATAATTCACCATTGGGATTGTTAATAAATGCATGAACTACATATACACGATTATTTGGATATTGTTAATTAAATTAATCTACATAAAAGCGATCACTTTGGTGATATTTTGTTTCAATTAATCCATTAAAATATCGAATTTGCACAGAAACCAAAATTTGAATTTTTTTTAAGGTAGCAAAGTTGTAGATTGACTGAAAATCCATTGTTTGCCATTTACAGAAACCTTTAACAAAATCAATGGACTTTGTTTGTAAACCAAGTTCAGTGATTATGTATATCCAAAGTTATGAACCAAACAATAAACTGAATATGTCTAGGGTACCAACATTATGAACTAACAAATGGAAGGTTCACTAACATTCTGGCATTGATACACAAAACATGCCATTAATTAAACAGGCTTGAATCCATAGACCATGAAGTAGAAATTCATCAATTTAATATTTTAATTCATGTTAATTTACAATCTCAGATTAGTCCAAACAGAACATAAAACGTTCTAATAATGACATTAAATATTATACACATGATTACAGTAAACTCAGTACCAAAAGTGCAGTCTAAATGTAGACTACAGTTTCATTGCTGGGCTGGGAACATGTGGCGGAAGGATTTCATAAAGGTGTTATAAATGTAACATGTGGCCGAATGATTTCTAAAACAAATTTTAATGCCAAAAGAATCAATTCATTCACAGGAAAACAAATATGTATTATAAAGATTGACCTCGCCAAAGTCAATAAAATTAGGCTACATATTTTGTTGGTATGCTTTTATATGTTCACTATGGTGGTGAATTAAAAATAGCATGCTTTGATAACTGAGAGAGTTTCTTGTACCAATTCGTTCAGGAATATGGACCAAAAAAATAATACCATTCATTATGTTTGTGATGTCAGAATCCAACAAATTGCAAAGTTTCAAGGAACAAATTCCCAGGCAACAAAATTTAATTACCATAGGTTCCAGCCAATATGACGTTACACTGAAATTTTCTACTTTTTTTCATCTAACTGACTAAATTGTTCGAATAAAATCATGATGGCATAAGACGGAATCCAAAATAGGAAATTCGAACAAATCTAATATATATGACTTTATCGAGAATCCTCAAGAACTAATTTAGGGTCTGCTCTGATACAAATTGTTGGAGAATTTTCAATTTAGCCATAACCCTAATCAATTCGAGAGGAATCAAAATCGTAAACAAACAGAGATTAGCGGAAGCATACCAGAATCCATAGATTTTATTAGTTAAGGGTTTGACCTTCTAAGAATACAATATCTCCTTTTTCTCTGAATAGTTTCTCACTGATGGGGGAAGAAAGTAAACAAAAGAGCATAATGTTTCTCGGGGACCGAACCGTTTTTATTAACGAACAAAAAACAGTTATGTAATATTTACAATTTGGTCCCTCATCAAATTGTAAATACATTTTATTGTTTATACCTTTATAATATAACATACAATTACACATATGTGCCCACATATGATTTTTAATCCAACAATTTGTACATGGATGAGCATGGTGTATATATTGTTGATGTCAAAAGTTGATCACAAGTGACAGTCAACCCCCAATCGTGCTACTGACACACGAATAATGATTATAAAGTGCAAAAAATATAAAGAGAACAGGAAACACACTAGACTTTTTATAGTGGTTCGGCAAAAGACGATGCCTACGTCCACTTTATATGAATTGATTTTCTTTTGATTACAAGTACAAAGTTTTTTCCAGTTTTAAGAAAGAAGAGAAGATGGCTGCTTTAGATTCGGAGAACTTAAGAGTAGGGTGTTCTAAGAGAAACTTTAAGAATTTGAAATCTAGCTAAAGTCCCTTTCCTCTTTGAGCTTTGAGATATTTATAGATGGAGAAATCGGCTGTGGCTGATGTGACGTGGCCCGAACTTTTTGTGAAAGCTTGGACACATGGAGATCGATCCTTGGGCATAGTTGCAGCTGAAAGACTGGTACTACTATTCATAAATAGTTTCTTCGGAAATCGTGGCTTATGTGGCATTCAAGGTGAGGTTTATCAAAAGTAGAGCTTTGTCCGGATATGTTTGACCGCCTTTACTACCTTGAAAGTCGGGTTAAGCATCTAAATGACTCAGTTGAATATTTCCATGCTGATCCGAAATATTCGACCGATACGCTTTTTATGGGAGCAAGATATTCAGTCGACTGGGATAGCAATTCTTCTATAGTGAGTCATCAACGAGTAGGAACTAGCTCGGGCCGATGTCTGACTGTTTTGGACTGAGCTTTGGCTGGGTTTTCTGGAGCATGAATTATCCGAATTGGCTGATTGCGCATTTCTGGATATTGGGCTTCGATCTGATCCTTGGCAGCTTTTGCCAAAAAGATGGTTAACACTTTCCCCTAAAAATGCATCTTCTTCGGTAGAGGGAGGTGTGTTGTGAAAGATGATTCGAAGCACAATTTTTCGAGCAGTTATGGTCACATCCGACCATATTAAGGCCAGAAATCTCACTGTTCTGATGGTTGCATTAAGGCCGGAAAACCGGTAATCAAAATAGATCGTATTAAGGCTAGAAAACTGACAACCATCGGAAACCATATTAAGGACGAGATGATGATCACTGACTTTGTGAGATTTAGTTCCTGCAAAGATAAAATAAGCCATTCCCGGTCTGGAGAAGGCCTCAGTCTCGATGAGTCGAGTATTGAATGTACCCGACCTAGAGTCATGGGTGAGCATTTATTTCACTTGGCTTCGAGGGGTGATGAGTATTAACCATACTCGTCTTACGGAGGTGGCGAGTATTAACCATACTCGGCTTATGGAGGTGGCGAGATTAACCATACTCGGCTTACAGAGGTGGCGAGTATTAACCATACTCGGCTTGTGGCAAGTGTTTTTTATGCTCAACTCATTTGAGATTATTATGCCCAGCTAGCGATAAATGCTCTTGGTCTTGAAAAGGGAGGCGAGTATAATCCATAATCAGCTTAAATCATCCAAACATAATCCATGTTTGCAAAAGAAAGTTCATAGTCGGTAAGGAACTATTACGTAGTGAAAATAATTTCTAAGAGAACAACTGTTGATTCTAGAGCATGCCTAGGAGCTAAATCCTAACCCCATACATGTATACATCAAAGTGTCCTTTTTATTGAAAATAAAAGTACATCGAAAAAAGAAATTTAAACTGAGTTAATGATAATGCCGCGAGTGCTGGTCTCATGGTCCTTTCCGTTTCTAGGAGCTCGAGGACCGCCCTGAGGAGCTTGGGCAGAAGATTGTGGCGGCAAGGCCTGTGGGTTTTTCTTGACATATTCGGGAAGCTCTCCTCGCCTGACTCGATCCTCTATGAGATCGCACAGATGCCGACATTCATTGGTGCTATGTCTAGCTACATTGTGGAATATGCAATGTTTGCCGGAATCGAGTTCCATCTAGGTTGGTTCTCGTCGAGGTGGTCTTGGAAGAGGTAGGGACCCTTGTATGTCAAGGTAGATATTGAGCAGAGAGGAGTTGAGCTTGGTGTACCGGTCGTACTTATTTTCATTTCGAGGCCGCACGTTGCATCTGTTCTTTTTCGGAGCCTTTCTTCTTCCTTTATTCTAGCCGTTGGTGTTGGAAGGACCTCTTTGCTTGGTTGCTAAGACCTCGTGGTTGTCCATCTCAATACTGGCATCCTCTTGTCGGAGGAATCGCTCGGTCCCGGAATAGAAATCTTCGATATCTTTAAGGGGGGGTCTCTGGTTAAAGAGATTGATAAATATGATCGGTTCTGAACTCCTACAATGGCGTCCATAAGTACCATTGATGACTCGAGTCAATCGACTGATGCTGCAACCGTGTTGAACCTTTCGAGGAAGGATCGAAGTATTTCCCCTGACCGCTGCTTGATGGTGGACAGGAACATGAAACTCTTTGGTCAGGAGATATGTGCTCTGAACTATTCGATGAAACAAGTGACTAGCGTGTTTCAACTGCTGATCGACTCCGTTATTAGCAGCCGAAACCACATGTCGGCTATGTCTATGAGGAAAAGTGGAAAGCACTTGGCTATGACGTTGGCCGATGCGCCAAGTACCTCCATATGGCGCATGTATCGCATGAGATGGATGGTCGGGTCAGTGAGACCATTATATGGTTCGATAGTTGGAACTTGAAGTCCGGAGGGTTTCGGGAGTTTCTGATTGCCCTGGTGAAGGGGCTACGATGGACATTATCTATATCCTATTGAGAAGAGGTGCCCCGAGTGAAACGTCTGATGATGCTTGCAAGATGGTTTCCATCTCCGAGGAGTCATTGCCATGAATTTAGCTCTGTGTTTGGAGGAACTTCGGTACGAGGATCTAGCAAAAGCATGCTTGGAAGCGCAGCCGTTGGCTAGGCGCGACCTCCGAGAGTTGAGTGAAGGTGAGAATGAGGATGAGCTCAGGTAGGTGGTTCTGGGAAGAATGGCCTCTCTTCAACCTGATGAGTATTAGATCAAGTTGTACCCATGATAGAGGGTCCAGGCTGATCCAACATGGCATGTGATGTTCGGAGCTCGGGGTTGCCTCCGGTTGGACCGATGTTATAAAGATCTACGATAGCGTTTTCTTCCACCACAGTGAGGACCGATATGGTTGAGTGGTCTTCCTGGTTCGAAGGGAAGGCCGCGCCAGCTCTTCGCTCAAAAGGAAGAGTGGTTAGGTTAGTCTGCGGTAAGATTCCGGGTTGTAATGGGAATGGCATTAATTTTGATGGGCCCGATAGTTGCACACTTGATCTGGGGATCGAGCTATCCTCAAGAGTGAAGGCCGAGCAGCTGTACGACCTGGATCTTGATCGCAGGCCTCTTGAGAATCTACAGTTATGGTTGCACTAGTCATTGGAAGCGATACTCCTATCTGTGATTGGTTGGGAGGTGGAGCCGAACCACGATGAAATAAAGGTGGAATCTGATCAATGGCCTGATTCGGTGTAGACCGAAGATCAGTTGTTTCCCCAGTCCTGATCGGTGGAGGAACTGATGTTGAAGCATTTAGTCACATCTCCACTTGACCGAGAAGGTGATCCATCAATTGCTGCTGATCCGAAATATTTGATCGATGCGATTTTTATGGGAGCGAGATATTCGGTCGACCGGAAGAGCGATTCTTCTGGAGTTAGTTATCAATGGGTAGGAACTGGCTCAGGCCGATGTCTAACTATTCTGGACTGAGCTTTGGCTGGGCTTCCTGAAGCGTGAATTATCAAAATTGGCTGATTGCGCATTTCTGGATATTGGGCTTCGATCTGATCCGTGGAAGCTTTTGCCAAAAAGATGGTTAACATATATCATGTGTAAATAACGATGATGATTAAAATTATTGTTATATTGGTTTCTTTGATTTGCTTTGGTTCCAACATAATACTACTTGGACATGTATTCTCTTGTTTATGTATGTTTCCATTGATGTAATTTCAGCTGTAGGCTTATGAACTGATGATTCTTTCAATTTATTTGATTCGGTAAGTTTGTCTTTTAAATAAATTGTATATTATCACTCTAGCATGTAATTTTTTATGGTGTTATGTGCTGCAAAGGTGATTTATTTATTTAATACAGCCTACATGGTGTAGATTTAATGATTTTAAATGTTTGTTATGGTTGTCGTTGCTTCTTTCATAAAGTTCTTGTTTATGTTTATGTTTATGTTTATGTATATTATTATTGTTATTGTGTGCAATTATTGCCATACAATTTAATTTATAACAATGCACATATAATGCTATATGAATATTACATCATACATGTGTAATGATTTACAAATATATTATTTTATTGTCCTTCAAACTAAATTTTAAAACTTATGTCCTTCAGTCTAAAATTGTTCACAAGTTTTTCATTCAACCTAACTCCCTCAAAAACCAATAACTTAATAAAACAAAAAATACCTATTTTTTATATTAAAATATACATAATATAGACTGCAATCTTGACAAAAATTAGATGTTTGGCCTTCCATATTTTTTTCTATATTAGATATTTATCTTTTCTTTTATACTATATCGTCATTGGGTGGACTTCTGCTACACTATTCCACAAAATGTTCTTAACCCATACACACTACCATAAATGAACTATATATTTGTATACATAAGCGCTAGGGTTGGATTAGGTTTAATATCAAACATTTTCTACGAATGCCTAACACCGTCGATACCAAAGATACTTGAAGTGTGCATTGGTACAACGCTCGAAAAATGTGAGCGATCATCAAGGTTGAAAAGACATAAAAACACAAAATATGTTGTATATCTCATACCAAAGGAATAAAATATAATAGTAAACATAACTGATATAAAACATGTGGGAAGGCAAATAACTGAAGTGAATCCCAACATCAAAGGAACAGATCCAAAACAATACAAAACAAAGTAAATAGTGTTATACATCTCCAAAATAACCTATATAAACTGTCTCTTAGAATAAGGAATTAGTAAGCTCATAACGATAAACATCATAATAACAAAAGTATAAATATAACAATATGGGAAATAATTTCCTACTTGCCACCTAAACAACTCCACATGCTAATCAGTCCTAATATTCCAATCTACTCATTTAAGAATAGCCAAAGTAATAAAAAGTAAAATATAAAACTGTAACGAACTGGAATTTTCGACCAAGAAAATCAACATAAAATCCATGTCAATTATTCAGGCATTGAACATTCCAGATCATTAATATAAAGAAGTTAGAGGGTGAGAATAGATAAGTCGGAAAATTAGAATAGAAGAAGAAGGAACCACAAAATCAGAGTAATACGAATCTCACAGTGGAACGAATAAAATATAGTATACAACATAACTTTGAAATACAAAGATGTACTTGAATATGCATATCATTATCAAAGTACAACACTTACAAGACAACGGAAATAAACAATTGCTATATAATCCTGAATCCTCCTGCTCCAAGCTCTCAGTATATCTGTAAAATCCCGACTACTTGACTGCCCGTACAAAATCGGGCACCTAAGAGTTTAGGGAAAACAAAACAAAATAAACTCCGGGTCAGTCATAGGACTGGTGTGAGTAAACTCCAACCATTTGTTTAACTTTTAAAATCCCTTTAAAAGAATGGATAATCGTAAGACCGATCCACACATAAACACGTATGGTTTTTACCTTACGACAAACCAAAATATTCTTATATCAAATCTCTTCCAATATTATAATAGTGTCTATCAACCACAACTGATAATCATTTAGCAGAACACTTTCATCTCACGTTCCACATACATAATATATAATCAAAACTGCGGGCGCTTATTGGGTAATGAATTCCAACTGGCAAGGTATGGTACCAGCTTCCGACAGTATCTCTAGAGAGGAATACATCGGGTTCAACAAGAACATCTTGTAACCCAAGCTAAACATGACTGGTCACTCAGTTCGCTTGAGTGTACCGAATGTATTATCACCAACGGTTGGGATCAGCAACCATTTCCCGAAAGGGACAACATCGAAATAGATATAAGAAGTAAATGGATTTTCTCTAGATCATGTGACAATACACGCTAATTGGGAGCTACCCACTTAGCCATGCGACCTACCCGATTTTATACCATTTCTTGGTTGTGAGGCTAGAGGCCATAATGTACATATCACACATTTATTTACTTTGAATGTCACATCGTCATACCCGCCAAATCACAAATTGATTTCTCTAAAAACACCACAGGTATATAGATAAGAGAAACGAATTCCTCTGCCACCAAACGTAAATATGTTTGAAGAGATCAAATTACACGATCTATTAAATATACTCTGTTAGACATTCTTCCATATAGGTTGTCCTGGGACTGGACAAACCGAAGGCACTATTCAGTAAATCCGTCTTAGGCAATTTCCACCTAGGATTTGGCAGAACAACACTTGCATAAACTCCGTCTTCAATTATCTTGATCGTATTTGATTCGCAACGCTAATGCCTATACAGAGTGGTTTTTAGATAATAAATCTGATCCCGGTCTCTCCGTATTGACGACGGAAAAATGGTCAAATCTTCGATCATCGGTTATTTAACTATGAAAGGAAAACATCCATACACATAGCGATCTTATTTCCAAATGGAAATTTTATCGATCAATCATTAATCAACAATTTCCCCTTTAAATTAATTTATTCATTTCCCTATTTCCCATTTCCATATATTCATAAATCCTTATTTTCTAAATTTAGAAAATATATGTTATTATCATTGGAAAACATTTCCATTTCTTATTCACGCATCACTATCTTCCCACATCTATAAGTCTCTGACTATAAACCAGTAAGAAAATAGTTTCCTGAATATCAACCCCGAAGGCCGAAACCAACATCAGATCGATACCCAGAAAACTGTTTAACATAACCAATCTCCAGTCAATTTCTAATTTCGTTAACTCCATTTTAAATTCCTATTTCAAAGCCCAATTTCCTTTGTAATATTTTCATTTCGCAAAATATTTGCTTAAATCCCTTATTCACATCAAATGTGAATAATATTTCTTTCATCAAATCATTGCTTACGCAACTCTCGGATTCATTTTTCCAATCCAATTCTTTTATGAAAAACATTGGTTATAACGATAACATTATAACCCTACTTCTGAAATATCTAACTTTAAATAAAACTTTTATAACTTAATTTAAATAAATAAATAAATGATTTATTAAATAAATAAATCTTGATTTAAAAACCAGAAAATAAATAGTACTTTCCTACTTTTGATATAGTCGAATCCCAATGTATAATTCTCTCTCGAATAATCTCTATTCGATAATTCTCTTTTGAATAAACTATATTCGACAATCTCTCTTTCGAATAAACTATATTCGATAACTCTCTTTCGAATAAACTACATTCGATAATCTCTCTACGAATAACTTATATTTGATTAACTCTATTCGAATAACTAATATTCAATTAACTCTATTCGAGTAACTAATATTTGATTAACTCTATTCGAATAACTGATATTCGACTAACTCTATTCGAATAACTGATATTCGATTAACTCACTTCGAATAACTATTATTCGACTAACTCTACTCGAATAACTAATATTCGATTTACTCTCTTCTAATAACTAATATTCGATACTCTCTCTTCGAATAACTAATATTCGATTAACTCTATTCGAATAACTGATATTTAATTAACTCTCTTCAAATAACTAATATTCGATTAACTCTCTTCGAATAACTAATATTCGATTAACTCTCTTAGAATAACTAATATTCAATTAACTCTATTCAAATAACTAATATTCGATTAACTCTATTCGAATAACTAATAGTCAATTAACTCTCTTCAAATAACTAATATTCGATTAACTCTCTTCGAATAACTAATATTCAATTAACTCTGTTCGAATCACTAATTTTATTTTAACCCGATTTCCTATCTCATTCAAATTCCCATTTAGATTCATATTTCAAAACACAATTTTCCTTATAATTGTTTTAATTTATAAAATGTTTATTTTAATCCATTATTCACATCGAATGTGAAAAATGTTTCTTTTATATAATCAATTAATTTGATTTTTTATTTAAAATATATATCCCATTTCCAAATTCTATTTATACTTCTATTTATAGAATTATTCATACAAAATCTTATTTTCAATTCCAATCACCTATGATCTCGTTTATAAATCCCTTTATAAATGCTATGTTTACATTCCATAAAAATATCGGTTTTAAAACCGATTTCTACTTCTTCAAATAATTTTAGACTTGTATATCCAATTTATCCAATGACGAATAATTTACTTAATTTATAAAACATTATTTATAAACTAATCTTCTCAATTTATCTATTAAAACAGATTTTTATTTAATACCCACTTTAAACAATCTTCTCATAATTCTTTTATGTGTCGTCAATTTCCTTTTATAATTCTATTTATTTCCTAAATATTTCCTTTTATAATTCTATTTATTCCATAAGGTTCTTTATTTACTTCTTATTATTTTCATTAAGTATTTTAACCAAAATCGGTCTTTTAAACTTCCATATAACTGCTGTTTACTTTATACAGAAGTTTCTTATTTATTTTTCAAATATCTACTTTTATAAAATCCATTAGATTCTATAAAATTATAAAATTTAATATCCACTTCACAAATTTCTTTTTATAAATTCCTTTGATTTAATATAAATATTTTTATTTCAATATACACTTTGAAATTTCCCTTTTTACATCCCAATATTTCTTATGGTATTTAAAATACCAAATAACCATGATCAATATCATCCAAACACACATAATTAACAACAGATTATTTATCACATCATATATCACAATATATTTAAAAACTAGTATTATAAATATTGAGGAATCCAGTTGGATCCCTCCAACCTATTTCCCTGCATCCACAGATGTTAAACAATATAAATAACATCAATTTCATTTCAATATGAAATATTCTGATAAACATAATCAATATTTGATTAACGGTATATATATATATATATATTACTAGATCTATAATTTAAAACAGTCAATTAACAGTTCATCCAAACAATCAACACACAACAATCAACCATCATTTATCAATTCTAAAAATATGTAAACTGGCAAAGCTAGTGAGTTTTACTCACATTGTTCGGTTTATCATTAAATAACGATAACCGTTGTTGATTCAGATCAGGTAATTTATTTAACTATGAATTGTAACGATCTTCGATTCACTCCCAGTCAATTTCATTGTGTAGCCGTCGTCCATACGATCCCAACGGATCCAGTTTTGCTGTATTCGGACAACGTATGAAATAGTTATTGGTTTTACAACTTAATATCTATTTAAATAAAACAAAACTTGAATTTTATTTTCTGATTTTGGGCCTTAATCTTTTTTGCGTAACCCATCTCCTAACCCAAGTACCTAGACCTGCAACTAAGTCTTCTTCCCGAAATAAATACTGCGACATGCTCGTGCTCCATCCATTTTACTGATTTCTAGCTGCCCATTCTTTTCTCCCCCAGACAACTCCGCAGAAAACATCACCATATTTCCCCACTTCGCGACCTCCTACTCTCCAGCACGACACCATACCACTCGATGCATCCACTGTCCATCGCGAAAGATTTCACGGATCACCCCCACAAAATGCTTCGACACAGAAGATTGCTAACTCTCTCTTCCTCACTCCCTACTCAATGAAAATCCCTTAAGACTCCACCATTCTACTCCCTGCTTCGCCCTTATCAACCCCAATGCCATCAACTTGTGCTCGAGTTCCACCCCCCAAAATCGTGACACACACTTCTAACTTCACGGCCATTACAAAGTAGCGACACCTTTATCCCTCAATAACCCCAAAACTGAGACGACTCGAACTTGCCCACAAAGGAAAGCCCGGATTGAGTTGAGATCACGACATACCAAAACACAAACAGAAGAACATTTCATTGCTTTTTACAATAATTCCATTAGAATACAAGAATATAATAGAGTATGAATAAATAATACACATTTGATAAATATTAGAGATTAAAATACCTTACATAGCAGCGGAAAAATAATACAAAACACAACTGAAAGTAATACATGCTTATAGAGCTTTCCGAATATCGCTCCAGTTGTAAAATCAGGATCCTGTGAATATAAATCTACAAAACCAAAACTACTAACCGCCAGTGTGGAAAATAGGCCAGAGTTTAGGTTAAAACAATAAACTCCAGGTTAGTCATGTGACTGGTGCGAGAACTAAAATAGTTATCTGAAACTTTACTTTAAAATCTGATATATCAAGGGACCACGCCGTATAACACAGAACGGATTTCCTCCCAAGAATACCAGTGCATATAACAAAACAACGCAATGCATTTTAGAAAAATGAAGCTATTATAAGACCCAGGTCCCATCACACAATGCAACGCAAGCCGGAGGATAGGGTTTTCCCTTATAATAGCCAAACATGCTTGGTACATTAAAACAAATCATTTGATACTTATTATAAGTGCATAGTTTTAAAACAACTTCAAATATATATATGTATCAATCCTAGACGGCATGGGTACCATATATCATGTCGCCAATACTAGGCTCTATAATCAAAACCGAAAATGTCACATATTGGAAGTTGGATTTCTATATGTGAACCAAGGCAAGGGATCGTCCTTACCGCTTCGAGACTGTCTAGCCCGAGACTCTGAAACAGCCGCAACTGCACCTTGGGTCGTCAGGGCCGGTCCACACGGAGTGGATTAAAATGCCTGAACACTGTGTTTCCCCGCCCTATGGGGCATAAAATTGGTCTGTATAAAGACCATACCATCCATCGGCTCCGTAGAGATCGATAAAGCCGAGGCGCCTCGCTATCCATCATCCACATAAGTAAAACATCTGGGCGTGAAAAACCCAGACACCACTCCTAGCTAGAAGGAAACGCATGCCCTCCCTGATGTCCTCTCCCGTTTTTGGTCCAGACCGGGGTGTGAGGCTCGCGAATTAACGCTACACAATGCTATGCTATATTAAAGTCGTGCTTTGATCATCAACCATAAGACTCTGCTTTTCAACAGAAGCCTTGATCATTTGCATCTCAGCATGCCACATAGGCAATTCACGCTATGTAATTGATGTCTATCAATCACATAGAATGAAATCCGTTGTCAGACACACATCCATTTACAAGTTCGTTCTGGGTCTGAACGAAACCGGAGGCACCTTATTCCTCGTCTCGTATGTACAATTCAGGAGAGACGTCCTCGCATATCCAGTCGATATCCAAGTACGTTTGGACGATCACCACTTATTACCTTCTCTTGGGTGTACAACCCAATCAAGACATCAGTAATCATCCAAACGATGTGAAGATCTCCGGTCTTCAACCACCGTCTTCATCATCGACTTATCGTCGAATCAGTTATTCAGAATGGGATAAACCCGGTCTTTCTGAATAACTCGCGTATATAATAAACAAGTGCTATAAGAACACAACATATGCCTCACTCCAATCCGGAATATTTCTTTATTCAAATATTCTTATACTTTGGGAAAGGTTCCCATTAATTTTATCAAAGATAAATTTTTTAAATTTATTTTTTAATCTTCTTTTGGATTTCAATTCAAACCAAATTATGGTTTATCCAAACTAGTCGGGATTAGCGAACCTTACCGAAGTAATCGTTTGTTAAATTTCCCAATCCCAACCTATTCATCCCATAAAGTAAAACTGGTAATCCTTCATATCTAACACCACGGTGTTATCGGTGAAATTAATTACCATTTCACGCTCAAATATAATTAAAGATTTAACTATCGCTTAGAGCAAAACTGGTGATAATCCATTCTCGATCATCTCTTGAATTTGATAATTTAGTTATCAAATTCACCTTTCAATCTGTTTAAAGATTCATTAAAACTCTAATTCAGTTTTAATTTCCAAAAATCATTACTTAATGATTATTCAATGTTAAGAAGTTAATCTTATCTTTAACTGGGTTAAAGAACTAATGTCATTTAAAACACAGCTCACAATAAACCCAAAATCACATTCCGTTAACAATGGAATCTTCACGGAAAACAAATCAATATATATAATCGATATGAGCTTCATATCCAAATGATAATATTAACGGAATAACGACAAGGGCTTTTAAATTCCATATATATTAACAGTCTTCCTCTATAGAAGCTCACTTCGATTATTATCAAATCGAATTCCATTCAATTCCAATTTAATATGTTAAATTGGAAAACTTTACTTTGGAAAATCTCCTTTAAATCTTAACAAAAGATTTATAAATTCCAAATCACATTTCACTGTAAGTCGGGTTAAAGAACGAACGTCGCTTAAAAAACACAGTTCAAGATAAACCCAATTCACATTCCATTTTATTCCAATTATTAAATATAATTGGAAACTCTAACAATCTTAATTAAAAGATTTATTCTCTTCACATGGGGTTCCAGAACAGTGTTACTGAAGACACCGTTCACGACAAACCCCAAAATCCCATTTGATATTAAATACAAGACTTTGAATAGAAAATATATCAGCTTATATTCAATATCAAATTCTAAACTCAAAAAACATCGTATTGGAATAACGATATATATATCTTCCAAATTCCTCCACAATGCCTGTATAATCACGGAATCCAATATTGAAATATTCTGAAGATTATTTCGATTCAAATCCATTCCAATTCATATTTTGGAAATTCTGGTTATTTTAAAACCATTTCAAATCCAATTTATTTATTTAAAAATAATTGGATTATAATTCTAGTTCATAACTAGTTCATTTTGATAAAAATCTATTTTTATCTTTTCAAATATGGAATTTTTCTTTCCAATTCTATCCAAATAATTTCTAATTATTTTACACTAATAATTGATATTTTTAATAATTTTATCAAGGTTCGTACAATCGATTTCCATAAACGGCCATCGAACTGCACTTACAACGACCTTTTCCAAATTTGATTTGGACATAATTCCAAATCCAACCATTAGATTTCAAATTTCTAATATTCGTTAGAAAGCCCTTTTCGATACAAACCCAACGGTTCTGTTTTTAGGGGAATTTGATGGTTGGATCTCCCGTAATGTCCATTCGAAGTCAATGGTCAAAATTCGCGAACGGCCGCAGCACAGCGCGTTCTGTTCAGGCCATTATATTATATATAATATATATTTCGTCGATTTCCATTTAAAATGTATTTTATAAATCGTTTTAAATTCGTTTTCAAAACGATTTCAACTTCATATTCAATTTCAAATCAAAATTGAATATTCCATATCATTAATATATAAATGATAATATTTTCAAACTTCAGATTTCGAAATCAATTCCTTTTTGATATTCATTATAAAAATGAATAAAATCGATATAGATATCGTTCGCGTCAAAAATATCATTCGCGTCAAAATGGCATAAATCTAAACAACACAGGTTTATATATTTAAATATTTTCGTGTCCATTCCAAATTGAACATCTAAATTAGATTTTGATCTTTTACTGAATATTACTTTAAAATATTCATTATTTTAAAATAGTGAAAATTAGGCACACATCCCTAAAACGAAACTTAATTAGGCTCACATCCGGTCTAACTTTTCATGTAAATTAGATCCCTATTTTTCAAAAACATATAAAAAAATATAAAAAAATCATGAAAATTCATTATTAAATAAAACATGTTCACACCAAAAAAATCAGGTGGAAAAACAATCGATAAACAAGTCAAAATCAAAAAATACACAAAATAGTGGAATATGCAGTAAAATGCATGAAAACATGCACATATTTCAAATATTTGCTTACATATATGCACATATTGCCAAGCCCTCTGCCTTTCAACGCGTTACTGCATACAAGTATGCATCTATTCTGAATAGCAGCATATTTGTATGCAAATATTCAGCAGGTTTGCGATTTTTTTTGCATGTGTATTTAAATAGTTGCATACATGTATGCAACTATTAGTAATAGTTACGTACATGTATGCAATTTTTATTTTTATTTTGATTTGCGTGGACTGAGAGAAATATTTCCAGATTTATGAATTTTTTTTAATGCAAGAGCGCATTTTTTTTTGTGAAAAAATGGAAGAGGCGAAGTGGAAGGAGGTGGAAGGCGGAAGGGACAAAAATTATTAGGCGGCAGCTTAAAAAGAGGGGGCGGAAACGAATGGGAAACTTTGTTCCTTTTTTTTATTCCGCCTTTTCTTTATATTTAAAAAAAAGCGCTACAATGTAAAAAAAAAAATTCTAAAATCTGGAAATATTAACAGAAGTTCATGGAAATTAAAAAAAACTTGCATACATGTATGCAACTATTTGAAATACTTGCACACATGTATGCAAGTATTGCATGTAAGAAGCGAAAATTTTGCTTGAAGATTGTTGCACACTTGTACGCAAGAATCTGTTTACCTTGCGTACATGTATGAAAAAAAAAACGCAAATTCAACATTTGAAATACTTGCACAGATGAATGCAAGTATTGCAAATATGTGCATGATTTGATGCAAATTACTGCATTTTTCGCTGTTTTATTATATTTTTTTTATTTTGATGCATTTTTTTATTTTTTTACGATCTGTTTTTTGGGTGAGTACATGTTTGATTTAAATTCGAATTTCCGTGATTTTTTTTAGTGTATTTTTGAAAAATAGGGACTAAATTTACATTAAAAGTTGGATCGGATATGAGCCTAATTTTGAAATTAATAGGGACCTGTGCCAAACAGACCCTTTAAAACATTCGTCATTTTAAAATATTCATTCTTTCTGAACTGGAACCAGACACAGTCAATTACCATATAATGTTGATTATATGGATTTCATACAACACATGTATAGAACAACAATGATGAACAATCAACCATCATCCAAGGTGTATTATATACTGTATAAGCGTTAAATATAAATATTTAATGCTTATAACAGTCTGTCAACCAATCGATTGACATACAACTAAGCAATTGGGAGTAGTGTATGTCAAACATCATCTCAATACCCATGTGGGGTTTCAACCAACAAATACTGAATATTATTTGTGCAGTTGGGCGATGTGTAAAATTTATCGTCCTAATCAATATCAGTCAAATGTGTGTACATAAACAAATCGTCCGATTTGTTTATGAATATTTATTTTATTCATATACACATAAAAAATTATATTTTTGATGATAAAATTATTTTATTCAACTCATGAATATTTATACAGTCCATTTCACACCATAATCAATTTTTACAACACAATCAAACAAACAAACAAGTCGTACATGGTTTGTGGACAACGGGGAACAGTTCATATATGCAGTAATAAAATAAATAACTGTATAAAGAAAATTATAGTGAGGAGTTCTCACCTTTGGGATCCACTCCTCTATTCTCTATTTCTGAACGGTTCGGATTTGCCCTAAATTCCAAAGCGATATTTTCCAGCTGTTCATAGTAAAAATCGCATTTTTTAATATGATGTTTATTTTAAAAATCATATTTTTATAATGGCACTTCATATATAAAACTCATATATTTTTACAACGCTTCTTTCTATATAAAAATCATATTTTTATATCTCTACTTCTTATATAAAGAGATTTTTGTTTCTACTTCATATATATAACAAATGAATTTTTATCGCTACTTTCAAAATGAAAATCTAATTTTTCTACAATGAAAAATCTAATTTTTCTTCTATTAAAAATCAAATCTTTTCACTCTGAAAAATCATTTCTTTACGTTATAAAAAATCTAATCTTTGCATAATGAAAAATCTAATCTTGACATAAGGAAAAATCTAATTTTAACATAAGGAAAAATCTAATTTTTATGTAAGGAAAAATCTAAGTTTTATATACACATGAATATATATAAAAATCTAATCTTTATTACCATAAAAATCTAAACTTTATTATCAATAAAACTCTAATTTCATATAAATAACTAATCAGGTTTTACATAAATAAAAAAATCAGATTTTACATAAATAAAAATTATAAAACTCACATTTCTTTCGGATTTCTGCTCAGAGGGGTTCCACAGAGGGATGGCGTGGCGGGGGAGGCGGGGGATGGTTGGCGCAGGCAGCTGGGTGGCGGTGGATAAAGGCGTTTGTAACATACCGTCTTTCATCCACTTCAAACTGGTAATTAAACCAAATCAAACCGTTCGAAATGACATAATGTTATTAGCTTCTGAGGTAAATAGAGTAAACTACAGAATCACAGACACAGAAAAACAGAATATCTCGCAGTGGAATAAATAAATTATACAATAGTAGTTCATGAAGCTACTAAATAAAAATCAAAATTTATACATAATATCAGAGTTACAAAATTAAATACGGAGGAAGTCTAAATACAAGAATCTAATACAAAGGAGAATTAACCAGAATCAACAAATAGAGGTGTTGTCTTCAACAGTCTCGAGCTTCAAAAGGTGAAACCTCAACACTGCAATACTCGATCTGACCCGAGCAATAATGCAAAACAAAACAACTCGGATCAGGACTAACATTCTCATGGAAGTAAATTAACTCAAATGAAATTTTCAATGAAATGCAATCAGTAATTTAAAGGATGTTTGGGATCACCATCCTTTAAGGATCCGTCAAACTAATATCATATAATATAATACGCTATTATAAAAGTGTCTATGTTTAAATATAACATATTAAAATAGCATAAGCGGGATTACATTTTTACCTTTACACTGTTTATAAACATTGTCGTAAACATTGCATATAAAACACCAGTAACGGTCGGTGGATAGTGATGCGCCGCTATACGACAACGTCAAATCAAAATCGTAGGGGCTCGATCAGGATAAGTATGACAAGGCATCTAGGCAATATCTATCAGTAGGATTCTACCAGATTGCGGACCCAGGCCGGTGGTAACGCATAGCCGCGACTACCGCCCACCCCAGACAATAGTCCCAAAATCAAGGGCGCCAATCAAACACAAAGTAATATATATGTTATCGAAGAAGCATGTCTGCTAAGAGGAGCTAGCTCACATTAACCTGGGTATGGCTCCTGTATTAGTCATTTTAATTATGACCCGAAGGTCAAGGTTATCCATCATCGTTCTCTTTCTTCAAATCCAATAATCGCCTCCAGATCCATCCTACTTCATTCTGGAACTCCACCGCGTATACAGTTGTTAAAGTGGTTTTCGGTATTGGCAGAGAGTATGACAATATCCGATCCCAGTCTCTTTAACAACCAAACGTTTACATTTTTCACACCGTGGCCATTTTAATAAAATCATATCTTGAAATAAATTGATTTAAGAAAGTTCTTTAATTCAAACCAAACAGTTTATGAATCAATTCCATACATAAAAATTATTTCAGTTCATATCCAGTCAATTTATAATTGAATTCATATATTCATATCAATTATAAATTCAAATTCAATAAATTACGCAGTTCACGTTCATTTCCTATAAAGTTCAATATTTAAGTTAATTCAAAATTCACATTTAGTTGAATTAAAATCAAATTCATTGAATCAAGTATCGTAATATACATTTAAATCTTTATACCTTGAATTTAAATCGCAAAATCAAAACTTATCCACTGAATTTATTATTAAAGTTTATAAAATATATATAAAATTAGCATTGAGAATATATTTATAAGTTATAAATTTATATAGAAAATAGCTTTATAAACATATATAGGTTTAAAATAATTAGAAATAGGTTTAAAAAGAATAATTTATTATAATATATTAATTTAAAGTAAAAAATAAATATATGATTAAATTATACAGTTTAAAATAAATAAATTATAAGCAAAATCTTAAATAAGCATTTAAATACATTTTTAATCATAAAATCATTTTAAAACATATAATTTAAAATTTACAAAATTTAATTATGAATATTATAAAATACATGATCTTAAATTAATATTATTACAATCAATTTTTCCAAATCATTTTAGTTCGATAACATGACCAATGGTGTCCGTATATAGTTTTCTACCCTATGGTCAAGTGATACGGATATTTATCATTTCAACCCGCAATTTGTAAAATTTCTTCGGGTTTATCATTTCAACCCGAAATCCCAAATTTAGTAAAAATCGTTCAAGTCTATCATTTCAACCCATAACGATTTATCCCTAATCTAATGTCCGTTCGGGTATGTATCATTTCAACCCTTAGTGATTTTTCCTAAACTAGAGGTATATACAACATAACAAATCATCACATATCATTAATCACATCATAGTCATATATATTCAGTGTACATACATGTCATATGAATATCGTGTCACATATGAAAGTGAATATTTTAAACAAACAATATCTACTGACAATCTTATACATTTCATAACAGTTCATTTAGTTGATCTAACATCTATGAAAGAATATGAGTCAAGTGTGAGATAAACTCATCTTTCGTGGCGTAGATTAAAGACAATAAATGGATTTATGCAGAATTGAAACGATGACTTCCATGCACGATTCAGAATAATTTCAGCTCGATGATCACTCAATATTATTATTATTTTTTCATAAGAGGAGGCTAGGGAATGTCTCAAAGGATAGGTGAGGCTATCGGGTTTCAGAACGGTCTTTAAACTCAACACCAAACAGACTTAAAATAGAAACACAACATTTACTTTTACAAATATTGTATATATATATATATATATATATATATATACAGATACGAATGGTAAAATCATAACATATAAATAAAATTCAAGTTCAACACACACCAAAAGATTTTTTAATTTATATATTATATAACACACCAAAAACTATATATATATATATATATATATATAATAAATATACAATGCAAACTCACACACAAAATACATTGAAACCATTGTACGCATATATAAACATTGAAATAAATAAATAAATAAATATACACACATTTTTTTAACAAATAAATTTTCAAAACAAACTCAACACAAATACACACACACACACAATGCGGTACCCACACCATTTCACACGCAAAAAAACACACCTAAAGCTTGTATGTTATATATTATATATAACATATATACATACAAATAAATTTTCCTTCAAAACAAATAGATTCAAAACAATACATTTATTATTATAAAATATAAATTTTTATTACATACACACAAATACAAATGCAGTTACACACAGTATTATAAAATACACACTCATTACAATAACTATACGCATACAGTATGACTCACGCACCACAAACTAGAAAAAAAACACTACACAGGACCCACACATGCACACAAACAGGAATGCATATACTCAATACACTACGCCACACACACAAAACAATATACAAAATCAATTAAGTATATATATACCTTCGCAAACTATATATTATATATAGACAATTGTTAATAATATATATACATACATATTAATAATAATAACTTAAAAATTCAACAAATAGATATATATATTCATATATATACATACATTGAAAAAATATATATTTATTTATTTAACAATCAACACACACGCACAACTATTTCAAAATCCAATATATATATATATATATATATATATATATATAAATCAACACACACAAAACTATTATTATATATATATAATTTAAAATACACATACCAACATCACCCAAGACACCACACAATCAATACACACACGCACACGCATGGAACAAGCATTACACACACAACACACACAAACATAATTACATACATAAATACATATTATAAACACACACTTAAAACACACAGTCAACACTCCAAAACATTTGATGTTATAAAATATGTATAAACGCTCCGAAATCAATAATTTATCATTATATTATCTGCTAATTTAACATTAATCTGAAATAGATTAAATTTCAAATCAAAATGAATAAATTCGATTTAGATTTTTGAAAGTGCAAATATATTTGCTATCATAAATTATATTCGTACCAAAATATTTTCAAAACAACTCACATAAAAACCACACATAAATTTACCCTCAAATATATATATATATATATATATTTCTTATATACATAAATATAAATTTATAAATTCTCACACACAAATAAAATCACTCACGCGCCCACACAAACAAATACAAAGCACACACAAATATCAACACAGTACTCCCATAAACTAACAAAATACACACACTAATACAAAATATAATAATAAACCGGAAATATTCTCACAAGGAAGAAAAAGGTGGTGGTGTCGCTGAAAGGCGTAGGTTGGGGTAAATGGCGGGGTCGGTATGTGAAAAAGGAGAGGCGAGGCTTGGCTTTGGCGTAGGCTTCATGCGGGTGCAGCTACGGTTTGAGCTTTGTCTAATGATGTGGCGCTGGCAGGTTGTAAGCACGAGTTTGATCGATTGGGGTTGTAAAGGAGCAGAGGTCTTGTGTTTGAGTGAGGAGAGGCAATGGCGGTAAGCAGGGAAAACTTGGTGAGTGGTACAAACGTGGAGAATGGTAGAAGAAAACTGGCATGGGTATAAATTGAAGCTACTATGCCCATTTTTTTTTGTCTGCGGATAGATGGGAAATAAAAGGGATAGAAGGGAGAAACATGAAGAATAAATAGATGGGATGGAGAGCTTTAAACAAGGAATGGAAATGGAGACAAATATGGTGATGGGAATAAATGGATAAAGATGGATTCAGAAATATACGGAAACGTAATGCATGCGGAGAAAGGTGTCTATTGGCATTTAATGCTTAATAACGCTTAACAATAAATAAAAAAAAAGTTTCAAAATTCAAAACGCACAAGACTATTTTGGAAATAAAACTTCCCATTGGAAACATAAGTGAACGCATGGAAACAGGGAAAAATAAAAAATCAGGAACGCTGCTCAAAATGTGTAATATTAGAAAATTTAAGTGGATGGATACTAGACAAACAAACAAAAATGGAAACAATAAAATGAAGAAGAGTCTTCTAAAAAAGGGTGTGAAAGAAAAATGAAGCGATGGTTTTGAGAAATGGAGACAGTCTAAAATTTTAATTATATATACGAAAAACCGCTGATGTATAAATATATAGGAAGATAACAAAAAGAATCTGACATGGTTTATATTAAATTTCCCATGCGTGTTCTAGAAAGAATCGAATGGTTCTTTAGGAATAATAAACATACGAAATTTATGCTTTCCATTCATAACAATTGTTTTGTTTAAATTTCAAAACTAATGGTACGGTTAAAAATAGAAACAAGAATTAAATAGTTTGCAAATTTCATTTACCAACTGAAAATATTTTTAAGATAAAAGGAAACGAATGGATTATAACTTTAAGTATTGAACGGTTTAAATTTTGAAAATAATGAATTAAATAACGGGAAGAATCAAGGGAAAATGGTAAGAATAAGGAAATAAATTGGAGGCACTTTATTAATGCTTAGCAATAAATAGAATGTATACGCATGAATTTTAGGAACAAACGGATTTAATTTTTAAAACAACGAACATGCAAGGAAAGAAATTAAACTATTAAATAGACGTCATCTTTAAAATGTAAACATGTTGGCAAATAAAGGAAATAATATAAATATTTTTGCAAATAAAATTAATAATAGACGAAATATAAGGAAAAAATCCAAACAAATAAAATAAATAAAACAAAATTAAAATTAAATCATTAAATAAAATATACTTAGGTTGTTACAGCGTTGGGGGTGCGGTGGGCCTTGACGGCGGTTCTTAGGGGTTTGGGGCATTGAATTGGGGATCTGCGACTCTGGAGGAAAGATGGGAGAGGGCGCCGGTGGGGAGGAGGAGGAAGAGGGAGCGCCGACCATCGGAGGGGCGGCGGTGACGCCTCCCACGGCTAGAGGCTATAGCGACGAGGAACGTCGAGTTTCCCCCGTCGTATATTTTTTTTATCTTTTTTTTTTATTTTGAATCTGACGGTAGGAGGAGAGAGTATAGAAGGGTTGACCAAGATTTTATTATAATTTATATTATTATTTATTATTTTAAATCCAAAAAAAACTGAATTTTCATTTGAGCTCCAAACGAGACCCAATGACTATCGCCCCTAGTTAGTTACCCCCATTATGAACACAATGGGATATGTCTTGGAAGCCAATTCTATTGTTTCGATCAATTTTTCTTTAAATTAAAATATAAATTAATAGAATGGTCAATATTGATTTTAACGTACACTTTAATTTATCGGGGCCATGTAGCGACTCCAAAAAGTTCCAGAAAAATAAATATGGCTATGTTTTGATGATACGATCCTAACAAAACTAATTTCGTCAAATTTGAAAACCGTTTGAAAAATGGCCATTTTCTGGTCGATCCAAATTGACTGAAACTGTCAAAACACGTTTTCTTTCGCCACGCTCACATATTGACTCCAAAAATTATAAAAATTGGAATTTAGCAATAATTTGGCTTTCTGGATCCAACAAAAGTGGGTTCATCGAAAACGTAGGTCATTTGCAAAATGGCCATTTTTAAGGGCTATATTTCCATAGCGACTTTTCTGAATTTTCAGCTGGGCATAACTTTTTATTCCCACTATGAAATTTCAATTTTTCGGATTCGTTGGAAAGATATTTTCAAACAGATTCAAATATTTTAGTTTCGCTAGAATCCAGTTTATTTTGTATCATGTACATTCATTTGAAATTTGAAATCGAATTTTCAAACTACCACGCCATTTCCTATTCCTTTTATATTTAAAAATAAAAATTTATATTCCAATTTCGATTTAAATAAATTATACGTTCTAAGTCTGTTCAAAATAAATTTCTAGTCGTTATTATTTAAAATAAATCATTTTAAATATCCAAAATTCATTAAAATTGCCAAAATAATTTTTTTTTAATTTGTTCTGATTTTCCGGGTTGTTACAATCTTCCCCACTTAAAATCTTTTCATCCTCGAAAAGGAACGGAGCTGAAAGTTTCTTAACTAATCAAGTCAACTTTCAGTTTGGCATTCATTCTTCAGCTTTTCAGTTTCTAAGAATTTCTAATTTTTCAAAAATTTGGCTAACACCCTAAATTCTCCAAATTTTTTGCCATAACCTCCTTTGTACGGGAAGCACCGGGAAAATCCCCAAACCGCCACACAAGCCCTCTCATCTCGAAAAGAAAAAGCCAAGCGGCTAGCCAATCGGCTCATAAAATCATCCAAACCTAATAAATCAGTAAACATGTATCTATTTGTCGGGCATACAATTTTATTCCTCTGCTCTAGCCTCCTTGCTATGACCTATTCAATATATATACATGTATATGCATGCAATTCCGAACAATTTTCAATTCAGTTCAATATTTGATACAATTGGGTTATATGTACCGTTCTTTCATATAATGGTTTTATTAGATAACAAATAATCATACAACATAACCATCAATCAATTAGTGAATTAACGTTTCAAATTCATAATTTTGACATATATACAGAAAATCATGTTTTTGATGCCAATTTACAACAATAACCCTATCTAGTTTTGGTTCTCACACCAGTCAATTGGAAATATATAGATATCCCACTTTCGAAATGCGAACATAAGCTCTGATGATGACATGCCATCATCAGAATCATCTCCGAGCGACTAGAGTGTGATTCTATATCTATCTAGTATATTAAAATTTCGAATATACGGTCATGACGCGTATATGCAAAATCTCATATATTCGATTGTCCAAATTCAATATAAAATAAACAATCAAATACGTATCATTAGGTTTAAATTTTCAAAACTGAATTTGATTTTAAATTTTTCACTCTTCACACTCGTTCTAGGATACCACTGATCCTATCTCTAACGAGCCATTCTCATTGGATATTACTAATCCAATCTCTGATGAATTCTTTTGCTTGGTTCTAACGTGTCTTGTTCTCCGAGCTCTGTAAACCAAGGCTCTGATACCAAAATGAGACGACCCGAACTTCCCCGTAAAGGAAAGCCCGGATTGAGTTGAGAACACGACAAATCAGAACACAAACAGAAGAACATTTCATTGCTTATTACAACAATTCCACCAGAATACAAGAATATAACAGAGTATGAATAAATAATACACATTTGATAAATATCAGAGATTAAAATACATTACATTACAACAGAAAAATAATACAAAACACAACTGAAAATAATACACGGACACAGAGCATTCCGAATATCGTTCCAGTTGTTAAATCAGGATACTGTTAATATAAATCTACAAAACCAAAATTACTAGCTGCCCGTGTGGAAAATAGGGGCACCCAGAGTTTAGGTTAAAACAATAAACTCTAGGTCAGTCATGTGACTGGTGTGAGAACTAAAGCAGTTATTCTAAACTTTACTTTAAAATCAGATATATCAAGGGACCACGCCGTATGACACGGAACGTGTTTCCTCCCCAGAATACCAGTGCATATAACAAAACAGCGCAATGCTTTTTGAAAAAATGAAGCTATTACAAGACCCAGGTCCCATCACACAATGCAACACAAGATGGAGGATAGGGTTTTCTCTTATAATAGCCGAAAACATGCTTGGTACGTTAAAAAAAATCATTTGATACTTATTATAAGTGCATAGTGTTTAAAACAACTTCAAATATAAATGTATCAATCCTAGACAGCATGGGTACCATATATCATGTCGCCAATACTAAGCTCTACAATCAAAACCGCAAATGTCACATATTGGAAGTTGGATTTCCGTCTGTGAACCAAGGCAAGGGATCGCCCTTACCGCTTTGAGACTGTCTAGCCCGAGCCTCAGGAACAACCGCAACTGCACCTTGGATCGTCAGGGCCGGTCCACACGGAGTGGATTAAAATGCTGAACACTGTGTTTCCCCGCCCTTTGGGGCGTAAAATTGGTCTGTACAAAGACCATACCATCCATCGGCTCCGCAAAGAACGATATAAACGAGGTGCCTTGTGACGATCTCAAAACTCCGTACGATGGAATTAAGGATAATCATTAGAATATAACACATTAATCATCATCAGCAGAGAACAGACAATAGCATAAATAGAAAATAGAATAATTTACATCAATATAACAGAGGAATCATAATATGTAACAACATCAGAGTAGCACAGTGTAGGATACAACTTAGTGCATAAAATTAAATGATCAGTCTACATCGAGATCACTAGTACATATACATCATAAACACATAATAGAAGTAATTCTGTCTACATTGCGATAAGCGGAAATCATATACGTATAGTACTAATGGCGGAATATCACATAGCCAAAATACTGAGAAGTCAAGTCCTCGCCATACAATCCAAAAGATGCACTCCATACTGTAGTGCAAAAGCCAAAATATATCCTGCTACCTGTCACTAGGCCGCTCGAGTGAAAATAAGGGCACCCGAGTTTGCAAAGTGAAACAAACTACGAGTTAGTCATGAGACTGGTACGAGAAATCTACTTACTTGGATAAACAACAATAACAAGGCAAATCATAGGACCACGCCACTTTCGCGGAACGGGTTTACTCCAGTGATTGCCAGTGCATTAAACAAGGTAAATTATTTAAACAACGTAATGCCTTTTATAAAAATGCAGCCATTATAAGACCCAAGTCCCATCATACAATGCAACGCAAGCTGGAGGATAGGGTTTTACCTTGCAATGGTCAAAATATGCTTAATACGTGTAAAGCAAAATCATTTGATATTATTACTAGTGTATATATGTTTCAAAAGCAAATTCAATCATAAATATCAATCCTAGGCGGCATAAGTGCCCCATACCACTATGCTGCCATGTATAAGTTACAATCAAATCCGTGATTTCGTATTGGAGATTTGGATTCCGTCATGAGTCGAGGCAAGGGGCAAGCTCCTCGCCGGCTTTAGGACACTCTAGCAAATGCCCCAGGACTACATACTCTGGGTAGCCCTTGGAATCGGATGGGTCAGTCCTCTCTTACGTTTGAGGATTAGTTATTCCTGAACACATGTTTCCCGGTCCTATCGGACCTATATATCGAGGCGCCTCGCATTCCAACATCCACAAAGGTATAATAAGCAACAATGTCAGGGGTAGTAAAACGCAGACACCACCCACAGCTAGAAAGAAACGTCGTGTTCTCCCAGCAGTTCTTATCTCGTTTTTAACTCATACCGAGGTGCGAGGCTCGCGAATCAACGTCATACACAAAGCTACGCTATAAAGTCGTGCTTTGATCATCAACCACAAGACTATGCTTTTCAACAAAAGCCTTGATCATTGCATCTTTGCATGCCACGTTGTCAGTCTATACCATACCACTGATGTCTACCGATATACAACCTCTGAGCTCGTACGTCTCAGTGAAGTGCATTAAGAAAGAGAATAAATTCTCCGCCGCCAAACAGAAGTCCGTTCTAGGTCTGAACGAAACCGGAGGCACCTTATTCCTGCTCCCGTATGTCCAACACAGGAGTGAGGCCCTCGCATATCCGGATGATCAACAAGTACATCTAGACCACTACCACTGTAACCTCGTCAAGGGAGCTACCCATCTCAAAGGCATCAGTAGTAATCTACACAATGTGAAGATCACCGGTCTTGCACCGTCTTCATATCTTCGACATTTATTCGTCGATCAATTATTTGAAATGAGCATTAACTCGGCCTTTTCAAATAATTCACATATATTAGAATTCAAATCAATTATGTCCATGGTTAAATTATTCGACATCCACATTTCAGTTCTTTATATAAATTTTAATGTCAAACACATTCAACCATCAAATATCAAGCAAACCAAGTAGAATCGGTTTATTTCCATTCCATATCGCCTATAATATTTTATAACGATATATCGCTATTTTTATTTATTTAAAATATAGCGCCATTTAATTAAACGACGTTTCAGGCCATAACGTGGCCTTGGCGCTGTTTTTCTCTAATTTTGATTTGCACATTTCTCAAAATCTAACCGTCGGATCTTAACGAAGTTGATTCCATTGGAAAGATCTCTCCAAAGCGAACCCAACAGTCTCGGTTTCGGGAGAATCCGACGGTCGGATCTCTCGATATAATCGTTTAAAGTTACGATTTCAAAATACAAACTGCAGCGTCGTTATTCGTTTTATTTAATTTGTATTTTTATATATATATAAATATAATTCATTCTGGCGCTGTTTTCATTCAGATTTGAATTAAACATTTCACACAATCCAACCGTTGGATTTTAACAAACTTTATATCGTTGGAAAGATTTTTCCAAAGTGAACCCAACGAATCCGGTTTCGAGGAAATCCAATGGTTGGATTTCTCTATATTATCAATTAAAATTACGATTCCAAAACATGAACTGCAGCTGCGCGATTCGTTTATTTAATTTATTTTTATATATATAAATATAATTCATTCGACGATTTCCATATCGTTTTTCACTTCAAATATTTCACTAATGCCTTTAAATTTTGGAAAATTTCGCCATAACCTCCTTTGTATGGGGAGGGGTTTGGAAATTTATTGGGCCGTATTAGGCACCCAATAAATACTAAAAAGCATGCACATATTTATAGTGATATATTCCGGTGTCCACAGGGGAGTGTGTATAGATCATAATTCCAGAGAATAAATTCTCGTCACCCTATAAATGGTTTTTGTGCCTTAATGACCAGAGAGACTGTAATAACCCGGAAATCCAAGCTAATTTAAAAATTTTATTTTGGCAATTTTAGCGAGTTTTGATTATTTAAAATGAATATTTTAAATAAAAACGATGAGAAATTTATTTTGAATTGAATTCGAACGTATATTTTTATTCGAATCGTCGTTAGAATATAAATATTTATTTATATATATAAAAGGAATTGAAAATGGCGCGGTAGTTCGATAATTCGATTTCCAAATTCAAATGACTGTACCGGATTCAAAATAAGCCGGATTTTAGTGAAACCAAAAATATTTGAATCTAATTGATAATATCTTTCTAACGAATCCGAAAAAGCAAAATTTCATAGCGGGAATCAAAAGATATGCCCAGTTGAAAATTTTGAATAGTTGCTATGGAATTCAGGCCCTTAAAAATGGAAATTTTGCAAACGACCTCGGATTTGGACGAGACCACTTTTGTTGGATCCGCGATGTCAAATTATTGCTAGGTTTCAAATTTCATAATTTTTCGAATCAATATGTGAGCGTGGCAAAGGAAAACGCGTTTGACCAGTTTCAGTTGATTTTAATCGACTGGAAAATGACCATTTTTCAAACGGTCTCAGAATTCGACGAAACTAGTTTTGTTAGGACCGTATCGTCAATACGAAGCTAGAAAATATTTTTCGGGAATTTTTAGTGTCTGTATGTGGCCCCAGTAAATTGAAATGCGCGTTCAAATTCAATATATAGAGTTATATGTTGATTTTGACGACAACTGATCGAAACGATCGAATCAGCCTACGATACATATCCCATTGTGTTCGGAATGGAGGTAAAACGCTAGGAACGACAGTCGGTGGGTTCGAATTGGGATTCGAAATAAAAGTCAACTTAAAAGAGAAAAAAAATTAATAAAATAAATAAAGTTCTCTCCACTCCTTTTCTCTCTCTTCCTCTTTGCCTTTACCCCCCCGTATCCGTTCATTTTAGAATTTAAAAAAAAAAGAGCGCGCTTCCCCAAATCGAGCTGCCGCCTCTGGCGCTCCACCGGCGACGCCGCTCAGCCGACCCTCCGACCACCCACCTCGCCAAGCCTCCTCCGGCGACTCCTTCTCCTATCAATCGAGCCTAGCCCAAATCGAGACCCCAATTGAACCCGCCAGCGTGCCCTAGCCCTCTCCGATCGTGAGACACGCCACCAGAACGGCCAGCGCCGCCTTCCCCCTGGCCAGCAAGCCCGGGCGCAGCCATTCCCCCCCTCCATTCCGATTTTCAATGTAAGTTTATTTTTCTTTGTTTGTTTTTGTTCTTTTTTTTGTTTTGTTTAGTTCTATAATGGAAAATAAAAACAATTCGATTTTTATGTGAATAATTTGGAAATAAAGGATTTGATTTTTTTTCTAATGATAAAAGTATTATTTTTATATGTTAAGAAATTTGATTTTTGAAATAGAAAGACGATAATTTTAAAATAGGAAAGACGATAATTTTAAAATAGGAAAGATATGATTTTTAGTTATATATTAGCGTTGTAAAAATATAATTTTTATAATATAGAAAGGTTAAAAATATAATTTTTATATTATAGAGATAATAAAAATATGATTTTTATATTATAGAAAGAATAAAAATAGAATTTTTATTTATTGAAATGAAGCAATAAAAATATAATTTTTATTTGAACAGCGTGAAAAGAACTGCATTGGAATTTCAAGCTGATCCAGATGGTTCAGCAGTTAGACAGCAAAGCACGGCGGAGTGGAACCCTCTGTGAGAACTTCTCACCTTTTAATTTTGTTTTTCTAGTTAATATATATACTAGGATGCAGACGGTGTTTAGTAGCACCCGACACCCGTCGTCCACAGACCATGGACGGCTTGTATGCTTGTTTGATTTTGATGTGTAGTTGATTGTGAGATGTGATGTGAAATGATATAAAATATTTATATAGTCAATAATATTTTATAGTTGAAAATAGAATTTTAACGTGTATATGAAATGAAATAAAAATAAACAAATCGGACGATTTGTTTATATACACACATTTGACTGATATAGAATGGGACGATAAATTTTACACATCGCCCAACTGCACAAATAAAATCTGTGTTTGATTGTTTGAAAACCCCACACGTGTATTGGGATGATATTTGACGTACACTAATCCCGATTGTTTAGTTGTATGTCGATCGATTGATTGACAGACTGTTATAAGCGTGGAATATTTATATTTGATGCTTATACAGTGTAGAATGCACTTTGGATGCTGGTTGATTATTCATCGTTGTTATTGTATACATGTGTTGTAGAAAATCCATATAATTAACATTATATGGTAATTGATTGGGCCTCATTCCAGTTTTGAAAAAGAAATATTTGAATAGAAATATTTGAAAAAGAAATATTTGAATAGAAATATTTGAAAAGGAAATATTTGAAATAGAATATTTGAAAATAGAAATATACGAAGCCGTGTTGATTGGATTGACGCCATTTTGACGTGAACGATATTCATATCGATTTTATTCATTTTATAATGAATATCGAAAGTGATTTCAAAATCTGATATTTCGAAACGAATTGGAATTCGAATCAAATCGAATAGAAATGAATTCGAATTGAAATTGAATACAAATGAATTCGAATTGAAATTGAATATAAATTGAAATTCGAATTGAAATTGAATAGAATTGAATTTGAATAGAAAACGAATTCGAATTGAAATAAATAGAAATGAATTTGAATAGTAATTGAATAGAAACGAATTCGAACTGAAATTGAATTAAAAATCAATTTGAATTGAAATCAATTTGAAATGAATTTAAAACGAATTTATAAGGAAAAATTCAATTTTGATTAGAAATTGAATATGAAGTTGAAACCGTTTTCAAAATGAATTTATAACGATTTATAAAGAACGTTTTGAATTGAAATCGACGAAGTATATATTATATATATATAATATATTGGCTTGAATAGAACGCGCCGCGCCGCGGCAATTCGCGAATTTCGACCATTGACTTCGAACGGATATTGCGGGAGATCCGACCGTCGGATTCTCCTAAAACCGGAACCGTTGGGTTCGTATCGAAAAGAGATTTCTAACGAATATTAGAAATTTGAAATCTAATTGTTGGATTTGGAATTATGTCCAAATCAAATTTGGAAAAGGTCGCTGTAAGTGCAGTTCGATGGCCGTTGATGGAAATCGACAGTACGAGCCTTGATAAAATTATTAAAAATAGTAATAATTTGTGTAAAATCATAAGAAATGATTTGGGAAGAATCGGGATGAAAAACTCCATATTTGAAAAGATAAAAATAGATTTTTATCGAAATGAACTAGTTTTGAACTAGAATTATAATTCTATTTATTTTTAAATAAATAAATTGGATTTGAAAAGGGTTTTAAAAGTAACCAAAATTTCTAATAATTGAATTGGAATGGATTTGAATCAAAATTGTCTTTGGAATATTTCGATGTTGAATTTCGTGATTATACAGATATTGTTATGGGAATTTGAAAGATATATTAATATCGTTATTTCCAATACGATATCTGTTAGTCGTAGAATTTGATATTTTTTTTGAAACCAAAAATGTGTGATCTTCTGAATGAAGAGAGCACACATATATAATATATAAAAAACTACATGGTCCAACTACAGGTCTAAAGAGAATACAATACTGTGCCTCACGGCTATATATGAGTGCATGGAAAAGTAGATGGATGAGCTCCGGATAAACCACCGCCCATCATACTCTAATATCGAATTCCGGCAAGGCCACTACCCGATATTGAGTATATCTACTCCCATACAAATGATAACCGTTTACAAAAATAACTATAATAGAATAAACACCCCATAATCACTACATCATCCACAGAAAGTGTATCTATAGTATAACCATCTTCGAATCTCCAGCTATCCATAAAATTCTTCCTTTATATCTACTACCTGAAATCTGCACAAACTAGACAAACTGTAAGTTTTACCACGTATATATGTATGATAAAATATATATGTATGTACATATATATATAAATATATATATACACACATTTGCATACACTTTATCATACATATATGAGTGGTAGAAAAAAACAAACAACATTAACGACAAAGCGAGATTAACTACAAAGTCAAGTTCTATTATTAAAATAATTGTTTATTTTTAAATAATCTCAATTTAGTATATCTATATATATATATTTATATATATATATATGAAGCAATAATGGAAAAATATGAGAATAACATGCAGAATTGTCATGATCACAAATGCATCATTTAAGTAGCCATACAATGCCCATTCTTATCGCAGGATGCTGTATAATTCCACAGGGCTTTTTTGTTTACCTCTGATATTCAATAAAATGGAATGACCCCCTTTTTTGTTCCTTGTCATGTTATACGTTCTAATGTAGCAATGACTACACTGAAAAATTAAAATATAAAAAGTTCGACTGACAGTTTCATCACCAAGACATTTTAGCAGAGCGTGACTATTCAGAAACAATAATGACATTTCTATAGCAAGCATTTTAAGATGATTTTTACAAAAAACCAGGCGAGCAAAAAGGATAAGGTAAGAATGATTTAAACCCTTTTTTCGATAATTCATGACTTGCTTTGATCCACTGCCGAAGGTATGGTTTTTGCTGGCAATATTAGCCCTTTTCTATTGCGGATCCTTTCAGTTTATATTTAGTAACCAATTTTGAATCTATCCTTGTAGTTCACCAGTATTTTCTTCCGAACTAAAACCCGAATAGTAACTACAAAAACCACCGTTAGATACCATCACATATATGTAAGAATATATGTATGGAACTATATTTATACCTATACCATAAAATATCCTTACATATATGTAACAAGAATAGAACAGATGCTGAATGGAAATAAACTAACATTATCAAAACTTGTAATTTATGCATTAATACAATTACATGAAAACTGATGGTGAACACCCGGACTAATGTTTTACCACATAATAAGAGTAAATGAATAAATAACCATACTTTTTTGTAGTTCCTTGTTTCTATCTTTGAGCTTGATGTGAATATGATTAATCAATATAATATGTAGATTATGAGACATATATTGAACCATGAGGTAAATTGTAATATGGTTTACTATGATTACCACTTCTCGGTACTCTATAACTATGAATGATTAGCTTGAGTAAGCTCTTACGATTATTAATAATTCAAATGTAATATTGACCAATCAAGAAAGATCCTAAGAATTAAAGACATGAAATAAAATATTACTATTTCTAAATAGTAAAACTGTATCCACAACTAATTTAAAAAGGATTTTTATTCCTAGTATCCTACATTTGAAGACTTGAATTCTGATCTTGCATTCTTACAATGTTTGGTTTTACAGAGCTACCAACCAGTCAATGTAAATACCTCGATGTGTATAGAATAAAGGAGTATATCTCATCTTATGATTATGATTTATGATTTTACAAAACCCACCGTTGGATACCATCACATATATGTAAGAATATATATATATGGAACTATATATACCATAAAATATCCTTACATATATATAACAAGAATAGAACAGATGCTGAATGGAAATAAACTAACATTATCAAAACTTGTAATTTATGCATTAATACGTAAACTATTGTTTCTAAAAAATCTATTAATACTCATAAATAAACCCAAATTTGACCTAACTTTTTGCAAAAAATTACCAAATCTCAAATCTCTAAAGTACTTATTACTTGAAGTGGTCATCCAATCCAAACAAAAATAAACTATCTTAATGATTAAATTATCGGGGGACACTGAAATGGAATGAAAAAACCTCTGGTTCCTTTCAAACCAAATGAACCAACTGATGATAATAATTAGAGAATCCATTACATATCTCTGTTTTGATTTAAGAGTATGCCTATAATGATTCCAATATTTCTCACAGTTATTAACAGTATTCAAACTACCCATAACAAATACCCTTAGAACCATAGTAAAAATATAATTGGTAAAATTACAAGAAAGAAATAAATGTTCAACATCTTCCTCTAAAATATTACAAAAACTGCATTTAACATCAATCAAAACATTCTTCTTCTTTAGTAGCTTCACTGTGTTAAGCTTCCTATGGACAATCAGCCACATAAGAAACTTAGCTTTAAGAGGAGAATTTGAACTCCATATAAATTTAAAAGGAAGCAAGGATAAACCAGAAAAATTAATAAGTTTGTACATTGAATTAACAGAGTAAACTAAACTCTTATCCAACCCCCAACTAATATTATCCATGTACTCATCCAGATGATACAGGTTTAATTTTGCTTTTAATAAAGCCAACTGTCATAACAAACCCCCTCTAAAATATTGACGAATGAAAACTCCCATGGGGGGGGGTCTACATTTCGTCTATAAACATCTGCAATTAATGAGTTCTTAAATTCACAAACATTAAAAAGTTCAACAAATTCAATTTTAAGAGGTATACTAGAAATCCAAGCGTCATGCCAGAAATAGGTAGAATTCCCCGAATGAACTGTCATCTTATATCCTAACTTAAAAAAGTCAAAACAGTTTAAAACTGCCTTCCAGAAATACGATAATCTATTTGACCAACTAAAACCAGATCCCACTAAAAACTCCCCCCTCGAATAATAAAATTTGATACTAAATTCTTCCAAGTGGCAACTATATCAGCCCTTCTGAATTTCCATAACCATTTCGTTAATAAGGAAGAATTAAAATTAAAAAGGTTAATAACCCCTAATCCCCCATCACTCTTGGGTTTACAACACAATTCCCAATTAACTAGGCATTTATAACTACTACAATTTGAACCACCACTCCAAAGAAAATTCCTTCTTATACCGTCAATTTTCTCTATAACCCACTTAGGAAAACGGTGAACTGTCATCCAATAAGTGGGGATTGCTGATAATACTGAATTTACTAATACTAGCCTACCCGCTCTAGAAAGAAATCGATTATTCCAACTCGATAATCTATTATTGATTTTATCAATAATAATTATCCAGTCATCCTTTTTAAGCTTGGTAGGTCTTATTTTAAAACCTAAATAATCAAACGGAAATTTCATGATAGAACAGTTTAAGGTACTAGCTACTAAGGACTCAACATTACTACTATCGTTAAGGACCATTACAGAACTCTTATCGAAATTAATTCGAAGACCAGACAACATCTCAAAGCAATATAAAATAAACTTGAGGGCAATGACATGCTTAGGTAAGTGTGACGAAAATAATAAGGTATCATCTGCAAATTGGAGTATAGATAGTTCATTAAAAAACTCCTCATTGCCCACACTACCTAAGACCCCTAAATTCCCGGCCCTCTTAATAATTCTTGCGAAAACATCAACAGCTAATTTAAATAGGAAAGGTGAAAGGTGATCCCCTTGTCTAAGACCTCTCTTAGACTGAATCTTCTTTCCAACTACTCCATTAACAACTATACTGGAACAACCAGACTTAAGCAGAAGCATAATCCAGTTTGTCCATCTAACGCTAAAACCCCTAGCAAGGCATAACTCGTAGATAAAGTTCCAGTCTACTGAGTCAAACGCCTTCTCAAAGTCAAATTTCAAAATGGCACATGTAAAATTATTTTTAACACAAACATTAATATACTCATGTACTTCCGCTACCCCATCCGCTATATTTCTACCCTTAATAAATGCAGTTTGCGAAACATCTATTAGTTCATTCATCTTAGTGCTTAGTCTGTTAGCAAGCACTTTAGAGATGATCTTTACCGATACATTAATTAATGAGATTGGTCTGAAATCCTTAAGTGACTTCGCTCCCGCTCTCTTATGTATGAGAATGACATTAGCAAAATTAAAATTCCCTAACCGCAGATTACCACTATAGAAATCATTAAATAGATTAATAATATCATCCTTTAGTATCTCCCAAAACTGTTTATAAAAAAGAACTGAGAAACCATCGGGCCCTGGTGCTTTATCACTAGGCATATCACTGATTGCCTTCCATATCTCACACTCAGTGAAAGGACCGTCTAAGTCCGTTAAATCAATCCTAGATGCCAACGGATAAATTTCATTCCACCTAACATTAACTCTCCTATTTATCTTAGTACCTAATATCTGCTTATAATACCTAGTAAATGCTTCATTTAAGTCCTTCTGGATAAACACCTCTTCATCATTAACAAAAATGGAATGTATCATATTATCACGTCTCCTTTTATTAGCTATACTATGGAAAAAATTCGTGTTATTATCTCCTTCTTTTATCCAATGAATTCGGGATCTTTGTCTCCACATTACCTCTTCTTTTTCCATAATCAACTTAAGATCATTTCTAAGATTGTTTAGTCTGTCCCTCTCATTCATATTAAGAATTCTATTTTCGCCAACTTTATCTATGTCTAACATTTCACATAAAATCTTATCTTTTTTAATTCTAACATTACCAAATATGAACTTATTCCATCGTTTAAGAAAGAATCTCAGTTTTCCTAGCTTTGCAACAAAAATCTTTGCTGAATTATCTTTGTACATATTATTAAAATAACTTAAGGAATTCCATTTAACAATGACCAAATTACTAAAGCTATTATCCAATAACCACATCTTCTCGAATTTAAAATTGCTACTTATTAATAAATTCGAATCACATGAAAGAATGATTGGACAATGATCAGACAATAAAAATGGTAGACCTTTAACTCTACGTATTGCAAATTTATCTTCCACCTCCGTGTTAATAAAAAATCTGTCTAATAGAGCATAAGAAGGAATATCTCTAACATTGGACCAGGTGAACATTCTATTATAAATCGGAATCTCTATCAAATTATTAACTAAAATAAATTCATTAAATTCCTCCATGTCCGAGAAATCTCTTTCTCTAGGTGATCTCTCCCCTAAAAATCTAGTAACATTAAAATCTCCCCCTACAATCCATTGATTGAAGGAGAGATTTCTAAAGTCAGAACATTCTATCCACAACTGTCTTCTATCTATTTTAGTATGTGGACCATAAACATTTGAAATGCCCAAAAGGGAATTATCAACAGTCGAAGCTAAAATAACATGCAAGGAATGCAACATAGGTAGTTCCTGTACGAGTCTAAATTGATTATCTTTCCAACCAATCATTAGACCACTGGCGCTACCTATAGCCGGTAGACACGACCAGTTACGAAAAATAGTGCCCCCTAACCTTCTAAAAAACTGGGATCAGGGTCATCTATTTTAGTTTCTTGAAGTATTATGATATCAAGGTGAAAATCTTTAAAAAAAAATCCTAGCTTTTGCACATTTATTAGGTTCATTTTGACCTCTAATGTTCCAACTTGCTATCCTCATCTACCTATAGATGTTACTCTCTCTAGTTCCCTACTCCTAATGAAATCGGCATCTAAGTCTAAGTCGGAAAAAACAAAAGCCATATCACTAGCAAGCTGAAATAATTGGGAAGTCGATAGACTACCCAGTACAAATGGAGAATAATCACTGCCATAATTTGTAACCATACCTGAGCCCAAGCTCAAATTACTACTGTTATTCGTATTTGAGCTCGGGGACCTACCTTGAGAAGAAGCTGATCTGCATCGCAATCTTGCACTGCGTCTCACCAACCCCGAACTTCGATCTGTTTTCCTCCTCCTCCCCCTTCTGGATGGTGTCGCAAAAACTCCCCTTGATGAGCATTCTCCACTGTTTTCTGCAACAACCACCGAGTTTGCTTGTTGTTCAACATCACCACTCTCCCTTCCTGAGTAAAGCTCACAAAAATTCGGACACCACACTAATGTAAAAGCTCTGACCCTCAGTTCTTTCATCCATACAGAGCAACCTGAAAACTCTAGCCTCACCTTATATTCATTTAAATCAACACAGTCAACCCCATTGACTTCCATCCTCTCTCTTCTATTCACATTTACTATCACCTCATCTGTCACAGCCACCTGATCATTCCTCCTCATAACAGCGAAACCACCTGGCTGATACTCCTCTACTCCCCAACCCGTACAGTCACTCTCTTCAATTACCTTCCATTGATTAGCCTTGCTCGTCCCCTCCCCTATCTGAGTCCTCGGCCTCACTACCACTTTCACCTTACCAACTCTAAATGCTCTTTTAAACTTCGACACCGAAGACAAATGTTCATATTCATTATCGGCAATGTCATCTACTGTGTCATACACTTTATCTACTGTGTCATCTACTGTATAATCCTTCAAAGCATCAAAACCATTTGACAAATCCACCTCCTCATTCACACACCAATTTACCTCCTCCTCCATCCCCGAATACTTATCACAACCTTTACTACAGTTTAATATATTGTCACTATGAGTTGACTCATCTCGAGAAGAATCAGCTGCCTGCCTGTCCACCCATTCTGTTCCAGACATCCTCTCTTGTCCTTTACCAATACCATTGCCCACTGGAACATCAATATATGTCGAACCCATATAACTCTGAACTGAAGGATCAATAGTCAAGATATCGAACTGCTTGTCATTACAAAACCGCCCCACAAAACCCACCATCACATCCTCCAAACAAGACAATACCTCTTCTGTGTTAAAATCTTCATTAATGACCTTCACCACCTCTTCATAACCCTTGCTGTTAATAGCTTCTTTGTCACAAATACCTTTATCCTTACTAGAAAACTCGCATTGCTCAACATTCACTACTGTGTTTATAGTATTAAAATGGAATAATATCTCATGCAGTAACCGTAAGGCCTTACCCTTTCTGGTCGATCCAGAATCAGCATAGAAACGCTGAAGTTTCAAGAGGTTCAGACAGAATAGAAAGGCGTGTTCCTTTCTTCCCAACTCTAATGGCAAAGGAGGAAAGACAGCTCCATTTAAATCGATCTGTGCTCGATTATGCCATAACAGACCATCAACTAATCCTTCCATATGCCATCCTAACAAGAGCAACATATATGCCACCTCATTCTTACCATTCAAAAATTCAGCTTGAAATAAATTGGATAAGGAGATTAATTTCTGACAAAAAATCGAACAGTTGAAGCGCATTAATTCCAACACCGAGCCACCTTTAAACCTTTCAGAACAGTGCACCTTTCTGTGACTAATACCACCACAATAGTAACAACGAATAACATTCCTACAATCTTTCGCCAAATGTTGAGGATCCCCACATCTATAACACGATCTGTAACTATATTGAGAACCTGTAACAGTCTTTTTCAACCCACTAGAAATAGGAACCTTCGAAGGTAAATACCTCCTAGTTACATCAGCATATGAGTACTGAAAATGAGGGGAAGAGAACTGATTTATATCGTGATTAGATAAAGGAACCTGATACCTCTCTACACATTCCTTTAACACCTCATTCTGTCTGAATGTCAAATTCAGTCTACCGTATCTCAAAGTTGTCTGCTTAGTGAGAAAATCCGGAGCAATATCTTTGTGTATACCAGAAATGCCATGAAATATGTCTCTCGATTTTCCACCAAAAATTAGAACGTCCCCTGATTGAAGCAGAATTTTCCTGACCAATCCACCATCCTTCTCATCTTTGTAGACGAACTCTGCTGAATCACCAATTGAAACGGATACCACAGGGATCCCAGCCTTTATACTTTCTTCATTTTCATCCTTGTCTTGATGCCTACCTAAATTCCCATCCTGATTATAATAATTTACAATGCATATATCAGGTGATATATGTGGAAGCTCTTTAGTTCTTCCCCCATTCAAAACAATATCTTTTTGCGCCTCTTCAATGATGTCACTGACCAACCTTTTGAATTCGATTGGAATTTCAGGAGGCAAGGCTCCATCACATTCTCGCCTGTCCTCGTATTGTTTTGACTGCGGATTCCAGTTCTTCCCCATACACATCATATAAAGATTGAGTTTTGCCCCATTCTTGAACCCAGGTCTGTAGAAACCACCTTCATCAACCCCTAAATCGTAACATTTATTCACATTTTCCACCTAATCATGATAACTTATAAAGTTCTTTAATAAGACCATACCCGATCTCAGAACATGTGCTTGCTTTCGATCTTTGTAATTCACTGACCCCTTTTCAAAATTTAGGGCTTTATTCCTCTCTGAAACAATTTGAGGTCTTTCATTAAACGCGTTCGATCCATTTAAAGAACAAACACAATTACCACCAAATCGACCACAAATAAAGCACCTGGTTAGATATCTGCAATTCCTCGCTAAATGATTATACTCTCCACAACGAAAGCAATGCCCCTGAAAACGAAACGAAATCAAATCTGGACGAGAAACGAATCTCGCCTTATTCCCTTTCCCAAGCGTCTTTGATTTGCCCGGGAATGATTTGTAAAAAATCTGATTTGGGCGAGAATTCTTCGATGTTGAAGATAAAGTTTTGCCATTTTCTTGGAGCTCTCAAAAAATTGTATGTATTGGATAGAAAAAATAAATTGAATATAAGCCGGTATATTTTCTATTCAGAGCCTTGTATTTAATATCAAATGTGATTTGGGTTTGTTGTGAATGGTGTCTTTATTAACACTGTTCTTGAACCCAGTTGAGAAAAGATTAAATCTTTTTATTTAGATTTAATGAAGTGTACCAATTAAATAATATTTAATTGGAATTGAATTGGTATTGATTTTTGGGTTTATCGTGAACAGTATTTTAAATAACACTTGTTCTTTAACCCGATAATTAATGAAATGTGATTTTGGGTTGTCGTGAATGGTATCTTCAATAATACTGTTCTTAGACCCAAAGGAGTTAAGAAAATTCAGAAACTAACTGGAGATTAGTTGAGTTGAATGGTTTCTGGGGTATCGATATGATGTTGGTTTCGGCCTTCGGGGTTAATACTTAGGGAACTGCTCACTTGCTAATTTACGGTTAGGGACTGATTGAAATGTGATGTGATTTTGGGTTTATCGTGAACCATGTTTTAAATGACACTAATTATTTAACCCAGTCACAGATTAAAACTAAGTGGAGTTTTAATGAATCTTTAATTAGATTGAAATGATCGAGGATGGAGTTTCGCCAGTTTTGCTCCAGGCGACAATTAAATCTTCAATTAGATTTGAACGTGAAATGGTAATTGAATTTACCGATAACACCGTGGTGTTAGATATGAAGTATTACCAGTTTTACTTCATGGGATGAATATGTTGGGATTGGGAAATTAAAACAAATGATTACTTCGGTAAGGTTCGTTAATCCCAACTAGTTGAATCGAAATTCAAAAGAAGATTAAAGAATAAATTCAAGGAATTCATCTTTGATAAAATTAATGGGAACCTTTCCCTATGAATGTGAAATTTAGAAACTAACTGTCGGTTAGCTAAGCAGAATGGTTTTCTGGATATTGATCTGATGTTGGTTTCGGCCTTCGGGGTTAATATTTGGGGAATTATTCTCTTGATTAATTTACGGTTAGTGACTGAAGAATTGGAATGAGGCGTATGTTGTGTTTGTGTAACACTTATTTAAAATATACGCGAGTTATTCGGAAAGACCGGGTTTATCCCATTCTGAATAACTGATACGACGATAAGTCGAAGATGAAGACGGTGGTCGAAGACCGGAGGCCTTCACGTCGTTTGGGTGATTACTGATGATCTTGATTGGGATGTACACCCAAGAAGATGGAAACAGTTGGTGGTCGTCCAGACGTACTTGGAGATCGATGGATATGCGGGGTACTAGGTGCCTCCGGTTTCGTTCAGACCCAGAACGGACTTGTAAATGGACTGTGCGTCTGACATTGGATTTCAGTCTGTGTGATTGATTTCTGTTAAATATATATCTGTTTGGCGGCGGAGAATTTATTCTCTTGCTTAACGCCCTTCTCTGAGACGTACGAGCTCAGGGGTTATATACTGATGGATATCAAACACATAGAGTGAATTGCCTGTGTGGCATGCCTAAGTGGCAAATGATCAAGGCTTCTGTTGAAAAGCAAAGTCTTGTGGTTGATGATCGAAGCACGGCCTTTGTGGCGTAGCTTTGTGTAACGTTTACTTCACGAGCCTCACACCCCGGTGTGAACCAAAATGGGAGAGGACGTCAGGGAGGGCATGCATTTCTTTCTAGCTAGAAGTGGCATCAGTGGTTTTACACGCCCTGACGAGTTTGACTTATGTGGTTGTTGCTGTTGCGAGGCGCCTCGGTTTGATCGGACGATCCGGGTCCAATGGAGTCATTCGTTGGCTCATTTACACCCCATAGGGAGGGGAAACGCATGTTCAGGGTTTAAGTTTAATCCACATCGGTGGACTGGCCCTGAGGATCCAAAGGTCACTCGAGCTCTGACCTGAGGCTCGGGATAGAGAGTCTCGAATCTGTTGAGGACTATCCTTTGCCTCGGTTCATAGATGGAAATCCAATTTCCAAATACGTGACATTTGCGGTTTTAATTGTAGAACTAGTATGGCGACATGATATATGGTACCCATGCCGTCTATGATTGATACTTATGATTTGAAGTTGTTTTATACACTATGCACTTATAGTAGTATCAAATGATTTGTTTTAAACGTACTAAGCATGTTTGGCTATTATAAGGGAAAACCCTATCCCCCGGCTTGCATTGCATTGTGTGATAGGACCTGGGTCTTATAATAGCTTCATTTTTCTTTATTTAGCATTGCGCTGTATGTTTTTTGCACTGGTATTCTTGGGAGGAAACCCGTTCCGCGTTAGCGGCGTGGTCCCTTGATTTACCTAACTTTAAAATAAAGATTAATAACTTTTTGAGTTCTCACACCAGTCCCATGACTGACCTGGAGTTTATTGTTTTAACCTAAACTCTGGGTGCCCCTATTTTGACACGGGCAGCTAGTAGTTTTGGTTTTGCAGATTTATATTCACAGGGTCCTGGTTTACAGCTGGAACGATACTCGGAAAGCTTTGTATCCGCGTATTACTTCTAGTTGTGTATTTTATTAATTTTCCACTGCGATGTATTTAAATGTAATTTAAATCTTTGATATTTCTGTGTAATATTTATTCATACTCTGTATATTCTTGTATTCTGATGGAATTGTTGTTATATACAATGAAATGTTCTCCCGTCTGCGTTCTGTTGTGGCTTGTTCTCGAACTATCCGCGCTTTCCTTTACGGGGAAGTTACGGGTTTTTACAGAGACGTGTTTATTATCATCTCCAGACCCGTGTGGGGTTTTATTAATCTGGCAATTTATCATTATATTTTTTATAGTCCATACCAGTCTTTTGTCCAACCTGAAATATAGTCATCGCCATACTAGCCTCTCGCTTGTATGGTAAATCTTCAACCTCGTCACATAAGCTCCAAAGGCTTATGTGGTATATGATAGGGTATGTTATCTTCAGGAAGTATGCCATGTAGTGTAGTTCAAAATTAATTGTTACTATCCTATGGCGACGTTTATTATTTCACACAGAACAACAAGCACTTCGCATCCAATGGCATTCACAAGAGTTTATATAATAATAAAATTGTGTAGCCAACTCATTAAGGTTTACCTATTTGTCGGGCACACAAATATATTTTTTACTCAACAGCTAATCCATATTCCTGTTCAACACATGTATATATATATATATGCAGAACTGAATTACAAGTAATATTTATAGCGAACTAATGTTTGTTTCAATATGTGGTTATTTTTAACACTTCATACATAGGGTAAAAATGTTATTTTTGGCGAACAAAAATATGTTTCAGCACACATGTATTTTTAGCTAGTCGTATACATGATAAAAATGATATTTTTATCGTTCAAAACATTTATTCCACAAATGAATGTTTTTAGCACTTCGTATTCACAATGAAATGTTAATTTTATTGTTCAATCCTTTTATTCAACACATCAATCCTTTTTAACATATAAATATTTTAATTAGTTCATACATATAATAAAAATGATATTTTTATCGTTGAAACAATTTATTTGAAACACGAATAATTTATATACTTCGTAAATAAGATAAAAATGATATTTTTGAAGTTAAAAATATTTATTTAAAATACTAATATTTTATATAGTCCATACATTAGATAAAAATGTGATTTTTACTTTTCAAACATTTTATTCAACACATGAATGTCATTCAAGCATGAATATCTCATACATGCACACTTCATATACTTCACACGCATAATAAAATGTGATTTTTATTATCTAAACAATTTATTCAACACATGAATATAATTCAATACATGAAAATAATTCAAACACATAGATATTACTGGAAATTTCGGCAGCATAACGGTAGGGGGTTAAATACCGACACCGTCTCGAGTACGGCTCCTCGTACTACCTTAGGCCTCGCGGTGTTCCATAAAGGGCTTATCTAAATGATATAAGATCAATTTCATATCATATGAATTTTCCACAATACTTCCCACTGTTTCAACCACAAACAATTATTTCTAACCATTCGCATTTCAACTAATTTTCAACCATTCGCATTATCAATCAGTTTCACGTCAATCACAATCAATTCATATCATCCATGATCTGTGGACGAGGGGAGTATATATATACGTATATAAATATATTTCATTTCCATTTCAACACATATATGACGTTTACAATGCATGTATAATTTATACATCGCTCGTATAACTTATACATCGCTCATACATGTGGTGTACAACGCATATATAATTTATATTTCGCTCATACAATTTATACAACGCATTTCCATTCCATATTGAATTTAGATGTCTCACATTGATTTTAATCCTTCTGAAATTTGTAGCGAGTTCGGAACACGTTCTAGCTTCTTCTAGAATGTAGATGAAGTCGCTACGAGTACGATGTTTCCAGTTTCATCGAATTTCGTCAACATATGTTAAAGATACGATTTTTATTTGTAAATCACGGTTTGCAACACTTAGAAGTGTTATTTTCTATTTCCAAAACAAAGGTCGTTACCTCTGCAGAATCTTCAAAACTAGGCTTTCAGTTTTCTTTAAATCCGTCGCACGATATCAAGATCGGGCTACTCCACCTGGAAGAGGATCGAGAGGCGCACGTTCGCCTGAAGGGGGGCCCACTTCGGTGGCCGGAATAAGCGGCGTCGAGATGAAGGCCGGATGTTTGGAGGCGCGGAACTCGAGGTACGAGCGACGATAGGGGGTAAACTTTATATGGATTCGAAGAGGAGGAGATGAGCTTCAAAAAGTTGAACTGGGGAATGGTCTAATTCTAAGCGGTTTGGCCGGAAAATGAACGGGAAGGGAAGAAGTGGGTTTCACTGTCGGTCTGGGGAGATAACGATGGTTTTTGATTTTTTTTTTTATATTTTTAATTAATGAATTAATTAATTCTATTGGTCGATATATATATTATTTCAAAAATTAGTGTTTCTCCATACGAACTCCATTTCAAACCCAACGACAATCGCCCTTAGCTAAATACCCCCATTCCAAACACAATGGAATATGTTTCGTAGGCAATTCGACAGTTACATTCAGCTTTTCTTCAAATTAAAATATAAAACATTCAAATTCTATTTTGAACATACATTTTAATTTTCCGGGGCTACATACTAATTCAAAAAATTCCCGAAAAAATTATCTAGCTATGTTGGGATGATACGGTCCCAATAAAACTGATTTCGTTGAATTCTGAGACCGTTTGAAAAAGGGCCATTTTCTGGTCGATCCAATTTGACTGAAATCAGCCAAACAGATTTTCCTTTGCCAGGCTCACATATTAATTCCCAAAATTATGAATTTTGAAACTTAGCAATAATTTGACATACCGGATCCAACAAAAGTTTTTTCGTTGAAAACGGGGGTCGTTTGCAAAATGCATATTTTCAAGGGCTATATTTATTCTTTAGCGACCATTCTGAATATTCAACTGGTCATAACTTTTGATTTCCGCTATGAAATTTCGATTTTTCAGATTCGTTAGAATGATATTCTTATATAGATTCAAATATTTTTGATTTTGCTAAAATCCGTTTTATTTTGCATCCTGTGCGTTCAGTCAAAGTTCGAATTCAAAATTTTAAACTGCCGCACTATTTCTAACTCGTTATTTAATTGAGATATTATATTGCAATTACTACAAAATCATTAAAATAACAAAATTTTAAATTTTAAATTGGCTCATATATTCCGGGTTGTTGCACGCCTTGCTATCCATCATCCACATAAGTAAAACATTTGGGCATGCAAAACCCAGACACCACTCCTAACAAGAAGGAAATGCATACCCTCCCTGATGTCCTCTCCCAATTCTAGTTCACACCGGGGTGTGAGGCTCGGAATTAATGCTACACAAAGCAATGCTATATTAAAGCTATGCTTTGATCATCAACCACAAGACTCTGCTTTTCAACAGAAGCCTTGATCGTTTGCATCTTAGCATGCCATACAGGCAATTCACACTATGCAACCGATGTCTATCAATCACACAGAATGAAATCCGATGTCAGACACACATCCATTTACAAGTTCATTCTGGGTCTGAATGAAACCGAAGGCATCTTGTTCCTCGTCCCGTATGTCCAATACAGGAGAGAGGTCCTCGCATATCAGGTCGATCTCCAATTACCTCTGGACGATCACCACTTATTACCTTGTCTTGGGTGTACAGCCCAATCAAGACATCAGTAATCATCCAAACGATGTGAAGACCTCTGGTCTTCAACCACCGTCTTCATCATCGAATTATCGTCGAATCAGATATTCAGAATGGGATAAACCCGGTCTTTCTGAATAACTCGCGTATATAATAAACAAGTGCTATAAAAACACAACGTACGCCTCATTCCAATCTGGAATATTCCTTTATTCAAATATTCTTATACTTTGGGGAAAGGCTCCCATTAATTTTATCAAAGATAAATTCTTTGAATTTATTCTTTAATCTTCTTTTGCATTTCAATTAAAACCAAATTATGGTTTATCCAAACTAGTTGGGATTAGCAAACCTTACCGAATTAATCATTTGTTAAATTTCCCAATCCCAACCTATTCATCCCATGAAGTAAAACTGGTAATCCTTCATATCTAACACCACGGTGTTATTGGTAAAATTAATTACCATTTCATGTTCAAATCTAATTAAAGATTTAACTATCGCTTGGAGCAAAACTGGTGATACTCCATTCTTGATCATCTCTTGAATTTGATAATTTTAGTTATCAAATTCACCTTTCAATCTATTTAAAGATTCATTAAAACTATAATTCAGTTTTAGTTTCCAAAAATCATTACTTAATGATTATTCAAAGTTAAGAATTTAATCTTATCTTTAACTGGGTTAAAGAACTAATGTCATTTAAAACACAGTTCACGATAAACCCAAAATCACATTCCGTTAACAATGGAATCTTCACGGAAAACAGATCAATATATATAATCGATATAAACTTCCATATCCAACCGATAGTATAAATGGAATAACGACAAGGCCTTTTAAATTCCATATATATTAACAGCCTTCCTCTATAGAAGCTCACTTCGATTATTTCGAATTCCATTCAATTCCAATTTAATATGTAAAATTAGAAAACTTTACTTTGGAAAATCTCCTTTAAATCTTAACAAAAGATTTATAAATTCCAAATCACATTTCAATGTAAATCGGGTTAAAGAACGAACGTCGCTAAAAAAACACAGTTCACGATAAACCCAATTCACATTCCATTTTATTCCATTTATTACATATAATTGGAAACTCTAACAATCTTAATTAAAAGATTTATTCTCTTCACATGAGGTTCAAGAACAGTGTTACTGAAGACACCGTTCACGACAAACTCCAAAATCCCATTTGCTATTAAATACAAGACTCTAAATAGAAAATATATCGGCTTATATTCAATATCAAATGTTGAACTCAACAAACATCGTATTGGAATAACGATATATATATCTTCCAAACTCCTCCACAATGCCTGTATAATCACGAAATCCAATATCGAAATATTCCGAAGATAATTTCGATTCAAATCCATTACAATTCATATATTGGAAATTCTGGTTATTTTAAAACCATTTCAAATCCAATTATTTATTTAAAAATAATTGGATTATAATTCTAGTTCATAACTAGTTCATTTCGATAAAAATCTATTTTTATCTTTTCAAATATGGAATTTTTCATCCCAATTCTTTCCAAATCTTTTCTTATGATTTTACACTAATTATTGATATTTTTAATAATTTTATCAAGGCCCGTACAGTCGATTTCCATAAACGGCCATTGAACTGCACTTACAGCGACCTTTTCCAAATTTGAATTGGACATAATTCCAAATCCAACCATTTGATTTCAAATATGTAATATTTGTTAGAAAGCTCTTTACGATACAAACCCAAAAAATTCCGGGTTTAGGAGAATCCGATGGTCGGATCTCCTGTAATGTCCATTCGAAGTCAATGGTCGAAATTCGCGAACTACCGCAGCGCAACGCGTTCTATTCAGGCCATTATATTATATATATATATATAATATATTTCGTCGATTTCCATTTAAAATGTATTTTATAAATTATTTTAAATTCGTTTTCAAAACGATTTCAACTTCATATTCAATTTCAAATCAAAATTGAATATTCCATATCATTAATATATAAATGATAATATTTTCAAACTTCAGATTTCGAAATCAATTCCTTTTCGATATTCATTATAAAAATGAATAAAATCGATATAAATATCATTCGCATCAAAATGGCGCAAATCTAAACAACACGGCTTTATATATTTAAATTTTTTCGTGTCCATTCCAAATCGGACATCAAAATCAAATTTTGATCTTTTACTGAATATTACTTTAAAATATTCGTTATTTTAAAATATTCATCATTTACACAATCAAACAAATAAACAAGTCATCCATGGTCTGTGGACGATGGGGAACTGTTCATATATGCAGTTACAAAATAAATAACTGTATAAAGAAAATTATAGTGAGGAGTTCTCACCTTTGGGATCCACTCCTCCATCCTCTATTTCTGAACGGTTCAGATTTGCCCTAAATTCCAAAGCGATCTTTTCCCGCTGTTCATAGTAAAAATCACATTTTTTTAATATGATGTTTATTTTAAAAATCGTATTTTATAATGGCACTTCATATATAAAAATCATATATTTTTATAATGCTTCTTTCTGTATAAAAATCATATTTTTATATCTCTACTTCTTATATAAAGATCGAATTTTTATATTTACTTCATATATATAACAATCGAATTTTTATCGCTACTTTCAAAATGAAAATCTAATTTTTCTACAATGAAAGATCTAATTTTTCTACAATGAAAAATCTATTTTTTCTTCTATTAAAATTAAATCTTTTCACTTTGAAAAATCATTTCTTTACGTTATAAAAAATCTAATCTTTGCATAATGAAAAATCTAATCTTGACATAAGGAAAAAAAATCTAATTTTGACATAAAGAAAAAACTAATTTTTATATAAGGAAAAACCTAAGTTTTTTATACACATGAATATATATAAAAATCTAATCTTTATTACCATAAAAATCTAAACTTTATTATCAATAAAACTGTAATTTTATATAAATAACAAATCAGATTTTACACAAATAAAAAATTAGATTTTACATAAATAAAAATTATAAAAATCACATTTCTTTCGGATTTCTGCTCAGAGGGGTCCCATAGAGGGATGACATGGCGGGGGAGGCTGGGGATGGTCGGCGCAGGCGGCTGGGTGGCAGTGGATAAAGGCGTTGGGGGTGCGATGGGCCTCGATGGCGGTTCTTAGAGGTTTGGGGCATTGAATTGGGGATCTGCGGCTTCGGTGGAAAGAAGGGAGAGGGCGCCGTTGGGGAGGAGGAGGAAGAGGGAGTGCCGACCATCGGAATGACGGCAGCGACGCCTCCCGCTGCTGGAGGCTATTGCGACGAGGAACGTCGAGTTCCCCCGCCGTATATTTTTTTTAACTTAATTTTTTTTTGATTTTGAATCTGAAGGTAAGAGGGGAGAGGATAGAAGGGTTTACCAAGATTTTATTATAATTTATATTATTATTTATTATTTTAAATAAAAAAAAATGAATTTTCATTTGAGCTCCAAACGAGACCCAACGGCTATTGCCCCTAGCTAATTACCCCCATTCGAACACAATGGGAAATGTCTGGGAAGCCAATTCTATCGTTTCGATAAGTTTTGCTTTAAATTAAAATATAGATTAATAGAATGGTCAATATTGATTTTAACGTACATTTTAATTTATCGGGGCCACGTACAGACTCCAAAAAATTCCAGAAAAATAAATCTGGCTATGTTTTGATGATACGGTCCTAACAAAACTAATTTCATCAAATTTGAAGACCGTTTGGAAAATGTAACAACCTGGAAATTCGAGCCAATTTAAAATTTTTATTTTGGCAATTTTATCAAATTTTGACTATTTAAAATGAATTATTTTAAATAATATCGACGAGAAATTTATTTTGAATAGATTAGAACGTATATATTTATATAGATCGTCGTTAGAATATAAATAATTATATACAATTATAAAAGGAATTGAAAATGGCGCGGTAGTTCGATAATTCGATTTCAAACTTCAAATGAATGTACCGGGTGCAAAATAAGCCGGATTTTAGCAAAACCAAAAATATTAGAATCTATTTGAGAATATCTTTCCAACGAATCCGGAAAATCAAAATTTCATAGCGGGAGTCAAAAGTTATGCCCAGTTGAAAATTCAGAATAGTCGCGATGGAATTCTGGCCCTTAAAAATGGAAATTTTGCAAACGACCTCGGTTTTCGACGAAACCAATTTTGTTGGATCCATGATGTCAAGTTATTGCAAGATTCCAATTTTCGTAATTTTTTGGATCAATATGTGAGCGTGGCAAAGAAAAACGCGTTTGACTAGTTTCAATTGATTTTAATCGACTAGAAAATGGCCATTTTTCAAACGATCTCAGAATTCGACGAAACTAGTTTTGTTAGGACCGTATCGTCAATATGAAGCTAGAAAATATTTTTCGGGAATTTTAAAGTTCGTATGTGGCCCCGGTAAATTGAAATGTACGTTTAAAATTGAATATAATGATTTAAATGTAAATTTGACGAAGACTGATCGAAATGGTCGAATCAACCTATGATACATATCCCATTGTGTTCGGAATGGGGGTAATTAGCTATGGACGACAGGCGGTGGGTCTCGTTTCGAGTTCGAAATAAAAAGTTAATTTTTGGTGAAAAATAAAATAATTAAATATTAAAATATATATATCCCTTACCCCCTTTTTTCTTCCTTCCTCAGTCATACCCGATTAGGGTAAATAAAAAAAACGCGGCCCTCTCGATCTCGTGACGCCACCGCCAGGCGATCGCCGCCTCCGGCGAGGCAGCGCTGCACCCACCTTCCCCACGACGAACTCCTCCTCCTTCCTCCCTACCTCCTCCGAGAGCCACACGCACCAAATCAAGCCGGACGTCCCTGAGCCCCACCAGAAGACCTCGCGCACCCAATCTGTAACACCCCTGAACCCAAAACCGCCACCGACAATCCCTGGGGCCCCCTGCGCCGCTGTGGTGATCCACTCCTCGTACTCCGACGCCGCCGGCTCCAATTGAGTATCGTCCTTCCCCTTGAATGATAAAAAAATCGTGAAAAGAACTGCATTGGAATATCAAGCAAATCCAGACAGTTCAGCAGTTCAAAAGCAAAGCTCGGCGGAGTGGAACCCTCTGTGAGAATTTCTCACTTTAAGTTTTCTTTCCTTGTTATAAATATATACTAGGATGCAGACGGTGTTTAGTAGCACCCAACACCCGTCGTCTACAGACCATGGACGGCTTGTATGCTTGTTTGATGTGTTGTGAAATTTGTTTGTGATGTTGATGTGAAATCAATAATAAAATGTAGATGGTTGAAATAAATTAATTATCGTTAAAAATATAATTTTTAACGTGAATGTGAATAAATAAATATTCATTTACAAACCGGACGGTTTGTTTATGTACACCTATTTGAAGGATATTGGTTGGGACGATAAATTTTACACATCGCCCAACTGCACAAATAATATTCAGTGTTTGTGGATTAAAACCCCACACGGGTGTTGGGATGATATTTGTCATACACTAATCCCAGTTATTTAATTGTATGTCGATCGATTGGTCGACAGGCTGTGTAAGCGTTAATTATTTATATTTAATGCTTGTGCAGTTGTGTGGTGCACTTTGGATGATGGTTGATTATTATCATTGCTATTATATACATGTGTTGGGTGGAATCCATATAATTAACATTCTATGGTAATTGATTGGGCCTCATTCCAATTGGGAAAATAAAGAATATTAGAATATAAAAATAGTCATGTGTTGACGATGCTCATGTGTTGAAACTATTCATGTGTTGAGTAAAATATTTTAACAATAAAATTTACATCTTTATCATATTTAAGATTAGAAACTACTTTACGGTTGGAGTCTGATTAAAACTCAAACGATAGATACCATAATTTTATAAAATATATTATATAACAAAAATAGTCATGTGTTGATAGTACTCATATGTTGAGATTAGTCATGTGTTGAAAGAAATATAGATTCATGTGTTGAATAGAATAAATATTCATTTGTTGAATAGAATAACGAATTTATTGAAATATATAAAGCCGTGTTGATTAGAGCTGCGCTATTTTGACGTAAACGATATTTATATCGATTATATTCGTTTTTATAATGAATATAGAAAAGATAGTGATTTCAAAATATAATGTTTTGAAAATATTATCATTTATATAGTAATGATATGAAATATTCAATTTTGATTTGAAATTGAATATGAAGTTGAAATTGTTTTTGAAACGAATTATAAAATAAGTGTTAAAAGGAAATCGACAAAATATATATAATATATATTATATATATATTGGCCTGAATAGAACACGCCGCGCCGCGGCAGTTCGTGAATTTCGACCATTGACTTCGAATTGACGTTGCGGGAGATCCGACTGTCGGATTCTCCTAAAACCGGAACCGTTGGGTTCGTATCGAAAAGAGCTTTCCAATGAATATTAGAAGTTTGAAATCTAACCGTTGGATTTGGAATTATGTCCAAATCAAATTTGGAAAAGGTCGCTGTAAGTGCAGTTCGATGGCCGTTGATGGAAATCGACTGTACGGGCCTTGATAAAATTATTAAAAATATTAATAATTTGTGTAAAATCATAATATGTGAATTGGAAATAACTGGGATGAAAAATTCCACATTTGAAAGGATAAAAATAGATTTTTATCGAAATGAACTAGTTTTGAACTAGAAATAAAAATCCAACTATTTTTAAATAAACAATTTGAATTTGAATTGGTTTTGAAATAACCTGAATTTCCAATATATATAAAGTGGAAGTGGATTTGAATCGAAATTGTCTTTGGAATATTTCGATGTTGGATTCTGTGATTATACAGATATTGTTATGGGAATTTGAAAGATATATTTATATCGTTATTTCCAACACGATATTTTTTGGTTTCAGAATTTGATATTGAATTTAAGCCGGTATATTTTCTATTCAGAGCCTTGTATTTAATATCAAATGTGATTTGGGTTTATCGTGAATCGTGTTTTAGGTGACATTGGTTCTTTAACCCACTTAAAGGCAGGATATTGATTTTTGAGAAGATTAAAACTAAGTGGAGTTTAATGAATATGTAATTAAATTGAAATGTGAATTGATAATTTAAATTATCAAAATTGGAAAGTGATCGAAAATGGAGTATCACCAGTTTTACTCCAAAGCGATAGTTAAATCTTTAATTAGATTTGAACGTGAAATGGTAATTAACTTTACCGATAACACCGTGGTGTTAGATACGGAGTATTGCCAGTTTTGCTCCATGGGATGAATAGGCTGGGATTGGGAAATAAAATAAATAATTACTTCGGTGTGGTTCGCTAATCCCGACTAGTTTGGAAAACCATAATATGGTTTAAAATGACATCCAAAGGAGGATTAAAGAATACATTTAAAAGGATTTATCTTTGATAAAATTAATGGGAACCTTTCCCTAAGAATGTTAAATTTTGAATAAAAGAATATTCTGAATTGGAATGAGGCGTATGTTGTGTTTGTGTAACATGTGTTTATTATATACGTGGGTTATTCGGAAAGGCCGGGTTATACCCATTCTGAATAACTGATTCGACGATAAGTCGAAGATGAAGACGGTGGTTGAAGACCGGAAGTCTTCACATCGTTTGGGTGATTAATGATGATCTTGATTGGGCTGTACACCCAAGATGAGGGAATCAGTTGGTGGTCGTCCAGACGTACTTGGAGATCGACGGATATGCGAGGAAAGTGCCTCCGGTTTCGTTCAGACCCAGAACGAACTTTTAAATGGACTGTGTGTCTGACATTGGATTTTATTCTGTGTTGATTGATCTCTATTAAATATACATCTGTTTGGCGGCGGAGAATTTATTCTCTTTCTTAACGCCCTTCTCTGAGACGTACGAGCTCAGAGGTTGTATATCGATGGACATCAGTCGCATGGCATGAATTGCCTGTGTGGCACGCCTAAGTGGCAAATGATCAAGGCTTCTGTTGAAAAGCAAAGTCTTGTGGTTGATGATCAAAGCACAGCCTGTGTGGCATAACATTGTGTATAGCGTGAATTCGCGAGCCTTACACCTCGGTATGAGTCAAAAACGGGATAGTGACTACAGGGAGAGCACGACGTTTCTTTCTAGCTAGTGGTGGTGTCAGTGCTTAAACTGGCTGACATTTATATACTTTTCACCTGTGTGGTTGTTAGAATGCGAGGCGCCTCGGATATAGGTCTGTTAGGACCGGGAAACGTGTGCCCAGGAATCGCCAATCCTCAAAAGTAATAGAGGACCGACCCTGAAGATCCAAGGATCATAGTGGGGTCCTGAGACATTTGCTAGACTGTCTCGAAGCGGAGAGGAGCTTGCCCCTTGCCTCGACTCATGATGGAAATCCAATTTCCAATATGTGATATTTCGGTTTTATTTGTAGAGCCTAGTATTAGCGACATGATAGATGGTACCCATGCCGCCTATGATTGATATTTATGATTGAAATTGTTTTGACACTATACACTTATAATAGTATCAACTAATTTGTTTTAAACGTACGAAGCATGTTTGGCTATTATAAGGGAAAACCCTATCCTCCGGCTTGCGTTGCATTGTGTGATGGGACTTGGGTCTTATAATAGCTTCATTTTTCGAAAAAGCATTGCGTTGTTTATTCTATGCACTGGTGTTCTTGGGAGGAAACCCGTTCCGTGTTATACGGCGTGGTCCCTTGAATTACTCTTTTTTAAAGTAAAGTTTTAAATAACTGTTTTAGTTCTCACACCAGTCACATGACTGACCTGGAGTTTATTGTTTTAACCTAAACTCTGGGTGCCCCTGTTTTCTACACGGGCAGCTAGTAGTTTTGGTTTTGCAGATTTATATTCATAAGATCCTGATTTACAACTGGAACGATGCTCGGAAAGCTCTGTATCCGTGTATTACTTCTGGTTGTGTTTTGTATTATTTTCCGCTGCTATGTAATTTATTGCAATCTCTGATATTTTTCTATTGTATAATATTTATTGATACTCTGTATATTCTTGTATCTGATGGAATTGTTGTAATAAACAATGAAATTTTCTTCTATTTGTGTTCTGATTCGTCTTGTTCTCAAGGCAATCCTGGCTTTCCTTACCGGGGAAGTTCGGGTCGCTACAGTTTGGTATCAGAGCTTTGGTTTACAGAGCTCGGAGAACAAGACACATTAGAACCATACGAAAGAATTCATCAGATATTGAATTAGTAATATCCAATGAGAATGACTCGTTAGAGATGGGATCTGTAGTATCCTAGAATGAGTGTGAAGAGTATATTTTTCAAATGAAAACAATATTGTTTTGAAAATTTAAACCATTTTATTCGTATTTGAATATTTTATTTATGTTGATTTTGGACAATCGAGTATATAAAGATTTTGCTTATACGCGTCATGAACGTATATTCGAAGTTTTAATATACTAGATAGATATAGGATCATACTCTAGTGGCCCGAAGATGATTCTGATGGTAGAGTACTCGTCGTCAAAATTTATCTTCGAGTGACGAAAGTGTGATATCTATATATTTCCATTAGACGGGTGTGAGAACCAAAACTAGATAGATTTATTGTTGTGATTTGGCATCAAAAACATGATTTTCTGTATATATATCAAGATTATGAATTTGAAACGTTAATTCACTAATTTATTGACGGTTGTGTTGTTTGTTTATTTGTTTGATAATTTTGAACCATTTAGCCTAATTGAACCGAATATTGAACTGTGTTGGAAAATTGTTTGGAAATGCATGCGTATACATGTACTTACATTGAACAGGTCATAGCAAGGAGGCTAGAGCAGAGAATAAAATTGTTTGCCCGACAAATAGGTACATGTTTACCATAATTTACTGTTTAGTTTCGGTGATGATGATTTTATGAGCCGATTGGCTAGCCGCTTGGCTTGTTCTTTTTCTTTTTGATTGAAGAAGGCCATGGGAGGCTATATGAAATATACCGAAGTCCCCGGTGCAGGGGAGGTTATGGCGAAATTTTTCGAAAATTTAGGGTGTTAGCCAAATTTTTGAAAATTTTGAAAAGTTCTTAGAAACTGAAAAGTTGAAGAACTTAAGCCGTAGAGAAAATAAAGGAAGTTGAGTTGATTAGTCAAACAACTTTCAGCTTCGTTCGTTTTCGGGGACGAAAAGTTTTAAGTGGGGGGATTGTAACAACCCGGAAATGCGAGCCAATTTAAAATTTTTATTTTGGCAATTTTAGCGAATTTTGACTATTTAAAATGAATTATTTTAAATAATATCGACGAGAAATTTATTTTGAATAGATTAGAACGTATATATTTATATAGATCGTCGTTAGAATATAAATAATTATATATAATTATAAAAGGAATTGAAAATGGCGCGGTAGTTCAATAATTCGATTTCAAACTTCAAATGAATGTACCGGGTGCAAAATAGACCGGATTTTAGCGAAAACAAAAATATTAGAATCTATTTGAGAATATCTTTCCAACGAATCCGGAAAATCAAAATTTCATAGCGGGAATAAAAAATTATGCCCAGTTGAAAATTCAGAATAGTCGCTATGGAATTCTGGCCCTTAAAAATGGAAATTTTGCAAACGCCCTCGGTTTTCGACGAAACCACTTTTGTTGGATCCGTGATGTCAAGTTATTGCTAGATTCCAATTTTCATAATTTTTTGAATCAATATGTGAGCGTGGCAAAGGAAAACGCGTTTGACCAGTTTTAGTTGATTTTAATCGACTGTAAAATGGCTATTTTTCAAACAGTCTCAGAATTCAACGAAACTAGTTTTGTTAGGACCGTACCATCAATACGAAGCTAGAAAATATTTTTCGAGAATTTTAGAGTTCGTATGTGGCCCCGGTAAATTGAAATGTACATTTAAAATTGAATATAATGATTTAAATGTAAATTTGACGAAGACTGATCGAAATGGTCGAATCAGCCTACGATACATATCCCATTGTGTTCGGAATGGGGGTAATTAGCTATGGACGATAGGCGGTGGGTCTCGTTTCGAGTTCGAAATAAAAAGTTACTTTTTGGTGAAAAATAAAATAATTAAATATTAATATATATATATATATCCCTTACCCCCTTTTTTCTCCTTCCTCAGTCAAACCAGATTAGGGTAAATAAAACAAACGCAGCCCTCTCTATCTCGTGACGCCACTGCCAGGCGATCGCTGCCTCCGGCGAGGCAGCGCCGCAACCCCCTTCCCCACGTCGAACTCCTCCTCCTTCCTCCCTACCTCCTCCGAGAGCCACACTCACCCAAATCGAGACCGACGTCCCTGAGCCCCACCAGAAGACCTCGCGCACCCAATCTATAAACCCCCTGAACCAAAACCGCCACCGACAATCCCTGGGGCCCCCTGCGCCGCTGTGGTGATCCGCTCCCCGTCCTCCGATGCCGCCGGCTCCAATTGAGCATCGTCCTTCCCCTTGAACGATAAAAAAATCGTGAAAAGAACTGCATTGGAATATCAAGCAAATCCAGACAGTTCAGCAGTTCAAAAGCAAAGCACGGCGGAGTGGAACCCTCTGTGAGAATTTCTCACTTTAAATTTTCTTTCCTAGTTATAAATATATACTAGGATGCAGACGGTGTTTAGTAGCACCCGACACCCGTCATCCACAGACCATGGACGGCTTGTATGCTTGCTTGATGTGTTGTGAAATTTGTTTGTGATGTTGATGTGAAATCGATAATAAAATGTAGATGGTTGAAATAAATTAATTACCGTTAAAAATATAATTTTTAACGTGAATGTGAATAAATAAATATTCATTTACAAATCGGACGGTTTGTTTATGTACACCTATTTGAAGGATATTGGTTGGGATGATAAATTTTACACATCGCCCAACTACACAAATAATATTCAGTGTTTGTGGATTGAAACCCCACACGGGTGTTGGGATGATATTTGGCGTACACTAATCCCAATTATTTAATTGTATGTCGATCGATTGGTCGACAGGCTGTGTAAGCGTTAATTATTTATATTTAATGCTTATGCAGTTGTGTGGTGCACTTTGGATGATGGTTGATTATTATCGTTGCTATTATATACATGTGTTGGGTGGAATCCATATAATTAACATTATATGATAATTGATTGGGCCTCATTCCAATTGGGAAAATAAAGAATATAAAAATAGTCATGTGTTGACGATGCTCATGTGTTGAGAATATTCATGTGTTGAAACTATTCATGTGTTGAGTAAAATATTTTAACAATAAAATTTACATCTTTATCATATTTAAGATTAGAAACTACTTTACGGTTGGAGTCTGATTAAAAATCAAATGATAGATACCATAATTTTATAAAATATATTACATAACAAAAATAGTCATGTGTTGATAGTACTCATGTGTTGAGATTAGTCATGTGTTGAAAGAAATATAGATTCATGCGTTGAATAGAATAAATATTCATTTGTTGAATAGAATAACGAATTTATTGAAATATATAAAGCCGTGTTGATTAGAGTTGCGCTATTTTGACGTGAATGATATTTATATCGATTATATTCATTTTTATAATGAATATAGAAAAGGTAGTGATTTCAAAATATAACGTTTTGAAAATATTATCATTTATATAGTAATGATATGAAATATTCAATTTTGATTTGAAATTGAATATGAAGTTGAAATTGTTTTTGAAACGAATTTAAAACGAATTATAAAATACGTTTTAAAAGGAAATCGACGAAATATATATAATATATATATTATATATATATATATATAATGGCCTGAATAGAACGCGCCGCGCCGCGGCAGTTTGTGAATTTCGACCACTGACTTCGAATCGACGTTGCGGGAGATCCGACCGTCGGATTCTCCTAAAACCGAAACCGTTGGGTTCATATCGAAAAGAGCTTTCCAATGAATATTAGAAATTTGAAATCTAACGGTTGGATTTGGCATTATGTCCAAATCAAATTTGGAAAAGGTCGCTGTAAGTGCAGTTCGATGGCCGTTGATGGAAATCGACTGTACGGGCCTTGATAAAATTATTAAAAATATTAATAATTTGTGCAAATGAAACACCCCACCTCCGTTAGGGTCACTCTCAAAGGGAATGCCCTAATTTTGGTGGAGGTTTATAAGTACAAGTCACAGATATACAAGACAGATATAATAACACATATTTGTAAACCAGCGGAAGAACAACAAGTTTTATTTCATAAAGTCAAATACGTGTTACAACAACATCCCTTCCAAAAACATAACATAATACTTCATAATCTGTCTTGAGTACATTATTTTTAAAGAAGCATAAATAAAACATAGATAAACTGCCAAAGCCCCATAGTGAATTGTCCAAAGCCATAGTTCAAAACAGGAAAGTCCAAGCAATACATTTCTCTTCTTCAAGCTGGATGTTGAGGTAGGTCAAGCTGCTGTGTTCCCTCCCTGAGGACCTGGGGGGGGAAACGGAAGAAAGAAGACGAAAGAAAAATAGAGTCAGACATAAAGCCTGAGTAAGTCTAGTACTACTTTGTCTATGAATAAAGAACTGGGTATGATAAGTAAACAGGAATTGGGCAAACACTATGAACTTGGTTAAGTTATCTAGGGTCGAATATACTATCGTACCCCATGTTAATCTCTGAACCCATATAAACTAGTTTCCAATTTGCACCCCATAATCAGGGTAGTGTGATCCATTCTACGATGATCGGCTCCTACTCGCATAGTTACATGTGTCTTACGGCCCCCGATGTCTGTAGTTACCTATGCTGGTCCCACCATGGGGTGTATCAAGTCCCATAGTGGCAACCCGACACAACCTTAGAGTGCAAAGGTATGCTACTGGTGTCCAGTGCTTTATTTTTCTGCGCCGGAGTGCGTGCACGCCCGCACACCGTTAGAACCTACACTGCTACACCACCGCCGTCGATTTGACCTCTTACAATCAGCCCAGTAATCGTGCCCCACCCTGCCTAGTTTCAGGGTATCCTGATACACCTTCTAGGGTTACTGCTGAAAAGGGTCCCCCCGTTACTAGGTTTTCTATCTCTAGCCAACATGCTAAGTTGGTTAAGTGTTTCCTAACCTAACCCCACCAGTCCGTTTAGTTAGCATGTTCCATTTTGATTAAGTCTTTAGTTTGCTTAATCCTAACAATCCTGACTCAGCCTTAATTGTCTTATTAAGGCCCTGACCTCTCACATTAGACAGGTATTGTTGTGGCTGCCTGTTGCCGGTTGGTTCCGGGCAGTCTTACGCCACAACTCAGTCTAACCTCGGGTCCTTGCTGGGCTCCATGTTTAACCTCCCACATTGGATAGGTATTGTTGTGACTACTGGACAGCCGGGCGGTTCCGGGCAGGTTTACATCACAACTCAATCCAACCTCGGGTTAAACACATCGTCTTTTCTACATTTACATATTTTGTCATTCTTCTTTATTTCTTATATGTAAATATTTGCGGCCCATTATTAAGTTAATGGTGTAAAGGTTACACCAATCATGGGCCCAACCCATACTTGACTTTGGGCCCTTCTATTTCATATTTTCATTCATTAATTCATTTTAACCCAACGTTGTTTTCCCCCGTTTTACATGTCCGTTCATATATATTGGGCTTAGCCTTTTAAAGCCCAATTTAGCCATGCGAAAGGGGAGGCTTATGGCGTATACACAAAGAGGGGAAAGTGAGCGCATGAACTTGCATATGACGTTGGAAAATACATAATAGAAATTGGTGTACTTGCATAGTGGTGACATGTATTTTGGTCATACAACATAGGTGACATAAATCAAGGCATGTAAACTTGCATAGGTTTAACTACAACATGAACCTATATTCTTATTTAGGCATAATGTCAAACATAAGCATGGCCTAAATACTTCTAGCATAAACATGGCATATTGTCAAACATAAGCATGGCATAAAATACTTCTAGCATAGGCATGGCATATTGTCAAACATAAGCATGGCATAAATACTTCTAGCATGAACATAACATAATTCAACTTAATCATGATTTAAGCCTAATCACCTAACGATGGTATAAACATGCTTATGCATAAATATTCCTAATCATGGTGTTTTGCTTTAAACTTGCAAAAAGGGGATTTTTGAGTCTAATCTAACCATGTCTCACATATGTCATCATATAATTCTTTAAAACAAGATAGACTTAATCATAGATCTCAATTATGCCAAATATCATTCCTAGCCATATTCATAAGTTTGCAAAAGCATGACTAATACATGGTGTCAAAATTCCACATAGTTTCATATGAACTATAATAACCAAACTTGTTTCAATTACTTGCAAAATGATTTATACATAAAAACATACATCATAATGGCATAATAACAAAGCCTCAAATTTGCATGAATCTCCATTAACTACATACATGTAGCTTCAATATAGTTTACACAATTTGCGCAATATTCCAACGTTTATTTGCATAGAACTACCGCATGTAGTTCTTTATAATGAATAACATAATTTTGCACAAATATGAATTACTTCCATTGCCACAATTCAAGCATACACATCAACACAGTTGTTTATTATACCAAAGTAATACTCTACTTACTATGGTTTGATGAATTCTCTAGTTTAGGGATTGAAGACGCAAATTCCTTTGTTGAATTGATTAGCTTTAGGTTGCTTGAATTGCTTTAGGCCTTAGAACTTCCTCCCTAATCCTCTCTTTAGTTGGCGGCTATGCTTTGTCGTTCCTCAGCAACATGGCGGCTATGTTCTTAATTTTTAATGAATAGATTAGGGTTTAGTCTAGGGTTGTTTATATAGAGGTTAGGAACTAATTAGGACCCTTGATGTTGCTAGGTTAGATCATAGCCATTCATTAGGAAGAGAGACCAATAAAAACCCGCCACCTAGCCCTAATGACAAAGCAGACCACAGAAATTCGACCACACACCGACCTGGCCAGCCAGGTTGACTGGGCTCGACCAGGTCGATACCCCTGTCGACAGGGCTGTCGACAGCCCTGTCGACATGGGTAGCCCAGGTCGACAGCCCAGTCGACCTGGGTGGCCCAGGCGGCGCTTTTCTGGCCCAATGGGCCCCACTTCGGATTATTTAATTCTGTTTGAGTTTTTAAATTTAATTCAAATCTTCCGAAGGCCATATCTTCTTCATACGGACTCCGTTTTTCGAAAACTCGGACTCTATTTCGCGTATTTTTCCGAGACGAACGCAATGGCGTATCCCGTTTCCCTTAGTTCTTTGATTTGAATTTGATTATACTTTAATTTGTTAATTTCACAGTTATAGAATTTTCGGGGTGTTACATTCTCCCCCACTTAAAAGGATTTCGTCCCCGAAATCTTCAAGTGTAGGAAAACGTATATCCTAACATCCAATCATCCATCTACTCATCCATCAAACACGAGCATCCATTGTCCTTAAAAGACTTCTAATGCTTCATGATCATATGCAAAGTGTGTGTGTACATGTACTTATCTAATGCAAAATCAGGCGGTCTACTGATTCAGTTGACCTCCTTAATGCGAATTATGTAAGTGCCATGCATCCATTATGTATGCAAAATTTTCCTATTCTCGATACCAACTACATGAGTGCACAACCATTCAATACAAATGCAACATCCACATGACAACACATTATAGTTCAACCACATACGAATACAAACATATATGCATATGCAATATGAAGTGACTGAGCCGATCTAAAACCTAGATTGTGTGTGTATATGCAACCACGAGCAACCACTAGCAATCACTTGCAACCACTTGCAACCATCATACATAACATGTTTCAACTACATGTTTTCATCCAAAGGTTTTCTACCTAAAAGATACGGTCGAGGGAATATACCTAAAAAGATAGATGGATAAAAGTGCAACTTAAGGAAAAGAAAGATCAAGGATGTACCCTCGAACAGAAAAGGGTAAGCAGTACGGATTTTAGCTTCAGTTTCCCAAGTCGTGTCTCCCTCGGCGTCGCTCCACTGAACTTTGACGAGCTTGACTTCGCGGTTGCGTAGCTTCTTCACTTCCGTTCCTAAGATGCGGGTTGGAACTCTTCTTATGGTTGCTTCGCGTTCCACTTCGGCCTCTTCGAGGATGTTTGGCTCTACCACTTCAGCTGACTCATGTAGACATTTTCGGAGATGTGAAACGTGAAAAACGTTGTGGACTCCAGCCAACTTCTCGGGTAGCTCTAATCTATAAGCCATTTTCCCAATTTTCTCGATAATAGGGAATGGCCCTACGAATCTTGGCGCTAGCTTTCCTGTGGTTCCAAAACGAACAACGTTTCTTAGTGGTGATACCTTGAGAAAAAATCTGTCTCCCACTTCGAACTCAAGGTCGGTCCTCCTCTTGTCGGCATAGGACTTTTGTCTGTCTTGGGCCGTCTTCATCCTTCTTCGTATTAAGTCTACTTTCTCTGAGGTCTCTCGGATCATGTCTGGTCCAAGTATGAGCTTATCCGTGGACTCCCACCAACAAGTGGGCGATCGGCACGGTCTTCCATATAAAGCTTCGAAGGGCGCCATTCCGATGGTTGCTTGATAGCTGTTGTTGTAGGCAAATTCCACCAAAGGGAGGTGATCTTCCCATGTCCCTCCGAAGTCAAGGACGCATAACCTTAAAAGGTCTTCCAAAACTCTATTCACTCTCTCTGTTTGGCCGTCAGTTTGGGGATGATAGGCTGTACTCAAGCATAACTGCGTTCCTACTGCTTCTTGCAGACTCCGCCAAAACTCGCTGGTGAAGATGGGGTCTCGGTCACTAACGATGCTAGATGGTATTCCATGGAGTCGCACGATTTCCTTGAGGTAAAGTGATGCTAGGGATGAGGCGGTTCTTTTACTTTTGACAGGTAAAAAGTGGGCGCTTTTAGTAAGCCTATCCACTATTACCCAAATGCTAGTGTTGCCTCTCCTAGACCTAGGCAGCCCATCGATGAAGTCCATTGAGATGCTATCCCACTTCCACTGCGGGACCTCTAGAGGATGTAGCAGTCCGCCAGGCTTTTTCTGTTCCGCCTTAACCTGTTGGCACACCATACACTTAGAAACGAATTCTGCCACGTCCTTTTTCATGCCGTTCCAGAAGAAAGTCCTTTTTATGTCTTTGTACATTTTATCTCCGCCTGGGTGTATCGTCATCTTGGAGTGATGTGCTTCCTCGAGAACCTTCTTTATTAAATCGTTTGTCTGTGGGACACATAGTCTTCCATCTCGCCTTAGTACACCCTTATCGTCAATGGAGTATCTGTTGAGGTGACTTGAAGTCTCACCCCTAATTAGCCTATCAATTATTTCCACAAGCTGAGGGTCTTCGCGTTGTGCTGCCCCTACTGAATCTACTAAAGTTGGGCGCACTTCGAGAGATGCAAGCAAGCCCGGTACGAAATCGGAGGAGGGCCTAAAGTCGAAGCTGGCTATAAACTCTAGGCTTTGTCTTTCAACAAACAACGGGCTTAGTGTCAATTTCTTTCGGCTCAACGCGTCTGCCACTACGTTGCCTTTGCCCGGAGTGTAGGAGATTTCGAAATCGTACGAGGCAAGAAACTCCATCCACCTTTGTTGCCTCAAGTTAAGATCTTTCTGCGAGAAAAGATATTTCAACGATTTATGGTCAGTGTAAAGTTCGAACTTCTCACCTAGGAGATAGTGTCGCCAAGACTTGAGTGCAAAGACGATGGCGGCTAGCTCTAGATCGTGGGTTGGGTAGTTCTTTTCGTGCACCTTTAACTGTCTCCCGCCATAAGCTACCACCCTTCCTTCTTGCATTAAGACGGCGCCTAGCCCTGTCCCACATGCATCCGTATAAACAGTGAACATCTTGCTCCCATCTGGCAGCGTCAAAACTGGGGCTGTTGTGAGAGCCCTCTTCAGTCGTTGGAAAGCAAACTCGCAATCCAAATCCCAATTGAACACTAGATTCTTCTTAGTCAATTTCGTGAGCGGAGCTGAGATTTTCGCAAAATCCCTTATAAATTTCCGATAGAAACCCGCTAGCCCTAGAAAGCTTCGGACCTCAGTTGCATTCCTTGGTGTCTTCCAATCCTGTACCGCCACTACCTTAGCAGGGTCCACCGCTAACCCTTGTTTGGATACTATGTGCCCTAGGAACCTCACCTCTTCTCTCCAAAAATGGCATTTGGAGAATTTGGCTTTTAGTTGATGGACTCGCAAAGTTTCCATGATTGCCCTTAAGTGCTGAGCATGTTCCTCTTCACTCTTTGAGAAGATAAGGATATCATCTACGAAGACCACTACGAATTTGTTGAGGAAATCTCTAAATACCCTACTCATTAGGTCCACGAAGTACGCAGGTGCATTTGTCAAGCCGAAAGGCATGACAAGCCATTCAAAGAAACCGTCTGGGGTTCTGAAAGCCGTTTTATCGATGCTATCTTCAGCCACCCTTAGCTGATGAAAACCGGTTGCTAAATCGAGTTGGGAGAAAACAGACGCTCCTACAAGCTGGTCAAATAAATCGTCAATTCTAGGGAGAGGGTGCCTATTCTTTTTCGTTAGCTTGTTGAGCTCCCTATAGTCAACACATAAACGGAGTGAACCATCCGCCTTCGTAGCGAACACCACTGGAGCGCCCCATTCTGAAATGCTCCTCCTAATGAACCCCTTTTCTAGAAGCTCTTTAATCTGTTTACTGAGCTCTTTCCTTTCTCGTGGAGCCATATGTCTAACGGGCAATGCAACGGGCTTTGCATTATCTACAAGATATATGCGGAAGTCTATCTCCCGCTTCGGAGGCAAGCCCTTCACCTCTTCGAAGACATCCGGATATTCCCGGACCACTCTAACTGATTTCAAATTTTCAACAGAGGCATCTAGCGATTCAAGATAACTAAGCATAACCGAATACGAGGGATTACAAGAAATTTCCAAAGTATTACCGAGCTGGGTTAGGAGCCTAACAACCCTTTTCTCACAATCAAGGATGGCCCCATTACTGGATAGCCAATCCATACCCAAAATCAAACCATACCCCGAAAAGCCCAAAACAAAGGCACTACATTCAAATTCTACACTTAGAATAGAAATTTTCAAATCCAGACAGATCATAGACAAATGAGCTGGGCCCCCAATTGGGTTTGAAACAATTAAGGGGTCCTCTACCATACTAGTTTTTTAGGTGCAGAGATTCTACTAAAGCAGACGAGATAAAGGAGTGTGATGCGCCAGAATCAAATAAAGTGCGAACGGGGTGATCATAAAGATAAACTACACTTTCTACAGAAGTATTTGTACCTCGCTGTTGCAATGGTGGCGCTTCTAGCACATGAACCTGTGCCCCTGGGGTGGATCCAGTGCCCTGCCCCTGTCCTCGTTTCCTTGGGCAGTCCTTAGCCCTGTGGCCTGTCTGACCGCACGAAAAGCACCCACCATTCTCCTTAGCCTTCTTCTTCCGGCAGTCCTTTACTAAGTGCCCCACTTTGCCACAGAAATTACACTTCCTCTTCTCTTTGTTGCCCTTTCCGCCCTTCTTGAAGTCCGTCTTCTTAGGCTGCAAACCCTCTTTCTTCCCTTGAGAGCTTTCTGCCTTGGTCTCCTTCTTGCCCTTGTCCTCTTCATTCAGCAATGCCATCTGCACCAATCTTTCATACGTGGCTCCCATGGGTATATGGGTCATGGCCAAACTATGTAACGGCTCATTTAACCCCTTGACGAAACGGAGAGCCTTCTTATGAGGGGTGTTGACTAGGTCAAGCCCAAACCTAGCCAGCTCATCGAACTGATTCACATACTCTCTGACAGTCTTGTCTCCTTGCTTAAGAAATAAGAATTTTTCCAACTGCAAACTTCTTTCTGCATCTGAGAGAAACTTAGTCTCAAACCTTGCCCTAAAGTCCTCCCATGTATCCACTGGTCTTTCAGCATTGGTGACTTCCCACCAGTAGGAAGCCTCGCCCTTCAATAGCCACACCGCTAGTTGTACCTTTTGTCTATCTTCTACCTCAAAGATGATGAATAGGTCCTCCGTTTCTTTTAGCCAATTCCTAGCTGCTACGAAGGACTCAGTTCCATGGAAATCCCTTCCTCCCATAGCTTTAAAATCTTTACATATCTTAGCGAATGTGTTTCCCCGTGGAGGAGGTGGAGGAAAAAGTACTGCTGCGGCTGGATGATTCCCTTCAGCTGGAGGAGGAGGAACGGTAGGACCTGGCTGAGTGGCCCTAGCTTCTAAGAAACGTCTAAACCAACCAGGTATGGGCACCCCTTCAGGCAAGTTAAGTTCTTGGGACATGCTGAAACAAAAAGGATCGATTCAAAACGAAGGATAAGAGATAATACCTATGGCTTTGGGGAGTGGACTTTGCCTTTTTAAAATAAAATAATATTTTTCTTTTAAAAATGCTTCTTTAAATTTCCTTTTTTGAAAATAATTTTTCAAAACTTTTTATCTTATCTGGTAAACCTGTGCTCTGATACCAAGTGAAACACCCCACCTCCGTTAGGGTCACTCTCAAAGGGAATGCCCTAATTTTGGTGGAGGTTTATAAGTACAAGTCACAGATATACAAGACAGATATAATAACACATATTTGTAAACCAGCGGAAGAACAACAAGTTTTATTTCATAAAGTCAAATACGTGTTACAACAACATCCCTTCCAAAAACATAACATAATACTTCATAATCTGTCTTGAGTACATTATTTTTAAAGAAGCATAAATAAAACATAGATAAACTGCCAAAGCCCCATAGTGAATTGTCCAAAGCCATAGTTCAAAACAGGAAAGTCCAAGCAATACATTTCTCTTCTTCAAGCTGGATGTTGAGGTAGGTCAAGCTGCTGTGTTCCCTCCCTGAGGACCTGGGGGGGGGGGGGGGAAACGGAAGAAAGAAGACGAAAGAAAAATAGAGTCAGACATAAAGCCTGAGTAAGTCTAGTACTACTTTGTCTATGAATAAAGAACTGGGTATGATAAGTAAACAGGAATTGGGCAAACACTATGAACTTGGTTAAGTTATCTAGGGTCGAATATACTATCGTACCCCATGTTAATCTCTGAACCCATATAAACTAGTTTCCAATTTGCACCCCATAATCAGGGTAGTGTGATCCATTCTACGGTGATCGGCTCCTACTCGCATAGTTACATGTGTCTTACGGCCCCCGATGTCTGTAGTTACCTATGCTGGTCCCACCATGGGGTGTATCAAGTCCCATAGTGGCAACCCGACACAACCTTAGAGTGCAAAGGTATGCTACTGGTGTCCAGTGCTTTATTTTTCTGCGCCGGAGTGCGTGCACGCCCGCACACCGTTAGAACCTACACTGCTACACCACCGCCGTCGATTTGACCTCTTACAATCAGCCCAGTAATCGTGCCCCACCCTGCCTAGTTTCAGGGTATCCTGATACACCTTCTAGGGTTACTGCTGAAAAGGGTCCCCCCGTTACTAGGTTTTCTATCTCTAGCCAACATGCTAAGTTGGTTAAGTGTTTCCTAACCTAACCCCACCAGTCCGTTTAGTTAGCATGTTCCATTTTGATTAAGTCTTTAGTTTGCTTAATCCTAACAATCCTGACTCAGCCTTAATTGTCTTATTAAGGCCCTGACCTCTCACATTAGACAGGTATTGTTGTGGCTGCCTGTTGCCGGTTGGTTCCGGGCAGTCTTACGCCACAACTCAGTCTAACCTCGGGTCCTTGCTGGGCTCCATGTTTAACCTCCCATATTGGATAGGTATTGTTGTGACTACTGGACAGCCGGGCGGTTCCGGGCAGGTTTACATCACAACTCAATCCAACCTCGGGTTAAACACATCGTCTTTTCTACATTTACATATTTTGTCATTCTTCTTTATTTCTTATATGTAAATATTTGCGGCCCATTATTAAGTTAATGGTGTAAAGGTTACACCAATCATGGGCCCAACCCATACTTGACTTTGGGCCCTTCTATTTCATATTTTCATTCATTAATTCATTTTAACCCAACGTTGTTTTCCCCCGTTTTACATGTCCGTTCATATATATTGGGCTTAGCCTTTTAAAGCCCAATTTAGCCATGCGAAAGGGGAAGCTTATGGCGTATACACAAAGAGGGGAAAGTGAGCGCATGAACTTGCATATGACGTTGGAAAATACATAATAGAAATTGGTGTACTTGCATAGTGGTGACATGTATTTTGGTCATACAACATAGGTGACATAAATCAAGGCATGTAAACTTGCATAGGTTTAACTACAACATGAACCTATATTCTTATTTAGGCATAATGTCAAACATAAGCATGGCCTAAATACTTCTAGCATAAACATGGCATATTGTCAAACATAAGCATGGCATAAAATACTTCTAGCATAGGCATGGCATATTGTCAAACATAAGCATGGCATAAATACTTCTAGCATGAACATAACATAATTCAACTTAATCATGATTTAAGCCTAATCACCTAACGATGGTATAAACATGCTTATGCATAAATATTCCTAATCATGGTGTTTTGCTTTAAACTTGCAAAAAGGGGATTTTTGAGTCTAATCTAACCATGTCTCACATATGTCATCATATAATTCTTTAAAACAAGATAGACTTAATCATAGATCTCAATTATGCCAAATATCATTCCTAGCCATATTCATAAGTTTGCAAAAGCATGACTAATACATGGTGTCAAAATTCCACATAGTTTCATATGAACTATAATAACCAAACTTGTTTCAATTACTTGCAAAATGATTTATACATAAAAACATACATCATAATGGCATAATAACAAAGCCTCAAATTTGCATGAATCTCCATTAACTACATACATGTAGCTTCAATATAGTTTACACAATTTGCGCAATATTCCAACGTTTATTTGCATAGAACTACCGCATGTAGTTCTTTATAATGAATAACATAATTTTGCACAAATATGAATTACTTCCATTGCCACAATTCAAGCATACACATCAACACAGTTGTTTATTATACCAAAGTAATACTCTACTTACTATGGTTTGATGAATTCTCTAGTTTAGGGATTGAAGACGCAAATTCCTTTGTTGAATTGATTAGCTTTAGGTTGCTTGAATTGCTTTAGGCCTTAGAACTTCCTCCCTAATCCTCTCTTTAGTTGGCGGCTATGCTTTGTCGTTCCTCAGCAACATGGCGGCTATGTTCTTAATTTTTAATGAATAGATTAGGGTTTAGTCTAGGGTTGTTTATATAGAGGTTAGGAACTAATTAGGACCCTTGATGTTGCTAGGTTAGATCATAGCCATTCATTAGGAAGAGAGACCAATAAAAACCCGCCACCTAGCCCTAATGACAAAGCAGACCACAGAAATTCGACCACACACCGACCTGGCCAGCCAGGTTGACTGGGCTCGACCAGGTCGATACCCCTGTCGACAGGGCTGTCGACAGCCCTGTCGACATGGGTAGCCCAGGTCGACAGCCCAGTCGACCTGGGTGGCCCAGGCGGCGCTTTTCTGGCCCAATGGGCCCCACTTCGGATTATTTAATTCTGTTTGAGTTTTTAAATTTAATTCAAATCTTCCGAAGGCCATATCTTCTTCATACGGACTCCGTTTTTCGAAAACTCGGACTCTATTTCGCGTATTTTTCCGAGACGAACGCAATGGCGTATCCCGTTTCCCTTAGTTCTTTGATTTGAATTTGATTATACTTTAATTTGTTAATTTCACAGTTATAGAATTTTCGGGGTGTTACAGCAAAATCATAATATGTGAATTGGAAAGAACTGGGATGAAAAATTCCACATTTGAAAGGATAAAAATAGATTTTTATCGAAATGAACTAGTTTTGAACTAGAAATAAAAATCCAACTATTTTTAAATAAATAAATTGAATTTGAATTGGTTTTGAAAATAACTAGAATTTCCAATATATATAAAGTGGAAGTGGATTTGAATCGAAATTGTCTTTGGAATATTTCGATGTTGGATTCCGTGATTATACAGATATTGTTATGGGAATTTGAAAGATATATTTATATCGTTATTTCCAATACGATATTTGTTGGTTTCAGAATTTGATATTGAATATAAGCCGGTATATTTTCTATTCAAAGCCTTGTATTTAATATCAAATGTGATTTGGGTTTGTCGTGAATCGTGTTTTAGGTGACATTGGTTCTTTAACCCTCTTAAAGACAGGATATTGATTTTTTGAGAAGATTAAAACTAAGTGGAGTTTAATGAATATGTAATTAAATTGAAATGTGAATTGATAATTTAAATTATCAAAACTGGAAAGTGATCGAAAATGGAGTATCACCAGTTTTACTCCAAAGCGATAGTTAAATCTTTAATTAGATTTGAACGTGAAATGGTAATTAACTTTACCGATAACACCATGGTGTTAGATACGGAGTATTACCAGTTTTGCTCCATGGGATGAATAGGTTGGGATTGGGAAATAAAATAAATAATTACTTCGGTGTGGTTCGCTAATCCCGACTAGTTTGGAAAACCATAATATGGTTTAAAATGACATCCAAAGGAGGATTAAAGAATAAATTTAAAAGGATTTATCTTTGATAAAATTAATGAGAACCTTTCCCTAAGAATGCGAAATTTTGAATAAAAGAATATTCCGAATTGGAATGAGGCGTATGTTGTGTTTGTGTAACACGTGTTTATTATATACGCGGGTTATTCGGAAAGGCCGGGTTATACCCATTCTGAATAACCGATTCGACGATAAGTCGAAGATGAAGACGGTGGTTGAAGACCGGAAGTCTTCACATCGTTTGGGTGATTACTGATGATCTTGATTGGGCTATACACCCAAGATGAGGGAATCAGTTGGTGGTCATCCAGAAGTACTTGGAGATCGATGGATATGCGAGAAAAGTGCCTCCTGTTTCGTTCAGACCCAGAATGAACTTGTAAATGGACTGTGTGTCTGACATTGGATTTTATTCTGTGTTGATTGATCTCTATTAAATATACATCTGTTTGGCGGTGGAGAATTTATTCTCTTGCTTAACGCTCTTCTCTGAGACGTACGAGCTCAGAGGTTGTATATCGATGGACATCAGTTGCATGGCATGAATTTCCTGTGTGGCACGCCTAAGTGGCAAATGATCAAGGCTTCTGTTGCAAAGCAAAGTCTTGTGGTTGATGATCAAAGCACAGCCTGTGTGGCATAGCTTTGTGTATAGCGTGAATTCGCGAGCCTCACACCTCGGTATGAGTCAAAAACGGGATAGTGACTGCAGGGAGAGCACGACGTTTCTTTCTAACTAGTGGTGGTGTCATTGCTTAAACTGGCTGACATTTATATATTTTTCACATGTGTGGTTGTTGGAATGCGAGGCGCCTCGGATATAGGTCTGTTAGGACCAGGAAACGTGTGCTTAGGAATTGCCAATCCTCAAAAGTAAGAGAGGACCGGCCCTGGAGATCCAAGGATCATAGTGGGGTCCTGAGACATTTGCTAGAGTGTCTCGAAGCGGAGAGGAGCTTTCCCCTTGCCTCGACTCATGACGGAAATCCAATTTCCAATACGTGATATTTCGGTTTTATTTGTAGAGCCTAGTATTGGCGACATGATAGATGGTACCCATGCCGCCTATGATTGATATTTATGATTGAAATTGTTTTGACACTATACACTTATAACAGTATCAAATGATTTGTTTTAAATATACGAAGCATGTTTGGCTATTATAAGGGAAAACCCTATCCCTCGGCTTGCGTTGCATTGTGTGATGGGACCTGGGTCTTATAATAGCTTCATTTTTCGAAAAAGCATTGCGTTGTTTATTCTATGCACTGGTGTTCTTGGGAGGAAACCCGTTCCGTGTTATACGGCGTGGTCCCTTGAATTACTCTCTTTTAAAGTAAAGTTTTAAATAACTGTTTTAGTTCTCACACCAGTCACATGACTGACTTGGAGTTTATTGTTTTAACCTAAACTGTGGGTGCCCCTATTTTCTACACGGGCAGCTAGTAGTTTTGGTTTTGCAGATTTATATTCACAGGATCCTGATTTACAGCTGGAACGATGCTCGGAAAGCTCTGTATCTGTAATAACCCGGAAATCTAGGCCAATTTTTTTTTAAATTGGTCCATATTTCCGGGTTATTACAGTATCCGTGTATTACTTCTGGTTGTTTTTTGTATTATTTTCCGCTGCTATGTAATTCATTGCAATCTCTGATATTTTTCTGTTGTATAATATTTATTCATACTCTGTATATTCTTGTATCTGATGGAATTGTTGTAATAAACAACGAAATGTTCTTCTGTTTGTGTTCTGATTCGTCTTGTTCTCAAGGCAATCCAGGCTTTCCTTACCGGGGATGTTCGGGTCGCTACAAAAAATGTCCATTTTCTGGTCGGTCCAAATTGACTGAAACTAACAAAACACGTTTTCTTTCGCCATGCTTACATATTGACTCCAAAAATTATAAAAGTTGGAATCTAGCAATAATTTGGCATTCCGGATCCAACAAAAGTGGTTTCGTTGAAAACGGAAGTCGTTTGCAAAATGGCCATTTTTAAAGGCTATATTTCCATAGCGACTATTCTGAATTTTCAACTGGGCATAACTTTTTATTCCCGCTATGATTTTTTTTGAGGATTCTTTGGAAAGATATTTACAAACAGATTCAAATATTTTTGGTTTCGCTAAAATCCGGTTTATTTTGAATCATGTACATTCATTTGAAATTTGAAATCGAATTTTCAAACTACCGCGCCATTTCCTATTCCTTTTATATTTAAAAATAAAAATTTATGTTCCAGTTTTGATTTAAATAAATTATACATTATAATTCTATTCAAAATAAATTTCTAGTCGTTATTATTTAAAATAAATCATTTTAAATATACAAAATTCATCAAAATTACCAAAACAAAAATTTTAAATTGGTTCTGATTTTCCGGGTTGTTACAAAAACTTTGCATACACGCGTGATTTGATCCGCTTAATCCCTTTATGAACTCAGATTCACCAATCCATACTTCAAAAATCTACAATGCTTAACCCTAGCTTGTTTAAAACCAACGCTATATAAAATACAACGACAGAAAAATGCGTCTAACCCACAAATACTCACATACAATTGAAGATAATCATAGTAGGATCCAATATATACACATCTCATGATTTATAGGAATTTATCCTATTTGTTTTGAATTTTCGAAGAATGAAATCTCACGTTATTTTCTTATTTGTTTGTGGTGGCTATTTCTGCATTTGACTAAAGAAAGAAAATTTTAGGGTTAGTGGTAGCATAGTGAGGGTATTTATAGTGCAAGAAAATATTTTTTATTCGAATATTTCCAGTATAATAATAAGCTATCGTTATTTGTATTTGTCACTGGAAATCCGTACGATTACACACGATATCCAAAACATAAAAATGGACACGCAGCAACAGTTTGACATTACGGACCCAACGAAACTTGTTTCATCGAATTCCGACTCTGTTTGCTCACACAACATATTTTTAAACTCAAATTATTGACTAATTTTCACATTAAAATCCTGTACGGCCACATACTGACTCCAAAAATCACGAAAACTGAAATATAGTAATAATTTAATATTCCGGATCCAACAAAATTAGTTTCATCGAAAACGTAGGTCATTTTCAAAAATGGTTATTTTCTAAAGCTCTAAATAGACCAATTAAACATTAATATATTTAAAAATAATTTAATTTTATATTAATAAACTAAATATTTTCGTATATATATCCAAATAAAATATCATATACCTCTAAAATAAATATATCTGGATTTATAACTCGATATTTCAAATTCGGATTAAATCGATATTCTATTTATATTAAAATCCTTTTATTATATAAATAAATCGTTATAAATTATAAACGAATTACATATTGACTTTCTGGAAATTTGATTTGTACATAACTCACAATCTACACAATGAAATCTCGATTTTTCTCTTTCATTAGAAAAATATCATTCAACAGATTCGAACGTTTCTTGTTTCACAGAAATCGGATTTAAAATGGATTATATATATTCAATTAAAGTTCAAAATTCAATATTACGAATTACCGTGCCATTACGAGCTAATTTTAAATTATATCATAATTATACATTCAAATCGCGTCTATTAATAAATTAGTTAATATAATTCAATCCTAAACTGAGTTAGATACCTTCCACTATCCAATTCACACAATATTGTCAATTCAACTTAATTCTGATTAATCGGAATTAAATATATTATTCTATTTTTTATATTAATTAAATATTATTTAATTAAACAACCATTTAAATCTCTAAATCACTATTTAAATAATTAAATAAATTAATTATTATACCGTAAAAATACGGGATGTTACATTCTTCCCCCCTTAAAATAATTTCATTCTCGAAATTGCTAAGGTAGAAAACAAACCCTATTAGCTGGGTTAAAAATTACTTGTTTACTTCTTTAACTTCGGTTTCAACTGAACCAATTAATTTTAACTAACATATTAATTTACTCTAACTAACTAAAATTTTCAAAAATTCTGAAAATTTTCTAACACCCGAAATTTTCGAAAAATTTCGCCGGTGTAACGGCTCAATCGGTTTAACCACAACTCGCCTTTCTAGGCCTTCTCCAATCCAAAAGGAAATCAAATAGCCAAGAGGCTTGCCAAACAGGCTCATAAATCTCATATCCAATATAAAATATAAACTTGTACCTTTTTGTCGGGCATATCATTATGTCCTTTCCATCTGCTACCAATTCAGCATATACCAATGTATTCCCAATCAAACTCCAATCAATTTTTATCCGCAAACTCCATCATTCGCTTATACTCAAGTCAAATTCCGTTTCAAGTTTCATTCTTGATTCCAACTCTTAACTTGTCAATTCAACATAATTCCAGATTCATATCTCACGACCCAATTTGTCTCGATATCATTCTAATCCAATTCAATTTCAATTACCATTTAACTGGCTTTAATTCAATTCCAATTTGCTTTCACAAATTTCTATATAATTTGTTTTTAATTCAAACAATCTTTCCCTGGGAATTTTAAACAGTTTATCTTTTCTAAAACCAGATACCCTTTTTCAGGATTTAAAATGTCTTATTTCTTCCAAACAATTCAAAAACAAAATCTTTGGCATAATCCATTACTTAGAAACTCAAAAATGAACACTGATGATGTGGCCAACATCATTAGAGTTATTTCCCTGCGATCGTAGTTAGTTTATTACTATATCACATTCAAAATTCATTTTAAAACATTTCCATTTTGAAATACATTTCAAAATACCATTCACATTGCTTGTAAAACAATTTAAAATCTCCCAGGATTTTTAAATTCTCATATATTTAATCCAAGTCCATTTACAAACTATTATTCAAATTTCCAGAGTTAAATTCCAGTCCATATTTAAATTTAGATTTAATCCATCTGATTTGATATATTACACTCATATGAATTCTGATTGGCTATTTACATAACCATTTTATTCTTATAATCTCATTCGACTATAATAACAACCAATATATCCAATATATTATAATAATTCCAATACAAATCTTTTATATCAAAATATAATTTTGTTAAAATTATTTCATTTACCCTCTTTTCAAAACATACCGTGTCGGTTCATCGTAGTTGAGCGTTTAGAAACTCCTACCGATACAGTGGATCAAACTGATCGACCTGAACTCATAAACAACTCAACCGATAAATTACCATAATATAAAACAATTTTTATAAATTCTACAAATACGCTCTCTCATATATATACACTCAACTCAATCTAGGGTATTAATAACCTCATCTCTATCGAATTACGCCACACAACCAAAGTAATCACTTAATCTTCAGCTCTGATACCACTGTAATGAACTGGAATTTTTGACCCAGAAAATCAACATAAAACCCATGTCAATTATTCAGGCATTGAACATGTAACGACCCGGATTTTTAGCGACTTTGGTTATCGACATAAGCTCGATGTCGATAACCAAAACATCGAAAAATCCTGGTAATTAGTGAAAGAAATTAGAAGGTGAGAATAGATAAGATAGAAACTTAGAATAGAAGAAGAAGAAGAACACAACATCAGAGTAACACGAACCTCACAGCGGAACGAATAACATATAATAGATAACATAACTTTGAAATATAATAGTTATGTATACAATAGCACTTATCAGAGTACAGCACTTACAACACAGCGGAAATAACTATAGCTACATGATCTTGAAGCCTCCTGCTCCAAGCTCTCCAAGTATATCTGTAAATCCCGACTACTTGACTGCCCGTACAAATTTAGGCACCCAAGAGTTTAGGGAAAACAACAAAGTAAACTCCGGGTCAGTCATGGGACTGGTATGAGTAAAACAGTTTAAACAGGTATATGAACAAGTAAACGATATCTCGTAAGACCACGCCGCAAAACGGAACGGGTTTTTCCCTTATGAGAATCCAAAATATCTTTATATCAAAAACCTTTTGATATTATAATAATGTCTATGTACAAATAGATATCAACTAGCAGAAACGCTTTCATCTTACGTTCTACATATATAGTATACAATCAAAATCGCAAGCACGTATTGGATAATGGATTTCCAACTATGACAAGGTATGGAACCACCTTCCGATCAGTGTACTCTAGGAACGATACACTGGAGTTCAACAAGAACATCTTGCAACTCAGCCACACATGAACGACCACTCATTTCGCTTGAGTGTATCGAATGTACATCACCAACGGTTGGGATCAGCAACCGTTTCCCGTATATATATGGGACAACATTGGTAAATTTAAGAAACAAATGAATATTCACTAGATAGGTGATTATACACCCTACTTCGGTGCGACCGACTTAGCCATGCTGCCTGCCCGATTTCTGTCATTTACCGGATGTGAGGCTAGAAGCTACGCTTATATTTTCACATACCACATCTTCATTCACTTAGAAATGTCACATCGTCATACCCGCCAAATCACAAATTGACTTATCCAAAAATAACACGGGTATACAGCTAAGAGAAACGAATTCCTCCGCCACCAAACGTGAATACGTTTGAACAGATCAACTTACGCGATCTATTGGATATACTCTGTCAAACCTTCGTCCATACAAGTTGTCCTGGGACTGGAAAAACCGAAGGCACTATTCTGTAAACAGGATAGCCCTTCATTTTACTCCGTCTTCAATTATCTTTGGCATATATGATTCGCAACGCTTATGCCAATACAGAGTGGTTCTATGGATAATAATCCAACTGGTCTCTCCATATTAACAACGTTAAAATGGTCAAAACTTCGATAGTCTGTGATTTAACTATCAAATGAAGACATGTCCGTGTACAAACAACGATCTAAATTCCAAATGGAATGTCAATCGATCAATCATCATGTATGTCTATACATATTTCCTTTTTTTCTATATTTAGAAAATATTTGTTATCAACGTTGGAAAACATTTCCATTGTTTATTTACGTATCACTATCCTTCCACAACTATCAGACTCTAACTATAAACTAACAAGAGAACAACTTCCTAAGTATAAACCCCGAAGGCCGAAACCAACATCAGATCGATACCCAGGAAATCATTCAACTTATTAATCTCTAGTCAGATTCTAATTTTGCTTAACTTTATATTCTTTAACTCCATTCGCTCAACTCTAGATCGCAGCGATCACAATGGTTACGCCTGATTCCCTCAGGAAACATCCGAACGCCGTAGGCTATTTACAGCCCTGCGAATTATGCTAGCAGTCGTGCTAAATGGCAACTCATCCTGAATAACTATGTTTGTTTTAACTCTAACTGTTTAACTCTAACTGTTTAACTCTAACTGTTTAACTCTAACTGTTTAACTCTATTTGACTAACTCGACTTGACTAACCCCTTTCGAATAACATATTCTATTAACTAACTTTCGAATACCATATTCGATTTCTCCTTTTTAACAACGTTTTATTCATTTGAAAAGATTTACTTTTAAATAACGGTTCTACACTTTAAAAATGATTTCCTTTTTATAACGTTTCCTTTTCACTTCTATTTGTAAATGGTTTACAAATAATCCCTTTTCGAATTTATTCTTGAAATATTCTAACTCCTTAAATTCCCGGGAAAATTCGCCATAACCTCCTTTGTATCGGGAGCATCGGGAAAATCCCCAAACTCGCCACACAGGCCTTTCCATTCAAAAAGAAATGTTTTGAATTTATTTCCTTTTTTAAAATATCTCCTATTTATAAATATTCCAATTTATAAACATTTCTTATTTATAAATATTCCACTTTATAAATATTCTATTTTTCAATATCACTTTGAAAAATCTCCTTTATCTACATTCCGGTATGTCATGGTATTCAATCATATCAAATCACGATGTTCAATATCGTCCATACACACACAATCAACAACAGGTTATAATTCACATCATATATCAAAATATATGAAAAACAATAAAATAACTGTTGAGGAATCCAGTCGGATTCCTCCAACCTGTTTCCCTGCATCACAGATGTTAGACAGTATAGATAACATCACTTTCAGTTCCATATGATATATTCTGTTAAACAGAATCAATATAGAAATTTAACTAACTGACTCGCAGTTCAATCAAACAGTCAACACACAATCAATCAGTCCATATTTAACAGTTCTAAAAATATAACATGAAAATATAAACTGTTCAGAGTTAGTGAGATTTACTCACAGTTGCACGTTAATCGTTGAATAACGGTTTGCGTTCATTTGACTGCGACGGACAATTTATTTTGCCATAAATTGTAACAAGCTCTGATGGACTTGCGGTCAGTCTCATTGTGTAGTGTCCGTCCATACGATCCCAACGAATCTTGTTTCGCTAAATTCTGATTACGTATGAACGATATATCTTAATAACAAGTTCATACACTTTATTGAAATTAAATTAACTATATAACCATTAAGTAATTGGGCCTCACCACTTATGATACAGCCCATCCTCTTTAACCAATACCCAACCCGTACTGTTACCTTTCTCCCCAAATCCGCATTCGATCTCCAGTACTCCATTCCCCAAATTCTCGATCTTCCCTTGCTAAAATCCCCTAAATCCTTCACCTTAAAAATCAAAGAAAAATCGTATTAAATCCTTTCTTCACTTGCTCTTCCTCCTGATCCCATTTTCCATCACTTCGATACTCTGTTCAAAAATACACAGCTTCACCAAACCGCTTCCCTGCCGATCGCTTTTTGTCACCAACCACCGTTCAACGTCAGAGCACCACCATCGGCCTCGCCATGAACCGACGGTCCTCCCAGCACCCTTGAAACAATCCCCGTCGACAGCCTACCCTTCACGCCCACCGAGTTCAGATCGACATGTTTCAGCGTGGATCCTTCTTGTAACTTCAAAACCCAAACTATACACTTTGCTAAACTCGAATTCGATCCCTAAACCATTTATCCAAGTACTGATTTCGAGCATTTATCAACCCTAGCCATCCCGTACGATTTCCAGTGGCAGAAAACTGCATCGCACCCTTTGAGTTCATACTGTATTGTATAAAAATCATTCCAGTACCTCAGTAGTACGTAATTTGGAATTCTTAGCATTTTATTTGAATTTGTTTTCTTTTGATTTCCTCTCTTTGCGTTTTGGTTTAAAGAACATAAGAAAATGACGGCGGAAAAAGTGGTTTGACTGAGGAATAAAGTGGAATTATGGTTAGAAGGAATTTTAGGGTATTTATAGAGATGGAAATAATATTTTTTATATTCATTTTATTCCAACCATTGCTTTTGTTTAACTTATAAAAATCGGTACGGTTTCATACGATACCCAAAAATCACGAAAATGGACATGCACCTTCAGTTCGAAATTACGGTCCCAACGAAACTGGTTTCGTCGAATTCCGACTTCGTTTGCAAAACCGGCTATTTTTAAAGCTCTAAATAGCCCATTTAAATATATAAATATATTTAAATAAATTTAAATTAAATATAAATAAATATATATTCTCGTATATATTCATCGAGGAATATCATACAGCTCCAGTATATTTGTATACTCGCTATTCCGAGTCCAGATTGATTCGATATTCAATTTACATTGAAATTCCTTTTTAAAATATAAATAATTCCTTTATAAATTATAAAGGAATTCCACAGCGACTTTTCTAAAATTTGATTTGGACATACATCAAAATCTACACGACGAAATCTCGATTTTTCTCTTCCACTAGAAAGATATACTCCACCAGCTCCACACGTTTCTTGTTTCATAGAAATCCGGCTTAAAACGAATCATGTACATTCAGTTGAAGTTCGAATCGCCAATTCGCGAACTGCAACGCCATTTCAAGCTCGATTTTTAATTATAATAAAATTATACGTTCAAATTGTCGTCGATTCAATATAATCGTTATTATAATTCAACTCTAAGCTGAATTACATCTTAGGGATGACCCCGTTCACAGAATATTGTGATTTCCAATATTTTTTATTATTTCGACATTATAATATATTATTTAATTATTTAATTAAATTAATTATTCCATATTATTTAATTAAACCTCTATTTAATTCACTACATCACGATATATAAAATTAAATAAATTAATTATAATACCCCTGATAGTGCGGGTCATTACATTCTTCCCCACTTAAAATAATTTCGTCCTCGAAATTGCTAAGTTAGAGGACGACCCTACCTATTGGAATTCCTAAGATTTGTTTACCCCTTATCTCTGGTTTTAACTGAACCAATTAATATCAACTAAAATATTAATTCCTTCTGACTAACTAAAATTTTCAAAAATTCTGGAAATTTTCCAACACTTTAAATTTTCGAAAAATTTCGCCAGCACCTCCTTTGTACTGGTCAATAGCTCAAACTCCAACTCGCCTCTCTGGGCCATCTCCAACCCAAAAGAAAATCAAAACGCCAAACGGCTTGCCAATTCGGCTCATAAATTCCAAACTCATGCTTATATCAAATATAAACTTGTACCTTTTTGTTGGGTATATCAACTTTATCCCTTTCACCTGCTGTCAATTCAGCATATACCAATGTATTCTCAATCAAACTCCAACCAAGTTATTCTTACCACAACCATTCGCTTATTCAAGCCGAGTTTAATTTCAAATTCGAGTTTCAAATTCCAAACTCTTAACTTATCGTTTCAAATCCAAATCCAGATTATCCGCTAATCAATTCCATTTTCATTTAACTTAGTCAGGATTAAATTCTAATTTATTATTCACTTTCACCATTTAAATCCATTTAACTTCATAAGTTAAATTTAAATTTCAAATTTTAAATCCCTGGGTTCATTTCAAATTAATTTGAAATCATAATACCTATTCAAAACCTTTGAATTTCTAACACTTGTTTTCTCAAAACAATTCAAATTAAAATCTTTGGTAGTAATCCACCACTTAGAACTCGAAAATCACACCGATGATACTGCGCAGTCATCATCGGGATTATTTTCCAGCGACCCAAGTGATTTCAATACTATATCATTTTCAAAACCATTACTAAATACTTCCATTTGAAAACATTTCAAAATCTCCCAGGAACTTAAAATTTCCTTATTTTAATTCCAAATCTGATTTAAATTCATATTTAATTCATCTTATTTCATATACTTTACTTATATGAATTCTGATTGGTTATATATAACCATTTCACTTTATAATCTCATTCGATTATAATTACAACCAATATATCTAATATATGATAATATATTACATATCCATACTGTGTCGGTCCAACGTATTCAAGTATTTATTTACTCCTACCGATACAGTGGATCAAACTGATCGACCAGAACTCATAAACAACTCAGCCAATGAATCTCCACAATATAAAACCATTTTTATATCAAATACAAATACGCACTCGTATATATACACTCAACTCAATCTAGGGTATTACTAACCCTATCTCTACCGAGTCACGCCACAGAGCCAAGAAATTCTTAACTTAAGCTCTGATACCAACTGTAACGACCCGGATTTTTAGCGACTTTGGTTATCGACATAAGCTCGATGTCGATAACCAAAACATCGAAAAATCATGGTAATTAGTGAAAGAAATTAGAAGGTGAGAATAGATAAGATAGAAACTTAGAATAGAAGAAGAAGAAGAAGAAGAACACAACATCAGAGTAACACGAACCTCACAGCGGAACGAATAACATATAATAGATAAGATAGAAACTTAGAATAGAAGAAGAAGAAGAAGAACACAACATCAGAGTAACACGAACCTCACAGCGGAACGAATAACATATAATAGATAACATAACTTTGAAATATAACAGTTATGTATACAATAGCACTTATCAGAGTACATCACTTACAACACAGCGGAAATAACTATAGCTACATGATCTTGAAGCCTCCTGCTCCAAGCTCTCCAAGTATATCTGTAAATCCCGACTACTTGACTGCCCGTACAAATTTAGGCACCCAAGAGTTTAGGGAAAACAACAAAGTAAACTCTGGGTTAGTCATGGGACTGGTATGAGTAAAACAGTTTAAACAGGTATATGAACAAGTAAACGATATCTCATAAGACCACGCCGCATAACGGAACGGGTTTTTCCCTTATGAGAATCCAAAATATCTTTATATCAAAAACCTTTTGATATTATAATAATGTCTATGTACAAATAGATATCAACTAGCAGAAACACTTTCATCTTACGTTCTACATATATAGTATACAATCAAAATCGCAAGCACGTATTGGATAATGGATTTCCAACTATGACAAGGTATGGAACCACCTTCCGATCAGTGTACTCTAGGAACGATACACTGGAGTTCAACAAGAACATCTTGCAACTCAGCCACACATGACTGACCACTCATTTCGCTTGAGTGTATCGAATGTACATCACCAACGGTTGGGATCAGCAACCGTTTCCCGTATATATATGGGACAGCATTGATAGATTTAAGAAACAAATGAATATTCACTAGATAGGTGATTATACACCCTACTTCGGTGCGACCGACTTAGCCATGCTGCCTGCCCGATTTCTGTCATTTACCGGATGTGAGGCTAGAAGCTACGCTTATATTTTCACATACCACATCTTCATTCACTTAGAAATGTCACATCGTCATACCCGCCAAATCACAAATTGACTTATCCAAAAATAACACGGGTATACAGCTAAGAGAAACGAATTCCTCCGCCACCAAACGTGAATACGTTTGAACAGATCAACTTACGCGATCTATTGGATATACTCTGTCAGACCTTCGTCCATACAAGTTGTCCTGGGACTGGACAAACCGAAGGCACTATTCTGTAAACAGGACAGCCCTTGCATTTTACTCCGTCTTCATTTATCTTTGGCATATATGATTCGCAACGCTTATGCCAATACAGAGTGGTTCTATGGATAATAATCCAACCGATCTCTCCATATTAACAACGTTAAAATGGTCAAAACTTCGATAGTCTGTGATTTAAATATCAAATGAAAACATGTCCGTGTACAAACAACGATCTAAATTCCAAATGGAATGTCAATCGATCAATCATCATGTATATCTATACATATTTCCTTATTTTCTATATTTAGAAAATATTTGTTATCAACGTTGGAAAACATTTCCATTGTTTATTTACGTATCACTATCCTTCCACAACTATCAGACTCTAACTATAAACTAACAAGAGAACAACTTCCTAAGTATAAACCCCGAAGGCCGAAACCAACATCAGATCGATACCCAGGAAATCATTCAACTTATTAATCTCTAGTCAGATTCTAATTTTGCTTAACTTTATATTCTTTAACTCCATTCGCTCAACTCTAGATCGCAGCGATCACAATGGTTACGCCTGATTCCCTCAGGAAACATCCGAACGCCGTAGGCTATTTACAGCCCTGCGAATTACGCTAGCAGTCGTGCTAAATGGCAACTCATCCTGAATAACTATGTTTGTTTTAACTCTAACTGTTTAACTCTAACTGTTTAACTCTAACTGTTTAACTCTAACTGTTTAACTCTATTTGACTAACTCGACTTGACTAACCCCTTTCGAATAACATATCGATTAACTAACTTTCGAATACCATATTCGATTTCTCCTTTTTAACAACGTTTTATTCATTTGAAAAGATTTACTTTTAAATAACGGTTCTACACTTTAAAAATGATTTCCTTTTTATAACGTTTCCTTTTCACTTCTATTTGTAAATGGTTTACAAATAATCCCTTTTCGAATTTATTCTTGAAATATTCTAACTCCTTAAATTCCCGGGAAAATTCGCCATAACCTCCTTTGTATCGGGAGCATCGGGAAAATCCCCAAACTCGCCACACATGCCTTTCCATTCAAAAAGAAATGTTTTGAATTTATTTCCTTTTTTAAAATATCTCCTATTTATAAATATTCCAATTTATAAACATTTCTTATTTATAAATATTCCACTTTATAAATATTCTATTTTTCAATATCACTTTGAAAAATCTCCTTTATCTACATTCCGGTATGTCATGGTATTCAATCATATCAAATCACGATGTTCAATATCGTCCATACACACACAATCAACAACAGGTTATAATTCACATCATATATCAAAATATATGAAAAACAATAAAATAACTGTTGAGGAATCCAGTCGGATTCTTCCAACCTGTTTCCCTGCATCACAGATGTTAGACAGTATAGATAACATCACTTTCAGTTCCATATGATATATTCTGTTAAATAGAATCAATATAGAAATTTAACTAACTGACTCGCAGTTCAATCAAACAGTCAACACACAATCAATCAGTCCATATTTAACAGTTCTAAAAATATAACATGAAAATATAAACTGTTCAGAGTTAGTGAGATTTACTCACAGTTGCGCGTTAATCGTTGAATAACGGTTTGCGTTCATTTGACTGCGACGGTCAATTTATTTCGCCATAAATTGTAACGAGCTCTGATGGACTTGCGGTCAGTCTCATTGTGTAGTGTCCGTCCATACGATCCCAACGAATCTTGTTTCGCTAAATTCTGATTACGTATGAACGATATATCTTAATAACAAGTTCATACACTTTATTGAAATTAAATTAACTATATAACCATTAAGTAATTGGGCCTCACCACTTATGATACGGCCCATCCTCTTTAACGAATACCCAACCCGTACTGTTACCTTTCTCCCCAAATCCGCATTCGATCTCCAGTACTCCATTCCCCAAATTCTCGATCTTCCCTTGCTAAAATCCCCTAAATCCTTCACCTTAAAAATCAAAGAAAAATCGTATTAAATCCTTTCTTCACTTGCTCTTCCTCCTGATCCCATTTTCCATCACTTCGATACTCTGTTCAAAAATACACAGCTTCACCAAACCGCTTCCCTGCCGATCGCTTTTTGTCACCAACCACCGTTCAACGTCAGAGCACCACCATCGGCCTCGCCATGAACCGACGGTCCTCCCAGCACCCTTGAAACAATCCCCGTCGACAGCCTACCCTTCACGCCCACCGAGTTCAGATCGACATGTTTCAGCGTGGATCCTTCTTGTAACTTCAAAACCCAAACTATACACTTTGCTAAACTCGAATTCGATCCCTAAACCATTTATCCAAGTACTGATTTCGAGCATTTATCAACCCTAGCCATCCCGTACGATTTCCAGTGGCAGAAAACTGCATCGCACCCTTCGAGTTCATACTGTATTGTATAAAAATCATTCCAGTACCTCAGTAGTACATAATTTGGAATTCTTAGCATTTTATTTGAATTTGTTTTCTTTTGATTTCCTCTCTTTGCGTTTTGGTTTAAAGAACATAAGAAAATGACGGCGGAAAAAGTGGTTTGACTGAGGAATAAAGTGGAATTAGGGTTAGAAGGAATTTTAGGGTATTTATAGAGATGGAAATAATATTTTTTATATTCATTTTATTCCAACCGTTGCTTTTGTTTAACTTCTAAAAATCGGTACGGTTTCATACGATACCCAAAAATCACGAAAATGGACATGCACCTTCAGTTCGACATTACGGTCCCAACGAAACTGGTTTCGTCGAATTCCGACTTCGTTTGCAAAACCGGCTATTTTTAAAGCTCTAAATAGCCCATTTAAATATATAAATATATTTAAATAAATTTAAATTAAATATAAATAAATATATATTCTCGTATATATTCATCGAGGAATATCATACAGCTCCAGTATATTTGTATACTCTCTATTCCGAGTCCAGATTGATTCGATATTCAATTTACATTGAAATTCCTTTTTAAAATATAAATAATTCCTTTATAAATTATAAAGGAATTCCACAGCGACTTTTCTAAAATTTGATTTGGACATACATCAAAATCTACACGACGAAATCTCGATTTTTCTCTTCCACTAGAAAGATATACTCCACCAGCTCCACACGTTTCTTGTTTCATAGAAATCCGGCTTAAAACGAATCATGTACATTCAGTTGAAGTTCGAATCGTCAATTCGCGAACTGCAACGCCCTTTCAAGCTCGATTTTTAATTATAATAAAATTATACGTTCAAACTGTCGTCGATTCAATATAATCGTTATTATAATTCAACTCTAAGCTGAATTACATCTTAGGGATGACCCCGTTCACAGAATATTGTGATTTCCAATATTTTTGATTATTTCGACATTATAATATATTATTTAATTATTTAATTAAATTAATTATTCCATATTATTTAATTAAACCTCTATTTAATTCACTACATCACGATATATAAAATTAAATAAATTAATTATAATACCCCCGATAGTGCGGGTCATTACAGAACATTCCAGATCATTAATAGAAAGACGTTAAAGGGTGAGAATAGATAAGATAGAAAATTAGAATAGAAGAAGAAGGAACCACAAAATTAGAGTAATACGAATCTCACAACGGAACAAATAAAATATAGTATACAACATAACTTTGAAATACAAATATGTACTTGAATATACATATCATTATCAAAGTACAACACTTACAACATAGCGGAAATAAACAATTGCTATATGATCCTGAAGCATACTGCTCCAAGCTCTCAGCATATCTGTAAAATTCCGACTACTTGACTGCCCGTACAAAATTGAGCACCCAAGAGTTTGGGAAAACAAAACAAAATAAACTCCGGGTCATTCATGGGACTGGTGTGAGTAAACTCCAACCATTTGTTTAACTTTTAAAATCCCTTTAAAAGAAAGGATAATCGTAAGACCGATCCACACATAAACTGTAACATCCCAGAATTTTTAACTAAGTTTGATTTGGACTTTTTTATATAATTTTGAATTTTTCGAGTATAAATTGATTTTTAAGGTTTAAATATGAATTTTTACTTTGAATAAGTATTTTGTTTTATTTTATATGATTTTGTATAGGAAGGACCTATTTTAAAAAGCTATATTTAATTTATGATATTTTATGTTTAAGTAATAATATTTTCTAATACTGAAATATATATATATATATATATATAAATTTGTTAAAGAATAATTTATTTCTAAGATTTTTCAAGAATGATTATTATTTTAAATATAATGGTGGTTATAAATTTGTAGGATTGATGATTATTTATTTTAACCATTTATTAGTATAAATTTTGGTAAATTACATATGTATATATTTGATAAATTATGTAGATAAATATTTTAAAATATTAACAAGTTATATTTTATAAACATTTTTGTAATAAGATGATTACATAAATTTGGCTACATCTACAAGTGTTGCAACTATGTTGCTAATTTAAATAAATTAAAAATTTCCTTAGGATAAGATCAAAGGTGAAGTGTCCTCTTACTTGTCATGGTGCATGGAGAGATACATATCATGAAGACAAGTAGCCATACATGTGTAATTTTGCATGTAATTAGCTCCATGATATCATCCAAGTGTCCCTTAAACAAAAGAACTAATTTACCCTTTTAAAAATTCTACAATAACATGTTTTCTTTCTCTGGTCAAGGCCTTAACAGCTGAGAATATTACGACCACTTTCTTCTTCTTTGTTCTTTCAAATTTCACATTACAGTTAAAGGAAAAATATCATCTCCTCTTCAATCTAAAATCAATAACTTCCAATCCAATTGATTTTAGCCAAAATAATCCACATGATTATTGTTCAGATCATTATTTATGATTTTTAGAAATTGATGGATCTGAATTTCATAAAGAAACGAAGGAGGAATCGTGGTTTAACAACAAAGAGGATTTTTTTGAAGGAAACTTCGAAAAATAAAATCTCACAAACCAAGAAGAATTTGATCGTTCCGTCAGCACCGTTGAGATCAGTGAAGCATGTAGTATTTTTGGTGGAAGTTTGGATCGATTCTGTGTCGACGATTTGAGATGTTCGAAATTAGGGTTGGAGTTTGTTGATGGAGGAAGCAGCGATTGGCAAATCGAGGAGTAGCGTTGCGTTAAGGTTGGAGAAGGCTTCGAATTAGCAAAATATGGTGATGTTCGGAGCATTGAAGGGGCGTGCGATATATGGATGACGCGGGGTTTTTCCTGGTGCAGCTGCTCACGGCATGGGATCGGTTTTTGCTAGAGAGGACCGGAGTTTGGGTGGTGGTGTGCAGTTCGAAGAGCAGTCGAAGAGAGGTTTGGTGGTGTTTCCAGATTTTGGTTCAGTGAAGGGATGTACAGGTGCACGTGCACACCGTGAACGTGGAGATGGGTTCCTGTACATGAAGATGGGAAGAGGAAGATGAAGAGGGAAAGGGTGCGCTCGGGCTTGGATCGGGGTGGAGTATTTGGGCTGGGCCTTATTTGTTTGGTTAAGAAATTCTTTTTAATTTAAGTTTAAAATGGCTTAAACTTTATATGTTAATATCTCACTCGTTTTTAACCCGATTCTCCCACCATCAGAGGCATTAGAACCGTATCAGGAAATAGAACGCAGTGGCATATAGTATTGGAAATTTTGTTAAGTAAAAATTTATAAAAAAATAAAAATAAATGGCCTTATATAACGAACATCGTTATTTATTTAATTCCGATTTATATATTAGTAGAAAATCATCAACTGCTAATCAAAATGGATCGAGGACAGTACGAGCAGCGGTGACAGTGTTCGTTGGTCTGTTCGCCTTGGTAATAAAGACGTTGGAGCTATTATGGTGAGAACTTTTAACTTAAATTATTTGTTTAAATTAGTTAATTATAATTAGCTGAGATCAATTATAATTTGTTGATGATGATTGTGTGATGGACGTTGATGTTTGAATGGTTATTCATGAATTAGATAATACACTAAACGCTGATAAGCGTTATTGTCTGTAACGCTTGTGCACATTTAAAATATTGTTTGTGATGAATGAATTTGTATCCATCTGATCGTATGATTCATTTGGATAAATATGATTGCATTGCATGATATTACACTCACACACACACACACCGTGGTTGTGGAATATATGGGTGATCGATTTAGATTCTCCTTCTTATATACGATTTTATTTAATTATTAAATAATATTTAAAACTTTGGTTTTGAATTTAACATCATCTTTTTAAATATTGAATTAGGATTTGGAAAATGACTTTTAATTATGTATTGAATTTTTTATAACGATCTTTACATCTATTCGAAACTGGTTTTGGCAAAAATATATTATTTTCAATTTAAATTCAAAAATGAGATTTTCTTTTTATTTGAATATCGTTATATATATATTAATATAATATACACCAGAACGTTCTAGGATGATAGAGAGGATAGTGACTAGGCTTGGGTTTGGAAATTCAGTTTCCTGCTCTCTCTAGCTATTCCTAACTGGTCCGACAACGGGATGGTAAATTCGAAATCTAATTTGAAATATAATTTGAACCTGTTTTTCAAATGATTTGGAAATATAAATTAAATTGAAAAGGACGTGAAAAATTATAATCATTATATGGTTTGAATAGAACGCACTATGATGCGACAATTCGTAAATATCGATTTCAAACTATGAATGGCTATGACTTCATTATTCTAAATTGACTTGACTTGAAATAAGGCGCATTGGATCTCAAACAAAAATAGTATTTTAATAGAAAGAACAATTTCGATTTTCGACATATGAATTCTGAGTTATATTCAAAACAAATTTGAAATACATGTAGTTGCCAATCATAACGGAAATCAAATATAAGAAGGTTATTAAGTTGGAGAAAATTTATGCTGACTCCTGAAATGGTGATTAGAATTGGAATACTTACATTTCGAGTAATTTTAAATCTAATTGATTTAAAGGGCTATTTTTATAGCAGTACTTTGGTAACATTTCCAAATGTTATTATTGGTTTGAAATTTAAAGCAGGAACTATTAATTGACTATAAGAATGATTTATAAAATAGTTCGAAGATTATTAAAGTATCGAGAATACCTATATGGGACTGAAATGGGTTTTTCCAATTTTGAATTTGGATATGGTTGGAGATAAATCTTCGGATGTTTGATATTAACTCGGTGGATGAAAATTCATATTATCTGAGGAATTTAAAAGGTAATTCACTGTTATTCCACTTATAATATGAGTTGGATATAGAGATTAATATTGAAGATAAGTTGATGTTATTTCTATCCAGATCAAATAGCAAAGAGTTGAATAATTCTTTTAGTTAAGATATGGATTTCTCCACCTGATTGAAATAAGTTAGATGAAAATAATCTTTGATATTTGGTATATAATTTCATGGTGTGAATGAATAATATCTAGGGAATTTGAAAGATATTATTATATCGCTATTCCACTCATGGTATTCGTTGATTATGAGAATTTATATCGAATATAAGTAGATAAAAATTTCTGTGAAATTTATGATTTAATATAAATTGATTTGGGTTTTGTCGTGAATCATATCTTTAATAATACCAATTTTGAAACGCGATGAGATTGAATGGTGGAAATTCATATCGTAATTGGGGATTTAGTCAAATCTTTGATTCGAGGGAATTAAAGGTAAGAAATAAAAGCGAAGGTATAATCTTTGATTTCAGAGAAGAATTTAAGATGATAACGAGATGTATGAAATTTAAGTACTTCAAATCTTGAGTTGTAAATGAATTGATAAATACTTGGAAGGAGATTTGAATTGAAAAGCTGGTGTAAACCATAGCTACTGTTTTAAGTGCGCTTGTTACTTGGAAAGACCGGGATCGAGTATCTGTTCGAAAATCATTCCAAGTAATAGTACGACGTTATGAAACAATTCAAGACTCGGTAAACGACGAATGAAGACCGGGAATATTTGAATTTGTTTAGATTGATTGTTGATTGATGTCTCGATTAGGTAAGCCACCGATACGATGTATGAGTTGCATGAGACCTGAACATATTCAAGTATTTTCGGGTTGTTGTTCCGTTCAGACCCAAAACTGACTTGTATGGATGGTGTGTCTGGCATTGAAATTTACCATATAGCACTGATTCCTGTTAATATATATCGGATCTGTGGCAATATATTATCCTCGTCTCTAAGTCATATGAACTTAGAGGGTATACATTGATTGGAATCAGTGATAGGTCGTGAATTGTCAATGTGGCATACCTGAGTTATGAAACGAGCTAGTGATGATCAAAGAATGGCTTATCAAAGCATAGCTTTGTGTATGACGTGACATCGACAAACCTCACACCCTGGATGATGAGAAACTGGCGGTTAGGTTGTGTGTATATATATAAATTGATGATGACTGCTGCAGCAGTGGGAAACCACTTATGACTGATGGAATAGGGTTTGTTCGGGGGGGGGGGGGGGTGTCTGGTCAAAAACTGTTGATCTACCTCGCGACTTGTATTGGTGTCCGCGTCTGGATGAAAAGCCCATGATTACATTTCGTTTGTGTTCCGATTGATCTTTCGTGCCAGGAATCATCAAGTTGGAAACCCAAATCTCCAATACGAGCCATACAATTTTGATTGTGTGTGTATATATATATGGCGACATATATTATGGGGTATTATGCCATCTAGGATTAATAAATTTATTTGTGAAATTTGTTTTCCACACTATATTATGATATTATAAGAGGATTTTCACGTATGAAAGCATGTTTGGTTATCATAAGATAAAATTCGCCCAGCTGGTGTGCGCTTGCATTGTGTGATGTGGGACGAGCTTATGATAGCTGCATTTTTTCCAAAGCCATAACGAATTTCAATGCACTGGAATTCACATGGAGTAAACCCGTTCCGCATTAGCGGCGTGGTCCGGTGAAATTCCTAACTTTAAAATGAACCTAATAATAACAACCGTTTTTGAGTTCTCACACCAGTCCCACGACTAACCTGGAGTTTATTGTTCCTTTCTAAACTCTAGGTGCCCATAAATTTCCACACATGCAGCTAGTAGTTTATTTTTGCAGTTGTAGATCATTGGAGTAGGATTCAGAGCGCTTTAGTGTTGGAGTCCATGCTATAGTTTGGAGCTTCCGCTATATCATAAGGTTCTTCTGCTGAGAGTATATTTTTCTTTTCTTCCGCTGTATATGTTGTAACTCTGATATTCTATATAACTCTGATGGAACATTGTATTTTGCAATGAAATGTTCGATTATTTTTGGTTCAATATATGTATGTACCCATATTAATTCGTCTTTGCGAACAGTTTGATACGGTTTAGTTACCGGCAAGAACTGGGCAAAAAGGCAGGTCGTTACATGTGGTATCAGAGCTTTGGTTATACAAAGTTATAGGGTACGTACATATTTGGACAAAAGAATAGAACTCATCAGAGTTATAATATCTCATTTGAGATAGGGAAGAAATACCCTAAAATGAGATTTTGGAATATTATGACGAGAAAGCGTATTTTTGAAACATGTATAAGGTATTTTTGAACAAGTAAATCATTTTGAAACATTGATTATTTGAAATATATTTTGAAATATAATTGGAAGTAAGGATTTCGAGTGTTTTATTCGACGTCGCAATTGGACTATCGAATATATGGGGATTTGAATATACGCCTAGCTAACGTATATACGAAGTCCAATATATACTAGGTAGATATAGGGTCTCACTCTAGTCACTTGAGGATAATTCTGTTGATGATCGCGACATCACAAATTTCTGTTTTCGAGTTTCGAAAGTGGGATGACTATATGGTTTCGATTAAGACATCGAGGAATACTTGAACCATTTCGATATGTTAGAAATATAAAAGGGGATATAATGTAAGGACAATATGTTATAGTTGCAAAACCAACTATTGGATAATAACAAAAAGGATACTGTAGAAGTAAACTATACTTAAGAAATAGAAGACCACGTAAGTGTGAAAATTCATTTAGAGATTTTTTCAATACCACCCGTTAAGGAATATGAAGATGATTTGGACTTAAGTCAAGATTTTTGTTTAAAGAGATGATTTGACTTAAGTCAAAAATGAGTTTAAAAGGTTAATTCAAATCATAACAAATCTCGAAATAGGAATTTTGGATCTTTGAAATATTAAATTTGAAGAAGTGAGTTCTGAAAATATTAAGATCAATATCTGAAACAACCCTAGCTTGAACCTGTATACGCATAATCAGAGTGCGCAGAGGAATCGTGATGGTATTTTAAATAAAACTGTTAAAGGATATTTTGGCTAGTTTAGTAAGAAAATTTTCTAAACGAGATTAGATACTTAAATAAGAATGAAAAAGAGTTATATTTTTTTTTAAAGTGAATTTAGAAAAGTGTTATTCGATTAGGTGAATATGACAACTAAAATATGAATATTCAATGAGTATAAATTAACTTATAAATGGATCAATATGAGATTTGAAACGATTGGAATAAAAATTTGAAATAGAATGAGTATTTCGAAAATATAATTCTATCTCTTTCCTTGTCGCTGGGTTGCTCGACCCATTGTCATCTTTTGAATATCACCGAATTGTCATGCTTGAAATTTTAACTGTTCAACTTTATTTCTGAATTCTTCCTTTTGGCTCTGCTCTGATAAAGCCATGGACAAGTGAATTAATTTGGAACCAGTATTAGAATTATCTCTTAAATTGAACTTGAATCTGTATTGAGAGCAATTGAATTTCTAATACTGAATTTAGCCAAGATGTTATAATGGAATGATTAGGGAAAATATATTTGAGAACTTGGATTTAAATTTGAGCACTTGGTCTTATAATTGATAAGGAAACCATAGGTTTCATAAGAGTAAGTTAGCAAGGTAATTTCCAAACTTTAAAAAAAAATTAGGGTTGTAGACCTCTAAGTACTAGACAGTATCTATTCTAGTTTCTCCTTTGTGGTAGGATAGCAGCTCTGAGTCTAACTCAGAGAATTCGATTTTTAAACAAGACCCGTGACGACCCTATCGCGAGATTTTAGAAGTTCCTTAGACTTTACCGTTAGTAAGAATTAGATCAAGTACCTTGAGGATGATACGAGCTGTGATGCTGACCATTACATTCCGATATGTTAAGAGTGAAATTGGAATTTAAAATTTGTAAATGAGTTTAAATTTACTCGACTTCCTTTCCGAGGACGAAAAGTTTCTAAGAAGGGGTGAATGTAACATCCTAGAATTTTTAACTAAGTTTGATTTGGATTTTTTTGTATAATTTTGAATTTTCCGAGTATAAACTGATTTTTAAGGTTTGAATATGAATTTTTACTTTGAATAAGTATTTTGTTTTATTTTATATGATTTTGTACAAGAAGAACCTATTTTAAAAAGCTATATTTAATTTATGATATTTTATGTTTAAGTAATAATATTTTCTAATACTGAAAAAAAAAATTGTTAAAGAATAATTTATTTCTAAGATTTTTCAAGAATGATTATTATTTTAAATATAATGGTGTTTATAAATTTTTAGGATTGATGATTATTTATTTTAACCATTTATTAGTACAAATTTTGGTAAATTACATATGTATATATTTGATAAATTATATAGATAAATATTTTAAAATATTAATAAGTTATATTTTATAAACATTTTTGTAATAAGATGGTTACATAAATTTGGCTACATCTACAAGTGTTGCAACTATGTTGCTAATTTAAATAAATTAAAAATTTCCTTAGGATAAGATCAAAGGTGAAGTGTCCTGTTACTTGTCATGGTGCATGGAGAGATTCATATCATAAAGACAAGTAGCCATACATGTGTAATTTTTCATGTTATTAGCTCCACGATATCATCCAAGTGTCTCTTAAACAAAAGGACTAATTTACCCTTTTAAAAATTCTACAAGAACATGTTTTCTTTCTCTGGTCAAGGCCTTAACAGCTGAGAATATTGCGACCACTTTCTTCTTCTCTGTTCTTTCAAATTTCACATTACAGTAAAAGGAAAAATATCATCTCCTCATCAATCTAAAATCAATAACTTCCAATCCAATTGATTTTAGCCAAAATAATCAACACGAATATTGTTCGGATCATCATTTCTGATTTTTAGTAATTGACGGATCCGAATTTCATAAAGAAACGAAGGAGGAATCGTGGTTTAACAGTAAAGAGGATTTTTTTGAAGGAAACTTCGAAAAATAAAATCTCACAAACCAAGAAGAATTAGATCATGCCGTCAGCACCATTGAGATCAGTGAAGCATGTGGTATTTTTGGTGGAAATTTAGATCGATTCTGTGTCGACGATTTGAGATGTTCGAAATTAGGGTTGGAGTTTGTTGATGGAGGAAGCAGCGATTGGCGAATCGAGGAGTAGCGTTGCGTTAAGGTTGGAGAAGGCTTCGAATTGGCAAAATATGTTGAAGTTCAGAGCATTGAAGGGGCGTGCGATATATGGGTGACGCGGGGTTTTTCCTGGTGCAGCTGCTCACGGCATGGGATCGGTTTTTGCTAGAGAGGACCGGAGTTTGGGTGGTGGTGTGCAGTTCGAAGAGGAGTCGAAGAGAAGTTTGGTGGTGGTTTCAGATTTTGGTTCGGTGAAGGGATGTACAGGTGCACGTGCACACCGTGAACGTGGAGATGGGTTCCTGTACATGAAGATGGGAGGAGGAAGAAGAAGAGGGAAAGGGTGCGCTCGGGCTTGGATCGGGGTGGAGTATTTGGGCTGGGCTTGATTTGTTTGGGTAAGAAATTCTTTTTAATTTAAGTTTAAAATGGCTTAAACTTTATATGTTAATATCTCACTCGTTTTTAACTCGATTCGCTCGCCGTCAGAGGCATTAGAACCGTATCAGGAAATGGAACGTAGTGGTATATAGTATTGGAAATTTTGTTAAGTAAAAATTTATAATAAAATAAAATAAATGGCCCTATATATATATAATAATATATAATGAACATCGTTATTTATTTAATTCCGATTTATATATTAGCAGAAAAACATCAACTGCTAATCAAAATGGATCGAGGACAGTACGAGCAGCGGTGACAATGTTCGTTGGTCAGTTCGCCTTGGTAATAAAGACGCTGGAGCTATTATGGTGAGAACTTTTAACTTAAATTATTTGTTTAAATTAGTTAATTATAATTAGCTGAGATCAATTATAATTTGTTGATGATGATTGTGTGACGGATGTTGATGTTTCAATGGTTGTTCATGAATTAGATGATACACTGAACACTGATAAGCGTTATTGTTTGTAACGCTTGTGCATAGTTAAAATGTTGTTTGTGATGAATGAATTCGTATCCATCTGATCGTATGATTCATTTGGATAAATATGATTGCATTGCATGATATTACACTGACACACACACACACCGTGGTTGTGGAATATATGGGTGATCGATTTAGAATCTCCTTCCTATATACGATTTTATTTAATTATTAAATAATATTTAGAACTTTGGTTTTAAATTTAACATCAACTTTTTAAATATTGAATTAGGATTTGGAAAATGACTTTTAATTATGTATTGATTTTTTTTATAACGATCTTTATATCTATTTGAAACTGGTTTTGGCAAAAATATATTATTTTCAATTTAAATTCAAAAACGAGATTTTCTTTTTATTTGAATATCGTTTTATATATATATTAATATAATATACACCAGAACATTCTAGGATGACAGAGAGGATAGTGTCTAGGCTTGGGTTTGGAAATTCAGTTTCCTGCTCTCTCTGGCTATCCCTAACTGGTCCGACAACGGGATGGTAAATTCGAAATCTAATTTGAAATATAATTTGAACCTGTTTTTCAAATGATTTGGAAATATAAATTAAATTGAAAAGGACGTAAAAAATTATAATCATTATATGGTTTGAATAGAACGCACTATGATGCGACAATTCTTAAATATCGATTTCAAATTATGAATGGCTATGACTTGATTATTCTAAATCTACTTGACTTGAAATAAGGCGCGTTAGATCTCAAACAAAAATAGTATTTGAATAGAAAGAACAATTTCGATTTTCGACATATAAATTCCGAGTTATATTCAAAACAAATTTGAAATACGTGTAGTTGCCAATCATAACGGAAATCGAATAAAAGAAGGTTATTAAGTTGGAGAAAATTTATGATGACTCATAAAATGGTGATTAGAATTGGAATACTTGCATTTCGAGTAATTTTAAATCTATTTGATTTAAAGGGCTATTTTTATAGCAGTACTTTGGTAACATTTCCAAATGTTATAATTGGTTTGAAATTTAAAGCAGGAACTATTAATTGACTATATGAATGATTTATAAAATAGTTCGAAGATTATTAAAGTATCGAGAATACCTATATGGGACTGAAATGGGTTTTTCCAATTTTGAGTTTGGATATGGTTGGAGATAAATCTTCGGATGTTTGATATTAACTCGTTGGATGAAAATTCATATTATCTAAGGAATTTAAAAGGTAATTCACCGTTATTCCACTTATAATATGAGTCGGATACGGAGATTAATATTGAAGATAAGTTGATGTTATTTCTATCCAGATCAAATATTAAAGAGTTGAATAAATCTTTTAATTAAGATATAGATTTCTCCACCTGATTGAAATAAGTTAGATAAAAATAATCTTCGATATTTGGTATAAAATTTCATGGTGTAAATGAATACTATCTGGGGAATTTGAAAGATATTATTATATCGCTATTCCACTCATGGTATTCGTTGATTATGAGAATTTATATCGAATATAAGTAGATAAAAATTTCTGTAAATTTATGATTTAATATAAACTGATTTGGGTTTTGTCGTGAATCGTATCTTTAATAATACCATTTTCTAAACCCAATGAGATTGAATGGTGGAAATTCATATCGTAATTGGGGATTTAGTCAAATCGTTGATTCGAGGGAATTAAAGGTAAGAAATAAAAGCAAAGGTATAATCTTTGATTTCAGAGAAGAATTTAAGATGATAACGAGATGTATGAAATTTAAGTAATTCAAATCATGAGTCGTAAATGAATTGATAAATACTTAAAAGGAGATTTGAATTGAAAAGCCGGTGTAAACCATAGCTACTGTTTTAAGTGCGCTTGTTACTTGGAAAGACCGAGATCGAGTATCTATTCGAAAACCATTCAAGTAATAGTACGACGTTATGAAACAATTCAAGACTCGGTAAACGACGAATGAAGACCGGGAATATTTGAATTTGTTTAGATTGATTGTTGATTGATGTCTCGATTAGGCAGGCTACCGATACGAGGTATGAGTTGCATGAGACCTGAACATATTCAAGTATTTTCCGGTTGTTATTCCGTTCAGACCCAGAACGGACTTGTATGGATGGTGTGTCTGGCATTGAAATTTACCATATAGCACTGATTCCCGTTAATATATATCGGATCTGTGGCAATATATTATCCTCGTCTCTAAGTCATATGAACTTAGAGGGTATACATTGATTGGAATCAGTGATAGGTCGTGAATTGTCAATGTGGCATACCTGAGTTATGAAACGAGCTAGTGATGATCAAAGAATGGCTTATCAAAGCATAGCTTTGTGTATGACGTGACATCGATAAACCTCACACCCCAGATGATGAGAAACTGGCGGTTAGGTTGTGTATATATATATAAATTGATGATGACCACTGCAGCAGTGGGAAACCACTTATGACTGATGGAATAGGTTATGTTCGGGGGGCCGTGTCTAGTCGAAAACCGTTGATCTACCTCGCGACTTGTATTGGTGTCCGTGTCTGGATGAAAAACCCGTGATTACATTTCGTTTGTGTTCCGATTGATCTTTCGTGCCTGGAATCATCAAGTTGGAAACCCAAATCTCCAAAACGAGCCATACGATTTTGATTGTATATATATATATATATATATGGCGACATATATTATGGGGTATTATGTTGTCTAGGATTAATACATTTATTTGCGAAATTTGTTTTCCACACTATATTATGATATTATAAGAGGATTTTCACGTATGAAAGCACGTTCGGTTATCATAAGATAAAACTCGCCCAGCTGGTGTGCGCTTGCATTGTGTGGTGTGGGACGAGCTCATGATAGCTTCATTTTTTCCAAAGCCATAACGAATTTCGATGCACTGAAATTCACATGGAGTAAACCCGTTCCGCGTTAGCGGCGTGGTCCGGTGAAATTCCTAACTTTAAAATGAACCTAATTATAACAACCGTTTTTGAGTTCTCACATCAGTCTCACGACTGACTTGGAGTTTATAGTTCCTTTCTAAACTTTGGGTGCCCATAAATTTCCACACGAGCAGCTAGTAGTTTAGTTTTGCAGTTGTAGATCGTTTGAGCAGGATTCAGAGCGCTTTAGAGTTGGTGTCCGCGCTAGAATTTGGAGCTTCCGCTATATCATAAGGTTCTTCTGCTGAAAGTATATTTTTCTTTTCTTCCGCTGTATATGTTGTAACTCTGATATTCTATATAACTCTGATGTAACATTGCATTTTGCAATGAAATGTTCGATTATTTTTGGTTCAATATATGTATGTACCCATAACAATTCGTCTTTGTGAACAGTTTGAGTCGGTTTAATTACCGACAAGAACTGGGCAAAGAGGCGGGTCGTTACATAAACACGGATGGTTTTTAACTTATGATAAACCAAAATATTCTTTATATCAAATCTCTTCTGATATTACAATATTGTCTATCAACCACAACTAATAATCATTTAGCAGAACGCTTTCATCTCACGTTCCACATACATAATATATAATCAAAACCGTGGGCGCTTATTGGGTAATGAATTCCAACTGGCAAGGTATGGGACCACCTTCCGACAGTGTATCTCTAGAAAGGAATACACCGTGTTCAACAAGAACATCTTGTAACAGGCTAAACATGACCGGTCACTTAGTTCGCTTGAGTGTACCGAATGTATTATCACCAACGGTTGGGATCAGCAACCGTTTCCCGAAAGGGACAACATCGAAATAGATATAAGAAGTAAATGTTTTTTCTCTAGATTAGGTGACAACACACCCTAATTGGGAGCTACCCACTTAGCCATGCGACCTACCCGATTTTATACCATTTCTCGGTTGTGAGGCTAGAAGCCATAACATACATGTCACACCTTTATTTACTCTGAATGTCACATTGTCTTACCCGCCAAATCACAAATTGATTTCTCCAAAAACACCAAGGGTATACAGCTAAGAGAAACGAATTCCTCCGCCACTAAACGTAAATATGTTTGAAGAGATCAACTTACATGATCTATTAAACATACCCTGTCAGACATTCTTCCATACAGGTTGTCCTAGGACTGGACAAACTGAAGGCACTATTCTGCAAATCCATCTTAGGCAATTTATACTTAGGATTTGCCAGAATAGCCCTTGCATAAACACCGTCTTCAATTATCTTGATCGTACTTGATTCATAACGCTATTGCCCATATAGAGTGGTTTTCAAATAATAAATCTGATCCTGGTCTCTCCGTATTGACAATGGAAAAATGGTCAAATCTTTGATAGTCGGTTATTTAACTATCAACGGAAAAATCCATACACATAATGATCTTATTTTCAAATGGAAATTTTATCGATCAATCATTAATCAACATTTTCCCCTTTAATTAATTTATCATTAACTTATTCAATTCCCCATTTCCCATTTTCACATATTCATAATCCTTATTTTCTAAATTTAGAAAATATACGTTATTATCATTGGAAAACATTTCCACTTCTTATTCACGCATCACTATCTTCCCACATCTATCAATCTTTAACTGTAACCAGTAAGAGAGCAATTCCCTGAATATCAACCTCGAAGGCTGAAACCAACATCAGATCGATACCCAGAAAACTGTTCAACATAACTAATCTCCAGTCAGTTTCTAATTTCATTAACTCCATTTTACTTTCCTATTTCAAAACCCAGTTTCCTTTATAATATTTTCATTCGAAAAATATTTTCTTAAATCCCTTATTCACATCAAATGTGAATAATATTTATTTTATCAAATCATTGCTTACGTAAATCTCAGATTCAGTTTTCAAATCCAATTCTTTTATGAAAAACATTGGTTACAACGATAACATTATAATCCCTAATTCCAAAATATCTAACTTTAAATAAAAAAATTATACCTTAATTTAAATAAATAAATAAACGATTTTTAAATAAATAAATCTTGATTTTTAAACCAGAAAGTAAATAGTACTTTCCCACATTCGATATAGTCGAATCCCAATGTATAATTCTCTCTCGAATAATATCTATTCGATAATTCTCTTTTGAATAAACTATATTCGACAATCTCTCTTTCGAATAAACTATATTCGATAACTCTCTTTCGAATAAACTATATTCGATAATCTCTCTTCGAATAACTTATATTCGATTAACTCTATTCGAATAACTAATATTCGATTAACTCTATTCGAATAACTAATATTCGATTATCTCTATTCGAATAACTAATATTCGACTAACTCTATTCGAATAACTAATATTTGACTAACTCTCTTCGAATAACTAATATTCAACTAAGTATATTTGAATAACTAATTTTCGATTTACTCTCTTCAAATAACTAATATTCGATACTCTCTCTTCGAATAACTAATATTCGATTAACTCTATTCGAATAACTAATATTTAATTAACTCTCTTCGAATAACTAATATTCGATTAACTCTATTCGAATAACTAATATTCGATTAACTCTATTCGAATAACTAATATTCAATTAACTCTATTCAAATAACTAATATTCAATTAACCCTCTTCGAATAACTAATATTCGATTAACTGTATTCGAATATCTAATTTTATTTTAACCCTATTTCCTATCTCATTCAAATTCCCGTTTGGATTCATATTTCAAAAACCAATTTTCCTTATAAATGTTTTAATTTATAAAATATTTATTTTAATCCATTATATGCATCGAATGTGAAAAATGTTTCTTTTATATAAGCAATCAGTTTGATTTTTCCTTTAAAATATATATCCCATTTCCAAATTCTATTTATACTTGGATTTATAGAATTATTCATCCAAAATCTTATTTTCAATCACCTATGACCTCGTTTATAAATCCCTTTATAAATGCTATGTTTACATTCCATAAAAAATTTGGTGTTAAAACCGATTTCTACTTCTTCATATAATTTTAGACTTATATATCCAATTTATCCAATGATAAATAATTTACTTAATTTATAAAACATTATTTATAAATTAGTCTTCTCAATTTACCTATTAAAATAGATTTCTATTTAATATCCACTTTAAACATTCTTCTCATAATTCTTTTATATCTCATCAATTTCCTTGTATAATTCTATTTATTTCCCAAATATTTCCTTTCATAATTCTATTTATTCCATAAAGTTCTTTATTTACTTATTATTATTTTCATTAAATATTTTAACCAAAATCGGTCTTTTAAACTTCCATATAACTTTTGTTAACTTTATACAAAAGTTTCTTATTTAATTTTCAAATATCTCCTTTTATAAAATCCGTTTGATTTTATAAAATTTTAAAATTTAATATCCACTTCACAAATTACTTTTTATAAATTCCTTTGATTTAATATAAATATTTTTATTTCAATATACACCTTGAAATTTCCCTTTTTACATTCCAGTATTTCTTATGGTAATAAAATACCAAATAACCATGATCAATATCATCCAAACACACATAATCAACAACAGATTATATATCACATCATATATCACAATATATTAAAAAAACAATAATATAAATATTGTGGAATCCGGTTAGATCCCTCCAACCTGTTTCCCTACATCCACAGATGTTAAAAAATATAAATAACATCAATTTCATTTCAATATGAAATATTCTTATAACAGAATTAATATTTGTTTAACGATATATAAATATATATATATATATATTACGAGATTTAAAATTTAAACCAATTAATTAGCAGTTCATCCAAACAATCAACACATAGCAATCAACAATCATTTATCAATTCTAAAAATACATTATAAAAATATAAACTGGCAGAGTTAGTGAGTTTTACTCACATTGTTCAGTTTATCGTTAAATAACAATAACCATTGTTGATTCAGATCAGGCAATTTATTTTGCTATAAATTGTAATGAGCTCCGATTTAGTCCCAGTCAGTTTCATTGTGTGGCCGTCGTCCATATGATCCCAACGGATCTAGTTTTGCTAAATTTAGACAACGTATGAAATAATTATTGGTTTTACAAGTTAATATGTATTTAAATAATAAAAACTTGAATTTTATTTTATGAATTTAGGCCTTAACCTTTTTGCGTAGCCCATCTCCTAACCTAAGTACCCAGACCCGCAACTATGTCTTCTTCCCAAAATAAAAACTGCGACATGCTCCTGCTCCATCCATTTTACTGATTTCAAGCCGCCCATTCTTTTCTCCTCCACCGATCATCAACTTTGACAACCCCGCAGAAAACATCACCATATTCCCCACTTCGCGACCTCCTCCTCTCCATTGCGACACCGTACCACTCGATGCACCCACAGTCCATCGCGACAGATTTCACAGATCACCCCCACAAAAATGCTTCGATAAAGAACATTGCTAACTCCCTCTTCCTCACTCCCTACTCAATGAAAATCCCTTTTGACTCCGCCATTCTACTCCCTGCTTCACCCTTATCAACCCCAATGCCATCAACTCGTGCTCGAGTCCCACCCCCCAAAATCGCGACACACAGTTCTGGCTTCACGGCCATTACAAAGTAGTGACACCTTTATCCCTCAATAACCTCAAAACTTGGCATATGCTTACGATTTGATCCCCTTAATCCCTTTATGAACACAGATTCACCAATCCATACTTCAAAAATCTACAAAGCTTAACCCTGACCCGTTTAAAACCAACGCTGTATAAAATACAACAACAGAAAAATGTGTCGAACCCACAACTACTCACATAAGATTGAAGAGAATCATAGCAGGATTCAATATATACACATCTCATGATTTATAGGAATTTATCCTATTTGTTTTGAATTTTCGAAGAATGAAATCTCACGTTATTTTCTTATTTGTGGAAGCTATTTTGCATTTGACTAAAGGAAGAAAATTTTACGGTTAATGGTAGAATAGTGAGGGTATTTATAGTGGAAGAAGATATTTTTTATTCGATTATTTCCAATATAATAAGCTACCGTTATTTGTACTTATCATCTAAAAATCAACATGATCACACACGATATCCAAAATTCATGAAAATGGGCATGCAACTACAGTTTGACATTACGGACCCAGTGAAACTTGTTTCGTCAAATTCCGATTCCGTTTGCTCACACAACATATTTTTAAAGTCAAATTATCGACTGTTTTCACATTAAAATCCCGTGCGGCCACATACTGACTCCAAAAATCACGAAAACTGAAATCTAGCAATAATTTAATATTCCGGATCCAACAAAATTTGTTTCATCGAAAACGGAGGTCATTTGCAAAAATGGATATTTTCTAAAGCTCTAAATAGACCAATTAAATATTAATGTATTTAAAAACAATTTAATTTAATATTAATAAATTAAGTATTTTCGTATATATATCCAAATAAAATATCATATACCTCTAAAATAAATATATCTGGAATTATAACTCGATATTTCAAATTTGGATTAAATCGATATTTTATATATATTAAAATCCTTTTATTATATAAATAAATCATTATAAATTATAAACGAATTCCATACCGATTTTCTGGAAATTTGATTTGGAGATAACTCACAATCTATATGACGAAATCTCGATTTTTCTCTTTCATTAGAAAAATATCGTTCAACAGATTCGAACGTTTCTTGTTTCACAAAAATCCAATTTAAAACGGATTATGTATATTCAGTTGAAGTTCAAAATTCTATATTACGAACTACCACGCCATTACGAGCTCATTTTAAATTATATTATAATTATACGTTCAAATGGTGTCTATAAATTAATTAATTAATATAATTCAATTCTAAACTGAATTATATACCTTCCACTATCCAATTCACACAATATTGTAAATTCAACATAATTCTAATTATTCAGAATTAAATATAGTATTATATTATTTATTTTAATTAAATATTCAATATTATTTAATGAAACAACCATTTAAATATCTAAATCACTATTTAAATAGTTAAATAAATTAATTATTATACCGTAAAAATACGGGACGTTACAAAAACCCCAGGTTAGATATTAGTCTGGTATGAGCAATAAGAATCTAAGTACTATAAATAACCAGAACACAGTACGTAGAATCATACTTGATTTGCCCCTGTATCCATAGATTTGGAACATAAATGGTATACAACTCTACGACAATCTTCATAGGTGAACTTGATATGTATCATCCATCCTTAAATTCACCCACTGAATGCATTGAGTATACGATATCTAAATGAACCCCTCGGTAGGTCAAGACTCACTATGGTCTCTGCTCTTTTGTACTTGAATCCATGTCACTTAGAGGGTTGGAAAACGAAATACCAAAGCAATAGTCCGGGGTAAGCGGATTACAACATCATGTGATCCAAGAGTCAACGGTAACTCTAAGAGCCTCCCGCCACATAAATATGCAAGGTCATTGACACATAGCCGATATCACCTTATTTGCCTCACTTCACGAGTATTCATAAGAAACCACAAATACCATATATCACTTTAGAATCATTTTCCATAGCAGAGTCTGTCCTAGAACTACCAACTCCCAATCGAAGTTATCCAAGTATGAAACCATCCTAGACTATCGATAATCGCAGAATACCGACATTTCATTACCCTCCTCCGGTAGTCTTAACGTGTCGACACATTGTCTCTAACTCTACTTCTCAAAATGATGCTAGTCATATAGAGTGGTTTCTTCAAGAAGAAATACCATTAAATCCAAGTCGGTGAACGATCAATGGCGAATCATGACCTTTCCACTGGAACCCCGGTAAACCTCATTATCTACCCTAGGGGTCGCACCCTAATGGGGTAAAACCATGGGGATCGACACCAATCCCTATAAATAGGTCCCCTTAGGGTCGATCATCATTACATAACTCCTCCTTGTTATTTCCACTACATCTTACCTACAACCAATCCCCAACTACACATCATAGCTCCATCACTCCTCATCATCTCCCTCCACTAGTGCATCCCCATTGGGAAAAGAGACTAGAGATCGACATGCACCCTAGTGACAGATCATTTTCCTTAAACCAATGCCAATCCAATCCCTTCTCCATATACTATGTTGATTTGATCCCTCTGATCCTGGTGTATTTCCATCTTCAATCATTTATAGCGTCTTCAAATTCCAACCTGAAATTTTAGGTACATCCTCAGAAGGGCTTCCTTGTCGCCTCCTCTTGATTACACGTAAATATGAGCATTTTTGGATCCACTGATCTTTGATGATCTCAAGTCCAATCCCGATCTAAGTCATCATTTGGCTTGTGTTTTCACTCATTCAAACAAAGCAAAATCATCCATACAACATACATAAACAATAAAAATAGTCAAATTATCAATTTCAACAAGTTTTGAAAATTTAAGATATGAAGTAGATATTGGAAATTCATAAGAACAATTTAGGGATCCAAAAAAAACACTTTTTCTAATCATGTGAAATTCACATGTATGACTTTAAATGGCATAAAAGAATTCTAATATTTTTATTTAATCATTTGGATGAGATCTTGGGCAACAACATCATAACTAGCAAGTGAAAGATCTAATAGTTCCTCTTAGCCTATCCAGACTTCCAAATTTGCAATTAAATAGTAATCAATGCATTCACCCAACCATTGTTGTAACACCCCACCTCCGCCAGGGTGACTCTTGCAAGCACTCTGACTTTGGAGGGGCGTTTGAATCGGGTAAACATGCATAATGATATATCAAGGCAGAACAAGAACATATGTATATATGTAAACAGAGTAAATAAGATAAGTAAAACAACGGAAGATTTCAAACTATTTCAAAACAAGTCTGGTACAACATAATGTCAACTTTCCAAATACACAAGTCTAGATAAAAACAACATCACTGAAAAACTGAAATACATAGGTACTATCCCCAAAATAAGTGATAACCATAGCTAGCTTCATGTCAGGACCGTACATGAGCTAAAATCCCACAAGCAAGCGATCAGAAATCCAAGCTAAGCTCCAATATTCCCACCCTGAGAACCTGGGGGGGGGGGGGGAAACGGAAGAAAAGAGGCGAAAGAAAAACAGGTCAGTCAAAAAGACTGAGTAAGCCTTACTACAATCAATGTAAACTGATAAAGTTAACTGGCATGAGAAGCAGGGATGAACATAAGGATAACAACATACTAGCATGATGATTAACTAACAAGGTAGATAAAGGTGTCATCGCATAATCAGGTTTAAGGTTTTTGCACCACAGGTGTACTAGCAAGCTAACATGACTTGAATAAACAAGTATTGATCCCTTGGCCCAAGCTTTGGCCCAATAACATGAAATGACCCTAATACGAGGTCCAACCAAACGGTCTAATCGATCGGCTCCCTAAGCCTAACTCGTCACGTGTTGGTGTCAATACGGCCCAAACATAATTGTAGTCGGACTGTGCCGGGTCCTCCCTTCGGGTGTATCAAGCCCTAGGGTGTAAACCCCTGGACACCATAAACATAAGTGCAAAGTCTCGATCTACTGGTACCCATGCTTGACTTCTCCAAATACGGACTACGTGCACGACCACAGTCCGTCCGGAACTACATCGGCGTACCACTCGACCGTCGTTTTGGTCACTTATACCAGTCCAGTAATCGTGCCCCCTCCCTAGCCTAGTCCCTAGGGTCTTAATGATACAAACTTGGGATTACTGCTGGAGTGGACCCCCATTGCTAGGATTTTCTAGTGGGTTAAGTACGGTTTAACCCTTTTACTAATCATGGATTAACTTGGTTAAGTGTAACGATGGGTTCACGACTTAACCCCGATTAATCCACCAAGCCCAAATTGGTTAAGTATTAAGTGGACCATGACTTAACCCTAATGTGAAGACCCGTAACTTCCCCGTAAAGGAAAGCGACGGATAGTTCGAGAACAAGCCACAACAGAACGCATACAGAAGAACATTTCACTATATATTACAACAGTGCATCAGATTACAAGAATATACAGAGTATGAATAAATAAATATTACACAGAAATATCAGAGATTTAAATTACATTTAAATACATAGCAGCGGAAAAATAATACAATACACAACTAGAAGTAGATATACGGATACAAAGCTTTCCGGATATCGTTCCAGCTGTAAACCAGGATCCTGTGAATATAAATCTGCAAAACCGAAACTACTAGCTGCCCGTGTCAAAATAGGGGCACCCAGAGTTTAGGTTAAAACAATAAACTCCAGGTCAGTCATGTGACTGGTGTGAGAACTAAAACAGTTAATCTTTATTTTCAAAGGTAAATCAAGGGACCACGCCGTATAACACGGAACGGGTTTCCTCCCAAGAATACCAGTGCATAAAACAAACAGCGCAATGCTAAATAAAGAAAAATGAAGCTGTTATAAGACCCAGGTCCTATCACACAATGCAACGCAAGCCGGGGGATAGGGTTTTCCCTTATAACAGCCAAAGAATGCTTGATACGTTTTAAAACAAATCATTTGATACTATAATAAGTGCATAGTGTATAAAACAACTTCAAATCATAAGTATCAATCATAGGCGGCATGAATGCCCCATACCACTATGTCGCCATATATAGGTTATACAATCAAAATCGCAAAGTCTCGTATTTGGAAATTGGATTTCCGTCTATGAACCGAGGCTAGGGGCAAGATCCTCTACCGATTCGTGACTCTCTAGCCCGAGCCACAGGATCAGAACGCATCAACCCTTTAGATCGTCAGGGCCGGTCCACACGGAGTGGATTATTATGCCTGAACAATACGTCTCCCCACCCTATGGGGTGTAAGTCTGGTCCGTCAGCCGACCAGAATGCATTCGGCCGAAACCGATATAACCGAGGCGCCTCGCAACTGCAACAACCACATAAGTCAAACTCGTCAGGGCGTGTAAAACCACTGACGCCACTTCTAGCTAGAAAGAAACGCAAGTCCTCCCTGATGTCCCTCCCGTTTTTGGTTCATACCGGGTGTGAAACTCGCGAAGTAAACGTTACACAAAGCTACGCCACAAAGGCCGTGCTTTGATCATCACCACAAGACTTTGCTTTTCAACAGAAGCCTTGATCATTTGCATCTTAGCATGCCACACAGGCAAACCATCCTATGCAACCGATATCAGTCACACAGAATGAAATCCGATGTCAGACACACAGTCCATTTACAAGTCCGTCCTGGGTCTGAACGAAACCGGAGGCACCTAGTACCCCGCATATCCATCGATCTCCAAGTACGTCTGGACGATCACTAACTGTTTCCATCTTCTTGGGTGTACAGCCCAATCAAGATCATCAGTTATCACCCAAACGACGTGAAGACCTCCGGTCTTCGACCGTCGTCTTCATCTTCGACTTATCGTCGTATCAGTTATTCAGAATGGGATAAACCCGGTCTTCCCGAATAACTCGCGTATATTTTATAAAAGTGTTACACAAACACAACATACGCCTCATTCCAATTCATTAGTCACTAACCGTAAATTAATCAAGAGAATAATTCCCCAAATATTAACCCCGAAGGCCGAAACCAACATCAGATCAATATCCAGAAAACCCTTCTGCTTGGCTAACCGACAGTTAGTTTCTAAATTTCACATTCATAGGGAAAGGTTCCCATTAATTTTATCCAAGATAAATTCCTTGAATTTATTCTTAAATCTATTTTTGAATATCAATTCAAACTAGTCGGGATTAACGAAACTTACCGAAGTAATCACTTGTTTTAATTCCCCAATCCCAACCTATTCATCCCATGAAGTAAAACTGGTAATACTTCATATCTAACACCACAGTGTTATCGGTAAATTCAATTACCATTTCACGTTCAAATCTAATTAAAGATTTAACTATCGCCTGGAGCAAAACTGGTGATACTCCATTTTCGATCATTTCAATCTAATTAAAGATTCATTAAAACCCCACTTAGTTTTAATCGTTAACTGGGTTAAAGAATCAGTGTCATTTAAAACACGGTTCACGATAAACCCAAAATCACATTCATCAATTATCGGGTTAAAGAACAAGTGTTATTTAAAACACTGTTCACGATAAACCCAAAAATCAATATCAATTCAATTCCAATTAAATATCATTTAATTGGTACACTTCATTAAATCTAAATAAAAAGATTTAATCTTCCTCAACTGGGTTCAAGAACAGTGTTAGTGAAGACACCATTCACGACAAACCCAAATCACATTCATTAATTATCGGGTTAAAGAACAAGTGTTATTTAAAACACTGTTCACGATAAACCCAAAAATCAATATCAATTCAATTCCAATTAAATATTATTTAATTGGCACACTTCATTAAATCTAAATAAAAAGATTTAATCTTTCCTCAACTGGGTTCAAGAACAGTGTTAGTGAAGACACCATTCACGACAAACCCAAATCACATTTGATATTCAATATAAGGCTCTGAATAGAAAATATATCGGCTTATATTCAATATCAAATTCTACGATTAACAAATGTCGTATTGGAAATAACGATATAAATATATATCTTTCAAATTTCCGTAACAACATCCGTATAATCACAAATTCCAACCTCGAAATATTCCGAAGACAATTTCGATTCAAATCCACTCCAATGCAATCATTGGAAATTTTGGTTATTTTCAAAACCCTTTTCAAATTCAATTTATTTATTTAAAAATAAATAGAATTATAATTCTAGTTCAAAACTAGTTCATTTCGATAAAAATCTATTTTTATCTTTTCAAATATGGAGTTTTTCATCCCAATTCTTTCTAAATCATTTCTTATGATTTTACACAAATTATTACTATTTTTAATAATTTTATCAAGGCCTGTACAGTCGATTTCCACCAATGGCCATCGAACTGCACTTACAGCGACCTTTTTCAAATTTGATTTGGACATAATTCCAAATCCAACCGTTAGATTTCTAATTTCTAACATCCGTTAGAAAGCTCTTTTCGATACGAACCCAACGGTTCCGGTTTTAGGAGAATCCGACGGTCGGATCTCCCGTAATGTCCGTTTGAAATAAATGGTCGAAATTCGCGAACTGCCGCGGCGCGGCGCGTTCTATTCAGGCCATTATATTATATATATAATATATATAATATATATTTCGTCGATTTCTATTTAAAACGAATTATATAAATAGTTTTAAAATCGTTTCAAAAGCTATTTCAACTTCCATTTCAATTCAAAGCAAAATTGAATTCTTCTTTATAAATTCGTTTCAAAATTCATTTCTATTCAATTCAAATTTCAACTCAATTTGAATTCATTTCAATTTGTTTTCAATTCAATTCGAATTCGTTTTCAATTCAATTCATTTCGAAATCGTTATATATTCAATTCATTTCGAAATCGTTTTCAATTTAATTCATTTCGAAATCGTTTTCAATTTAATTCATTTCGAAATCGTTTTAAAATCGATATAAATATCGTTCACGTCAAAATGGCGTCAATCTAATCAACACGGCTTCATATATTCCTTTATTTTCAAATATTCTATTTCAAATATTTCTTTTTCAAATATTTCTTTTTCAAATACTGGAATGAGGCCCAATCAATTACCATATAATGTTAATTATATGGATTTTCTACAACACATGCATATATCAACAACGATGAATAATCAACCATCATCCAAAGTGCATTCTACACTGTATAAGCATCAAATATAAATATTCAACGCTTATAACAGTCTGTCAATCAATCGATCGACACACAACTAAACAATCGGGATTAGTGTACGTCAAATATCATCCCAACACCCGTGTAGGGTTTCAAACAATCAAACACAGATTTTATTTGTGCAGTTGGGCGATGTGTAAAATTTATCGACCCAATCAACGTCATTCAAATAGGTGTACATAAACAAACCGTCTGGTTTGTAAATGAATATTTTATTTTTTTCTCGCATTCACGTTAAAAATTATATTTTTAACGATAAAACATTTTATTTCAACATATGAATTTCTATTCAGTTCATTCTTTAAATAAAATGGTATTTTTATTTTTCTAACTTATTTTAGAAAATTTCGGCGGCATAACGGCACGATACTAGAAACGGGACGAGGCCTAGCCTTATCCCCGGTCTAGTGAAGGCCCACGCCATTCACAAATCAATTTCAATCAATTTCCAATTCAACCAAACGAATAAATCAATCACCCAATCATTCAACTAAACAAACAAGTCCATGGTCTGTGGACGGGTGTCGGGTGCTACTAAGCACCGTCTGCATCCTAGTATATATATATAACTAGAAAAATAAATTGAAAGGTGAGAAATTCTCACTTATAGCTATCCTAGCTCCACGGCTCTTCATTTGCAGAAGTCTTCGTCGTTTCGCCTTTTTGTTGCTTTCGTTGTCCGCTTTCACTACATATGTAAAAATCGAATTTTACTTCGCTTTTCAATATATAAAAACCACATTTTTAATTCGAAGTTCACTATATAAAAATCTCATTTTTCATTCGAAGTTCAATATATAAAAAGTCAAATTTTCTTTCGAAGTTCAATATATAAAAAGTCAAATTTTCTTTCGTTATTCAATATATAAAAAACTCGCCTTTTTAACTATAAAGATTTTACCTTTTTCAAAAAATAAAGATTTGATTTTTTTATAGTTCCTACCAGGCAAAGATTATATTTTGACATCATCTATATAGTAAAGACTATATTTTTAATATTTTAAAAATATAAAGATCATATTTTTAATTCTTTAAAAATATAAAAATCATATTTTTATTACATCATATATTTAAAAATCGAATTTTTATCTCTATATCACTTCATATGAAAAGTTCAATCTTCTCTGTCGCTTCATATATAAAATAAAAATCTAATCTTTTTATTCTCTACAAATAAAAATCATAGCTTTTAAAAAAAAAAGCAAGTTTTATGTTTAAAATAAATATGTTTTCAGTTTTAAAATCTTTTCTAAAAATTACAGTTTTAAATTCTTTTTTTTTTACAAAAAAACAGAAAAAGTAAATAATAAAAAAAACAGTTGAAGTAAAATAAAATAAAAATCAGAAAAAGTAAATAAATAACAAAAACCGGCAGGGCACTTACAGGGGGGGATTTGCAGCGCCGTCGAGGTCGGAGGGGGGGGGGGGGGGGGTTATCGCGTCACTTCTGGTGAGAGAGGGGGGGGTTTCGTCGCTTTGCAGGTCGGAGGGGGCTTCGTAGTGGGCGGCGCCACCTGGTGGCAACGGAGGAGGTGAGAGAAGGGGGAGGGTGGACGGTCGGAGGGGATTAGGGCAATGGGGGGGGTTGCGATCGAGAGGGGGGGGGGGGAGGCTCGCGGCTGTCGATTAGGGCAGGGGGGGGGGGGGTTTAGCGGCGGAGGCCCATCGGGGGGGGGGGCGATGCGATGGCGGCGGCTCTCCCTGCCGTCGCCCTCTTCCTTCCATTTTTTTTTTTTTTTTTTTTTTTTTTCTTTTGAGATCGATATGATAGAAAGGGGGGGGGCCAGACGGTTAAAGGGGGAAGAAAGGAAATTTTTTTTTTTTTTTTTTTTTATTTAAATTTGCAAAAAGGTTGACTTTTCAAACGAACCCCAATCTGAACTCAACAACTGTCGCCCATAGCTAAATACCCCCATTCCGAACGCAATGGGATATGTATCGTAAGCTGGTTTGATTGTTACAATCAGTTTCCGTTTGAATTTTCATTCAAATCATTATATTGAATTTTAAACGTACATTTCAAATTACCGGGGTCACATACTAACTAGAAAAATTCCAGAAAAATATTTTCTAGCTTCGTATCGACGATACGGTCCTAACAAAACTAGTTTCGTCGAATTCTGAGACCGTTTGAAAAATGGCCAATTTCCAGTCGATTAAAATCAACTGAAATGGTCAAAACACGTTTTCCTTTGCCACGCTCACATACTGGTTCGAAAAATTATGAAATTTGGAATCCAGCAATAACTTAACATCACGGACCCAACAAAACTGGTTTCGTCGAAATCCGAGGTCGTTTGCAAAATTGCTATTTTTAAGGGCCTTAATTCCATAGCGACTATTCAGAATTTTCAACTGGACATATCTTTTGATTCCCGCTACGAACTTTGGATTTTTCGGATTCGTTGGAAAGATATTCACTATTAGATTCCATTATTTTTGGTTTCACTAAAATCCGGATTGTTTTGCACCCGGTACATTCAAATGAAGTTTGAAATCGAATTATCGAACTACCGCGCCATTTTCAATTCTATTTATAATTATATATAATTATTTATATTCTAACGACGACGCGTATAATATATACGTTAGAATTATATTCAAAATAAATTTCTCGTCGATATTATTTAAAATAATTCATTTTAAATAATCAAAATTCACTAAAATGGCCAAAATAAAATTTTCAAACTGGCCCAGATTTTCCGGGTTGTTACAATCTCCCCAACTTAAAACTTTTCGTCCCCGAAAAGGAACAAAGTCGAAAGTGGTTTGATCATTCAACTCTACGTTCGACCTGGCTTCCATTCTCCAACTCTTTAGTTTCTGAGAATTTCCAAAATTTCCAAAATTTGGCTAACACCCTAAATTTTTGAAAAATTTCGCCATAACCTCCCCTGCACCGGGAGCATCGGGGAATTTCAAATAGCTTCCCCGGTCCTTCAGATCTCAAAAAGAAAAAGAAAAAGCCAAGCGGCTAGCCAATAGGCTCTCAAAATCATCATCACCCAAACAAAACAGTAAATTATGTAGTAAACATGTACCTATTTGTCGGGCAAACAAATTTTATTCTTCGGCTCTAGCCTCCTTGCTATGACCTGTTCAATGATATACATGTATATGCAAGCAGATGCGACCAATTTTCAATATAATCCAATATTTGATTCAATTAGGCTAAATGGTTAAAAATTAGCAAACAAATGAACAAACAACACAAACATCAATCAATTAGTGAATTTAACGTTTCAAATTCATAATTTTGATATATATACTGAAAATCTTGTTTTTGATGCCAATTCACAACAAAGTGTTCTAGCTATATAAGATTTGGTTCTCACACCAGTCAATAGGAAATATATAGATATCACACCTTCGTTACTCGAACATGAATACTAATGACGACTAGTCAATCATCAGAATCATCTTCGGGCCACTAGAGTATGATTCTATATCTATCCAGTATATTAAAACTTCGAATACACGCGGATCAGACGTATACGCAAAATCCATATATACTGGACTGTCCAACTCAATATAAATAGATAATCCAATACGAATAATTGATTTAAATCTTCAAAACCAAAAATTTGTTTTCATTTTCAAAAATATACTCTTCACACTCGTTCTAGGATACTACTGATCCCATCTCTAACGAGTCATTCTAATTGGATATTACTAATCCAATATCTGATGAATTCTTTCGTATGTTTCCAATGTGCCTTGTTCTCTGAGCTTTGTAAACCAAAGCTCTGATACCAACTGTGAAGACCCGTAACTTCCCCGTAAAGGAAAGCGACGGATAGTTCGAGAACAAGCCACAACAGAACGCATACAGAAGAACATTTCACTATATATTACAACAGTGCATCAGATTACAAGAATATACAGAGTATGAATAAATAAATATTACACAGAAATATCAGAGATTTAAATTACATTTAAATACATAGCAGCGGAAAAATAATACAATACACAACTAGAAGTAGATATACGGATACAAAGCTTTCCGGATATCGTTCCAGCTGTAAACCAGGATCCTGTGAATATAAATCTGCAAAACCGAAACTACTAGCTGCCCGTGTCAAAATAGGGGCACCCAGAGTTTAGGTTAAAACAATAAACTCCAGGTCAGTCATGTGACTGGTGTGAGAACTAAAACAGTTAATCTTTATTTTCAAAGGTAAATCAAGGGACCACGCCGTATAACACGGAACGGGTTTCCTCCCAAGAATACCAGTGCATAAAACAAACAGCGCAATGCTAAATAAAGAAAAATGAAGCTGTTATAAGACCCAGGTCCTATCACACAATGCAACGCAAGCCGGGGGATAGGGTTTTCCCTTATAACAGCCAAAGAATGCTTGATACGTTTTAAAACAAATCATTTGATACTATAATAAGTGCATAGTGTATAAAACAACTTCAAATCATAAGTATCAATCATAGGCGGCATGAATGCCCCATACCACTATGTCGCCATATATAGGTTATACAATCAAAATCGCAAAGTCTCGTATTTGGAAATTGGATTTCCGTCTATGAACCGAGGCTAGGGGCAAGATCCTCTACCGATTCGTGACTCTCTAGCCCGAGCCACAGGATCAGAACGCATCAACCCTTTAGATCGTCAGGGCCGGTCCACACGGAGTGGATTATTATGCCTGAACAATACGTCTCCCCACCCTATGGGGTGTAAGTCTGGTCCGTCAGCCGACCAGAATGCATTCGGCCGAAACCGATATAACCGAGGCGCCTCGCAACTGCAACAACCACATAAGTCAAACTCGTCAGGGCGTGTAAAACCACTGACGCCACTTCTAGCTAGAAAGAAACGCAAGTCCTCCCTGATGTCCCTCCCGTTTTTGGTTCATACCGGGTGTGAAACTCGCGAAGTAAACGTTACACAAAGCTACGCCACAAAGGCCGTGCTTTGATCATCACCACAAGACTTTGCTTTTCAACAGAAGCCTTGATCATTTGCATCTTAGCATGCCACACAGGCAAACCATCCTATGCAACCGATATCAGTCACACAGAATGAAATCCGATGTCAGACACACAGTCCATTTACAAGTCCGTCCTGGGTCTGAACGAAACCGGAGGCACCTAGTACCCCGCATATCCATCGATCTCCAAGTACGTCTGGACGATCACTAACTGTTTCCATCTTCTTGGGTGTACAGCCCAATCAAGATCATCAGTTATCACCCAAACGACGTGAAGACCTCCGGTCTTCGACCGTCGTCTTCATCTTCGACTTATCGTCGTATCAGTTATTCAGAATGGGATAAACCCGGTCTTCCCGAATAACTCGCGTATATTTTATAAAAGTGTTACACAAACACAACATACGCCTCATTCCAATTCATTAGTCACTAACCGTAAATTAATCAAGAGAATAATTCCCCAAATATTAACCCCGAAGGCCGAAACCAACATCAGATCAATATCCAGAAAACCCTTCTGCTTGGCTAACCGACAGTTAGTTTCTAAATTTCACATTCATAGGGAAAGGTTCCCATTAATTTTATCCAAGATAAATTCCTTGAATTTATTCTTAAATCTATTTTTGAATATCAATTCAAACTAGTCGGGATTAACGAAACTTACCGAAGTAATCACTTGTTTTAATTCCCCAATCCCAACCTATTCATCCCATGAAGTAAAACTGGTAATACTTCATATCTAACACCACAGTGTTATCGGTAAATTCAATTACCATTTCACGTTCAAATCTAATTAAAGATTTAACTATCGCCTGGAGCAAAACTGGTGATACTCCATTTTCGATCATTTCAATCTAATTAAAGATTCATTAAAACCCCACTTAGTTTTAATCGTTAACTGGGTTAAAGAATCAGTGTCATTTAAAACACGGTTCACGATAAACCCAAAATCACATTCATCAATTATCGGGTTAAAGAACAAGTGTTATTTAAAACACTGTTCACGATAAACCCAAAAATCAATATCAATTCAATTCCAATTAAATATCATTTAATTGGTACACTTCATTAAATCTAAATAAAAAGATTTAATCTTCCTCAACTGGGTTCAAGAACAGTGTTAGTGAAGACACCATTCACGACAAACCCAAATCACATTCATTAATTATCGGGTTAAAGAACAAGTGTTATTTAAAACACTGTTCACGATAAACCCAAAAATCAATATCAATTCAATTCCAATTAAATATTATTTAATTGGCACACTTCATTAAATCTAAATAAAAAGATTTAATCTTTCCTCAACTGGGTTCAAGAACAGTGTTAGTGAAGACACCATTCACGACAAACCCAAATCACATTTGATATTCAATATAAGGCTCTGAATAGAAAATATATCGGCTTATATTCAATATCAAATTCTACGATTAACAAATGTCGTATTGGAAATAACGATATAAATATATATCTTTCAAATTTCCGTAACAACATCCGTATAATCACAAATTCCAACCTCGAAATATTCCGAAGACAATTTCGATTCAAATCCACTCCAATGCAATCATTGGAAATTTTGGTTATTTTCAAAACCCTTTTCAAATTCAATTTATTTATTTAAAAATAAATAGAATTATAATTCTAGTTCAAAACTAGTTCATTTCGATAAAAATCTATTTTTATCTTTTCAAATATGGAGTTTTTCATCCCAATTCTTTCTAAATCATTTCTTATGATTTTACACAAATTATTACTATTTTTAATAATTTTATCAAGGCCTGTACAGTCGATTTCCACCAATGGCCATCGAACTGCACTTACAGCGACCTTTTTCAAATTTGATTTGGACATAATTCCAAATCCAACCGTTAGATTTCTAATTTCTAACATCCGTTAGAAAGCTCTTTTCGATACGAACCCAACGGTTCCGGTTTTAGGAGAATCCGACGGTCGGATCTCCCGTAATGTCCGTTTGAAATAAATGGTCGAAATTCGCGAACTGCCGCGGCGCGGCGCGTTCTATTCAGGCCATTATATTATATATATAATATATATAATATATATTTCGTCGATTTCTATTTAAAACGAATTATATAAATAGTTTTAAAATCGTTTCAAAAGCTATTTCAACTTCCATTTCAATTCAAAGCAAAATTGAATTCTTCTTTATAAATTCGTTTCAAAATTCATTTCTATTCAATTCAAATTTCAACTCAATTTGAATTCATTTCAATTTGTTTTCAATTCAATTCGAATTCGTTTTCAATTCAATTCATTTCGAAATCGTTATATATTCAATTCATTTCGAAATCGTTTTCAATTTAATTCATTTCGAAATCGTTTTAAAATCGATATAAATATCGTTCACGTCAAAATGGCGTCAATCTAATCAACACGGCTTCATATATTCCTTTATTTTCAAATATTCTATTTCAAATATTTCTTTTTCAAATATTTCTTTTTCAAATACTGGAATGAGGCCCAATCAATTACCATATAATGTTAATTATATGGATTTTCTACAACACATGCATATATCAACAACGATGAATAATCAACCATCATCCAAAGTGCATTCTACACTGTATAAGCATCAAATATAAATATTCAACGCTTATAACAGTCTGTCAATCAATCGATCGACACACAACTAAACAATCGGGATTAGTGTACGTCAAATATCATCCCAACACCCGTGTAGGGTTTCAAACAATCAAACACAGATTTTATTTGTGCAGTTGGGCGATGTGTAAAATTTATCGACCCAATCAACGTCATTCAAATAGGTGTACATAAACAAACCGTCTGGTTTGTAAATGAATATTTTATTTTTTTCTCGCATTCACGTTAAAAATTATATTTTTAACGATAAAACATTTTATTTCAACATATGAATTTCTATTCAGTTCATTCTTTAAATAAAATGGTATTTTTATTTTTCTAACTTATTTTAGAAAATTTCGGCGGCATAACGGCACGATACTAGAAACGGGACGAGGCCTAGCCTTATCCCCGGTCTAGTGAAGGCCCACGCCATTCACAAATCAATTTCAATCAATTTCCAATTCAACCAAACGAATAAATCAATCACCCAATCATTCAACTAAACAAACAAGTCCATGGTCTGTGGACGGGTGTCGGGTGCTACTAAGCACCGTCTGCATCCTAGTATATATATATAACTAGAAAAATAAATTGAAAGGTGAGAAATTCTCACTTATAGCTATCCTAGCTCCACGGCTCTTCATTTGCAGAAGTCTTCGTCGTTTCGCCTTTTTGTTGCTTTCGTTGTCCGCTTTCACTACATATGTAAAAATCGAATTTTACTTCGCTTTTCAATATATAAAAACCACATTTTTAATTCGAAGTTCACTATATAAAAATCTCATTTTTCATTCGAAGTTCAATATATAAAAAGTCAAATTTTCTTTCGAAGTTCAATATATAAAAAGTCAAATTTTCTTTCGTTATTCAATATATAAAAAACTCGCCTTTTTAACTATAAAGATTTTACCTTTTTCAAAAAATAAAGATTTGATTTTTTTATAGTTCCTACCAGGCAAAGATTATATTTTGACATCATCTATATAGTAAAGACTATATTTTTAATATTTTAAAAATATAAAGATCATATTTTTAATTCTTTAAAAATATAAAAATCATATTTTTATTACATCATATATTTAAAAATCGAATTTTTATCTCTATATCACTTCATATGAAAAGTTCAATCTTCTCTGTCGCTTCATATATAAAATAAAAATCTAATCTTTTTATTCTCTACAAATAAAAATCATAGCTTTTAAAAAAAAAAGCAAGTTTTATGTTTAAAATAAATATGTTTTCAGTTTTAAAATCTTTTCTAAAAATTACAGTTTTAAATTCTTTTTTTTTTACAAAAAAACAGAAAAAGTAAATAATAAAAAAAACAGTTGAAGTAAAATAAAATAAAAATCAGAAAAAGTAAATAAATAACAAAAACCGGCAGGGCACTTACAGGGGGGGGATTTGCAGCGCCGTCGAGGTCGGAGGGGGGGGGGGGGTTATCGCGTCACTTCTGGTGAGAGAGGGGGGGGTTTCGTCGCTTTGCAGGTCGGAGGGGGCTTCGTAGTGGGCGGCGCCACCTGGTGGCAACGGAGGAGGTGAGAGAAGGGGGAGGGTGGACGGTCGGAGGGGATTAGGGCAATGGGGGGGGTTGCGATCGAGAGGGGGGGGGGGGAGGCTCGCGGCTGTCGATTAGGGCAGGGGGGGGGGGTTTAGCGGCGGAGGCCCATCGGGGGGGGGGCGATGCGATGGCGGCGGCTCTCCCTGCCGTCGCCCTCTTCCTTCCATTTTTTTTTTTTTTTTTTTTTTTTTTTTCTTTTGAGATCGATATGATAGAAAGGGGGGGGGGCAGACGGTTAAAGGGGGAAGAAAGGAAATTTTTTTTTTTTTTTTTTTTTTTATTTAAATTTGCAAAAAGGTTGACTTTTCAAACGAACCCCAATCTGAACTCAACAACTGTCGCCCATAGCTAAATACCCCCATTCCGAACGCAATGGGATATGTATCGTAAGCTGGTTTGATTGTTACAATCAGTTTCCATTTGAATTTTCATTCAAATCATTATATTGAATTTTAAACGTACATTTCAAATTACCGGGGTCACATACTAACTAGAAAAATTCCAGAAAAATATTTTCTAGCTTCGTATCGACGATACGGTCCTAACAAAACTAGTTTCGTCGAATTCTGAGACCGTTTGAAAAATGGCCAATTTCCAGTCGATTAAAATCAACTGAAATGGTCAAAACACGTTTTCCTTTGCCACGCTCACATACTGGTTCGAAAAATTATGAAATTTGGAATCCAGCAATAACTTAACATCACGGACCCAACAAAACTGGTTTCGTCGAAATCCGAGGTCGTTTGCAAAATTGCTATTTTTAAGGGTCTTAATTCCATAGCGACTATTCAGAATTTTCAACTGGACATATCTTTTGATTCCCGCTACGAACTTTGGATTTTTCGGATTCGTTGGAAAGATATTCACTATTAGATTCCATTATTTTTGGTTTCACTAAAATCCGGATTGTTTTGCACCCGGTACATTCAAATGAAGTTTGAAATCGAATTATCGAACTACCGCGCCATTTTCAATTCTATTTATAATTATATATAATTATTTATATTCTAACGACGACGCGTATAATATATACGTTCGAATTATATTCAAAATAAATTTCTCGTCGATATTATTTAAAATAATTCATTTTAAATAATCAAAATTCACTAAAATGGCCAAAATAAAATTTTCAAACTGGCCCAGATTTTCCGGGTTGTTACACCTAATCATGAGGCATTAATTAATTTAATGTGCCTTAACCTCTCACATTAGACCTTGTTGTGGTTACTAGTTAAGCCGGGCGGGTCCGGGTAGCTTTACACCACAACTTGGTCTAACCTCGGGTTCAAGGTACAACATGACCAACTTCTCACATTGGGTCCTATTGTTTGTAGCAACTAGTTAAGCCGGTCGGTTCCGGGTAGTTTTACGCTACAAACTCAACCCAACCTCGAGTTGGTCACACTTATATTTTCTAAGTGTCATGTCCATCATGTTTCCAAAACATATTACAAGTTTTCAAGAATTTGGGTAGACCTAACTTAATAGGTAAATTCCCAATGGGTAGACCTAACTTAATAGGTAAATTCCCAATCTTATGTTTTCATGTCTTTTAAGTTTACCCAACCCCAAACGCAATCCCATCGCTTACATATCGCAATAGCGCATAAAGGATAGAAAGAGGGAACTTGGCATAATCATGACATAAAGGTGTTGAAGCCACAAGTTTAACATGGTGGCATATGAAATGTACATATGTTCATATACTTGCATATTGCATCATTAGGCCTCAAAAGTATGCATAAAACCAAACTTAGCATATAAGTGATACATGGTGATAAATGACATGTAGAAGTTGCCATAAGTTCGCATTTAGCCTCACATGCAAGTTATCATAAGGGATATGATAACTTACATGTTGCCAAAATGCAACCTTTAGCATAAAGCTTGAAGCTTTAAGCTCATAAACCCAAGATAAGCTTGCATAACATGATAACATGAACAAAATGATCAACCCAAACTTGCATAACATAACTTGCATATCATATGGCAAACTTGCATATCATAACATAGCAAACTTGCATAACATAACATGATAAACTTGCATATCATAACATGGCAAACTCGCATAACATAACATGATAAACTTGCATATCATAACATGGCAAACTTGCATAGCATAACATGGTAAACTTGCATATCATAACATGGCATACTTGCAATCATAACATGATAAACTTGCATATCATAATGATCAAACACAACTTGCATCATTCATTTAACTTTAGAGTTTAAATATGAAAGTAGAAAAGGGCTTACAATGCTTATGAAGACACAAAAATATATATATAGATTGAGACAAAGCCCTTATGCAATCAAATAAACCCAAAATGCAAGCTCCAATAGAAAAACCCTTGAGCCAAAATGATCAAAACCCTTGCTTTATGATGTAAATATGGAAACTTGACTTGAATGCAAGCTAATGATGCTCATACAAGCTTGAAAACACTTGTATGCATTGAAAATCTCTCATAGAAATAACTTAGAATTTTATGAAGAGAGTGGAGGCCATGAGAGGAATGATTTTGCCATAGTTTAGTTGTAGGGTTGAATAATGATGATTTAGGGTTAGGTTAGGGGCTTATTTATAGAGATTAGGATTAGTTTCAACCTTAGGATTAAACCCTAATTCCGATCTCAGCCCTCAAAACCGAATCTGGCCCCCAAACTCAACACAACTCCAAAATGGTGCACCAGGCAAAACTGCCCGGCTGAACCAAGTCGACACCCAAGTCGACAGGGCTGTCGACTTGGGCCTAACCATGTCGACTGCCCAGTCGACAGGGCTGTCGACATGGGTGGTCTGGTGGGAAATTTCTCGCCTGCGCCCAACTGCCCTAATTTCCAAATTCAAACTTGAATTTGAAATCTGTTTTTGAACTTGAAATTTTCTGAAAACTTCATTGGACCTTAATCGGGTCATACGGACTCCGATTTTCAAAAACTCGGACTCTATTTCGCGTATTTTTCCGAGACGAACGCAATGGCATAGCCCGTTTCCCTTGATTCAGATTTTAGAATTAAATTCTGCCTCGATTTACGTTATAACAGGTTAATGAAAATACGGGTTATTACATTCTCCCCTCCTTAAAGGATTTCGTCCCCGAAATCTTCAAGTTAGGAAGAACGTATCCTACCATCCAACATCCATCTACTCAAAACATCGTCCACGAGCAATCATTTTCCTTACAAGATTCTAAATGTTGTATGAACATATGCAAAGGTGTGTGTATATGTACTTATCTAATGAAAATATCATCAATGCAAATTATGTTAGTGAAATGAATCCATATGTATGCAATTCCTAACATAATGTATAACATCTATATGTGTGCACATAACATACATCCATATGCAACATCCATGTGATAACACAAAAATTTTCATCCATGAATAAGTGTAAACACTCATGCATATGCAATATGAGGAGTGTGTGAGCCGATCTAGTGCCTAATGTGTATAATGCATCCACGAGTAACCACTTGCAAACACTTGCAACCACTTGCAAACATCAAGCATAACATGTTTCATCCAAAGGGTTTCTACCTAAGGTTCTCATGACGAGATTAACACGATAAACTAGATAAACATGGATAGCAAAGAGAAAGATATGCTAACAAAGAAAAGAGATTGAGAGTGTACCCTCAAAAAGGAATGGATAAAGCCCACGCATCTTCTCCTCGGTTTCCCAAGTTGCGTCTTCTTCGGCTTCACCCCATTGAACCTTCACCAACTTGACCTCTCGATTCCTTAGCTTCTTGGTCTCCGTCCCCAAGATACGAATCGGAGCTCTCCTCAAGGTAACCTCTTTCTCCACTTCCACATCTTTCAGAACACTTGGCTCAACAACCTCTGTTGATTCATGTAAACACTTCCGGAGATGCGAGACATGAAAAACATCGTGTACTCCGGCAAGCTTCTCGGGCAACTCCACTCTATAAGCCATCTGCCCGATCCTCTCTATAATAGGGAATGGTCCAACAAACCTCGGTGCTAACTTCCCAACGGCTCCAAATCGGACCACATTCCGCAAAGGAGAAACCTTCACGAAAACCATATCCCCAACATCAAACTCCAAATCAGTTCTTCGCTTATCAGCATAGGATTTCTGTCGGTCTTGGGCCGCTTTCATCCGTCTCCGAATCAACTCGACCTTCTCGGATGTATCTCTGATCATATCAGGCCCAAGTATAAGCTTATCTGTAGTCTCCCACCAACATGTAGGCGACTTGCACGACCTCCCATATAAAGCTTCAAATGGTGCCATCCCTATGCTTGCCTGATAACTGTTATTATATGCAAACTCAACAAGAGGAAGATGGTCTTCCCAAGTACCACCAAAATCCAGAATACAAAGCCTCAACAGATCCTCGAGTACCCTATTCACCCTTTCGGTTTGACCGTCCGTCTGTGGGTGATAAGCCGTACTTAGATTCAACCTCGTGCCCATAGCTTCTTGCAAGCTATTCCAAAACTGACTTGTAAAGATTGGGTCACGGTCACTGACTATACTAGAAGGGACTCCATGTAGTCTCACAATCTCACGAAGATATACAGACGCTAGCCAAGATGCGGTCCTCTTGCTCTTCACCGGAATGAAATGAGCACTCTTCTTAAGTCTATCCACAATAACCCAAATGCTCGTATTCCCCTTCCTTGACCTTGGTAGCCCGTCGATAAAATCCATGGAAATACTCTCCCACTTCCATAGTGGAACGTCTAGAGGATGCAATAGCCCTCCAGGCTTCTTCGACTCGGCCTTAACTTGCTGGCAAATGATACATCTAGAGACAAACTCTGCCACATCCTTCTTCATCCCAGGCCAAAAGAAAATGCGCTTCATATCTTTATACATCTTATCTCCGCCCAGATGTATAGTCAACTTAGAGCGATGCGCTTCCTCAAGAACTTTTCTTACTAAATCTTCTACCATTGGAACACATAACCTTCCGTCTCTCCTCAGCCAACCCTTGTCATCAATAGAATATCGAGCGAGATGACTGGACGCCTCTCTTCGAATCAGCTTATCCATAATCTCAACTATCTGAGGGTCTTCTCTCTGTGAAGCCCCAACTTGATCAAGAAGGGTAGGTCTGAGTTCCAGAGATGCTAAAGAACCGGTCATCGACTCAATCGCCAAAGAGAAATCAAAGGTTGCCACATACTCTAAATTCTTCATCTCAACGAATAGAGGACTCAGAGTCAACCTTTTTCTACTCAATGCATCTGGTACCACATTCCCCTTGCCAGGGGTATAAGCTATCTCAAAATCGTAGGACGCCAAGAATTCCATCCATCTTTGTTGCCTCAGATTCAGATCCTTCTGAGAAAAGAGATACTTCAATGACTTGTGATCGGTATAAAGCTCAAATCTTTCTCCCAGAAGATAATGGCGCTAAGCCTTGAGTGCATATACTATTGCTGCCAACTCTAAGTCATGAGTGGGATAATTCTTCTCATGCACTTTGAGTTGTCTACCGCCAAAGCATATCACTCTTCCTTCTTGCATCAGAACAGCTCCTAACCCCGTGCCACATGCATCGGTGTATACTGTAAATAACTTCCCTCCATCGGGCAAAGCTAGAACAGGTGCTGATGTGAGAGCTCTCTTGAGCCTCTGAAAAGCAAGCTCGCATTCTATGCTCCAAGCAAAAACTAAATTCTTCTTCGTCAATTTAGTGAGAGGAGCGGAAATCTTCGCGAAGTCCTTGATGAACTTCCGGTAAAAGCCTGCAAGACCTAGAAAACTTCTCACTTCGGTTGCATTCCTCGGAGTCTTCCAATCCTGAACTGCAACTACCTTAGCGGGATCCACCGCTAAGCCTTGCTTAGATACTATATGCCCAAGGAATCTAACTTCCCTTCTCCAAAAGTGACACTTGGAGAACTTGGCCTTCAACTGATGCGCTCTAAGCGTATCCATCACCTCCACGAGATGCCTTGCGTGCTCTTCCTCATCCTTAGAGAAGATCAGAATATCATCTACGAAGACCACGACAAACTTGTTCAAGAACTCCCTGAACACCCTACTCATCAAGTCCACGAAATATGCGGGTGCATTAGTCAAGCCGAACGGCATGACAAGCCATTCGAAGAATCCATCTGGAGTTCTGAACGCAGTCTTGTCTATACTATCTTCAGCTACCCTGAGCTGTTGGAATCCAGTAGCAAGATCAAGCTGAGAGAAAACAGAAGCACCGATAAGCTGGTCAAAGAGATCATCAATCCTCGGTAACGGGTGTCTGTTCTTCTTAGTCAGCTTATTCAACTCTCGATAGTCAACACAAAGTCGGAGAGAACCATCTGCCTTGGTAGCAAATACCACAGGCGCTCCCCATTCAGATATACTTCGTCTAATGAAGTTCTTCTCAAGTAACTCCTTCACTTGCTTACTTAGCTCCCGCCTTTCACGCGGAGCCATGTGCCGAACGGGCAAAGAAACCGGCTTTGCATTATCCACCAGATAAATGCGGAAATCAATCTCTCGCTTATGGGGCAACCCCCTAACTTCATCGAAAACATCCGGATACTCTCGAACCACTCTCACAGACTGAAGAGTTTCTATTGACGAGTCGAGTGATTCAAGATAGCACAACATGACGGGACCTCTCGGATTACAAGAAATTTCTAGGGTGTTTCCGAGGCGAGTCACGAGCCTCACAACCCTATGCTCACAATCAAGGATGGCTCCATATCTGGACAACCAATCCATGCCCAATATCAATTCGTATCCCCTAAAACCAAGAACATAAGCACTACACAAGAACTCTACACTCAGTATAGAGATCCTCAAATCCCCACATATCATAGACAGATGGGCGGAACCCCCAATAGGATTTGAGACACAGACGGGATCATCTACCAAGCTAGTACTAAGGTGCAAACTGTCAACAAGATCAGATGAGATAAAGCTATGCGATGCACCAGAATCAAACAAGGTACGAACTGGAAAATCAGAAATATATACAAGGCTCACAACAGAAATACTACCTCGATCGGGAACTGGAGCGGCATTGAGAGCATGAACTTGCCCTCCTGAAGGTCCAGCACACTGAGTCTGACCCTGGCCTTGCCCTTGCTTCTTCGGGCAATCCTTACTGAAATGTCCAGTCTCACCGCAGAAAAAGCATTCACCATTCTTCATTTTCCTCTTCTTACAATCCTTAATAAGATGCCCAACTGAACCGCAATAATGACACTTCCCCTTGTTGTTATTGCCCTTGTTGTTGTTCCCCTTGTTGCCTTGACTCTTGTTCTTGTTCTTGTTTTGATTGCCTTGACTGTTCTGACCACTTGGATTACACTGATTTCCTTTCCACTGGGAATCAGTCTTCTTGGCTTGAGTATCATTCATCTTGGTCTCTTTCTTGACATCTCCCGGAAGTAACGCCATATCAACCAAGCTCTCAAACGTGGCCCCATGGGGAATATGTGACATAGCCAATCCCTGCAACGGCTCATTCAATCCTCTAGCAAAACGAAGAGCCTTCTTCTGAGGAGTACTCACCATATCCAAGCCAAAACGAGCTAACTGATTGTACTTGTTCACATATTCTTTGACTGACATATCTCCTTGTTTCAAAGTTATGAACCTCTCCATTTGCAGATTCTCCTCAGCAGAAGATAGAAACTTAAGCACGAACCTTGCCCTGAAATCGGCCCAAGTCTCAACAGGCCTAGTACCATTGGTGACTTCCCACCAATAAGCGGCTTCATCCTTCATAAGCCAAACCGCCAACAAGATCTTCCTCTGATCGTCTAACCCAAAGATAGCAAATAAATCCTCGGTCTCTTTCAACCAATTTCTGGCCTCTACAAAAGTCTCAGTGCCCTGAAAGTTCTTGCCACCCATTGCTTTGAAATCTTTGCAAGTCTTTGCGAAGTCAGCTTGAGGATGCTGAGGGGGAGGAGGAACCTCAACGACAGGAGGAGGAGGAACATTAACTACCGGAGGAGGAGGAACATCTGCGGGGCCGGCTTCGGTCGCCCTAGCCTCCAAAAGTCTCCTATACCAAACAGGTACGTGTACTCCCTCCGGAATAGCAAAGTTATCGGCCATACTGAAAACGAAGAAAAAGACAGATTCAGAATGGAGAAAAACGAAGGAATTTTGCTAATGGCTTTTTGGGGAATAGCCTTTAAAATAAACTAGACTTTTCTTTGGAAAATACTTTATACTTGGTTTTGAAAATAGTTTTCCAAAAGTTTTAAAAACCTTTTTGTTCCTTCTCGTAAACCATATGCTCCGATACCAAATGTAACACCCCACCTCCGCCAAGGTGACTCTTGCAAGCACTCTGACTTTGGAGGGGCGTTTGAATCGGGTAAACATGCATAATGATATATCAAGGCAGAACAAGAACATATGTATATATGTAAACAGAGTAAATAAGATAAGTAAAACAACGGAAGATTTCAAACTATTTCAAAACAAGTCTGGTACAACATAATGCCAACTTTCCAAATACACAAGCCTAGATAAAAACAACATCACTGAAAAACTGAAATACATAAGTACTATCCCCAAAATAAGTGATAACCATAGCTAGCTTCATGTCAGGACCGTACATGAGCTAAAATCCCACAAGCAAGCGATCAGAAATCCAAGCTAAGCTCCAATATTCCCACCCTGAGAACCTGGGGGGGGGGGGAAACGGAAGAAAAGAGGCGAAAGAAAAACAGGTCAGTCAAAAAGACTGAGTAAGCCCTACTACAATCAATGTAAACTGATAAAGTTAACTGGCATGAGAAGCAGGGATGAACATAAGGATAACAACATACTAGCATGATGATTAACTAACAAAGTAGATAAAGGTGTCATCGCATAATCAGGTTTAAGGTTTTTGCACCACAGGTGTACTAGCAAGCTAACATGACTTGAATAAACAAGTATTGATCCCTTGACCCAAGCTTTGGCCCAATAACATGAAATGACCCTAATACGAGGTCCAACCAAACGGTCTAATCGATCTGCTCCCTAAGCCTAACTCGTCACGTGTTGGTGTCAATACGGCCCAAACATAATTGTAGTCGGACTGTGCCGGGTCCACCCTTCGGGTGTATCAAGCCCTAGGGTGTAAACCCCTGGACACCATAAACATAAGTGCACAGTCTCGATCTACTGGTACCCATGCTTGACTTCTCCAAATACGGACTATGTGCACGACCATAGTCCGTCCGGAACTACATCGGCGTACCACTCGACCGTCGTTTTGGTCACTTATACCAGTCCAGTAATCGTGCCCCCTCCCTAGCCTAGTCCCTAGGGTCTTAATGATACAAACTTGGGATTACTGCTGGAGTGGACCCCCATTGCTAGGATTTTCTAGTGGGTTAAGTACGGTTTAACCCTTTTACTAATCATGGATTAACTTGGTTAAGTGTAACGATGGGTTCACGACTTAACCCCGATTAATCCACCAAGCCCAAATTGGTTAAGTATTAAGTGGACCATGACTTAACCCTAATCATGAGGCATTAATTAATTTAATGTGCCTTAACCTCTCACATTAGACCTTGTTGTGGTTACTAGTTAAGCCGGGCGGGTCCGGGTAGCTTTACACCACAACTTGGTCTAACCTCGGGTTCAAGGTACAACATGACCAACTTCTCACATTGGGTCCTATTGTTTGTAGCAACTAGTTAAGCCGGTCGGTTCCGGGTAGTTTTACGCTACAAACTCAACCCAACCTCGAGTTGGTCACACTTATATTTTCTAAGTGTCATGTCCATCATGTTTCCAAAACATATTACAAGTTTTCAAGAATTTGGGTAGACCTAACTTAATAGGTAAATTCCCAATGGGTAGACCTAACTTAATAGGTAAATTCCCAATCTTATGTTTTCATGTCTTTTAAGTTTACCCAACCCCAAACGCAATCCCATCGCTTACATATCGCAATAGCGCATAAAGGATAGAAAGAGGGAACTTGGCATAATCATGACATAAAGGTGTTGAAGCCACAAGTTTAACATGGTGGCATATGAAATGTACATATGTTCATATACTTGCATATTGCATCATTAGGCCTCAAAAGTATGCATAAAACCAAACTTAGCATATAAGTGATACATGGTGATAAATGACATGTAGAAGTTTCCATAAGTTCGCATTTAGCCTCACATGCAAGTTATCATAAGGGATATGATAACTTACATGTTGCCAAAATGCAACCTTTAGCATAAAGCTTGAAGCTTTAAGCTCATAAACCCAAGATAAGCTTGCATAACATGATAACATGAGCAAAATGATCAACCCAAACTTGCATAACATAACTTGCATATCATATGGCAAACTTGCATATCATAACATAGCAAACTTGCATAACATAACATGATAAACTTGCATATCATAACATGGCAAACTTGCATAATATAACATGATAAACTTGCATATCATAACATGGCAAACTTGCATAGCATAACATGGTAAACTTGCATATCATAACATGGCATACTTGCAATCATAACATGATAAACTTGCATATCATAATGATCAAACACAACTTGCATCATTCATTTAACTTTAGAGTTTAAATATGAAAGTAGAAAAGGGCTTACAATGCTTATGAAGACACAAAAATATATATATATATAGATTGAGACAAAGCCCTTATGCAATCAAATAAACCCAAAATGCAAGCTCCAATAGAAAAACCCTTGAGCCAAAATGATCAAAACCCTTGCTTTATGATGTAAATATGGAAACTTGACTTGAATGCAAGCTAATGATGCTCATACAAGCTTGAAAACACTTGTATGCATTGAAAATCTCTCATAGAAATAACTTAGAATTTTATGAAGAGAGTGGAGGCCATGAGAGGAATGATTTTGCCATAGTTTAGTTGTAGGGTTGAATAATGATGATTTAGGGTTAGGTTAGGGGCTTATTTATAGAGATTAGGATTAGTTTCAACCTTAGGATTAAACCCTAATTCCGATCTCAGCCCTCAAAACCGAATCTGGCCCCCAAACTCAACACAACTCCAAAATGGTGCACCAGGCAAAACTGCCCGGCTGAACCAAGTCGACACCCAAGTCGACAGGGCTGTCGACTTGGGCCTAACCATGTCGACTGCCCAGTCGACAGGGCTGTCGACATGGGTGGTCTAGCGGGAAATTTCCTGCCTGCGCCCAACTGCCCTAATTTCCAAATTCAAACTTGAATTTGAAATCTGTTTTTGAACTTGAAATTTTCTGAAATCTTCATTGGGCCTTAATCGGGTCATACGGACTCCGATTTTCGAAAACTCGGACTCTATTTCGCTTATTTTTCCGAGACGAACGCAATGGCATAGCCCGTTTCCCTTGATTCAGATTTTAGAATTAAATTCTGTCTCGATTTACGTTATAACAGGTTATTGAAAATACCGGTTATTACAATTGTGGTTGCTAGTATCCCCTTCTTAACATAGATCTCACTATCTTCTTTTTATATAGAGATTTGATTGATTAGTTTTGGATCTTAGACGAAAAAACGTTTTGATAGAGATTAGGCATGTTTCTAGAAAGAAGAAAAATGAAGTTATAACAGCTATTCTTAACCTCCTAATTTCGAAATGGTTGCGGGCCCTACCACTAATCCCCTTTAATTACACTTTTAGGTTGTTCAAAATTAAATAAAGCTTCAAACAGTCATAAAATATGAACCATGAGTCAATTTTCTTAAAGTACGCACTCTATGGAATAAAAAACCATCACACTGATCCAATAGAAGTGATTTCAAATTCAAGGTCCATTCTAGTCAAAAAATATGAACAAAACAAGTTTTGTTAGCAACACAATAGTTATAGAAAAATTCAAGAAGAGAATAAAAAAAGAAATAATCCTAGTTGTCATTTTTCAAAACTACAAAATCATACGACCTCATATGAAAATAATATTATTTTACAATTCTCTGGTACTTAAATTAATGGTCACTACATATTTATATTTAAAATCAATATATATATATATATGGTAATAGAAAGTCATACCAGTATCATACTAATTTACATGGTTATAAAAATGGTCATATCATTGGCAACCATCATACCTTAATTCATGATAGCTGAATTTTAATAATAGTTGGAATTAATATTTTATCATTTACAAATCTGAAATTTATTGGTCGGCAATATTTCATATTAAAACACTAATATTAAAAGTTTTTATTTTTTGTTATATAATTAATTATCGAAGCGTAGTTAAGAATAAAAGAAATGTTACACCTTGTATTCTTTATGATAATTAATTTAAAATAATTTAATTAATAAATGAAAAGTGTTCACTTGTGCTTTGCATATGAATGTAGCATAAAAAAACTTAGTTTCATTAGTAAATACAATTAAAATGATGTGCAACATCAATAGTAGCAGCCTTGCATGATCAAGAGTGCATAGTTGTATTTGTATTTTGGGAGTAACACAAATAACAGTTCTATGTATAAATACAACATTCAAAATATATGTCTCTAAGCAACAAATCAACTGGTATTGCTAGTAAAGTTTAAAAGCTTTCAAGTAGTTGTCCAGTTGTAACAAACAGTGTTAGTCAAATAAAGTGGTAGTGTATATTCGCATTTTTATCTGAAAATTTAGAAGATAGATAAATCATCAGAAAAAACACAAAAAGTAATGGCATATGTAACACTTATGATTGGAATTCGGATATTTGGATATTTATATATTGTGGCATTGTTTTATTAGTTAACAACATGGGTACAAAGATGGTAGGATATGACAAAATCATATCAAATAGGTAATAAATTTTGTGTGTTTTTTTAGAAAGGGGAAATTTTTTATAAGGACAAACTAATTAAAATTTTTATCCAAAAGGACAAGCCACTAATAATTTATCCATAAGGACAGTAAATAGGCCAGCCCACTAATAATTAAAAATCTCTGTCACCCTTTCTCTCCTCTCTGATTTCTTCTTCCGCTCCTTTTTCTCTTTTCCGATTTCTTCTTCCCCGAAATCAGCAAATCAAAAATAACGAAATCATCTCATCTAGAAATCGACTGAAATCAAATCCGCCTACTATCTTACAGTCGAACCTCAAACATAAATCGAACAGCAAAAATTAGGGCATGAAATCGATCTCAACAATCGAACAACAAATCAAAGCCGCGGATTTTGATTTTGATTCGATAGACATTAAAGATAATTTCGTGATTTTGATTTTGTGAATTCATCGTAGAAAATCGAACGAGAGAGGCGAACGAGAGAGATGAACGACGGAAATTACTTTTTTGGATGATGAATTTAGTAGCAGTTCGTAGGTATCATTTTTCCATTTTTTAAGGTATCATTTTTCTTGTTATTACAGTGTTATGCTTATGTGTTAATTTATTTTCGTGATATATCAGTTTTCTACATGTACTGTTGCATTAGCTTAGCAACTCAATCGAAATTATGTCATTTTAAACAATCAAAGTGGGATGTAAACATTTTGATTCATTAGTTTTCATTTTAAATATTAAAGCAGTTTTTAGGTATCATTTTTATATTTTTTTAGGTATCATTTTTATTTTTTCAACATGAATTTACATCATAGCAGTTTTTAGGTATCATTTTTATATTTTTTAAGGTATCATTTTTATTTTTTCTAGTTGAATTTACATCATAGCAGTTTTTAGGTATCATTTTTATATTTTTTTTAGGTATCAGTTTTATATTTTCAACATTAATGTACATCATAACAGTTTTTAGTTATCATTTTTATATTTTTTTAGGTATCATTTTTGTTTTTTCTAGTTGAATTTACATCACAGCAGTTTTTAGGTATCATTTTTATTTTTTTTAGGGAATTTACATCATAGCAGTTTTTAGGTATCATTTTTATATATTTTTAGGTATCAGTTTTATATTTTCAACATGAATGTACATCATAGCAGTTTTTAGGTATCATTTTTATATTTTTTTGGGTATCAGTTTTGTATTTTCTAGTTGAATTTACAGTATTATGTTGGTATAAGTTTCGATTGTGTATGGAAATCTTGCAGATACTGCATGCTGCTGGAGATTACTTGAATTCAAGACCGGATTGCATACAAGTAAAAGTAAATGCATGAATGCATGCTTGGAATGGGGAGCAGTGTTCTATGTACTTAGATTGTATAGGAAAAAAATGTATCATATTAAATCAGTTATGTATCATTGTAGGTATCATATGATACAAGTGGGTATTATTGTGTATTACTGAGAATAATCTCATTTTTGTGACAATTGAATTGAATTGATTGCTATTATTTTTTTAAGGTATTATTGTGAATAAATAATATTTTTGTGAGATTTGAATTGAGTTACATCACAGTGAATACAGTAAAAATTAATATAGCAACAAAAAGTAACTAAAAAAACATAGCACAGTGAATACAGTAAAAATGATACCCAAAAAAATATAAAAATGATCCCTAAAAACTACAGTAATGTTTTAAATAAAAAGCAACACAAAAATTACTTATATCACAGTGAAATATGATTAAATCACAATTTGATTGATTAAAATGAAATAAATTCAATTGAATTACAAAGCTAGTGCAACAGTACAGCAACAAAATTAATACAACAACAAAAAGTAACTAAAAAAACATAGCACATTGAGCCCAGTAAAAATGATACCCAAAAAAATATAAAAATGATACCTAAAAACTGCAGTAATGTTTTAAATAAAAAGTAGCACAAAAATTACTTACATTACAGTGAAATATGATTTATTCACAGTTTGATTGATCAAAATGAAATAAATTCAATTGAATTGCAAAGCTAGTGCAACAGTACAGCAACAAAATTAATACAACAACAAAAAGTAACTAAAAAACATAGCAACAGTGAATACAGTAAAAATGATACCCAAAAAAATATAAAAATGATACCTAAAAACTGCAGTAATGTTATAAATAAAAAGCAGCACAAAAATTACTTACATCACAGTGAAATATGATTTGTTGACAATTTGATTGATCAAAATGAAATAAATTCAATTGAATTACAAAGCTAGTGCAATAGTACAGCAACAAAAATAATATAGCAACAAAAAGTAACTAAAAAAACATAGCACAGTGAATACAGTAAAAATGATACCCAAAAAAATAAAAATATGATACCTAAAAACTGCAGTAATGTTTTAAATAAAAAGTAGCACAAAAATTATTTACACCTTATTTTGTTTGATTATAACAAAATAAGTTTGACTGTAATACATAGATAACGCAACAATACAAGTAAATAATAAATATAACATTAAAAACACATCAAATGAATATAAATCAGTGGTAAATAAACAAAAACGATACCTAGAAAAATATAAAAATGATACCTACGCGCTAAAAGGTTGAACATTAAAACTACAGAACCAAGAGAAGTCATGAATCACTGATAGAAATTAAAAAAACCTAATCGCACAGATGAACAATAAGCTATAATGATTATAAAAAAAACAATCGATGTAATCTCCAAAATCGAATTAGGGTTTCCACATTCGGTTAATGGATTGGGTTATTTCGTGAATTGATTGCTTTATTTCCTGAAAGATGATTGCGCTGTTTCTTGATTTTGTGATTTTGTGAAAGATGAATTCGTGATTAGAAAAAAAGAAACGCACTGGAGAAGAGAATTCGAGATAGAGAGAAGCGCGATGTCGGAATGAGAAAGAAAAAGAAACCAGTGCACGTGACAGTATATTGTCCTTGTGAATAAAATTTTAGTGGGTTGTCCTTATGGATAAAAAAGCCCTAAAATTTGTCCTTGTGAACATTTTCCTGTTTTAGAAATATGTAACATCCTAAAAATAGTGAAGGTGATAAACACTAAATCAGCCATGAATGTAATGACCCACTTTTTCCGTACAGCTTAAGCTGACATTTAACTACTCATGTCAACTCAAATTGCATTGAAAAATAGATAGTTAAGAGAAAGAAGTTCGAGGGTGAGAAAATAAAAAAAAGTTAGAATAGACGAATGAGAACATAAATGTGATAACTCGAAAATTTCCGCATTTCAAATCGACTATAAACCATCAAAGTCCGATCCAAACGGCAAAAATCCTTGAGATATTAACTTTGGGCAGACGACACATCAACCAGAAACAAAGACTTTTCATTAATATCATTCAATGTTACATCAAAGTACAAAATATATCAGAGTACATTAACAAATACAATGCTCAGCGGAAATAACAATAGAAGAGTATAACAAATATTACTAGATAGCGGAAATACACAAAACTACAATGGAAGAAATAACATGTTCATGACATAGATTTAGCTTCAACCCATCATTTGCTCTATTAAATATTTACAAACCAAAACTACTAGCTTCTTGTGTGAAAAATAAGGGCGTCTAGAGTTTAAGAGAAAACAATAAACTCCCAGTCAGTCATGAGACTGGTGTGAGAACTAAATCAGTTATTAACTTTTATTTTAAAGTTAGGTAAATCACAAGACCATGCATATAACACAGAACGAGTTTTCTCTACATGAATACTAATCATAAACTACTCGCAATGCTTTTTGAAAATATGAAGCTATTATAAGTCTCAAGTCCCATCACATAATGCAACGCAAAACGAGGAAAGAGTTTTACCTTATAATAAACAACCATGTTCAATACGCGGAAAACAAATATTTTTGATATTATCACTAGTGCATAGTGCCAAAATCACTTTCGAAAATAAATGTATAGATCTTAGCTCACATAATGGCCCATCCTATTATGTTGGCTATATAGTTTACAACCAAAAACACGAAGTTTCATATTGGAAATTGGATTCCAACTATGAACCAAGGAAAAGGATCTTCCTTAACAGCATTCGAAAAACCTAACTATTGAGTCCTTAGGATCGGCAGAGCCGACTAGCACTGTATACGTCTGATGGAAACTTTCCTGAACATAACGTTCCTCCTGGTCGTATTTGACCATCATCATGGTCCCATTTGACCACAATCCGAGGCATCGGTCTATCATCCACATAAGTAAAATTGTCTGGGCTCCATACCATGACATCACTTTTAAGCTAGAAGGAAATGTTAGCCCTTATCTCTACGGCCCACTTTCTTGTTTTCAGCTCATTCCAGGGTGTAAGGTCCTAGAGTCGACGTCCATAAAGCTTTGCTTTTCAAAAAAAACTTTGATCTATCTTCCAGCAACACTCAGCATGCCACATTGTCAATTCACAACATATGATTGGTGTCTATTAATATATATCCCTATAAGTACGTAATCTCAAAGGAGGGTGTTAAGCTAAGAGAATAAATCCTCCGCCACTAACTGATATAACATCAATAGAAACCAATTGGTTATGTTGTAAAATACAATGTCAGATGCATATTCCATTTATAGTCCATTCTGGGTTTGAACGAAATTGAATGCACCATTCCCTCGTCCAACTAAAGAGAGTGGCCCTTGCATATTCGGACAATCAACAAGTACGTCCAGACTACTGCCACTATAACCTCGTCTTGGGTGTACCTCCTAATCGAGACATTAGCAATAATCCAAATGATGTGAAGATCTTCGGTCTTCAACCACCATCTTCGGTATTTTCAATACTCATCGTATAGTTATTCAAAATGGGTCGAAACCCGGTTTTTCCAAATAACTAGCGCATCCTTACAAAGTATTGATATACAAACATATCGTGAGTCTCATTTCATTTCGGAACATTCACTATAAAAACAAATAAGATTATTGGAAAAACCCATTCGAGTTAAAAACGTCGATAATATATCTAACTTGAATTCTCATTTTGAATTTACTACTTAATTTATATTTTGAATTAAAACAAGCTATTTTTAATTCAAAACTCTTTCAAATCTATCTCAACTTTTTCAGAAGTTGTTTGAAATCATCTATATTTTATTTTCAAATCATTTTGGATATAAAAATCCAATTTCTAATTTTCATATCTGTTTCATTTAAATGGATATAATATTCATTTAAAATCTCAGTGGAACTTGTGACGATCCCAAAATCCGAGGGGCGGTATTAAGGATAATCATTGGAATATAACACATCAATCATCATAGCAGAGAACAGATAATAGCAAAAACAATAAATAGAATAATTTTACATGGATATGACAGCGGAATCACAACATGTAACACCATAAGAATAGCACAACGTAGGATATAACTTAGTAAATAAAAGGGAAGTGATCAGTCATCATCGCCAGAGGCGGAATACATACATGCAGTGAGACATAATAAGGGTATCAGTCTACATCGCCGAAGGCGGTACATATACATACGAGAATAAATACTGAAAGTAAAGCAGTCTGCATCGCCTATGGCGGAATCATAATATAAGTACAATAATGGCGGAAAATGTCAAAGTCATCTCTGTGAAGTCAGCCTCGCCATGAGCCAAAATGCACCTTATGCAACAGTGCAGAGCCAAAAACAACCTGTCACCTGTGAACTAGGCTGCCCGTGTGAAAATAAGGGCACCCGCGTTTGCAAGGTGAAATAAACAACGAGTCAGTCATGGGGACTGGTATGAGAAATCTATTTAACAGTTAAACAACAGTAATAAGCAAATCATAGGACCACGCCACTTTCGCGGAACGGGTTTTCTCCAGTGATTGCTGGTGCGTTTAAAACAAAGTAAATTCTTTAAAACAACGCAATGCTTTTTAAAAGGATGAAGCCATTATAAGACTCAAGTCCCATCATACAATGCAACGCAAGCCGGAGGATAGAGTTTTACCTTATAGTGGCCAAATATGCTTGATACGTGTAAAGCAAAATCATTTGATATTATTACTAGTGCATATATGTTTCAAAAACGAATAGCATCATAAATATCAATCATAGGCGGCATAGCTACCATCTACTATGTCGCCATACTAGTTCTACAATCGAGTCCGTTATTTCGTATTGGAAATTGGATTTCCGTCATGAGTCGAGGCAAGGGGCAAGCTCCTCTCCGCTTCGAGACATTCTAGCAAATGCCTCAGGACTACACACTCTGGGTAACCCTGGATTCGGCTGGGCCGGTCCTCTCTTACGTTTGAGGATTAGTTATTCCAGAACACACGTTTCCCGGTCCTTACAGACCTATAATCGAGGCGCCTCGCATTCCAACAACCACAAAGGTGAAAAATAGATATAAATGTCAGGGCTGGTAAGTCACTGACACCACCATAGCTAGAAAGAAACGTCGTGCTCTCCCAGCGGTCCGTATCCCGTTTTTAACTCATACCGAGGTGTGAGGCTCGCGAATCCACGCTATACACAAAGCCAGGCCACGTAGACCGTGCTTTGATCATCATCCACAAGACTTTGCTTTGCAACAGAAGCCTTGATCACAGCATCTTGGCATGCCACATAGGCAATCCACTCCATACGACCGATTTCCATCGATATATAACCTCTGAGCTCGTACGTCTCAGAGAAGGGCGTTAAGCAAAAGAATAAATTCTCCGCCGCCAAACAGATATATATTTAACAGAGATCAATCAGTATAGAACAAAATCCAATGTCAGACACACAGTTCATTTACAAGTCCGTTCTGGGTCTGAACGAAACCGGAGGTGTCAAATTCCTCGTATATCCATCCAATCCACGCATACGTTCAGACGGCTACTACTTCCGTTCCTTCCCGGTAGCTACTCCGGTCAGGAACCTCAGCAGCGCCCATCCAACCGATATGAAGATCGTCGGTCTTGAATCGTCTGTGCATTTTCCAATTCGAATCGCTCGATCAATTATTTGAAATGAGGGTTAGCTCGGCCTTTTCAAATAATTCACGTAATTAGAATTTAAATCAATTCTTTCCATGGTTATATTATTCGACATCCATATTTCAGTTCTTTAGTGTTATTTTCGTGTCAAACACATACAACCATCAAATATCAAACAATTCAAGCCCAATTGGTTTATTTGCAATCTATGTTGCTTATAATATTTTATAACGATTTTTCGCCATTTTTATTTATTTAAAAATGGCCATATTTAATTTAACGACGTTTCAGGTCGTGCCGTGGCACCGGCGCTGTTTTTCCCCTAATTTGTTTTACACATATCGGAAAATCTAACCGTTAGATTTCTACAAAGTCTATATCAGTGGGAAGATATTCCCAAAGCGAACCCAACGGTTCCAGTTTCGTGAAAATCCGACGGTCGGATCTTCCACACTAGTCGTTTGAAGTTACGGTTTCAAAATTCGAACTGCAGCGTCGTTATTCGATTTAATTAAATTATATTTATATTTATATATAAATATAAACGATTCTAGCGCTGTTTTTCTTCAGATTTGAATTAAACATTCCGGACAATCCAACCGTTGGATTTTTACAAGGTTGGTGCCGTTGGAAAGATATTTCCAAGACGAAGCCAGCGATTGCGCTTTCGGGAAGATCCGATGGTCGGATTTCTCGTACTAATCGTTTCAAATTGCGATTCCGAAACACGAACTGCACGGCTTCGATTCCTTTTAATTATATTTATATTTATATATATAAATATAGTTCATCCTATAATTTCAAATATAGTTCATTCATTTATTTCAACTTCGTTTTCACTTCAAATATTTCACTAACGCCTTAATATTTCGAAAAATTTCGCCATAACCTCCTTTGTACGGGGAGGGGTTTGCAAATTTATTGGGCCGTGTTAGGTACCCAATAAATCCTAAAAAGCATCCACATATTTATAGTGATATATTCTGGTGTTTACGGGGGAGCGTGAATTGATAATAACTCCAGAGAATAAATTTTCGTCACCCCGTTCCGTGTGGAAATAAATAGTCCATGTGTCGTATCTAATAACTAGAGAGACGTGATAATTGTCAACTCCAGACCCGTGTGGGGTTTTTATTAATCTGGCAATTTATCGTTATATTTTATATAGTCCATATCAGTCATCAGTTCAACCTGTAGTATATAATCATCGCCATACAAGCCTCTCGCTCGTATGGTAAATCTTCCACCTCGTCACACAAGCTCCAATTGCTTATGTGGAATATGATGAAGTATGCCTATCGTCAAGAAGTATGCCATGTAGTTTAGGTCAAAATTAATTGTTACTATCCTATGGCGATGTTTATTATTTCACATAGAATAACCAGCACTCCGCATCCAATGGCATTCACAGGAGTTGATATAAAAATAAAATTGCGCAGCCAACTCATCAAGGCTTACCTATTTGTCGGGCACGCAAATAATTTCTTTACTCTACAGCTAATCCATTTTCCCTGTTCAACACATGTATATATATGCAGAACAAAGCTAATAATAATATTTCTAGCAAACTATTATTTATTTCGACACATGTGTATTTTTATCAAAGCGTATACATGATAAAAGAAATATTTTTATCTTCAAAAATATTTATTCAACAGGTGAATGTTTTTAACACTTCATATTCACAATAAAGATGTAGTTTTTATTGTCTATTCATTTTATTTTAAATTCAAATAATATTCAACACATGAATTTCGATTCAACGAATGAATTTCAACTCAACACATGAATATTCTCTATAGTTTATATACATATAAAAATGTGATTTTTATCGCTAAAGCTATTTGTTTAAATTCAAATAATATTCAACACATGAATTTCGATTCAACGAATGAATTTCAACTCAACACATGAATATTTCCTATAGTTCGAATATATATAAAAATGTGATTTTTATTGCTAAAGCTATTTGTTTAAATTCAAATAATATTCAACACATGAATTTCGATTCAACGAATGAATTTCAACTCAACACATGAATATTGGTTTCAACATGTGTGATTTATTTCAACGAATGAAAATTATTCTAACACATGAATATTTCAGAAAATTTCGGTAGCATAACGGCAGGGTAGTTAAAACCGGGACCGTCCCTAGTACGGCTCCTCGCTCTACCTTAAAACCTCGCGGTTTTTGACAATGGGGATCATGCATCTAGTTCGCACGCAGGCGGCATGTTTTATTTTCAATTCCACAATCCCATTCTAATTTGTTTCAACCACAAGAGGGTATTTTTCAACCACAAAGGTATTTTTCAACCACAATATCAACCACAAACAATTATTTCCAACCATTCGTCATACCATATAATATCACGTCAATCACAAGCAATAAATATCGTCCATGGTCTGTGGACGAGGGGAGTATATATATATATATATATATATTATTTCTATAACTCACTTGCATTTCATCTCAATTCAAAGCATATATGTTTCATACAACGCTTGTATAATTTATACATCGCTAATATAACTTATACAACACATGTACATGAGGTATACAATGCGTATATAATTTACACTTCGCTTATATAATTTATACAACGCGATTCCATTCACACAATTTAGTTTAGATTCCTCACATTGGTTTTTGTAGTGCTAACAATCGTGGGAAGATCAGAAAAATCCGTGGCTTCTGCTAGATGGTAGAGAGCCTCCTTGCGGTCACGGTGTCTCCTGTTTCATCAAATTTCGTTAACGAACGAAAAAGATATTATTTTTCAAAGTTTTGCAACACTTAAAAGTGTTATTTTCAATTCAGAATAATAAAGGTCGAACCTTTATATTTCGTTCAGAACTAGGTTTGGGATTTTCGCGAAAACGGTGGCACGTGGGGACGATCGGGGGTGCTGACGTGGAAGGGGACGGCGAGGGCTTCACGGCGCTGGTGGTTTGAGGGGGTACGGTGGCAGATCGGATCGGCGGCGGCGTTGGGAAGTCGATGACTTCCTGGCTTTGATTTAGGCGGAGGAGGTGATGGTGGAGGTCGTGTCGGGGTCGGATGTGAAGAGGGGGTGAAGGCGAGTCGAGTGGTGGTGGTGGCGGCCGGAAAAGGGGAGGGAAGGTTTGAACGACGTGAATCGTCGATGGGAGGGTGGCGGCTAGGGTTTTCCGTGGTTTTTTTTTTTGAAAGAAAAATTCCTGTTGGCCGAGGATTTATAGAAAATTTTAAATAGTGTTTTTACAAACGAACACCAATCCGAACCCAACGACTGTCACCCCTAGCTAAATACCCCCATTTCGGACACAATGGGATATGTTTCGTTAACCATTTAGACTGTTACAGTCAGTTATTTTTCAAATTAAAATATAAAACATTCAATATTTAATTTGAACGTACATTTCAATTTGTCAGGGCCACAAACTGAATCGAAAAATTCCAGAAAAATAAATCTAGCTTTGTTTTGACGATACAGTCCCAACAAAACCAGTTTCGTCGAATTCTGAGCTCGTTTGAAAAATGGCCATTTTTAGGTCGACCCATTTTAACAGAAATTAACCAATCACATTTTCTTTTGCCCCGCCCACATACTAGCTTCAAAAATTATGAAATTTGAAACCTAGCAATAGTTTGACATCCCGGACCCAACAAAAGTGGTTTCGTCGAATTCCGAGGTCGTATGCAAAATATCAATTTTCAAGGGCTATATATGCTATATAGCGACCTTTCTGAAAATTCATTTGGCCATAACTTTTGATTCCTGTTATGAAACTTCGATTTTTCAGATTCGTTAGAAAGGTATTCATAAACAGATTTAAATCTTTTCAGTTTCGCTAAAATCCATTATATTTTCCACCCGGTACAGTCAGACAAAGTTTGTATTCAAAATTTCAAACTGCCATACTAGCCCCAATTCATTATTTTATTGAAATATGCTATTTCAATTATTCAAATTCTTTGGTAATAACCAATTTTAAAAAATTAAAATTGGTTCACATTTTCCGGGTTATTACAATCTCCCCCACTTAAAACTTTTCGTCCTCGAAAAGGAAATAACAGCAAAGTAGGAAACAAAATGTAAATGCAAAGTATTATAAAGGTACCATGCACCGGAGTTAGTCAGAGATGTCCACTCTGCATTTGGGGTAGGCTTGTTTAATGCTTTCCTCAGTCTCCCAAGTACAGTCTCTAGGATCACTACTCCACTGCACTTTGACTAAATGAATCTTTTTGCTCCTTAGCTCTCTAGTTTCTTTGCCAACAATCTTTAATGGCTCTCTTCTGAGCGTTAATTCTGGAGTTATGTCTATATCCTGTTGCGCTGCTTCTTCTATAACAAGATCCGGATCATGAACATGTTTTCTGAGTTGAGACACGTGGAACACGTCATGTACACCAGGCAACCAATCAGGTAATGAAACTCTATATGCAAGAGTTCCAATCCGTTCAAGTATAGGAAAGGGACCAATAAATCTCGGTGCCAACTTCCTAGTCTTGCCAAATCTGATTACTCCCCGCATTGGAGAAACTCTTAAATAAACATAATCGCCAACGGCAAATGATAAGTCTCTTCTTCTCACATCAGCATAACTTTTCTGTCGGCTCTGTGCAGTTTTCAATCGCTTCTTAATGAAATCGACTTTATCCGATGCTTCTTGAATCATATCGGGCCCTAACACAAGTCTGTTGCCAGGTTCTACCCAACATGCGGGAGATCTGCACGGTCTACCGTATAATGCTTCAAACGGAGACATTCCCAGACTTTCTTGATAGTTATTGTTATAAGAGAATTCGGCTAAATGTAAGTGATCTTCCCATGAGCCTCCAAAATCGATAACGCAAGCCCACAGTAAATCTTCTAGAATTCTATTCACCCGCTCAGTTTGGCCGTCTGTCTGTGGGTGATAAGCGGTGCTTAGATTCAATTTGGTTCCCAATTCATTCTGGAATGCTTCCCAGAATTTGCTAGTAAATAGGGGATCTCTATCACTGACTATATTGAGCGGCACCCCATGTAGTTTAACTATTTCTTTGAAGTATATCTGTGCTAAACTTTGAGCCGTTCTGTTGGATCGGACAGGTATAAAATGGGCAGTCTTCGTGAAGCGATCTACGATTACCCATATACTGTCGTTTCCTTTCTTAGTTCGAGGCAAGCCATCAATGAAATCCATCGAAATTTGCTCCCACTTCCATCCTGGAATTTCTAATGGTTGTAATAGTCCAGCCAATTTCTGCTGATCGCTCTTAACTAGCTGACAAGTGGGGCATCTGCTAACATATAATGAAATATCTCTTTTCAAAGCTCTCCACCAGAATGTGCGTTTGATATCGTTATACATTTTGCTTACACCGGGATGGATACTTAATTTGGACTTGTGGCACTCATCAAGTATTTCTCTTCGAAGCTCTGAAAGATTTGGGATGCAAATTCTGCCCTTTAATCTTAGAACTCCTTTGTCATCGAGTCGGAAACTTGTGGATTCACCTCCCTTGACTCTCTGAATAAATCCATCGTCTTTTTGAAGGGTCGAGATCCTGTCAATTAATGAAGACGTGATGACAAAACTGGCGATGATTTCATTCTTTTTGCTGAGCGCATCTGCTACAACATTGGCTTTCCCTGGAGTGTATAGAATCTCAAAATCGTATGCTGCAAGGAATTCTAACCAACGCTGTTGTCTCAAGTTTAGATCCTTCTTAGTGAATATATATTTCAAGGATTGATGATCGGTAAATAGTTCGAACTTCTCGCCCAATAAATAATGCCTCCTGATTCTCAAAGCAAACACGATAGCTAATAGCTCAAGATCATGGGTTGCATAGTTTCTTTCATGCGGCTTCAGCTGACGGCTGGCATAAGCGACCACTTGGCCTTTTTGCATTAATACTGCACCGAGCCCTCTAATAGAAGCATCTGTCCATACAGTCAAGTCTTGGTTGCCTTCTATAATTGTCAATACTGGAGCAGTTGTCAACTTCAGTTTCAGCTCCTGGAAAGCTTCTTCACATTCGGGAGTCCATTTGAATTTCTCATGCTTCTTTGTAAGCTTTGTCAATACACCATATATCTTTGAAAAATCCTGAACGAATTTCCGATAGTAACTAGCCAATCCAAGGAAACTTCGAACTTCTGTGGGGGTAGTAGGTTGTTTCCAGTTCTGAATCGTTGTAATTTTGCTTGGATCTACAGCAATCCCTTCTTTTGATACGACATGGCCTAGGAACTTAACTTCATCCTGCTAGAAGACACATTTAGAAAATTTAGCTTTCAAGACATTTCTCCTTAGGATTTTCAACACATGTTCTAAATGCTTTGCATGTTCGCCTTCCGACTTGGAGTAGATTAAAATGTCATCGATGAAGAATAGAACAAATTTATTCAATACACCACGGAACACTCTGTTCATAAGATCGACGAAGTATGCTGGAGCGTTACACAAGCCGAACGACATTACTAACCATTCGTAGAATAAATCGGGACCCCTGAAGGCTGTCAAAGGAATACAGTCTTCAACTATACGTAATTGGTGGAAACCTGTAGCTAGGTCCATTCTGGAGAATACTGTTGCCCCATTTAATTGATCTAACAGATCGTCTATACGAGGCAAGGGATATTTGTTCTTCAGTGTCTGCTTATTGAGATCTCGGTAATCAACACAAAGTCTTAGAGTACCGTCTGATTTCGGGACAAATACTGCTGCTGCTCCCCAAGCTGAAAAGCTCGGTCAGATCAGACCATTCCAAAGCAATTCTCGGGTTTGACTACCTAACTCTTCTTTTTCTTTCGGGGCCATTCTTCTAATTGGATGTACTACTTGTCGGGCGTTAGGAATTAGATATATCCTGAATTCAATTTCTCTTTGCGGCGGTAAGTTTTCTACTTCTTCAAACACATCCGCATAGTTTTTTAACGACATGGGGGAGTAACTTCTAAAGAAGACCAACATTCTGTCCTATTAATTTCAGAACCGTGACATGGTATATATATAGGTCCAAGCTTCGTTTTGACTTTAACTATTCTTTCGGCACATCTAATTTCGGCCTTATATTTTGTCAACCAGTCCAGCCCCAGTATAATATCAAATTCGGAAAGGTCCATGACAATCACTTTAAAAGGAAACCGGTATCGAGAAAAGGAAATAGGTGCTTTACAATATGTACTGAGACTAACAGAACCTCCTATCGGGTTTTGAACTTTAATTGGTTCTTTAAGCTCTCTTTGTTTCAATTTTAACTTGTGAACAATGTTACCAGAAATGAAGCTACGTGATGCACCAGTATCAAAAAGTACAGAAACAAGAATATTTTTAATGGTAAGGGTATGTAACGACACGGATTTCGCCGGACCTAATCGATCGCTAAATCGACCAAGACCGTTCGAATCCCGCATACGCTAACTTTGGGTATACAACACATCAGAACAAATAACAAAAGACTTCAATAAACATCATAATAATGTTACATCAGAGTACAGAATATCAGAGTATATCAAAAATAATACACAGCGGAAATAAATTTACATAAATGTAATACAATGCACAGCGGAAATATAAACTACACAGCGGAAGACTGTAAATGTCTGGACACAGCTTAAAGCTTCAATCCAGAATCCTGCTCAATACATTTGCAAAATAAAACTACTCGACTGCCCGTGTGGAAAATAGGGGCACCCGAGTTCGCAAGGGAAAAGCAAACTACAGGTTAGTCATGGGACTGGTGTGAGAAACTCTAACAGTTATAATTAACTTATTTGATAATATGGTATATCACGGGACCACACCGCTAACGCGGAACGGGTTTACCCCCATGAATACCAGTGTATAAACAACAATCAATATAGATATATGGATCTACTATGCATCAATCAACATGCAATATCCCAATCTACCCACTTAGATTAATCACTACACTTCGATTTTCTAAATCCAATTTAATTTACAGAAATCATTCCTTTGGATTTTATTCCCGATTTCTTATTTCAAATCATTTGAAATACATATCTAACTTTCTATATCAAAGTAGATTTCACTTCGGGATCTCAAATCAAATCGTCTGGAAATATGAATTCCAAAACATAACAATGCATACAAGCAAGTATGCAACCAAATATCGTGCTCCCCATCGACAAGGCAAAGGGTACGCACCTCGCAACTCGATATATAAATGTGCACCTACCCCACATAGGAGTAGGCTACACCGATGATGCACCTCCCACACATGGAGAGCATACACCGCCCTCTCACCCATACTTTTAGTCTCAGGGTTACCCGACTCTTTAGCCACATACTAAATCATTTCATATCCCGAAGTAGGGAAAATCATTTCACAACGTAATAATCACAAGTACTTTCAAAATATAGTACTTCACATCAGTAATTCACGCATATGATCAGTCACTATTAATCACATAACCTTTGAGCTCGTACGTCTCAAAGAAGGGTGTTAAGCAAGAGAATAAATTCTCCGCCACCAAACAGATACATCATCAATAACAACTAATCGAATATGCGATGAACCACAATGTAACATATAATACATTTCTAAATCATTTTAGAAATCATCGGGTTTTGGGCCTTGAAATCCTTTCTGTTTTATAAAACATTTTTATAAAACATTCCCTGTCCAAAATCGGGAATACGTTTCTTTTCACTTAAGAAAAACATCATTTCACAATCATTCATTAAAATTGAAATGAACACAACATCGCTAAACACCTTATCGTCAAATCGTGAAGTGTTTCACAAGGCGTTAGCACACAGAAATTTTCAACCCAACCCAATGCTAAATGTAAAAGCATATTTTGCTCATAAACTGGTCGAGCACAATACAAACAATCAATCAATCCCATTTGACATTAAATATAAGGTTTTGAATAGAGATAGTATCGGCTTATATTCAACATCAAATCCTGAAACCAACAGATATCATATCGGGAATAACGATATCGATATCTTCCAAATTCCCATCACAATATCAGTATAATCACGGAATCCAATATCGAAAATATCCAAAGGTAATTTCAATTCAAATCCAATCCAATTTATTTATTTATAACCATTGGATTATTTTTCTAGTTAATAACTAGTTCGTTTCGATAAAAATCTATTTTTATCTTTTCAAATGTGGAGTTTTTCATCCCAGTTCTTTCCAATTCACATATTATGATTTTACACAAATTATTACTATTTTTAATAATTTTATCAAGGCCCGTACAGTCGATTTCCAGCAACGGCCATCGAACTGCACTTATAACGACCTTTTCCAAATTTGATTTGGACATAATTTCAAATCCAACCATTAGATTTCAAATCTCTAATATTCGTTGGAAAGCTCTTTTCGATACGAACCCAACGGTTTCGGTTTCAGGAGAATCCGACGGTCAGATCTCCCGTAATGTCCGTTCGAAGTCAATGGTCGAAATTCGCGAACTACCGCAGCGCGTTCTATTCAGGCCATTATATTATATATATAATATATATTTCGTCGATTTCTATTTAAAACGAATTTTATAAATCATTTTAAATTCGTTTCAAAAACAATTTCAACTTTCATTTCAAATTCTAATCCAAATTGAATTTTCCCCTTATAAATTCTTTTTACATTCATTCCTATTTGATTTTAATTCAAATCGATTTCAATTCTATTTCAGTTCGTTTTCAATTGAATTCAATTCAATTCGAATTCGTTTCCTATTCAATTCCATTCGAATTCGTTTTCTGTTGAATTTAATTCGAATTCGTTTTCTGTTCAATTCAATTCGAATTCGTTTTCTATTCAATTCAATTCGATTCGAACTCATTTTCTATTCAATTAAATTCGAATTCGTTTTCTATTCAATTCAATTCGAATTCATTTTCTATTCTGTTCAATTCGAATTCATTTTCAATTCCATTCAATTCGAATTCATTTTCTATTCTATTCAATTTGAATTCATTTTCTATTCTGTTCAATTCGAATTCATTTTATATCTTATATCAAAATCGAATATTTCATATACATGACAATTTTATATAGTGTATATATATATGTTAAAAATTATATTTTTAACAATCAAATCATTTTCACGTTTCATATATATATATATATATATATATATATATATATCGTTTTCATTTTCAATATATACGATATTTTCATTTTCAATATATACGATATTTTCACATTCATGTATATACGATATTTTCACTTTTCATATATATACGATATTTTCACTTTCATGTATATACGATATTTTCATTTTCAATATATATATTTCATACACTTCTAATATATCTAATATTTTTTCACATCAATTTTCACACAGGATACAACCAAACAAACAAGCATACAAGCCGTCCATGGTCTGTGGACGACGAGTGTCGGGTGCAACTAAACACCGTCTGCATCCTAGTATATATATTTCAACTAGAAAAATAAATTAAAGGTAAGAAATTCTCACATATTAGCTAATCCAATCCCACGGCTCTTCTTATGTAGAAATCTTCGCCGCATCGCCCTTTGTCACTTTTGTCGTCCGTGCTCGCTACATATATAAAAATCACATTTTTATATTCTCTATTATATAAAAATCATATTTTTATTCTCACCATTTTCCATATAAAGATTATATTTTTATATCGCCATTTTCAATATAAAGATTATATTTTTATATAGCCATTTTCAATATAAAGATTATATTTTTATATCGCTATAAAAATCGTATTTTTAACTTCACTTCATATATATAAAAATCGAATTTTTATCGCTACTTCTTATTTATTTTTTTAAAATTGCTTCTTTAGCTAAGTAAAAATCGCATCTTTGACTAAGTAAAAATCGCATCTTTGACTAAGTAAAAATCGCATCTTTGACTAAGTAAAAAATCGCATCTTTGACTAAGTAAAAAATCGCATCTTTGACTAAGTAAAAATCGCATCTTTGACTAAGTAAAAATCGCATCTTTGACTAAGTAAAAATCGTATCTTTTTACATAAATAAAATCAAATCCTTTCACTACATTCATATGAAGAAAGATCATATATTTTCAAAGCAAAGATCCTATTTTTTTCAAGTTAAAGATCGTATATTTTTCCTCTAGTGATAACCAAATAAAAATCACCTTTTTAACCTAGATCAATTTTCTACAAGAATCTATGAAAATAAAATAAAATAAAACTCACATTTGGAAGAAGGAGGGCTCGATGTTTACTGTCCATGACAGGCCGGGTTGGGTGCCTCATGGCGACGCTGAGGTGGACAAGAGGAGGGGAGCGCGAGAGGGAGAGGAAGAAGGAGAAGCGGCGGGTTCAGCGATGGGGGGGTTTGCGATTCAGATTGGGGAAGAAAAAGGGGGGTGTCGATGTCGAGAGGAGGAGGGGAGAGGTCCGGCGAGGTAGAGGGGGGTGAACGTCGATGGCGACGGGTGGAGGGCGGAGGTGCGGTGCGCGCGATTAGGTTCTAGGGTTTTTTTTTTCTTGATTTTAAAATGAATCGGGGGGGGGGGGGGGCTGGGTAGTTAAGGAGATGGGAGGGTATATTTTTTTTATTTAATTATTTTATTTCAAAAAGTTGACTTTTTCAAACGACCTCTAAACGAGGCCCACCGCCTATCGTCCCCAGCGTTTCACCCCCATTCCGAACACAATGGGATATGTATCGTAAGCTGATTCGATTGTTTCGATCAGTTTCCGTCAGAATCAACATATAACTCTATATATTGAATTTGAACGCGCATTTCAATTTACTGGGGTCACATACTAACTCGAAAAATTCCAGAAAAATATTTTCTAGCTTCGTATTGACGATACGATCCTAACAAAACTAATTTCATCGAATTCTGAGACCGTTTGAAAAATGGCCATTTTCCAGTCGATCAAAATCAACTGAAACTGGTCAAACGCGTTTTCCTTTGCCACGCTCACATATTGATTCGAAAAATTATGAAATTTGGAATCTAGCAATAACTTTACATCACGGACCCAATAAAAGTGGTTTCGTCGAAATCCGAGGTCGTTTGCAAAATTTCCATTTTTAAGGGCCTGAATTCCATAGCGACTATTCAGAATTTTCAACTGGACATATCTTTTGATTCCCGCTATGAAATTTCAATTTTTTGGATTCGTTGGGAAGATATCATCAATTAGATCCCAATGTTTTTGGTTTCACTAAAATCCGGATTGTTTTGCACCCGGTACATTCAATTGAAGTTTGAAATCGAATTATCGAACTACCGCGCCATTTTCAATTCCTTTTATAATTATATATAATTATTTATATTCTAACGACGACGTATGTAATGTATACATTCGAATTCTATTGAAAATAAATTTCTCGTCGATATTATTTAAAATAATTCATTTTAAATAATCAAAATTCGCTAAAATTGCCGAAATAAAAATTTTAAACTGGCCCAGATTTCCGGGTAATTACAGGGTACCTCCCAAGACGTCGGGTTTACCTGATCCATCGGTGGTAGCTGGCGGGGTCTCCCCGTCATACACATGTGCCACTTGTGCATTCTGCTTCAGAGGACAGTTCCTGCTATAGTGCCCCTTCTTATGGCAGTTGTAGCATTCGGCTGAGCTGTGGTATGGATTTGCCTTTGGTTTCTTCGGGGCTTTACACACATTAGAAAAATGTACTGGCTTCCCGCAGTTGTAGCAATTCCCCTTCGGTATCTTTCCAGGTTTCTGAGTAGCGGCCGCTGTAATGCTGACTCTGGCTGATCTGCTGAAGCCTTGCGCTTATTTCCAGCTTGGCTTTTGGGGCGGTTTTGGTTGGCGTGTCTTTCATCCATATCTTCATAATTGCAAGCCATTTCTACCAATTCTGAGAAGGAGAGTTTGATGTTGCTCATGGCTCTGTCATGGTACTTGCGCTTTAGCCCAAATATAAACCTCTTGTTCTTAGCTTTGTTAGTCATAATAAGCTCTAGAGCGTAGCGCGACAACTGTGTGAATTTATTGAGGTAATCTTGGATAGAGAGATCTCCCTGCTGGAGATTAGCAAACTGCTCTCGCATCCTCTCTAAGGCCTGCTCAGGTACAAACTTCTCGTTGAACATGGTCTTGAATTGCTCCCAGGTCCTGACAGTACCTGCTGCATCTTCTGAGGTGATGGCATCCCACCACAACTCTGCTTCTTCCTGTAAGAGCCAGATACCTAGTCGTGCTTTGTTGTTGGTCCCCAATCCCATGCCTTCAAAAATCTTTTCACAGGTCTTCAACCAAGCAATAGCCTCTGTCACTGTGCCAAGGCCAAAAAAGGGTTTTCCCCCCAGGTTCCTATACCTCTTCGCTACTCTGTCTAGCTCAAAGTCTTGGGGTGCTGGTGGCTGAATAATAGGGCCTCCCTCAACTACGGGGATATTCCCCCGTCCTCCTGCTACTCCAGCTCGGCCTCCACGGCCTCCTCTAGCTGCTGCTGCTCGTGTAGCCATCAGAGAGAGTACTGTATAAGCAAGAAAAGAGTCAAGCTCACAGATTTGATAATTTTCATATTTGATAAAGCAGGGGAACATAAGGAAAGGTAATGATGTACTGATCAAATTGTTTTGCTAATCTTCTTAGCTCATTCTAGGACATTGCTAATCCTATCTCTAATGAGCTACTCGCCTTAGAACACTACTGATTCTATTCTGACGAGGTGTTTAATGTGTTAGATCCCGGAACTAAGGTTAACCAAAGCTCTGATACCAACTGTGACGATCCCAAAATCCGAGGGGCGGTATTAAGGATAATCATTGGAATATAACACATCAATCATCATAGCAGAGAACAGATAATAGCAAAAACAATAAATAGAATAATTTTACATGGATATGACAGCGGAATCACAACATGTAACAACATCAGAATAGCACAGCGTAGGATATAACTTAGTAAATAAAAGGGAAGTGATCAGTCATCATCGCCAGAGGCGGAATACATACATGCAGTGAGACATAATAAGGGTATCAGTCTACATCGCCGAAGGCGGTACATATACATACGAGAATAAATACTGAAAGTAAAGCAGTCTGCATCGCCTGTGGCGGAATCATAATATAAGTACAATAATGGCGGAAAATGTCAAAGTCATCTCTGTGAAGTCAGCCTCGCCATGAGCCAAAATGCACCCTATGCAACAGTGCAGAGCCAAAAACAACCTGTCACCTGTGAACTAGGCTGCCCGTGTGAAAATAAGGGCACCCGCGTTTGCAAGGTGAAACAAACAACGAGTCAGTCATGGGGACTGGTATGAGAAATCTATTTAACAGTTAAACAACAGTAATAAGCAAATCATAGGACCACGCCACTTTCGCGGAACGGGTTTTCTCCAGTGATTGCTGGTGCGTTTAAAACAAAGTAAATTCTTTAAAACAACGCAATGCTTTTTAAAAGGATGAAGCCATTATAAGACTCAAGTCCCATCATACAATGCAACGCAAGCCGGAGGATAGAGTTTTACCTTATAGTGGCCAAATATGCTTGATACGTGTAAAGCAAAATCATTTGATATTATTACTAGTGCATATATGTTTCAAAAACGAATAGCATCATAAATATCAATCATAGGCGGCATAGCTACCATCTACTATGTCGCCATACTAGTTCTACAATCGAGTCCGTTATTTCGTATTGGAAATTGGATTTCCGTCATGAGTCGAGGCAAGGGGCAAGCTCCTCTCCGCTTCGAGACATTCTAGCAAATGCCTCAGGACTACACACTCTGGGTAACCCTGGATTCGGCTGGGCCGGTCCTCTCTTACGTTTGAGGATTAGTTATTCCTGAACACACGTTTCCCGGTCCTTACAGACCTATAATCGAGGCGCCTCGCATTCCAACAACCACAAAGGTGAAAAATAGATATAAATGTCAGGGCTGGTAAGTCACTGACACCACCATAGCTAGAAAGAAACGTCATGCTCTCCCAGCGGTCCGTATCCCGTTTTTAACTCATACCGAGGTGTGAGGCTCGCGAATCCACGCTATACACAAAGCTAGGCCACGTAGACCGTGCTTTGATCATCATCCACAAGACTTTGCTTTGCAACAGAAGCCTTGATCACAGCATCTTGGCATGCCACATAGGCAATCCACTCCATACGACCGATTTCCATCGATATATAACCTCTGAGCTCGTACGTCTCAGAGAAGGGCGTTAAGCAAAAGAATAAATTCTCCGCCGCCAAACAGATATATATTTAACAGAGATCAATCAGTATAGAACAAAATCCAATGTCAGACACACAGTCCATTTACAAGTCCGTTCTGGGTCTGAACGAAACCGGAGGCGTCAAATTCCTCGTATATCCGTCCAATCCACGCATACGTTCAGACGACTACTACTTCCGTTCCTTCCCGGTAGCTACTCCGGTCAAGAACCTCAGCAGCGCCCATCCAACCGATACGAAGATCGTCGGTCTTGAATCGTCTGTGCATTTTCCAATTCGAATCGCTCGATCAATTATTTGAAATGAGGGTTAGCTCGGCCTTTTCAAATAATTCACGTAATTAGAATTTAAATCAATTCTTTCCATGGTTATATTATTCGACATCCATATTTCAGTTCTTTAGTGTTATTTTCGTGTCAAACACATACAACCATCAAATATCAAACAATTCAAGCCCAATTGGTTTATTTGCAATCTATGTTGCTTATAATATTTTATAACGATTTTTCGCCATTTTTATTTATTTAAAAATGGCCATATTTAATTTAACGACGTTTCAGGTCATGTCGTGGCACTGGCGCTGTTTTCCCCCTAATTTGTTTTACACATATCGGAAAATCTAACCGTTGGATTTCTACAAATCTATGTCAGTGGGAAGATATTCCCAAAGCGAACCCAACGGTTCCAGTTTCGTGAAAATCCGACGGTCGGATCTTCCACACTAGTCGTTTGAAGTTACGGTTTCAAAATTCGAACTACAGCGTCGTTATTCGATTTAATTAAATTATATTTATATTTATATATAAATATAAACGATTCTGGCGCTGTTTTTCTTCAGATATGAATTAAACATTCCGGACAATCCAACCGTTGGATTTTTACAAGGTTGGTGCCGTTGGAAAGATATTTCCAAGGCGAACCCAGCGGTTGCGGTTTCGGGAAGATCCGATGGTCGGATTTCTCGTACTAATCGTTTCAAATTGCGATTCCGAAACACGAACTGCACGGCTTCGATTCCTTTTAATTATATTTATATTTATATATATAAATATATTTCATCCTATAATTTCAAATATAGTTCATTCATTTATTTCAACTTCGTTTTCACTTCAAATATTTCACTAACGCCTTAATATTTCGAAAAATTTCGCCATAACCTCCTTTGTACGGGGAGGGGTTTGGAAATTTATTGGGCCGTATTAGGTACCCAATAAATCCTAAAAAGCATCCACATATTTATAGTGATATATTCTGGTGTTTACGGGGGAGCGTGTATAGATAATAACTCCAGAGAATAAATTCTCGTCACCCCGTTCCGTGTGGAAATAAATAGTCCATGTGTCGTATCTAATAACTAGAGAGACGTGATTATTGTCAACTCCAGACCCGTGTGGGGTTTTTATTAATCTGGCAATTTATCGTTATATTTTATATAGTCCATATCAGTCATCAGTTCAACCTGTAGTATATAATCATCGCCATACAAGCCTCTCGCTCGTATGGTAAATCTTCCACCTCGTCACACAAGCTCCAATTGCTTATGTGGAATATGATGAAGTATGCCTATCGTCAAGAAGTATGCCATGTAGTGTAGTTCAAAATTAATTGTTACTATCCTATGGCGATGTTTATTATTTCACACAGAATAACCAACACTTCGCATCCAATGGCATTCACAGGAGTTGATATAAAAATAAAATTGCGCAGCCAACTCATCAAGGCTTACCTATTTGTCGGGCACGCAAATAATTTCTTTACTCTACAGCTAATCCATTTTTCCTTGTCAACACATGTATATATATGCAGAACAAAGCTAATAATAATATTTCTAGCAAACTATTATTTATTTCGATACGTGTGTATTTTTATCAAAGCGTATACATGATAAAAGAAATATTTTTATCTTCAAAAATATTTATTCAACAGGTGAATGTTTTTAACACTTCATATTCACAATAAAGATGTAGTTTTTATTGTCTATTCATTTTATTTTAAATTCAAATAATATTCAACACATGAATTTCGATTCAACGAATGAATTTCAACTCAATTCATGAATATTCTCTATAGTTTATATATATAAAAATGTGATTTTTATCGCTAAAGCTATTTGTTTAAATTCAAATAATATTCAACACATGAATTTCGATTCAACGAATGAATTTCAACTCAACACATGAATATTTCCTATAGTTTGAATATATATAAAAATGTGATTTTTATTGCTAAAGTTATTTGTTTAAATTCAAATAATATTCAACACATGAATTTCGATTCAACGAATGAATTTCAACTCAACACATGAATATTGGTTTCAACATATGTGATTTATTTCAACGAATGAAAATTATTCTAACACATGAATATTTCAGAAAATTTCGGCAGCATAACGGCATGGTAGTTAAAACCGGGACCGTCCCTAGTACGGCTCCTCGCTCTACCTTAAAACCTCGCGGTTTTTGACAATGGGGATCATGCATCTAGTTCGCACGCAGGCGGCATGTTTTATTTTCAATTCCACAATCCTATTATAATTTGTTTCAACCACAAGTGGGTATTTTTCAACCACAAAGGTATTTTTCAACCACAATATCAACCACAAACAATTATTTCCAACCATTCGTCATACCATATAATATCACGTCAATCACAAGCAATAAATATCGTCCATGGTCTGTGGATGAGGGGAGTATATATATATATATTATTTCTATAATTCACTTGCATTTCATCTCAATTCAAAGCATATATGTTTCATACAACGCTTGTATAATTTATACATTGCTAATATAACTTATACAACACATGTACATGAGGTATACAATGCGTATATAATTTACACTTCGCTTATATAATTTATACAATGCGATTCCATTCACACAATTTAGTTTAGATTCCTCACATTGGTTTTTCTAGTGCTAACAATCGTGGGAAGATCAGAAAAATCCGTGGCTTCTGCTAGATGGTAGAGAGCCTCCTTGCGGTCACGGTGTCTCCTGTTTCATCAAGTTTCGTTAACGAACGAAAAAGATATTATTTTTCAAAGTTTTGCAACACTTAAAAGTGTTATTTTCAATTCAGAATAATAAAGGTCGAACCTTTATATTTCGTTCAGAACTAGGTTTGGGATTTTCGCGAAAACGGTGGCACGTGGGGACGATCGGGGGTGCTGACGTGGAAGGGGATGGCGAGGGCTTCACGGCGCTGGTGGATTGAGGGGGTGCGGTGGCAGATCGGAGCGGCGGCGGCGCTGGGAAGTCGATGACTTCCTGGCTTCGATTTAGGCGGAGGAGGTGATGGTGGAGGTCGTGTCGGGGTCGGATGTGAAGTGGGGGCGAAGGCGAGTCGAGTGGTGGTGGCGTCGGCTGTAGGTGGCGGTGGCGGCCGTAAAAGGGGAGGGAAGGTTTGAACGACGTGAATCGTCGATGGGAGGGTGGCGGCTAGGGTTTTCCGTGGTTTTTTTTTTGAAAGAAAAAATCCTATTGGCCGAGGATTTATAGAAAATTTTAAATAGTGTTTTTACAAACGAACACCAATCCGAACCCAACGACTGTCGCCCCTAGCTAAATACCCCCATTCCGGACACAATGGGATATGTTTCATTAGCCATTTCGACTGTTACAGTCAGTTATTTTTCAAATTAAAATATAAAACATTCAATATTTAATTTGAACGTACATTTCAATTTGCCAGGGCCACAAACTGAATCGAAAAATTCCAGAAAAATAAATCTAGCTTTGTTTTGATGATACGGTCCCAACAAAACCAGTTTCGTCGAATTCTGAGCTCGTTTGAAAAATGGCCATTTTTAGGTCGACCCATTTTAACAGAAATTGACCAATCACATTTTCTTTTGCCCCGCCCACATACTAGCTTCAAAAATTATGAAATTTGAAACCTAGCAATAGTTTGACATCCCGGACCTAACAAAAGTGGTTTCGTCGAATTCCGAGGTCGTATGCAAAATATCAATTTTCAAGGGCTATATATGCTATATAGCGACCTTTCTGAAAATTCATTTGGCCATAACTTTTTATTCCTGTTATGAAACTTCGATTTTTCAGATTCGTTAGAAAGGTATTCATAAACAGATTTAAATCTTTTCAGTTTCGCTAAAATCCGTTATATTTTCCACCCGGTACAGTCAGACAAAGTTTGTATTCAAAATTTCAAACTGCCATACTAGCCCCAATTCATTATTTTATTGAAATATGCTATTTAAATTATTCAAATTCTTTGTTAATAACCAATTTTAAAAATATTAGATTGGTTCACATTTTCCGGGTTATTACAGAACTCGACTCAATCAATTCCCAACTAATTTGATATTCGTGGTGTCTATGTGTGTAAACATTTATAATAGCAACTTCAATAGTTCAACATCCAAACAGTCATATGACAAGCGTTTATAATTTCAACGCTTAAATGTACAATAAATAATATATACAAAACTGTAAATAAACGTCCATCATCCACAAAACAACCATTACAACCAAAAGCAATCAATACATATTCAAATATGATTATAATAACTTATAAATTAGTTCAGGGAGTTCTCACATTGGGTTCTGATCGTTATAATAACAATCACCTTTTGGATTAAATTAAACATGAATTTAATTGAACCCAGAATTCCAACTTGCTATATTTTCGTCCAAATCAGTTTTATTGTGAAGCTCTTGACTCCACGATTCCAATGGATCCAGCCTCGTTCGATTCTAAGTTCGTATGACCAAGATATAAGCATACAAAGTTTGAATATATTGATTAAATAATTTAAAATATTATTTAACTATTCACCTTCTTCCCATTCCCGTTCATATCGAGCTCCCAACCAAATGTCGCCTTGCGCCGCCGCTAGTGGCCCACCGCCGCCGACCTAACACCACCACCAACCTTCCTCCTCTTTGATGCACCTACGTTGGTGGATCCCCCTATTGCGCCGTCGGTGGCCCTAGAATTGCGCACGAACAAAATTCATGTCGGGGGAAAATTTCGGCACTAAACTCAACCATTCCACTCCAAATTCGACATGCACCTTTCTCTCACTTAGACGAAGAACTTTCATGTTGAGTTCATCACCTGAAAATATCCCATGTCGGTCGGAAATTGTTAAATATGTTTGCTGCTCCCAAACTTCGTCAATCTCCGATCATCTTGTTGCTGCACCATCTCGACTCCTGCTCCTTTCTTGAAGCTCCAAGCAAATCCAGTGTAACCTGAAAAAGATACTCGGTCTATCCCAATCATTTCATGCACGAATCAGTCTGGGATACTTTCAGTGAATGATCTCACAATACAAGCAACTTGTTTAACTTTGAAATACTTTTCAAAAGAAGAGATAATCGTAAGACCGATCCACACATAAACATGGATTGTTTTTATCTTCTGATACCCAAAACATTCTTGGTATCAAAACAGTTCTGATATTACAGTAGTGTCTAAATCGAATAAATAAAAATCTTGCAGAATGCTTGCATCTCACGCTCCACATATATTGTATACAATCAAAATCGCGGGAGCTTATTGGGTAGTGGATTTCCAACTATGATACCTTCCAATAGTGTATCTCTGGAGAGGAATATAATGGTTTAACATAAACATCTAGCAACCCGGCCACACATGATCGGCCACTCATTCCGCTTCAGTGTACCCAATGTATTATCACCAACAGTTGTGATTAGTAACTATCACCGAAAGCATACAACAACAATAAAAATAAGAAGCAAATGAATTTTCTCTAGATCAGGTGATAATACATCCTAATGGGTGTGATCCATATAGTCATGCTACCTACCCAATTTTTCCCATTTCCCAGTTGATGAGGCTTGAGGTCATATTTACCTTTCAGAATCATCACATTCACTTTTCAATGCCATATTGTCAGATTCGTTAAATCACTAATTGACATCCACAAAAATACTTTGGGTGTTCAGCCAAGAGAAGGTGTCTTCTCTGCCACCAATTAGAAGTATGTTTAAGGAAATCAATGTAGTAATGTACATGATCCTTCGGAAATGCTCTGTCAGACATTCGTACGTACAAGTTCGTTTAGGGTCCGAACGACATCAAAATTACCTCAATACGTAGGGACTACTACTACGGGTATAATACTGGTAGATAACCAGAGACATCAGCGAGTAGTCCTTTCCATTTCAAAGGTTTACTCCTTCAAATAAGCATATGCATACCTGCAAATTATCTTCGAACGCATAGTTGGTTCGAAATGGTTTTGAATATAGTTCCAATTCTGGTTCAACTAACCAACACGTTATAGGCACTACGCCATAAACGACCTAATGCAACAAATTTGCAAGGTGTTGCCAGCCAAAATGTCCTAATAGCTATACTATTTTGGTCCTACTACAACGTTTTATTTTTAGTGTTACCTTAGACATAAAAGTGTGTTGCTCTAGATAAACAAGTGTAACATGATGTAACATTTTGTATAGTGTTTCTATAGCAGACCTTTCTATGTCCTACGTGACGATCTGCACCATTAGTTAAAATAATATCTCAGTCGTCCATCCACGCCATCAATCCAGTCTCGCATATTTCCATTTCCCGCTTTTATTTTCATTTACTCACTTTCTTTTTCATTTTGTTCTAACCCCGAAAATTTCAAAATCTTCAATCCCTAATTTTCATTCACCCGCTATTTAATTATTACCTAATTTTCTCATTCTCACCCACACACTAAAATTCAGAAATCTACGTTTATCTTCGTACAAGATTCTTCGATCTGGGGGGCACCCATTGTAACACCCCGTAATTCTGTTAATATTAATATTCACAAATTAAAGAATAACTAATCTCAGACGTGAGAATTGTGGGAAACGGGTTGCGCCATTGTGTTCGTCTCGGAATTCTGGTTGAAATAGAGTCCGAGTTTGCGTGAATTGGACTTCGTATGAAGAAGTTATGGCCATTGTAAGTTCCAGAAAATTCAAAACAGATTTCAGAAATTTAAAATTCAAAAATTCGGAGTCATAACAGGCTAGGCGGGAGAATTCCCGCCAGGCCCAGGTCGACTGGGCAGTCAACCTGCCTACCAGGTCAACTATAGAGTCGACCTGGGGGTCGACCTGGCAGTCGACCTGCCCCCCTCCCCCCCGAGCAGTTTTTGTTCTGAGCCTGTTTTTGACTGAGTGATGACCCATTAGGGTTTTGACCTAATCTGGTTGGCTGAGATTAGTCCTGAGGTGATTTGACGGTCTAAATAAATCCTAAACTCTATAAATACCTAGGTAGTCTCTCACCCTAATTCATATGAAAAATAGAATAGCCACCGTCATACCGCCGCCATGGAACTCAGTCTAGCCGCCGCCAACTAAGAAGGAAGAAGAGCTAATCAAAACCTAATTCTACTCAACTCTAAAGCAAATCAAAACTCTCTTTTCTTCTCTAAATTGTGAGTATGATGATCTTAACAAGATTATTATTAAATTAATTAGATTAATTTATGAATGGGTTATGAGTAGATGATGTGAATTGTCATATATGTTGTTGTAAACCTTATACTATCATGTATGTTATAAATCCTATGCTATGTGGTGATGATATCCTATATGTTGTAAATCATGCTATGATGATGTTATGTATGTTGAGAGTTTCTATGCTAAGTCATGATGTTATTATCTATGCTAGTTAGTTCATGTTAATCAAGTCATTATGTTTGGGCTATGTTGACCTATATGACAAATCACATATGCAAGTTTAGATTGATTAGTAAAGATTATGAACATATGCCATGACACCTATTTAGGTCTAGAATTATGACATCTAGAATTATGCTATGACATATGTGAATTCTATGCTAGTTCACACCGTCATTATGTTGCCTAAAACCCCATATGCAAGTTTATACATAAATTTGGGTTATGATCATATCATGTAAATTGTGACATTTAACAAGTTGACACCTTTAGATCCTTAACATGTGTAGTTTATGCAAGTTTCACCCCTATTATGATTGGATTATTTTATTTGTCTATATGTTGTGATAATTTATCTTTGTGCTATGAGTTAGACTATTCGAGTCTAACGTATATTCTACGTTGAATAAGCGAACGTATAAACGTGGGGTAGGGGTAATATTAAGGATTTAATAATAAGAAGTTGAGGTGCAATTGATATGATTTTGCATGCAATGAGTGGATGACCATAATTGAGTCAATTATGGGCATCATTAAATTGGAGTTAATTAATAATTTGAATAGGGAATTATTAAAACTGGGGTAAAAGATTATAAGTGATAATCAATGCTTAGGACACGAGGTTGGACTCGTTTGTGACGTAAACCTGCCCGGACCCGCCCGGCATATCCATTGGTCACAAATGTCAGCCCAATGTGAGAGGTCCTAGGCCTAAACTAAAGTATAACAGTTGTAAAGACACGAGGTTAGACTCTTTTATGGTGTAAGACTGCCCGGACCCGCCCGGCATATCCAGCTGCCATAAATGCCAGTCTAATGTGAGAGGTCTTTATGAGGTTATGGCCTGAATGAATTAAGAAATACTTAACCAGATAAACATGTAAGGTGAGACATGGGGGTTAAGTAGGTGCCTTGGGTGGCATGAGGAATCTAGTGGGTGCCCTTAGTGGCATGTGAAATACGATTAGTAAGACTTAACCAAACACACATGAACATGACTAAGAGGGTTAAGTGGGATATACTAGTGGTGACAAGCTTAGGTGGGTAGCTTGTGGGGGCCCATTTCAACCAGTATCCCAAACGTATCTTTGTGGGCTTGACCCAAGTCGAGGACGGGACACGCATACTGGGTTTGACTATAAGAGGCCAAAACAGGGAGCAGTGGCAACGCAAGTCCAACGGGTTTCATATGCATGTGTGGACCCGGCCTGGTAGGTAAGACGTTGTTGCATCGTGTAGGTATAAGCCGTGCATTCTCAAGTTGTATCGGGTTGCCACTTTAGGGGAGTGATACACCCCCACTGTGGGGCTAGCACGGGTATCTACGAGTAGGGAGCCGATCGCAAGTGGGTAGTGGGGTACACCTAGTGGAGATAGGGGCAGACGACACCTATGTAGTCAGCTAGGGGTACGTAAGGCTATTTATATAGTTTCTGTGTGAAGCAAGTGGGATCAACCTTTAGGGTGACTGGTGCAGTGCAGTGTAGCAATTGTTCGTTAGTAATTAGGTGTGCCTTTAACATTACCTTTAACGTTATCTTAAACGTTATCCTTATCTGCTCTTCCATACCTAATAGTTCATAGACATTTACTTGTCTTCCAGCTTATGCCTTAGTCTAGTTATTTTGATAATAGTATTGTTAGAATTATCATACTCGCCAGAATTTATGTCTGACCCCTTCCATTTCTATCCTTTTTCCCCCTCCAGGTCCTCAGGTTGGGCCCAGCTCTAGTGGAGTTTGATTGGATTGCTTTATCTCTCTTGGAAAGCTTGGACCGTTGAAGTAAAGTCCAGCTTGTTATCTTCTTTAATGGCTATTTGTGTAATGGGATTATGTATTTTGTTTTCATGAAGATGGATATTGTACTTGACTCTGATTTATGGTTTTATGATATAACAAACATGTTTAAATTCCGCTGCAATAAAATGAAGTTTTAGATTTCCAAGTACTACTTATTATCTGTCTTGTTGTAATTTTTCTGTTCTATATTCACTTAAAACCTCCATGGAAGTTAATGCATTCCCTTTGTGAGTGACATTAATGGACGTGGGTGTTACACGTGGTATCAGAGCTTAAGGTTACCAGAACAGATAATTTTTTTAGAAAAACTATTTTTCTAAAGTATTTTTGGAAGAAGTGCTTTCAAAAACATGTCTTAATGAGTGATTTAAAGAGGAAAGTTTTTAAGAAAAAAAACATAATCCCCAATAGCCATATATCTTTATCTTTCGAATTCTCCATTTTGAATCCTTCCTTTTTCGTTTCAGCGTGGCTGAAGATCTTAACCTACCTGACGGTGTAACGATACCAAGATGGTATAGGAGGCTATTAGAGGCTAGGGCCGCCGCAGGTCCGGCCAATGTTCCTCCACCACCAGTTGCACCCATTCATCCTCCTCCTCGCATAGATACTTTTGCAAAGACGTGCATGGAATTTAAGGCTATGGGTGGAAAACCCTTTCAAGGGTCAGAAACGTTTGTGGAAGCTAGACATTGGCTTAGGGAGGTGGAAGAATTGCTAGAAATCTTTGAAGTGGAAGAAGGGAGGAAAGTCAAATTAGTAGCTTGGTTAATGAAGGGAGAGGCCACGTTTTGGTGGGAGGTTACTAATAGGGAGCGTCCTGTTGATTCTTGGGCGGATTTCAGGTGTAGGTTTGAGGCAAAGTTTCTCTCAAGGGCAGAAGAGAATCCATATATGGAAAGGTTCTTGACATTAAAGCAAGGAAGCTCATCAGTGAAAGAATATGTCAACAAATTTAATCAATTAGCAAGGTTTGGCTTGGACTTAGTGAACACGCCGGAGAAGAAGGCTCTGAGGTTCGTTAATGAATTGAATGAACCGTTGAATAGGTTGGCTATGACCCACATCCCTATGGGGGCCACCTTTGAGAAGCTAGTAGACATGGCACTCATGCACGAGGAGAAAGGCACTAAAGCTGATAAGGCACCTGAGAAGAAAGGGGATCAGAAGAAACCACAACAGCAAAACAAGAAGGGTGGTAAAGACAATAATGGCAAGGGAAAGAAGAAATGCTTTAACTGTGGGACACCAGGCCATCTCAGCAAGGATTGCCGAAAGAAAAAGAAGACTGGCTGTTTTCACTGTGGTGAAGCGGGACATCTAGTGAAGGATTGCCCAAAGAAGGGGCAGAGGGCAGGAGCTACCTCGGGAGGACAGGTGGAGGCTCTTATGGCACCAGGGCAGGCAAGGGGACAAGTTCAGGCTCTCGCGGTCCCACCGCTGCAAGAATGAGGTAGAACCATTTCTGTTGAAAGCTTAGTTTTTATGTTTGATCATCCTGTCCGTACTTTATTCGATTCGGGCGCATCGCATTCGTTTACCTCTACATCATTAGTTGAATCACTGCACTTAAACACCAGTTTAGTAGAGGATCCCTTAGTTGTTTCGAATCCAATTGGGGGCTCAGCTTATTTGTCCATGATGTGTTTGGATTTGAAAATTTCTCTACTTAGCGTTGAGTTTAGATGTGATGCTTATGTGTTGGGCTTCACGGGCTATGGGCTAATTTTAGGAATGGATTGGTTATCCAGAAATGGGGCCGTTCTTGACTGCGAAAGGAGAGTAGTTAGGCTCATGAATCGCCTTGGTAACGCTCTCGAAATCTTTTGTAATGCCATAAATTCCGTTATGCTAAGTTATTTAGAATCGCTTGACGCGTCTGAGGAAAATCTACAATCTGTTAGAGTGGTTCGAGAATATTCGGATGTGTTTGAGGAGGTGAAGGGCTTGCCTCCGAAGCGGGAGATAGATTTTCGAATATATCTTATGGATAATGCGAAACCAGTATCTTTGCCAGTACGCCACATGGCTCCACGTGAAAGGAGGGAACTCGATAAGCAAGTGAAGGGGTTCATAAGACGAAGTATATCAGAGTGGGGTGCTCCAGTAGTATTTGCCATGAAGGCGAATGGGTCCCTTAGACTTTGTGTGGACTATAGAGAACTTAATAAACTTACTAAGAAGAACAGACACCCACTGCCGAGGATTGACGATCTCTTCGATCAGTAGTTGGCGCCTCAGTCTTTTCGCAGTTGGACTTAGCCACTGGTTTTCATCAGTTGAGAGTGGCTGAGGATAGCATTGACAAGACTACCTTTAGGACTCCGGACGGTTTCTATGAATGGCTAGTGATGCCCTTCGGTTTGACAAACGCCCCCGCATACTTTGTTGATTTGATGAGTAGGGTGTTTAGGGAGTACCTTAACAAATTCGTGGTAGTCTTTGTAGACGACATCTTGATCTTTTCTAAGGATGAAGAAGAGCATGCCCTACATCTTAGGGAAGTGTTGGAGACCCTACGAGCACATAGCCTTAAAGCTAAATTTTCCAAGTGTCACTTTTGGCGGAAAGAAGTGCGATTCTTAGGGCACGTGGTGTCCAAAGAAGGGATAGTTGTGGATCCCGCGAAGGTGGTGGCCATCCAAGATTGGAAGGTCCCTAAAAATGCTACCGAAGTAAGAAGTTTCTTGGGGTTGGCTGGCTACTATAGGAAGTTTATCAAGGACTTCGCAAAGATATCGGCTTCATTGACACGCTTGACGAAGAAGAACCTAGTTTTCACATGGGACGTTGATTGTGATGATGCGTTCCAACGTTTGAAGAGAGCTTTGACCTCACCCCCAGTCTTAGTGCTGCCAGACGGGAGTAAGCCATTTATCGTTTATACTGACGCTTGTGGGACAGGACTAGGCGCAGTCTTAATGCAAGAGGGAAGGGTAATAGCCTATGGTGGAAGGCAGTTGAGAGCGCATGAGAAAAATTACCCTACACATGACCTAGAGTTGGCCGCTATTGTTTTCGCGCTTAAGTCTTGGCGTCATTATCTTCTTGGCGAGAGATTCGAATTATTCACTGACCACAAATCGCTAAAATACTTATTCTCTCAAAAGGACTTGAACTTAAGGCAGCAAAGGTGGATGGAGTTCTTAGCTTCCTACGACTTCGAGATAACATATACTCCTGGCAAGGGTAACGTGGTGGCAGATGCCTTAAGTAGAAAAAGATTATCCTTAAGTCATTTGTTTGTTGTGCGACGAAGTTTAGAATTCATTTCAATGTTTGACTTTAGACCTTCCGTTGACTTCGTACCCGGTTTGCTAGCTTCCTTGGAGGTCAGACCTACGCTTTTGGGATGGATTGGCGAGGCACAGCGAGACGACCCGCAGTTGGTTGAGTTAGTAGAAAAACTCAAAGGAGGGGAGTCATCAAGCCGTCTCCGTAGGTATACCCTAGACGATAAGGGTTGGTTACGTAGGGAAGGTAGACTTTGTGTACCAAAAGACGATGACCTAAGGAAGACTATTCTTGACGAAGCACATCGTTCGAAGATGACCATTCATCTCGGCGGGGACAAGATGTACAAAGACATGAAGAGAGTTTACTTTTGGGCCGGCATGAAGAAAGACGTGGCCGAGTATGTCGCTAGATGCTTGGTGTGCCAACAAGTAAAAGCAGAGCAAAAGAAACCCGGTGGGTTGCTTCACCCATTGGAGGTTCCACTATGGATGTGGGAAAGTGTCTCGATGGATTTTGTGGATGGGTTACCGCGATCAAGGAAGGGTAATACGGGAATTTGGGTTATAGTAGATAGACTTACTAAAAGCTCCCATTTCATTCCCGTAAAGAGTAAGAGGACTGCTCCATGGCTAGCCTCCGTATACGTCCGAGAGATAGTTCGTTTGCACGGTGTTCCTTCTAGCGTAGTGAGCGACTGCGATCCTATTTTCACTAGCGAATTTTGGAGAAGCTTGCAAGAGGCGGTAGGGACTCAGTTATGTTTGAGCACCGCATATCATCCTCAAACGGATGGCCAAACCGAGAGGGTGAATCGCATTCTAGAGGATCTGTTGAGCCTATGTATCCTAGACTTTGGGGGTACGTAGGAAGAGCATCTTCCATTGGTGGAGTTCGCATATAATAATAGCTTTTAGTCCAGCATTGGCATGGCACCTTTCGAAGCTCTTTATGGACGACCTTGTCGTTCACCTACATGTTGGTGGGAATCTACGGATAAGATCTTACTTGGGCCCGATATGATTAGGGAGACTTCAGAGAAGATCGACTTGATTCGAAGGAGGATGAAAGCAGCGCAAGATAGGCAAAAATCTTATGCGGATAAGAGGAGGACAGATCTCGAGTTTGAAGTTGGGGACATGGTCTTTATCAAAGTGTCTCCATTACGGAACGTTGTTCGCTTTGGGTCCGTTGGGAAATTAGCACCAAGGTTCGTAGGGCCGTTTCCTATTAAGGAGAAGATTGGACGGATGGCGTATAGAGTGGAGTTGCCTGAGAGACTTAGTGGTGTACAAGATGTATTCCATGTGTCACATTTGAGGAAGTGCTTGCACGAGACCGCGGAAGTGGTAGAGCCGAGCTTGCTTAGAGAGGTGGAGATCGAGCGTGATGCGACGATTCGACGAGCTCCTACGCGCATTCTTGGGTCAGAGATCAAGAAGCTGAGGAATCGAGAGGTTAGACTAGTCAAAGTACAATGGGGAGATGATGAGAGCAACGCTACTTGGGAGACGGAAGAGAAGATGCGTTCGTTGTACCCTTTTCTCTTCGAGGGTATGTCTTTTAATTTCTCCTTTATCGCTTAGCTCGTACTTATCTTATCTTTAGTATATCCTCTCGCTAGTATTCTTGACCTTTAGTTAGGATAATCCTATGGTTGAAACATGTGTTTGAGACATGTTATGTATGATGGATGCAAAGTGGATGCAAGTGCTTGCTAGTGGTTGCTCGTGGACGCATATACACACACTATTAGGCACTAGATCGGCTCAGTCACATCATACTGCATATTGCATATAAATGGCTGTATTTAGTAAAATGGATGTATAATGGTTGTGTTATCATATGGATACCGCATTTTGGTGAATGGTTGTGCACGCATGTAGAAATAATATGTATCGATAGGGTTCTTTCGCATACATAATGGACGCATGGCACTATCATGATTTGCATTAAGGAGGTCAACTGAATCAGTGGACCGCTTGATTTTGCATTAGATATGGACATATACACACACTGTGCATTTAAACATGAAAGCATTAGAAGTCTATAAGGACAGTGGATGCCCGTGGTTGATGGTTGAGTAGATGGACGATTGGATGTTAGGATATACATTCTTCTTAACTTGAAGATTTCGGGGACGAAATCCTTTAAGGAGGGGAGAATGTAACACCCCGTAATTCTGTTAATATTAATATTCACAAATTAAAGAATAACTAATCTCAGACGTGAGAATTGTGGGAAACGGGTTGCGCCATTGTGTTCGTCTCGGAATTCTGGTTGAAATAGAGTCCGAGTTTGCGTGAATTGGACTTCGTATGAAGAAGTTATGGCCATCGGAATTTTCAGAAAATTCAAAACAGATTTCAGAAATTTAAAATTCAAAAATTCGGAGTCAAAAAAGGCTAGGTGGGAGAATTCCCGCCAGGCCCAGGTCGACCCTAGGGTCGAATGGGCAGTCGACCTGCCTACCAGGTCGACTATAGAGTCGACCTGGGGGTCGACCTGCCCCCCCCCCCCCCCCCGAGCAGTTTTTGTTCTGAGCCTGTTTTTGACTGAGTGATGACCCATTAGGGTTTTGACCTAATCTGGTTGGCTGAGATTAGTCTTGAGGTGATCTGACGGTCTAAATAAATCCTAAACTCTATAAATACCTAGGTAGTCTCTCACCCTAATTCATATGAAAAATAGAATAGCCACCGTCATACCGCCACCATGGAACTCAGTCTAGCCGCCGCCAACTAAGAAGGAAGAAGAGCTAATCAAAACCTAATTCTACTTAACTCTAAAGAAAATCAAGACTCTCTTTTCTTCTCTAAATTGTGAGTATGATGATCTTAACAAGATTATTATTAAATTAATTAGATTAAGTTATGAATGGGTTATGAGTAGATGATGTGAATTGTCATATATGTTGTTGTAAACCTTATACTATCATGTATGTTATAAATCCTATGCTATGTGGTGATGATATCCTATATGTTGTAAATCATGCTATGATGATGTTATGTATGTTGAGAGTTTCTATGCTAAGTCATGATGTTATTATCTATGCTAGTTAGTTCATGTTAATCAATTCATTATGTTTGGGCTATGTTGACCTATATGACAAATCACATATGCAAGTTTAGATTGATTAGTAAAGATTATGAACATATGCCATGACACCTATTTAGATATAGAATTATGACATCTAGAATTATGCTATGACATATGTGAATTCTATGCTAGTTCACACCATCATTATGTTGCCTAAAACCCCATATGCAAGTTTATACATAAATTTGGGTTATGATCATATCATGTAAATTGTGACATTTAACAAGTTGATACCTTTAGATCCTTAACATGTGTAGTTTATGCAAGTTTCACCCCTATTATGATTGGATTATTTTATCTGTCTATATGTTGTGATAATTTATCTTTGTGCTATGAGTTAGACTATTCGAGTCTAACGTATATTCTACGTTGAATAAGCGAACGTATAAACGTGGGGAAGGGGTAATATTAAGGATTTAATAATAAGAAGTTGGGGTGAAATTGATATGATTTTGCATGCCATGAGTGGATGACCATAATTGAGTCAATTATGGGCATCATTAAATTGGAGTTAATTAATAATTTGAATAGGGAATTATTAAAACTGGGGTAAAAGATTATAAGTGATAATCAATGCTTAGGACACGAGGTTGGACTTGTTTGTGACGTAAACCTGCCCGGACCCGCCCGACATATCTAGTGGTCACAAATGTCAGCCCAATGTGAGAGGTCCTAGGCCTAAACTAAAGCATAACAGTTGTAAAGACACGAGTTTAGACTCTTTTATGGTGTAAGACTGCCCGGACCCGCCCGGCATATCCAGCTGCCATAAATGCCAGTCTAATATGAGAGGTCTTTATGAGGTTATGGCCTGAATGAATTAAGAAATACTTAACCAGATAAACATGTAAGGTGGGACATGGGGGTTAAGTAGGTGCCTTGGGTGGCATGAGGAATCTAGTGGGTGCCCTTAGTGGCATGTGAAATACGATTAGTAAGACTTAACCAAACACACATGAACATGACTAAGAGGGTTAAGTGGGATATACTAGTGGTGACAAGCTTAGGTGGGTAGCTTGTGGGGGCCCATTTCAACCAGTATCCCAAACGTATCTTTGTGGGCTCGACCCAAGTCGAGGACGTGACACGCATACTGGGTTTGACTATAAGAGGCCAAAACGGGGAGCGGTGGCAACGCAAGTCCAACGGGTTTCATATGCGTGTGTGGACCCGACCTGGTAGGTAAGACGTTGTTGCATCTTGTAGGTATAAGCCGTGCATTCTCAAGTTGTATCGGGTTGCAACTTTAGGGGAGTGATACACCCCACTGTGGGGCCAGCACGGGTATCTACGAGTAGGGAGCCGATCGCAAGTGGGTAGTGGGGTACACCTAGTGGAGATAGGGGCAGACGGCACCTATGTAGTCAGCTAGGGGTACGTAAGGCTATTTATATAGTTTCTGTGTGAAGCAAGTGGGATCAATCTTTAGGGTGACTGGTGCAGTGCAATGTAGCAATTGTTCGTTAGTAATTAGGTGTGCCTTTAACGTTACCTTTAATGTTATCTTAAACGTTATCCTTATCTGCTCTTCCATACCTAATAGTTCATAGACATTTACTTGTCTTCCAGCTTATGCCTTAGTCTAGTTATTTTGATAATAGTATTGTTAGAATTATCTTACTCGCCAAACTTTATGTCTGACCCCCTCCATTTCTATCCTTTTTCCCCCTCCAGGTCCTCAGGTTGGGCCCAGCTCTAGTGGAGTTTGATTGGATTTCTTTATCTCTCTTGGAAAGCTTGGACCGTTGAAGTAAAGTCCAGCTTGTTATCTTCTTTAATGACTATTTGTGTAATGGGATTATGTATTTTGTTTTTATGAAGATGGATATTGTACTTGACTCTGATTTATGGTTTTATGATGTAACAAACATGTTTAAATTCCGCTGCAATAAAATGAAGTTTTAGATTTCCAAGTACTACTTATTATCTGTCTTGTTGTAATTTTTCTGTTCTATATTCACTTAAAACCTCCATGGAAGTTAATGCATTCCCTTTGTGAGTGACATTAATGGTCGTGGGGTGTTACACCCATCTCGAATCGGTCCTTAGCGAAAACAGATATGGGTTTCTAGTTATTCAATCGTTGTTTCGAAAATAAAATCGGGATCAAGGCATTAGAGAAATTGAGTTATTCAGCGTATTCATCTTCCAAATTCCTGTTGGATTTCCATTTCATACAACTAATCTCCGATAGAATGGATTTGTTATAACCACAGCTTTTGACCATTCTGCATAGGGTAAGAATTTTGTTGTTGGATTTAAATAGTTGGATTGGGGGCTTTAATTTCGTTTGTGGGTTTGCTGGCACTAACAGTGACAATCCTTAAAATGTTGTTGTAAGGATTGGTATCAATTCGACGTTGTAGTAAGGATTTGGTGCTTTAATTTCATTTATGGGTTTTAACTCGAACTGTATTCAGTATGATCTAAATCTTGTGCATGGATATATGTTTTTATTTTGTGGATATTATGATGATTGTGGTGAATATATTCGGATATATGTTGTTTGTCCATTGCCTTGTTTCTTGTTTAAGTGCTTGTGTAATTGATCTGTCCAACTTCTTGAACATGCATAGTTGTTAAAAATTTAATTCAACACAAAAATATACATGCATATATTCATATTCACATGTATGTGCATATATATGTAGCTGATCTGTCCATCTTCGAGTTCAATGACCACTCAATTAATTTCTACTTCAACTTCAACAACAGTGGCGGGAAGTAAGCATTGCCACCACAAAATCCCAGTAAAGATGAGGACTGTGAAGGCAGGGTCGAACGCGGGGAAGAAGTTTTTGGTTGCTCCATGTGGCCTGTAAGTATAAATTAGGTATTTTTGTTGCTTTGTCGATTATCTTATTTTTCAATGATGTTTTAGTCGAGAATTTAATATATGTGCAGAATGACAATTGTGGATATTTTATGTGGCATGACGAAGTGTATGAAATCTATAGCAATGCTAAAATGGAAGATACTTGTAACGGCCTGAAAATCCATACCAATTTAAGCTGACTAATATCCTACATATTCAACTCAAAGTGCACAAAATTCAGATCGTTAATAGAAATAAATTAGAGGATGAGATAGAAAGATAGAACTAATAGAATAAAAGAAGAAGAAGAGCATCAGAACAGAATCAGAGCAAACACGAATCTCACATCGGAACGAACAAAATGTATTATATACATAACTTTTGAATTACAAAACTGTATTGTATATACATATAATTTATCAGAGTACAATACATCATATCACAGCGGAAATAGTCTCTAAATATTAATGGTGAAGCCTTCTGCTTTGAGCTCCTCCAAATGTATATGTAAAAGCCTGAAACACTTGACTGCCCGTACAAATTTGGGCACCCAAGAGTTTAGGGAAAACAAACAAAATAAACTCTGGGTTAGTCATGGGACTGGTGTAAATAAACTCCACCCATACTGTTTAACTTTGAAAATCCTTTTGAAACAAAAAGATAATTGTAAGACCAGCCCACACATAAACATGGACGGTTTTTACCTTACTATAATCAAAATTACTTTGATATCAAATCCAATGATATTATGATAATGTCTAAACAAATAAAAATCCAAGTAGCAGAACGCTTACATCTCATGCTCCACATATATATAGTATAAAATCATAAACCGCAGGGTTCTTATTGGAGATTGGATTCCAACGGACAAGGTATGAGAGCACCTACCGATCAGTGTACTCTAGAGGGTATACACCTGGGTTCAACAAGAACGTCTTGCAACCCGGCCACACATGACCGACCACTCATTTAGCTTGAGTGTATCGAATATACTGCCACCCACGGTTGTTGGCCATCCAACCATAATCCGAAGATACAGAATCGAAAAAGAAGAACAAGTATGAATTTTTTTCTAGATCGGTGACAATACACCCTGCTTGGGGATGACCCAACTAGCCATGCTGCCTAGCCCAACTTTTGTTACTTCCTGGTTGTGAGGCTAGAGGCTATGTCTATCTTCAGAACATCCGATGACCATTCACTTTGAATGACACATCGTTAAACCAGTCAATTCACTGATCGATTTCCAAAAATATCACCGGTATAAAAATCTAAGAGGAATGACTTCCTCCGCCACCAGACGTAATACCTTTAAAAGATCAACCATACGTGATTTCTTAGGTATACTCTGTCATACACTCGTCCATACAAGTTGTCCTGGGACTGGACAAATAGAAGAACCATTCTGGAATAGGACGACCCTTGCATTTCACACTGTCTTCAATTGTCTTCAGCATAATATAATTAGCAGCGCTTATGCCTATACAGAGTGGTTTTCGGATAATAGATCCAACTTGTCTCTCCGTATTGACAATGATGGTCAAAACACTTCGATAGTGGATTATTTAACTATCGAAGTAAAAACAAACATCCATTCGAATTTATAACTAAACATCATGTAATCACATACACTTTTTATTTAACATTCGCTTTTATTATTCAAATTCCCATATCTTACTAGATATTTCCCAAACCCCGTTTTAGCCTTTTCACACTTCTTGGAAAACATTCCCAGTTATTATAAACTCTTATTCTTCTATGTTCCAGAAAATATACGTTATTAACGTTCGAAACATTTCCATTCTTTTTATATTCTTTATTTTATACACTTGGATAATATACCCTATCTACATTGGAAAAATATTTCCAATTTCATTATAAACATTTTAATCTGCCAAACGTTCACTTTTAAAACATTATTCACTTTAAAATGTGAATATCATCCCTATTATAGAAATCTAAACACCTTTATCAAATAACTCTTTATTCAAATAATAAATACCATTATCTCATTTACCGAAATAATTTTATATTCCCATTCCACTTTATAAACTCTGTTTCTAAGTCAACTTCTTGTTAAATCAATATCAAGTTTATAACTAAAAATTGATTACATATCCTATTATAATTTATTGGTTTAAGCTAAATATTAACTATCCTATCAGATTATAATTCCTAAAAATAATACATTCGACATCGTTGAATTATAGTTCCAATTCCTAATATTGTTATTTAGTTCTAATCATATTCCAAACATTGAAATGATGTCATCGCTTTCTGAAACGATTTTCCAATTTATTTTTCTAAACTTATGCTTATATTTCTTTAGATAAACACCGTTACTTATTACTTTAGAATAAGTGGATTTCAAACCAAACCGTTTTCATTCCCTAGGGAGTAGTGCTATATATAAAAATCACGCTTAAGCTTGGTCAACAACGCTAATTTATCATTATAGTTCAAAAACTTGTCATACGCTGTAATATTCCCTTTATAACTAATCTCGACATAACAGTCACGCTTAAGCCTAGTCATAACGTTATTTTATCGTTATAGTTCAAAGACTTGCAATATGCTACTATATTCCACTTTATAACTAATCTTGACGTCTCTTTCTGTTACAAACTAATACCATCCCTCGATAATAGTGAAGCCGTTCAAAGTGGGGTATTTTATTTACCTCTCAGACCTTGATAAAAAACGTTCTTACCTTAGAACCAATATAAGTCCGTAACTCTAATCCCTTATTACTTATAATATCTATCAGACCGTATTTTCTTATTTGATTTGAAATATGGTTTCATAACACTATATCCTTACTTTGAAACTTGGTTGTTCATAACTATTTATATTAAAGATTAATTCTTTGCTTCATCTTACTTTTACAATTCCATTTATAACTTCTTTTATCAAAAATCATTAGTGCTCTTTGTCTTCTCACATTTTACTTTCCATTCGAATCATTTCATCTAATTCAGGTAAACATCTCATACAAAATCAATATTATCTTAAATGAATTCCATTTAAGAACAATTACTTTAATTAAAATAACTACATAGAAATTAACTTCACCATAACCGAAGTAAAAAGATTTACTTCATTATCAATTTAACTAGATTGATTGCTTACTTTATTAAATAATGACTGATTCTACTTTTTCAATAATCATTCAAACTTCATTAATTAAAAAGTACAAAATCCTATTAATTTTGATTAATTTATTTCTAAGCTATTATCATTAGATAAATTGAAGACCAATTAATCTAATAATGAAATTCCAATAAATAGTTGATTTAATCAACTTCAAACCCTCAGTTAATTTGTTAACTGATTTTAATTACTTATTACTATTAGATTAATATAATTAATCTAATAATATTTCTTAACTGTTGCTTTAAAATAATTATCCAAATTATTCACTCGTAGGATAATTACAGCTTAATAACTTATTTAAATGTCCAATAATCGTTTATATTTACTTTATAAAATGAACTATAAAATACCAGTTTATAATAGAACTTCTATTACAATATAAACTTCGCTTAAATTATAAAAATATAATTTTTATAATTATCTTCGTTGATTTGCCTTACGGCCAATCAACTTCTTAACAAAAATGGGTTTATGGTCGACTGTTGCTATTTTCTTAATCGATAGCAACTATGATTAAATCAAAATAACGTTGAATTTCCATTCAACATCAATATTCGCACAGGGTTTCAATGTTATTTGGGTTCAAATAGTGCATATAAAATAAACGGTACATATAAATATTGAGGAATCCAGTTGGATTCCTCCAACCGGTTTCGGGCATCCACAGACGTTAGTACATACAATTTACACTAATTTCATACTAGGGAATCTTATAACCGATGGAATCAGTATCCAATCCGTGATGTGTATATATGCAATGATATGTATATATTTCAACCAATTCAATTGAAATCTACCTAAACAACCATCACACAGCATTCAACCATTATTAAAATATAATTATAATTTTTTAAAATAAATCAGAGTTAGTGATTTTACTCACTTTTGGCACGTTAACCGTTTAAATAACGATTAGCATCAATTGATTCACATCAGTTATTTTCTTCCGCCATAATTTCTGATAAGCTCCAAACGGTTCCGATCTGGCTTCATAACGTAGTTCTCCTTCGTATGTTTCCAATAGAATTGACAGCTTTAAATTCCGCATAGATCCTTCCATGCACAACGTTACATTATCTCATGCTACACCGGTCTTTGGCCAGTCATACCACTCCACCAATGTTCCTCTATTAACGCATGTTCCCTCTCACGTTGTCTATCGCAAGTTCTAGGAATTTTGAACCCCTGCCGAAACTCTTGCTTCCGTGCTGAACAAGTAATCATCTCCCTCAACAAAGTCATATTCAGCATCACATAACAACACATCTTTATGTCTGCATTTACACATAAGCTAATGTACCCCGACATGTTGGCTTCAGCTCTTCTCCTTGCGTCACATTACCTTATTAAAACAAAGCTCCATCCAAATGTCCTTTGTAAACAACAATTTCAGCTTTTTCTCCCTCTTCAGATACGATATCAACGGCACTGAAATCATCCGTTTCCAACTTCAATTCTTTCAACTCGAACTCAAAACTTTTAGTGCTTCCATCTCCTATTCCCTTAATTCCATAACTATCCACTACTATTCTTCTCCTGCACCGACCTTCGAACCTCAAACTACCAGAACAAAGCATATGCTAATCCATTTTAACCAACTGTCCTACACATAACACATGTTACCCCTCACCATTTATATGTGTTGATGCCATGCACTTTATATGATACCCATTCAGTTTTCTACCATACATAAAACAACACCCAGTACCTTAGTGCATAGTAACACCTTCCCAAGACCAGAACGTTAACTCCCTCCTCACCAAATCTTCTTTATCATTTAAAACATGTCCAAAACTTCATCAAAATCCAAACAATCCTTCCTCATGCACCACTCCTCGACCATCACACACAAGTCCTCTCCACGCAACATTTCCAAGCTTGCGTAGTTCCCTGTTGCGTTTTCCAGCTCCATATTGCTGTTGTAACTCGTGACAGTTAAAACCATGGAACAGCACCAACTTTTGCCACTACAATCCCCTTTTCCTAACGGACACAAACCCCTCGATCTCCGCCCTCAACTCTCCCTTAAATGCCAACCATCAGTACGTCATTTTCTTCACGCAGAAGATAGTATCTGGCACTTGCGCAATATATATAGATATTTTTGTATGGAGGGGAACTCGCTAAGACTTAGGAGATAAGTTTGTACTCGCATTACTTTGGTAGTTCTGGAATGAAAGAGAGCATTGAAATGGTCTGTATTTATAAATTAAGGAGACTTAACTCTTAAGTTTTGAGATAGGCTGTACATATATGTAGGGAAGGTCGGCTATTGATGGAAAAACACGTTACTAAGTGTTTTTGATTTGAAGGCAATACGATACTTGGAGATACTTAATCATTAAGTTTTAGAACAATAAAAACGAAGATTCAGGCAGACCGTTATTTTGAGGGGATGGCTTGAACTAGCAGGAGTATGGCTTCAGCTAAAAACATAGGTAGTTGTTCTTCTTCGTTGTTAAGTTTATCATAGGGTGATTGGATTTATCATAGGGTCTGCAGACATTTATGGCAATAGATTTCTTAGATTTTGCACTTCCAAGAGTTGTAAACATCAGTGTCTAATTTATTATTTGGTACTAGCCTACACATGTATTTTAACATTTATTGAGTTGATTTTTGGGGTATCCTTTTATATCTTACATTCATATCGTATAGCGTAGAAGGTAGATTTAGGATTTAGCATGTGTAATTGAGGCTTAGGGGTTAAGGTATATATTTTATACATTCCTTTGCCATGAAGTTTCTCTCTTTTTCAACGCATAGGGGAGAGTAGGTTATGGTGTGTATCATAAAAAGAAGAGATGTAAAGCTTAACTGGGAAGGAACGCAAATATATATATATATATTTACCGAGGTTTGTGTGGTATAGTATAATTCTATTTATCTATAGACGGCTACGAACAGAAGTAAAGATACAGTTGTGTCCAGCAAGATGCCACAATCCCAAAAATATAATAATATCGGCAGATCCGCTTATACTGTGAAACCCCAGAATATTGATATAGGGTGCAAAATACTCCAAATATAAAGTTGCTTATTTAATTATTTAAAAATTACAGTAAAATTCTAAAAATTAAATTATCACTACGTCTCAAAAGAATCTTGTCCAAATTCGAAACCGATATCTAGTTTTATCCAATAAACCGTTACGGTCGATGAATGATTCTATAGCACTATTTGAAAATTTGATTTGGATATAACTCGCAATCTATAACGCGAAATCTTGATTTTTCACTTCTATTAGAAAGATATAGTTTAACGGATTCCAACGTTTCTTGTTTCGAAGAAATCCGACAAATAATGAGTCCTATACACTCCATCGAAGTTCAGAATGTTAAATTACGAACTGCCGCGACATTATAAGCTCGATTATATTTAATATATATTTTTAAACGTTCAATTTCGTTTTAATTAACATATAAATCCACTTATTATATGAATTCAATATTTAAAATGATCTAAATATTCAAATACAAACCAATAAAAATGTAGGACGTTACAATACTACTGTTAAATTGATGTAAAAAGGAAATACTATATTGCAATTGCTCATGGAAAGGAAGACACTTGAAGACAAGCTACTAAAGCAAAAGCAAAAGATGGCAAAATCCGATGAATTTGTGGCTGATATGAAGGTAAAGATGGCCTTAATGCTCGTTAAATGTGGAAAGCATGAGAAAGGAGAAAAATTATTTGCACGAGCTTTGGCTATATCTTGGATCATATTTGGGATTGTTTTGTGTATACTTATGGCAATGTAGTGCAATGAAGTACCATCCAAGTGAAATAGCATGTATGGACATTTTTTCTTCATAATTTTTTTCATGTTTCGTTTTTTTGGAGTTGTTGACGATGAATTGTGATGTGTACTGTTGTATGTTTTGAAATGAATCTATGAATGGTGTTTTATGCAAGTGGTGTATGTGATATTATGCAAGAAGCTGTAGTACTGTTGTATGCGATATTATGCAAGTTGCTGCTGTACCATTGTATGTGGTATTATGCAAGTAGCTCACCTAAACAAATTCAAAAATTTAATATCTATAGCAACATTTTTGGATGTTTCTACAAACACCTAAGGATGTTGCTATAGACCTAAATAGGGTTACACTATAATAATATTTGTTGTGTTGTCGTAGATAGTCAAAATGTTGCATTTGAGGTCTGCAGTAACGGTGAAAATTGCATCACCCTAAAAACATTGCCAAAGACCTATGCTAACATTTTTTGGTCATGTGCCAACAATTTTTCTCCGTTGCAGTAGGCCGTTTATGGCTTAGTGAGGCCAAAAGAAATTCTTTGATAGTTGGTTATTTAGTTATCAAATTAATAAAGTACAATTCAGTATATCGGCAACATCGGTCCTTTTTAATCAGAACCATTTCACTGATTCTTATAAATCGATTCCATACACTTATCTCAACTGAACGAGTATATTCACAAAAATCTCGTTTTTGTTACTTTGAAAAAACATATTCGTACAAATATTTCTTGGAATACGTGTATTCACAAAACTCATACTATTTTCGTTGCTTTGAAAATATCACAATATACTTAACCCATTAGTTATACGTATTATCACACTACTTTGATTTACGATGTTATATAATACATCGTTTATTTTGAAACTAAAGAGTTTTAATTTAACTTTCATAATCTTATCCAATTAAGTTTAAATCTTATTACACAAATATTTCAGATTTCCATATTCACTTAAAACTATCGGATACACTTATTTACAAACTTTACTATTTTCGTTCTATATTCTCAATCGAATGGTATACGTCAAATCATCAATCTTACGTGGCCCAACAATGTCATCAGACACATTGTTTATTATAAACTCAAAATGCATTATTCAACTTATAAACTCTGAAATTTCAAATCTTATATTATCCCTGATGTATATAAGTATAAATTTTATTTTCAATTATCACCTTCACTTCAAACTAATACTATCTCTTGGATAACAATGAAGTGGCTCAAGTTGGGGTATTTTAATTACCTCTTAGACCTTGGTTTGACAACATTCTTACCTTCGATATAAATATAACTTTATTAACACCATAAGTTCGATACTAAGTTTCTCCTACAATTTGATTTAAATATGGTTAAATTTAAACCATATCCTTTTCTTTCTAAAATCTCATTTGCCACTCCAATCATATTTACTTAATTTATTAATTAAGTAAACCATTCTTTTATAAAATAAGACCATTAACTCTAAAAAACTCCATTTAAGCCTCGATTCTATTATAAATAGAATCAATTTCTAGAAATCTTTATAAGTTTACTTACAAAACTTTATTTTAATTCTAGCTCAATAAAACTTGACTTCATACTTAAATTATTCAATTTTAAGTTGAATCATTAGAACTTAACTCACATCACCCTTTTCAATTCACTTTAGGCTTCTCTTTTGGTTCCACCTCATACTTTACAACCCTTTAAGTTGAACTTCATTATAGTCACTTCTCAAGTTTATAAAACAAATTATAAACTCGTTTCGGCTGTTGAGTCAGTTACGATATTAACCCATTTATAAACTAGGTTTTTATATCCTTGTCAACTTGGATATCTATAAAATCCAATTCAATAGAATTATTTAAAATTTCAAATTATAATCTAACTTATATTGATATTGGTAAACTTGCTTCAAATTCCCTTTAACTATAAACAGGGCCTTAAGGCTTCATAAAAACTCCACTAACTGAGTTCTAATTACCAAATCATCACTTTGATTATTATTATTAGTTAAATAATAATTAATTTCAACATCATTCAAAATAAAATAATTTACTTCATCATTAACTATTTATATAATAGTTAATCTTTCTTAAAAGTTTATTAAAATAATAACTAACTTCATTAATAATAAATACTCAATGAAAATTCTTAATTCATAGTTAATTAAAAGATTTTTCAATTCTTTAAGAAACCGTATTTAGTTTCAACAATTATTTGTCAAAACTATTTCTGTCAATCAATTTCCTATTATATAGTTGACTTGGTCAACTCGAATACTGTTAGAGTTTATGCCCTAGAGGCAATCCATTTGATGAGATTGATAACAATGTTGTTGTTATTATTTTATTTGGAATAAAATAATATTCTATTATATTATATTTACTGTGTAATATAAATATTAATATAATCGAAGTCCTTAGAAATAATAATACGGAATTATATAGTTCGAGTAAGACTGAACTTGAGATTATATAATATGATAAGTATTATAATTCTTAAATGTCCCTAGTCGAGTTCTATTGTTTATATAGGAAAACAATAAAGCATTGAGACTAGTATATTGATTGACTGATGATCACATCTCATTGATCATTAATATACGTGATATTAAAGTCAAGATATAAATACGTATTGGAGAATAGCGTATTGGGCTGACCCACCGTGAGATAACTACATGGAATATAATCAGTAGTGTCATAAGTTGTTCTCATAGTGACAGTGATGTAATGGTCCTCAGACCTGAAATCATTATAATTTTATTCGAGGATATTTGTGTTTTGATATCATCTAAAGTTATTTCGTAACAGAGTAATGATAACGGTGATTATTGGATATATTTCGAATCGAACGAAAATTATGAATGATCTAGATGGAATTTAACCCTACGATATATTCGTAGTGATATCCATGGGCCTCTTGATTGAGTGAGACCGTGAAATGCATGGCCGTGCTCAAATATTGATTTGTTTTAAAATAGTCTACTCATCGATCAAGAAAAATGGATTAAATTATTAAGTGGATGATACGATCCATGTCTCGAGTTTAATCCTGGATATACTGGTTAAAAGGATTATATTGCATTGATACATTGGTCACAAAAGGTTGTATCAAATCGATAATATTATTATAACTTGGGTAGCAGCGATGTATTACTAGATGCCTCTCACTGTTTATGATTTAAATATGATTTAAATTATTGCCAACGTTATAGTAACCTATAGGGTCACACACTTAGGATATAACGAAGGGTTAAGACATTCATTGGGTAACAGAAATATTAATCGTTGATATTTTATCTAGTGTTGAAATGGTATATTGATCGGCTCCTTGGTTTGTGGTGCACGTGTTGATTTTAAAGGGTGTGATACATCCCTTTAAAAACAAAACGGATGTGAGCCATAAAGGGATTAAGATAAGATCGAAATAAAATTTTGGCCGATTATAATATCCTCTTTCAAAACCTAACAGATGAATGGCGGCTAGTACCTTTTTATTTTCCTTCTTTTCTTCAATTTGATTGAATAGATATTATCCGTGTGGATACCTCTAGAGGAGGCAGCTCATAGTCACGCTTGGATTCGAAGCGATTACAACTTCAATCGACCTCGTGGAAACTTCGCAAATCTGAAATAGCAAAGTTGGTGTGGTTTTTCATGGAATCACTGTAACAGGTATGACACTTGATTTACAGAGTTTTGCATAGATCTATTGCTTTAGGGTTTTTGATTTCGGTATATCCGCTGCGCGATTGAACCCTAAAATCATCAAATACATGGTTAACTGATTAACTGTTTTCAATTAATTATCTCTTTTAAATTAATTAATAATATAATTAATTTAAATAATTCGTCTTAATTGTTTCTTAAAAACAGTTAATCAAATTATTAACCTAATCTCAAACTTTCTTGTTTAAGAACTCATTTAAACACAAGTAAGTGTCAAAATAATTCATTTTATAATTACTTGTAAAATTAAATAATAAATATTGATCTTCCTAAAATAACACTTTTATTAAAACTAATTCATATAAAATATATTTTGAAATCCAACTTTAGTTATAAAATATATTTATAATTTCAGTTCAAACGATTCACCTAACTGTAAATCAACATCCTTAAAATGATAGGTTTTTAGGCCATCTGCTGCAAATCACTTAATCAATAACGTATATTGATTAATAAACATCAATGTTGAATTACATTCAACCATCATCATTAAAATAGGTTTTCAACATCATCAATGTCAAACAGTTCATATATAAACAATATGAAACAACAATAATTGAGGAATCTGTTTGATTCCTCGAACCTGTTTTTCCTTGCATCACTGTTAATATAACAATATATACACATACAAACATGCAAATCAAGCAATTCATAAAAAATCTACTTATAAGCAGATAGTGTCTGGGTTTAATCCGTTTATAAAACGTAAATGTTTAATCACAATCAAACAATCGATAATAATTCAGTTAATTAACATCCATTCAACAACAATCATTTTAAAACATACAAACACACAAATAATTATATCACACAATCAAATAGATATTGAACAACATATATTTATAACGAGATATAATTTAAATAGTATTCCAGAAAGTGTCAGTTGGTAACTCTCTAGTCATTCGATCGACGGTTCTGCGTCGTTTTATTTAATTTTAATCAGCCATTTAAAATTAAATAAAATTCTGACTAGCTCCAGTCCACTCCAACTTTTCACAGACTTGTAATACTCGTCACTAGGATTCCAATGCCTCTTGTTTCGTCAGATTCTAATAACTGATGCAAGAGTTATCAAAATTACAAGTCATAGACGATTTAAACATCATTAACTTTTTAAATAATAATTATTTAATCTTAATCAACTCCTGATGTGAGGACCCGAACTTCCCTGTAAAGGAAAGCCCAGATTGAATTGAGAACACGACAAATCAAAACACAAACAGTAGAACATTTCATTGCTTATTACAACAATTCCATCAAAATACAAGAATATACAGAGTATGAATTACATATTACACATTTACTAAATATCAGAGATTTACAAATTACAATGCGATGGAAAAATAATACAAAACACAAGTGAAAAGAATATACGGATACAGAGCTTTCCGAATATCATTCCAGCTGTAAACCAGGATCATGTGAATATAAATATGCAAAACCAAAACTACTACCTGCCCATGTGGAAAATAGGGGCACCTAGAGTTTAGGTTAAAACAATAACTCCAATCAGTCATGTGACTGGTGTGAGAACTAAAACAGTTATTATTCTTTATTTTAAAGTTAGGTAAATCCAGGGACCACGCCGTATAACACGGAATGGGTTTCCTCCCAAGAATACCAGTGCATAAAACAATAGCGCATTGCTAAATAAAGAACAATGAAGCTATTATAAGATCCAGGTCCCATCACACAATGCAACGCAAGCAGTAGGATAGGGTTTTCCCTTATAATAGCCAAAGAATGCTTGATACGCGAAATCTAATCTTTCATTATTACTACAAGTGAAGAAAACAACTTCAAATATTAGTTCTTATATGTATCATTAGGATTTTTTTTCTTACATATTGGATACACGGGTCGCATTAGTATAGGGACATATACACACAACAACATTGCATATATTCATACAATGCATCAGAAACTTTAAGGAAAATGGTTGCCATGGTTGATTGATGAGTAAATAGGTGTAGATGGTAGTTAAATTATAACGTTCTATATATCATGTCGCCATACTAGTTCTACAATTAAAACCGCAGGATATCGTATTAGAAGTTGGATTTCCATCTGTGAACCAAGGCAAGGGATCGTCCCTACCGCTTCAAGACAATTTAGACTACCATCTCTTAGGCAAGCGCGCAGACAAGCCTTTGGATCATCAGGGTCGGTCCACTCGATGTGTATTAAAATGCCTGAACACTGCGTTTCCCCGCCCTATGGGGCGTAAACTAGTCATATCCGACCATCGGCCCCGGAGCGACCGATATAACCGAGGCGCCTGGCTATCCATCATCCACATGAGTAAAATTCCAGGGCACGCAAAACGCTGACACCACTCCTAGCTAGAAACAAACGCATGCCCTCCCTTATGTCGTCTCTCGTTTCTGGTTCACACCAGGGTGTGAAGCTCGCGAATTAACGCTACACAAAGCTACGCTGTATTAAAGTCGTGCTTTGATCATCAACCACAAGACTCTGCTTTTCAATAGAAGCCTTGATCATTTGCATCTCAGCATGCCACACATGCAATTCACGCTATGCAACCGATGTATACCAATCACACAGAATAAAATCCGATGTCAGACACACATCCATTTACATGTTCGTTCTGGGTCTGAACAAAACCGGAGGCACCTTATTCCTCCCCTATATGTCCAATACAGGGGAGAGGTCCTCGCATATCCGGTCGATTTCCAAGTACGTCTGGACGATCACCACTTATTACCTCATCTTGGGTGTACAACCTAATCAAGACATCAGTAATCAACCAAATGATGTGAAGACCTCCGGTCTTCAACCACCGTCTTCATCCTCGATACATCGTCGAATATGTTATTCAGAATAGGATAAACCCGGTCTTTCTGAATAACTCGCGTATATAATAAACAAGTGCTTTAAAACAGTATTTACGCCTCATTCCAATCCAGAATATTACTTTATTCAAATATTCTTATACTTTGGGAAATGTTCCCATTAATTTTATCAAAGATAAATTCTTTAAATTTATTTTTTAATCTTCCTTTGGATATCATTTCAATCTAATTAAAGATTCATTAAAACTCCACTTGGTTTTAATCTTCCCAAAAATCAATGTTAATGATTGTTTAACTTGGGAAATCTTATCCTGTCTTTAACTGGGTTAAAAAACCAATGTCATTCAAAATACGGTTCACGATAAACCCAAAATCGCATTCCATTCCATCAGCCTTTAACCGTAAATTAGCAAGTGAACAATTCCCTAAGTATTAACCCCGAAGGCCGAAACCAACATCAGATCAATTCCCAGGAAACCATTCAACTTAACTAATCTCCAGTTAGTTCCTGATTTTCTTAACTCCATTGGGTCTAAGAATAGTATTATTAAAGATACCATTCACGACAACCAAAATCACATTCCATTAATTATGGAATCTTCACGAAAAAACAAATCAATATATAATCGATATCAATTTCCATATCTGACCAATAATATAAATGGAATAACGGCACCGCCTCTTAAATTCCATATGTATTAACAGTCTTCCTCCACAGAAGTTCACTTCGATTATTATCAAATCGAATTCGATTCAATTTCAATTTAATATATTAAATTGGAAAATGTTACCTTGGAAAATTCCCGTTAAATCTAAATAAAAAGATTTATAAATCCCAAATCACATTTTATTGTAAATCGGATTAAAGAACGAATGTCGTTAAAAATGTTGGATCTAGATTAACCCTAGAGGGGGGTGAATCGGGTTTATCACAGTTTTTAACAAGAATTAAAAATCTAACGAGATATATAATAATAAACAGATCACAGAATAGTAGAAATAGAAATGCAGAAAATAAATCACACACAAATATACCCAGCTTCGGCAAAACCCTGCCTACTGCTGCATTCCTAAGGTTTCTACTAGGTGTTAGAACATATCCCGCATACAAGACCTTGTACACTCGCAATCCCTGCTCCTATTCTAACCCTAAGCTCAAAACCCTAGACTGACCAATATCCCCTCGATCAGATTTCCCCGAATTACAACCTTGTAATCTGTAACCCAGATTTTACAGACTCTGTCAACTGCCAGTCAACACCCTGACTAGATCCCCTAGATTTTACAGACTCTAGAAAACTGGTTCGACGGCTTTACAACTCAAATTAAAAGACAATACAACAAATAGAAAATTAAACAAGGAGAAACCCTAATTAAAAAATGAATAAAGGAGATTGAATTTAAAGGGGTCATCCCCTTTTGGAATGCGCCGGCCCTCTTTCTTTGCGTTGCACCCTCTCATTTGTCCCTTTTACTTTGCTCTGGAAAAGGAAATGGCGGCCGTCAAAAAATAAATTAGGATTTCAGAAAATCCCAAATAAAATCAATCGAGATCGCTCTTCGATTTGCTTCTCTGTTGAACTTGAATGCTCTCTGAATTATGATGGCTCTCTGATGCTTTCTTGCTCACTGATTTTGGAACTTTCAGGCGATCGAAAATCTCGTAAGTTCTTTGAATTTGATTCGATTTTTGCTTTGAATTTTTGGGTTGATTTTAGATGCTTGTGGTTTCGATCCCCTTATTGCCAGTGATGAAAATTGGTGTTAAATATAGGTTATAGAAAATCCTTAATTCTCTCATTTCCTGTAATTGACTTGATTTGATTTCGTGTGTTTCCACTTTTGGCTTAATCACTCGGCTTTGATTGACACTCTGCCATGTTTGCTCCAAGATTTTGATTGAAATTGTGGCCTTGATTTTTCTGACTGATTTCAGCCCTGAATAAAAAAAACTTACCACATATGTCCACCTTAAATAACCATGAGTTGATGCTTGTCCATGAATTCGAAATGAATATTTCCCAAAAAAAATTGCATTCCCCTTTTAAAAACTATTGCCAAAAATGACTTAAGAAAATTCTTTTCTGATTGATAATCATGCCGAGTTTGATCACATGCCAAAACATCATTCCATATATGATTTGCTTGCCACATAAAAATGATGGACATTTTCTGGAAATAATTTAAGGACTTGCCAATTATCCAATTTGACACATAACCATATATGTGTAATTTTACTTGTTCTTAGCACACTATGATTTTAGTAAGTCATTCAATTGATTTTCCTGGCCCTTCTTTGATTGTTGAACGCTGGAAATAAATTCTGAAATCATTAAGCTCTTGCCATAAAAAGTTGTCGTGATTCTGTACACATTTTTGAGGAAACTGAAAATAATTGTTGCTAAAAACATTGATCCTTTGTGGCCCTGAAATTTTGCACTCACAGTATTGTTCACCATTGTTTATCCTCCTTTGTGAATTGTTTTTGTATACATACACATGCTGAGTTGTTCATGGACTTGCACTTGTTCACACTAGCCTGTGAATCTATCTGCACATGTACACCTCTCTCATTTGCTGTCTGAATTGATTCATGCACCATCCTTGAACATTTGTGCACACTGTCTTTGTATCACCATTGTTGACTTGTGCATTCTTGCCTGAAAATATTAACTGCTCAAAGTTAAAAGAACTGATTTTATGTTATACCATCTGTTTGCATCCAATTCACTTGTGCATTTAACATGGCCGTGTGTATGTATAGTTGTGATATATATATACACATGCTGCTTCACCATTCATAATTGCATGATTGAGTTAATTTGTAAAGGCTTTGTTGCCATCATGTATGCACTTGAAATTTCATCACCATGTACAATCTGCTGTCATATTGAGTTCCTCACTGAAATTGCTTCTTCCTTGTGCATGCTTGTATAACACTGTGTTGACTCGAACATTTGCTGTTGGCTTGAACCTGAATTTTGATGTCAAAGTTGTTGTGTTCACTGTGTAAAATTTGTTCCACCAAACATTGTGCAGTTTTGGGATGAACTTGTAAAAACATGTTCCATGCTGTTGTGTTCATTTTCATTGCTCCTCGACACCAAAGCTGCTGTAACTTGTGCACATCTCTAATACACCACCATCCATGCTTGCATTTTAACTATTATGCTTCATGTCACTTGAACTTGAAACTGCATTGTACGTTGTATGTTGATTGCTCCATCACCATGCATTATGCTCTTCACTATGCTGTTATGAGCTAGAGTAGTCATGCACCATACAGTCTTATTAAAACTGAGCACTAAAAAACTGCCTCGACGCGTTTTTGTCATTTCTGAGACTATACTTGTATTTGTTGCTTGGCATTTGAATATTTGCTTTGTACTTTGAGATGTGTTGACTTTGTTTTCATGTGCATTTAGTTGAGAAGGTCCACGTGGCTACTCCTCAGTTGCACACTGAATTGGCGTGGCAGTGGACACGTGTATATATATATACACGTGTGTATATGCAACCATTCAGAAAATTTCCTGTCCATATACATATGAAAATTGTCTGCCTAGGCACAGATAAATCTGATCAAGTCATGAAAAATGATGAGAAACACACCAGAAAACCGAGACAAATAAAATTTTAAAATTAAAATAATATTTGCTAGAGTATGAAATTATTTCTGTTTAAGATTACTTTGTGTGTGTTTCTGTACATGACAAGTATGAAGACTGGAGTGATAATGAAGTGCTGTGAAGACTAAAGACTGAAGACTGAAGTTGACAGTGAAAGAGAGTGTCAGCGTGTGTCAGTATATATATATATATATATATATATATATATATATATATATATATATATATATGAGTCTGTGTAAATGAATGTATATGTGACTGTATAAAGAGTTGAGTGTCTGTATATGAATCAATGTGAATGTATATTGACAGGGTTGTAGTGAAGAGCTGTGTATGAATGAAAAATATTAGTGAAGTGTACAAATAGTGGAGTTGTAATTCTGTACTATTTGATATTGAAATAAAATATTATATTTAAAAAAAATACTGTGTGAATATTTAAATTTGTGTACAGTAGTATTCTATTTAAATATAAAGATTATATTCCTGTCTGTGATTTAAATATAGAACAGTACAGTAACAAACACAATAAAATAATATATATTTGTTTGTTATCATCAAACAAAAATCATATAATTGTGTATACAACACCGTTATATACAACAGTCTCCCCCTTTTGATGATGACAAACAAATATTAAGATTTTGAATAAAGTCAGTAAATGTGTTTGACAGTGAATTTTGAACTCCCCCTATTTATTAGCTCCTCCTACAACAGAGAACTCCCCCTATAACTGTGCATGAGTGAAAAGTGAAAATTAAATAATAATAAATTTTCAAAATTAAAAATATTTATAAAATATTCACTCATAAATCAAAATCTCAACCCATTCTCCCCCTTTTGTTATCATCAAAAGGATACAAAATTTAAAAAATAGATGAATACTGACTAAAAGTATAATTTCAGCTTAAGAGAAAGAACAATCATCATAAATCTCAATCAGTCAAACAAAAATCATAATATACTGAGAACTAGTGGCATATTTCACATTGCAGATAATGCCGGATTTACGATGAAATTTATATAAATGGGGAGAGTTAAAAAGTGAGTTCCAATTATTTTCCAAAGAATTTAAAAAAAAATGAGATTCAAAAACAGTGATGGATTTTGGACTAAAATTAATAATTCAATTTAAGTGACAACATCGTATAATCTCAAATCCCAGTAGCTATCAATTAGCAAATCATAATACATCATAAAATATTAACACATTTCACAGATTAGAAGATGGAGTGATAGACTGGTTTTTAAACACCAAGGAGAATTTCAGATATATTTCTTTTTTTTAGAGGAAGACGGGTGTGTAGCGTGAAGCTACACAGCCGATTACGAGTAGATATACTAGATAATAAAATAAGCTGGTTGACAGGTTCAGCCAGTGGCAATAAAGTCTAGACCCAGCAGATCAATAGCATAGTACAACCAAAGAGCAAAATATGTACATCAAAAGGGAGTAAACACGTCATAGATAATAACATAGTCATAATAAAACATAAGTTGAATAAGCCAGCCTTTACTGATTCAGCGAGGGGGGAGCGTGCTGCTTTCTTGCGATCCAGGAGAATCTGGCCTAGGAAGGGCAAGCCTGAAGCGAGCATGTCTCGCTAATCCTTTCCATAAGTCGAAGAGATGCAGGATATGATAATAGGTACCCAAAAGAAGTTTCGGTGGTATGCCAAAGATGATCGCAATACGTTCTAACCAAATACTCCATGAGAAGAAAGTTACAAGAGAATCCAGAAGAGGATCAGGGGGGTTATGCTGCCAATAATCGAAAAAGGAATTGATGGAGGGTATGAAGCCGAGGATGAAGGAGCTGATTGCAGCCCACACTACGTAGGAGAAATCACATTCAAAGAAAAGGTGAGAAAGGGATTCATTTTTAAGGTGACAGAGAACACAAATGGGATCGATGTTGTTGTTAAAGCGATGGAGTCTGATTCCTGTGTTGATGCGATTGTGTATAAGGAGCCATTGAAAGAAAATTAATCGAGGAGGAAGGTTGCATTTCCAAATGCGGGAGAAAGGGAAGCTTCTGCCAGGATGAATTAGAAACTGATAACAAGATGCAACTGTGAAAGAGTTGGATGGGCCTAAAGCATAAAAAATGAGTCTGGTTCAGATGAGAAGTGAGTTTAGTTGAGTATGTGACCAATAGAATTAAGTTCAAAAAAGGATTCAAGGCCAATCCAAGAAGGAGGGAAAAGGCCCATTGGACCAAGCTCATGGGCCGATGCCACAGTAAGCAGGCTAAGATGGTTAACTGATGCAAGGTTGGGAAAACGGGTGGAGAAGGGGATTTGCTCATACCAAAAATCCATCCAAAAAAGGCAGGATTCACCATTACTAATTTTAACATGAAAAAGATTTTTGACTCTTGCTAGTGTGGATAAAATTCCTTTCCAAAAGGGTGAGGGTCTCGCATTAGGTCTGAAATGGAGGATGAGGAAGGGATTATAATTATATAGACGAGTTAAGATCTAATCTTTCCAGATGAATCGACCAGGCAAGAGGGTTCGCCATAGCCATTTGGCTAGCAGTGCTAAGTTGAAAGTCGAGAGGTTCAATATTCCAAGACCACCATGATTAGTTGGGAGACAAACAGTTTGCCAATTGATGAGTTTTTTCAGGTTACCTCCATTCCAAAGAAGGGTACTACGGATTGAATCAATTTTTTAATAACCCAGACTAGGAGTTTGTGGAATGACATCCAGTAAGTAGGAATTGCAGAGAGGACATGTTTCACAAGTATAAGGCAGCTAGCAGAAGAAAGTGAGTTTGCTTTCCAACTTGAAAATCTATTTTCAATCTTAGAAATGAGAGTTTGCCAGTCATGATTAAGGAGTTTGGTGGGACGGAGAGGGATACCCAAATAGTTGATTGGGAAAGATTCTAGCTTACAATTAAGGCAATCAGCAATGGTTGGACCTATCTGAGAACAATTACCAAGCATAATAATAGAACTTTTTCTAAAGTTAATAGAGAGACCCGAGATCATTTCAAAAGTGTAAAGAAGAATTTTGAGGCAGCGAATATTATTGGGAGATGGGGTGTTGAAAAGAATTGTATCATCTGCAAATTGAAGATTTGATGTGCAAATCTCAGAATTAGGGAGTGGAATGCCTGAGAAAATGTTATGAGAGAGGGAACGTTTCACCATTTGATTGAATACATCAGCAATTAGAACAAAAATAAGGGGTGAAAGGGGGTCTCCTTGCCTTAAGCCTCTTTTGGATTTAATTTTGCCACCATACTCTCCATTAACAAAGACTGTGGATAGGCTAGTGTGTAGAATTGCTTTAATCCAAGAACATCATTTTATTGGAAAACCCCTATGAGACATAAGAGATAGGATAAAATCCCAATTGACAGAATCGAAAGCCTTTGAGAAATCCAGTTTAAGCAGGACCCCAGGGGTATTAGAAAAGTGGCAAAATGAGATAACTTCTTGTGTAGCAGCCACACAGTCGAGAATGTTTCTTCCTTTGATGAATGCAGATTGTTCAATATCAACTAGAGAGTCAATATGTTTTTGTAGTCTGAAAGATAGGATTTTGGTGATTATTTTAAAGGTTGTGTTGAGAAGACTGATAGGTCTGAAAGAAGAGACAGTTTTAGCTCCTTGAAATTTTGGAATGAGGATAATGTTGGCGTAATTTAATTTGGCGATTGATAAAGGATCAGAGTAGAATTCCGAGCACATGTCAATGATGTCAAATTTTAGAGTGGGCCAAAAATGTTTAAAGAAGGCTGGACCAAAACCAACAGGCCCAGGGGTCTTATCATCCGCCATATCCTTAACAGCATTCCAGATTTCCTCTTCAGTAAAAGGATGATCAATGCTAATGAGTTCAGGGTTTGGGTATAAATAATGCCAGTCAATATGGGGAGAAGGGGGAGGGGATGAACCAAGGAGGTTTCTGAAGAAGATGGTGAATTGATGTCAAATGTCCTTCGAGTCATTGAAGGTGTTGTTGTTATGAACAATTTCAGAGATGAAAGAGGAACGATGATGTAAATTAGCAACTCTGTGAAAGTAAGCAGTGTTTTTGTCACCTTCTTTAATCCATTTAGATTTAGACCTCTGTTTCCAACCAATCTCTTCCTGCTTAATTAGCCTTTCCAATTCTGATTCGTATTCTTTCAAATCATGGCCTTTAGACAGGGTTAAAGGTCTATTTTCTTCAATGATATTTAGATTTAGGATGGCATCTTGTGTGGATGAAATACGACTTTTCAAAGAATTCCACACATTCTTAGCCCATGGGCGAATCAGTTTACGAAGAGAACGAAGCTTGCAAACTATTCTGGACATTGCAGAATGATGGGATGGTAATTGTTCCCAGCTGAGTTTAATGAAGTTGTCAAAAGATGGTCCAAGTAGCCAGAGACGCTCAAATCTGAAAGGGCGTTTGAAGGGAGTATTTGAGTTAGTATCAAGAAGGATAGGGCAGTGGTCAGAGATGGTGGTGGCAAGGCCATTAACCAATGATAAAGGGAAAAGATCATCCCAGTTGAGGTTAAAGAAAAAACGATCTAGCTTGGTCAGTGAAGGGATTTCTCTTCTACTTGACCACGTATATCGACGGTTGTTAATTGGTGGTTCGATAAGCGAACAAGATTGAATAAATGCATTGAATTGGGGGGAATCAGAGGATAAGTTGCTAGAATTACGATCCTCTAATGAGCGAGAAGTGTTAAAGTCTCCCCCAATTAACCAAGGTTCATTTATATTTTGAGACAAGTTGTGGCAATATTGCCAAATTTCAGCTCTTCCTTGAATATCATTTGGGGCATAAATATTAGTGAAGTGGAAAATGGAGTTAGAAGAAATATGTCGAAGGGTTACATGAAGAACAGAAGGGTGTGAAAGGGATTGTTCAAAAGCCCACAAATGATCATTCCGCGCTGTAATTAAACCACCACGAGTGTCTACAGCATCCACGTGTGACCAACCAGATAGATAGGGGCCACAAAGATTACGAATTACAGGGATGGGTGGGTTAGCAATTTTGGTCTCTTGAAGAAATAAAATATCAACGTGATGTGGGGAAATGACGAGATTGACAACATGATTTTTTGTGGGGTCCCCAACCCCTCTAATATTCCATGTGACTACTTTTATTTAGAAAGGTTAGAACGCCGTTGTTCTAGGGTTTGCATGGCAGAATAATGTTTACCATGCAAACACACCCCCATGCATTTAGCCAATTTTTTATCTAGAACTTTATTAGCAGAAGAAAAAACAACTGGTTCAAAATAACTACCCGAAGATCCTGGAGGCAGAGAGTGAGTCCTGTTAATCCTTGCACTCCTTCTGATTGCTGACGAAGAGATGCGTGGGGATGAGGATCCTTGTTCATCCTGGTGCATTTGTTCATGATGTTCTTGCTGAGCTGGCAGTTGCAGATGAATAGGAACAGAGAGGTCGAGGTCAGCCAAAGGGTCCCATCTAGGCACAGACATGTCCATTCTAGGCTGCTCAACCATGGCTAAGTCATGCCGTTGTTCATCACGCATCATAGGGACTTCTCTCAGGGCTTCATCAGACATTACATCATATCTGTCTTCCTCCATGAGATCCTTTTGTTGAGATAAAGGTTGAAAAATGTATCCGTCATATTCATAATCCACCCCCAACACAAGAGTTTCAGGGCATTGAGGAGAGTGCGAGTGTGTCCAGCGTTCCACTTTGAGCTTAACTGCATGGTTATTTATGTGTGTAATAAAAGTACAAGGAGTCAAAATACCTTCATAAAACTGCATTTTCACGTATAAGTAACGATGGTCCATCCAAGACCAATCACAAGTGTCTGTGTGGATGAAACGCCCAAGTGGTTTCAAAGCTTCCCTAATAGAGTCCGAGAGATGCCTGTAGAACTCCGGAAATCCGCTTATCTTTGCCCATGATTCCTTTTCAAAAGGGGGTTCAGCAATTTCTTCCAAGGTTCTCGCTTGTTCAAGAGGAAGGACTCCACCATCATCATTAGTTAGGATCTTAAGTTGAAGAGCATAATTTTTGATGGCCGAGTTAGGGAAATATATGAGGAAAGAGTTATCAGAGGTATGCCAAGTTGACCACTCATATTCTTGACCAAAGGTTGATTTAAGTATATTTGAAAGCATCTCAATCGACCAAAGGCCGTTGATGGTGGTTGCTGAGAGGTAAAGGTAGGCGCCTGCCATTTCTATAAGAAGTGGAAATTCTTTCTTATGTTTGGGAGGGGAGTGATTAGTGGGAGAGGAGTGAATAACATTTAGACTGGGAGAGGTATTATTTTTGAGGTGAGAGATAATCTTTTCAGAATTAAAATTACGATTTGAAATGCGACTAGACTGGTGGGACCCCATGTTCTGAGTAAGCGGGTTTTTTGGCTCACGGCTATTCATTGTCTGCGCAGCATTGGGACGCAGCCAACCAGTGTTGATGGTTCGAGAGAGCTTTTTTTTATTGGGACATAGCAGGCTTGCATGTCCAAAGAAGGAGCAATTATAGCAAATCACATCATTCCTACATGATCTTGCCACGTGGCCACGATCAGCACATTTGAGACAACGACTCTCTGCCTTCAAAAAATTCAAAGTTTTCCTGGTTGAATTGAATTCCGGTATGATGCGTCGTTGCTTGGTCGAGGGGGTAGGGAGGATAGGAGGAAGTTTGGATCTAGCAGCCGCCACCTGAGCGTAGGTAGGCGATGGATGTTTCACTGATGAGGATAAGTTAGACTGAGTTTGAAGGCTCGATGAAGAAGAGGGGAAATGGTGGATGGGTAAGGAGTCAGCGTCAAGCTGGGAGGATGAACCACTGGAAAAGATGAACTGAGAAGAATACGGGGGTTGAGGATGAACTGAGAAAGTGGGGGAAGGGTTAGGCAAAGTATAGTGAGAGGAGGACGCCATTTTTGTTAGTTCAAAATTAACTTCTAAAAATACTGTCTTTTTTACTTTAATTAACTTCTAAAATTAATTTCAGATATATTTCAATTTACAACACATTATTTTTATTTATTTTTTTATTTATTTAAGAGCACACTGACCACGCATGACCAGAACTTGGATTTTTAAATGAGATCAGTCGCAGCTTAAATTATTAGTTGTCTAATAACCATGCATAACTAGAGCTTGGATTTTTAAATGAGGTTAGAGACACACTTATGTATTAATTATATATTTTATCATTTTCAGCTTTGAATAGAAAAACTCCTCGGTATATACAACCAATATGAATGATAGAAATGTAGTAGGTACAGAAATGGACTGTGAAATAAATTTCTAAATTAATTATATTATGAAATATGCTCGACTGTACCGGGATCATTGAAAATTCCAATAGTCACTAATTTTGAATAATAACATAACCACAATTCCATCACACATATTTTCATTGTATATTCAAGATGATTTTTTTTTTTAAATTTAACTCTCCATATTTATATAAAATTATCATGGATGGCAGAATGATGGTAGATAAAGAAGATGGTTGTGAAATAATTGCCAATATAAAGATATTACAATAAATGCTCAACCATCATGAAAATATAAATAAAATCTCCTCTTGTTGTGAAATATACTGCAGTCATGATTCATCACAATTTCAAAATCTGATAATAATTTTGATGAATTATAAATACAGTTCAATTTGGATATTGATTTCAATTTCTGAATGAATAATCAATAAATAATTTTAAAACTAAAAAACAATTACTAGATAAATATGAAGATCTATACATGCCAAGAGGGATAAATTTGTACAAGGCAAAAAGGGTGTGTAGATCTATACAAGGTGAAAATTAGAATCTAAGTACAAATGAGTGAGACAAATATAAGGCACTTATGATACCACTTGGTGTCTCTATTAATGAGGATTTTAACATGACACTGGAGACAAACCAAGATATCTCAGACAACAGAAATTTAAAGCCCAAGCAGACAAATTTAGCACAGAGAAGCAGGCAGTTCAAAAATAAGCAGTAATATAAGAACAGTATCAGAGCAGTACAAAGACAGTTTCCAAGCAGACAAGTCAAGATGATGGTCACAAAAAAATATTCCATGATCCCAGATTAAAAAATATACATTATTTTAAATCATTTGAAGAAATGTGAAAGTATTAGTATTTAACGAATCAATCACACCAAGTTATATTTCAGATTCAAAATTATGTGTGAGATTCAATAAATCAATAATTTCAAATGATTTTAAACAAACATATATTCAATTCAAATAATCATAAAATAACAGTGATATTTATGACCATATTTTCAAAAGAATTTTCACAAATATGTTTAACAAGTATAAAGAATATTCAGACCATTTACATCTAATTTGAAGAATAGTCATGATCCAGAAAATTTATTTGAAATCACTTCAATCAATGTCGAGTTTTGAGATATAATGAATCCATCACACAAGATTGATATTTTTAAATTTAAGAGGTGCGTGGGATTCATAATATCAAGAATTTCAGATGATTTCAAAGAAACAAACTTCGACCATAATAATCATTAATAAAGGTGAAATTCAAGATGTATCACTGTGATTCAAGCCAATCCAAAAATAAATGAAATTATCACGAATGATAAGAAGCAGTGTACTGCAATGAGTATAATATTTTAAGCATTTCTAAAATGAATTGGAAGAAACTCAAAACAGCATAAGTGTGTGAAATTTCATTAATTATTCAGATCTTCAAAATTTTAGAATTCAAAATGACATTGTTCAAGATATGATATTAATGCATCAACACTGTTATGAATTCAAAAAAAATAACCTTCAAAATAATTGCAGATATTTACAAGATTAAATTCAAGATCTGGAAATAATTAAACCATCAGAGTTCTATTCAACTAAAGCAAATTTCCAAAAAAAAATGAGTTCTACAATTTGAAGTTAATGTGGCCCATAAAGAAACAAAAAAATATGGCAGTGATAAATTAAAAAAACGAAGAAAAATAGAAGGGGTAGAATATACAAAGACAAGTTCAGAGATCATACCTGAAATTAGTGTAAACCAGAATCTCTGACTCATCAGATCTTGGCCGAAGAGACTGTGAATGATATAAAAGTATAGACAACTTTGCTTCACATTTCTTTTTGCACAATAGTTCCTCAGCCTCCTTCGGTACCCAACAGTTTAGGGGATTGAGTGGTCTAACAAAATTAGTAAAACCACTCACAGTTATGTTAACATCTTTTGGTACCCAAATATGTTTGTATGACACCCATTCGAATCTATCTTTGTGCCTTAAGGAACCCAAACTTGTTTAGTTTTTCCAAAAATCATTTTATTTCTTTTTGGGATCCAGGGTTGTTTAAATGGATTGTTATAAAACAGATTTTGATTTCGTTTGTGATTTAAAAATCCTTTGGAATTTTTAGAGTTCAAATTTCCAAAACGATCCTTCTTGAAGCAGTTTAAGGAATTTTCAAAATCACAAGAATTTAGCTTCTCAAATTCATTTGTTTTCCCAAAACCAAGACCACGTTTATTTCCAAAGAAAATTGGTTTTTCAACAACCTATTCAAATATTTTTCACCATTTGAAAATTTAGCCAAAATTGTTTCAAGTTGTTGAATTTTAGTTTTGAGATCACTGTTTTCTTTCAATAAGTCTGAACAATGATTTTTAGTGATCTTACATCTTTCAAAATCAGATTTTAAAACCAAATTTTCATTTTTAAGCAAATTAATTTTGGTTTGGGACTCAACAATCTCCGATTCAAAAAGTTTTTGTTTTTCAAACTCAAATTTCTGGATTTTTCAATCTCATTTTCTAGTTCTTTCAAAATCAAATCGGATTTCAACAAATTCTCCTTTTCAGCAATTTCAAATTTGGAATATATATCAGTCTTAAAAATTTCAAATTCCTTTTTTAAAAAATTATTTAAACTTGATAACTCAATCTAATTTTCTTTTAAGATCAGAATTTCTTTTTCAAACTTTTGAATATTTTTATTGAGATGAACAAGATTGGTTTTCAATTTCAAACAATTTTTGTAATCAAAATTTGAAGAATGTTTAAAATGTTCTAGTTGTAATTCCAAATCATCCATTTTGTTGGTCAACTCAGAATTCTTAGATTTTAGAGATTTGTTTTCAGATTGGAGTTTATCAACAGATTTAGTCAAATCAACACACATATAAGCTAAATCTTCGTATGAGAAATTTTCTGTTTCAGCATCTATTGATTCTCCATCATCTGATCCTTATGAATTTTCATTTGTAAATCCTGTTAAACAGAACTCTGGATCTGAGTTGACTTTCTCGGGTTTTGAGCAGCTGTTATTGATTTTTCCATACTTCTTATTGAGAGTATTCCAAATTACCTGCGCAGTTAAACAATGGGAGATAAGTTTAAATTGATCAATAATAAGGCAAGAAAAAATAATGTTAATAGCACGAGTATTGATAGCTTTACACTTTTTATCTGACAGATCTCCTCCATTAACAATAATATTCCAATATTTAATATGAACATATTTTAAATAACTTTTCATTTTTAATTTCCAATTTAAAAAATCCGTTCCATTGAAAATAGGTGGAATATTACTGGACTGACTCTCGGAGGACTGATAACTAAGGTTACCCATGACTCTAGAGTTCACGAAAATACCTGCTCTGATACCACTTGTTGGATCTAGATTAACCCTAGTGGGGGGGTGAATAGGGTTTATCACAGTTTTTAACAAGAATTAAAATTCTAATGAGATATATAATAATAAACAGATCACAGAATAGCAGAAACAGAAAAATGCAGAAAATAAATCACACACAGATATACCCAGCTTCGGCAAAACCCTGCCTACTGCTGCATTCCTAAGGTTTCTACTAGGTGTTAGAACAGATCCCGCATACAACACCTTGTACACTCGCAATCCCTGCTCCTATTCTAACCCTACGTTCAAAATCCTAGACTGACCAATATCCCCTCGATCAGATTTCCCTTATTACAACCCCGTAATCCGTAACCCAGATTTTACAGACTCTGTCAACTGCCAGTCAACACCCTGACTGGATCCCCTAGATTTTACAGACTCTAGAAAACTGGTTCGACGGTTTTACAACACAAATTAAAATACAATAAAAAAAGTAGAAAATTAAAACAAGGAGAAACCCTAATTAAAAAATGAATAAAGGAGATTGAATTTAAAGGGGTCATCCCCTTTTTGAATGCATCGGCCCTCTTTCTTTGCGTTGCACCCTCTCAAACAAATTAGGTTTTCAGAAAATCCCAAATAAAATCGATCGAGATCGCTCTTTGATTTGCTTCTCTGTTGAACTTGAATGCTCTCTGAATTGTGATGGCTCTCGGATGCTTTCTTGCTCACTGATTTTGGAACTTTCAAGCGATCGAAAATCTCGTAAGTTCTTTGAATTTGATTCGATTTTTGCTATGAATTTTTGGGTTGATTTTCGATGCTTGTGGTTTCGATCCCCTTATTGCCAGTGATGTAAAAATTGGTGTTAAATATAGGATATAGAAAATCCTTAATTCTCTGATTTCCTGTATCTGACTTGATTTGATTTCGTGTGTTTCCACTTTTGGCTTAATCACCTCAGCTTTGATTGACACTCTACAATGTTTGCTCTAAGATTTTGATTGAATTTGTGGCCTTGATTTTTCTGATTGATTTCAGCCCTGAATAAAAAAAACTTACCACATATGTCCACCTTAAATAACCATGAGTTGATGCTTGTCCATGAATTCAAAATGAACATTTCCCAAAAAAAAATTGCATTCCCCTTTAAAACTGTTGCCAAAAATGACTTAAGAAAATTCTTTTCTAATTGATAATCATGCCGAGTTTGATCACATGCCAAAACATCATTCCATATATGAGTTGCTTGCCACATAAAAATGAAGGACATTTTCTGGAAATAATTTAAGGACTTGCCAATTATCCAATTTGACACATAACCATATATGTGTAATTTTACTTGTTCTTAGCACACTGTGATTTTAGGAAGTCATTCAATTGATTTTCCTGGCCCTTCTTTGATTGTTGAACGCTGGAAATAAATTCTGAAATCATTAAGCTCTTGCCATAAAAAGTTGTCGTGATTTCTGTACACATTTTTGAGGAAACTGAAAATAATTGTTGCTAGAAACATTGATCCTTTGTGGCCCTGAAATTTTGCACTCACAGTATTGTTCACCATTGTTTATCCTCCTTTGTGAATTGTTTGTGTATACATATACATGCTGAGTTGTTCATGGACTTGCACTTGTTCACACTAGCCTATGAATCTATCTGCACATGTACACCTCTCTCATTTGCTGTCTGAATTGATTCATGCACCATCCTTGAACATTTGTGCACACTGTCTTTGTATCACCATTGTTGACTTGTGCATTCTTGCCTAAAATATTAACTGCTCAAAGTTAAAAGAACTGATTCTATGTTGTACCATCTGTTTGCATCCAATTCACTTGTGTATTTAACATGGCTGTGTGTATGTATAGTTGTGATATATATATATATACACACATGCTGCTTCACCATTCATAATTGCATGATTGAGTTAATTTGTAATGGCTTTGTTGCCATCGTGTATGCACTTGAAATTTCATCACCATGTACAATCTGCTGTCATCTTGAGTTCCTCACTGAAATTGCTTCTTCCTTGTGCATGCTTGTATAACACTGTGTTGACTTGAACATTTGCTGTTGGCTTGAACCTGAATTTTGATGTCAAAGTTGATGTGTTCACTGTGTAAAATTTGTCGCACCAAACATTGTGCAGTTTTGGGATGAACTTGAAAAAACATGTTCCATGCTGTTGTATTCATTTTCATTGCTCCTCGACACCAAAGCTACTGTAACTTGTGCACATCTCTAATACACCACCATCCATGCTTGCATTTTAACTATTATGCTCCATGTCACTTGAACTTGAAACTACATTGTACCTTGTATGTTGATTGCTCCATCACCATGCATTATGCTTCTTCACCATGCTGCTATGAGATAGAGTAGTCATGCACCATACAGTCTTGTTAAAACTGAGCACTAAAAAACTGCCTTGACACTTTTTTGTCGTTTCTGAGACTATACTTTTATTTGTTGCTTGGCATTTGAATATTTGCTTTGTACTTTGAGATGTGTTGACTTTGTTTTCATGTGCACTTAGTTGAGAATGTCCACGTGGCTACTCCTCAGTTGCACGCTGAATTGGCATGGCAATGCACATGTGTATATATATACACATGTGTATATGCAACCATTTAGAAAATTTCCTGTCCCTGTACATATACAAACTATCTGCTTAGACACAGATAAATGATATCAAGTCATGAAAAATGATGAGAAACACACCAAAAAACTGAGGCAAATTAAATTTTAAAATTAAAATAATACTTGCTAGAGTATGAAATTATTTCTGTTCAAGATTACTCTGTGTGTGTTTCTGTACATGACAGGTATGGAGACTGGACTGATAATGAAGTGCTGTGAAGACTGAAGTTGACAGTGAAAGAGAGTGTCAGTGTGTGTCAGTATATATATATGAGTCTGTGTAAATGAATGTATATGTGACTGTATAAAGAGTTGAGTGTCTGTATATTAATCAATGTGAATGTATATTGACATGGTTGTAGTGAAGAGCTGTGTATGAATGAAAAATATTAGTGAAGTGTACAAATTGTGGAGTTGTAATTCTGTACTGTTTGATATTGAAATAAAATATTATATTTAAATAAAATACTGTGTGAATATTTAAATTTGTGTATAGTAGTATTCTATATGAATATAAATATTATATTCCTGTCTGTGATTTAAATATAGAATAGTACAGTAACAAACACATTAAAATAATATATATTTGGTTGTTATCATCAAACAAAAATCATATAATTGTGTATACAACACCGTTATATACAACAAAAAACACATTTCACAATAAACCCAATTCACATTAGCCTCTAACCATAAATTAGTAAGAGAATAATCCCCTAAGTATTAACCCCGAAGGCCGAAACCAACATCAGATCAATACCTAAGAAACCATTCAACTTAACTAATCTCCAGTTAGTTTCAATTTTTCTTAACTCCATTTGGTTCAAGAACAGTATTATTAAAGATACCATTCACGACAAACCCAAAACCCAATTTGATATTAAATACAAGGCTCTGAATAGAAAATATATCGACTTATATTTAATTTCAAATTCTGAAATCAACAAATATTGTATTGGAAATAACGATATATATATATATATATATATATATATATCTTTCAAATTTCCATAACAATATCTGTATAATCACGAAATCCGACATCGAAATATTCCGAAGACAATTTCGATTCAAATCTATTCCAATTTATATATTGGAAATCCTAGTTATTTTTAAAACCATTTCAAATCCAACTTATTTATTTTAAAAATATTGGATTTATTATTCTAATTCAAAACTAGTTCATTTCGATAAAAATCTATTTTTATCTTTTCAAATATGGAATTTTTCATCCCAATTCTTTCCAAATCATTTCTTATGATTTCACACTAATTATTGATGTTTTTAATAATTTTATCAAGGCCAGCACAGTCGATTTCCATAAAGGCCATCGAACTGCACTTACTGCGACCTTATCCAAATTTGATTTGGACATAATTCCAAATCCAACTGTTAGACTTCAAATCTCTAGTATTCTTTAGAAAGCTCTTCTCGATACGAACCCAACGGTTCTGGCTTTAGGAGAATCCGACGGTCGGATCTCCCGTAATGTCCGTCAGAAGTCAATGGTCGAAATTCGCGAACTGCCGCAGTGCGGCGCGTTCTATTCAGGCCATTATATATATACATAATATATATATTATATATATTTTGTCGATTCCCATTTAAAACATATTTTATAAATCGTTTTAAATTCATTTTCAAAACGATTTCAACTTCATATCCAATTTCTAATCAAAATTGAATATTCCATATCATCGATATTTAAATGATAGTATTTTCAAAACATTATATCTTGAAATCAATTCCTTTTGAATATTCATTATAAAAATGAATAAAATCGATATAAATATCGTTCACATCAAAAAGGCGTATCAACACGGCTTTATATATTTAAATATATTCGCGTCCATCCCAAATCGGACATCAAAAACAAATTTTGATCTTTTTCTGAATATTATTTGAAAATATTCGTTATTTTTAAATAATCGTTATTTTAAAATATTCATTCTTTCTGAACTGGAATCAGACACAGTCAATTACCATATAATTTGATTATATGGACTTCATACACACATGTACACAACAATAATAAAATACAGCCATCCATCATCCATAGTGCGTTCTGCACTACGTAAGCATCAAATATAAATATTTAACGCTTACAACAGCTTGTCAAATAATCGAGTGACATACAGCTAATTATTGGGACTAGTGTATGTCATATATCATCTCAATACCCGTGTGGGGTTTCAATCAACAAATAATGAATTTTATTTGTATAGTTGGGCGATGTGTAAAATTTAACGTCCCAATCAATATTAGTCAAATGTGTGTACATAAACAAATCATCCGATTTATTTAAAAATATTTATTTTATTTTATATACACGTAAAAAAAATATTTTTAACTATAAAATATTTATTCATTCCACATCACACAATAAAATGTCACAACACATCAATCAAACAAACAAGTCATCCATGGTCTGTGGACAACGGGTGTCGGGTGCTGCTAAGCACCGTCTGCATCCTAGTATATATTAACTAGAAAATAAAAATAAAAGTGAGAAGTTCTCACCTTTGGGTTCCACTCCGCCATTCTTTATTTCTGAATGGTTTGGATTCGCCCAAAATTCCAATGCATTCTTTTCCCGCTGTTCATAGTAAAAATCGCATTTTTAGTATGATGTTTATTTTAAAAATCACATTTTTTAATGGCACTTCATATATAAAAATCATATATTCTTACAACGCTTCTTTCTATGTATAAATTATATTTTGTTACTTCTGTCTCTTATATAAAGATCAAATTTTTATCGCTATTTCATATATATATATTATATTTTTAAACCGCCACCTTAAAATAAAAATCACATTTTTATGTGATTCACTTTCAATATAAAAATCATAATTTTATATCGTTTTTACATATAAAAAAAATCTCATTTTTATGTCAACGCTAGGTAGATAAAGATCACATTTTTATTTTCTAAAAATTATATTTTTACATAGCTAAAAATCATATCTTTCCAATGTTAAAAAGCTAATCTTTCCAATGTTAAAATTATTATCTTTCCAATGTTAAAAGTATTATCTTTCCAATTTTAAAAATCAAACCTTTTTTCGTATCAAAAATAGAACCTTTTGAATCATTAAAATCTCGACTCTTTTTATCATAAAAATCTAATTTTTATATTATAAACATCTATGTAAAAATCCAATTCTTATATCGGCACTTTACATATAAAAATCAAATTTTTATAATGTTATATATATATAAATAATAACTTCATATATAGAAAAGTCCTAACTCTAGAAATGCTAAAAATCAGATTTTTAAACTAATTAAATCAAATAAAAACTTACTTTCCGTTCATGAAGAGGGAGGAGGGTTTGCAGGCGGAGCCATGACCTATCGGAGGCGGCGCTAGGGTCTTGGTGGCGGGCGCGGGCTGCGGCGTCGAGGTGGTGGCGTAGGGGGGCCAACGGCGGTTTGGGCTAGGTGTTGGGTTCGATCAGAGAGGGAGAGGGAGAAGCGCGAGGGGAAGGGGGAGGCTGCGGTGGAGTCCGCGGTAGGCGGTGGTTCTCTAGGAGTGGCGGCTCCTTTTACCTTTTTCTTTTTTCTTATTTTTCGATTTTCAATTAATGATCGGGGGGGTGACTGAGGGATAAGGGAGAGCGGGAGTGAATTATTTAATATATATTTTATTGTTTTTAATTTCAAAAAGTAACTTTTTATTTCGACCTCCAAACGAGACCCACAGACTGTCGTCCATAACTAATTACCCCCATTCCGAACACAATGGGATATGTATTGTAAGCCAGTTTGGCTGTTTCGATCGGTTTCCCTCAAAATCAAAGTATAAATCTAAATATTGAATTTGAACGCACATTTCCATTTACCGGGGCCACATACGGACTCTAAAAATTCCCAAAAAATATTTTCTAGCTTCATATTGACGACATTGTCCTAAAAAAACTAATTTCGTCAAATTTGGAGAGCGTTTGAAAAATGTCCATTTTCTGGTCGATCCAAATTGACTGAAACTATCAAAACACATTTTCCTTCGCCGCGCTCACATATTGATTCAGAAAATTATGAATTTTGGAATCTAGCAATAACTTGACATCCCGGATCAAACAAAAGTGGTTTCGTCGAAAACGAAGGTCATTTGCAAATTTCCATTTTTAAGGGCTATATTTCCATAGCGACTATTCTGAATGTTCAACTGGGGATAACTTTTTATTCTTGCTATGAAATTTCAATTTTTCGGATTCGTTGGAAATATATTTTCAGTTAGATTATAATATTTTTGGTTTTGCTAAAATCCGTTTTATTTTGAATCCTGTACATTCATTTGAAATCGAATTTTCGAACTACCGCGCCATTTTCAATTCCTTTTTATAATCAAAATAAATATTTATATTCTCACTACGATTCAAATCAATATATAACATTTTAATTCTATTCAAAATAAACTTCTCGTCGTAATTATTTAAAATAAATCATTTTAAATATTCAAAATTCATCAAAATTACCGAAACAAATTTTTTTAAATTGGTTTGGGTTTCCGGGTTGTTACAATCTCCCCCACTTAGCATCTTTTCGTCCTCGAAAAGGAATGGAGCTGAAAGTTGTTTTACAAACCAGCTCAACTTTCATTCTTTTCATTATGGATTAAGTTCTTCAGCTTTTCAGTTTCTAAGAACTTTTCAAATTTATCAAAAATTTGGCTAACACCCTAAATTTTCAAAAAAAATCGCCATAACCTCCCCTGCACGGGAGCACCGGAAAGATCCCGAAATTGCCATACAGGCCTCTTCAATCCAAAAAGAAAAAGAAACAGCCAAGCAGCTAGCCAAGCGGCTAGCCAATCGGCTCATAAAATCATCCAAAACCCAAGAAATACAATAAACATGTACCTATTTGTCGGGAAAACAATTTTATTCCTCCTCTCTAGCCTCCTTGCAATGACCTGTTCACACATATATATGTACATGCATGCATTTCCAAACAATTTTCAATACAGTTCAATATTTGGTACCATTTGGCCCAAATTTACCTTTCTTTCACATAATGGTTTAAGGGAATAACCGTACAACTCAACCATCATTCAATTAGTTGATTAGCTTTTCAAATTCATAACTTTGATACATAGTCCAAAAATTGGATTTTTGATGCCAAATCACAACCATACCCTATCTAGTTTTGGTTCTCACACCAGTCAATTGGAAATATATAGATATCCCACTTTCGAAACTCGAATATAAATATTGATGATGCAGCTGTTATCATAAGGATTATCCCCGGGCGATTAGAGTGTGATTCTATATCTATACAGTATATTAAAACTTTGAATATACATTTGCAAGGCATATATGCAAATTCTTTATATACTGGATTGTCCAAATTCAATACAAATAAATATTCAAATACATTGAATAAGGTTTAAATTTTCAAGGCAAATTTTTTTTTTCATTTTTATTTTTCAAAACAACACTCTTCGGACTCGTTCTAGGATACTGCTGATCCCATCTCTAATGAGTCATTCTCATTGGATATTACTAATCCAATCTCTGTTGAATTCTTTTGTTCGGTTCTAACGTGTCTTGTTCTCCGAGCTCTGTAAACCAAAGCTCTGATACAAAATATGAGGACCCAAACTTTCCCATAAACTAAAGCCCGGATTGAATTGAGAACACGACAAATCAGAACACAAACATAAGAACATTTCATTGCTTATTACAACAATTCCATCAGAATACAAGAATATATAAAGTATGAATTACATATGTAACAACCCGTATTTTTATAACATGTTAAAACAAGAAATCAAGGCAGAATTAAATTTTAAATTCAGAATCAGGGGAAATGGGTTACGCCATTGCGTTCGTCTCGAAAGTTTACATGAAATAGAGTCCGAGTTTTCGAAAATCGGAGTCCGAATGAAGAAGTTATGACCTATACAAGTTTCAGCAGTTTTCAGGCAGCACTGGACCAGGGGGTCGACCTACCCCCCAGGTCGACCATAGGGTCGACCTACCCCCCAGGTCAATCATAGTGTCGACGTCCCCCCTACAGGTCGACCTGTTTTGACCCAGAACTCATTTTTGAAGCTTGAGACATGTTTTGATGGTCTGGATTGATTCTAGGGTTAATCTAAGGGCCTAAACTAGTTGCTACACCTATAAAAACACCCTTAGACCTAACCTAATTCACAACAAATCATTTTTACACTATTATGCTACTGAACTCCCTCTTGAACCATGGTCGCCGCCCCCAAATTAAAGCTTAAGCATTCAAACTCAAATCAATTTGAAGAACAAAGCTTCAAAAATGGTTCAAACAATAAATCAACACTACTACAACGTTCTATGACAATTTCTGTTCTTAATTCGTTAGCCATGCCCTGTAAGTTCTAGTTATTTTCAGATTAAAATATTTAAATATAATATGGGCATGTGATGAAGTGAAATTGGATTTAAGTATGTTTATCGATCTATTTATGTTGCTTCTTGGATCTTGAGTTTTGAGACTTGTCTATCTTTATTCCCATGTCTAGTTTATGATCTATTCAGCCTGTTGTAAATCAGTTTTCTTGATTCATATTGATATTATTACTAAGTTGTAATCTTCATGCCTGTGATGATGTTTTTCTCTCTGATCTTATTTTTATGAAAAAATTTACCTTCCCCTATTTATTTTCTTTTGATGAACCTAGGTCAATTTCGGACCTAGGCCTAAACTACGATACACGTGCGATGGTATACGAGGGAAATATTGGAATATGGCCTAGTGGAATATATGTGTTTGGTGGAATTGATGGAATAACATAAAAATTGGATATTTGGGTATTACTACCATTAACATGAAATTGGATATTTGGGTATTGTCAATATAATTGAAATTGCAAGTTTGGGCATACATGAATTGGCATGTAAATTAAATCACGAGTTTGGGACTATGTAAATTAAATCAAAAGATTGGGCTTATGTTAATTAGGCATATGTAGAATTGGGAATTTGAACATGAAAGCAATCGTAAACTTGATAGTTGGTATAAACATGTATTATGAACTTGGGCAACTGACATGTACTGTAATAAAAAGGTTATAGTTTGGGATAACTACATCATGAATCATGATTTGGGTTTATTGGGTATGAAACTTGATACATGTAATTTTGGCTAGAACTTGATATGGTAAAATGGCATAAAATTGGCATACATGTAAAACGACATAAATTGAACATATGTAAATTTGGTACGAATTGGGCATATGTAAAATTTACATGTAATCTAGAACTTAGGCACATATTAATTATGTAAAATTTGGAGTTGAAATATATATGATAATTTATGACTTAGTAGAAGTTTAATATGAACGCGCCTAAGTTGGGTTTTGGGTAATTGGCATGTATTGTAAATAAAAGGCTATAACTTGGCATAACCTTATAGTGAATTATGATAATAATTTGGGAATACGTTTTGGGCAAAAACGTGAATCATGGACATTTCTATAAGTTAAACACATGAACTGGTATTGGGGTTTTGGGTGGAATACGACCATTAATGAACCTTTGACACGAGGTTAGACTCATTTTGTGGTGTAAATCTGCCCGGAACCGCCCGGCAAATCCAGTAGCCACAAAGTGTCAGTCTAATGTGATAGGTCGAAGGCCAAATTGTAGGCGTAACGGTTTATGACACGAGGTTAGACCCAGTTTGTGGTGTAAATCTGCCCGGAACCGCCCGACAAATCCAGTGGCCACAAAATGCACGGTCTAATGTGAGATGTCACGATTCGTTCGTCATAATGAATGAATTAAGGAATACTAACCATAATAAGACGTGGGTATGGTTAGAGGGTTAGGTGGGATGACATGGAAATTTGACATGTAAATATGGACCTAACCGGTATGAGTTAAGAACATGTAAAACTTATAAATGTAGGCTCAACCAATATGTTATGAATGGGTGGGTTAAGTAACGTGGCTAGGCTAATGACACTTAACCGTTATAACATGACTAGCGAATGGGTTGGGCTAACTTGAATAGGTTGATAACACCCAACCGATATAACCTGATACGTGGTAAGGTTAAGTAACAACAGAGGGTAACACTTAACCGTCACAACATGATAAGTAGGTGGTCTAAGTCAATATATACTTAACAAATTGGACACGATGATTTGATAGGGTTAAGTCATGAACCGCTTGAATATACTTAACCAGTTTACCACGATGATTTGACAGGGTTAAGTCATGAACCGCTTGAATATACTTAACCAACTTGACAGATGATTCGTAGGGCTAAGTCATGAACTTGAACGGCAACACTTAGCCAATTTGACATGACACGTAGGCGGGTTAAGTCACGAACTTGAATGACAACACTTAACCAACTTGACATGCTAGACTGATGGGGTTAAGTCTCGAATTTAAATGACAACACTTAACCTACTGAACGGAAACCCTAGTTGCGCGGTCCTTTTCAGCAGTAACCCACTAGATGTATCATGGTACCCTGGAACTAGGCAGGGTGGGGCACGATTACTGGGCTGATTGTAAGCGACCAGAACGACGGCTGAGTTGGTGCGCCATTGTAGGTTCAAACGGACTATGGTCGTGCACGTAGTTCGGAGTTGAAAAAGCAGGCATTGGGCACCGGTAGGTTTACACTGTGCGTGCTTGATTCGTGTCGGTGGTTGGCACCCTAGGGCTTGATACACCATATGGTGGACCTAACACAGGTGACTACATTTCGTGATTGGGCCGTATGACACAGACACATGAATGAGCTAGTACTTGTATGGAGTCGATCGATTAATAGATCGTTACGTGGAAAAAGGGTGTTGTTCGTTAGGTAGCATAATCCCTAGTGGTCCTAGGTGGCATAAACCCTAATCGAATCTAGGAAACGTTCAATAGGTAGCATAATCCCTAGTGGTCCTAGGTGGCATAAATCCTAGTTGAACATGTGATAGTTCATGATAAGGAAACCTAGCCAGAACAAGGGTGGTAGTCCAAACGATTTCAAGAATGGTGGCACTACGTTGAAATAGTATAGAAATACGTGATGAAACTCGTTCGATATACGGCAAGGAACTGTACATATACACGAAAAGGATGATACGTGTTGGGGTACTAGTACAGTTGGTGCAGAGAATTTTGGAAATCAAAGAAAATAGTGGAATGGTGAAGCTTAGAAATCTTGCGATGTTATACTTAATAGAAACCTTGCAATATGATACTTGGTAGGAACCTTGTGATGATACTCTTGATAGGAAGCATGGAATGTTATACTTGATTCATCGCGCCTGTAGCTTACCTTGTCATCATGCTTATGTTTATTTTCAGTTTATTCATGCCATGTTATCTTTACCTATTTTTATGCTATAAGTCACTAGGACTTACTCAGTCTTTATGACTGACCCATTTTGTTTCGCCTCTTTTTCTTCCGTCCCCCCCCCCCAGGTTCGCAGGGTGGGAATACAGCTTAGTTCTGATCTTACCAAGCTCCAAGGCTCTTTCATGTACGGCTCGGATTTTCCTTGTCTATGGGTTGCTTTGCTTTATTGGGGAATATCACAATTTATTTTTTATGCTTCTTTGTTTTTGAGCAAGACATATATTTTAGCTATGTAATTGGGTATTGGAAGTTGAGGGTTTTTATTGTAAACAATTATATTTAATAACTGATTTGAAGTACTTCCACTTTACTTTCCGCTGTTTTATATATGTCTGTCTTGTAATATTTCTGTTCCAGTACCCATAATGCTCCACTGAAGTTAAGGCATTCCCTTTGTGAGTGACCTTAACGGATATGGGGTGTTACAACATATTACACTTTTACTAAATATTAGAGATTTACAAATTACAATGCAGCGGAAAAATAATACAAAACACAACTGAGAAGAATATACAGATACAGAGCTTTCCGAATATCATTCCAACTATAAACCAGGATCTTGTGAATATAAATCTGCAAAACCAAAACTACTAGCTGCCCGTGTGGAAAATAGGGGCACCCAAAGTTTAGGTTAAAACAATAAACTCCAGGTCAGTCGTGTGACTGATGTGAGAACTAAAACAGTTATTATTCTTTATTTTAAAGTTTGGTAAATCCAGGGACCATGCCGTTTTACACGGAACGGGTTTCCTCCTAAGAATACCAGTGCATAAAACAACAGCGCAATGCTAAATAATGAACAATGAAGCTATTATAAGACCCGGGTCCCATCACATAATGCAACGCAAGCCGGAGGATAGGGTTTTCCCTTATAATAGCCAAAGAATGCTTGATACGCGAAATTTAATCTTTTATTATTACTATAAGTGAAGAAAACAACTTCAAATATAAATGTATCAATCATAGACGGCATGGGTACGATATATCATGTCTCCATACTAGTTCTACAATTAAAACCGCAGGAATTCGTATTGGAAGTTGGATTTCCATCTGTGAACCAAGGCAAGGGATCGTCCTTACCGCTTTGAGACAATCTAGCCTACCATGTCTCAGGAAAGCGCGTAGACAAGCCTTTAGATTGTCAGGGCCGGTCCACTCGATGTGGATTAGAATTCCTGAACACTGCGTTTCCCCGCCCTATGGGGTGTAAACTGGTCATATCCGACCAAACCATCGTCCCCGGAGCGACCGATATAACTGAGGCGCCTGGCTATCCATTATCCACATAAGTAAATTGCCAGGGCGTGCAAAATGCTGACACCACTCCTAGCTATAAAGAAACGCATGCCCTCCCTGATGTCCTCTCCCGTTTCTGGTTCACACCGGGGTATGAGGCTCGCGAATTAACGTTACACACGCTGTATTAAAGACGTGCTTTGATCATCAACCACAAAACTCTGCTTTTCAATAGAAGCCTTGATCATTTGCATCTCAGCATGCCACACAGGCAATTCACGCTATGCAACCGATGTATACTAATCACACATAATAAAATCCGATGTCAGACACACATCCATTTACAAGTTCGTCCTAGGTCTGAACGAAACCGGAGGCACTGTATTCCTCCCCCATATGTCCAATACATGGGAGAGGTCCTCGCATATCCGGTCGATCTCCAAGTACATCTTGACGATCACCACTTATTACCTTGTCTTGGGTGTACAACCCAATCAAGACATCAGTAATCATTCAAATGATGTGAAGACCTCCGTTCTTTAACCACCATCTTCATCCTTGACACATCGTCGAATCAGTTATTCAAAATGGGATAAACCCGGCCTTTCTGAATAACTCACGTATATAATAAACAATTGCTTTAAAAACAATACATACGCCTCATTCTAATTTAGAATATTCCTTTATTCAAATATTCTTATAATTTGGGAAAGGTTCCCATTAATTTTATCAAAGATAAATTCTTTAAATTTATTCTTTAATCTTCCTTCGGATATCATTTCAATTTAATTAAAGATTCATTAAAACTCCACTTGGTTTTAATCTTCTCAAAAAACAATATTAATGATTGTTTAACTTGGGAAATCATATCCTGTCTTTTTCTAGGTTAAAGAACCAATGTCATTCAAAACACGATTCACGATAAACCCAAAATCGCATTCCATTCCATCAGCCTTTAACCGTAAATTAGCAAGTGAATAATTCCCTAAGTATTAACCCCGAAGGCCGAAACCAACATCAGATCAATACCCAGGAAACTATTCAACTTAACTAATCTCTAGTTAGTTCCTGATTTTCTTAACTCCATTGGGTCTAAGAATAGTATTATTAAAGATACCATTCACAACAACCCAAATCACATTCTGTTAATTATGGAATCTTCATGGAAAAACAAATCAATATATAATCGATATCAATTTCCATATTTGACCAATAATATAAATGGAATAACGGCACCGCCTCTTAAATTCCATATGTATTAACAGTCTTCCTCCATAGAAGTTCACTTCGATTATTATAAAATCGAATTCCATTCAATTCCAGTTTAATATATTAAATTGGAAAATGTTACCTTGGAAAATTCCCTTTAAATCTAAATAAAAAGATTTATAAATCCCAAATCACATTTTACTATAAATCAGGTTAAAGAACGAATGTCGTTAAAAACACAGTTCACAATAAACCCAATTCACATTAGCCTCTAACCGTAAATTAGTAAGAGAACAATCCCCTAAGTATTAACCCCGAAGGCCGAAACCAACATCAGATCAATAACCAGGAAAACATTCAACTTAACTAATCTCCAGTTAGTTTCTAATTTTCTTAACTCCATTCGTTTCAAGAACAGTATTATTAAAGATACCATTCATGACAAACCCAAAATCCAATTTGATATTAAATACAAGGCTTTGAATAGTAAATATATCGGCTTATATTCAATATCAAATTCTGAAATCAACAAATATCGTATTGGAAATAACGATATATATATATATATCTTTCAAATTTCCATAACAATATCTGTATAATCACGAAATCCGACATCGAAATATTCCGAAGACAATTTCGATTCAAATTCATTTCCAATTTATATACTGGAAATCCTGGTTATTTTAAAACCATTTCAAATCCAATTTATTTATTTTAAAAAATATTGGATTTATTATTCTAATTCAAAGCTAGTTCATTTCGATAAAAATCTATTTTTATCTTTTCAAATATGGAAATTTTCATCCCAATTCTTTGCAAATCATTTCTTATGATTTTACATGAATTATTGATATTTCTAATAATTTTATCAAGGCCAATACAGTCGATTTCCATAAACGGCCATCGAACTGCACTTACAGCGACCTTTTCCAAATTTTATTTGGACATAATTCCAAATCCAACCATTGGATTTCAAATCTCTTATATTCGTTAGAAATCTCTTTTCGATACGAACCCAACGGTTCTGGTTTTAGGAGAATCCGACGGTCGAGTCTCCCGTAATGTCTGTTCGAAGTCAATGGTCGAAATTCGCGAACTGCCGCAGCGCGGCGCGCTCTGTTCAGGCCATTATATATATAATATATATATATTATATATATATATATATCGTCGATTCCCATTTAAAACGTATTTTATAAATCATTTTAAATTCATTTTCAAAATGATTTCAACTTCGTATCCAATTTCTAATCAAAATTGAATATTCCATATCAACGATATTTAAATGATAATATTTTCAAAACATTATATCTTGAAATCAATTCCTTTTGAATATTCATTATAAAAATGAATAAAATCGATATAAATATCATTCACGTCAAAAAGGCGTTAATCTGATCAACACGGCTTTATATATTTAAACATATTCGTGTCAATCTCAAATCGGACATCAAAATCAAATTTTGATCTTTTTCTGAATATTATCTGAAAATATTCGTTATTTTAAAATAATCATTGTTTTAAAATAATCATTATTTTAAAATATTCATTCTTTCTGAACTGGAATCAGACACAGTCAAATACCATATAATTTGATTATATGGATTTCATACACACATGTACACAACAACAATCAAATACAGCCATCCATCATCCATAGTGCATTCTACACTGTGTAAGCATCAAATATAAATATTTAACGCTTACAATTGCCTGTCAATCAATCGATCGACATAAAGCTAATTATTGGGACTAGTGTATGTCATATATCATCCCAATACTCGTGTGGGGTTTCAATCAACAAATAATGAATTTTATTTGTGCAGTTGGATGATGTGTAAAATTTAACATCACAATCAATATCAGTCAAATGTGTGTACATAAACAAATCGTCTGATTTATTTATAAATATTTTTTTATTTTATATACACGTAAAAATATTTATTTTTAACTATAAAATATTAATTCATTCAACATCACACAATAAAATTTCATAACACATCAATCAAACAAACAAGTCATCCATTGTCTATTGACGGCGGGTGTCGGGTGCTGCTAAGCATCGTCTGAATCCTAGTATATATTTTTACTAGAAAATAAAAATGAAAGTGAGAAGTTTTCACCTTTGGGTTCCACACTGCCATTCTTTATTTCTGAATTGTTTGGATTCGCCCAAAATTCCAATGCGTTCTTTTCCCATTGTTCATAGTAAAATTCGCATTTTTAATATGATGTTTATTTTGAAAATCACGTTTTTATAATGGCACTTCATATATAAAAATCATATATTCTTACAACGCTTCTTTCTATGTAAAAATTATATTTTTATACTTCTGTCTCTTATATAAAGATCAAATTTTTATCGCTACTCCATATATATAAATTATATTTTAAAGCCGCCACCTTAAAATAAAAATCACATTTTTATGTGATTCTGTAACACCCCGTATTTTCTGAGAATATTAAAAAAAATGGTTAATTATGAAGAAGTTATTAAGCCTTGAAGTTTGTATGCATATGAGAGAAATATATATAGATATATATAAAAATTAAATAAATAAACATGCAAAAAAAAGGTTCAAAACAGCGAATTGGGAGGGAGAATAACCGAACCGGCCAATTTTTGAGGTCGACCCAAGCCCCGCTGGGTCGACTAGGGGTTAATCCAGGGTGTTTGGCTGTCATCCCGTGGGCCGATTCGCTCAAATGCAGATTTTGCATTTGAATGGTTCTCATGATTCAGGGTTAATCTAATGGTCCTAAATAACTTCCTACACATATATATACATCCCTAACCTAAACCTAAATCTCATATACAATTCTCTAGCCTCCATTGCTCTCTTCCTCTCTAAAAATAAATAAATCAATGGCGTCTCTACTCTGCTGAAACCTAAGCTAGGACTTGTGCTTCTTCTTCCTCCAATTCTGATTAGGATTAAAAGAGAACAGCTACAACACCTTTTTCTTTTAGAATCCAACCAAGGCAAGTGCAGTTATTTTCCGATATAAACTTTAATCATAATTGTGACATGATTGTAAATCTGAATTTGAGATTGTGTATGTTCTGTTCTGATCTATTTTATTCTGTATCTCTTCTTCTTTCTGTTCTATAGCCAGGCTACTACGAGCCTGCGCCAATCTCCTAAGAGATTAACATACGCTAAAATATTTGGGATAATAAAATGAATAATGCATGAAATGGGCATGACCGATATGTAACTGAGTTGAGGAAAGAACTTAGGTTGAACTTGGAACTTAGGACATAAATCTAAGGCATATAATTGAACCTATGACTTGAGTTTGTGGCATAAAGAATATTGAACATACGACTTGAGAAGTTGGTTAATCTGTGACTGATTTAAGAAAAAGGACATAGGTTGTAAACTAGATTTAGATCTATGCATATTCTGTGAATTGGAAGAAGAGGAACCATGGTATGTTAACATATGACTTGAGACAAAGAAAATATGGTTTAGGTATAAAGATTTACATTAAAGTAGGATATCTATCAAATGTGAATAATACCTAAGTAGGAGATTTTTGTCAATAGCTATATTTGGTATAATTTATATGTGAATCTTATGTACTAGGCAAGTTGAACTAAATTGGGACGTGTAAATTATGACCTTAATCTGTGACATGCAAATTTAATGCAAACATGGGGTATATGATCATATTGTGAATCATGACTATTATTTATGCATGTGAACTTAGGCAAGATTTATAATTAGGCAAGATATGTTGTGAAACTTTAAGGAATGATTAAATCTGTTATATTTTCCTAATTTGCTAGTTCTGCTATATTTTCCTAATCTGCTAGTTCTGTTATATTGCTTAATCTGCTAGTTCTGCCCTACTGCCTAGTCTGCTAGATCCGTTCATCTGCCAAATCTGTCATCTGCTAATTCTGTTAAGAATGCCAACCTAAATCTGTTGAGATGCCTAATCTGTTATCTGCTAAATCTGTTAGTTGCTTAATCTGCTGAATCCGTTAAGTCGCCTAAACATGTTATCTGCTATGTCTGTTAAGTTGATATATTCAGTCTGTTATTGACATAATCTGAATTAGCTATGAATAATTGACATGTATATTAGGCGTGGGTATAAATGGTAAATCATTAATTAATTGGCCGCAAAGATAAACATGGCTAACTCGAGGTTAGAATGATTTTGCGGCGTAAATCTGCCCGGAACTGCCCGGCATATTCCAGTGGCCGCAAACAATAGGTTCTAATGTGAGAAGTTAGTCATAACGTGCTTGAAACTCGAGGTTAGACTCATTTTGCGGCAGAAATCTGCCCGGAACTAACCGACCTAACCAGTAGCCCCAAACTGTCAGTCTAATGTGAGAGGTCTGGGCATTAATATTTAATTAATGAAGATCTGAGATAAATATAATGTCTAAAACGTGTTGGGCGGATAGGGTTAAACCCACTAGACTGATGAGTTTAATAAATCTGTTCCGTGAATCGGTAGGCCCAATTACAAAGTTAGACAAATCTGTAAATCTGTTAAATCCGTATATCTGATCCGTTAGTCTAAAACTTGTCTGACCTGTGAACTAGTTGATCTGAATTCTGTATGTCTGAACTTGTTAATCTGAAACCTGTTAGTCTGGGGACACAAGGATAGGAGGGGAATTACTTGTGTCATCTGTTGTTTGGGACCCATATTAGTCAGTAACCCTTTCTGGTATCAAAACTTTGACCCAACAGTAGGTAGGGTCCGGGCACGCTTACTGAACTAATTATAAGCGGTTCATTCTGATAATGGCGAGGGGTGTTGATGGTGCGTTCCAACCGGGTCATGTGCGTGCATGGATCCCGGTCTGCCTCTGAGGATGTAAGACGCCGTGACATCTGTAAATAGGTCTGTGTCATTCAAAGGTTGCCACTTTAGGGAATGATACACCCTTCGGTGGGGCTGGCACAGGGTATTTATGTATTAGGGAGCCGATCGCTTGGGGTAGGGTTTTAGGGTACACTTAGTTCTGTCTGTTTCTGTTGGTACCGTCTGTTTCTGTTGGGTGGCAATACCTGTCTGTTTCTGCGTGGTACCGTCTGTTCGGGTGGTAAAGGCCCAATTACTAGTGTACACCTTATGCTACATTCTGCTTCTGTCTGTTTCTGATCGGGTGGTAAAGGCCCATTACTAGCGTAGAAATTATTCTGTACCTGTTTCTGTTTCAGTTTAGACATTAGGGTGACACCTGATTCTGTTATACTAGTATTAGTGCAGAGAAGTGTAAAGCAATAGCTTATATCATTCTGTTCTTCTGTCATATCTGCTGCATCTGTTACAGTTATCTCTCATCCAGTTTTATTTTCATGTCATGTTATTATTATCTGTTCATAACTGAAAATCACTGGACTTGCCAGACTTTTGTCTGACCCTTGTTGTTTCGCCTCCTTTCTTCCGTTTCTCCCCCCCCCCCAGGTTTTGTAGAAGGGAATACTCTAGCTTGATCCAGATTTCTTCCGCTTGCAGTGCTTAAAGTATGGCTTGTCTTCTTCTATGGGGATTATGATTTTAAACTATGCATTCTGAAGGCTTTTGTACAAGACTGATATTTTGTACTTGAATTCTGATATTGTGATTTGAAAGGATGAAACCAAGCTTCTGTTGAAATAAAGTTATAAATTTTTCAAGTACTGTTTTATCTGTCTTGTTAGTTTCTGTTCTGTTTACTAAAATGCTCCACCAAAGTTAAGGCATTCCCTTGTGAGTGACCTTAACGGAGGTGGGGTGTTACACTTGGTATCAGAGCAGAAGGTTACCAAATTTGATAAAAAGTTTTTGAAAACTATGTTTTAAAAAGGAAGTATTTTCAAAAGTAAAGCTTATTTTGAAAATAAAAACATAATCCCCAAAAGCCATATATCTTTCTTTCGATTCTTTGTTTCGAGTTCCTTCCTCTTTCCCTTTTTGAATCTCTTCCTCCGCGTATAGATGCTTTTTCTAAGATATGTAAGGACTTCCGTGCGGTGGGCGGAAAACCGCTTTATGGGACTGAGACGTTGTCGAGGCTAGAAGTTGGCTGAATGAAGTGGAGGACTTGTTGGTACCTTTGAGATAGACGATGGGAGGAAGGTTCAACCAGCTGCTTGGTTAATGAAGGATGAAGCTTCATTTTGGTGGAAGGTCACGAATGGAGAACGTACATGGGAGACATGGATAGGACACACGATAAGAAAGTGGATCCAAAGAAGGGCACTTGCTTCAACTGTGGTGAGATGGGACACTTCACTAGGGACTGCCCGAAGAAACGAGGACAAGGGCAGAGGGCAGGACCAACTGCTGGAGGGAAGGCGAACACTCTCGAGGCTAGTGGATAGGATAGGATTAGGAAAACTTTCTGTAGGAGGTTTAATTTCTTTATCTGATTGTTGAGTTAAAACTCTTTCTGATTCTGGTATTTTGATTCTGTAATCGATACTCTGCACTTTAATACTAGTATTGTTTCTGATTCCGCTGTAGACTCAAACCCATAAGGGTTATGATTAATCTGTTTGTGATAGATTGGGGTTTGAGAGATATCTGTGTTAGGCGTCAAGTATGACGCATACATTCTGAGGTTTTGTGGGATATGATTTTATCATGCTTAGCTTCCTAAGAATCATTAGGGAACCTGATCTGTAACAGTAGTCTGTAAATATCTGAATAATTCTGATTTCCAGTTCTGACATTGTCTAAAGAGGGTAATCCTCTGGGTGTCAATCTGATGTTGATTTCGGTCTTCGGGGTTGATACTTAGGGGAATTATTTTCTCAACCAATATCTAATGGGAACCAAGTCTTCGTCTTATCTGTACTCGCTTCCATCATTCGACTGTATCATATCGATCGAATCTTCGAACTTTAGGTAGAAACTAATGGGTGTAAACATGTGTTTGAGACATGTTATGTTTGATGGTTGCAAGTGGATGCAAGTGGTTGCTAGTGGTTGCTCGTGGATGCATATACACACACTAGGCACTAGATCGGCTCAAAAACACTCTCATACTGCATATGGATGTGTGAGCATTTTCAATTTTTGTGGATGCAAAATGATTGACTCAGCACATGGATGTTGCATTTGGATGAATGGTTATGCACTCATATAGAAATGATGTGTATCAAATAGGATTTCTTGCATACATATTTGGACTCATGACACTAACATGATTCGCATTAAGGAGGTCAACTGGATCAGTAGACCGCCTGATTTTGCATTAGATAAGAAACATATACACACACTTTGCATATGTTCATACGGGATTAGAAACCTTTTAAGGACAATGGATGCCTGTGATTGAATGGTTGAGTAGATGGATGTTGGATGTTAGGATACATTATTCTTAACTTGAAGATTTCGGGGACGAAATCCTTTAAGGAGGGGAGAATGTAACACCCCGTATGTTCTGAGAATATTAAAAAAAAAAATGGTTAATTATGAAGAAGTTATTAAGCCTTGAAGTTTGTATGCATATGAGAGAAATATATATAGATATATATAAAAATTAAATAAATAAACATGCAAAAAAAGGTTCAAAACAGCGAATTGGGAGGGAGAATAACCGAACCGGCCCATTTTTGAGGTCGACCCAAGCCCCGTTGGGTCGACTAGGGGTTAATCCAGGGTGTTTGGCTGTCATCCCGTGGGCCGATTCGCTCAAATGCAGATTTTGCATTTGAATGGTTCTCATGATTCAGGGTTAATCTAATGGTCCTAAATAACTTCCTACACATATATATACATCCCTAACCTAAACCTAAATCTCATATACAATTCTCTATCCTCCATTGCTCTCTTCCTCTCTAAAAATAAATAAATCAATGGCGTCTCTACTCTGCTGAAACCTAAGCTAGGACTTGTGGTTCTTCTTCCTCCAATTCTGATTAGGATTAAAAGAGAACAGCTACAACACCTTTTTCTTTTAGAATCCAACCAAGGCAAGTGCAGTTATTTTCCGATATAAACTTTAATCATAATTGTGACATGATTGTAAATCTGAATTTGAGATTGTGTATGTTATGTTCTGATCTATTTTATTCTGTATCTCTTCTTCTTTCTGTTCTATAGCCAGGCTACTACGAGCCTGCGCCAATCTCCTAAGAGATTAACATACGCTAAAATATTTGGGACAATAAAATGAATAATGCATGAAATGGGCATGACCGATATGTAACTGAGTTGAGGAAAGAACATAGGTTGAACTTGGAACTTAGGACATAAATCTAAGGCATTTAATTGAACCTATGACTTGAGTTTGTGGCATAAAGAATATTGAACATACGACTTCAGAAGTTGGTTAATCTGTGAATGATTTAAGAAAAAGGACATAGGTTGTAAACTAGATTTAGATCTATGCATATTCTGTGAATTGGAAGAAAAGGAACCATGGTATGTTAACATATGACTTGAGACAAAGAAAATATGGTTTAGGTATAAAGATTTACATTAAAGTAGGATATCTATCAATTGTGAATAATACCTAAGTAGGAGATTTTTGTCAATAGCTATATTTGGTATAATTTATATGTGAATCTTTTGTACTAGGCAAGTTGAACTAAATTGGGACATGTAAATTATGACCTTAATCTGTGACATGCAAATTTAATGCAAACATGAGGTATATGATCATATTGTGAATCATGACTATTATTTATGCATGTGAACTTAGGCAAGATTTATAATTAGGCAAGATATGTTGTGAATTTTTAAGGAATGATTAAATCTGTTATATTTGCCTAATTTGCTAGTTCTGCTATATTAGCCTAATCTGCTAGTTCTGTTATATTGCTTAATCTGCTAGTTCTGCCCTACTGCCTAGTCTGCTAGATCTGTTCATCTGCCAAAACTGTCATCTGCTAATTCTGTTAAGAATGCCAACCTAAATCTGTTGAGATGCCTAATCTGTTATCTGCTAAATCTGCTAGTTGCTTAATCTGCTGAATCCGTTAAGTCGCCTAAACCTGTTATCTGCTATGTCTGTTAAGTTGATATATTCAGTCTATTATTGACATAATCTGAATTAGCTATGAATAATTGACATGTATATTAGGCGTGGGTATAAATGGTAAATCATTAATTAATTGGCCGCAAAGATAAACATGGCTAACTCGAGGTTAGAATGAGTTTGCAGCGTAATTCTGCCCGGAACCGTCCGGCATATTCCAGTGGCCGCAAACAATAGGTTCTAATGTGAGAAGTTAGTCATAACGTGCTTGAAACCCGAGGTTAGACTCAGTTTGCGGCAGAAATTTGCCCGGAACCAACCGGCCTAACCAGTAGCCCCAAACTGTCAGTCTAATGTGAGAGGTCTGGGCATTAATATTTAATTAATGAAAATCTGAGATAAATATAATGTCTAAAACGTGTTGGGCGGATAGGGTTAAACCCACTAGACTGATGAGTTTAATAAATCTGTTCCGTGAATCGGTAGGCCCAATTACAAAGTTAGACAAATCTGTAAATCTGTTAAATCCGTATATCTGATCCGTTAGTCTAAAACTTGTCTGATCTGTGAACTAGTTGATCTGAATTCTGTATGTCTGAACTTGTTAATCTGAAATCTGTTAGTCTGGGGACACAAGGATAGGAGGGGAATTACTTGTGTCATCTGTTGTTTGGGACCCATATTAGTCAGTAACCCTTTCTGGTATCAAAACTTTGACCCAACAGTAGGTAGGGTCCGGGCACGCTTACTGAACTAATTATAAGCGGTTCATTCTGATAATGGCGAGGGGTGTTGATGGTGCGTTCCAACCGGGTCATGTGCGTGCATGGATCCCGGTCTGCCTCTGAGGATGTAAGACGCCATGACATCTGTAAATAGGTCTGTGTCATTCAAAGGTTGCCACTTTTGGGAATGATACACCCTTCGGTGGGGCTGGCACAGGGTATTTATGTATTAGGGAGCCGATCGCTTGGGGTAGGGTTTTAGGGTACACTTAATTCTGTCTGTTTCTGTTGGTACCGTCTGTTTCTGTTGGGTGGCAACACCTGTCTGTTTCTGCGTGGTACCGTCTGTTCGGGTGGTAAAGGCCCAATTACTAGTGTACACCTTATGCTACATTCTGCTTCTGTCTATTTCTGATCGGGTGGTAAAGGCCCATTACTAGCGTGGAAATTATTCTGTACCTGTTTCTGTTTCAGTTTAGACATTAGGGTGACACCTAATTCTGTTATACTAGTATTAGTGCAGAGAAGTGTAAAGCAATAGCTTATATCATTCTGTTCTTCTGTCATATCTGCTACATCTGTTACAGTTATCTCTCATCCAGTTTTATTTTCATGTCATGTTATTATTATCTGTTCATAACTGAAAATCACTGGACTTGCCAGACTTTTGTCTAACCCTTGTTGTTTCGCCTCCTTTCTTCCGTTTCTCCCCCCAGGTTTTGTAGAAGGGAATACTCTAGCTTGATCCAGATTTCTTCCGCTTGCAGTGCTTAAAGTATGGCTTGTCTTCTTCTGTGGGGATTATGATTTTAAACTATGCATTCTGATGGCTTTTGTACAAGACTGATATTTTGTACTTGAATTTTGATACTGTGATTTGAAAGGATGTAACCAAGCTTCTGTTGAAATAAAGTTATAAATTTTTCAAGTACTGTTTTATCTGTCTTGTAAGTTTCTGTTCTGTTTACTAAAATGCTCCACCAAAGTTAAGGCATTCCCTTATGAGTGACCTTAACGGAGGTGGGGTGTTACACTTGGTATCAGAGCTGAAGGTTACCAGATTTGATAAAAAGTTTTTGAAAACTATGTTTTAAAACGGAAGTATTTTCAAAAGTAAAGCTTATTTTGAAAAAAAAAACATAATCCCCAAAAGCCATATATCTTTCTTTCGATTCTTTGTTTCGAGTTCCTTCCTCTTTCCCTTTTTGAATCTCTTCCTCCGCGTATAGATGCTTTTTCTAAGATATGTAAGGACTTCCGTGCGGTGGGCGGAATACCGCTTTATGGGACTGAGACGTTGTCGAGGCTAGAAGTTGGCTGAACGAAGTGGAGGACTTGTTGGTACCTTTGAGATAGACGATGGGAGGAAGGTTCAACCAGCTGCTTGGTTAATGAAGGATGAAGCTTCATTTTGGTGGAAGGTCACGAATGGAGAACGTACATGGGAGACATGGATAGGATACACGATAAGAAAGTGGATCCAAAGAAGGGCACTTGCTTCAACTGTGGTGAGATGGGACACTTCACTAGGGACTGCCCGAAGAAACGAGGACAAGGGCAGAGGGCAGGACCAACTGCTGGAGGGAAGGCGAACACTCTCGAGGCTAGTGGATAGGACAGGATTAGGAAAACTTTCTGTAGGAGGTTTAATTTCTTTATCTGATTGTTGAGTTAAAACTCTTTCTGATTCTGGTATTTTGATTCTGTAATCGATACTCTACACTTTAATACTAGTATTATTTCTGATTCCGCTGTAGACTCAAACCCATAAGGGTTATGATTAATCTGTTTGTGATAGATTGGGGTTTGAGAGATATCTGTGTTAGGCGTCAAGTATGACGCATACATTCTGAGGTTTTGTGGGATATGATTTTATCATGCTTAGCTTCCTAAGAATCATTAGGGAACCTGATCTGTATCAGTAGTCTGTAAATATCTGAATAATTCTGATTTCCAGTTCTGACATTGTCTAAAGAGGGTAATCCTCTGGGTGTCAATCTGATGTTGATTTCGGTCTTCGGGGTTGATACTTAGGGGAATTATTTTCTCAACCAATGTCTAATGGGAACCAAGTCTTCGTCTTATCTGTACTCGCTTCCATCATTCGACTGTATCATATCGATCGAATCTTCGAACTTTAGGTAGAAACTAATGGGTGTAAACATGTGTTTGAGACATGTTATGTTTGATGGTTGCAAGTGGATGCAAGTGGTTGCTAGTGGTTGCTCGTGGATGCATATACGCACAATAGGCACTAGATCGGCTCAAAAACACTCTCATACTGCATATGGATGTGTGAGCATTTTCAATTTTTGTGGATGCAAAATGATTGACTCAGCACATGGATGTTGCATTTGGATGAATGGTTATGCACTCATATAGAAATGATGTGTATCAAATAGGATTTCTTGCATACATATTTGGACTCATGACACTAACATGATTCGCATTAAGGAGGTCAACTGGATCAGTAGACCGCCTGATTTTGCATTAGATAAGAAACATATACACACACTTTGCATATGTTCATATGGCATTAGAAACCTTTTAAGGACAATGGATGCATGTGATTGAATGGTTGAGTAGATGGATGTTGGATGTTAGGATACATTCTTCTTAACTTGAAGATTTCGGGACGAAATCCTTTAAGGAGGGGAGAATGTAACACCCCGTATTTTCTGAGAATATTAAAAAAAATGGTTAATTATGAAGAAGTTATTAAGCCTTGAAGTTTGTATGCATATGAGAGAAATATATATAGATATATATAAAAATTAAATAAATAAACATGTAAAAAAAGGTTCAAAACAGCGAATTGGGAGGGAGAATAACCGAACCGGCCCATTTTTGAGGTCGACCTGAGCCTCGCTGGTTCGACTAGGGGTTAATCCAGGGTGTTTGGCTGTCATCCCGTTGGCCGATTCGCTCAAATGCAGATTTTGCATTTGAATGGTTCTCATGATTCAGGGTTAATCTAATGGTCCTAAATAACTTCCTACACATATATATACATCCCTAACCTAAACCTAAATCTCATATACAATTCTCTAGCCTCCATTGCTCTCTTCCTCTCTAAAAATAAATAAATCAATGGCGTCTCTACTCTGCTGAAACCTAAGCTAGGACTTGTGCTTCTTCTTCCTCCAATTCTGATTAGGATTAAAAGAGAACAGCTACAACACCTTTTTCTTTTAGAATCCAACCAAGGCAAGTGCAGTTATTTTCCGATATAAACTTTAATCATAATTGTGACATGATTGTAAATCTGAATTTGAGATTGTGTATGTTCTGTTCTGATCTATTTTATTCTGTATCTCTTCTTCTTTCTGTTCTATAGCCATGCTACTACGAGCCTGCGCCAATCTCCTAAGAGATTAACATACGCTAAAATATTTGGGACAATAAAATGAATAATGCATGAAATGGGCATGACCGATATGTAACTGAGTTGAGGAAAGAACATAGGTTGAACTTGGAACTTAGGACATAAATCTAAGGCATATAATTGAACCTATGACTTGAGTTTGTGGCATAAAGAATATTGAACATACGACTTGAGAAGTTGGTTAATCTGTGACTGATTTAAGAAAAAGGACATAGGTTGTAAACTAGATTTAGATCTATGCATATTCTGTGAATTGGAAGAAGAGGAACCATGGTATGTTAACATATGACTTGAGACAAAGAAAATATGGTTTAGGTATAAAGATTTACATTAAAGTAGGATATCTATCAAATGTGAATAATACCTAAGTAGGAGATTTTTGTCAATAGCTATATTTGGTATAATTTATATGTGAATCTTTTGTACTAGGCAAGTTGAACTAAATTGGGACGTGTAAATTATGACCTTAATATGTGACATGCAAATTTAATGCAAACATGGGGTATATGATCATATTGTGAATCATGACTATTATTTATGCATGTGAACTTAGGCAAGATTTATAATCAGGCAAGATATGTTGTGAAACTTTAAGGAATGATTAAATCTGTTATATTTGACTAATTTGCTAGTTCTGCTATATTTTCCTAATCTGCTAGTTCTGTTATATTGCTTAATCTGCTAATTCTGCCCTACTGCCTAGTCTGCTAGATCTATTCATCTGCCAAATCTGTCATCTGCTAATTCTGTTAAGAATGCCAACCTAAATCTGTTGAGATGCCTAATCTGTTATCTGCTAAATCTGCTAGTTGCTTAATCTGCTGAATCCGTTAAGTCGCCTAAACCTGTTATCTGCTATGTCTGTTAAGTTGATATATTCAGTCTGTTATTGACATAATCTGAATTAGCTATGAATAATTGACATGTATATTAGGCGTGGGTATAAATGGTAAATCATTAATTAATTGGCCGCAAAGATAAACATGGCTAACTCGAGGTTAGAATGAGTTTGCGACATAATTCTGCCCGGAACCGCCCAGCATATTCCAGTGGCCGCAAACAATAGGTTCTAATGTGAGAAGTTAGTCATAACGTGCTTGAAACCCGAGGTTAGACTCAGTTTGTGGCAGAAATCTGCCCGGAACCAACCGGCCTAACCAGTAGCCCCAAACTGTCAGTCTAATGTGAGAGGTCTGGGCATTAATATTTAATTAATGAAAATCTGAGATAAATATAATGTCTAAAACGTGTTGGGCGCATAGGGTTAAACCCACTAGACTGATGAGTTTAATAAATCTGTTCCGTGAATCGGTAGGCCCAATTACAAAGTTAGACAAATCTGTAAATCTATTAAATCCGTATATCTGATCCGTTAGTCTAAAACTTGTCTGACCTGTGAACTAGTTGATCTAAATTCTGTATGTCTGAACTTGTTAATCTGAAATCCGTTAGTCTGGGGACACAAGGATAGGAGGGGAATTACTTGTGTCATTTGTTGTTTGGGACCCATATTAGTCAGTAACCCTTTCTGGTATCAAAACTTTGACCCAACAGTAGGTAGGGTCCGGGCACGCTTACTGAACTAATTATAAGTGGTTCATTCTGATAATGGCGAGGGGTGTTGATGGTGCGTTCCAACCGGGTCATGTGCGTGCATGGATCCCGGTCTGCCTCTGAGGATGTAAGACGCCGTGACATCTGTAAATAGGTCTGTGTCATTCAAAGGTTGCCACTTTAGGGAATGATACACCCTTCGGTGGGGCTGGCACAGGGTATTTATGTATTAGGGAGCCGATCGCTTGGGGTAGGGTTTTAGGGTACACTTAGTTCTGTCTGTTTCTGTTGGTACCGTCTGTTTCTGTTGGGTGGAAATACCTGTCTGTTTCTGCGTGGTACCATATGTTCGGGTGGTAAAGGCCCAATTACTAGTGTACACCTTATGCTACATTCTGCTTCTGTCTGTTTCTAATCGGGTGGTAAAGGCCCATTACTAGCGTGGAAATTATTCTGTACCTGTTTCTGTTTCAGTTTAGACATTAGGGTGACACCTGATTCTGTTATAGTAGTATTAGTGCAGAGAAGTGTAAAGCAATAGCTTATATCATTCTGTTCTTCTGTCATATCTGCTACATCTGTTACAGTTATCTCTCATCCAGTTTTATTTTCATGTCATGATATTATTATCTGTTCATAACTGAAAATCACTGGACTTGCCAGACTTTTGTCTGACCTTTGTTGTTTCGCCTCCTTTCTTCCGTTTCTCCCCCCCAGGTTTTGTAGAAGGGAATACTCTAGCTTGATCCAGATTTCTTCCGCTTGCAGTGCTTAAAGTATGGCTTGTCTTCTTCTGTGGGGATTATGATTTTAAACTATGCATTCTGAAGGCTTTTGTACAAGACTAATATTTTGTACTTGAATTCTGATATTGTGATTTGAAAGGATGTAACCAAGCTTCTGTTGAAATAAAGTTATAAATTTTTCAAGTACTGTTTTATCTGTCTTGTAAGTTTCTGTTCTGTTTACTAAAATGCTCCACCAAAGTTAAGGCATTCCCTTGTGAGTGACCTTAACGGAGGTGGGGTGTTACAGATTCACTTTCAATATAAAAATCATATTTTTATATCATTTTTACATACATAAAAAATCTCATTTTTATGTCAATGCTAGGTAGATAAAGATCACATTTTTATTTTCTAAAAATTATATTTTTACATAGCTAAAAATCATATCTTTCCAATGTTAAAAATCTAATCTTTCCAATGTTAAACATATTATCTTTCCAATGTTAAAAATATTATCTTTCCATTGTTAAATATCAAACCTTTTTTCATGTCAAAAATCGAACCTTTTGGATTATAAAAATCTCGACTTTTTTTATCACAAAAATCTAATTTTTATATTATAAACATCTATGTAAAAATCTATTTCTTATATCGGCACTTTACATATAAAAATCAAATTTTTATAACGTTATATATATATATAAATCATAACTTCATATATAGAAAAGTCCTAACTCTAGAAACGTTAAAAATCAGATTTTTAAACTAATTAAATCAAATGAAAACTTACTTTCCATTCATGAAGAGGGAGAAGGGTTTGCAGTCGGAGCCATGACCTATGAGAGGCGGCGCTGGGGTCATGGTGGCGGGAGCTGGCTACGGCATCGAGGTGGTGGCGCTAGGGGGGCCAACGACGGTTTGGGCTAGGGTGTTGGGTTCGGGTTCGATCAGAGGGGGAGAGGGAGAAGCGCGAGGGGAAGGGGAGGCCGCGGTGGAGCTCGCGCGTTGGGCAACGATTCTCCAGGAGTGGCGGCTCCTTTTTCTTTTTCTTCTTCTTATTTTTCGATTTTGAATCAATGACGGGGGAGGGGGGTTGACTAAGGGATAAGGGAGAGAGGGAGTGAATTATTTAATATATATTTTATTATTTTTATTTTCAAAAAGTAACTTTTTATTTCAACCTCCAAACAAGACCCACCGACTGTCGTTCATAACTAATTACCCCCATTCCGAGCACACTGGGATATGTATCGTAAGCCAGTTTGGCTGTTTCGATCGGTTTCCGTCAAAATCAAAGTATAAATCTAAATATGGAATTTGAACGCACATTTCCATTTACCGGGGCCACATACGGACTCTAAAAATTCCCAAAAAAAATTTCTAGCTTCATATTGACGATACGGTCCTAACAAAACAAATTTCGTCAAATTTGGAGACCGTTTGAAAAATGTCCATTTTCTGGTCGATCCAAATTGACTAAAACTATCAAAACACGTTTTCCTTCGCCGCGCTCACATATTGATTCAGAAAATTATGAATTTTGGAACCTAGCAATAACTTGACATCCTGGATCCAACAAAAGTGGATTCGTCAAAAACGGAGGTCGTTTGCAAAATTTCCAATTTTAAGGGCTATATTTCTATAGCGACTATTCTGATTTTTCACCTGGGCATAACTTTTTATTCCCGCTATGAAATTTCAATTTTTCAGATTCGTTGCAAAGATATTTTCTATTAGATTCTAATATTTTTGGTTTCGCTAAAATCCGGTTTATTTTGAATCATGTACATTCATTTGAAATTTGAAATCGAATTTTCGAACTACCGCGCTATTTTCAATTCCTTTTTATAATCAAAATAAATATTTATATTCTCACCACGATTCAAATGAATATATATACGTTCTAATTCTATTCAAAATAAATTTCTCGTTGTAATTATTTAAAATAAATCATTTTAAATATTCAAAATTCATCAAAATTGCCGAAATAGAATTTTTAAATTGGTTCGGATTTCCGGGTTGTTACAACTTAACCCCGTTATTATAATAAATCATTTCACCTTCCCCCCCTCCATGAGTGAAACTCACGAATCCGCTGCTCTTGTAAACATCCATGGCCGACTTTTTCCTCTAATGACCCGGTATTTTACACCTATCACTTACACAGGTATTAATTGATCGTGAGTACGTATTCACAAATACGATTTAAAGTCCAGACTTTGAAATTTCAAAACATGTTAACCTATGAATAATAGCATTTATAGATGCATATATTACAGCATTTACTAAAAACCCATTTTTACTCATTCATATATGATAGCATGGATTAGATAGCGTTTGTCTAATTTGATTTTTACACATGTATGAAAATAACAATTAGACATAGCAAGTTTTAATGCCATTTTATTATATATGTTTTGTTCATTTTTTTTAAAAGAATTTTAGAATTTAAGTTTTTGCAAATCCTTGATTTAAAAACTCTTAACACTTGAATTAAAATATGCCAAAACCCATTTTGTTATCAATGCAAGTTCAAAAGCAAGTTTAAGTTTACATTTACATACACTAAAACATTAAAATACCATTTCCTTTTGCAAAGCATGTTTCATGAACAAAATTCAAGGATGCAACTTACACTAGAAAGAAGCTAGTAGTCAGAATCTAGAAAGATATGTTCACATGGCAAATCATTTTTGGTATAAAATATTTTCAGTTTTCGAATCTTCCTCTTTTCTCATTAGATTTCTGAAAATTTGTCACTTCCTTTGCATTTTCAAAAGCATGTTCACTTGTCATAAAACATGTGCCAAGGATCTTGCCAAATCTTGCATATGTAGCAAGGATTTCACCAACACTAGTTATATTCTTAAACATAGACCATTCAAGTTTTTCTATGTACTATCATCACATGGCCGAGATCAAAGTGTACAAGAACTTTTAGATTTTTACAACACCTTGGAAGGCAAGTAAGGATTTTATATATCTTTATGTTAAATCATTTTGTCATATGAGATTTTGTTTTAAAAACCCAAGGTAAAACTGAACCTATATGATACTAGAATGGATACTAAAAATTTGTTTAAAACCAAGAAAGATTAGAGAAAGATCATGGTTGTACCTACATTTATTGTGTGACATTACATAGAAACCAATGGGGAAAAAGGGAGGTCATGTGCAAGAGGTTTTTAGGGGTGATAATGGCTGAGGTAAGCCATGTGAATTTAGGATTTGGTGTTTTGATGTTGTGATAGAAATGTTTTGTTTATATTGGCTTTCATTTGTCAAAACCAATGAAATCTGAAAAACTGATTTGTGCATCATATTTTAATAGTTTTCTCCACTATAAAAAGGCCATAAGCACACACACTTCCCTCACAACACCAACACTTGAATAAGATCAGTAAGAGGAAAAAGAAAGCTAAGGGTTTTAAGCTATAAGGTGAGTAAACTATTTTAAATTTTCGGATTTGTTTTCCTGCATTTTTTTCTGTTTTGAACTGTTCCTTTGTATGCTATGGTTTGCTTTGTTTTGATTGAATGCAACCTTGGTTGAATTACTTTCCTGTCTTTATCAAAGAACTAGGGGTAGGTTACTTTAGTTTTATTGATTTACATTTGGTCGAGAAGCATATACTAACAGTTTAACAAAACCCGTAGTTTAAATAGAACAAAGTAAAAATCCTTGGTAAATAACTTAAGTTAAATAATTTCGATATAAGTTCAGGTTAGTTTTATGTCGTTAGATCATAACTAAATCCAATTAAAAGTAAGAAAGAATGTAGATATACTTAAACAACCACTAGTACCTGAAACCAAGAAGAACATAGACTGTTATAAACCCTCTCTGTTTGATCAAAAATTCAAATCCCATAAAAACTCGTTTCAGGTATATACATGAAATACTGGATCGAAATGAGGATTTTTGAAAGTTGTTTCAAGATTTTTAACGACTTAAATCGTGTGAAATCCTTTGATGATCAGAATTGGGAACCGAGGCAATTCCCGATCATCCAAGCGATCAGAGGCGGGGTGGTTGAAGGAGAAGCTTCAGCTAGGTCCAGAGATGCTAGGAAAAATCCTAAATAATTTTTCTAATGCATGGGATTGAAGAATTTAATCGAAATAAGGTAAAAACTTAGTTTTTGGGTTCGGTTTCTTACCGCCGTAACTACACGTCATAGGAGGAGCTAGGGATGCGGTTCGGGGGGGATGGTGGCGTCTGGGTGGTGTAATCACGTAACTAGGAGGTGGCGATGGCGCATGGTCGAGGGAAGGAGTGGTGAAGCTTTTCATGGTTGGTGTATATTTCATTTAAATAGGGTGGCACGACTGTTTTTGGGTTAGGTGAGGTTATGGTTGAACTGCGCCTCCTAAGTGAGATTACATGTGATCGGTCAAAGGGGGAGAGGTCAGGTAGGTCATCACCGACATCCTCCTAAAATCTGGGATCGGGTGGTGGCGAAGCGAGGTGGTTTTTGAGTGAAGACAGTTTGGTGAACTATCGATGGAGGTTTCATATTTTGATCCACTGTATTGGAGAAGAATTTGGTAGGAGGAGTGAATTCAGGCGGTGTAGTAGGATTTGTGGCGATCGATGTGGAGTTGGGATCACCAGAGAAGCAACGGTGCACGTGCACCGTGTAGTTGTGCACGATGAAGAAGAACAACAGACAAAGGGGAGAATCAACAGAAATGGGAGAAGAAAGAATAGAATGGGGTAAGAGCAGCAAGATTGATCGACGCAGGGTGTGTCCATGATCTTGGTTGCCAGATTCGTGATCGGCATAAGTGGTTCGATCAAATTGGCATGGAAAAGGGAAGAAAAAAAATAGTGCAGATAAAGGTATATGGGTCGAGGCACTATTTTTCTCCTGTTGATTCAAGCTTCTGGATTAATCAGATGAATAAAGGGGGACAAGCTTTTTGTATTGGGTCTGGAATTAAATCTTAGTTTTATTTTGGGACTGAAAATAAATAAAAGGGAATTTGTATCTAAATCATAAGATTTAACTAAAACAATTTCATAAGTATAATAGATGAAAGAAGAGGAGAGGAAAGATTTGTACAGAAAGGGATAGAGAAGCAGATTATGAAATGGGCCTAGTTGGGTCTGTAGTTTATTTTTTTCAAATAAAAGAGAAAGGTTTGTTTAAACCTTGAGTTTTAAGTTAAACTATATATATATATATATATTTCTTTGCATATAGAAGAATGGTCGAAGGAAGTCAATAAGAATACCCTGGCTATGCGAGCTTGATTTATATATGGCATGTTAAAATAGGTTATTTAATCAAATCTAGTTAAATTTAATAATAAATATATGAATATATATATATATAAGTAAATAATCTAAAAGATCTGGAAGTTGTTGAGTTATTACGTGACATAGTCACATAAACTCATGTTCGAATCTCTGAAATTATGTATATTTATGCTTTATATAATATATTGGAAACAAGATATAAAGCTTAAATAAATCAACTGGATTATTTTGTAGAATATTATAGTAAACAAGTAGTTACCCAAGATCAAACATCCTCAAACTATTTTTAGTTAGGAATTAAAACGTCAAATCATGGTTGATTTAAATATTATGATTATTAACTAGCTATTATGGTATAAAGATAGACCGGACCTAAATTAGTTCCAATAAAAGGTTGATATATTTTATGAAATTTTGCTTGGGCTTATATTGTTCTGAAACGAGAATTTAGATTTTATATAAGTTAATAAGCAAGTTATGGAAATTGAATACAGGAGTGGTAATCAAATTTAATTATAAATCTAGTTTATAATTAGAATTAGAATTTATTTTCTAATGAAAATATTTAAAGTTTAAAGTTAAATAAATGGAGTATTAAATTTTAAAGTAAGGAAAAACCGTAGGCGACGCATACGCTCAAATCGTTCGTTTTAAACTGTAGTCTAAACGCGAATAACTGATCATGTATATTTTTGTACTTTATAAAATAAGAACTGTAAATCATATTTTTAATCATGTTGAGATTAATAATTTAAAAATAAATATTCGCTAATCATTTCAAAGAGGCTGAAATAAATATTTCACTTTGATTTAATTATACGCCACACGTTAGTGATTTATAAATTGAAGACGACGATATACAAGGGTTATTCTTGAATAGTGCCTTTGGTTTGTCCAGTCCTAGGACAACTTGAATGGACGAATGTCTGATAGAGTATTTCCAGAGGAATCACGTACGTTGTTTTCTTCAAACGTACCAGTTGCTGGCACAGAAGGGAACTTCTTTAGCCTGACAACCAGAGTATTTTTGTGGAAATCAATTAGTGATTTCCGATGGATTTGACGATGAGGCATTCAAAGAAAATAAACATCAATGACGAGAAGGTAAGTCTAGCCTCAATCCTCACACCCAGGAAATGACAAAAATCAGGCAGGCAGCATGGCTATGTGGGTCGCTCCCATTAGGGTGTATAATCACCTATCTAGAGAAATTCCTTTTACTTCTTTAATCTATTTCGATGCTGTCCCTTTTCGGGAAACGGTGGTTTGAGCCCAACTGTTGGTGATAAACATTTGATACACTCAAGAGAAATGAGTGGTCGGTCATGTGTGGGCCGGGTTGCAAGATGTTCCTGTTGAACCCAGGTGTATTCGCCTCTAAAGATACATCATCGGGAGGTGGTCCCATACCTTGTCATAGGTGGAAACCCAATTTCCATAAGCGCCAAGTGGTTTTTATTTGTATACTATATAGGAGAATGTGAGATGCAAGCATTCTTCTAGATTCTAAATTATTTGTGAAAACTTATAAACACTATGATAATATCTGATTTCAAGTATACAAAGTGCTTTATTCCCATAAGGTAAAAACCCGTTCCGTATTTACGGCGTGGTCTAATGAGATATTTTTATTTCTTTAATCAGTTTTAAACTGTTTACTCATACCAGTCCCCTGACTGACCCAGGAGTTTATTTTTCTGTGTTTCCCTTAAACTCTTGGGTATTCATAACACTTGTTATGAATAGACAAGTGAATCAGGATTCGATAAAACTTGAGAAGTTGGATGGAGACTGTAACACCCCACATCCATTAGTGTCACTCACAAAGGGAATGCACTAAGTTCTGTGGAGCATTTTAAGGTAAAAGATGCAGATAAATTACAAGACAGACAAAAATTAAAACAGTGGAAATAAAACTTTGCTTTATTGATAAAATGATTTGTACAACGATTTCTTTACAATATCAGAGTATCATCTGTATTACAAAATAAAGAAGCATAAAACAACATTTATATTCCCCAATGTAGCAAGAGCCAGCCATAGCATATGAAAAGAGAATCCAAGCAAAACTTCGACAAATCTTCAAGCTGGGAAAGAGTGACAATCCAACTTAACCTGAGCTATACTATCCCCTCCTTTACTACCTGGGGGGGGGAAACGGAAAAAAAGAAAACGAAAGAAAAACAGAGTCAGACATAAAGCCTGAGTAAGTTCAGTAACTTCTAGCATGTGAACATGGAAAAACAAAACGACATGAATTAACTGAATACAAGATAACACCATGATGATAGGATCAGCAAGTTTAAACAAGATTAACACAAGATATGCTAAGATAAGTCTAACTGGATATGCTCTAATACTTTCGCCGCTTCGCTATTTCCTTGTTATACTGGTTTCTATATCTCTGCACCACCTAACTAGTGTCCCAACTGATTACGTGATCCCAATCCCTGTAGTTTCCGTTGCCTTCAGGCATACATTTATTATTTATTACCTAGATCTAATCTAGGGTTTTCTATCAAGAGCTTTCTAGATTCAACTAGAGTTTACGCTATCTGCTGAACGCTTCTCGGATTCAGTGTTTATGCCACCTAGTCCAACTAGGGATTACGCTACCTGTCGAACGATGCCCCCAAGTCTAGGACACACTACCTAGAGTGGTATACGTTTCCTAGACTTCCCCACGCATGTATCGCGAATCGTTATCGCTTGTCTAGATGCACATGTCCTGTAATGTGCGACCCGAGTCCTGTGGCAGGGAAAATCAAAAAATACAGAACTCGGTCGGGAGCTTTCAGATATCTGCCGATGCAGATGCTAAGGTCTGTTTTTATTCCAGTGGATATGGTCCCACTCGACCCCTCCCTCAACTAATGAAAGGCACACCTTGAAAAATGAGAACTATACGCAGGCCCCCTATGCCCCACTAACCTATGGCCAGCCTCACCCATAACTAGATAGCAAGTATATGCTCTTTTGGAGTTCTCGGCCTTTCCACTTCACGTAACTCGATTGACTGAAGATGGATGGTAGACGACGAGTTGCTATCACAGGGCTACCGGTTTCTCGCCGAATCACGCTGGTCCATCCTAGTCTTTAGGTTGCCATATTTTGCAACCAAGGCATACCCTTGGTTCTTCTACCGCAGACCTTAACCTCTGTGAGCCTAGGAGGATCATCTGCAGCCTCACAGAGGGATACCAAGAGTACCCTCACGTCCCCTCGAAGCCTCGGGCTTCGTAACCCAATTCGTTGGAGCCTTCTTTTTAATCAGACGGACGTTCGCACCTTCCGTGTTATACTAAGAATTACTACTTAGTTTTGCTAACTAAGGTTTACCACTTAGTTTCCAGAATCGTTGTTTTCTTAACTAAGGTTTACTACTTAGCTCCTTTTAACTAAGGTTTACTACTTAGCTCCTTTTAACTAAGGTTTACTACTTAGTTCTCTTTCCCGTCAATGTGGATTGGTTAAGTGTCATTAGTCAATTCAAGCTAACTTAACCCTCTTCATTTATCCTGTTAAACTGGTTAAGTGTTATCAGTAATTCATGCTGACTTAACCCTACCACAACCTAAGTTATATTGGTTAAGTATTCCTTATTACTTAACCCTACCCATTCATCTTGTATTGGTTAAGTGTTCCTTTTTAACTTAACCTTGCCCGTCTGTTTTAACTAACATGTTATTAATGGTTAAGTATTATCCCTTCATGTTTTAGACTTAACCCCATTCCTTTATCACAATCTGATGGTTAAGTGCTCAAGTTTACTTAACCCTACGGTCTAGTCCAGCTAACATATCAAATTGGCTAAGTGTATTAAATTTTACTTAACCCCAACCTCTAGTCTAGTTAACATGTTAATTTGGCTAAGTGTATTAACTTTACTTAACCCACCTTCTAGTCTAGTTAACATGTTAATTCGGCTAAGTGTTTTCTTAGTTACTTAACCCCTACAAATCTTGTCTTGTTACCATGTTAAGTTGGTTAAGTGTCCCTATGGACTTAGCCCTCCCATTCTAGCTTAACTGTGTTAAGTTGGTTAAGTGTTCCTATGGACTTAACCCTCCCATTCTAGCTTAACCGTGTTAAGTGTCTGCATGAACCTAACCCCACCCACCGGTCTGGTTACCATGTTGAACTGGTTAAGTGTCTTAGTTAACTTAACCCTACCATTCTTGTTCTAGCTTTAACTAAATAGATTAAAGCCGCGACCACTCACATTAGACAGATATTGTTGCGATTACTGGATGTGCCGGTTGGTTCCGGGCAGGTTTACATCGCAACTCAGTCTAACCTCGGGTTAGGCATATTCGTGTTTTCTAAGTTCAAAAGGGTTTTGATTAATTTTCAAATCAGGTTTTGAAAGTAACCATCCTGTCCATCGGATCAGTTAGGGAGAGCAAGAAACTTGTATTTTCCAAACCCAAGCCTAGACACTATCCTCTCTGTCACCCTAGAACTTTCTGGTGTATTATTAAAAGAGATGTCGTTAATAAACCTTTAATTTGTCTAAATTTACATTTTCCCATTTAGGACAAATTCTATAAGTAAATCATTCCTAATTTACTTATTTCCTAATTACTCTTTTGATGTAAATTGTCAACATTTATTCTTATGGCCCATTTTCCCCTCTATATCATATTTATGCCTTTTTGGTATGTAAACTATACCAAATTAAGTGTCACTAACCATGATTTTGCTAACCATGACAATTACTCACAATTATGGCCAATTTCAAATTTATGCCAATATACTCGTTATGCCAAATTAGCTAATCCAATTCTGATTTAACATTCTAATTACGGTTCATGTCAAACTAGACTTATTATTCTAGTTCACAGTTCATGTAAATGCTAGATTTACAAGTCAATACTAGATTCAAATTACACATCCTATAACTCATGTCAAATTTATCCAACTTGCATTTTATAAACATGTCATAATACATGTTCCCTATTTATGCCAATTTCCAAGTTTATAACTATGTTTTTAGTAAATTTCATATTTTGCCCAAATCGTATTCCCACCATTCGTATAATCGTGATTCAATCTAGATTATAGATAAATCTAGATTCGTAGAAAATAGGGAATGAACCAAAGGTGCTATGAAAAAGATAGACATAATAACTGGCATAAAATGATAATTTACTAATTACAGACCTAACGAATTTCACTGAAATTGATCTAAAACATCGAAGGCCTATAGGTCTGAAAATCCTATGACATCAAAAGAGTTGAATAACGACGTAGGTTCAAGAACATGGGTAGACCTAACTTAATAGGTAAATTCCCAAAATCTAAAACCAAAGAAAACAAAGAATAGACAGAATAGATAATCAGGTTTAGACCCAATTTCACAGTCACAAAACTTAAGCAACACTTCCTAGTCATGAATCATAGGTGTTTATGTCATAGGCAATAGTTTATGTTTCCTAATCAAAGGCATAGGCTTGTGTTCATAGTCAAGGAAATAATTCTCATAGTCACAGTCACAGTCATAGGCAATGTTCATAGTCATAGGCAATGTTCATAGTCATAGAGGCATATGGTTTTAAGGTCCATAGTTTCATAGTCACAGTCTCATTGGTCCTCGAATCATAACAGCTCTTAATTAGGTCCAAAGAAATAAGAACTGATTCGAATAGAAAGAATTGGCATACTCTTTTATTCCTTTAATTTCATGTCATGAATAGAGAAAACGTTCAAATCTAAAAAGTAACCGACTTACATTGATCGGTTTTTAGAATAGAAAGATGGCGTTGCTATGATTCGTGCGACGTTGCTCGAAACCGTTTGAGTTAGCCTTTGATTCTTATCTTGAAGCTTTAATCTTGATTCGAATCTCTTCTGGACAACTTGAGCAGCATAACCTTGTCTTGGATTTTCGTATTATTTTCTTTATTTATACATTTTCTCAGAGGCAGCATAAGGATAGAAAAGAATTGTGAATAGAGAAGGAGACTAGGGCTGTTTATATAGTGTAGAAGTCAACGAATCTGGTCAGAATGGCATCCGGATACAGAAAAACGAACCAGACTGCAGATCTGGAAAAAGCGGGGGGGGGGTCGACCCCCAGGTCGACTACCCAGTCGACCGGGGTGCCCCAGGTCGACTACCCAGTCGACCTGGGTCTTGGGCGGGAAAATTCCCGCCCAGCCCAATCTGGGTCCGATTTTGAATTTTGAACTCGTTTTCTGACCTGTTCGAATTTTAAATCGAATTCTTAAACTTCTGAAGACCATAACTCCTTCATACGGAGTCCGATTAATGCAAACTCGGACTCTATCTCATGCAGAATTGCGAGACGAATGCAATGGCGCAGCCCGTTTCCCTTGATTTTGATTTTAAAATTTAATTCTGCCTTGATTTGTGAATCTTAGTGTTACAGAATTACGGGGTGTTACATTCTCCCCCACTTAAAAGGATTTCGTCCCCGAAATCTTCAAGTTAGGAATAATGTGTCCTACCATCCAATCACCCATCTACTCAACCATTCAATCACAAGCATTCATTGTCCTTAAAAGATTTCTAATGCTTTCATGTTCATATGCATAGTGTGTGTATATGTCTTTATCTAATGCAAAATCAGGCGGTCTACTGATTCAGTTGACCTCCATAATGCGAATCATGTCAGTGCCATGCGTCCAATCATGTATGCAAGCATCCCTAGTTATGTAAATACTACATGTGTGCATAGCCATTCATCCATATGCAACATCCATATGATAACATATCAAGTTCAACTCACAAACAAATACATATCTGTAAATGCAATATGAAAGCGTCTGAACTGATCTAGTGCCTAATACGTATGTATATGCATTCACGAGCAACCATTAGCAACCACTTGCAACCATCAACCATAACATGTTTCAAATACATGTTTACATCCATTGGCTTCTTCCTAAGGATCTAAGATACGACCTAGAGGATATACTTTGGAAAGAGAGAAACAATTATGCGTAAAGCTCCTAAACAAAGAAATCAAGGATGCACCCTTAAGGAAAAAGGGTATGATGCTAGTATCTAGCCTTCTTGAGCTTTACTCCACTGTATCTTAACTAATTTAACTTCACGATTGTGAAGTTTCTGACCTCCATTTCCAAAATAAACAGATGCCAATCACGGTACCAAGTGTACATACCAAGATGGTTTGAGGTCTCTCCTCTTAGCTTATCCATTACGCCATAACTATGAGGGTCAAAAGGTCACTACGTGCTTTTTAGAGTGCCTGCCACAACTATTCATCTCTCACGTAAACCATCCTAGTCGAACTCGACATTCCTCAAGTACAAGCCCCAAAGGCCTAAACCAATATCAGACAAGCACCCAAGGAATATCTCCTCCGAATTTAGACGATCTACATGAGATGATATAAGCAAACTCGATAGCTATTCTCAAATCCCTACTAACCAAAAATAAACTGGTCGGACCACCAATTGGATTTGAGACTCTAGTGGGATCTTTCTACTATACAAGTAACATGGTGCAGAGACTCAACTATGGAAGTGGATATGAACAAATGCGAAGCGCTAAAACGAACAGCAAAACTAGATTCTTCCAACAGGACTTCACTACCTTTCTCCTAGGTACGCTTTGGTGGCGAAAGTAGGTACTTGCCCTTCTGAAAATCTTGTCCTTGGCCCTTAATTACATGCCCTATTACACCATAGTAAAGATACTTCCTCTTGTCTTAGGTTTTATAATTCCTTCCTCCTTTGTGAGCTAAATCTACATCCATGAATTCCTCATCCTCTTCTATGTGTAGTCATGTTGACAAATCTCTCGAAAGCTGCCTCCATCGTACAGAGAACCCTACAAAGCTTGAAAGAAAACTGGCCGCAGGTGAAACTTCTACGGCTATAAATGGAAGTCGGGCACTACTCCGCCCTTCGATGAGGTTAACTCCCAGAAAGCCAGGAGCCCTAGAGACTCAAGAAAGAAGGAGACAAGAATTCAAACAGAGGAAGAGAAAATAGTGCGTATGGCTTTGGGGAATATGCCTTTAAAACAAATCTTTTCTCTTGAAAATGCTTCTTTTAAAACCGTTTTGAAAATAATTTTTCAAATCCTTTATCTGATCTGGTAACCTTCATCTCTGATACCACGTGTAACACCCCACATCCATTAGTGTCACTCACGAAGGGAATGCACTAAGTTCTGTGGAGCATTTTAAGGTAAAAGATGCAGATAAATTACAAGACAGACAACAATTAAAACAGTGGAAAATAAAACTTTGCTTTATTGATAAAATGGTTTGTACAACGATTTCTTTACAATATCAGAGTATCGTCTGTCTTACAAAATAAAGAAGCATAAAACAACATTTATATTCCCCAATGTAGCAAGAGCCAGCCATAGCATCTGAAAAGAGAATCCAAGCAAAACTTCGACAAATCTTCAAGCTGGGAAAGAGTGACAATCCAACTTAACCTGAGCTATACTATCCCCTCCTTTACCACCTGGGGGGGAACGGAAGAAAAGAAGACGAAAGAAAAACAGAGTCAGACATAAAGCCTGAGTAAGTTCAGTAACTTCTAGCATGTGAACATGGAAAAACAAAACGACATGAATTAACTGAATACAAGATAACACCATGATGATAGGATCAGCAAGTTTAGACAAGATTAACACAAGATATGCTAAGATAAGACTAACTGGATATGCTCTAATACTTTCGCCACTTCGCTATTTCCTTGTTATACTGGTTTCTATATCTCTGCACAACCTAACTAGTGTCCCAACTGATAACGTGATCCCAATCCCTGTAGTTTCCGTTGCCTTCAGGCATACATTTATTATTTATTACCTAGATCTAATCTAGGGTTTTCTATCAAGAGCTTTCTAGATTCAACTAGAGTTTACGCTATCTGCTGAACGCTTCTCGGATTCAGTGTTTATGCCACCTAGTCCAACTAGGGATTACGCTACCTGTCGAACGATGCCCCAAGTCTAGGACACACTACCTAGAGTGGTATACGTTTCCTAGACTTCCCCACGCATGTATCGCGAATCGTTATCGCTTGTCTAGATGCACATGTCCTGTAATGTGCGACCCGAGTCCTGTGGCAGGGAAAATCAAGAAACACAGAACTCGGTCGGGAGCTTTCAGATATCTGCCGATGCAGATGCTAAGGTCTGTTTTTATTCCAGTGGCTATGGTCCCACTCGACCCCTCCCTCAACTAATGAAAGGCACACCTTGAAAAATGAGAACTATACGCAGGCCCCCTATGCCCCCACTAACCAATGGCCATCCTCACCCATAACTAGATAGCAAGTATATGGTCTTTTGGAGTTCTCCGCCTTTCCGCTTCACGTATCTCGATTGACTGAAGATGGATGGTAGACGACGAGTTGCTATCACAGGGCTACCGGTTTCTCGCCGAATCACGCTGGTCCATCCTAGTCTTTAGGTTGCCATATTTTGCAACCAAGGCATACCCTTGGTTCTTCTACCGCATACCTTAACCTCTGTGAGCCCAGGAGGATCATCTGCAGCCTCACAGAGGGATACCAAGAGTACCCTCACGTCCCCTCGAAGCCTCGGGCTTCGTAACCCAATTCGTTGGAGCCTTCTTTTTAATCAGACGGACGTTCTCTCCTTCCGTGTTATACTAAGAATTACTACTTAGTTTTGCTAACTAAGGTTTACCACTTAGTTTCCAGAATCGTTGTTTTCTTAACTAAGGTTTACTACTTAGCTCCTTTTAACTAAGGTTTACTACTTAGTTCTCTTTCCTATCAATGTGGATTGATTAAGTGTCATTAGTCAATTCAAGCTAACTTAACCCTCTTTATTTATCCTGTTAAACTGGTTAAGTGTTATCAGTAATTCATGCTGACTTAACCCTACCACAACCTAAGTTATATTGGTTAAGTATTCCTTATTACTTAACCCTACCCATTCATCCTGTATTGGTTAAGTGTTCCTTTTTAACTTAACCTTGCCCGTCTGTTTTAACTAACATGTTATTAATGGTTAAGTATTATCCCTTCATGTTTTAGACTTAACTCCATTCCTTTATCACAATCTGATGGTTAAGTGCTCAAGTTTACTTAACCCTACGGTCTAGTACAGCTAACATATCAAATTGGCTAAGTGTATTAAATTTTACTTAACCCCAACCTCTAGTCTAGTTAACATGTTAATTTGGCTAAGTGTATTAACTTTACTTAACCCCACCTTCTAGTCTAGTTAACATGTTAATTCGGCTAAGTGTTTTCTTAGTTACTTAACCCCTACAAATCTTGTCTTGTTACCATGTTAAGTTGGTTAAGTGTCCCTATGGACTTAGCCCTCCCATTCTAGCTTAACTGTGTTAAGTTGGTTAAGTGTTCCTATGGACTTAACCCTCCCATTCTAGCTTAACCGTGTTAAGTGTCTGCATGAACCTAACCCCACCCACCGGTCTGGTTACCATGTTGAACTGGTTAAGTGTCTTAGTTAACTTAACCCTACCATTCTTGTTCTAGCTTTAACTAAATAGATTAAAGCTGCGACCACTCACATTAGACAGATATTGTTGCGATTACTGGATGTGCCGGTTGGTTCCGGGCAGGTTTACATCGCAACTCAGTCTAACCTCGGGTTAGGCATATTCGTGTTTTCTAAGTTCAAAAGGGTTTTGATTAATTTTCAAATCAGGTTTTGAAAGTAACCATCCTGTCCGTCGGATCAGTTAGGGAGAGCAGGAAACTTGTATTTTCCAAACCCAACCCTAGACACTATCCTCTCTGTCACCCTAGAACTTTCTGGTGTATTATTAAAAGAGATGTCGTTAATAAACCTTTAATTTGTCTAAATTTACATTTTTCCATTTAGGACAAATTCTATAAGTAAATCATTCCTAATTTACTTATTTCCTAATTACTCTTTTAATGTAAATTGTCAACATTTATTCTTATGGCCCATTTTCCCCTCTATATCATATTTATGCCTTTTTGGTATGTAAACTATACCAAATTAAGTGTCACTAACCATGATTTTGCTAAACATGACAATTACTCACAATTATGGCCAATTTCAAATTTATTCCAATATACTCGTTATGCCAAATTAGCTAATCCAATTCTGATTTAACATTCTAATTACAGTTCATGTCAAACTAGACTTATTATTCTAGTTCACAGTTCATGTAAATGCTGGATTTACAAGTCAATACTAGATTCAAATTACACATCCTATGACTCATGTCAAATTTATCCAACTTGCATTTTATAAACATGTCATAATACATGTTCCCTATTTATGCCAATTTCCAAGTTTATAACTATGTTTTTAGTAAATTTCATATTTTGCCCAAATCGTATTCCCACCGTTCGTATAATCGTGATTCAATCTAGATTATAGATAAATCTAGATTCGTAGAAAATAGGGAATGAACCAAAGATGCTATGAAAAAGATAGACATAATAACTGGCATAAAATGATAATTTACTAATTACAGACCTAACGAATTTCACTGAAATTGATCTAAAACATCGAAGGCCTATAGGTCTGAAAATCCTATGACATCAAAAGAGTTGAATAACGACGTAGGTTCAAGAACATGGGTAGACCTAACTTAATAGGTAAATTCCCAAGATCTAAAACCAAAGAAAACCAAGAATAGATAATCAGGTTTAGACCCAATTTCACAGTCACAAAACTTAAGCAACACTTCCTAGTCATGAATCATAGGTGTTTATGTCATAGGCAATAGTTTATGTTTCCTAATCAAAGGCATAGGCTTATGTTCATAGTCAAGGAAATAATTCTCATAGTCACAGTCACAGTCATAGGCAATGTTCATAGTCATAGGCAATGTTCATAGTCATAGAGGCATATGGTTTTAAGGTCCATAGTTTCATAGTCACAGTCTCATTGGTCCTCGAATCATAACAGCTCTTAATTAGGTCCAAAGAAATAAGCACTGATCCGAATAGAAAGAATTGGCATACTCTTTTATTCCTTTAATTTCATGTCACGAATAGAGAAAACGTTCAAATCTAAAAAGTAACCGACTTACATTGATCGGTTTTTAGAATAGAAAGATGGCGTTGCTATGATTTGTGCGACGTTGCTCGAAACCGTTTGAGTTAGCCTTTGATTCTTATCTTGAAGCTTTAATCTTGATTCGAATCTCTTCTGGACAACTTGAGCAACATAACCTTGTCTTGGATTTTCGTATTATTTTCTTTATTTATACATTTTCTCAGAGGCAACATAAGGATAGAAAAGAATTGTGAATAGAGAAGGAGACTAGGGCTGTTTATATAGTGTAGAAGTCAACGAATCTGGTCAGAATGGCGTCCGGATACAGAAAAACGAACCAGACTGCAGATCTGGAAAAAGCGGGGGGGGGGGGGGGGTGGAGGGGGGGTCGACCCCCAGGTCGACTACCCAGTCGACCTGGGTGCCCTAGGTGGACTACCCAATCGACCAGGGTCTTGGGCGGGAAAATTCCCGCCCAGTCCAATCTGGGTCCGATTTTGAATTTTGAACTCGTTTTCTGACCTGTTCGAATTTTAAATCGAATTCTGAAACTTCTGAAGACCATAACTCCTTCATACGGAGTCCGATTAACGCAAACTCGGACTCTATCTCATGCAGAATTGCGAGACGAACGCAATGGCGCAGCCCGTTTCCCTTGATTTTGATTTTAAAATTTAATTCTGCCTTGATTTGTGAATCTTAGTGTTACAAAATTACGGGGTGTATAGAGACTTTCTGTGTGCTGGTCCACTTATCTTACCTACTGTATAATTAAGTCTGTCGGTTAATCATCAATAATATGTATAATTAATGATGTACTATGGAATGGCTTGTATCACTAGTTCAGTATGCTCTGATGTAATAAATTCCACTGTGTAATATTATGAAGTATCATCTTTTGTAAAAAATTCCATTGTGAAATTCTTATGTTTTCTGTGATTTTATCTTCTCTCTACTCTTATTCTTATTAATGACACGATTTCCGATGTGTTCGAAAGTTGGGTCGTTACATTTCCTCAAGCCAATATCCTTTTCCACACTCCCCAATAAATCACACAAAAATCAACATTTAACTCCACAACAAAATAACTTCTTCTCCATACCCATCTCAAAACACTCGCACATCTCTCCTGGCTTACGATTTTCAGGCAGCACCTTACTACATTGGAAACACGCTGCCACAAGTGACACGAAAACCCTTAAAAAAACACATCCATACCCAATTGATGCCACAAATCCCACTACAACATTCAATTTTCGAATGGATGCTTCATTCCTCCGAATTTGTTAACCCTAGCTGTAGTTCAAAAATAAATATGGAATGAAAATGAATTCAAACTGGTTGAAATATGTATGATTGTGGAGAGAAACTTGCCATAGGTTCAAATATATTTATTTTGAGGTCTTCAAATTTTTCATTGAATTTATACCGAATTTCAGAACTCACGATTTGTTTTTTTTTGAAATAATGACAGGCGGCGATTTTCGTAATGACCACCAAGGAATGTAAATGAGGGTTTAGGAAAGTATAAGGTGATATATAAGGATAGGAAATATTTTTTTATTCCATTATTTTATTGATTTATTCGATCGCTATTTGTATTTATCGTTAACAAATTCGTATAGTCTCATACAAAATCCATTTGCGATGAAAATGGACACACAACTATAGTTTAACATTATAGACCCAATGAAACTTGTTTCATCGAAATCATAGTAAGTTTGCACCTGCAATGTTATTTTAAATTTAAATTATCAATTGATTCACATTTTAATTGCGCATGCTCACAAAACAACTCCGATTGGCATGAAATTTTAAATCTTGCAATAACAAATCATTACAGATTTAATAAAAAAATCGTCGAAAACGGAGGTCATTTGAATATTGGTTATTCTCTAGGCTAAAATAAAACCAACAAAATATTAATTAATTCCTAAACAAATTGATTTAATAATAATAAATAAATATTATCGTGTATATTCAAATAGAATGTCATATAGCTCTAAAAATAAACTAATTCAGAGTTATAACTCAATATTTCAAAAGCCCAGTTAAATCGATATTCAAATTATATAAAAATTCTTTTATTTAATTAAATAAATAGTTATAGTTCATAAATGATTATATAGCAACTTTCTGAAAATTTAATTTGGATATAACTCAAAATCCACAAAATGAAATCCCAATTTTTCTCTTTTATTAAAAAATTATAATCCAATAGATCCGGAAGATTCTTGTTTCAAAGAATTTCGACTTATATTGAATCCCATACATCCATTTGAAGTTCAAAACATAAAACTATGAACTACCGTACCACTACGAGCTCGTTTTTAATTATATTAAATTTAATATGTATAAACTTCATTTCACAAATAATTCTTATATAATTCAATTCTAAACTCAATTAAATCATTTAAATTGTCTAATTCACACAATATTGCAAATTCAACTTATTTCCGACTATTTCAGAATTAAATTTATTGTTTTACTATTTATATTAATTAAATATTGTAACAACCCGTAAAATGCGAGCCAGTTTGAAATTTTATTTTGGCCATTTTAGCGAATTTTGATTATTTAAAATGAATTATTTTAAATAATATCGACGAGAAATTTATTTTGAATAGAATTCGAACGTATATATGATACGCGTCGTCGTTAGAATATAAATATTTATATATAATTATAAAAGGAATTGGAAATGGCGCGGTAGTTCGAAAATTCGATTTCTAATTTCAAATGAATATACAGAATTCAATATAAGTCAGAATTGAACGAAACAAGAAATATTTGAATCTGTATAACTATATCTTTGTAACGAAGTTAGCAAACTGAGATTTCATCTTAGAAATGATAAGATATGTGCAGTTTAAAATTAGAAATAGTCGCTGTGGAATTTATATATATTTTTATATATATAAGGCCCTTAAAAATAGCAATTTTGCAAACGACCTCGGATTTCGACGAAACCAGTTTTGTTGGGTCCGTGATGTTAAGTTATTGCTAGATTCCAAATTTCAAGATTTTTCGAATCAATATGTGAGCGTGGCGAAGGAAAACGCGTTTGACCAGTTTCAGTTGATTTTAATCGACTGGAAAATGGCCATTTTTCCAACGGTCTCAGAATTCAACGAAACTAGCTTTGTTAGGACCGTATCGTCAATACGAAGCTAGAAAATATTTTTCAGGAATTTTTCTACTTAGTATGTGACCCCGGTAATTTGAAATGTACATTTAAAATTCAATATAGTGATTTAAATGTTAATTCAACGGAAACTGATTCAAACGATCGAATCAACATACGAAACATGTCCCATTGTGTTCGGAATGGGGGTAAAACGCTATGGACGACAGGCGGTGGGCCTCGTTTAGAGGTCGTATGAGAAAGTCAACTTTTTGAATAAAATAATTAAACTAAATAAATAAAAAAAAAAAAAAAACTAAACCCTTCCCCTTTATTTCGTTCTGGCCCCTCCCCCTTTTTCTTTTTATTTTCAAATCGATTTTACCAAAGATTAAAAAAAAAAAAAAAAAGAGCAGGACGGAGGAACGCAGCCGCCGCCGCCGCTCAGGGCAGGGCGCCCGACCTCCATCCACCACCGCTCCGGTTCCCCAACCCGCCTCCGCCTCTTCCCCGATCCCTCTTCCTCCCTCTCACCTCCTCCACGAACGCGACGCCCCAAAACGCAGCCGCCCGCCGCAGATGACCTCCCGCCTCCCCGTTCGAACCCCGAGCTCTCCCCATCGAGCAGCTCCTCCCACCACAGAGGACCCGACATCAGCCCCCCCCCCTCGGTAAGTAAAACTGTTCTTTTTATTTTTTTAATCTTACTTTAAAACTGTTTTTTTTTATTTTATTTACTTTAAAACTGAAATTTTAATTAAGTTAAAAACGGATTTTTTATCATGTTAAAAACGGATTTTTTTATAATGGTTAAAAAACTGATTTTTTATAATGTTAAAAACTGATTTTATAAATGATTTTAAAACTGATTTTTTTTTTTTTGAATGAATAAAAAGTTCGATTTTTGAATGAATAAAAAGTTCGATTTTTTTGAATGAATAAAAAGTTTGAATTTGAAAATAAGAATAGGAAAATACGTGGATTTAGAATAGAAAATAGCATTTGAACTAAAAATTCGAATTTATATATTGAACTTTGAAATAAAAATTCGATTTTTATATATTGAACTTCGAACTAAAAATTCGAATTTATATATTGAACTTTGAACTAAAAATTCGATTTTTATATATTGAACTTCGAACTAAAAATTCGAATTTATATATTGAACTTTGAACTAAAAATTCGAATTTATATATTGAACTTTGAAATAAAAATTCGATTTTTATATATTGAACTTCGAACTAAAAATTCGAATTTATATATTGAACTTTGAACTAAAAATTCGAATTTATATATTGAACTCTGAATTAAAAATTCGATTTTTATATATTGAACTTCGAACTAAAAATTCGAATTTATATATTGAACTTTGAAATAAAAAGTCGATTTTTATATATTGAACTTTGAAATAAAAATTCAATTTTTATATATATAGTGGCCTTGGGCAACGAAGGTGACAAAAAGGCGAAACGACGAAGACTTCTGCAAAAGAAGAGTCGAGATGGTTGGATAGCTAAAGGTGAGAACTTCTCACCTTTCAATTTATTTTCTAGTTATATATATATACTAGGATGCAGACGGTGCTTAGTAGCACCCGACACAATCGTCCACAGACCATGGACTTGTTTGTTTGGCTGTTCGGTTATTGATTGTGATATTGGTTTGAATGTGGTTTGTGGTGTGAAAAATCGAATCGATAAATTGGTTAGGATTAGACGTGCGCCGTTATAAGGCGAAGGAGTAAGGCTAGGTTAGATTCTTACTCCAAATTTTGTGGTTTGCATAACGAATTGATTTGATTGATGTGTGAATGGCGTGGGCCTTCACTAGACCGGGGATAAGGCTAGGCCTTGTCCCGTTTCTAGTATCGTGCCGTTATGCCGCCGAAATTTTCTAAAATATGTTAGAAAAATAAAAATATCATTTTATTTAATAAATGAATTGAATAGAAATTCATAGGTTGAAATAAAATGTTTTATCGTTAAAAATATAATTTTTAACGTGAATATGAAAATAGTGAAGTGAATAAATATTCATTTACAAACCAGATGGTTTGTTTATGTACACTTATTTGAATGACATTGATTGGGACGATAAATTTTACACATCGCCCAACTGCACAAATAAAATCTGTGTTTGTTTGTTTGAAACCCCACACGGGTGTTGGGATGGAATATGAATTTCACTCATCCTGATTGATTAAATATGTCGATCGATTGATTGACATGCTGTTATAAGCGTTGAATATCTATATTTGATGCTTATACAGTGTAGTGCACTTTGGTTGATGGTTGATTATTTTCAATGTTATTATATACATGTGTTGTATGAAAATCCGTATAATTAATTTTATATGGTAATTGATTGGGCCTCATTCCAATCGTGAAAATAAAGAATATTTTGATAATAACAAATATTTTGATAATAGGAAATATTTGAAATAGAATATTTGAAAATAGAAATTTATGAAGCCGTGTTGATTAGATTGACGCCATTTTGACGTAAACGATATTTATATCGATTTTATTCATTTTAAAATGAATATTGAAAAGTAATCTCGAAATCGAATATTTCGAAATGAATTGAATTGAAAACGATTTCGAAATGAATTGAATTGAAAACGATTTCGAAATGAATTGAATTGAAAACGAATTCAAAATGAATTGGAAACGATTTCGAAATGAATTGAATTGAAAACGAATTCAAAATGAATTGAAAACGATTTCGAAATGAATTGAATTGAAAACGATTTCGAAATGAATTGAATTGAAAACGAATTCAAAATGAATTGAAAACGATTTCGAATTGAATTGAATTGAAAACGATTTCGAAATGAATTGAATTGAAAACGATTTCGAAATGAATTGAATTGAAAACGATTTCGAAATGAATTGAATTGAAAACGAATTCAAAATGAATTGAAAACGATTTCGAAATGAAATGAATTGAAAACGATTTCGAAATGAATTGAATTGAAAACGATTTCGAAATGAATTGAATTGAAAACGAATTCAAATGGAATTGAAAGCGAATTGAAATGAATTCAAATTGAATTGAAATTCGAATTGAATAGAAATGAATTTTAAAACGAATTTATAAAGAAGAATTCAATTTTGATTTGAATTGAAATGGAAGTTGAAAATGTTTTAGAAACGAATTCAAAACTATTTATATAATTCGTTTTAAATAGAAATCGACGATATATATATTATATATATATTATATATAATATAATGGCCTGAATAGAACGCGCCGCGCCGCGGCAGTTCGCGAATTTCGACCATTTATTTCAAACGGACATTACGGGAGATCCGACCGTCGGATTCTCCTAAAACCGGAACCGTTGGGTTCGTATCGAAAAGAGCTTTCTAACGAATATTAGAAATTTGAAATCTAACGGTTGGATTTGGAGATACGTCCAAATCAAATTCGAAAAAGGTCGCTGTAAGTGCAGTTCGATGGCCATTGTTGGAAATCGACTGTACGGGCCTTGATAAAATTATTAAAAATAGTAATAATTTGTGTAAAATCATAAGAAATGATTTGGGAAGAATTGGGATGAAAAACTCCATATTTGAAAAGATAAAAATGGATTTTTATCGAAATGAACTAGTTTTGAACTAGAATTATAATTCTATTTATTTTTAAATAAATAAATTGAATTCGAAAAGGGTTTTAAAAATAACCAAAATTTCCAATGATTGCATTGGAGTGGATTTGAATCGAAATTGTCTTCGGAATATTTCGATGTTGGAATTCGTGATTATACAGGTGTTGTTATGGAAATTTGAAAGATATATATTGATATCGTTATTTCCAATACGACATTTGTTAGTCGTAGAATTCGATATTGAATATAAGCCGATATATTTTCTATTCAGAGCCTTGTATTGAATATCGAATGTGATTTGGGTTTGTCGTGAATGGTGTCTTCACTAACACCATTCTTGAACCCAGTTGAGAAAAGATTAAATCTTTTTATTTAGATTTAATGAAGTGTACCAATTAAATAATATTTAATTGGAATTGAATGGATATTGATTTTTGGGTTTATCGTGAACAGTGTTTTAAACAACACTCGTTCTTTAACCCGATAATTAATGGAATGTGATTTTGGGTTTATCGTGAACCGTGTTTTTAAATGACACTGATTCTTTAACCCAGATAATGATTAAAACTAAGTGGAGTTTTAATGAATCTTTAATTAGATTGAAAAGATCGAGAATGGAGTATCACCAGTTTTGCTCCAGGCGATAGTTAAATCTTTAATTAGATTTGAACGTGAAATTTAGAAACTAACTGTCGGTTAGCTAAGTAGAATGGTTTTCTGGATATTGATCTGATGTTGGTTTCGGCCTTCGGGGTTAATATTTGGGGAATTATTCTCTTGATTAATTTACGGTTAGTGACTATGAATTGGAATGAGGCGTATGTTGTGTTTGTGTAACACTTTTATAAAATATACGCGAGTTATTCGGGAAGACCGGGTTTATCCCATTCTGAATAACTGATACGACGATAAGTCGAAGATGAAGACGATGGTCGAAGACCGGAAGTCTTCACGTCGTTTGGGTGGTAACTGATGATCTTGATTGGGCTGTACACCCAAGAAGATGGAAACAGTTGGAGATCGTCCAGACGTACTTGGAGATCGATGGATATGCGGGGTACTAGGTGCCTCCGGTTTCGTTCAGACCCAGAACGGACTTGTAAATGGACTGTGTGTCTGACATCGGATTTCATTCTGTGTGACTGATATCGGTTGCATAGGATGGTTTGCCTGTGTGGCATGCTAAGATGCAAATGATCAAGGCTTCTGTTGAAAAGCAAAGTCTTGTGGTGATGATCAAAGCACGGCCTTTGTGGCGTAGCTTTGTGTAACGTTTACCTCGCGTGTTTCACACCAGGTATGAACCAAAAACGGGAGACGGACCTCAGGGAGGACTTGCGTTTCTTTCTAGTTAGAAGTGGCGTCAGTGGTTTTACACGCCCTGACGAGTTTGACTTATGTGGTTGTTGCTGTTGCGAGGCGCCTCGGTTATATCGGTTTCGGCCGAATGCATTCTGGTCGGCTGACGGACCAGACTTACACCCCATAGGGTGGGGAGACGTATTGTTCAGGTATAATAATCCACTCCGTGTGGACCGGCCCTGACGATCCAAGGGGCAGTTGCGGCTGTTCCTGTGGCTCGGGCTAGAGAGTCACGAATCGGTAGAGGACGATCCCTGGCCTCGGTTCATAGACGGAAATCCAATTTCCAAATACGTGCCATTTGCGGTTTTATTTGTAAACCTATATATGGCGACATAGTGGTATGGGGCATTCATGCCGCCTATGATTGATACTTATGATTTGAAGTTGTTTTATACTCTATGCACCTATAATAGTATCAAATGATTTGTTTTAAACGTATCAAGCATTCTTTAGCTGTTATAAGGGAAAACCCTATCCCCCGGCTTGCGATTGCATTGTGTGATAGGACCTGGGTCTTATAACAGCTTCATCTTTCTTTATTTAGCATTGCGCTGTTTGTTTTATGCACTGGTACTCTTGGGAGGAAACCCGTTCCGTGTTATACGGCGTGGTCCCTTGATTTACCTTTGAAAATAAAGATTAATAACCGTTTTAGTTCTCACACCAGTCACATGACTGACCTGGAGTTTATTGTTTTAACCTAAACTCTGGGTGCCCTTATTTTGACACGGGCAGCTAGTAGTTTTGGTTTTGCAGATTTATATTCACAGGATCCTGGTTTACAGCTGGAACGATATCCGGAAAGCTTTGTATCCGTATATCTCTTCTAGTTGTGTATTGTATTATTTTCCGCTGCTATGTATTTAAATGTAATTTAAACCTCTGATATTTCTGTGTAATATTCTTTTTACTCTGTATATTCTTGTAATCTGATGCACTGTTGTAATATATAGTGAAATGTTCTTTTAGATGCGTCCTGCTGTGGCTTGTTCTCGAACTATCCGACGCTTTCCTTTACGGGGAAGTTGCGGGTCTTCACAGTTGGTATCAGAGCTTTGGTTTACAAAGCTCAGAGAACAAGACACATTAGAAACATACGAAAGAATTCATCAGATATTGGATTAGTAATATCCAATGGGAATGACTCGTTAGAGATAGGATCAGAAGTATCCTAGAACGAGTGTGAAGAGTAAATTTTTAAAATAAAGTGACAAAGTTTTGTTTTGAAAATTTAAATCAATCATTCGTATTTGATTATTTATTTATATTGATGTGGACAATCCGGTATATATAGATTTTGCGTATACGTCTGATCCGCGTATATTCAAAGTTTTAATATATTGGATAGATATAGCATCGCACTCTAGTCGCCCGGAGATGATATTGATGATAGCGATCGCATCATCAACATTTATGTTCGAGTTTCGAAGGTGTGATTTTCTATATATTTCCATTAGACTGGTGTGAGAACCAAAACTAATATAGATAGATTTATTGTTGTGAATTGGCATCAAAAACCTGATTTTTGACTATGTATCAAAATTATGAATTTGAAACTCTAATTCACTAATTGATTGATGTTTGTGTTGTTTGTTCATTTGTTTGCTAATTTTGAACCATTATGCCTAATTGAACCAAATATAGAATTATATTGAAAATTGGTTGCATTTACTTGCATATACATATATATCTTTGAACAGGTCATAGCAAGGAGGCTAGAGCAGAGAATAAAATTTGTTTGCCCGACAAATAGGTACATGTTTACTACATAATTTCCTGTTTTGTTTGGGTGATGATGATTTTGTGAGCCTATTGGCTAGCCGCTTGGCTTTTTCTTTTTCTTTTTGAGATCTGAAGGACCGGGGAAGCTATTTGAAATTCCCCGATGCTCCCGGTGCAGGGGAGGTTATGGCGAAATTTTTCAAAAATTTAGGGTGTTAGCCAAATTTTTGAAATTTTGAAAATTCTCAAAAACTGAAAGGTTGGAGAATGAAAGCCAGATCGAACGTAGGGTTGATTAATCAAACCACTTTCGACTTTGTTCCTTTTCGGGGACGAAAAGTTTTAAGTGGGGGAGATTGTAACAACCCGTAAAATGCGAGCCAGTTTGAAATTTTATTTTGGCCATTTTAGCGAATTTTGATTATTTAAAATGAATTATTTTAAATAATATCGACGAGAAATTTATTTTGAATAGAATTCGAACGTATATATGATACGCGTCGTCGTTAGAATATAAATATTTATATATAATTATAAAAGGAATTGGAAATGGCGCGGTAGTTCGAAAATTCGATTTCTAATTTCAAATGAATATACAGAATTCAATATAAGTCAGAATTGAACGAAACAAGAAATATTTGAATCTGTATAACTATATCTTTGTAACGAAGTTAGCAAACTGAGATTTCATCTTAGAAATGATAAGATATGTGCAGTTTAAAATTAGAAATAGTCGCTGTGGAATTTATATATATTTTTATATATATAAGGCCCTTAAAAATAGCAATTTTGCAAACGACCTCGGATTTCGACGAAACCAGTTTTGTTGGGTCCGTGATGTTAAGTTATTGCTAGATTCCAAATTTCAAGATTTTTCGAATCAATATGTGAGCGTGGCGAAGGAAAACGCGTTTGACCAGTTTCAGTTGATTTTAATCGACTGGAAAATGGCCATTTTTCCAACGGTCTCAGAATTCAACGAAACTAGTTTTGTTAGGACCGTATCGTCAATACGAAGCTAGAAAATATTTTTCAGGAATTTTTCTACTTAGTATGTGACCCCGGTAATTTGAAATGTACATTTAAAATTCAATATAGTGATTTAAATGTTAATTCAACGGAAACTGATTCAAACGATCGAATCAACATACGAAACATGTCCCATTGTGTTCGGAATGGGGGTAAAACGCTATGGACGACAGGCGGTGGGCCTCGTTTAGAGGTCGTATGAGAAAGTCAACTTTTTGAATAAAATAATTAAACTAAATAAAAAAAAAAAAAAAAAAACTAAACCCTTCCCCTTTATTTCGTTCTGGCCCCTCCCCCTTTTTCTTTTTATTTTCAAATCGATTTTACCAAAGATTAAAAAAAAAAAAAAAAGAGCAGGACGGAGGAACGCAGCCGCCGCCGCCGCTCAGGGCAGGGCGCCCGACCTCCATCCACCACCGCTCCGGTTCCCCAACCCGCCTCCGCCTCTTCCCCGATCCCTCTTCCTCCCTCTCACCTCCTCCACGAACGCGACGCCCCAAAACGCAGCCGCCCGCCGCAGATGACCTCCCGCCTCCCCGTTCGAACCCCGAGCTCTCCCCATCGAGCAGCTCCTCCCACCACCGAGGACCCGACATCAGCCCCCCCCTCGGTAAGTAAAACTGTTCTTTTTATTTTTTTAATTTTACTTTAAAACTGTTTTTTTTTATTTTATTTACTTTAAAACTGAAATTTTAATTAAGTTAAAAACGGATTTTTTATCATGTTAAAAACGGATTTTTTTATAATGGTTAAAAAACTGATTTTTTATAATGTTAAAAACTGATTTTATAAATGATTTTAAAACTGATTTTTTTTTTTTTTTGAATGAATAAAAAGTTCGATTTTTGAATGAATAAAAAGTTCGATTTTTTTGAATGAATAAAAAGTTTGAATTTGAAAATAAGAATAGGAAAATACGTGGATTTAGAATAGAAAATAGCATTTGAACTAAAAATTCGAATTTATATATTGAACTTTGAAATAAAAATTCGATTTTTATATATTGAACTTCGAACTAAAAATTCGAATTTATATATTGAACTTTGAACTAAAAATTCGATTTTTATATATTGAACTTCGAACTAAAAATTCGAATTTATATATTGAACTTTGAACTAAAAATTCGAATTTATATATTGAACTTTGAAATAAAAATTCGATTTTTATACATTGAACTTCGAACTAAAAATTCGAATTTATATATTGAACTTTGAACTAAAAATTCGAATTTATATATTGAACTCTGAATTAAAAATTCGATTTTTATATATTGAACTTCGAACTAAAAATTCGAATTTATATATTGAACTTTGAAATAAAAAGTCGATTTTTATATATTGAACTTTGAAATAAAAATTCAATTTTTATATATATAGTGGCCTTGGGCAACGAAGGTGACAAAAAGGCGAAACGACGAAGACTTCTGCAAAAGAAGAGTCGAGATGGTTGGATAGCTAAAGGTGAGAACTTCTCACCTTTCAATTTATTTTCTAGTTATATATATATACTAGGATGCAGACGGTGCTTAGTAGCACCCGACACAATCGTCCACAGACCATGGACTTGTTTGTTTGGCTGTTCGGTTATTGATTGTGATATTGGTTTGAATGTGGTTTGTGGTGTGAAAAATCGAATCGATAAATTGGTTAGGATTAGACGTGCGCCGTTATAAGGCGAAGGAGTAAGGCTAGGTTAGATTCTTACTCCAAATTTTGTGGTTTGCATAACGAATTGATTTGATTGATGTGTGAATGGCGTGGGCCTTCACTAGACCGGGGATAAGGCTAGGCCTTGTCCCGTTTCTAGTATCGTGCCGTTATGCCGCCGAAATTTTCTAAAATATGTTAGAAAAATAAAAATATCATTTTATTTAATAAATGAATTGAATAGAAATTCATAGGTTGAAATAAAATGTTTTATCGTTAAAAATATAATTTTTAACGTGAATATGAAAATAGTGAAGTGAATAAATATTCATTTACAAACCAGATGGTTTGTTTATGTACACTTATTTGAATGACATTGATTGGGACGATAAATTTTACACATCGCCCAACTGCACAAATAAAATCTGTGTTTGTTTGTTTGAAACCCCACACGGGTGTTGGGATGGAATATGAATTTCACTCATCCTGATTGATTAAATATGTCGATCGATTGATTGACATGCTGTTATAAGCGTTGAATATCTATATTTGATGCTTATACAGTGTAGTGCACTTTGGTTGATGGTTGATTATTTTCAATGTTATTATATACATGTGTTGTATGAAAATCCGTATAATTAATTTTATATGGTAATTGATTGGGCCTCATTCCAATCGTGAAAATAAAGAATATTTTGATAATAACAAATATTTTGATAATAGGAAATATTTGAAATAGAATATTTGAAAATAGAAATTTATGAAGCCGTGTTGATTAGATTGACGCCATTTTGACGTAAACGATATTTATATCGATTTTATTCATTTTAAAATGAATATTGAAAAGTAATCTCGAAATCGAATATTTCGAAATGAATTGAATTGAAAACGATTTCGAAATGAATTGAATTGAAAACGATTTCGAAATGAATTGAATTGAAAACGAATTCAAAATGAATTGAAAACGATTTCGAAATGAATTGAATTGAAAACGAATTCAAAATGAATTGAAAACGATTTCGAAATGAATTGAATTGAAAACGATTTCGAAATGAATTGAATTGAAAACGAATTCAAAATGAATTGAAAACGATTTCGAATTGAATTGAATTGAAAACGATTTCGAAATGAATTGAATTGAAAACGATTTCGAAATGAATTGAATTGAAAACGATTTCGAAATGAATTGAATTGAAAACGAATTCAAAATGAATTGAAAACGATTTCGAAATGAAATGAATTGAAAACGATTTCGAAATGAATTGAATTGAAAACGATTTCGAAATGAATTGAATTGAAAACGAATTCAAATGGAATTGAAAGCGAATTGAAATGAATTCAAATTGAATTGAAATTCGAATTGAATAGAAATGAATTTTAAAACGAATTTATAAAGAAGAATTCAATTTTGATTTGAATTGAAATGGAAGTTGAAAATGTTTTAGAAACGAATTCAAAACTATTTATATAATTCGTTTTAAATAGAAATCGACGATATATATATTATATATATATTATATATAATATAATGGCCTGAATAGAACGCGCCGCGCCGCGGCAGTTCGCGAATTTCGACCATTTATTTCAAACGGACATTACGGGAGATCCGACCGTCGGATTCTCCTAAAACCGGAACCGTTGGGTTCGTATCGAAAAGAGCTTTCTAACGAATATTAGAAATTTGAAATCTAACGGTTGGATTTGGAGATACGTCCAAATAAAATTCGAAAAAGGTCGCTGTAAGTGCAGTTCGATGGCCATTGTTGGAAATCGACTGTACGGGCCTTGATAAAATTATTAAAAATAGTAATAATTTGTGTAAAATCATAAGAAATGATTTGGGAAGAATTGGGATGAAAAACTCCATATTTGAAAAGATAAAAATGGATTTTTATCGAAATGAACTAGTTTTGAACTAGAATTATAATTCTATTTATTTTTAAATAAATAAATTGAATTCGAAAAGGGTTTTAAAAATAACCAAAATTTCCAATGATTGCATTGGAGTGGATTTGAATCGAAATTGTCTTCGGAATATTTCGATGTTGGAATTCGTGATTATACAGGTGTTGTTATGGAAATTTGAAAGATATATATTGATATCGTTATTTCCAATACGACATTTGTTAGTCGTAGAATTCGATATTGAATATAAGCCGATATATTTTCTATTCAGAGCCTTGTATTGAATATCGAATGTGATTTGGGTTTGTCGTGAATGGTGTCTTCACTAACACCATTCTTGAACCCAGTTGAGAAAAGATTAAATCTTTTTATTTAGATTTAATGAAGTGTACCAATTAAATAATATTTAATTGGAATTGAATGGATATTGATTTTTGGGTTTATCGTGAACAGTGTTTTAAACAACACTCGTTCTTTAACCCGATAATTAATGGAATGTGATTTTGGGTTTATCGTGAACCGTGTTTTTAAATGACACTGATTCTTTAACCCAGATAATGATTAAAACTAAGTGGAGTTTTAATGAATCTTTAATTAGATTGAAAAGATCGAGAATGGAGTATCACCAGTTTTGCTCCAGGCGATAGTTAAATCTTTAATTAGATTTGAACGTGAAATTTAGAAACTAACTGTCGGTTAGCTAAGTAGAATGGTTTTCTGGATATTGATCTGATGTTGGTTTCGGCCTTCGGGGTTAATATTTGGGGAATTATTCTCTTGATTAATTTACGGTTAGTGACTAATGAATTGGAATGAGGCGTATGTTGTGTTTGTGTAACACTTTTATAAAATATACGCGAGTTATTCGGGAAGACCGGGTTTATCCCATTCTGAATAACTGATACGACGATAAGTCGAAGATGAAGACGATGGTCGAAGACCGGAAGTCTTCACGTCGTTTGGGTGGTAACTGATGATCTTGATTGGGCTGTACACCCAAGAAGATGGAAACAGTTGGAGATCGTCCAGACGTACTTGGAGATCGATGGATATGCGGGGTACTAGGTGCCTCCGGTTTCGTTCAGACCCAGAACGGACTTGTAAATGGACTGTGTGTCTGACATCGGATTTCATTCTGTGTGACTGATATCGGTTGCATAGGATGGTTTGCCTGTGTGGCATGCTAAGATGCAAATGATCAAGGCTTCTGTTGAAAAGCAAAGTCTTGTGGTGATGATCAAAGCACGGCCTTTGTGGCGTAGCTTTGTGTAACGTTTACCTCGCGTGTTTCACACCAGGTATGAACCAAAAACGGGAGACGGACCTCAGGGAGGACTTGCGTTTCTTTCTAGTTAGAAGTGGCGTCAGTGGTTTTACACGCCCTGACGAGTTTGACTTATGTGGTTGTTGCTGTTGCGAGGCGCCTCGGTTATATCGGTTTCGGCCGAATGCATTCTGGTCGGCTGACGGACCAGACTTACACCCCATAGGGTGGGGAGACGTATTGTTCAGGTATAATAATCCACTCCGTGTGGACCGGCCCTGACGATCCAAGGGGCAGTTGCGGCTGTTCCTGTGGCTCGGGCTAGAGAGTCACGAATCGGTAGAGGACGATCCCTGGCCTCGGTTCATAGACGGAAATCCAATTTCCAAATACGTGCCATTTGCGGTTTTATTTGTAAACCTATATATGGCGACATAGTGGTATGGGGCATTCATGCCGCCTATGATTGATACTTATGATTTGAAGTTGTTTTATACTCTATGCACCTATAATAGTATCAAATGATTTGTTTTAAACGTATCAAGCATTCTTTAGCTGTTATAAGGGAAAACCCTATCCCCCGGCTTGCGATTGCATTGTGTGATAGGACCTGGGTCTTATAACAGCTTCATCTTTCTTTATTTAGCATTGCGCTGTTTGTTTTATGCACTGGTACTCTTGGGAGGAAACCCGTTCCGTGTTATACGGCGTGGTCCCTTGATTTACCTTTGAAAATAAAGATTAATAACCGTTTTAGTTCTCACACCAGTCACATGACTGACCTGGAGTTTATTGTTTTAACCTAAACTCTGGGTGCCCTTATTTTGACACGGGCAGCTAGTAGTTTTGGTTTTGCAGATTTATATTCACAGGATCCTGGTTTACAGCTGGAACGATATCCGGAAAGCTTTGTATCCGTATATCTCTTCTAGTTGTGTATTGTATTATTTTCCGCTGCTATGTATTTAAATGTAATTTAAACCTCTGATATTTCTGTGTAATATTCTTTTTACTCTGTATATTCTTGTAATCTGATGCACTGTTGTAATATATAGTGAAATGTTCTTTTAGATGCGTCCTGCTGTGGCTTGTTCTCGAACTATCCGACGCTTTCCTTTACGGGGAAGTTGCGGGTCTTCACAAATATTCAAAATATTGGACTCTAGACAATTAAATTGCCAAATCACTATTTAAATAATTAATTAAATTAATTATTCGATCATTAAAAATATGGGATATTGCATTCCCTCTTAAAAGAATTTCGTCCTCGAAATTACTAAGGTAGGAAAAATGCTACAAACCCTATTAACTTGTTAAAAATCCTTTGTTTTGCTCCTTAAATTTCAGTTTCAATTGAATCAGTTAATTTCAATCAAAACACCAATTTATTTCTATTAACAATTTTTTTAAAATTCTAAAAAAAATTAACATCTAAAATTTTCAAAAATTTTTGGTAGAGTCTACTTTGTACGTATAGACTTTCGTAATCTCACAAGAGAGATAAAAATATATACATCGACCCAACCAATAGGAAAACAAAAATTCAAAAACCAATTTTGAATTCTCGCGTCGGTGTGCCTTATATAAACGTTATTAATCGAAATCGCTTCATACTTAAGCAATCTACGCAAGCAACATCAAGTTGTACAACTCCATGTACCTCCACAAACAACATCAAGCCGTACAGCTCCGTGTACCTGCACTTACTCAATTGGAACACACGAGTCTAATTTATAACAAATTTTAACCATACCTCATTCGTTACATTTAATTACATCCAATGTATTCAAATTTAGTTACTTAAGTTTTTAATAAAAACAAATCCATCTATCAAGAAATATTCAAATTCTCAAAAAAAAGATCTAACTCCTAAAATTTAAGAAAAAAATGCCAGCGTCTCCTTTGCACGGCTTAGATCGGTACAGCTACAAATCGCCTCTCTAGGGCCTTTCCAATCAAAAGGAAAACCAAAAAGCCAAACGGCTTGCCAAATAGGCCCACAAATTCATCAAACCCAAGTATTATTACAACGCGTACTTTTTGGTGGGCATAAATTTTATTTCTCGCCCTCACTTCCATCTAATACCTGCTCAACATACATGCTTCCATATAATAATTTGGTTGAGAATTTTGGGAACCAAATTTCGGGTTTTAAAATCATAAATTATGGATTCAAAACTAAATTTTGGTTTAATCCAGCAATTTATTTGAAATCTCAAGTCTAACTTAGAAGCTCGAAAATGAACACCGATGATGGTGCACTCATCATAAGAATTATTTTCCAGTTATCGAAGTAAGAACTATGCTTTTAAAATCTCTTAAATCCATTTACTTTTATAAACCCCTTAAAATAATTAAAACATCCCTTTTCCAAAACTTTTGGAAAACCATCTTCAAATTCGCCAGTATTCCAATTCCTCGATTCTCAACTCGAATCCATATCCCCTTTATAAACCTTGTTTATAAACTTCACTTATTTAATTTTAACTCTGTATAAGTTTAATCTACATAGGTTCTTCTTTGTTTAAATTCATATTAAACAATTGTATTCAGGTTAAATTCTCTTATCCAACCCATATAAAAGATAAGATAATCTTATCCCAACAGGCAGTTAATTCCCATAACTATTCAGGTACAACCATCCATTAACCAAACATTCATCAAACTATAATTAGTTTGAAAATCCCTTTAGATATAAAATATATAAAATCTTGGTAAAATTATTTTATTTACCAATTCTTTAAAACAATATCATGTCGATTTTCCTTGTCCAAGTGTTTATAAATCCCTATTGACCACGTCAGCTAAACTCGTCAACATGGAATTCATATACCACTCAACAGATAAACGAACACAATATAAAACATTTTTATAACAATTACAAATACGCTCTCTGGTATATATACAATCAACTCAATCTAGGGTATTACAAACCTCATCTCTATCGAGTTACGCCACATAACCAATGTCATTACTCAACCTTCATCTCTGATACCACGTTGTAACGACCTAATTTTTCCGTACAGCTTAAGCCAACATTTAACAACTCATGTCAACTCAAATTGCATAGAAAAGCAGATGGTTAAGAGAAAGAAGTTAGACGGTGAGAAAATAGAAAGAAAAGTTTGAATAGAAGAATAAGAAGAACAAGAAGAACATAAACAAGACAGAATCAGAGCAGTATGAACCTCACAGCAGAATGAACAAAATATAGTAAATCAATAAATCTTTACAAAAAGAGAAAAGCAGTGTATATACATAAATACAACACTAGAGTACACAATTAGATAATCTTATAAAATGTTGATGAATACAATACACAAAACGGAAATAATTTAATATGAGAAAATACGAGAATACATCTCGATTACATGTCCTTTCATGGAGCTCCAAGCAAATCTAGTGTAACATGAAAAAGATACTTGGTCTGACCCGAGTATTACATACACATACGAGTTGGGGATACTTCTAGTGAATAATCTCACAATACAAATAACTGGTTTGACTTTGAAATCCTTTTCGAAAGAAGAAATAATCTTAAGACCGATCCACACATAAACATGGATTGTTTTTAGCTTACGATAACCCAAAACATTATTGGTAAAAGACTAGTTCTGATATTACAATAGTGTCTAAATCAAATAAATAGCAATCTAGCGGAACGTTTGCATATCACGCTCTACATACATAGTATACAACGAAACCGCGGGAGCTTCTTGGGTAACGGATTTCCAACTATGACAAGGTGTGGAACCACCTTATGATAGTGTATCTCGGAATACACTGGGTTCAACAAGAACATCTTACAACACAGCCACTCATGACTGACCACTCATTCCGCTTGAGTGTACCGAATGTATTATCACCAACGGTTGTGATCAGCAACCATTACCGAAATCATACAACATCGATAGAAATAAGTAGCAAATCAATTTTCTCTAGATCAGGTGATAATACACCCTAAAGGGTGCGACCCACATAGACATGTTGCATGCCTGATTTTGTCATTTCCGGGTTGATGAGGCCTGAGTTCATTTTATCTTTCAGAATCACCACATTCACTTTGAATGCCATATTCTCAGATCCATTAAATCACTAATTTACATACACAAAAATACTCTGGGTGATAAGCTAAGAGAATGTGTCTTCTCCACCACCAAACAGAAGCACGTTTGAGGAAATCAATGTACATGATCTTTTGGAAATACTATGTCAGACATTCGTTCATACAAGTTCGTTTTGGGTCTGAACGAAATCGATATTACCTTAAAACGCAGGGACTACTGCCACGGGTATAATCCTGGCAGATAACCAGAGACATCAACGAGCAGTCCTTTCAATTTCGAAGGTTTACTCCTTTAAATAACTACATGCATGCCTGCAAATTATCTTCGAACATAAGGTCGGTTCAAAGTGGTTTTGGATCCAGTTCCAATTCCAATTCAACGAACCAACACGTAATAGGACAAAGGAAATTCATTGATAGTTGGTTATTTAACAATAAAATCAAAAATAGTACAATTCAGTATATCCATAACATCAGTCCTTTTTAAATCAAAACCATTTATTAAACCAATTCATTAGTTCTTATAAATCGATTCCATATACTTATCTCAACTGAACAAGTATATTCACAAAACTCTCGTTTTCGTTACTTTGAAAAAACATATCCATGCATCTATTTCTTGGAATAAGCCTATCCACAAAACTCATAATATTTCCGTTACGTTGAAAATATCACAATATACTTAACCCAATGGTTATATGTATTATCAAACTACTTTAATTTACGATGTTATATAATACATTGTTTATTTTAAAACTAAACTAATTTAATTTAATTTTCACAATCTTATCCAGTTAAAGTTTAAACCTTGTTATGGAAATATTTCAAATTTCCATATTCACTTAACTCTAACGGATACACATATTTACAAACTTTACTGTTTCCATTCTATATTCTCAATCGAATGGTATACATTAAGTCGTTAATCTTACGTAGCCCAGCAATGTCTTCCGACACATTCTTTATTATAAAGCCATAATGTTTTATTCAACTGATAAACTTTGAAAATTCAAAGCTTATATTATCCCTGACGGGAATAAATATAAATTTTATTTCAATTATCACCTTCACTTCAAGCTAATACTATCTCTTGGATAATAATGAAGTCGTTCAAGTTGGGGTATTTTAGTTACCTTTTAGACCTTGGTTCGACAACACTCTTGACTTCGAGATAAATATAACTTTCTTAACACCACAAATTCGATATTAAGTTTCTCCTACTATTTGATTTAAATATGGTCAAATTTAAATCATATCCTTTTCTTTCTAAAATCTCATTTGCCTCTCCAATCATATTTACTTAATTTATTAATTAAGTAAACCACTCTTTTATAAAACAAGACCATTAATTTAAAACACTCCATCCAAGCCTCCATTCTATTATAAATAGAATCCATTTCTATAAATATTTATAAGTTTACTTACAAAACTTTATTTCAGTTCTAACTTAATAAAACTTTATTCGTACTTAAATAATTCGATTTTATGTCGAATCATTAGAACTTAACTCACATAACCCATTTCAATTCACTTTAGGCTTCTCTTTTGGTTCCATTTCATATTTCACATCCCTTTAAGTTGAACTTCATTATAGTCACTTCTCAAATTTATAAAACAAATTATAAACTTGTCTCGACTGTTTAGTCAATTACAACCCATTTATAAATTGGATTTTCTATCCTTGTCAACTTGGATTTCTATAAAATCCATTTCAATAGACTTCTTTAAAAGGATTCGAATTAAAATCTAACTTATATTAATATTAGTAAAACTTGCTTCAAATTCCCTTTAACTATAAACAGGGGCTTAAGACTTCACAAAAACTCCATTAATTGAATTCTAATTACCAAATCATCACTTTGATTGAAATTAATTAAATAATAATCAATTTCAACATCATTCAAAATAAAATAATTTACATCATCTTAAACGATCTAAACTTCCCTTATCCCCGAAGAGACGGAGGAGCCCGGATTGTTTTGAGAACATGACGCATCATGACATAAACACGAGAACTTTTCGTTGCTATTACAACAATGTACATCAGAGTACAAGAATATATCAGAGTTCAGATAAATAATATATAGCGAAAAAATAAATATCAGAGATTTACAAGTTACAAAACAACAGATATATATATATATATATATATAGAGAGAGAGAGAGAGAGAGGAACGTTCAACAACACCCCTAAATTGTAGCACCCCAAATGCCCCTTTAATTCAACCACTCATTTATATTAAAATATGTTTCTCTCTCCCTTCACTCACTATCTCTCCACCCACTCACGTATTTTAATATAAACGAGTGGTTGAATTCAGGCGGCATTTGGGGTGCTGCAATTTTGGGGGTGCTATTGAACGCTCGCCATATATATATACATAAACATAATGTCCAGCAGAAAACATCGACTACCACAACTGAAAGAAATACACGGATACAAAGCATTCTGAATATAGCTCCAGCTGTAATCCAGGATCCTGTTAAATAGAAATCTGCAAAACCAAAACTACTAGCTGCCCGTGTGGAAAATATGGATACCCAGAGTTTAGGTGAAAATAATATACTCCGAGTCAGTCGTTGGACTGGTGTGAGAACTAAAACAGATATTAAATCTTTACTTTAAAAGTTGGGAAATCATGGGACCACAACGTATAGCACGGAACGGGTTTACTCCACATGAATCTTAGTTTAAAATAGAATAACGTAATGCTTTTTGGAAAACGGAGCTATTACAAGACTTAGGTCCCATCACATAATGCAACGCAAGCTGAAGGATAGAGTTTTCCCTTATAATATCCAAACATGCTTGGTACATTTAAAACAAATCATTTTGATATTACTGTAAGTGCATAGTGTCAAAATCAACTTCAAATATAAATGTATCAATCATAAACGACATAGGTACCATATATTATGTCGCCATACATAGGTTTACAACTAAAACCGAAAAGTCATGTATTGGAAATTGGATTTCCATCATGAGTCAAGGCAAGGGATGGCTCCTTCCGATTCGAGACACTCTAGCAAATGCCTTAGGATTATACACTCTGGGAAATCTTGGTTCCTGCAGGGCCAGTCCACACTTACTTTAGTGGATTAGTCATTCCTGAACACACATTTCCCAGTCCTATCGAACCTATCACTTGGCCAGTAGCGACCAATATATCCGAGGCACCTCGCAGTCCATCATCCATGGAAGTAAAAATGTCCAGGCTCCATACCATGACACCACTTCTAGCTAGAAAGAAACATCATGCACTCCCTGCATCCCTAATCCTGTTTTAACTCATACCGAGGTGTGAGGCTCACGAATTAACGATATACTCAAAGCTATGCTAATTAAAGTCGTGCTTTGATCATCATCCACAAGACTCTGCTTTTCAACAATAAGCCTTGATCATTTGCATCTTAGCATGCCACATTTTCAGTCCATACCGTACCATTGATTTCCACCAATATATAACCTCTAAGCTCATACGTCTTTGAGAAGGGTGTCAAGCAAGATAATAAATTCTCTGCCACCAAACAGATATATATTTAGCAGAGATCAACGAATACAATACAAAGGGATACAATGTCAAACATACATCCATTTGCAAGTTCGTTCTGAGTTTGAAAGAAACCGGAGGCACCTTATTCCCCGTCCCATATGTTCGATACAGGAGAGAGGTCCTCGCATATCCAGTCGATCTCCAAGTACGTCTGGACGATCACCACTTATTACCTTGTCTTGGGTGTACAACCCAAATCAAGACATCAGTAATCATCCAAACAATGTGAAGATCTCTGTTCTTCAACCACCGTCTTCATATCATTGACTTTTATTCGTCGTATCAGTTATTCAAAATGGGATAAACCCTGTCTTTCCGAATAACTTGCATGTTTTATAATCAATAATTAAGTGATTTAAAAACCTATCATACGCCTCATTTCAATTCAGAATATTTTTTATTCAAATATTCACATCTTAGGGGAAAGGTTCCCATTAATTTTTATCAAAGATAAGTTCTTTTAAACTTATTCTTTAATCTTCCTTTATATATCAATTTCAAAAGATTTTATTATATCTTTTCACAATCTAAACCAAAATGAGGTTTCTTAACTAGTCGGGATTATCGAGCCTTACCAAAGTAATCATGTATTATTTTATTATTTCCAATTCCAATCTATTCACCCCATGAAGCAAAACGGGTAGTACTCCATATCGAACACCCACTGTGGTATTGATAAAATTAATTATCATTTCACGTTCAAATCTAATTAAAGATTTAACTATCACCTGGAGTTAAACTGGTGGTACTCCATTCTCGATCATTTCATGAATTCGATAAATTTAATTATCACATTCTCATTTAAATCTAATTAAAGATTCATTAAAACACCATCTTGGTTTAATCTCAAAAATCATTACTTTACGATTATTCAGCATTAAGAAATTTATCTTGTCTTTAACTGGGTTAAAGAACCAATGTCACTTAAAGCACAGTTCATGATAAACCCAAAATCTTCTTCCATTTAATATGGAATCTTCACAGGAAATAGATCAATATATAATCGATATAAATTTCCGTACCAGACTAATAATATAAATGGAATAACGGCAAAGCCTTTTTAAATTCCATATATAGTAAGTCTTCCTTCATAGAAGCTCATCTCGATTGTTACCAAATCGAATTCCGTTCAATTCCAATTTAATATATTAAATTGGAAAACTTTAGTTTGAAAAAATTTCATTAAATCTTAGAAAAAAGATTTATAAATTCCAAATCATATCTTCACTGTTAATTGGGTTTTAATAACAAATGTTATTTAAAACATCATTCACAATGAACCCAAAATCACATTCCATTTAATTCCGATTTATAATAATAAATTAGAAAACTTCATTTATCTTAATTAGAAGGTTTATTCTTTTCTCAACGGGGTATAAGAACAGTGTTATTAAAGACATCATTCACGACAAACCCAAAATCCAATTTGATACTAAATATAAGGCTCTGAATAGAAATTATACCAACTTATATTAAATATCAAATTCTGAAGCAAACGGATATCATATTGGGAATAACGATATCTATATCTTCCAAATTCCTCAACAATATCCATATAATCACGGAATTCATTATCAAAATATTCTAGGTATTATTTCCATTTAAATCCATTTCAATTCATACATTGGAAAACTCTGGTTATTTCAAAACCTATTTTCAATCCAATTCAATTCATACATTTAGATAAAAATATATTTTCATCTTTTCAAACATGGAATTTTTCGTCCAAAATATTTCTAAATCAGCAATTATGATTTTACATAATTTTTCATACTTTTATTAATTTAAAAATGGGCCCCTATAGTCGGTTTCCAATATCGGCCACTGAATTGCATTCATAGCGACATTTTCTAAAATTGATTTTGATATATTTTAAAATCAAACTATTCAAATTTAAATCTCTTATATTTATTTTAAAGATTTTTTCGATATGAACCCAACTGTTCCGGGTTCAGGAGAATACGACGGTCGAATCTCCCTATAACAGCCCGGAAATCAGAATCAATTTAAAATTTTTATTTTGGCTATTTCAGTGAATTTTGAATAGTTAAAATAACTAATTTTAAATAATAACGATTAAAAATTTATTTAAATCGAAATTAGAACGAACATATTTATTTTAATTTTAAAAGGAATTAGAAATAACACGGTAGCTTGAAATTTTGAATTTGAACTTTGACTGAATTTACAGGATTCAAAATGAGATGGATTTTAGTGAAACTAAAAATATATAAATACGTTTAAAAATATCTTTCCATTGAATCCGAAAAATCGAAATTTCATAGCGGGAATAAAAAGTTATGGCCAGTTGAATATTCAGGATAGTCGCTATGGAATATAGTATAATTTATAGCCCGTATAAAATGCCATTATACAAACGACCTCCGTTTTCGATGAAACCACTTTTGTCGGACCTGGAATGTCAAATTATTGCTAAGTTTAATTTTCCAGAATTTTTGGAATAAATTTGTGAGCGTAGTAAATTAAACTCTAATTTGATAACTTCTATTGAATTTAATCGACCGTTAAAAAGGCCATTTTTCAAACGGTCTCCAAATTTTACGAAATTAATTTTGTAAGAACCGTATTGTCAAAACATAGCTAGATTTATTTTTCGGGAATTTTCGGAGTCCGTTTGTGGCCCCGGTGGATTTAAATGTACAATCGAATTAATTTAATAAAGGATTTAAATTTTAAATTAAAGAAATCAGGCCAAAACCAATCATTTGGGTTGACAAGACATAGTCCATTGGTTTCGAAACAGGGGCAATTAGGTAGGAACAACTTTTGTTGGGCTGGATTTGGAGTCTGTATAGATTAGTGGGTTATTTTCTTAATTAGTTAATTAATTAATATAAATTATACTGTATAAATACTGTGTATATACTAAACCCTAATCAGAAAGTATGGCCGCCTCCTTCTTCTTTTTCAATGGCCAATACCGCTCCATTTTCCCCTATTAAAATCACGCGATCCGTACAACAAAAGCCATCGGTTCTTTTGACAATATCATAGAGATTCTCCTCCTCTACAATTCCATACAGATTGATCCTCCTTTGTAGGCACGAACTTCGAGAAACAGCACCCTAAAGGGCCGATGCATCAACCGCCGCCGTGCTCCATAGGTGCGATCGCACCTGTCTTGGTGGGTCCCAATTGGGGCACCTCTCTCCCTTTTTCAATGCTGCGGCGTCGGATCGTCGCGAAGTTGAACCATTGAGCGAAAACTGGTGACCTAGGATTGAAAGAGAAAGAGGAGCGTGTGGCCTTTGTCTGATAGCAAGAAGAAGAAGGTGTTTTAAAATATATTATTTAATTAATTTAATTTAAAATGTTATGAATACAAAATAAATCATATCTCACTCATATGAACTCGAAACTGAACGATTTCAGATCCACTGCGATCGTGAGCCCGAGATCTGCGTTTCTAGAGTAAAAAGAACCCATTCTGAGCTGATTGAATTTTGGCCAAATTTTCAGATCTGAACTATTCAGATTTGAACGACTATGAGAAAATTTTTTATTTCTTTTTTTAAGTAATTAGAAATTATTTTGATTTTATTGTCTCCAATCTATAGTTAATTTCTATGCGATATGATTCATGATTTGATTTGTGATGAATGTAGCATGTAGATCTAGTTGTTTGGTGATAGTTTGTGGTGATAAAATTATTAAAGCATATATTGGGTTGTGATGAAAGTGTTCAAATCATACAAATCATTTTGTTGTAATAAATTTAGTGAAACAAAAATCTATAATTTTTGTTTAGATAAAATGATAAAATATGAAAACATTAAATTTTATCTAGTGGTTGAATTAGAAGTTAAAACAAATGAATCAAACATTTTTGTTATTTTTGTTGAATCAAAATATTCAACAAAAATGAAATATCACCTTTATTACATTTTGTTTGAATTAGAATTTTCAATCAAAATGAAATATCACTTTTTTCATTTGATTGAATTAGATTTTTCAATCAAAATGAAATATTCACTTTTGTTATTTGATTGAATTAGAATCTTCAATCAAAATGAATTATTCACTTTTGTCATTTCGATTGAATTTGAATTATCAAACAAAATGAAATATACACTTTTGTTATTTGATTGACTTAGAATTTTCAATCAAAATGAAATATCAAATTTTGTCATTTTGTTGAATTAGAATTTTCAACAAAAATTAAAATATAAATTTCTATCATTTTATGGAATTATTATAAAAATAGAAATATTCATGTTTTAAAAAAAATAAGTTACATTAAAAAGTTCACATTTTTAATGTAATGTTAGAATATAGAAAATGTACATGTTTTGAATAAAAACATGATTTCATTAAAAATTTACATTTTTAACGTCAAGGTTAGAATATAGAAAATGTACATGTTATGAATAAAAACATGATTTCATTAAAAAATTACATTTTTAAGGTCAAGAATAGAAAAATAGAAAATGTTCATGTTTTGAATAAAAACATGATTTCATTAAAAATTCATATTTTAGTGTCAAGAATGAAATATAGAAAAATGTTCATGTTTAGGAAAAAAATCATGATTACCTTGAAATTAACATTTTTAATGTAATGTTATATAAATAAGAAAAGTGTTCGTTCATGTTTTAAAATCAAAACATGATTACATTAAAAATATACTTTTTAATGAAATGTTAGAAATTAGTGAAAAGATTCAGGTTTTAAAATGAAAACATGATTACATTAAGAATATACTTTTTAATGTAATAATAAAAATGTTGAAAAAGATTCATGTTTTAAAATGAAAACATGATTACATTAAAAATATACCTTTTAATGTAATAATAGAAATGTAGAAAAAGAAACATGTTTTAAAATGAAAATGTGTTTTTCATTAAAAATTCACTTTTTAATGTAATAATAGAAATGTAGAAAAATAAACATGTTTTAAAATGAAAATATGTTTTAAATTAAAAATTCACTTAGAAATTTAGAAAAAGAAACACGTTTTAAAATGAAAATGTGTTTTACATTAAAAATTCACTTTTTAATGTAATAATAGAAATGTAGAAAAAGAAACATGTTTTAAAATGAAAATGTGTTTTACATTAAAAATTCACTTTTTAATGTAATAATAGAAATGTAGAAAAAGAAACATGTTTTAAAATGAAAATCTGTTTTACATTAAAAATTCACTTTTAATGTAATAGTAGAAATTTAGATAAAGATTCATGTTTTAAAAAGAAAACATGTTTTACATTAAAAGTTCACTTTTTAATGTAATAATACAAGTTGGACAAACATGCATGTTTTCAAAATAAAACATGTTTACATTAAAAACTTTGTTCTTAATGAAATGGTTAAAATCACATTTATATTTACATTGCATATATTAGAGTTTATATGCATTGTTAAAACTACATTTATATTTACATTGCATATATTAGAATTCATATGCATTGTTAAAGTTACATTTATATTTACATTGCATATATTAGAGTTTATATGCATTGTTAAAACTACATTTATATTTACATTGCATATATTATAATTTATATGCATGGTTAAAACTACATTTATATTTACATTGCGTATATTAGAATTTATATGCATTGTTAATTTCATTTATATTTACATTGCATATATTAAAATTTATATGCATTGTTAAAGTTACATTTATATTTACATTGCATATATTAGAATTTATATGCATTGTTAAAGTTTCATTTACATTTACATTGCACATATTAGAATTTATATGCATTGTTAAAGTTACATTTATATTTACATTGCATATATTAGAATTTATATGCATTGTTAAAATTTCGTTTATATTTACATTGTATATTAGAATTTTTATGCAAAGTTGACTTGTCATCGGATCAATTTTCATGTAAATGAAATATATTTTGTTTGACAGTACATAGATATGATATACCAATAAAAACATTCTTTTATTTGGCATGATAAGCGCGTTTGTGGAATCGTCGAATGGTTTATATTTATATATAATTATATGTATAAACATAAATTAAAATTAAACGAATCGCGCACGGTAGTTCACGTTTCGGAATCGTAACTTTAAACGATTATACCGAAAGATCCGACCGTTGGATTTTTCCAAAACTGGAACAGTTAGTACCGCTTTGGGAAGGTCCATCGATATAAATTTTGTTAAAATCAAACGATTAGATTTCGAGATAAGTGTAAATCAAATTTTTGATAAAAACAGCGCCAGGGCCGCCTATCGAGCCAAAGCGTCGTTAAATTAATTTAGCTATTTTTATATAAATAAAAATAGCGATAAATCTTTATTAAATACTATTAACAATATGAAATGATTTTAAACTATATATATGCGAGAATCGTTTGAAAAGACTGAGTTCAATCTCATTTCAAATGATTATGCGATGATTTAAATCGAAGATATTGAAGACGGTGATTGTAGACCGACGATCTTCACATCGAAAGGATAACTGCTGATGCTCGACATTGGTTAGCTCCCAGTAAAGGGTTAAGTGGTAGTTGTACGGACGTACTTGTCGATTGTCCGGATATGCGAGCATCTCTCTTCTGTATTGGACATACAGGACGAGGAATAAGGTGACTCTGGTTTCGTTCAGACCCAGAACGGACTTGTAAATGGATGTGTGTCTGACATTGGATTTTATTCCATGTAAATTAAATTGATTTCTATTTAATATATATCTATGGTGGCGGAGAATTTATTCTCTTGCTTAACACCCTTCTTTAAGACGCATGAGCTCAGAGGTTATATATAAGTAGTTATCGATCGCATGGCGTGAATTGTCAATGTGACATGCCAAGATGCAATTGATCGAGGCCTTTGTTGAAAAGTAGAGCCTTGTGGATGATGATCAAAGCTGTGACGATCCCAAAACCCCGTGACACGGTGTTAAGGATAATCATTGGAATATAACACATTAATCATCATTAGCAGATCACAGATAATAGCATAAACAGAAAATAGAATAATTTACACACATATGACAGCGGAATCATATAGATAACATCACATCAGAGAAGCACAGTACAGGATACAACTTAGTGCATAATGATACATAATCAGTCACCATCGCCTGAGGCGGAATCATACATAAAGAGTACACAAAAGGAATATCAGTCTACATCGCCAACGGCGGAATCATAATATAGATACAATAATGGCGGAGAAAGTCCAAGTCAGCACGGTGTAGTCAAGCCTCGCCATGAGCCAAAAGGTGCGTCAGAAACCTGTAACTAGGCTGCCCGTGTGAAAATGAGGGCACCCGAGTTTGCAAGGTGAAACAAACTACGAGTCAGTCATGGGACTGGTATGAGAAATCCATTCAACTTATTAACAACAATTATAAGGCAAATCAAAGGACCACGCCACTTTCGCGGAACGGGTTTACTCCAATGAGTGCTAGTGCATGAAATAAAACAAACGATTAAATCAACGCAATGCTTTTATAAAATGAAGCCATTATAAGACTCAGGTCCCATCACACAATGCGACGCAAGCCGGAGGATGGAGTTTTCCCTTATAATGGCCAAAGATGCTTCATACGAATAAAACAAAGTGTTTGATATTATTACTAGTGCATATATGTTTCAAAAGCAAATTCAATCATAAATATCAATCCTAGACGGCATGGGTACCATATATCATGTCGCCATACTAGTAATACAATCACATCCGCATATATCGTATTGGAAATTGGATTCCTTCATGAGTCGAGGCAAGGGGCAAGCTCCTCTCCGTTCGAGACACTCTAGCAAATGTCCCAGGACCCCACTATGATCATTGGAATCGGCTGGGCCGGTCCTCTCTTACTTTTGAGGATTGGCAATTCCTGAACACACGTTTCCCGGTCCTTACAGACCTATAATCGAGGCGCCTCGCATTCCAACAACCACACAGGTGAAAAGTATATATAATGTCAGGGCTGGTAGGTCACTGACACCACCATAGCTAGAAAGAAACGTCGTGCACTCCCAGCGGTCCATCTCCCGTTTTTGACTCATACCGAGGTGTGAGGCTCACGAATTCACGTTATACACCAAGCTACGTCACACAGACCATGCTTGGATCATCAACCACAAGACTTTGCTTTGCAACAGAAGCCTTGATCATATGCCACTTAGGCGTGCCACACAGGCAATCCACTCCATGCGACTGATTTCTGTCAATACATAACCTCTAAGCTCGTACGTCTCAGAGAAGGGCGTTAAGCAAGAGAATAAATTCTCCGCCGCCAAACAGATATATATTTAACAGAGATCAATCAACACAGAACAAAATCCAATGTCAGACACACAGTCCATTTACAAGTCCGTTCTGGGTCTGAACGAAACCGGAGGCACCAATTCCTCGCATATCCGTACAATCAACAATATGTTTGGACGGCTACTACTTCAATTCCTTCATGGTAGCTACTCCAATCACGAGCATCAGTAGCGCCCATCCATCCAATGTGGAGATCGTCGGTCTTCAGTCGTCTTCAACTCTTCGACTTCTCAACGTCGATCGATTATTTGAAATGCGATAAACTCGGCCTTTTCAAATAACCCACGTATATTTAGATTTTCAAACCAATTAATCACAGGGTTGAACTATTCAACATTCACATTTCAGTTATTTAGTTATAATTTTCACGTCAAATACATTCAACCATCACATATCAAGCAAACAAAACAAAATTGGTTTATTTTCGCTCTATATCGTCTATAGCACTTTATAACGATACTTCGCCATTTTTATTTAATTTAAAACGGCCATAATTAATTAAACGACGTTTCAGGTCGTTTCGATGCACTGGCGCTGCTTTCCACTAATTTTGTTTTACACATATAGGAAAATCTAACCGTTGGATCTTCACAAATTTTACATCATTAGGAAGGTCTTTTCAAAACGAATCCAACGGTTCCAGTTTTGGGAAAATCCGACGGTCGGATCTTCCACACTAACCATTTGAAGTTATGATTTCAATTTACGAACTGCAGCGTCGTTATTCGATTTAATTTAATTATATTTATATATATATATAAATATAATCGTTTCTGGCGCTGTTTTTCACTAATTTTGAATTAAACATTCCAGACAATCCAACCGTTGGATTTTCACAAAGTTGGTGCCGTTGGAAAGATATCTCCAAGGCGAACCCAACGGTTGAGGTTTCGGGAAAATCCAATGGTCGGATCTTCCGCACTAATCATTTGAAATCACGGTTTCAAAATATGAACTGCATGGCCACGTTTCGTTTTAATTCTATTTATATTTATATATTTATATAAATATAGCTCATTCAATGATTTCCATATCGTTTTCACTTCAAATATTTTTCTAACACCCTAAAATTTTGGGAAATTTCGCCATAACCTCCCCTGCACCGGGAGCATCGGGAAATCGCAAATAGCGTTCCCGGTCCTTCTAATCTCAAAAAGAAAAAGAAAAAGCCAAGCGGCTAGCCAACAGGCTCATAAAATCATCACCCAAACAAAACAGTAAATGTGTACCTATTTGTCGGGCACAAAATTTTATTCCTCTTCTCTAGCCCCTTTGCTATAACCTGTTCAATGAATATGCATGTACATATATATACAGTTCCTATCATTTATCATTTTCTATTCAACTTCATATTTGATTTCTGTTTGGTTTAAAAACACCATTCATTCTAATGTTACATAAATAGGTGCAAATCATTTCATTAGCTAATTAATGAATATTTCAACTCATATATGTTTATTTTGAACAAGTGGCTATTTTTAACACTTCACATTTCAAGGATGATAATTTTGGCGAACTAAAATAGATTTCAACACATGACTATTTTATTTAGTTCTTATGCATGTTAAAAATAATATTTCTATCACAAATATTTATTTCAACGTCCGCATATCTTTAGCATATCACACATATGATAAAAATGATATTTATTCAACCAATGTATGGTTTCAACATTCCATAGTTTCAATAAAAATGTAATTTTTATCGCTCAATCTTTTTATTCAACACATGAACCTTTCCACTACACACATTTCTCAACAAACTAGCATTTCCACACATGGACATTTTATTTATGTTGTTCTTATTAGAAAGAGGAAATTTTGATTGTTGAAACTATTTATATATAAGGCGAATATTTTTCATACTTCATACATATATAAAAATGTGATTTTTATTGTTTAAGCACTTCATTCATTCACAAATGAATTTAATTTTTATACAACACTTTTCAACACATGAACAATTTCCATACATGGACATAGTTTCAATATATGACCTTAATTTCAATGCATGTAAAATAATTTCAACATATGAAAATAATTCTAACACACAAAGATTATTCAAAATTTCGGCAGCATAACGGCAGGGTAGTTAAAACCGGCACCGTCCCTAGTACGGCTCCTCGCTCTACCTTAAAACCTCACGGTTTTTGACAATGGGGATCATGCATCTAGTTCGCACGCAGGCGGCATGTATATATTTATTTCATTTCCACAAACTAATCCTATGTGGTTTCAACCAAATATTTTCCAATCACAAACGGGTATTTTTCAACCACAATCAATTCAACATCAACCACAAACAATCCCAAACAACAATTTGCCGTCAACCAAATTTCACAACAATTTCAACCAATAAATATCGTCTATGGTTTGTGGACGAGGGGGCGTATATATATATATATAAATATTTATATATAGCAATTCACTTTTATTTCCACACATATATATATATATATAAAGAAATTGAAGAGTGAGAAATTCTCACCAATAGCTATCCAATAACCCGACTATTCCTTTATAGTAATCTTCGCCTATTTCGCCTTCTTGTCGCTTTCGTTGCCCGTATTCACTACATAGGTAAAAATCGAATTTTTACTATGTTATTTAATATATAAAGATTGCATCTTGACTTCGCTATTAAATATATAAAGATTATATTTTTATTATTCCCATGATGTAAAAATTATATTTTTATTACTTTAAAAATATAAGAATCATATCTTACTTCTTCTACCTAATAAAAATTCCATCTTTTTCTATTTTTTTTTTTTAAAATATGATCTTTATTTTTGCAAGTTCAAATCTTTTTCTTTTAAAAGATTAAACCTTTTTCTATTTCAAAGTTTAAACCTTTTTCCTATTTTAAACCTTAAAATAAAATCAGATTTTATATCTTTAAAAATCAGTTTTTATATTCTTTTTCAAATCAGTTTTTATATTCTTTAAAAATCAGTTTTTAAATTCTTTTTCAAATCAGTTTTTGCATCTTTTAAAAAAAACAGTTTTTACATCTTGATCAAATCAGTTTTTATATCATTATCAAATCAGTTTTTATATCATTATCAAATCAGTTTTTATATTCTTTTTAAATACAGTTTTTAAATCTTTAAAAATTCAGTTTTTAAATCTTTAAAAATTCAGTTTTTAAATCAAAAAAAAAAAATCAGAAATTACTTTTTTTTAAATCATTTAAAAGGAATCGGTTTTTTTTTTCTTTTTTCTAGAACAAAAATAAAAACAAAAATAAAATAACCTAATTTCTTACCGTAGCCTGCGAAGGGGAGGGAAGAAGAAGGAGGCGTCGGCGGCAGGCTTCGAGGTGGTGGTGCTCGGTGGTGTCGGCGTCGAGGTAAGGGCGGCGGCTCGATTTGATTCGACTGGGGGGGGCGTCGCGAGGGGTTCGAGGTGAGGGCGGGGTCTTCGATAGTGAGGGCGGCGGCTTCGAGGTGTTGTTCGGTGGGAGGAGGAGGCTGGACGGAGGGCGGCGGCTTCGAGGTTTAGGTTTTTTTTTTTTTTTTTTCGTTTCTGATTAATGAATCGGGGGGGGGGGCAAGAAGAAGAAAAGGAGGGAAATAATATTTTTTTTCCTTTTTATTATTTAATTATTTAATTTTGCAAAAAGGTTGACTTTTACATACGACCTCGAAACGAGGCCTACCGCCTGTCGTCCATAGCGTTTTACCCCCATTCCGAACACAATGGGATATGTATCGTAAGCTGATTTGATCGTTACAATCAGTTTCCGTTGAATTTACATTTAAATCCTTATATTGAATTTTAAACGTACATTTCAAATTACCGGGGTCACATACTAACTAGAAAAATTCCAGAAAAATATTTTCTAGTTTCGTATTGACGATACGGTCCTAACAAAACTAGTTTCGTCGAATTCTGAGACCGTTTGAAAAATGGCCAATTTCCAGTCGATTAAATTCAACAGAAACTGGTCAAACGCGTTTTCTTTTGCCACGCTCACATATTGATTCGAAAAATTATGAAATTTGAAACCTAGCAATAGTTTGACATCCCGGACCCAACAAAAGTGGTTTCGTCGAATTCCGAGGCCGTATGCAAAATATCAATTTTCCAGGCCTATATATTCTATATACCGACTCTTCTGAAAATTCATTCGGCCACAACTTTTGATTCCCGTTATGAAACTTCGATTTTTCAGATTCGTTAGAAAGGTATTGACTAACAGATTTAAATATTTTTGGTCTCACTAAAATCCGTTATATTTTCCACCCTGCACAGTCAGTCAAAGTATGAATTCAAATTTTCAAACTGACTTACTATTCTTAACTTACTATTTTATTGAAATATTCTATTTCAATGGTTCAAATTGCGTTGAAATAATCAATTTAAAAATTTTAAATTGGCTCGTATTTTCCGGGTTATTACAAAAGCATAGCCTATTCGGCATAGCTTTGTGTATAACGTTACCTTGCGAGCCTCACACCTCGGTAAGAGTCAGAAACGGGACAAGGGAACGCAGGGAGTGCACACGTTTTTTTCTAGCTAGAAGTGGTATCAGGGTTTTGCAAGCCCTGATATTTTACTTACATGGTTGATGGAATGAGGCACCTCGATTTTATTGGTCGATAGTGACCATTTTATAGGTTCAATAGGACGGGGAAGCGTGTGCTCAGGCATAACTAATCCACTAAAGTATTTGTGGACCGTCCCTGCAGGACCAAGGGTTGCCCGTAGGTGTGATCCTGGGACATTGCTAGAGTGTCTCGAACCGGTAAGGAGATCGTCCCTAACCTTGACTCATGATGGAAACCCAATTTCCAATATGACATTACAGTTTTGATTGTAAACCTATGTATGGCGACATAGTATATGGTAGTTATGCCATCTGGGATTGATACATTTACTTTGAAGTATTTTGAAACATATTAGACACTAATAATAATATTAAAATATTATTTTCTATGTATCAAGCACGTTTGATCATTATAAGGTAAAACTCTATCCTCTGGTTTGCGTTACATGGTGTGATGGGACTTGAGTCTTATAATGATTTCATTTTCTAAAAAGCATTGCGTTGTTTTTGAAAATAAAATTTATTAAACATATGCACTGGCAATCTAATGGAGTAAACCCATTCCGCTTTAGCGGCGTGGTCCTGTGATTAGCCAAATTGTTAGTTAAGGAAGATTTCTCATACCAGTCCCATGACTGACTCGTAGATTGTTTCACTTTGCAAACTCGGGTGCCCTCTTTTCACACGAGCAGCCAAGTGACAGTTTTAGGTATGGACACATTCTGGATTGGAGCTTGCTTAAGGAAGAAGATGAAGAACATTTTCCTTTTTCTTTTTATTGCTACTTGAGACATTTAGACATTATTGATCTTTGATGTATTTGATGGGGTTGAGACTTACTTCTCTTTTTATTGAGACTTCTATTTGCTAAGTGTATCCTATAACTGCGTACTCTGATGTCTTTGATGTTATGTTGTGATGACATTCTTATTTCCATTGCAATGATTTATGTGTTATGCTATTATCTGAGATCTGTTGTTGTTGTAATTATGTTATACTCCTATGATTATCCTTGCTTTCGTACTACGGAAGTTTGGGGTCGTCACAGTTGGTATCAGAGCTAAAGGTTAACCTTAGCTTCGGAGTATAACATTTTTAGAACAATTCATCTAGATAGAATCAGTAGTATTCTAAGACGAGTAGCTCATTAGAGACAGGATTAGTAATGTCCTACAATGAGCATAGCAGAATATCACATATTAATCAGTCATTACATCATTACCATCTTATTATATGTCTCTACTTTTAACCTTTCCTTTAAAATTATCATTTCTGTTAGTCTGACTCTTCCCTTAATGGTACAGAACTAACTAGAAAATGAGTATTAGAGAAAGAGCTAGAGCCCGAGGCAGAGGCGGGGCTAGAGGACCAGCTAGAGATGAGACTCCCACAGCTCAGGGGCAGCCCACTCCAGAGGCTGTAACACCACCTCCTCCCCCACAGTCGTTTGACTTAGATAAAATGTCTAAGAAATTCAGAAATTTAGGGGTTTATACTTTACTGGGCGAGAGTCAGTGATCGAGGCTGAGGCATGACTAAAGTACTGCGAGAAAATATTTGAAGGCCTGGAATTGGAAGATCAATGCAAGCGCCTTTTGGCAACATGGCTATTGAAAGACGAAGCTGAAAATTGGTGGGATACAGTCAAATTGGCAATAATGTGGTCGACATGTCATGGCCTAAATTCAAAAACTCTTCAACGATAAGTATATCCCTCTGTAGGAAGTAGAGCGGCTCCACGACCAATTTGCCAATTTGCAGCAGGGAGATATGACTATTTCAGAATATATGTGAAAGTTCGAGGAACTCTCACGCTATGCTGCAGAGTTAGTTCAGGAACCAGTGCAGAAGAACAAAAGATTTATCAATGGCCTGTCCAAGAAATACCTGAACACAACTCACATCAAGCTCCCCTTTAATGAAGTGATCGAGATGGCTTGCCGCTATGGGGATAATGACAGGAATGCACAACAGGAGCGTGAAAAGAATCAGAATAATAACAAAAGAAAGCAAGCTGACAAGAAATCAGAGGCGAGCGATTCTTCTACTGCCAAACCCCAAGGAAAAAAGAAAAGAGAAAAATCCAAGGTGAAATGCTTCAATTTTCAGAAGATGGGGCACTTTGACTGTGAATGCCGAGCCCCGAAGAAACTAAGAAGGAATGAGTCTGGACCGAGTTGGAACCGCGGTCAGAATTTTCGCTACACTCAGGAGTGCTTTAACTGCCATAAGATGGGACACTTTATCAGAAATTGTCCTCTGTTGAAGAAATCTGAGGTAGCACATGTCTATGATGGAGCGGCTGCACTGGCTTCTTCCGAGGGAGCAGGTAAACCTGATGTTTTATGAGGTACTCTTAACATTAAGAACATTCCTATTAAAGTTTTGTTTGACACTAGTGCATCAAGAAATTTCATTTCTAGTGACACGATTAAAAAGCTAAAATTAAAACCAAGAAAACTTAAAGAACCGATTAGAGCCCATAGTCTGATAGGAGGTTCACTTATTCTCGATCAGTATTGTAGAGTGCCTATTTCTTATTCCTATTTCCAATTTCCTTTTAATTTGAACATCATGAATTTCTCCAGGTATGATATCATACTTGGAATGGATTGGCTAACGAAGTATGAGGCTGAGGTACTATGTGCTGAAAGAGTGGTCAGAATTAAAACCAAATTTGGAGATATTATTGCTATACCATGCCACAGCTCAGGCACAGATAGGAAAGAATTTTGGTCTTCTCTAGAAGTCACTCCTGCTTCTATTGAGGATATTCCTATCATCAGAGATTATGCGGATGTGTTTGAAGAAGTCGACAGCATACCTCCGCGTAGAGAAATCGACTTCACGATTGACTTGATTCCTATTGCAAGGCCCGTTGTGCATCCTATTCGGAGAATGACACTGAAAGAAAAAGAGGAGCTGAGCAATCGAACTAAAAAGCTTTTGTGGAAGGGTCTGATCAGGCCTAACTTCTCAAACTGGGGTGCAACAGTGGTGTTTGTCCCAAAGTCAGACGATACCCTCAGACTGTGTGTGGACTACCGTGACCTTAATAAACGAACGCTGAAAAATAAATACCCACTGCCACGTATTGATGATCTATTGGACCGCTTGAATGGAGCACAAGTATTCTCTAGGATGGACCAAGCTACAGGTTTCCACCAATTACGCATTGCCGAAGAATGTGTTCCTTTGACAGCTTTCAGAGGGCCAGACTTATTCTATGAATGGCTAGTAATGCCCTTCGGCTTATGTAACGCTCCAACAAACTTTGTTGGTCTGATGAACAGAGTATTCTAAGATGTTTTAAATAAATTTGTGCTGGTGTTCATCGATGACATCCTGGTCTTTTCTAAATCCACTGCTGAGCATGAAAAGCATCTGAAAGAAGTCTTGGAGATTTTGCAAAGAAATGTGTTGAAAGCCAAATTCTCTAAGTGTATGTTCTGGCAAGAAGAGGTGAAATTCCTCGGCCATGTTGTATCAAAGGAAGGCATTTCAGTAGACCCAGGAAAGATCACAGCCATCCAAGATTGGAAGCAGCCTAGCACTTCTACAGTAGTCAGAAGTTTCTTAGGATTGGCTGGCTATTATCAGAAATTCGTTAAAGATTTTTCGAAATTATCTTGTCCATTGATGAAGCTGACTAAGAAGCATACAAAGTTCATTTGGACACCCGAATGTGAGGTAGCTTTCCAAGACTGAAACGGAGGTTAACCACTGCTCCTGTGTTGACCATTATTGATGGCAATCAGGATTTGAAAGTCTGGACAAATCCTTCCATTGAAGATTATTCCTTTTATCTAAACAAACATGTCAGAGATGACATTTTTAATGACCAATCTCATTTTAACATGTTATCCTTTTTAACTGTTTAAGGTATTGTTGCGGTGCTAATGCAAAGGGACAAAGTAGTTGCATATGCTAGCCGTCAGTTGAAACCACATGAGAAGAAATACCCACTCATGATCTTGAGTTGATGGCCATCGTATTTGCTCTAAAGATATGGAGGCACTATCTCTTGGGTGAGAAGTTCGAACTGTATACTGATCACAAATCCTTGAAGTATCTGTTCACCCAAAGGGATTTGAACTTGAGGCAACAACGTTGGGTTGAATTTCTTGCGGCCTATGACCTGGACATCTTATATACTCCAGGGAAAGCCAATGTTGTAGCCAATGCACTCAACAGGAAGAATACGGCCAACACCAATCTTATCCTTGCCAATCTCATTATTACACCTTCCTTTATTGATAGGATCTCTGACCTTCATAAGAACGATGAATTTATTCAGAGAATTATCAAAAGAGTTAGGGAAGGCGAAACCATGAGTTTCCAAATTGAAGACAAAGGGACTCTGACGCTATTAGGCCGAATTTGTGTTCTGAACCTTCCTGAGCTTAGAAAGGAAGTAATGGGTGAATGTCACAAGTATAAGCTCAGTATATGTCCAGGGGTGAGCAAGATGTATCATGACCTCAAGAGCATATTTTGGTGGAGATCTATGAAGAGAGACATTTCTATATATGTTGCTAGATGTCCCTCCTACCAGCAAGTCAAAAGCGATCAGTAGAAGCTAGCAAGATTGTTACAACCACTAGAGGTTCCAGGTTGAAAGTGGGACCAAATTTCAATGGACTTTATTGATGGCTTGCTCCGAACTAGAAAAGGCAATGATAGCATATGGGTCATTGTAGGCCACTTCACAAAGACTGCCCATTTTATGTCATCTGCTGCCAATCACTTAATCAATACCGCATATTGATTAATAAACATCAATGTCGAATTACATTCAACCATCATCATTCAAATAGGTTTTCAACATCATTAATGTCAAATAGTTCATATATAAACAATATGAAACAATAATAGTTAAGGAATCTGTTTGATCCCTCTAACCTATTCTTCCCCGCATCACTGTTAATATAACAATATACATACTCACAAACTGACAAATCAACCAGTTCATTTAAAAATAGATCTCTACTTATAAGCGGATGGTGTCTGGGTTTAATCCATTTATAAACGGAAATGCTTAATCATAGTCAAACAATCAATAATAATTTAGTCAATTAACATCCACTCAACAATGATCATTTTAAAACATCCAAACTCACAAATAATTATATCACAAATCATTCGATCGAAAGTTCAGTGTCATTTTATTTAATTTTAAACAACCATTTAAAATTAGACAAAATTCTGACTAGCTCCAGTCCACTCCAACTTTTCACAGACTTGTAGTACTCATCACTGTGATTCCAATGCCTCTTGTTTCATCAGATTCTAATAATGTACGCAAGAGTTATAAAAATTACAAGTCATATATGATTTAATTATCATTAACTTTTTAAATAATAATTATTTAATCTTAATTAACTCCTTAACCCCGTTATTACCGTAAATCATCTTCCTCTACGAAAAACTCATGAACCCATTGCTCCTACAAACACGTGTGGTAGAATTTTTCCTCAATCCACTATCCCTTTCCACACTCCACATTAAATCAAACAAAAATCACCATTCAACTCCACATCAAAATCTCTCCTTCTCCATGCCCATCTCAAAATACTCGGACTTCTCTCCTAGGTCACAATTTTTAGGCAGCACCTCACTATAGTGGAAACATGCGACCCCAATTGACATGAAAACCCAAAAAACAACACAACCGAACCCACTTGATGTCGTAAACCCCATTACAATATTCAATTTTTGAATGGATCCTTCATTCCCTCAAATTCGTTAACCCTAGCTATAGTTCAAAAATAAATATCAAATGAAACTGAATTCGAACTTGTTGAAATTGGTATGGGTGTGGAGAGAAACTAGCCAGACATTCAAATATATTTGTTTCGAAATTTTCATATTTTTCTTTAAATTTATGCCGAATTTCAAAAATCACAATTTGTTTTTTGGTTTTGCAAGAATGACTGGCGGCAGTTTTTGTATTGACCACAAAGGAACGTAAATGAGGGTTTAGGAAGTATAGGGTGATATATATAAATGTAGGTACAAAATTCATTTGTGATGAAAATGGACACACAACTATAGTTTAACATTACTGACCCAATGAAACATGTTTCGTTGAAATCCGAGTCCCTTTACACTAACAACACTATTTTAAATTCAAATTATCAATCAATTCACATTTTAATTATGCACGCTCACGAAACAACTCTGATTGGCGTGAAATTCGAAATCTTGCAATAATTAATCATTATGGATTTAATAAAATTCGTTTCATTGAAAACGGAAGTCGTTCGAAAATTGGCTACACTCTAGGCTTAAATAAAACCAATAAAATATTAAGTAATTCAAAAACAGTTCGATTTAATAATAATAAATCAATATTATCATATATATTCAAATAGAATGTCATATAGCTATAAATAAACTAATTCGGATTTATAACTTAATAATTCAAAATCCAAGTTAAATCGATATTCAATTTATATAAAAAAAAATTATTTAATTAAATAAATCATTATAATTCATAAACAATTCTATAATAACTTTCTGAAAATTTGATTTGGACATAACTCAAAATCTACAAGACGAAATCCCATTTTTTTCTCTTTTATTAGAAAATTATTATAATCTAACAGATTTGGAAGATTCTTGTTTCAAAGAATTCCAACTTACATTAGATCTTATACATCCATTTGAATTTCAAAATGTAAAACTACGAACTACCATGCCACCGCGAGCTCGTTTTTAATTATATTAAATTTAATACGTTTAAACTTTGTTTCATAAATAAATTTCTAATATAATTCAATTCTGAACTCAATTAAATCATTTAAAATTTCCAATTCACACAATATTGCAAATTCAACTTATTTTCGACTATTTCAGAATTAAATTTATTATTTCAATATATATTAATTTAATATTCAAAAATATTGAATTCTAGTCATTTAAATTGTCAAATCAATATTTAAATAATTAAATAAATTATTATTCGATAACTTAAAATTTAGGACGTTACAATGAAGTTCTAGAATAATTACATGATATTCACCATTCTAGTGAAAGTCATGAATCAATTATAGAAATTAAGTAACATATGAAAAAGAGATTACAAAAAATTATGTGCTTATTGATGAAATGTGGGGTACCTAGAATTGCTTTACAGGAATATCAACATTTATTTTTGGAAAATTTCCACATTTAGGCTTATTTTAATAATCATTACATGTTTATGCTACTTTTGAAAATATTTACAGAAATAACCCACTTTTGGCTGTGTTTACATTTTGCTAGCAATTTCTAGTTAGTGTTTCTTCAAAAGTCGCCAACATGCCATTTCTGAAAAATCGTCAGTACAGAAAAAATAAAAATATTGGTGATTTTTCATAAATCACCAACTAATTTTCATTCTTCTAGCATTGGCGAATTTTCAAAAATCTCCAATTGGCGACTTCTGAAAAATTGATAGCTAAAAATTCTTATTCAGCTGCACACATGGTCAAAATATGCCTATATCTGTAAATATTTGTAGAAATGACCTAAACACGTAATAATTTAAAAAAAAAAACAGGCACAAATGCGAAAATTTTCCTTTATTTTTGCATCCGAGTTTGTTAACGTTTTCCATATTTTTGCTTCTCGTAGCTTCTCGCAGTTTATCATTGAACAAATACAATAATGTGCCTTAAATTTATTAGTTTGTTGTAGTTTAATTTCCAAATAGCCATTATGTTTTAGTCGTAAATGAGTTATGTATTTTTAATTTTGAAAAATGAACTTTGCTGCCCATATTTTAATCTATTTGTGAATGTCATCATGAAGCAAAAGGAAAATATTATTTTATAGGGACTAAAAATTTTATGACTTGGATTTTAACCATATTGAAAGTATCCGTGTCATGGATTTACCCCAGTTCATGATAAGTATTCATGAACTTTTTAGATGGTTAGAAAATAGAATCGTTAAACTTATCCAAGGTGGACCAGTTGTTTTATTTTCTTCTAAAAAATTGGAAACTAAAGTGCAAGTATTTGTATTCAACGCCAAAGGAATGAGTGCAAACTCGTAAATATGACGTCACCAAATGAATACATGTTGTATATTATATTCCAATTGACTATAAGTCATACTAAATTACAAATTCCCATCTTGAGCTTTCATCAAAATTTTGTTTCTTAAAATGGGCTAAGATAGAACTATCATTTTCAAGTGTATGGTTCTCTTGAAAAAATTTCCTGATTTCATAGCCTAGTTTCATATTGCATAATGATAAATATTACCTAATAGTTGCGAAAATTTACGTAACAGCTACGTGGCTTAGTTTCAAATGTCATGCTCCAAAATTTAGAATATGAAAACAGTTAGTAACAACACATAAGCTAGTACAAATGATAACCTAGGGGTTATTATTTCAATTACATATTTCCTGTGTTTGCACCAAGTAATACATGCACAATATAATCGGTCGAGGTACAGTGTCAACATTAATTTTAATAAGCACAGAGGTTTGGTATTTGGAACCAAAATATAACGCCTCCAACAGATAGTAAAAAAATTATTTTAAGTACAACGGATATGTCAAACAACGTATCTAGTATAAATATCTTTTATGTTGATTATTGAAATCTCTATGTTAACCTGATCATGGTTAAACTTGGAAGCCGTTGTTGCAACCGGTAAAGAAGATTTATGTACATCAATAAATACACATGATGTTTATTTACTTACATTAGTTGATTGTACGATAAGAAACCCATAAGTTGTGAAACTGTTATGATTGTCTTGCATGTTGTTAAGGGGGGATAAAAGGTTGGATTTATAGAGTCCCATATTACGAAATAAATTAGAGATGATGTACAATAACGTAATGCTTTTTAGAAAAATGAAACCATTATAAGACCCAGGTCCCATCACACAATGCAACGCACACTAGAGGATAGGGTTTTACCTTATAATGGTCAAAAGATGCTTGATACGTAAAATACGATATTATTATTAGTGTGTATATATATATTTAAAACATTTCAAATATAATATTAATCCTAGACGACATAGATACCCTCTACTATGTCGCCATACTAGTTATACAATCAAAACCGCAAGGGCGTATTGGAAATTGGGTTTCCATCAGGAGTCAAGGCTAGGGAGGAGCTCCTGACCGATTCGAGACAATCTAGCAATGTCTCAGGATTCAGACGCTGGCGAACACTTGGATACAGCAGGGCCGGTCCACAAATACTTTAGTGGATTAGTTACGCCTGAACACACGCTCCCCGATCCTATTGGACCTACAAATCGGCCGAGGGCGACCGATAAGAATAAACCGAGGCCTCGCAAAAATTCCATCAACCACATAAGCAAATGTCGGGCCATGTTAAAGCCCAACACCACTTCTAGCTAGAAAGAAACGTGTGCACTCCCTGCGTTCCCTTCTCTCGTTTTAGACTCAACCGGTGTGTGAGGCTCGCGAAGTCACGATAATACACAAAGCTATGCCTAGAGAGACTGTGCTTTGATCATCAACCATAAGGCCTGCTTTTCAACAAAGCCTTGATCATTTGCATCTTAGCATGTCACATTGTCAGACCCTACCATATTATTGATCATCTACCAATATATATAACCTCTAAGCTCATACGTCTTAGAGAAGGGTGATAAGTAAAGAATAAATTCTTCACCACCAAACAGAAATATATAATCAGTAGCGTCCAACAAATACAGTAGGAAGGAATACAACGTCAGACACGTAATCCATTTACAAGTCCGCTCTGGGTCTGAGCATAACAACGTGTCCGTCGATCTCCAAATGCATTTGGACGATCATTACCAAATACCTTGCCTTGGAAGGCCAATCCCAATTCAAGATACCAGTCATCATCATCCCAACGATGTGAAAACCTTCGGTCTTCAATCACCGTCTTCATCTTCGACTCTTGATCGTCGTGATGATTATTCAGAATGGGTTAAACCCGGTCTTTCTGAATAACTCGCGTATTTTGTGATTAAAAAGAAAATACTGGAAAATCGCACATTACGCCACATTCCAACTCAGAATATTCTTTTAATAAGATATTCATATTAGAAGATTCTCATTAATTTTATCAAAGATAAACTCTGAAAATAAAATCTTAAATTTTTCTTAAAAGATTTATTAAAACTCCAATTTTGATTTGATATCAAAAATCATTATTACAAGATCATTTATTTTTAAGGAACAAATCTTGTCTTAAACAGGTTAAAGAACTAGTGTCCTTTAAAACACAGTTCACGATAAACCTATAAATCAATTTCCAAAATATGGAATTCCACAGAAATCAAATCAATACATAATCGATATAGATTTCTGTATCGGACTAACAATATACATGGAATAACGGCAAAGCCTCTTAAATTCCATATATAATATCGGTCTTCTTTTACAGAAGCCCATTTCGATTATTACCAATCGAATTTCCACTTAATTCCAATTATATATTAAATTGGAAAAACTTGATTTTTAGAAAATGCCCTTTTTTAAAACTATAAAATAGATTTATAAATTCCAAATAATAATTTCAATGTAAATTGGATTAAAGGACAAATGTCGTTTAAAACATCGTCCACGATAAATCCACTTCACATCTCAATTTATTTCATATCACAAAATATAATTGCAAATCCTAATAATCTTTTAAAAACATATTTTAAAATAATCATTAAAAATATTCTTTATATAAAAGATTCTAAATGAGAAGTATTCTTTATATTACAAATTATTTATCTTTTACAAATATTCTTTGTTTTAACATATACTTGATTAACAAAATATTTTTCTCTTATGAAAATATATACTTTATATAAAAAGGATTTCTAATGTAAAATATTCTTATTTAAAAGAACACCTGAATCGAAATGCGACTCAACCATTCACCATATAATTTGGATTATATGGATTTCACACACATCATATAAATGATAATAACAGTTTAATAATCAAATCATCCATCTACATCTAAAGTGTAATTTCCACTGTGTAAGCGTTAAAATTAAATAATAACGCTCATCGCAGCTTGTCGATCTAACGATCAACATACAACTGAATATTGGGATTAGTGTATGTAAATTTTCATCCCAACACCCATGTGGGGTTTCAACCAATAAATAAATAATAAACTAATTTGTGCACTTGGGCGATGTGTGAAAATTATCGTCCCAATCACATACACAAGTCGGGTAACTTGTGAATGGAAGTGTAATACACAATATATGGCCATGACAAACAAATAATTGGTTTCAACAAATGTAAATTGAAATAAGTAAATAATTGGTCTTAACTAGTGTGAATTGACAAAAGTGAATATTTGTTTTAACTAGTATAAATTGACTAAAATGAATAGTTGTTTTTAACTAATGTAAATTAACAAAAATGAATAATTGGTTTTAACTAATATAAATTTACGATAGTGATTAATTTGTATTTCAATTCTAATATAATATTACCGTGCTATATTTTGTTTCATTCTTTTAATTTAGACAAAATAAGTGTTTTTGTCTATTTTACTTTAATGATAAAAATGTGAATGTTTAGTTATTAAAATGTAACTTTTAAATTCTATCCTTTATTTATATCTAAAAATGTGAATAAAAGGGTAACTCTTTATTTTGAAGTAAAATGAAACTATCAATTCATGTTTTGTTTGCATTAAGGAATGCAAATAAAAATACAACTTTAAACCGATGTTTTATTCATATCAAAAATGCAAATCACCAATGTAACTTATCTTTTGATGTTTGGTTTGCATGTAGGATTGCAAACAAAAAATGAAACTTTTATTTTAATGTTTTATTTGCAACAAGGAAAGTAATTTACAAATGTAACTTTTTATTTAAAAGTATATTTGAGTGAATGTAAAAAGGAACTCATTCCCAATGTGTATTTACATTAGTGAATGTAAATAAAGAAACAAATTTTATTTAAATGTGTATTTGCATTAGTGATTCCAAATAAAAGAACAATTTTTCCTTTCAAAATATATTTGCCTTAATGAGTGCAAATAAAAGAACTAATTTCATTTTCAATGTATTTTTACATTGGTGAATGTAAATAAAAGAATAAATTTTGGTTTCAACATATATCTGTATTGGTGAATGCAAAAAAAAAGGGTAAATTTTATTTTCAATGTATGTTTTCATTAGTGAATGCAAATAAAATATTGAACTCAAAATTTCAATTCTAGAATAACATAAAAAGGGTATTTCATTGTTTTACACTTTTCTATGTGTTCTAATAACAATTAAAAGAATCCTTTTATTTGTTTATACTTCTCTATACATTCTAATAACATATAAAAGAATATTTTATATGTAAATATTTTTCTATGTATTCTAATGTCAAATAAAAGTGAATTTTATTTGTATAATAAATTCTAAGTTTTAAATGACAAATAAAAGTAGATTTTATTCGTCTAATAAATTCTGAGTTTCAAATGACAAATAAGAAGTGAATTTTATTTGTGCAACAAATTCTAAGTTTCAATTGACAAATAAAAGTGGATTTTATTTGTGCAACAGATTCTAAGTATATATTGATGTTGTAGCATGTATATAAAAAGATGGACTTTATTTCTATGTCATATTTGTATGGAAAAATACAAATAAAAAGATGAACTTAATTTCTATGTTATATTTGTATTGAAAAATACAAATAAAAAGATGAACTTTATTTCTATGTTATATTTGTAGTAAGAAACAAGTCAAATGATAATTTATCTTCCTATGCTGTGTTTGTGTTAGAGAACACAGAATAAAGGCAATTTATGTTTCTATGTAATATTTGTGTTAAGAGACACAAATAAGACAATTTATTTTCCTATGTATATTTGCATTGAAAAATGCATATATAAAGATAATTCATTTTCTAAGTTATATTTGTGTTGAAAGACACAAATAAAAAGATACTTCATTTGCTAAGTGTATATTTGTGTTAAGAACACAAATAAAAAGAAACAATTCAATTTCTATGTTAATATTTGTGTTGAGTACACAAATAAAAGAAGCAATTCAATTTCAATGTTAATATTTGTGTTAAGGGACAAAAATTAAAAAGACATTCATTATTCTATGTGTATTTGTGTTAAGAACACAAATATAAAGACATTTATTTTTCTTATGTTTATGCTTGTGTTAAGAATACAAATGAAAAGATGATTCATGTTCTATGTTTATGTTAAGAACACAAATATAAAGATAATTCATTTGTGATCTTATTTTCTATGTAATATTTGCATTGTAAAATGCAAATAAATAGATAATTCATATTCTATGTTTTATTTCTGTTGTCGAACACAAAAAAAAGTACTTTTTATTTTCAAGTTATGTTTGCATTGTGAGATGCAAACAAGAAAAATGAATTTTATTTCATGCTATATTTGCATTGAAAAGTGCAAATTGAAAAGCAAACTTTTGATTTCTATGTTTATTTGCGTTGAATAACATGAATAAAATATCTATCCAATTTCTATGTAACTTCTGAAAATAATTTCTTATTTACATATAAAATGTAAACAAAATTGTTACTTTCATTTCAGTAATCAAGTTTTCACAAAAATGATATTTTCAATTCAATAATCAAGTTTTGATAAAAGTGAAAATTTCAATCCAATAATCAAGTTTTGATAAAAGTGATATTTTCATTTCACTAATAAAGTTTTGACCAAAAATGTTCACTAATAAAGTTTTGGCCAAAAATGTGATCTCTTATTTCAATACTTATGCTTCAACCAAATTGTTATTTTTATTTCAATACTTAAGTTTTAATCAAAATGTTATTTTTATTTCAATTTTAACTATATTGAAAATATAATCATTTTACTTCAATTTTAATTACATTGAAAAAATGTAATCATTTTATTTCAATTTTAATTATATTGAAAAATGTAATCTTTTTAATTCATTTCTAATTACATTGAAAAAATGTAATCTTTTTGATTTATTTCTAATTACATTGAAAAATGTAATCTTTTTGATTTATTTCTAATTACATTGAAAAATGTACTCTTTTTTATTTATATATTTGTTTGCATCTAAAATTGCAAAACAAAAATGTAATTTTAATTCTAATAAAATTACAATGAAAATGTACTTTTTAATTTTCAACTAAATGACGGTAAAAAGAAAAAAAATGTCCTTTTTAAACCTAGCAAATTTAACAGGGCAAATTGTTCTTTTTATTTCAAACAAATCTCACGGTGAAATAATATTCATTTTATTCTAACTAATGACAGTTATGATTCGACTACCCAAATATGGCAATGATGATAATTTTAATTATCTAATTATAACCAACATGAATACATACAATTCCAAACAGAGGTTCATCGCATTGACCAAACAATCAACATTTCAACAGATACATACAACAGCAACAAGAATTATACATAGATTAAATATATAAATTTCACGATGTAATAAATAAATAGTTAATTTATTTAAAATAGAAATCTCACATTGATATGGCTGAAAATTCGGTTGTCTCGGATTCAGCTCTGGTCTGCGCCATCGCGAAGATCTCGGAAAGACGAGTCCAACGCAACTTACGGTTCATCAAACGGCCCTCATATGAAAGAGATATCGAATTTCAAAGATTGCATAAATTAAATATTAAATAAATAAATTATATTAAAATATAAACACCTTCTTCTTCGTTGCTCCAGCACACGCCGAACCCAACATCAAAAACTAGGGTTGACCGCCGATCCTCCTACATCGCACCGGAACCAAATCGCCGACCACCGCTGCCTCCGTCCAGACGCCGCGACCTACCAGCCCCCACGCCAGCGAACTCGGCCACCCCCTGCGCCTCCATTTCGTGTTCGAACGCCGTCCCTTCCTCGTCCGATTTTGGTCCCTCCGATCGCCCGAATCCAATCACAGTCGTATAGATTCGAAGCTCTCTGAATTCTCTTCGATTGGTTGTATAATTTGTCGATTTTCATAGAGCGGATTAAGAGAAATTAGTGTTTGAATTTGGGAGATTTCTTGCCTTCGAAAGCAATAGGCGGCGGCCGCATTAGGGTTAGGGTTTTCTTTTTATTATTTTATTATTAAATCTCGTTTTTCGTGTTATAAAGGTTGATTTCTGGACTGTCTCAGAATTGGGCCTGCTTACTGTCGATCTTAATGTTTTGAGGCCTTCTGAACGCAATGGGACAGGTCTCGGGATCCAATTCTGAAATCTGTAGAAAATTTATTTAAAATTCCATTAAAAATTAATTAATTAAATACTGACCGTACATTTAAATATGCCGGGGCTACATATGACCTCTAAAAATTTCAGAAAAAATATTTTTAACTTTCTTATGATGATACGGTTCTAACAAGACTAATTTCTTCGAATTCTGAGACTGTTTGAAAAATGGCTATTTTCCAGTCGTTTAAATTTAACTTAAATAGTCAAAACACATTCTATTTCGCCACGCTCACGTATTAATTCGAAAAATTCTGAAAATTGAAACCTAGCAATAATTTGACATTCCGATTCCAACAAAAGTGGTTTCGTCGAAAACAGAGGTCGTTTGAAAAATGACTATTTTTAAGGGCTATATATTTAATATTAAAAATACATTTTTACACAAATAAATTCCGAAACTCAAAATATATAAGTGTTTATACTTTTCATATGCAGAAACATTATTCCAGACTCAATGGAAGTGGTTTCGAGCCCAAATTCCTTCATATATGAAAAGTAGCCCTTCAGGCCATATATATTATATATATAAATTCTACAACGACCTTTCTAAAAATTGAATTGGCCATTACTTTTGATTCCCACTATGAAATTTCAATTTTTCAGATTCGTTAGAAAGATACGATTTAACAGATTTAAATATTTCTGGTTTCACTCAATTCTGATTTATTTTGAATCATATACATCCAATTAAATTTCAAAATTAAAACTTTAAAACTACCGCGCCATTTCTAACTCCATTTATATTTAAAATTAAATTTATTCGTTTTAACTTCGATTAAAATAAATTTTAGCCATTATTATTAATAATAAATCACTTTATATTCCCAAAATTCATTAAAATTTTCTAACATAAAATTTTTAAATTGGTTCAGAATTTGCGGATTGTTACAATCTCCCCCACATAAAATCTTTTCGTCCTCGAAAAGGAAATGAAGCTAAAGTTGTTTATTTAACTAATTTAATTTTCATTCTTTAATTGTTTAATCATTTTATTAGTTGAATTCATATACACACAACACAATCATCAATCAATTAGTTGATTAAATTTTCAAAAATATATAACTTTTATATATTCAAAATCACATTTTCTAAAATCGAACTATATATAATTATAAGTACGTTAATTATGAATTTTCCACTCTGACTCATTCTAGGGCATTGCTAACCCCATCTCTAATGAGTATTCTCATTCTAGGATACTGCTGATCCTATCTCTAATGAGTATTCTTATTGGATATTACTAATACAACCTCTGATGAGTCTTCTGTTCAGTTCTAATGAGTTGTAACCCAAAGATTTGAGCTAACCAGAGCTCTGATACCAGCTGTAACGACCCGGATTTCGCCCGACCACAACCAATCGCAAGATCGATCAAGACCGTTCAAATTCCGCGTACGTTAACTTTGGGCATACAACAACATCAGAACAATAACACAGACTTTTATAACATCAATAATAAATGTTACATCAAAGTACAGAATATATCAGAGTACATCGATAAATAATACAGCGGAAGATACATTTACAATAAATTAAATACATTGTAGCGGAACTATTCTCAGCGGAAGGCTATCAATATTCTGGACCCAGCTTCAGGCTTCAATCTAGGATCCGGCTAAACTATATCTGCAAAAAGCTACTCGACTGCCCGTGTGAAAACAGGGCACCCGAGTTTGCAAAGTGAAACAAACTACAGGTCAGTCGTGGGACTGGTGTGAGAATTCTTAACTTAACTTATCTAATGATAAGGTTAATCACAGGACTACGCCGCTAACGCGGAACGGGTTTACTCCATTGGATTGCCAGTGCATAAATAAAGTAAATCGTCAAATAACGTAATGCTTTTTAGAAAAATGAAACCATTATAAGACCCAGGTCCCATCACACAATGCAACACACACTAGAGGATAGGGTTTTACCTTATAATGGTCAAAAGATGCTTGATACGTAAAATACGATATTATTATTAGTGTATATATATATATATATTTAAAACATTTCAAATATAATATCAATCCTAGACGGCATAGATACCATCTATTATGTCGCCATACTAGTTATACAATCAAAACCGCAAGGGCGTATTGGAAATTGGGTTTCCATCAGGAGTCAAGGCTAGGGAGAAGCTCCTGAACGATTCGAGACACTCTAGCAATGTCTCAGGATTTGGACGCTGGCGAACCCTTGGATACAGCAGGGCCGGTCCACAAATACTTTAGTGGATTAGTTATGCCTGAGCACACGCTCCCAGATCCTATTGGACCTACAAATCGTCCGAGGGCGTCCGATAAGAATAAACTGAGGCCTCGCAAAAATTCCATCAACCACATAAGCAAATGTCGGGCCGTGTTAAAGCCAAACACCACTTCTAGCTAGAAAGAAACGTGTGCACTCCCTGTGTTCCCTTCTCCCGTTTTAGACTCAACCGATGTGTGAGGCTCGCGAAGTCACGATAATACACAAAGCTATGCCTAAAGAGACTGTGCTTTGATCATCAACCACAAGGCCTTCTTTTCAACAAAGCCTTGATCATTTGCATCTTAGCATGTCACATTGTCAGACACTACCATATTATTGATCATCTACCAATATATATATATAACCTCTAAGCTTATACGTCTTAGAGAAGGGTGATAAGTAAAGAATAAAATTTTCACCACCAAACAGAAATATATAATCAGTAGCATTCAACAAATACAGTAGGAAGGAATACAATGTCAGACACGCAATCCATTTACAAGTCCGCTCTGGGTCTGAGCGAAACAACGTGTCCTTCGATCTCCAAATGCGTTTGGACGATCATTACCAAATACCTTGCCTTGGAAGGCCAATCCCAATTCAAGATACCAGTCATCATCATCCCAATGATGTGAAAACCTTCGGTCTTCAATCACCGTCTTCATCTTCGACTCTTGATCGTCGTGATGATTATTCAGAATGGGTTAAACCCGGTCTTTCTGAATAACTCGCAAATTTTGTGATTAAAAAGAAAATATTGGAAAATCGCACATTACGCCACATTCCAACTCAGAATATTCTTTTAATAAGATATTCATATTAGAAGATTCTCATTAATTTTATCAAAGATAAACTCTGAAAATAAAATCTTAAATCTTTCTTAAAAGATTTATTAAAACTCCAATTTTGATTTGATATCAAAAATCAATATTACAAGATCATTTATTTTTAAGGAATAAATCTTGTCTTAAACAGGTTAAAGAACTAGTGTCCTTTAAAACACAGTTCACGATAAACCTATAAATCAATTTCCAAAATATGGAATTCCACAGAAATCAAATCAATACATAATCGATATAGATTTCTGTATCGGACTAACAATATACATGGAATAACGGCAAAGCCTCTTAAATTCCATATATAATATCGGTCTTCTTTTACAGAAGCCCATTTCGATTATTACCAATCGAATTTCCACTTAATTCCAATTATATATTAAATTGGAAAAAACTTGATTTTTAGAAAATGCCCTTTTTTAAAACTATAAAATAGATTTATAAATTCCAAATAATAATTTCAATGTAAATTGGATTAAAGGACAAATGTCGTTTAAAACATCGTCCACGATAAATCCACTTCACATCTCAATTTATTTCATATCACAAAATATAATTGCAAATCCTAATAATCTTTTAAAAACATATTTTAAAATAATCATTAAAAATATTCTTTATATAAAAGAATCTAAATGAGAAGTATTCTTTATATTACAAATTATTTATCTTTTACAAATATTCTTTGTTTTAACATATACTTGATTAACAAATATATTTTTCTTATGAAAATATATACTTTAAATAAAAAGGATTTCTAATGTAAAATATTCTTATTTAAAAGAACACCTGAATCGAAATGCGACTCAACCATTCACCATATAATTTGGATTATATGGATTTCACACACATCATATAAATGATAATAACAGTATAATCATCAAATCATCCATCTACATCCAAAGTGTAATTTCCACTATCTAAGCGTTAAAATTAAATAATAACGCTCATCGTAGCCTGTCGATCTAACGATCAACATACAACTGAATATTGGGATTAGTGTATGTAAATTTTCATCCCAACACCCGTGTGGGGTTTCAACCAATAAATAAATAATAAATTAATTTGTGCACTTGGGCGATGTGTGAAAATTATCGTCCCAATCACATACACAAGTCGGGTAACTTGTGAATGGAAGTGTAATACACAATATATGGCCATGACAAACAAATAATTGGTTTCAACAAATGTAAATTGACATAAGTAAATAATTGGTCTTAACTAGTGTGAATTGACAAAAGTGAATATTTGTTTTAACTAGTATAAATTGACTAAAATGAATAGTTGTTTTTAACTAATGTAAATTAACAAAAATGAATAATTGGTTTTAACTAATATAAATTTATGATAGTGATTAATTTGTATTTCAATTCTAATATAATATTACCGTGCTATATTTTGTTTCATTCTTTTAATTTAGACAAAATAAGTGTTTTTGTCTATTTTACTTTAATGATAAAAATGTGAATGTTTAGTTATTAAAATGTAACTTTTAAATTCTATCCTTTATTTATATCTAAAAATGTGAATAAAAGGGTAACTCTTTATTTTGAAGTAAAATGAAACTATCAATTCATGTTTTGTTTGCATTAAGGAATGCAAATAAAAATACAACTTTAAACCGATGTTTTATTCATATCAAAAATGAAAATCACCAATGTAACTTATCTTTTGATGTTTGGTTTGCATGTAGGATTGCAAACAAAAAATGAAACTTTTATTTTAATGTCTTATTTGCAACAAGGAAAGCAATTTACAAATGTAACTTTTTATTTAAAAGTATATTTGAGTGAATGTAAAAAGGAACTCATTCCCAATGTGTATTTACATCAGTGAATGTAAATAAAGAAACAAAATTTATTTAAATGTGTATTTGCATTAGTGATTCCAAATAAAAGAACAATTTTTCCTTTCAAAATATATTTGCCTTAATGAGTGCAAATAAAAGAACTAATTTCATTTTCAATGTATTTTTACATTGGTGAATGTAAATAAAAGAATAAATTTTGGTTTCAACATATATCTGTATTGGTGAATGCAAAAAAAAGGGTAAATTTTATTTTCAATGTATGTTTGCATTAGTGATTGCAAATAAAAGATTAAACTCAAAATTTCAATTCTAGAATAACATAAAAAGGGTATTTCATTGTTTTACACTTTTCTATGTGTTCTAATAACAATTAAAAGAATCCTTTTATTTGTTTGTACATCTCTATACATTCTAATAACATATAAAAGAATATTTTATTTGTAAATATTTTTCTATGTATTCTAATGTCAAATAAAGGTGAATTTTATTTGTATAATAAATTCTAATTTTTAAATGACAAATAAAAGTAGATTTTATTTGTCTAATAAATTCTGAGTTTCAAATGACAAATAAAAAGTGAATTTTATTTGTGCAACAAATTCTAAGTTTCAATTGACAAATAAAAGTGGATTTTATTTGTGCAACAGATTCTAAGTATATATTGGTGTTGTAGCATGTATATAAAAAGATGGGCTTTATTTCTATGTCGTATTTTTATGGAAAAATACAAACAAAAAGGTGAACTTAATTTCTATGTTATATTTGTATTGAAAAATACAAATAAAAAGATGAACTTTATCTCTATGTTATATTTGTAGTAAGAACACAAGTCAAACGATAATTTATCTTCCTATGCTGTGTTTGTGTTAGAGAACACAGAATAAAGGCAATTTATGTTTCTATGTAATATTTGTGTTAAGAAACACAAATAAGACAATTTATTTTCCTATGTATATTTGCATTGAAAAATGCATAATTCATTTTCTAAGTTATATTTGTGTTGAAAGACACAAATAAAAAGATACTTCATTTGCTAAGTGTATATTTGTGTTAAGAACACAAATAAAAAGAAACAATTCAATTTATATGTTAATATTTTTGTTGAGTACACAAATAAAAGAAGCAATTCAATTTCAATGTTAATATTTGTGTTAAGGGACAAAAATTAAAAAGACATTCATTATTCTATGTGTATTTGTGTTAAGAACACAAATATAAAGACATTTATTTTTCTTATGTTTATGCTTGTGTTAAGAATACAAATGAAAAGATGATTCATGTTCTATGTTTATATTAAGAACACAAATATAAAGATAATTCATTTGTGATCTTATTTTCTATGTAATATTTGAATTGTAAAATGCAAATAAATAGATAACTCATATTCTAAGTTTTATTTGTGTTGTCGAACACAAAAAAATGTACTTTTTATTTTCAAGTTATGTTTGCATTGTGAGATGCAAATAAGAAAAATGAATTTTATTTCATGCTATATTTGCATTGAAAAGTGCAAATTGAAAAGCAAACTTTTAATTTCTATGTTTATTTGCGTTGAAAAACATGAATAAAATATCTATCCAATTTCTATGTAACTTCTGAAAATAATTTCTTATTTACATATAAAATGTAAACAAAATTGTTACTTTCATTTTAGTAATCAAGTTTTCACAAAAATGATATTTTCAATTCAATAATCAAGTTTTGATAAAAGTGAAAATTTCAATTCAATAATCAAGTTTTGATAAAAGTGATATTTTCATTTCACTAATAAAGTTTTGACCAAAAATGTTCACTAATAAAGTTTTGGCCAAAAATGTGATATCTTATTTCAATACTTATGCTTCAACCAAATTGTTATTTTTATTTCAATACTTAAGTTTTAATCAAAATGTTATTTTTATTTCAATTTTAATTATATTGAAAATATAATCATTTTACTTCAATTTTAATTACATTGAAAAAATGTAATCATTTTATTTCAATTTTAATCACATTGAAAAATGTAATCTTTTTAATTCATTTCTAATTACATTGAAAAATGTAATCTTTTTGATTTATTTCTAATTACATTGAAAAATGTAATCTTTTTTATTTATATACTTGTTTGCATCTAAAATTGCAAAACAAAAATGTAATTTTAATTCTAATAAAATTACAATGAAAATGTATTTTTTAATTTTCAACTAAATGACGGTAAAAAGAAAAAAAATTCCTTTTTAAATCTAGCAAATTTAACAGGGCAAATTGTTCTTTTTATTTCAAACAAATCTCACGGTGAAATAATATTCATTTTATTCTAACTAATGACAGTTATGATTCGACTACCCAAATATGGCAATGATGATAATTTTAATTATCTAATTATAACCAACATGAATACATACAATTCCAAACAGAGGTTCATCGCATTTACCAAACAATCAACATTTCAACAGATACATACAACAGCAACAAGAATTATACAGAGATTAAATATATACATTTCACGATGTAATGAATTGTAATAACCCGAAAATCTGAGCCAGTTTAAAATTTTTATTTAGGCAATTTTAGCGAATTTTGAACATTTAAAATAAATTATTTTAAATAATATCGACGAGAAAATTTATTTTGAATATAGAATCGAACGTATATATTATATACGCCGTCGTTAGAATATAAATATTTATATATAATTATAAATAGAATTGAAAATGGCGCGGTAGTTCGATAATTCGATTTCAAACTTCAATTGAACATACCGGGTGCAAAACAATCCGGATTTTAGTGAAACCAAAATCATTAGGATCTAATTGTGAATATCTTTCTAACGAATCCGAAAAATCGAAATTTCATAGCGGGAATCAAAAGATATGTCCAGTTGAAAATTCTGAATAGTCGCTATGGGATTCAGGCCCTTAAAAATAGCCATTTTGCAAACGACCTCGGATTTCGACGAAACCACTTTTGTTGGATCCGTGATGTCTAATTATTGCTAGGTTTCAAATTTCAAAATTTTTCGACTCAATATGTGAGCGTGGCAGAGGAAAACGCGTTTGACCAGTTTCAGTTAATTTTAATCGACTGGAAATTGGCCATTTTTTCAACGGTCTCAGAATTCGACGAAACTAGTTTTGTTAGGACCGTATCATCAATACGAAGGTAGAAAATATTTTCTGGGATTTATAGAGTTCGTATGTGACCCCGGTAAATTGAAATACGCGTTCAAATTCAATATATAGAGTTATATGTTGATTTTAACGGAAACTGATCGAAACGATCGAATCAGCCTACGATACATATCCCATTGTGTTCGGAATGGGGGTAAAACGCTATGGACGACAGGCGGTGGGCCTCGTTTTGAGGTCGAAAATAAAAGTTGCTTTTTGGTGGAAAATAAAATAATTAAATAATAAATTAAAACTTTTTCTCTCTCTCTCTCTCCTTCCTTTATCTGCCCCCCCCCCCCCCGTTCATACCCAAATCGAAAACGAAAAAAAATGGTGGGAGGACGGAGGCGGAAGAACCGCCATCGCGCCCCCCCCTAGGGCAGCGCCGCCCACCGTCGTGCCCCAGGTGGCGGCGCGCCACCACCGAACCCCCCCTGCCCTTGCGACACAGCCCCCCTGCCACCAAAATCGACCGCAACCACCACCGAACACACCCCCCCCCTCCTTCCTCCTACTACCGACCACCGGCGAAGCCAACACCCCCCTCCTTCCTCCTGACCCGACACCCTCCACGTCCACAGTCTCAGGCCACCAGTTCGACCCTACGGAAAAGAAACGGTGAGCTTATCATTAATTTTTCCTTTTCTGTTTTAAAAAAATTAATTATAACAGTGAATGAAAAGGAGATTTTCATGGAATAAAACAGTATAAAAATTAGATTTTTATTGGAATGACATTGGTTTAAAAATCCGATTTTTATATGAATAACATTTATTTATTTTCAGTTTTTTTGTGTGAAAAAGAACGATTTTTATTTTATACAAAGATTAGATTTTTAACATTAGAAATGTAGTTTTTAATTGTTTGACAGCAATATGAAAATATAGTTTTGTTATGTAAAAATATAATTTTTAAAATATAGAAAAGTTAAAAATATGATTTTTATAAAGTAGTTTATCTAGTATATAAAAATCATATTTTTATATTATAGAAGAAGAAGAAAATAATATGATCTTTATATTTGAAAAGACGAAATCTTCATATAGAGAATAACGGTGTAAAAATAGAATTTTTATCTATATAGTAGCGGTGTGAAAATAGAAATTTTATCCATATAGCGTGGTAGTAAAAATGCGATTTTTATATATTGAATAGCGAAGTAAAAATTCGATTTTTATATATTGAATAGCGAAGTAAAAATTCGATTTTTATATATTGAATAGCGAAGTAAAAATTCGATTTTTACATATGTAGTGGCTACGGGCAACGAAAGCGACAAAAGGCGAGAATGGCGATTATTTCTCTAAATGAAGTGTCGTGGAGTTGGAATAGTGTGACGACCAAGGAATTTCGCTCGGTCCGAACCAGTCGCTAAACCGACCCAGACCGTTCGAAACGCCCTATCGTTTGAGAACACGACAAATCAGAATGCATACAAAAGAACATTTCATTGTATATTACAACAATGCATCAGATTACAAGAATATACAGAGTATAAATGAATAAATATTACACAGAAAGATCAGAGATTTAAATTACATATTAATACATAGCAGCGGAAAATAATACAATACACAACTAGAATGAGATATACGGATACAAAGCTTTCCGGATATCGTTCCAGCTGTAAACCAGGATCCTGTGAATATAAATCTGCAAAAACCAAAACTACTAGCTGCCCGTGTCAAAATAAGGGCACCCAGAGTTTAGGTTAAAACAATAAACTCCAGGTCAGTCATGTGACTGGTGTGAGAACTAAAACAGTTATTAATCTTTATTTTAAATCATTAGGTAAATCAAGGGACCACGCCGTATAACACGGAACGGGTTTCCTCCCAAGAATACCAGTGCATAAAACCAACAGCGCCATGCTAAATAAAGAAAAATGAAGCTGTTATAAGACCCAGGTCCCATCACACAATGCAACGCAGCCGAGGATAGGGTTTTCCCTTATAACAGCCAAAGAATGCTTGATACGTTTTAAAACAAATTATTTGATACTATTATAAGTGCATAGTTCATAAAACAACTTCAAATCATAAGTATCAATCATAGGCGACATGAGCGTCCCATGCCACTATGTCGCCATATATAGGTTATACAATCAAAATCGCAAAGTCACGTATTTGGAAATTGGATTTCCGTCTATGAACCGAGGCAAAAGATAGTCCTCACCGACTTCGAGACTGCCTAGCCCGAGCCTCAGGGTCAGAGCGCATCGACCCTTGGATCGTCAGGGCCGGTCCACCGATGTGGATTAAAATGCCTGAACACTGCGTTTCCCCGCCCTTTGGGGCGTAAATGAGCCAATGAATGACTCCATCGGACCCGGATCGTCCGATCAAACCGAGGCGCCTCGCAACAGCAACAACCACACAGGTGAAAAGTATATAAATGTCAGGGCTGGTAGGTCACTGACACCACCCTAGCTAGGAAGAAACGCAGGCCCTCCCTGATGTCCTCTCCCGTTTTTGGTTCACAACCGGGGTGCGAAACTCGCGAAGTAAACGTTACACAAAGCTACGCCACAAAGGCTGTGCTTTGATCATCACCACAAGACTTTGCTTTTCAACAGAAGCCTCGATCAATTGCCACTTAGGCATGCCACACAGGCAATTCACTCCATGCGTTTGATATCCATCAATATATAACCCCTGAGCTCGTATGTCTCAGAGAAGGGCGTTAAGAAAGAGAATAAATTCTCCGCCGCCAAACAGATATATATTTAATAGAGATCAATCACACGGACTAAAATCCAATGTCAGACACACAGTCCATTTACAAGTCCGTTCTGGGTCTGAACGAAACCGGAGGCACCTAGTACCCCGCATATCCATCGATCTCCAAGTACGTCTGGACGATCACCAACTGTTTCCATCTTCTTGGGTGTACAGCCCAATCAAGATCATCAGTAATCACCCAAACGACGTGAAGACTTCTGGTCTTCGACCACCGTCTTCATCTTCGACACCACGTCGAATCAGTTATTCAGAATGGGACAAACCCGGTCTTTCTGAATAACTCGCGTATATATTATAAAAGTGTTACACAAACACAACATACGCCTCATTCCAATTCAGAATATTCTTTTATTCAAATATTCCCATACTTTGGGAAAAGTTCCCATTAATTTTATCCAAGATAAATTCTATAAATTTACTCTTTAATCTCCTTTGAATATCAATTCAAACTAGTCGGGATTAGCGAACCACACCGAAGTAATCATTTATTTTATTTCCCAATCCCAACCTATTCATCCCATGAAGTACAACTGGTTATACTTCATCTCTAACACCACGGTGTTATCGGTAAATTCAATTACCATTTCACGTTCAAATCTAATTAAAGATTTAACTATCGCCTGGAGCAAAACTGGTGATACTCCATTTTCGATCATTTCAATCTAATTAAAGATTCATTAAAACTCCACTTAGTTTTAATCGTTAACTGGGTTAAAGAATCAGTGTCATTTAAAACACGGTTCACGATAAACCCAAAATCACCTTCCATTAATTATCGGGTTAAAGAACGAGTGTTATTTAAAACACTGTTCACGATAAACCCAAAAATCAATACCAATTCAATTCCAATTAAATATCATTTAATTGGTACACTTCATTAAATCTAAATAAAGAGATTTAATCTTTTCTCAACTGGGTTCAAGAACAGTGTTAGTGAAGACACCATTCACGACAAACCCAAATCACATTCGATATTCAATATAAGGCACTGAATAGAAAATATATCGGCTTATATTCAATATCAAATTCTACGACTAACAAATGTCGTATTGGAAATAACGATATCAATATATATCTTTCAAATTTCCATATCAACATCCGTATAATCACGAATTCCAACATCGAAATATTCCGAAGACAATTTCGATTCAATTCCACTCCAATGCAATCATTGGATATTCTGGTTATTTTTAAAACCATTTCAAATTCAATTTATTTATTTAAAAATAAATAGAATTATAATTCTAGTTCAAAACTAGTTCATTTCGATAAAAATCTATTTTTATCTTTTCAAATATGGAGTTTTTCATCCCAATTTTTCCCAAATCATTTCTTATGATTTTACACAATTTATTATTATTTTTAATAATTTTATCAAGGCCTGTACAGTCGATTTCCATCAACGGTCATCGAACTGCACTTACAGCGACCTTTTTCGAATTTGATTTGGACGTATCTCCAAATACAACCGTTAGATTTCAAATTTCTAACATTCGCTAGAAAGCTCTTTTCGATACGAACCCAACGGTTCCGGTTTTAGGAGAATCCGACGGTCGGATCTCCCGTAATGTCCGTTTGAAATAAATGGTCGAAATTCACGAACTACCGCGGCGCGGCGCGTTCTATTCAGGCCATTATATTATATATATAATATATATAATATATACTTCATCGATTTCTATTTAAAACGAATTATATAAATAGTTTTAAATTCGTTTCAAAAGCAATTTCAACTTCCTCTTCAATTCAAATCAAAATTGAATTCTTCTTTGTAATTTCGTTTTAAAATCCATTTCTATTCAATTCAAATTTCAATTCAATTTGAATTCATTTCAATTCGCTTTCAATTCAATTCATTTCAAAATCGTTTTCAATTCAATTCATTTCGAAATCGTTTTCAATTCAATTCATTTCGAAATCGTTTTCAATTCAATTCATTTCGAAATCGTTTTCAATTCAATTCATTTCGAAATCGTTTTCAATTCAATTCATTTCGAAATCGTTTTCAATTCAATTCATTTCGAAATCATTTTCAATTCAATTCATTTCGAAATCGTTTTCAATTCAATTCATTTCGAAATCGTTTTCAATTCAATTCATTTCGAAATCATTTTCAATTCAATTCATTTCGAAATCGTTTTCAATTCAATTCATTTCGAAATCGTTTTCAATTCAATATAAATATCGTTCACGTCAAAATGGCGTCAATCTAATCATCACGGCTTCACATATTTCTATTTTCAAATATTCTATTTCGAATATTTCTATTTCAAATATTTCTATTTTAAAACTGGAATGAGGCCCAATCAATTTCCATATAATGTTAATTATATGGATTTTCATACATTACACCCATATAATAGCATTGCAAAATAATCAACCATCAACCAAAGTTCACTACACTGTATAAGCATCAAATATAGATATCTAACGCTTATAACAGCCTGTCAATCCATCGATCGACATATTTAATCAATCAGGATGAGTGAACTTCAAATTTCATCACAACACCCGTGTGGGGTTTCAAACAATCAAACACCGATTTTATTTGTGCAGTTGGGCGATGTGTAAAAGTTATCGTCCCAATCAATGTCATTCAAATAGGTGTACATAAACAAACCATCCGGTTTGTAAATGAATATTTTATTTTATTCACTTCACGTTAAAAATTATATTTTTAACGATAAAACATTTTATTTTATCATATGAATTTCTATTCAGTTCATTTCTTTAAATAAAATGATATTTTTATTTTTCTAACATATTTTAGAAAATTTCGGCGGCATAACGGCACGATACTAGAAACGGGACGAGGCCTAGCCTTATCCCCGGTCTAGTGAAGGCCCACGCCATTCACACATCAATCAAAATCACCAAACAACCAAATTCAAATCACATCATATAACTAATCTATGCAACCAAACAAACAAGTCCATGGTCTGTGGACGATTGTGTCGGGTGCTACTAAGCACCGTCTGCATCCTAGTATATATATATAATTAGAAAAGAAATTGAAAGGTGAGAAATTCTCACCAATAGCTATCCTAGCTCCATTTCACTTCATTGATAGAAATCTTCATCGCTATCGCATCTTCGTCAGCTTCGTTGCTGTAGCCACTACATATAAAAATCATATTTTTATTTCGAAGTTCAATATATAAAAATCATATTTTTATTTCGAAGTTCAATATATAAAAATCACATTTTTATTTCGAAGTTCAATATATAAAAATCATATTTTTATTTCGAAGTTCAATATATAAAAATCATATTTTTATTTCGAAGTTCAATATATAAAAATCATATTTTTATTTCGAAGTTCAATATATAAAAATCATATTTTTACTATCGCTATATAGTAAAGACTATATTTTTAATACTTTAAAAATATAAAGATCATATTTTTATTTCGTTAAAAATCATACCTTTAAAGTGTTAAAAATCGAACATTTACAATGTTAAAAATCTAATCTTGTCTATTTGAAAAAAACTTAATTATTCTATTCTAAAAACCATATTATTTCAGAATTTAAAACATGGCATCTCACATAAAAATTTTCATTTTTAATACCACTCTATGTTATATTTATTTAAAAATCAGAAAATTATATATATTAAAAATCTGAAAAAGAAAGAGGATAAAAGCTTACTGTTCTTGGGTTTGTGGAGGATGGCGGCCCATCGACGATCGTTGGTGGCCAGGCACGGACGGCGGGGAGGAGGTGGATGGCCTGAGGTGGCGGACCTGCGGCGGATTGGGTTGGGGTTGCAAATCGGGGTTTAGGGCTTGGGGCTATCGCGGTTTTCAAGAAGGGGAGGAGGAGCGAGGGTATCGAGGGACTGGGGGAGGGGATCGTCGGCTCTAGCGGGGTCCGGCCAAGGCGTGGCGTGGGGCGGGGTTCGGCGGAGGCGATGGCGGGGGGGGGGGGGGGGGGGGGCGTCGCTCTGTCGATCGAGGTTTTCAAAGTTTTTTTTTTTCTGAATGAATCGAAGAATTAAAAAGGGGGGGTGAGGGTTTAAAAAGGAAAATATATATATTATTTTATTTATTAAATTAATTCTAAAAAGCAACTTTTATTTTCGACCTCGAAACGAAACCCACCGCCTGTCGTCCATAGCGTTTTACCCCCATTCCGAACACAATGGGATATGTATCGTAAGCTGATTCGATCGTTTGAATCGGTTTCCGTCAAAATCTACATGTAACTCTATATATTGAATTTGAACGCGCATTTCAATTTACCGGGGTCACATACTAACTAGAAAAATTCCCGAAAAATACTTTCTAGCTTCGTATTGACGATACGGTCCTAACAAAACTAGTTTCGTCGAATTCTGAGACCGTTAGAAAAATGGCCAATTTCCAGTCGATTAAAATCAACTGAAACCGGTCAAACGCGTTTTCCTTTGCCACGCTCACATATTGATTCGAAAAATTATGAAATTTGGAATCTAGCAATAACTCAACATCACGGACCCAACAAAAGTGGTTTCGTCGAAATCCGAGGTCATTTGCAAAATGTCCATTTTTAAGGGCCTGAATTCCATAGCGACTATTCAGAATTTTCAACTGGACATATCTTTTGACTCCCGCAATGAAACCCCGATTATTCAGATTCGTTGGAAAGATATTATCAATTAGATCCTATCATTTTTGGTTTCACTAAAATCTGGATTGTTGTGCACCCGGTACATTCAATTGAAGTTTGAAATCAAATTATCGAACTACCGCGCCATTTTCAATTCTATTTATAATTATATATAAATATTTATATTCTAACGACGACGTATATAATATATACGATCGATTTATATTCAAAATAAATTTCTCGTCGATATTATTTAAAATAATTCATTTTAAATAATCAAAATTCGCTAAAATTGTCAAAATAAAAATTTTAAACTGGCCCAGATTTTCGGGTCGTTACAATCTCCCCCACTTAAAACTTTTCGTCCCCGAAAAGGAACAAAGTCGAAAGTGGTTTGATTAATCAACTCTACGCTCGATCTGGCTTTCATTCTCTAACTTTTCAGTTTCTGAGAATTTTCTAAATTCTTCAAAAATTTGGCTAACACCCTAAATTTTCGAAAAATTTCGCCATAACCTCCCCTGCACCGGGAGCATCAGGGAATTTCAAATAGCTTCCCCGGTCCTTCAGATCTCAAAAAGAAAAAGAAAAAGCCAAGCGGCTAGCCAATAGGCTCATAAAATCATCATCACCCAAACAAAACAGTAAATTATGTAGTAAACATGTACCTATTTGTCGGGCAAACAAATTTTATTCTCTGCTCTAGTCTCCTTGCTATGACCTGTTCAATATAAGTATATGTATATGCAAGCAAATGCGACCAATTTTCAATACAATTCGATATTTGGTTCAATTAGGCATAATGGTTCAAAATTAGCAAACAAATAGACAAACAACACAAACATCAGTCAATTAGTGGATTAGAGTTTCAAATTCATAATCTGATACATATACAAAAATCAGATATTTGATGCCAAATCACAACAATAGGCCCTATCTAATTTTGGTTCTCACACCAGTCAATTGGAAATATATAAATATCACACCTTCGACTCTCGAACACTAATTCTGATGATGTAGCTACAATCATCAGAATCATCTTCGGGCGACTAGAGTGTGAATCTATATCTATCCAGTATATTAAAACTTTGAATATACGTTTGCAAGGCGTATATGCAAATTCTTTATATACTGAATTGTCCAAAATCAATTTAAATAAATAATCAAATACGAATAATTGATTTAAAATTTTCAAAACAAAAATTGTTTTCATTTTCAAAAATATACTCTTCACACTCGTTCTAGGATACTACTGATCCTATCTCTAACGAGTCACTCTCATTGGATATTGCTAATCCGATATCTGATGAATTCTTTCGTACGGTTCTAATGTGCCTTGTTCTCTTCTTTGTAAACCAAAGCTCTGATACCACGTGTGACGACCAAGGAATTTCGCTCGGTCCGAACCAGTCGCTAAACCGACCCAGACCGTTCGAAACGCCCTATCGTTTGAGAACACGACAAATCAGAATGCATACAAAAGAACATTTCATTGTATATTACAACAATGCATCAGATTACAAGAATATACAGAGTATAAATGAATAAATATTACACAGAAAGATCAGAGATTTAAATTACATATTAATACATAGCAGCGGAAAATAATACAATACACAACTAGAATGAGATATACGGATACAAAGCTTTCCGGATATCGTTCCAGCTGTAAACCAGGATCCTGTGAATATAAATCTGCAAAAACCAAAACTACTAGCTGCCCGTGTCAAAATAAGGGCACCCAAAGTTTAGGTTAAAACAATAAACTCCAGGTCAGTCATGTGACTGGTGTGAGAACTAAAACAGTTATTAATCTTTATTTTAAATCATTAGGTAAATCAAGGGACCACGCCGTATAACACGGAACGGGTTTCCTCCCAAGAATACCAGTGCATAAAACCAACAGCGCCATGCTAAATAAAGAAAAATGAAGTTGTTATAAGACCCAGGTCCCATCACACAATGCAACGCAGCCGAGGATAGGGTTTTCCCTTATAACAGCCAAAGAATGCTTGATACGTTTTAAAACAAATTATTTGATACTATTATAAGTGCATAGTTCATAAAACAACTTCAAATCATAAGTATCAATCATAGGCGACATGAGCGTCCCATGCCACTATGTCGCCATATATAGGTTATACAATCAAAATCGCAAAGTCACGTATTTGGAAATTGGATTTCCGTCTATGAACCGAGGCAAAAGATAGTCCTCACCGACTTCGAGACTGCCTAGCCCGAGCCTCAGGGTCAGAGCGCATCGACCCTTGGATCGTCAGGGCCGGTCCACCGATGTGGATTAAAATGCCTGAACATTGCGTTTCCCCGCCCTTTGGGGCGTAAATGAGCCAACGAATGACTCCATCGGACCCGGATCGTCCGATCAAACCGAGGCGCCTCGCAACAGCAACAACCACACAGGTGAAAAGTATATAAATGTCAGGGCTGGTAGGTCACTGACACCACCCTAGCTAGGAAGAAACGCAGGCCCTCCCTGATGTCCTCTCCCATTTTTGGTTCACAACCGGGGTGCGAAACTCGCGAAGTAAACGTTACATAAAGCTACGCCACAAAGGCTGTGCTTTGATCATCACCACAAGACTTTGCTTTTCAACAGAAGCCTCGATCAATTGCCACTTAGGCATGCCACACAGGCAATTCACTCCATGCGTTTGATATCCATCAATATATAACCCCTGAGCTCGTATGTCTCAGAGAAGGGCGTTAAGCAAGAGAATAAATTCTCCGCCGCCAAACAGATATATATTTAATAGAGATCAATCACACGGACTAAAATCCAATGCCAGACACACAGTCCATTTACAAGTCCGTTCTGGGTCTGAACGAAACCGGAGGCACCTAGTACCCCGCATATCCATCGATCTCCAAGTACGTCTGGACGATCACCAACTGTTTCCATCTTCTTGGGTGTACAGCCCAATCAAGATCATCAGTAATCACCCAAACGACGTGAAGACTTCTGGTCTTCGACCACCGTCTTCATCTTCGACACCACGTCGAATCAGTTATTCAGAATGGGACAAACCCGGTCTTTCTGAATAACTCGCGTATATATTATAAAAGTGTTACACAAACACAACATACGCCTCATTCCAATTCAGAATATTCTTTTATTCAAATATTCCCATACTTTGGGAAAAGTTCCCATTAATTTTATCCAAGATAAATTCTTTAAATTTACTCTTTAATCTCCTTTGAATATCAATTCAAACTAGTCGGGATTAGCGAACCACACCGAAGTAATCATTTATTTTATTTCCCAATCCCAACCTATTCATCCCATGAAGTACAACTGGTTATACTTCATCTCTAACACCACGGTGTTATCGGTAAATTCAATTACCATTTCACGTTCAAATCTAATTAAAGATTTAACTATCGCCTGGAGCAAAACTGGTGATACTCCATTTTCGATCATTTCAATCTAATTAAAGATTCATTAAAACTCCACTTAGTTTTAATCGTTAACTGGGTTAAAGAATCAGTGTCATTTAAAACACGGTTCACGATAAACCCAAAATCACCTTCCATTAATTATCGGGTTAAAGAACGAGTGTTATTTAAAACACTGTTCACGATAAACCCAAAAATCAATACCAATTCAATTCCAATTAAATATCATTTAATTGGTACACTTCATTAAATCTAAATAAAGAGATTTAATCTTTTCTCAACTGGGTTCAAGAACAGTGTTAGTGAAGACACCATTCACGACAAACCCAAATCACATTCGATATTCAATACAAGGCACTGAATAGAAAATATATCGGCTTATATTCAATATCAAATTCTACGATTAACAAATGTCGTATTGGAAATAACGATATCAATATATATCTTTCAAATTTCCATATCAACATCCGTATAATCACGAATTCCAACATCGAAATATTCCGAAGACAATTTCGATTCAATTCCACTCCAATGCAATCATTGGATATTCTGGTTATTTTTAAAACCATTTCAAATTCAATTTATTTATTTAAAAATAAATAGAATTATAATTCTAGTTCAAAACTAGTTCATTTCGATAAAAATCTATTTTTATCTTTTCAAATATGGAGTTTTTCATCCCAATTTTTCCCAAATCATTTCTTATGATTTTACACAATTTATTATTATTTTTAATAATTTTATCAAGGCCTGTACAGTCGATTTCCATCAACGGTCATCGAACTGCACTTACAACGACCTTTTTCGAATTTGATTTGGACGTATCTCCAAATCCAACCGTTAGATTTCAAATTTCTAACATTCGCTAGAAAGCTCTTTTCGATACGAACCCAACGGTTCCGGTTTTAGGAGAATCCGACGGTCGGATCTCCCGTAATGTCCGTTTGAAATAAATGGTCGAAATTCACGAACTGCCGCGGCGCGGCGCGTTCTGTTCAGGCCATTATATTATATATATAATATATATAATATATACTTCGTCGATTTCTATTTAAAACGAATTATATAAATAGTTTTAAATTCGTTTCAAAAGCAATTTCAACTTCCTCTTCAATTCAAATCAAAATTGAATTCTTCTTTGTAATTTCGTTTTAAAATCCATTTCTATTCAATTCAAATTTCAATTCAATTTGAATTCATTTCAATTCGCTTTCAATTCAATTCATTTCAAAATCGTTTTCAATTCAATTCATTTCGAAATCGTTTTCAATTCAATTCATTTCGAAATCGTTTTCAATTCAATTCATTTCGAAATCGTTTTCAATTCAATTCATTTCGAAATCGTTTTCAATTCAATTCATTTCGAAATCGTTTTCAATTCAATTCATTTCGAAATCGTTTTCAATTCAATTCATTTCGAAATCGTTTTCAATTCAATTCATTTCGTAATCGTTTTCAATTCAATTCATTTCGAAATCGTTTTCAATTCAATTCATTTCGAAATCGTTTTCAATTCAATATAAATATCGTTCACGTCAAAATGGCGTCAATCTAATCATCACGGCTTCACATATTTCTATTTTCAAATATTCTATTTCGAATATTTCTATTTCAAATATTTCTATTTTAAAACTGGAATGAGGCCCAATCAATTTCCATATAATGTTAATTATATGGATTTTCATACATTACACCCATATAATAGCATTGCAAAATAATCAACCATCAACCAAAGTGCACTACACTGTATAAGCATCAAATATAGATATCTCACGCTTATAACAGCCTGTCAATCCATCGATCGACATATTTAATCAATCAGGATGAGTGAACTTCAAATTTCATCCCAACACCCGTGTGGGGTTTCAAACAATCAAACACCGATTTTATTTGTGCAGTTGGGCGATGTGTAAAAGTTATCGTCCCAATCAATGTCATTCAAATAGGTGTACATAAACAAACCATCCGGTTTGTAAATGAATATTTTATTTTATTCACTTCACGTTAAAAATTATATTTTTAACGATAAAACATTTTATTTTATCATATGAATTTCTATTCAGTTCATTTCTTTAAATAAAATGATATTTTTATTTTTCTAACATATTTTAGAAAATTTCGGCGGCATAACGGCACGATACTAGAAACGGGACGAGGCCTAGCCTTATCCCCGGTCTAGTGAAGGCCCACGCCATTCACACATCAATCAAAATCACCAAACAACCAAATTCAAATCACATCATATAACTAATCTATGCAACCAAACAAACAAGTCCATGGTCTGTGGACGATTGTGTCGGGTGCTACTAAGCACCGTCTGCATCCTAGTATATATATATAATTAGAAAAGAAATTGAAAGGTGAGAAATTCTCACCAATAGCTATCCTAGCTCCATTTCACTTCATTGATAGAAATCTTCATCGCTATCGCATCTTCGTCAGCTTCGTTGCTGTAGCCACTACATATAAAAATCATATTTTTATTTCGAAGTTCAATATATAAAAATAATATTTTTATTTCGAAGTTCAATATATAAAAATCACATTTTTATTTCGAAGTTCAATATATAAAAATCATATTTTTATTTCGAAGTTCAATATATAAAAATCATATTTTTATTTCGAAGTTCAATATATAAAAATCATATTTTTACTATCGCTATATAGTAAAGACTATATTTTTAATACTTTAAAAATATAAAGATCATATTTTTATTTCGTTAAAAATCATACCTTTAAAGTGTTAAAAATCGAACATTTACAATGTTAAAAATCTAATCTTGTCTATTTGAAAAAAACTTAATTATTCTATTCTAAAAACCATATTATTTCAGAATTTAAAACATGGCATCTCACATAAAAAATTTCATTTTTAATACCACTCTATGTTATATTTATTTAAAAATCAGAAAATTATATATATTAAAAATCTGAAAAAGAAAGAGGATAAAAGCTTACTGTTCTTGGGTTTGTGGAGGATGGCGGCCCATCGACGATCGTTGGTGGCCAGGCACGGACGGCGGGGAGGAGGTGGATGGCCTGAGGTGGCGGACCTGCGGCGGATTGGGTTGGGGTTGCAAATCGGGGTTTAGGGCTTGGGGCTATCGCGGTTTTCAAGAAGGGGAGGAGGAGCGAGGGTATCGAGGGACTGGGGGAGGGGATCGTCGGCTCTAGCGGGGTCCGGCCAAGGCGTGGCGTGGGGCGGGGTTCGGCGGAGGCGATGGCGGGGGGGGGGGGGGGCGTCGCTCTGTCGATCGCGGTTTTCAAAGTTTTTTTTTTCTGAATGAATCGAAGAATTAAAAAGGGGGGTGAGGGTTTAAAAAGGAAAATATATATATTATTTTATTTATTAAATTAATTCTAAAAAGCAACTTTTATTTTCGACCTCGAAACGAAACCCACCGCCTGTCGTCCATAGCGTTTTACCCCCATTCCGAACACAATGGGATATGTATCGTAAGCTGATTCGATCGTTTGAATCAGTTTCCGTCAAAATCTACATATAACTCTATATATTGAATTTGAACGCGCATTTCAATTTACCGGGGTCACATACTAACTAGAAAAATTCCCGAAAAATACTTTCTAGCTTCGTATTGACGATACTGTCCTAACAAAACTAGTTTCGTCGAATTCTGAGACCGTTAGAAAAATGGCCAATTTCCAGTCGATTAAAATCAACTGAAACCGGTCAAACGCGTTTTCCTTTGCCACGCTCACATATTGATTCGAAAAATTATGAAATTTGGAATCTAGCAATAACTCAACATCACGGACCCAACAAAAGTGGTTTCGTCGAAATCCGAGGTCATTTGCAAAATGTCCATTTTTAAGGGCCTGAATTCCATAGCGACTATTCAGAATTTTCAACTGGACATATCTTTTGACTCCCGCTATGAAACCCCGATTATTCAGATTCGTTGGAAAGATATTATCAATTAGATCCTATCATTTTTGGTTTCACTAAAATCTGGATTGTTGTGCACCTGGTACATTCAATTGAAGTTTGAAATCAAATTATCGAACTACCGCGCCATTTTCAATTCTATTTATAATTATATATAAATATTTATATTCTAACGACGACGTATATAATATATACGATCGATTTATATTCAAAATAAATTTCTCGTCGATATTATTTAAAATAATTCATTTTAAATAATCAAAATTCGCTAAAATTGTCAAAATAAAAATTTTAAACTGGCCCAGATTTTCGGGTCGTTACAAATAGCTATTGGTGAGAACTTCTCACTCTTCAATTTCTTTTTCTAGATATATATATATACTAGGATGCAGACGGTGTTTAGTAGCACCCGACACCACAGTCCACAGACCATGGACTTGTTTGTTTGGTTGTGTAGTTGGTTAGATTATTTGGTTTGGATGGAATTATTTGGTGAAATGAAACTGATTTGATTGATATGTGTATGGCGTGGGCCATCACTAGACCGGGGATAAGGCTAGGCCTCGTCCCGTTTCTAGTATCGTGCCGTTATGCCGCCGAAATTTTCTAAAATAAGTGAGAAAAATAAAAATATCATTTTATTTAAAAAATGAACTGAATAGAAATTCATATATTGAAATAAAATGTTTTATCGTTAAAAATATAATTTTTAACGTGAATATGAATATAGTGAATGTGAATAAATAAATATTCATTTACAAACCGGACGGTTTGTTTATGTACACTGATTTGACTGACATTGATTGGGACGATAAATTTTACACATCGCCCAACTGCACAAATAAAAATCTGTGTTTGATTGTTTGAAACCTCACACGAGTATTGGGATAAAATACTGTGATAACCCCAAACTTCCACGGAATGAAAGCAGGAATAATCATTTGGAATACAACATATATACAATAATACAAATCACAAATACAACATAGCACAGGAAATTCAGAGAATAACAACATCATAGCAGCGGAAATATAATGTCATCAACCGCAGAAAATCCACAGTCACAGAATCTAAGTTATTACATCAAGTTTGCAGAAAAAGAAGTGAGTTCCAACTCCGAAATAACAACATGAAATGAAACAAGTCTGATGTCTGAAAATAAAAAGAAAAGATGCAATAGAAATAAAAGATAGATGTCTTCAAAGCTCCAAGTCATCACCTCTCCACAAAAGCAAATCCAAGAGATAGAAAATAAGCAGCTCCAAGGAAAGACTCCAAGCGAAAGATAACTTGTTTACTTGGCTGCCCGTGTAGAAAAGAGGGCACCCGAGTTTGCAAAAAGGTGAAACAAACTACAGGTCAGTCGTGGGACTGGTGTGAGAATTCTTAACTAACATACTATTAATAATATGGCAAATCCAAAGACCATGCCGCTAATGCGGAACGGATTTATTTCAATGGATTGTCGTGCATAACTTTAAAAGTGTCAGAATAAGCAGAGAAATAAATCGTGCAATAATGCAATGCTTTTTAGAAAAATGGAATCACCATAAAACTCAAGTCCCATCACACAATGCAACGCACACCAGAGGATAGAGTTTTCCCTTATGGTGATTAAACATGCTAAATACGGCAAATACGGGTTTAATATTATTATTAGTATACATAACAAAACATTTCAAAATAAATGTATCAATCCTAGGAAGCATAGGTACCATATACTATGCCTCCGTACTAGTAATACAATCAAATCCGTAGGGTTGTATTTGGAATTTGGATTTCCATCTGAGTCAAGGCTAGGGAGGAGCTCCTTCCGATTCGAGACACTATAGCTAATGTCTCAGGATTCCCCGTAGTGAACCCTTGGAAAGCTGCAGGGTCGGTCCACACATACAGCTTCGTGGATTGGCAATTCCTGAACACACATTTCCCGATCCTATAGGACCTATCCGAGGCGCCTCATTCCATCATCCACATAAGTAAAATGTCAGGGCTGGTAGGTCACTGACACCACTCTAGCTAGAAAGAAACGTGCTGCTCTCCCTGCGTTCCCTTCTCCCGTTTTAGACTCCGCCGGTGTGTGAGGCTCGCGAAGTCACGTTGTACACAAAGCTATGCCTAAACAGACTATGCTTTGATCGTCCCACAAGGCCTGCTTTTCAACAAAACCTTGATCATATGCACCTTAGCGTGCCACATCATCACCCCATACCATACTACCAACCCTTTGCTGAAATATATGAACGGGTGTTAAGCAAGAGAATAAATTCCCCGCCACCAAACATCCATACCGTCGACAAAAGATCAATAATGTGATATTTAATAGAGTATGATGTCAGACACACAATCCATTTAATAGCTTATGCTCTGGGTCTGAGCGAAAGCCTAATCCGTTCAATCAACATGTTCGTTCGGGCAATGACCTTGACCTTGACTTGGGAGCAAATCAATTCAAAGCCTAAATCGCTGTCCTCCTGACGGGAAGATTGACAGTCTTCATTCGTCGCCCTCTACTTCAAACCTTAACGTCGCTTGATTATTCGGAATGAGATTAACTCGGCCTTTCCAAATAACCTTCGCATTTTAATATATATATATTCATAAATAATGAAATTTTTGTCATGTAGTGTAAATTCACATTCTTAATTACAAAGAAAAATGTAATTTTTATCATGCGACGTATTTTCTCTCTTTCTTATACATTAAATAAAATGCAAATTAATCTTATGGTGTAAATCCTTTTTAATTACTTTACAAGTGATGTAACTTTCCCTAAGGTGTACACTTCTTTTAATTAACATAAAAAATAATAATGTTAACTTAACAAACGATGAAATCTCTTTTTATTAACATTAAAAATGATGTTAACTTAACATACGATGAAATCTTTTTTTTATTCATGAAAAAAATAATAATGTTAAATCATCCTACGGTCAAATTCTTTTATTTTAACATTAAAAATAATGTTAAATCATCCTACGGTCAAATTCTTTTATTTTAACATTAAAAATAATGTTAAATCATCCTACGGTCAAATTCTTTTATTTTAACATTAAAAATAATGTTGAATCATCCTACGGTCAAATTCTATTATTTTAACATTAAAAATAATGTTAAATCATCCTACGGTCAAATTCTTTTATTTTAACATTAAAAATAATGTTAAATCATCGTTAAATCATCCTACGGTCAAATACTTTTATTTTAACATTAAAAATAATGTTAAATCATCCTACGGTCAAATTCTTTTATTTTAACATTAAAAATAATGTTAAATCATCCTACGGTCAAATTCTTTTATTTTAACATTAAAAATAATGTTAAATCATCCTACGGTCAAATTCTTTTATTTTAACATTAAAAATATGTTAAATCATCCTACGGTGGAATTCTTCTTTTAATTTACATTATAAAATAATGTAACATTCCTACGGTCAATTCTCTTTAATATTATTAACCTTAAAAATAATGTTAATTGTCATACGGTGAAATTACTATTATTAACATTAAAAATGATGTTTATGTCATACTGTGTAGTTTCTTGAATATTAACATTAAAATTATGTTAACTCATCCTACGATTGAATTCCTTTTTAATATACATTCTTCATCTTAATTATTCCTAAAAGGTTATTTTACGATGTAAATTTTCATTCCAATTACATAGAAAAATGTAATTTTCTTTTTACATGTAAATCATCCTTCTTAATTACAATGTAAACTATGTAATTTCCTACAGTGGAAATTCTTATTTTATTTCACATTATAAAATTGTAAACTTTCATTCCTGTCACATCCTTATTTAATTTACATTAAATAAAATGTAAACTTCCATTCTTTAATTACAATATAAAATCCATTCTTTAATTACAATAAAAAATCCATTCTTTATTTACAATGTAAGATTCATTCTTTAATTACAAATGTAAAATTCATTCTTTAATTACAATATAAAATCCATTCTTTAATTACAATATAAAATCCATTCTTTATTTACAACGTAAGATTCATTCTTTAATTACAAATGTAAAATCCATTCTTTTTATTCCATTAAAAATAGTGTGAATCTTCCTACGGTGAATATTTCTATATTATTTACATTAACGAAAATGCATAATTTTCCTACGGTGAAAATTCCTATTTAATTACATTAATAAAATGTAAATTATACATATGGTGAAAATTACTATAATATCTACATTAAATAAAATGTACATTTCCTTATGATGAAGATTACTAAACTATTTACATCAAATAAAATGTAAATTTTACTACGGTCAAAATTACTATAATATTACACTAAATAAAATGTACATTTCCCTATGATGAAAATTCCTTTTGTGTTTACATTAAAAAAATAAGGTAAACTTACCATGGTGAAAATTTCTATTATGTCTACATTAAAAATAATGTAGAACTTTTCCTACTTTTACATTACATATGAAAAATGTACAATTTTAATACACCGTAAATTCCTACTTTTTATTTAAAAATAAAAAATGTAAATCTTGTCATGCATTGAATTCCTACATTATATTTACAAATAAAAATGTAAATCTTGTCAAACATTGTACATACGGGGAAATTCATATATATTTACATTTAGAAAAATGTATATTTTTTAATTACAATGTAAACACTACTTCTAATTCACATAGTGAAAATATAATTTTTTTATCATAATGTTATCCTACTTCTAATTCACATAGTGAAAATATAATTTTTAATCACAATGTTATCCTACGGTGTAATTCCCTATATAATTTACATAAAAAAAAATGTAAATCTTGACATACGATGAAATTTACCTTTTAATTACAAAGAAAGATGTAATTTTTCTTATACGGTGTAAATTCTTTAATATTAACATTAGAAATAATGTAAATTAATCCTACGGTGTAAATACTATATTTTATTTACATTAAAAATAATGTAGACTTCCTACTGTTAAATTCACTATTTTATTTACGTTAAAAATAGTATAAACTCATCCTACGGTTAAATTTTCTTTAATATTAACATTAAAAATGTTAATTTATACATGCGGTGAAATTACTTATTATTACACTAAGAATAATGTTAAGTTTTCATGCATTGTAAATTACTTATTATTAACATCAAAAATAATGTTAATTTCTCATACAATGTAAATTTCTTATTTTAATTTACATAATAAAATGTAAATTCCACCACACATCGCATTCTTATTTTATTTGCATCAAATAAAATGTAAATTTTCATCACATCGCATAACAACAACATCCAAACATAACAACAAGTCCAAATCCAACAACTAGCATCAAGGTACTGACAAACAGAGGTTTAACTTGGCATGAGACAAAACAACAATTCAGGATTTAATAAATTAATACATAATTAATTTTAATTAATCACTAGTTTAGATTTAAACATTAAAATTTCGGATCTAACATCATGTCGTCATAGGCAATTCAGATTCTACATCATATGGTGTGAACAATTCAGATCCATGTTTAAATATCACGTCATATTAGCTCTACTATGAATAATCATAGAAATAATGATTAAATAAATCAAATTAAATTAAAAATAAATTCTCACCTTGCGAAGTTTAGAAAGGATAATTTGATTTAGAAAGGTAGATGTTGTTGTTGTAGATCCGTTTCAATGCACAATTCTAATTTGGTGTTGATTCCCCAATTCCCTTCTTTAATTAATTTTTTCTTCCTTAGAAGAGAGTCTTTATTTTGATTTTAATTTGGAGGAAGAAAGGAGTGGAGAGAAGAGGCAGCCATTGTTGAGAGGAAGAAGAAAGAACGTAGATTTTGGTTTAGAACGGGTCTAAGGTTAGGAAATAGGTAGGTAATTTATTAAGGAGAATTGTACAAGATTGAATTTCTGTTTCCCGTATGTTATGTTCTATTTCTTCCTTTTTATTACAAATTTACTTACTTTATATATAAACTTTTGACATTTATTGTCCTATTAATTTGCCTATAAAATACATGATTACAATCTTAATTCTTATTTAAGTCAGTTGTAACCTTTACAATTACTGCAATTAATTCCAATACTGCTAACAATTCAAAAATCACATCCATTTATTCCCCATTTATTAGGGAAAACTTTAACATATACCTATCATTAATAGAGTACATTCAAATCCAAATCTATAATTTGCACTTACCTAATTTATAATAACAGTACCTTATTTACGTATAGAAAATTATAATATAATTATTCATCTGTTAATGGCGTTTTAAAAGTAATAATTAATTCTCCAATTCTCTTTTTTTTATATAAACAAGAGTACATACATGCATATTGTTTGTCTTGATATTTTTATACATACACATATATATATATATATTTCTGTTCGTAAAATCATAAAACTATATTTCTCTCATTAAAACCTTTGAATACATTTATTATCCTAATTGAACCAAAACATATATTTCTCTCTTTTCATTTACTATCCTATTTGAATTAATGCATCTTGTGAATTATTTCTTCCCTTCTTTTCTTTATAACATAATAATGTTGTTTTGTCTTTTGTACAGATATTTATGTTAGATATATATATATATACACACACATATGGTTCTAGAGAATTTATACAAAATATCTTTTAAAATTTATTATTATTTACTTTTAGAATTAAAACTAAATTCCTCTTTTAACTTCAAATTTACCTTTACTATCTTTCCTTTTTTTCTTCCATAATGCTCTCATGAAAACCAACAAAATATTGTGTTATTCAAACTTCTTATACACAAGACCATTTTTTTTTATAACTTGAAATCAAACATAAATTCTTCATATTACTATGCACAAATGTTTTATACATCATCATCATTTTTATTCACCTACATATCTTTTTGTTGAATTGGAATTTATTTTCAAATTACCATAAATGCAATAATCAATTAATTGCACTTTTGTTGGGAAAACATTCGTTATATATTTCAAAAACGTTTGCATTATCTCATGCTAATTTAGACTGAAGGTAATATTGCCATCTCTATGTTTAGACTTTTAAGTTCAGAATAGAATTAATATTATAAACTTAATATTTTCAACCATTCTTATTTAAAATAAATTATTTAAAAATAGAATTTTTAATTTTTGACACAATTTCTTAACACAATTAATTAAAATAAAATTTAAAATTAGCCCCAAATTTTCGGGTTGTTACAGTCTCCCCCACTTAAGAACATTTCGTCCTCGAAAAGGAACGTAGCTAAAATCAGTTTTATTATAAAAAAAAAATCTTAAATTTCAAGATTTTGGTTAACCCATTAAATTCTAGAAGAATTTTGCCATAACCTCCTTTGAACGGAGAGCATCAAGAAAAATGAAATTGACCTCAGAGAGTCTCATCAATCCAAAAAGAAAAAGAAGAAAGAGGATAGGAGGGAGAGAAAGCCAAGCAATGGCTCATAAAATCAAAACTCAAAGGAATAGAAAGCAACATGGAAAATGTAGCTTATTCTAGGCGTACCATTAGAAACATCAGGCTTTCCTCCTCCTTCGGTAGAAGCTGGCACTGAAGAAGTTGGTACTTTCATTCCTTCGTAAACATGTGTCCCTTGAGCATCTTCAATTCCCTTAGCCTTCTTCGAACGTACGATCAAGGGAAGAGTCAAAACAACGGTAATGGCGATTCTAAGAGATATAAAAGATCGAAGGATGAATGAAAAGATGATGATAAAGTGACTGGCTATTATGTATCTCGTGAAATGTTCGCCATAGAATATTGTGATTCTATGTAAACGAATTATCATAAATATGCTATATTCCAAAGCTAAGTTTAACCTGAGCTCTGATACCAACTGTGATGACCCCGAACTTCCACTGGGTGAAAGCAGGAGTAATCATTTGGAATACGACATATATACAATAATACAAATCACAAATACAACATAGCATAGGAAATTCATAGAGTAACAACATCGTAGCAGCGGAAATATAATGTCATCAACCGCAGAAAATCCACAGTCACAGAATCTAAGTTATTACATCAAGTTTGCAGAAAAAGAAGTGAGTTCCAACTCCGAAATAACAACATGAAATGAAACAAGTCTGATGTCTGAAAATAAAAAGAAAAGATGCAATAGAAATAAAAGATAGATGTCTTCAAAGCTCCAAGTCATCACCTCTCCACAAAAGCAAATCCAAGAGACAGAAAATAAGCAGCTCCAAGGAAAGACTCCAAGCGAAAGATAACATGTTTACTTGGCTGCCCGTGTAGAAAAGAGGGCACCCGAGTTTGCAAAAAGGTGAAACAAACTACAGGTCAGTCGTGGGACTGGTGTGAGAATTCTTAACTAACATACTATTAATAATATGGCAAATCCAAAACCATGCCGCTAATGCGGAACGGATTTATTTCAATGGATTGCCGTGCATAACTTTAAAAGTGTCAGAACAAGCAGAGAAATAAATCGTGCAATAACGCAATGCTTTTTAGAAAAATGGAATCACCATAAAACTCAAGCCCCATCACACAATGCAACGCACACCAGAGGATAGAGTTTTCCCTTATGGTGATTAAACATGCTAAATACGTCAAATACGGGTTTAATATTATTATTAGTATACATAACAAAACATTTCAAAATAAATGTATCAATCCTAGGAAGCATAGGTACCATATACTATGCCTCCGTACTAGTAATACAATCAAATCCGTAGGGTCGTATTTGGAATTTGGATTTCCATCTGAGTCAAGGCTAGGGAGGAGCTCCTTCTAATTCGAGACACTCTAGCTAATGTCTCAGGATTCCCTGTAGTGAACCCTTGGAAAGCTGCAGGGCCGGTCCACACATACAGCTTCGTGGATTGGCAATTCCTGAACACACATTTCCCGATCCTATAGGACCTTTCCGAGGCACCTCATTCCATCATCCACATAAGTAAAATGTCAGGGCTGGTAGGTCACTGACACCACTCTAGCTAGAAAGAAACGTGCTGCTCTCCCTGCGTTCCCTTCTCCCGTTTTAGACTCCGCCGGTGTGTGAGGCTCGCGAAGTCACGTTGTACACAAAGCTATGCCTAAACAGACTATGCTTTGATCGTCCCACAAGGCCTGCTTTTCAACAAAACCTTGATCATATGCACCTTAGCGTGCCACATCATCACCCCATACCATACTACCAACCCTTTGCCGAATTATATGAACGGGTGTTAAGCAAGAGAATAAATTCCCCGCCACAAAACATCCATACCTTCGACAAAAAATCAATAACGTGATATTTAATAGAGTATGATGTCAGACACACAATCCATTTAATAGCTTATGCTCTGGGTCTGAGCGAAAGCCTAATCCGTTCAATCAACATGTTCGTTCGGGCAATGACCTTGACCTTGACTTGGGAGCAAATCAATTCAAAGCCTAAATCGCTGTCCTCCTGACGGGAAGATTGACGGTCTTCATTCGTCGCCCTCTACTTCAAACCTTAACGTCACTTGATTATTCGGAATGAGATTAACTCGGCCTTTCCAAATAACCTTCGCATTTTAATATATATATATATTCATAAATAATGAAATTTTTGTCATGTAGTGTAAATTCACATTCTTAATTACAAAGAAAAATATAATTTTTATCATGCGACGTATTTTCTCTCTTTCTTATACATTAAATAAAATGCAAATTAATCTTATGGTGTAAATCCTTTTTAATTACTTTACAAGTGATGTAACTTTCCCTAAGGCGTACACTTCTTTTTAATTAACATAAAAAATAATAATGTTAACTTAACAAACGATGAAATCTCTTTTTATTAACATTAAAAATGATGTTAACTTAACATACGATGAAATCTTTTTTTTATTCATGAAAAATATAATAATGTTAAATCATCCTACGGTCAAATTCTTTTATTTTAACATTAAAAATAATGTTAAATCATCCTACGGTCAAATTCTTTTATTTTAACATTAAAAATAATGTTGAATCATCCTACGGTCAAATTCTATTATTTTAACATTAAAAATAATGTTAAATCATCCTACGGTCAAATTCTTTTATTTTAACATTAAAAATAATGTTAAATCATCCTACGGTCAAATTCTTTTATTTTAACATTAAAAATAATATTAAATCATCCTACGGTCAAATTCTTTTATTTTAACATTAAAAATAATGTTAAATCATCCTACGGTCAAATTCTTTTATTTTAACATTAAAAATATGTTAAATCATCCTACGGTGGAATTCTTCTTTTAATTTACATTATAAAATAATGTAACATTCCTACGGTCAATTCTCTTTAATATTATTAACCTTAAAAATAATGTTAATTGTCATACGGTGAAATTACTATTATTAACATTAAAAATGATGTTTATGTCATACGGTGTAGTTTCTTGAATATTAACATTAAAATTATGTTAACTCATCCTACGATTGAATTCCTTTTTAATATACATTCTTCATCTTAATTATTCCTAAAAGGTTATTTTACGATGTAAATTTTCATTCCAATTACATAGAAAAATGTAATTTTCTTTTTACATGTAAATCATCCTTCTTAATTACAATGTAAACTATGTAATTTCCTACAGTGGAAATTCTTATTTTATTTCACATTATAAAAATGTAAACTTTCATTCCTATCACATTCTTATTTAATTTACATTAAATAAAATGTAAACTTCCATTCTTTAATTACAATATAAAATCCATTCTTTAATTACAATATAAAATCCATTCTTTATTTACAACGTAAGATTCATTCTTTAATTACAAATGTAAAATTCATTCTTTAATTACAATATAAAATCCATTCTTTAATTACAATTTAAAATCCATTCTTTATTTACAACGTAAGATTCATTCTTTAATTACAAATGTAAAATCCATTCTTTTTATTCCATTAAAAATAGTGTGAATCTTCCTACGGTGAATATTTCTATATTATTTACATTAACGAAAATGCATAATTTTCCTACAGTGAAAATTCCTATTTAATTACATTAATAAAATGTAAATTATACTGTAACAACCCGTAAAATGCGGGCCAGTTTGAAATTTTTATTTTGGCAATTTTAGCTGAATTTGAATATTTAAAATGAATTATTTTAAATAATATCGACGAGAAATTTATTTTGAATATAATTCGACGTATATATTATATACGTCGTCGTTAGAATATAAATATTTATATATATTTTTAAATAGAATTGAAAATGGCGCGGTAGTTCGATAATTCGATTTCAAACTTCAATTGAATGTGCCGGGTGCAAAACAATCCGGATTTTAGTGAAACCAAAAATAATGGGATCTAATTGATAATATCTTTCCAACGAATCCGAATTATCAAATTTTCATAGCGGGAATCAAAAGATATGTCCAGTTGAAATTTCTGAATAGTCGCTATGGAATTCAGGCCCTTAAAAATGGACATTTTGCAAACGACCTCGGATTTCGACGAAACCAGTTTTGTTGGATCCGCAGTGTCAAGTTATTGCTAGATTCCAAATTTCATAATTTTTCGAATCAATATGTGAGCGTGGCAAAGGAAAACGTGTTTTGACCGTTTCAGTTGATTTTAATCGACTGGAAATTGGCCATTTTTCCAACGGTCTCAGAATTCGACGAAACTAGTTTTGTTAGGACCGTATCGTCAATACGAAGCTAGAAAATATTTTTCGGGAATTTTTCTAGTTAGTAGGTGACCCCGGTAATTTGAAATGTACATTTAAAATTCAATATAGTGATTTAAATGTAAATTTAACTAAAACTGATTGTAACAGCCGAATCAGCCTGCGATACATATCCCATTGTGTTCGGAATGGGGGTGAAACGCTATGGACGACGGTCATTGGGTTTGAATTGGAGACCGGATACGAAACCCACTTTTTAGAATTAAATGTAATTAAATAATAATAAAAATTTATTATAAAACCCCCTTTCTTCAGCAAACCCTAGCCCAATTAAAAACGTTGCCGCCGCCATTTCAAACGGATGGACTAAATCGCTCCACAATTCAAACCCCAAATCCTCATAACCTTATTCGCATTAATCCCTCCTGCCAAAGTAAAAATCGTAGAGCTTTCTTTGCTCTACGAATCCACACTAGTTCGATCAGAATTGGAAAACGGAGGAGCTCGGATTGGAGGCGCAAAGCTGACGCCGTCGACCTCGATTTCTGGCGTGAGGTGGTGTTCGAGTGGGAGGCCGTTAAGGGCAGTGGCGGAGGGGACTGGGGCGCCTCCCTTGGTGGTGGCGGATGACCCTCCGATCATCGGAGGTGGGTGCGGTAGGTTGCCCTAAGAGGGGCGACGGGTTTTGCTAGTCCCAGTATTTGAATGAAGAAGAACGAGGATTCCAGACTTTTTTCTCGTGAGCTTATTTCTATTTTTATTTATTTATTTTCTATGTAATTAATTTTATAAATATAAAAGTCAGTTTCTTTGATAAATAGCTTTAAATGAAATGTGTTTTTTTTTAAAATAAATAACATAGTTTTAAAAATAACTTTGAATAAAAAAATGTGCTCTTTATATAAAATACCATAAAATAAAAATGTGATTCTTTTATATATTAATGATATAGAAAGAAAATGTGACTTTTAATATATATATATAGCATTGATAAAAAAAATATACGATTTTTAGATATATATGTCATTGAATTAAAATATGATTTTTATATTTTTAAAGTATTAAAAATATAATCTTTACTATATAGAAGATGTAAAAATATGATTTTTGGTTAGGTAGAGAATTAAAAATATAATTTTTACATGATAGGAATATTAAAAATATCATCTTTATATGTGTAGAAAAATAAAAATGAGATTTTTAGAAAGATGAAATCTTTAAATTTGAAAAGGCGGAATCTTTATGTAAGGTATAGCGAAGTAAAATTCGATTTTTAAAGGTATGAAGCAATAATAAAAATATGATTTTTGAATTGAAAGTGAATAAATAAAAATGTGATTTTTATTTTAAAGACATCAAAAAGTAAAAATTCGATTTTTACATATGTAGTGGCTACGGGCAATGAAGATGACGAAGATGCGAGAACAGTGAAGATTTCCTGCATAAGAAGTGCCGTGGAGCTGGATAGCTATTTGTGAGAATTTCTCACCTTTCAATTCATTTTTCTAGTTATATATATATATATACTAGGATGCAGACGGTGCTTAGTAGCACCCGACACAACCGTCCACAGACCATGGACTTGTTTGTTTGGTTGCATAAAGTTAGTTAGATTATTTGATTGAAATGGAATTGTGTAGTGAAATGAAATGATTTGATTGATGTGTGAATGGCGTGGGCCTTCACTAGACCGGGGATAAGGCTAGGCCTTGTCCCGTTTCTAGTATCGTGCCGTTATGCCGCCGAAATTTTCTAAAATATGTTAGAAAATAAAAATATCATTTTATTGTGTAAATGAATAATAGAAATTCATATGTTGAAATAAAATGTTTTATCGTTAAAAATATAATTTTTAACGTGAATGTGAATAAATAAATATTCATTTACAAACCAGACGGTTTGTTTATGTACACCTATTTGAATGACATTGATTGGGACGATAAATTTTACACATCGCCCAACTGCACAAATAAAATCTGTGTTTGATTGTTTGAAACCCCACACGGGTGTTGGGATGAAATTTGAAGTTCACTCATCCTGATTGATTAAATATGTCGATCGATTGATTGACAGGCTGTTATAAGCGTTAGATATTTATATTTGATGCTTATACAGTGTAGTGCACTTTGGTTGATGATTGATTATTTTTCAATGCTATTATATACATGTGTTGTATGGAAATCCATATAATTAATTTTATATGGTAATTGATTGGGCCTCATTCCAATTTGAAAAATAAAGAAAATTTGAAAATAGAAATTATGAAGCCGTGTTGATTAGATTGACGCCATTTTGACGTGAACGGTATTTATATCGATTTTAAAACGATTTCGAAATGAATTGAATTGAAAACGATTTCGAAATGAATTGAATTGAAAACGATTTCGAAATGAATTGAATTGAAAACGATTTTGAAATGAATTGAATTGAAAACGATTTCGAAATGAATTGAATTGAAAACGATTTCGAAATGAATTGAATTGAAAACGATTTCGAAATGAATTGAATTGAAAACGATTTCGAAATGAATTGAAAACGAATTCAAATTGAATTGAAAGAAAATTGAAATGAATTCAAATTGAATTGAAATTTGAATTGAATAGAAATGAATTTTAAAACGAATTTATAGAGAAGAATTCAATTTTGATTTGAATTGAAACGGAAGTTGAAATTGCTTTTGAAACGAATTTAAAACTATTTATATAATTCGTTTTAAATAGAAATCGACGAAATATATTATATATATAATATAATGGCCTGAATAGAACGCGCCGCGGCAGTTCGTGAATTTCAACCATTTATTTCAAACGGACATTGCGGGAGATCCGACCGTCGGATTCTCCTAAAACCGGAACCGTTGGGTTCGTATCGAAAAGAGCTTTCTAACGAATATTAGAAATTAGAAATCTAACGGTTGGATTTGGAATTATGTCCAAATCAAATTTGAAAAAGGTCGCTGTAAGTGCAGTTCGATGGCCATTGATGAAAATCGACTGTACGGGCCTTGATAAAATTATTAAAAATAGTAATAATTTGTGTAAAATCATAAGAAATGATTTGTGAAGATTTGGGATGAAAAACTTCATGTTCGAAAAGATAAAAATAGATTTTTATCGAAATGAACTGGTTTTGAACTAGAATTATAATTCTATTTATTTTTAAATAAATAAATTGAATTTAAAAAGGGTTTTAAAAATAACCAGAATATCCAATGATTGCATTGGAGTGGATTTGAATCGAAATTGTCTTCGGAATATTTCGATGTTGGAATTCGTGATTATACAGATGTTGTTATGGAAATTTGAAAGATATATATTTATATCGTTATTTCCAATACGACATTTGTTAGTCGTAGAATTCGATATTGAATATAAGCCGATATATTTTCTATTCAGAGCCTTGTATTGAATATCGAATGTGATTTGGGTTTGTCGTGAGTGGTGTCTTCACTAACACTGTTCTTGAACCCAGTTGAGAAAAGGTTAAATCTTTTTATTTAGATTTAATGAAGTGTACCAATTAAAGAATATTTAATTGGAATTGAATTGATATTGATTTTTGGGTTTATCGTGGACAGTGTTTTAAATAACACTCGTTCTTTAACCCGATAATCAATGGGATGTGACTTTGGGTTTATCGTGAACTGTGTTTTAAATGACACTGATTCTTTAACCCAGTCAAAGATTAAAACTAAGTGGAGTTTTAATGAATCTTTAAATAGATTGAAAAGATCGAGAATGGAGTATCACCAGTTTTACTCCAAGCGATAGTTAAATCTTTAATTAGATTTGAACGTGAAATGGTAATTGAATTACCGATAACACTGTGGTGTTAGATATGAAGTACTACCAGTTTTACTTCATGGGATGAATAGGTTGGGATTGGGAAAATAACATGAATGATTACTTCGGTGTGGTTCGATAATCCCGACTAGTTGGAATTGATATTCAAAGGAGATTAAAGAATAAATTTAAAGAATTTATCTTGGATAAAATTAATGGGAACTTTTTCCCAAAGTATAGGAATATTTGAATAAAAGAATATTCTGAATTGGAATGAGGCGTATGTTGTGTTTGTGTAACACTTTTATAATATATACGCGAGTTATTCAGAAAGACCGGGTTTGTCCCATTCTGAATAACTGATTCGACGTGGTGTCGAAGATGAAGACGGTGGTCGAAGACCAGAAGTCTTCACGTCGTTTGGGTGATTACTGATGATCTTGATTGGGCTGTACACCCAAGAAGATGGAAACAGTTAGTGATCGTCCAGACGTACTTGGAGATCGATGGATATGCGGGGTACTAGGTGCCTCCGGTTCCGTTCAGACCCAAAACGGACTTGTAAATGGACTGTGTGTCTGACATTGGATTTTAGTCTGTGTGATTGATCTCTATTAAATATATATCTGTTTGGCGGCAGAGAATTTATTCTCTTGCTTAACGCCCTTCTCTGAGACGTACGAGCTCAGGGGTTATATATTGATGGATATCAAACGCATGGAGTGAATTGCCTGTGTGGCATGCCTAAGTGGCAATTGATCAAGGCTTCTGTTGAAAAGCAAAGTCTTGTGGTGATGATCAAAGCACGGCCTTTGTGGCGTAGCTTTGTGTAACGTTTACTTCGCGAGCTTCACACTCGGTATGAATCAAAAACGGGAGACGGACCTCAGGGAGGGCATGCGTTTCTTCCTAGTTAGAAGTGGCGTCAGTGGTTTTACACGCCCTGACGAGTTTGACTTATGTGGTTGTTGCTGTTGCGAGGCGCCTCGGATTGATCGGTCGTTCTCGAACCGATGGAGTCATTTAGTTGGCTCATTTACGCCCCAAAGGGCGGGGAAACGTAGTGTTCAGGCATAATAATCCACATCGGTGGACCGGCCCTGACGATCCATGGGGCAGTTGCGGCTGTTCCTGAGGCTCGGACTAGGCAGTCTCGAATCGGTTGAGGACTATCTTTTGCCTCGGTTCATAGATGGAAATCTAACTTCCAAATACGTGACATTTGCGGTTTTAATTGTAGAACCTAGTATGGCGACATAGTGGGATGGGGCATTCATGCCGCCTATGATTGATACTTATGATTTGAAGTTGTTTTATACACTATGCACTTATAATAGTATCAAACGATTTGTTTTAACCGTATCAAGCATTCTTTGGCTGTTATAAGGGAAAACCCTATCCTCGGCTGCGTTGCATTGTGTGATGGGACCTGGGTCTTATAACAGCTCCATTTTTCTTTATTTAGCATTGCGCTCTTTGTTTTATGCACTGGTATTCTTGGGAGGAAACCCGTTCCGTGTTATACGGCGTGGTCCCTTGATTTACCTAACTTTGAAAATAAAGATAATAACTGTTTTAGTTCTCACACCAGTCACATGACTGACCTGGAGTTTATTGTTTTAACCTAAACTCTGGGTGCCTTTATTTTGACACGGGCAGCTAGTAGTTTTGGTTTTGCAGATTTATATTCACAGGATCCTGGTTTACAGCTGGAACGATATCCGGAAAGCATTGTATCCGTGTATCTCTTCTAGTTGTGTATTGTATTATTTTCCGCTGCTATGTATTTAAATGTAATTGAAACCTCTGATATTTCTGTGTAATATTCATTTATACTCTGTATATTCTTGTAATCTGATGCATTGTTGAATAACAGTGAAACGTTCTTTTGTATGCGTTCTGTTGTGGCTTGTTCTCGAACTATCCGACGCTTTCCTTTACGGGGAACCTGAGGGTCGTTACACGTGGTATCAGAGCTTTGGTTTACAAAGCAGAGAACAAGACACATTAGAACCATACGAAAGAATTCATCAGATATTGGATTAGTAAAATCCAATGGGAATGACTCGTTAGAGATGGGATCAGTAGTATCCTAGAACGAGTGTGAAGAGTATATTTTTAAAATGAAAGTCAATTTTGTTTTGAAAATTTAAATCAATTATACGTATTTGATTATTTATTTATATTGATTAGGACAGTCCAATATATAAAGATTTTGCGTATGCGCCTAGCTAGCGTCTATTCGAAGTTTTAATATACTGGATAGATATAGAATCACACTCTAGTCGCCCGAAGATGATTCTGATGATAGTTCGAACATCATCAGAATTGGTATTCGTGTTTTGAAGGTGTGATATATATATATTTCCTATTGACTGGTGTGAGAACCAAAATTAGATAGGGCCTATTATTGTGATTTGGCATCAAAAATCTGTTTTTGACTATGTATCAAAGTTATCCATTTCAAAAGCTAATTCACTAGTTGATTGATGTTTGTGTTGTTTGTTAATTTGTTTGCTAATTTTGAACCATTTAGCCTAATTGAATCAAATATTGAATTGTATTGAAAATTGGTCGCATTTGTTTGCATATACATATATATCATTGAACAGGTCATAGCAAGGAGGCTAGAGCAGAGAATAAAATTTGTTTGCCCGACAAATAGGTACATGTTTACTACATAATTTACTGTTTTGTTTGGGTGATGATGATTTTATGAGCCTATTGGCTAGCCGCTTGGCTTTTTCTTTTTCTTTTTGAGATCTGAAGGACCGGGGAAGCTATTTGAAATTCCCCGATGCTCCCGGTGCAGGGGAGGTTATGGCGAAATTTTTCGAAAATTTAGGGTGTTAGCCAAATTTTTGAAATTTTTGAAAATTCTCAGAAACTAAAGAGTTGGAGAATGGAAGCCAAATCGAACGTAAAGTTGATTAATCAAACCACTTTCGACTTTGTTCCTTTTCGGGGACGAAAAGTTTTAAGTGGGGGAGATTGTAACAACCCGTAAAATGCGGGCCAGTTTGAAATTTTTATTTTGGCAATTTTTGCTGAATTTGAATATTTAAAATGAATTATTTTAAATAATATCGACGAGAAATTTATTTTGAATATAATTCGACGTGTATATTATATACGTCGTCGTTAGAATATAAATATTTATATATATTTTTAAATAGAATTGAAAATGGCGCGGTAGTTCGATAATTCGATTTCAAACTTCAATTGAATGTGCCGGGTGCAAAACAATCCGGATTTTAGTGAAACCAAAAATAATGGGATCTAATTGATAATATCTTTCCAACGAATCCGAATAATCAAATTTTCATAGCGGGAATCAAAAGATATGTCCAGTTGAAATTTCTGAATAGTCGCTATGGAATTCAGGCCCTTAAAAATGGACATTTTGCAAACGACCTCGGATTTCGACGAAACCAGTTTTGTTGGATCCGCAGTGTCAAGTTATTGCTAGATTCCAAATTTCATAATTTTTCGAATCAATATGTGAGCGTGGCAAAGGAAAACGTGTTTTGACCGTTTCAGTTGATTTTAATCGACTGGAAATTGGCCATTTTTCCAACGGTCTCAGAATTCGACGAAACTAGTTTTGTTAGGACCGTATCGTCAATACGAAGCTAGAAAATATTTTTCGGGAATTTTTCTAGTTAGTATGTGACCCCGGTAATTTGAAATGTACATTTAAAATTCAATATAGTGATTTAAATGTAAATTTAACTAAAACTGATTGTAACAGCCGAATCAGCCTGCGATACATATCCCATTGTGTTCGGAATGGGGGTGAAACGCTATGGACGACGGTCATTGGGTTTGAATTGGAGACCGGATACGAAACCCACTTTTTAGAATTAAATGTAATTAAATAATAATAAAAATTTATTATAAAACCCCCTTTCTTCAGCAAACCCTAGCCCAATTAAAAACGTTGCCGCCGCCATTTCAAACGGATGGACTAAATCGCTCCACAATTCAAACCCCAAATCCTCATAACCTTATTCGCATTAATCCCTCCTGCCAAAGTAAAAATCGTAGAGCTTTCTTTGCTCTACGAATCCACACTAGTTCGATCAGAATTGGAAAAACGGAGGAGCTCGGATTGGAGGCGCAAAGCTGACGCCGTCGACCTCGATTTCTGGCGTGAGGTGGTGTTCGAGTGGGAGGCCGTTAAGGGCAGTGGCAGAGGGGACTGGGGCGCCTCCCTTGGTGGTGGCGGATGACCCTCCGATCATCGGAGGTGGGTGCGGTAGGTTGCCCTAATAGGGGCGACGGGTTTTGCTAGTCCCAGTATTTGAATGAAGAAGAACGAGGATTCCAGACTTTTTTCTCGTGAGCTTATTTCTATTTTTATTTATTTATTTTCTATGTAATTAATTTTATAAATATAAAAGTCAGTTTCTTTGATAAATAGCTTTAAATGAAATGTGTTTTTTTTTTAAAAATAAATAACATAGTTTTAAAAATAACTTTGAATAAAAAAATGTGCTCTTTATATAAAATACCATAAAATAAAAATGTGATTCTTTTATATATTAATGATATAGAAAGAAAATGTGACTTTTAATATATATATAGCATTGATAAAAAAAATATACGATTTTTAGATATATATGTCATTGAATTAAAATATGATTTTTATATTTTTAAAGTATTAAAAATATAATCTTTACTATATAGAAGATGTAAAAATATGATTTTTGGTTAGGTAGAGAATTAAAAATATAATTTTTACATGATAGGAATATTAAAAATATCATCTTTATATGTGTAGAAAAATAAAAATGAGATTTTTAGAAAGATGAAATCTTTAAATTTGAAAAGGCGGAATCTTTATGTAAGGTATAGCGAAGTAAAATTCGATTTTTAAAGGTATGAAGCAATAATAAAAATATGATTTTTGAATTGAAAGTGAATAAATAAAAATGTGATTTTTATTTTAAAGACAACAAAAAGTAAAAATTCGATTTTTACATATGTAGTGGCTACGGGCAATGAAGATGACGAAGATGCGAGAACAGTGAAGATTTCCTGCATAAGAAGTGCCGTGGAGCTGGATAGCTATTTGTGAGAATTTCTCACCTTTCAATTCATTTTTCTAGTTATATATATATACTAGGATGCAGACGGTGCTTAGTAGCACCCGACACAACCGTCCACAGACCATGGACTTGTTTGTTTGGTTGCATAAAGTTAGTTAGATTATTTGATTGAAATGGAATTGTGTGGTGAAATGAAATGGATTTGATTGATGTGTGAATGGCGTGGGCCTTCACTAGACCGGGGATAAGGCTAGGCCTTGTCCCGTTTCTAGTATCGTGTCGTTATGCCGCCGAAATTTTCTAAAATATGTTAGAAAATAAAAATATCATTTTATTGTGTAAATGAATAATAGAAATTCATATGTTGAAATAAAATGTTTTATCGTTAAAAATATAATTTTTAACGTGAATGTGAATAAATAAATATTCATTTACAAACCAGACGGTTTGTTTATGTACACCTATTTGAATGACATTGATTGGGACGATAAATTTTACACATCGCCCAACTGCACAAATAAAATCTGTGTTTGATTGTTTGAAACCCCACACGGGTGTTGGGATGAAATTTGAAGTTCACTCATCCTGATTGATTAAATATGTCGATCGATTGATTGACAGGCTGTTATAAGCGTTAGATATTTATATTTGATGCTTATACAGTGTAGTGCACTTTGGTTGATGATTGATTATTTTTCGATGCTATTATATACATGTGTTGTATGGAAATCCATATAATTAATTTTATATGGTAATTGATTGGGCCTCATTCCAATTTGAAAAATAAAGAAAATTTGAAAATAGAAATTATGAAGCCGTGTTGATTAGATTGACGCCATTTTGACGTGAACGATATTTATATCGATTTTAAAACGATTTCGAAATGAATTGAATTGAAAACGATTTCGAAATGAATTGAATTGAAAACGATTTCGAAATGAATTGAATTGAAAACGATTTCGAAATGAATTGAATTGAAAACGATTTCGAAATGAATTGAATTGAAAACGATTTCGAAATGAATTGAATTGAAAACGATTTCGAAATGAATTGAATTGAAAACGATTTCGAAATGAATTGAATTGAAAACGATTTCGAAATGAATTGAAAACGAATTCAAATTGAATTGAAAGCAAATTGAAATGAATTCAAATTGAATTAAAATTTGAATTGAATAGAAATGAATTTTAAAACGAATTTATAGAGAAGAATTCAATTTTGATTTGAATTGAAACGGAAGTTGAAATTGCTTTTGAAACGAATTTAAAACTATTTATATAATTCGTTTTAAATAGAAATCGACGAAATATATTATATATATATATTATATATATAATATAATGGCCTGAATAGAACGCGCCGCGCCGCGGCAGTTCGTGAATTTCAACCATTTATTTCAAACGGACATTGCGGGAGATCCGACCGTCGGATTCTCCTAAAACCGGAACCGTTGGGTTCGTATCGAAAAGAGCTTTCTAACGAATATTAGAAATTAGAAATCTAACGGTTGGATTTGGAATTATGTCCAAATCAAATTTGAAAAAGGTCGTTGTAAGTGCAGTTCGATGGCCATTAATGAAAATCGACTGTACGGGCCTTGATAAAATTATTAAAAATAGTAATAATATGTGTAAAATCATAAGAAATGATTTGTGAAGATTTGGGATGAAAAACTTCATGTTTGAAAAGATAAAAATAGATTTTTATCGAAATGAACTGGTTTTGAACTAGAATTATAATTCTATTTATTTTTAAAATAAATAAATTGAATTTAAAAAGGGTTTTAAAAATAACCAGAATATCCAATGATTGCATTGGAGTGGATTTGAATCGAAATTGTCTTCGGAATATTTCGATGTTGGAATTCGTGATTATACAGATGTTGTTATGGAAATTTGAAAGATATATATTTATATCGTTATTTCCAATACGACATTTGTTAGTCGTAGAATTCGATATTGAATATAAGCCGATATATTTTCTATTCAGAGCCTTGTATTGAATATCGAATGTGATTTGGGTTTGTCGTGAGTGGTGTCTTCACTAACACTGTTCTTGAACCCAGTTGAGAAAAGGTTAAATCTTTTTATTTAGATTTAATGAAGTGTACCAATTAAAGAATATTTAATTGGAATTGAATTGATATTGATTTTTGGGTTTATCGTGGACAGTGTTTTAAATAACACTCGTTCTTTAACCCGATAATCAATGGGATGTGACTTTGGGTTTATCGTGAACTGTGTTTTAAATGACACTGATTCTTTAACCCAGTCAAAGATTAAAACTAAGTGGAGTTTTAATGAATCTTTAAATAGATTGAAAAGATCGAGAATGGAGTATCACCAGTTTTACTCCAAGCGATAGTTAAATCTTTAATTAGATTTGAACGTGAAATGGTAATTGAATTACCGATAACACTGTGGTGTTAGATATGAAGTACTACCAGTTTTACTTCATGGGATGAATAGGTTGGGATTGGGAAAATAACATAAATGATTACTTCGGTGTGGTTCGATAATCCCGACTAGTTGGAATTGATATTCAAAGGAGATTAAAGAATAAATTTAAAGAATTTATCTTGGATAAAATTAATGGGAACTTTTTCCCAAAGTATAGGAATATTTGAATAAAAGAATATTCTGAATTGGAATGAGGCGTATGTTGTGTTTGTGTAACACTTTTATAATATATACGCGAGTTATTCAGAAAGACCGGGTTTGTCCCATTCTGAATAACTGATTCGACGTGGTGTCGAAGATGAAGACGGTGGTCGAAGACCAGAAGTCTTCACGTCGTTTGGGTGATTACTGATGATCTTGATTGGGTTGTACACCCAAGAAGATGGAAACAGTTAGTGATCGTCCAGACGTACTTGGAGATCGATGGATATGCGGGGTACTAGGTGCCTCCGGTTCCGTTCAGACCCAGAACGGACTTGTAAATGGACTGTGTGTCTGACATTGGATTTTAGTCTGTGTGATTGATCTCTATTAAATATATATCTGTTTGGCGGCAGAGAATTTATTCTCTTGCTTAACGCCCTTCTCTGAGACGTACGAGCTCAGGGGTTATATATTGATGGATATCAAACGCATGGGGTGAATTGCCTGTGTGGCATGCCTAAGTGGCAATTGATCAAGGCTTCTGTTGAAAAGCAAAGTCTTGTGGTGATGATCAAAGCACGGCCTTTGTGGCGTAGCTTTGTGTAACGTTTACTTCGCGAGCTTCACACTCGGTATGAATCAAAAATGGGAGACGGACCTCAGGGAGGGCATGCGTTTCTTCCTAGTTAGAAGTGGCGTCAGTGGTTTTACACGCCCTGACGAGTTTGACTTATGTGGTTGTTGCTGTTGCGAGGCGCCTCGGATTGATCGGTCGTTCTCGAACCGATGGAGTCATTTAGTTGGCTCATTTACGCCCCAAAGGGCGGGGAAACGTAGTGTTCAGGCATAATAATCCACATCGGTGGACCGGCCCTGACGATCCATGGGGCAGTTGCGGCTGTTCCTGAGGCTCGGACTAGGCAGTCTCGAATCGGTTGAGGACTATCTTTTGCCTCGGTTCATAGATGGAAATCCAACTTCCAAATACGTGACTTTTGCGGTTTTAATTGTAGAACCTAGTATGGCGACATAGTGGGATGGGGCATTCATGCCGCCTATGATTGATACTTATGATTTGAAGTTGTTTTATACACTATGCACTTATAATAGTATCAAACGATTTGTTTTAACCGTATCAAGCATTCTTTGGCTGTTATAAGGGAAAACCCTATCCTCGGCTGCGTTGCATTGTGTGATGGGACCTGGGTCTTATAACAGCTCCATTTTTCTTTATTTAGCATTGCGCTGTTTGTTTTATGCACTGGTATTCTTGGGAGGAAACCCGTTCCGTGTTATACGGCGTGGTCCCTTGATTTACCTAACTTTGAAAATAAAGATAATAACTGTTTTAGTTCTCACACCAGTCACATGACTGACCTGGAGTTTATTGTTTTAACCTAAACTCTGGGTGCCTTTATTTTGACACGGGCAGCTAGTAGTTTTGGTTTTGCAGATTTATATTCACAGGATCCTGGTTTACAGCTGGAACGATATCCGGAAAGCTTTGTATCCGTGTATCTCTTCTAGTTGTGTATTGTATTATTTTCCGCTGCTATGTATTTAAATGTAATTGAAACCTCTGATATTTCTGTGTAATATTCATTTATACTCTGTATATTCTTGTAATCTGATGCATTGTTGAATAACAGTGAAACGTTCTTTTGTATGCGTTCTGTTGTGGCTTGTTCTCGAACTATCCGACGCTTTCCTTTACGGGGAACCTGAGGGTCGTTACATATACATATGGTGAAAATTACTATAATATCTACATTAAATAAAATGTACATTTCCTTATGATGAAGATTACTATACTATTTACATCAAATAAAATGTAAATTTTACTACGGTCAAAATTACTATAATATTACACTAAATAAAATGTACATTTCCCTATGATGAAAATTCCTTTTGTGTTTACATTAAAAAAATAAGGTAAACTTACCATGGTGAAAATTTCTATTATGTCTACATTAAAAATAATGTAGAACTTTTCCTACTTTTACATTACATATGAAAAATGTACAATTTTAATACACCGTAAATTCCTACTTTTTATTTAAAAATAAAAAATGTAAATCTTGTCATGCATTGAATTCCTACTTTATATTTACAAATAAAAATGTAAATCTTGTCAAACATTGTACATACGGGGAAATTCATATATATTTACATTTAGAAAAATGTATATTTTTTAGTTACAATGTAAACACTACTTCTAATTCACATAGTGAAAATATAATTTTTTTATCACAATGTTATCCTACTTCTAATTCACATAGTGAAAATATAATTTTTAATCACAATGTTATCCTACGGTGTAATTCCCTATATAATTTACATAAAAAAAATGTAAATCTTGACATACGATGAAATTTACCTTTTAATTAAAAAGAAAGATGTAATTTTTCTTATACGGTGTAAATTCTTTAATATTAACATTAGAAATAATGTAAATTAATCCTACGGTGTAAATACTATATTTTATTTACATTAAAAATAATGTAGACTTCCTACTGTTAAATTCACTATTTTATTTACGTTAAAAATAGTATAAACTCATCCTACGGTTAAATTTTCTTTAATATTAACATTAAAAATGTTAATTTATACATGCGGTGAAATTACTTATTATTACACTAAGAATAATGTTAAGTTTTCATGCATTGTAAATTACTTATTATTAACATAAAAAATAATGTTAATTTCTCATACAATGTAAATTTCTTATTTTAATTTACATAATAAAATGTAAATTCCACAACACATCGCATTCTTATTTTATTTGCATCAAATAAAATGTAAATTTTCATCACATCGCATAACAACAACATCCAAACATAACAACAAGTCCAAATCCAACAACTAGCATCAAGGTACTGACAAACAGAGGTTTAACTTGGCATGAGACAAAACAACAATTCAGGATTTAATAAATTAATACATAATTAATTTTAATTAATCACTAGTTTAGATTTAAACATTAAAATTTCGGATCTAACATCATGTCGTCATAGGCAATTCAGATTCTACATCATATGGTGTGAACAATTCAGATCCATGTTTAAATATCACGTCACATTAGCTCTACTATGAATAATCATAGAAATAATGATTAAATAAATCAAATTAAACAAAAAATAAATTCTCACCTTGCGAAGTTTAGAAAGAATAATTTGATTTAGAAAGGTAGATGTTGTTGTTGTAGATCCGTTTCAATGCACAATTCTAATTTGGTGTTGATTCCCCAATTCCCTTCTTTAATTAATTTTTTCTTCCTTAGAAGAGAGTCTTTATTTTGATTTTAATTTGGAGGAAGAAAGGAGTGGAGAGAAGAGGCAGCCATTGTTGAGAGGAAGAAGAAAGAACGTAGATTTTGGTTTAGAATGGGTCTAAGGTTAGGAAATAGGTAGGTAATTTATTAAGGAGAATTGTACAAGATTGAATTTCTGTTTCCCGTATGTTATGTTCTATTTCTTCCTTTTTATTACAAATTTACTTACTTTATATATAAACTTTTGACATTTATTGTCCTATTAATTTGCCTATAAAATACTTGATTACAATCTTAATTCTTATTTAAGTCAGTTGTAACCTTTACAATTACTGAAATTAATTCCAATACTGCTAACAATTCAAAAATCACAGCCATTTATTCCCCATTTATTAGGGAAAACCTTAACATATACCTATCATTAATAGAGTACATTCAAATCCAAATCTATAATTTGCACTTACCTAATTTATAATAATAGTACCTTATTTACGTATAGAAAATTATAATATAATTATTCATCTGTTAATGGCGTTTTAAAAGTAATAATTAATTCTCCAATTCTCTTTTTTTTATATAAACAAGAGTACATACATGCATATTGTTTGTCTTGATATTTTTATACATACACATATAAATATATATATATATATATATATATTTCTGTTCGTAAAATCATAAAACTATATTTCTCTCATTAAAACCTTTGAATACATTTATTATCCTAATTGAACCAAAACATATTTTTCTCTCTTTTCATTTACTATCCTATTTGAATTAATGCATCTTGTGAATTATTTCTTCCCTTCTTTTCTTTATAACATAGTAATGTTGTTTTGTCTTTTGTACAGATATTTATGTTAGATATATATATATATACACACACACATATGGTTCTAGAGAATTTATACAAAATATCTTTTAAAATTTATTATTATTTACTTTTAGAATTAAAACTAAATTCCTCTTTTAACTTCAAATTTACCTTTACTATCTTTCCTTTTTTTCTTCCATAATGCTCTCATGAAAACCAACAAAATATTGTGTTATTCAAACTTCTTATACACAAGACCAATTTTTTTTATAACTTGAAATCAAACATAAATTCTTCATATTACTATGCACAAATGTTTTATACATCATCATCATTTTTATTCACCTACATATCTTTTTGTTGAATTGGAATTTATTTTCAAATTACCATAAATGCAATAATCAATTAATTGCACTTTTGTTGGGAAAACATTCGTTATATATTTCAAAAACGTTTGCATTATCTCATGCTAATTTAGACTGAAGGTAATACTGCCATCTCTATGTTTAGACTTTTAAGTTCAGAATAGAATTAATATTATAAACTTAATATTTTCAACCATTCTTATTTAAAATAAATTATTTAAAAATAGAATTTTTAATTTTTGACACAGTTTCTTAACACAATTAATTAAAATAAAATTTAAAATTAGCCCCAAATTTTCGGGTTGTTACAAATACGGTATACACTAATCCCAATAATTAGTTGTATGTCGATCGATTGATTGACAGGCTGTTATAAGCGCTAGATATCTATATTTGATGCTTATACAGTGTAGTGCACTTTGGATGATGGTTGATTATTTATCGTTGCTATTATATACATTTGTTGTATGGAATCCATATAATTAACTTTATATGGTAATTGATTGGGCCTCATTCCAATCGGGAAAATAAATAATATTATAAAATAAAGGTTCATGTGTTGACCGTACTCATCCGTTGAGATTAGTCATGTGTTGAACGAAATATTTTAATAATAAAATTTACATCTTTATCAATACGAAAATAGAAATATTTTAATAATAAAATTTACATCTTTATCAATATGAAAATAGAAATATTTGAAATAGAAATATTTGAAATAGAATATTTGAAAATAGAAATATATGAAGCCGTGTTGATTAGATTGACGCCATTTTGACATGAACGATATTTATATCGATTTTATTCATTTTAAAATGAATATTGAAAAGTGATTTCGAAATCGAATATTTTGAAATGAAATTTGAAATTGATTTAAATAGAAAACCAATTCGAATTGAATTGAATAGAAAACGAGCTGAAATAGAAGTAAAATCAATTTGAAATGAATTCAAATTGAATTGAAATTTGAATTGAATAGAAATGAATTTTAAAACGAATTTATAAAGCAAAATTTAATTTTGATTTGAATTGAAATGGAAGTTGAAAATGTTTTTGAAACGAATTCAAAACTATTTATATAATTCGTTTTAAATAGAAATCGGCGAAATATATATTATATATATATATTATATATATATATAATATAATGGCCTGAATAGAACGCGCCGCGCCGCGGCAGTTCGTGAATTTCGACCATTTATTTCAAACGGACATTATGGGAGATCCGACCGTCGGATTCTCCTAAAACCGGAACCGTTGGGTTCGTATCGAAAAGAGCTTTCTAACGAATATTGGAAATTTGAAATCTAACGGTTGGATTTGGAGATTCGTCCAAATCAAATTTGAAAAAGGTCGCTGTAAGTGTAGTTCGATGGCCGTTGATGGAAATCGACTGTACGGGCCTTGATAAAATTATTTAAAATAGTAATAATTTGTGTAAAATCATAAGAAATGATTTGGGAAAAATTGAGATGAAAAACTCCATATTCGAAAAGATAAAAATAGATTTTTATCGAAATGAACTAGTTTTGAACTAATATTAAAACCCATTTATTTTTAAATAAATAAATTGGATTTGAAATGGGTTTTAAATAGAATTGATTTGTGGGTTTATCGTGAACTGTGTTTTAAATAACACTTGTTCTTTAACCCGATAATAAATAGGATGTGATTTGGGTTTATCGTGAACTGTGTTTTAAATGACACTAGTTCTTTAACCCAGTAAAAGGAGTTTTAATGAATCTGCAATTAGATTGAAGCGTGAATTGATAATCTAAATTATCAAATTTAGAAAATAAGCGAGAATGGTGTATCACCAGTTTTGCTCCGAAGCGATAGTTAAATCTTTAATTAGATTTGAACGTGAAATGGTAATTAATTTTACCGACAACACTGTGGTGTTAGATACGGAGTATTACCAGTTTTGCTCCATGGGATGAATAGGTTGGGATTGGGAAATAAAATAAATATTTACTTCGGTGTGGTTCGCTAATCTCGACTAGTTTAGAAAACCATAATTTGGTTTGAGATGACATCCAAAGGAAGATCAAGGAATAAATTTTAAGAATTTATCTTGGATAAAATTAATGGGAACCTTTCCCTGAGAATATGAATTGGAATGAGGCGTATGTTGTGTTTGTGTAACGTTTGTTTTTAATATACGCGGGTTGTTCGGAAAGTCCGGGTTTACACCCATTCTGAATAACCGATTCGACGATATGTCGAAGATGAAGACGGTGGTTGAAGACCGGAAGTCTTCACATCGTTTGGGTGATTACTGATGATCTTGATTGGGCTGTACACCCAAGATGAGGGAATCAGTTGGTGGTCGTCCAGACGTACTTGGAGATCGATGGATATGCGAGGAAAGTGCCTCCAGTTTCGTTCAGACCCAGAACGAACTTGTAAATGGATTGTGTGTCTGACATTGGATTTTATTCTGTGATGATTGATTTCTGTTAAATATATATCTGTTTGGCGGCGGAGAATTTATTCTCTTGCTTAACGCCCTTCTCTGAGACGTACGAGCTTGGAGGTTATATATCGATAGATATCAATCGCATGGCATGAATTGCCTGTGTGGCATGCTGAGTTGCATCGATCAAGGCTTCTGTTGAAAAGCAAAGTCTTGTGGTTGATGATCAAAGCACGGCCTACGTGGCAGCTTTGTGTATAACGTGAACTCGCGAGCCTCACACCTCGGTATGAGTCAAAAACGGGATACGGACTGCAGGGAGAGCACGACGTTTCTTTCTAGCTTTGGTGGTGTCAGTGACTTACCAGCCCTGACATTTATATACTTTTCACCTATGCGGTTGTTGGATGAGGCGCCTCGATTTTAGGTCTGTAAGGACCGGGAAACGTGTGTTCAGGAATTGCCAATCCTCTAACGTAAGTGAGGACCGGCCCTGAAGATCCAGGATTGCCCAGAGTGTGTAGTCCTGAGACATTTGCTAGAGTGTCTCGAAAGCGGAGAGGAGCTTGCCCCTTGCCTCGACTCATGACGGAAATCCAATTTCCAATACGTGTATTTCGGCTTTATTTGTAGAGCCTAGTATGGCGACATAGTGGTATGGGGCACTTATGCCGTCTATGATTTATATTTATGATTGAAATTGTTTTGACACTATACACTTATTATAGTATCAAATGATTTGTTTTAAACGTATCAAGCATGTTTGGCTATTATAAGGGAAAACCCTATCCTCCGGCTTGCGTTGCATTGTGTGATGGGACCTGGGTCTTATAATAGCTTCATTTTTCGAAAAAGCATTGCGTTGTTTATCCTATGCACTGGTATTCTTGGGAGGAAACCCGTTCCGTGTTATACGGCGTGGTCCCTTGAATTACTCTCTTTTAAAGTAAAGTTTAAATAACTGTTTTAGTTCTCACACCAGTCACATGACTGACCTGGAGTTTATTGTTTTAACCTAAACTCTGGGTGCCCTTACTTTCCGCACGGGCAGCTAGTAGTTTTGGTTTGGCAGATTTATATTCACAGGATCCTGATTTACAGCTGGGACGATGCTCGGAAAGCTCTGTATCCGTGTATTATTTTCAGTTGTGTATTGTATTATTTTCCGCTGCTATGTAATTTATTGTAATCTCTGATATTTATCGAATGTATAGTATTCATTTATACTCTGTATATTCTTGTATCTGATGGAATAGTTGTAATAACAATGAAATGTTCTTCCGTCTGCGTTCATTTGTGTGTTGTTCTCAAGGTAATCCGCTCTTTCCTTTCCGGGGAAGTAACGGGTCCTCACATTTGGTATCAGAGCTTTGGTTTACAGATGTAACAACCCGGAAAATCTGGGCCAGTTTAAAATTTTTATTTTGGCAATGTTAGCGAATTTTGATTATTTAAAATCGATTATTTTAAATAATATCGACGAGAAATTTATTTTGAATAGAACTCGATCGTATATATTATACGCGTCGTCGTTAGAATATAAATATTTATATATAATTATAAATAGAATTGAAAATGGCGTGGTAGTTCGATAATTCGATTTCAAACTTCAATTGAATGTACCGGGTGCAGAACAATCCGGATTTTAGTGAAACCAAAAACATTAGGATCTAATTGGTAATATCTTTCCAACGAATCCGAAAAATCAAGATTTCATAGCGGGAATCAAAAGATATGTCTAGTTGAAAATTCTGAATAGTCGCTATGGAATTCAGGCCCTTAAAAATGGAAATTTTGCAAACGACCTCGGATTTCGACGAAACCAGTTTTGTTGGGTCCGTGATGTCAAGTTATTGCTAGGTTTCGAATTTCATAATTTTTCGAATCAATATGTGAGCGTGGCAAAGGAAAACGCGTTTGACCAGTTTCAGTTGATTTTAATCGACTGGAAAATGGCTATTTTCCAACGGTCTCAGAATTCAACGAAACTAGTTTTGTTAGGACCGTATCGTCAATACGAAGCTAGAAAATATTTTTCGAGAATTTTTAGAGTTAGTATGTGACCCCGGTAATTTGAAATGTACGTTTAAAATTCAATATAGCGATTTAAATGTAAATTTATAGGAAACTGATTGTAACAATCAAATCAGCTTACGATACATATTCTGTTGTGTTCGGAATGGGGGTGAAACGCTGTAGACGACAGGCGGTGGGCCTCGTTTAGAGGTCGTATGTAAAAGTCAACTTTTCATAAATAAAATAATAAATAAAATAAAATGAAACATCATTTCTCTCTCCCCCCTTAAAACCTTCTGGCCCCCCCTGATCATTCTTCTGCAAATCGATTTTCAAAAAAAAAAAAAAAGGAAACCCAAAAGAAATCGCGTCGCCCCCCCCCCCCCATCCGCTGCCGCCGCCGCCATCGATGGCGACCTCCCCATCGCCGGAGCTCCACCAAGGCCATCCCCCTCTTCTCGCCGTCCCTCTCCCCTTACAGACCCTCCGCTACCCCAAAACGCGAGCCCCCCCTCGACTTCATCGGTCGTCCCCACCGCCTGCGACCACACGCGACCCCCCCCCCCCTTGCGCCCTCTTCGACCCTCCGCACCACCCTCCAGCTTCCGACGTCCTTAGCCCTAATCCGAACAGTAAGTTTTTAATTATTTATTTTATTTTGGCTAATTTAGTTTTCCATATATATATTTCTATTGTTTTAAAATCTGAAAAAGCACGTGAAGATTATAATTTTAACTTAGTAAAAATTCGATTTTTATACATAGAATAGCATATTAAAAATATGATTTTTATATTTTTAAAGTATTAAAAATATAGTCTTTACTATATAGCGATCATAAAAATATGATTTCTATATTTTTAAAGTAGTAAAAATATGATCTTTTATATTGTAGAAAGATAAAAATATGATCTTTGCATAGTAGGAACTATATAAATATAATCTTTATGAGATATAGATGTAAAAATGTGAAAAGGCGATAATTTAAAATGTGAAAGGCGATATTTTAAAATGTGAAAAGGCGATATTTTTAGATGTAAAAAGGCGAAATTTTTAGATGTAAAAAGGCGAAATTTTTAGATGTAAAAAGGCGAAATTTTTAGATGTAAAAATGCGAAATCTATATTTTTGAAATGGAATTTTATCTATATTGAATAGCATAATAAAAATTCGATTTTTATATATTGAACATCGAAGTAAAAATATGATTTTTATATATTGAACATCGAAGTAAAAATATGATTTTTATATATTGAACATCGAAGTAAAAATATGATTTTTATATATTGAACATCGAAGTAAAAATATGATTTTTATATATTGAACATCGAAGTAAAAATATGATTTTTATATATTGAACATCGAAGTAAAAATATGATTTTTATATATTGAACATCGAAGTAAAAATGTGATTTTTATATATATAGTGGCTACGGGCGAAGAAAGTGATAAGAGATGAGAACCGTGAAGATTTACTGCATTTGAAGTGCCGTGGAACTAGGATAGCTATCTGTGAGAATTTCTCACCTTTCAATTTCATTTTCTAGTTATATATATATATACTAGGATGCAGACGGTGCTTAGTAGCACCCGACACAATCGTCCACAGACCATGGACTTGTTTGTTTGGTTGCATAAATTAGTAAGATGATTTGATTTGAATTTGGTTGTGTGGTGAATTTGATTGATGTGTGAATGGCGTGGGCCTTCACTGGACCGGGGATAAGGCTAGGCCTTGTCCCGTTTCTAGTATCGTGCCGTTATGCCGCCGAAATTTTCTAAAATATGTTAGAAAAATAAAAATATCATTTTATTGAATAAATGAACCGAATAGAATATTCATAGGTTGAATAAAATGTTTTATCGTTAAAAATATAATTTTTAACGTGAATGTGAATAAATAAATATTCATTTACAAACCGGACGGTTTGTTTATGTACACCTATTTGAAGGACATTGACTGGGACGATAAATTTTACACATCGCCCAACTGCACAAATAAAATATGTGTTTGATTGTTTGAAACCCCACACGGGTGTTAGGATGAAATTTGAAGTTCACTCATCCTGATTGATTAAATATGTCGATCGATTGATTGACAGGCTGTTATAAGCGTTAGATATCTATATTTGATGCTTATACAGTGTAGTGCACTTTGGTTGATGGTTGATTATTTTTCAATGCTATTATACACATGTGTTGTATGAAAATCCATATAATTAACTTTATATGGTAATTGATTGGGCCTCATTCCAATTTAGAAAATAAAGAACAATATAAAATAAAGGTTCATGTGTTGACAGTACTCATCCATTGAGATTGGTCATGTGTTGAACGAAATATTTTGATAATAACAACTATTTTGAAAAAGAAATATTTGAGATATAATATTTGAAAATAGAAATTTATGAAGCCGTGTTGATTAGATTGACGCCATTTTGACGTGAACGATATTTATATCGATTTTAAACGATTTCGAAATGAAATGAATTGAAAACGATTTCGAAATGAAATGAATTGAAAACGATTTCGAAATGAAATGAATTGAAAACGATTTCGAAATGAAATGAATTGAAAACGATTTCGAAATGAAATGAATTGAAAACGATTTCGAAATGAAATGAATTGAAAACGATTTCGAAATGAAATGAATTGAAAACGATTTCGAAATGAAATGAATTGAAAACGATTTCGAAATGAAATGAATTGAAAACGATTTCGAAATGAAATGAATTGAAAACGATTTCGAAATGAAATGAATTGAAAACGATTTCGAAATGAAATGAATTGAAAACGATTTCGAAATGAAATGAATTGAAAACGATTTTGAAATTGAATTGAATTGAAAACGAATTGAAATTGAATTAGAAATCAATTTGAAATGAATTTAAAAATGAATTTAAATTGGAATATTCAATTTTGTTTTGAAATTGAATATGAAGTTGAAACCGTTTTGAAAACTAATTTAAAATGATTTATAAAATTCATTTCGAAAGGAAATCGACGAAGTATATATTATATATATTATATATATAATATAATGGCCTGAATAGAACGCGCCGCGCCGCGGCAGTTCGCGAATTTCGACCATTAACTTCGAACGAATATTACGGGAGATCCGACCGTCGGATTCTCCTAAAACCGGAACCGTTGGGTTCGTATCGAAAAGAGTTTTCTAAAGAATATTAGAAATTAGAAATCTAACGGTTGGATTTGGAATTATGTCCAAATCAAATTTGAAAAAGGTCGCTGTAAGTGCAGTTCGATGGCCGTTGATGGAAATCGACTGTACAGGCCTTGATAAAATTATTAAAAATAGTAATAATTTGTGTAAAATCATAAGAAATGATTTAGAAAGAATTGGGATGAAAAACTCCATATTTGAAAAGATAAAAGTAGATTTTTATCGAAATGAACTAGTTTTGAACTAGAAATATAATTCTATTTATTTTTAAATAAATAAATTGAATTTGAAAAGGGTTTTAAAAATAACCAGAATTTCCAATGATTGCATTGGAGTGGATTTGAATCGAAATTGTCTTCGGAATATTTCGATGTTGGAATTCGTGATTATACAGATGTTGTTATGGAAATTTGAAAGATATATATGTATATCGTTATTTCCAATACGACATTTGTTAATCGTAGAATTTGATATTGAATATAAGCCGATATATTTTCTATTCAGAGCCTTATATTGAATATCAAATGTGATTTGGGTTTGTCGTGAATGGTGTCTTCACTAACACTGTTCTTGAACCCAGTTGAGAAAAGATTAAATCTTTTTATTTAGATTTAATGAAGTGTACCAATTAAATGATATTTAATTGGAATTGAATTGGTATTGATTTTTGGGTTTATCGTGAACAGTGTTTTAAATAACACTTGTTCTTTAACCCGATAATTAATGGAATGATTTTTGGGTTTATCGTGAACAGTGTTTTCAATAACACTTGTTCTTTAACCCGATAATTAATGGAATGATTTTTGGGTTTATCGTGAACAGTGTTTTAAATAACACTTGTTCTTTAACCCGATAATTAATGGAATGTGATTTTGGGTTTATCGTGAACCGTGTTTTAAATGACACTGATTCTTTAACCCGGTTAACGATTAAAACTAAGTGGAGTTTTAATGAATCTTTAATTAGATTGAAATGATCGAAAATGGAGTATCACCAGTTTTGCTCCAGGCGATAGTTAAATCTTTAATTAGATTTGAACGTGAAATGGTAATTGAATTTACCGATAACACTGTGGTGTTAGATATGAAGTATTACCAGTTTTACTTCATGGGATGAATAGGTTGGGATGGGGAAATTAAAATAAATGATTACTTCGGTAAGGTTCGCTAATCCCGACTAGTTTGAATTGAGATTCAAAAATAGAATAAAGAATAAATTCAAGGAATTTATCTTGGATAAAATTAATGGGAACCTTTCCCTATGAATGTGAAATTTAGAAACTAACTGTCGGTTAGCCAAGCAGAATGGTTTTCTGGGTATTGATCTGATGTTGGTTTCGGCCTTCGGGGTTAATATTTGGGAAATTATTCTCTTGATTAATTTACGGTTAGTGACTGATGAATTGGAATGAGGCGTATGTTGTGTTTGTGTAACACTTATTTAAAATATACGCGAGTTATTCGGAAAGACCGGGTTTATCCCATTCTGAATAACTGATACGACGATAAGTCGAAGATGAAGACGGTGGTCGAAGACCGGAAGTCTTCACGTCGTTTGGGTAATTACTGATGATCTTGATTGGGCTGTACACCCAAGAAGATGGAAACAGTTAGTGATCGTCCAGACGTACTTGGAGATCGATGGATATGCGGGGTACTAGGTGCCTCCGGTTTCGTTCAGACCCAGAACGGACTTGTAAATGGACTGTGTGTCCGACATTGGATTTTAGTCCGTGTGATTGATCTCTATTAAATATATATCTGTTTGGCGGCGGAGAATTTATTCTCTTGCTTAACGCCCTTCTCTGAGACGTACGAGCTCAGGGGTTATATATTGATGGATATCAAACGCATGGAGTGAATTGCCTGTGTGGCATGCCTAAGTGGCAATTGATCGAGGCTTCTGTTGAAAAGCAAAGTCTTGTGGTGATGATCAAAGCACGGCCTTTGTGGCGTAGCTTTGTGTAACGTTTACTTCGCGAGTTTCACACCCGGTATGAACCAAAAACGGGAGACGGACCTCAGGGAGGACTTGCGTTTCTTTCTAGCTAGAAGTGGCGTCAGTGGTTTTACACGCCCTGACGAGTTTGACTTATGTGGTTGTTGCTGTTGCGAGGCGCCTCGGTTAGATCGGACGATCCGGGTCCGATGGAGCCATTCGTTGGCTCATTTACGCCCCAAAGGGCGGAGAGACGTATTGTTCAGGCATAATAATCCACATCGGTGGACCGGCCCTGACGATCCAAGGCCCACCTGAGTCTGGGTCCTGAGACATGGGCTAGATTGTCTTGAATCGGTTGAGGACTATCTTTTGCCTCGGTTCATAGATGGAAACCCAATTTCCAAATACGTGACATTTGCGGTTTTATTTGTAGAGCCTAGTATGGCGACATAGTGGGATGGGGCATTCATGCCGCCTATGATTGATACTTATGATTTGAAGTTGTTTTATACACTATGCACTTATAGTAGTATCAAATGATTTGTTTTAAACGTACTAAGCATGTTTGGCTATTATAAGGGAAAACCCTATCCTCGGCTGCGTTGCATTGTGTGATGGAACCTGGGTCTTATAATAGCTTCATTTTTAGAAAAGCATTGCGATGTTTGCTTATATGCACTGGTGTTCTTGGGAGGAAACCCGTTCCGTGTTATACGGCGTGGTCCCTTGATTTACCGAACTTTAAAGATAAAGATTAATAACTGTTTTAGTTCTCACACCAGTCACATGACTGACCTGGAGTTTATTGTTTTAACCTAAACTCTGGGTGCCCTTATTTTGACACGGGCAGCTAGTAGTTTCGGTTTTGCAGATTTATATTCACAGGATCCTGGTTTACAGCTGGAACGATATCCGGAAAGCTTTGTATCCGTATATCTACTTCTAGTTGTGTATTGTATTATTTTCCACTGCTATGTATTTAAATGTAATTTAAATCTCTGATATTTCTGTGTAATATTCATTTATACTCTGTATACTCTTGTAATCTGATGCATTGTTGTAATATACAATGAAACGTTCTTTTGTATGCGTTCTGTTGTGGCTTGTTCTCAAACTATCCGACGCTTTCCTTTACGGGGAAGTTACGGGTTTTCACAGTTGGTATCAGAGCTTTGGTTTACAGAGCTCGAGAACAAGACACATTAGAACCATACGAAAGAATTCATCAGATATTGGATTAGTAATATCCAATTAGAATGACTCGTTAGAGATAGGATCAGTAGTATCCTAGAACGAGTGTGAAGAGTATATTTTTCAAATGAAAACCATTTTGTTTTGGAAAATTTAAATCGTTCTAAACGTATTTGATTATTTATTTATTTTGAATATGGACAATCCACTATATAAAGATTTTGCATATACGCGTCATGAACGTATATTCGAAGTTTTAATATATTGGATAGATATAGCATCGCACTCTAGTCGCCCAGAGATGATATTGATGATAGCGATCGCATCATCAACATTTATGTTCGAGTTTCGAAGGTGTGATATCGATATATTTCCATTAGACTGGTGTGAGAACCAAAACTTATATATAGTTAGAACACATTGTTGTGAATTGGCATCAAAAACATGATTTTTTGTATATGTATCAAAATTATGAATTTGAAACTCTAATCCACTAATTGATTGATGTTTGTGTTGTTTGTTTATTTGTTTGATAATTTTTGAACCTTTAGCCTAATTGGATCAAATATTGAATTATATTGAAAATTGGTCGCATTTGCTTGCATATATATATACTTGCATTGAACAGGTCATAGCAAGGAGGCTAGAGCAGAGAATAAAATTTGTTTGCCCGACAAATAGGTACATGTTTATTACATAATTTACTGTTTTGTTTGGGTGATGATGATTTTATGAGCCTATTGGCTAGCCGCTTGGCTTTTTCTTTTTCTTTTTGAGATCTGAAGGACCGGGGAAGCTATTTGAAATTCCCCGATGCTCCCGGTGCAGGGGAGGTTATGGCGAAATTTTTCGAAAATTTAGGGTGTTAGCCAAATTTTTGAAAATTTGAAAATTCTCAGAAACTGAAAAGTTGGAGAATGGAAGCCAGACCGAACGTAGATTTGAATGATCAAACCACTTTCGACTTTGTTCCTTTTCGGGGACGAAAAGTTTTAAGTGGGGGAGATTGTAACAACCCGGAAAATCTGGGCCAGTTTAAATTTTTTATTTTGGCAATGTTAGCGAATTTTGATTATTTAAAATAGATTATTTTAAATAATATCGACGAGAAATTTATTTTGAATAGAACTCGATCGTATATATTATACGCGTCGTCGTTAGAATATAAATATTTATATATAATTATAAATAGAATTGAAAATGGCGTGGTAGTTCGATAATTCGATTTCAAACTTCAATTGAATGTACCGGGTGCAGAACAATCCGGATTTTAGTGAAACCAAAAACATTAGGATCTAATTGGTAATATCTTTCCAACGAATCAGAAAAATCAAGATTTCATAGCGGGAATCAAAAGATATGTCCAGTTGAAAATTCTGAATAGTCGCTATGGAATTCAGGCCCTTAAAAATGGAAATTTTGCAAACGACCTCGGATTTCGACGAAACCAGTTTTGTTGGGTCCGTGATGTCAAGTTATTGCTAGGTTTCGAATTTCATAATTTTTCGAATCAATATGTGAGCGTGGCAAAGGAAAACGCGTTTGACCAGTTTCAGTTGATTTTAATCGACTGGAAAATGGCTATTTTCCAACGGTCTCAGAATTCAACGAAACTAGTTTTGTTAGGACCGTATCGTCAATACGAAGCTAGAAAATATTTTTCGAGAATTTTTAGAGTTAGTATGTGACCCCGGTAATTTGAAATGTACGTTTAAAATTCAATATAGCGATTTAAATGTAAATTTATAGGAAACTGATTGTAACAATCAAATCAGCCTACGATACATATCCTATTGTGTTCGGAATGGGGGTGAAACGCTGTAGACGACAGGCGGTGGGCCTCGTTTAGAGGTCGTATGTAAAAGTCAACTTTTCATAAATAAAATAATAAATAAAATAAAATGAAACATCATTTCTCTCTCCCCCCTTAAAACCTTCTGGCCCCCCCTGATCATTCTTCTGCAAATCGATTTTCAAAAAAAAAAAAAAGGAAACCCAAAAGAAATCGCGTCGCCCCCCCCCCCATCCGCTGCCGCCGCCGCCATCGATGGCGACCTCCCCATCGCCGGAGCTCCACCAAGGCCATCCCCCTCTTCTCGCCGTCCCTCTCCCCTTACAGACCCTCCGCTACCCCAAAACGCGAGCCCCCCCCTCGACTTCATCGGCCGTCCCCACCGCCTGCGACCACACGCGACCCCCCCCCTTGCGCCCTCTTCGACCCTCCGCACCACCCTCCAGCTTCCGACGTCCTTAGCCCTAATCCGAACAGTAAGTTTTTAATTATTTATTTTATTTTGGCTAATTTAGTTTTCCATATATATATTTCTATTGTTTTAAAATCTGAAAAAGCACGTGAAGATTATAATTTTAACTTAGTAAAAATTCGATTTTTATACATAGAATAGCATATTAAAAATATGATTTTTATATTTTTAAAGTATTAAAAATATAGTCTTTACTATATAGCGATCATAAAAATATGATTTCTATATTTTTAAAGTAGTAAAAATATGATCTTTTATATTGTAGAAAGATAAAAATATGATCTTTGCATAGTAGGAACTATAAAAATATAATCTTTATGAGATATAGATGTAAAAATGTGAAAAGGCGATATTTTAAAATGTGAAAAGGCGATATTTTTAGATGTAAAAAGGCGAAATTTTTAGATGTAAAAAGGCGAAATTTTTAGATGTAAAAATGCGAAATCTATATTTTTGAAATGGAATTTTATCTATATTGAATAGCATAATAAAAATTCGATTTTTATATATTGAACATCGAAGTAAAAATATGATTTTTATATATTGAACATCGAAGTAAAAATGCGATTTTTATATATTGAACATCGAAGTAAAAATATGATTTTTATATATTGAACATCGAAGTAAAAATATGATTTTTATATATTGAACATCGAAGTAAAAATATGATTTTTATATATTGAACATCGAAGTAAAAATATGATTTTTATATATTGAACATCGAAGTAAAAATATGATTTTTATATATTGAACATCGAAGTAAAAATATGATTTTTATATATTGAACATCGAAGTAAAAAAACGATTTTTATATATTGAACATCGAAGTAAAAATGTGATTTTTATATATATAGTGGCTACGGGCGAAGAAAGTGATAAGAGACGAGAACAGTGAAGATTTCCTGCATTTGAAGTGCCGTGGAGCTTGGATAGCTATCTGTGAGAATTTCTCACCTTTCAATTTCATTTTCTAGTTATATATATATACTAGGATGCAGACGGTGCTTAGTAGCACCCGACACAATCGTCCACAGACCATGGACTTGTTTGTTTGGTTGCATAAATTAGTAAGATGATTTGATTTGAATTTGGTTGTGTGGTGAATTTGATTGATGTGTGAATGGCGTGGGCCTTCACTAGACCGGGGATAAGGCTAGGCCTTGTCCCGTTTCTAGTATCGTGCCGTTATGCCGCCGAAATTTTCTAAAATATGTTAGAAAAATAAAAATATCATTTTATTGAATAAATGAACCGAATAGAATATTCATAGGTTGAATAAAATGTTTTATCATTAAAAATATAATTTTTAACGTGAATGTGAATAAATAAATATTCATTTACAAACCGGACGGTTTGTTTATGTACACCTATTTGAAGGACATTGATTGGGACGATAAATTTTACACATCGCCCAACTGCACAAATAAAATATGTGTTTGATTGTTTGAAACCCCACACGGGTGTTAGGATGAAATTTGAAGTTCACTCATCCTGATTGATTAAATATGTCGATCGATTGATTGACAGGCTGTTATAAGCGTTAGATATCTATATTTGATGCTTATACAGTGTAGTGCACTTTGGTTGATGGTTGATTATTTTTCAATGCTATTATACACATGTGTTGTATGAAAATCCATATAATTAACTTTATATGGTAATTGATTGGGCCTCATTCCAATTTAGAAAATAAAGAACAATATAAAATAAAGGTTCATGTGTTGACAGTACTCATCCATTGAGATTGGTCATGTGTTGAACGAAATATTTTGATAATAACAACTATTTTGAAAAAGAAATATTTGAGATATAATATTTGAAAATAGAAATTTATGAAGCCGTGTTGATTAGATTGACGCCATTTTGACGTGAACGATATTTATATCGATTTTAAACGATTTCGAAATGAAATGAATTGAAAACGATTTCGAAATGAAATGAATTGAAAACGATTTCGAAATGAAATGAATTGAAAACGATTTCGAAATGAAATGAATTGAAAACGATTTCTAAATGAAATGAATTGAAAACGATTTCGAAATGAAATGAATTGAAAACGATTTCGAAATGAAATGAATTGAAAACGATTTCGAAATGAAATGAATTGAAAACGATTTCGAAATGAAATGAATTGAAAACGATTTCGAAATGAAATGAATTGAAAACGATTTCGAAATGAAATGAATTGAAAACGGTTTCGAAATGAAGTGAATTGAAAACGATTTCTGTAATAACCCGCAAATTCTGGGCCAGTTTAAAATTTTTATTTTGGCAATTTTAGCGAATTTTGATATTTAAAATAGATTATTTTAAATAAAATGGACGAGAAAATTTATTTTGAATAGAATTCAACGTATATAATTATATATACGTCGTCGTTAGAAAATAAATAATTATATATAATTATAAATAGAATTGAAAATGGCGCGGTAGTTCGATAATTCGATTTCAAACTTCAATTGGATGTACCGGGTGCAAAACAGTCCGGATTTTAGTGAAACCAAAAATGATAGGATCTAATTGATAATATCTTTCTAACGAATCCGACCAATCGAAATTTGATAGCGGGAATCAAAAGATATGTCCAGTTGAAAATTCTGAATAGTCGCTATGGAATTCAGGCCCTTAAAAATGGACATTTTGCAAACGACCTCGGATTTCGATGAAACCACTTTTGTTAGATCCGCAGTGTCAAGTTATTGCTAGGTTTCAAATTTCATAATTTTTCGAATCAATATGTGAGCGTGGCAAAGGAAAACGCGTTTGACCAGTTTTAGTTGATTTTAATCGACTGGAAATTGGCCATTTTTCAAACGGTCTCAGAATTCGACGAAACTAGTTTTGTTAGGACCGTATCGTCAATATGAAGCTAGAAAATATTTTTCTGGAATTTTTCTAGTTAGTATGTGACCCCGGTAATTTGAAATGTACGTTTAAAATTCAATATAGTGATTTAAATGTTAATTTAACGGAAACTGATTCAAACGATCAAATCAGCTTGCGAAACATATCCCATTGTGTTCGGAATGGGGGTAAAACGCTATGGGCGACAGGCGGTGGGCCTCGTTTCGAGGTCGTGGGTAAAAGTCAACTATATGCAATAAAATTGAATAATTAAATAAAAAAAAAAAATATATCCTTCTATATACCCAGGCCCCCCCCCCCCCGTTGAAATCATTCTCAAAAAAAAAAATATAAAAAAAGAAAAAAAAAAAACGCTCGTCGCCATCGTCTGGGAGGCCACCACCGCCGCGCGCTCCTCCCCTGGGGACAGCCGCACCTTCCCCCTCCTCTTCCCCCTCCATCCGCCGCCCTATCCTCCTCTCCTCTGCCGTTCCAGATCGCGAGCACCCAAATCCCTAAACCGAACCCTCCGCCGCATCTGAAGCCCTCCGCGCCGCCCCTGCCGACCGCCGCCACTCCGGAGCCACCAGCGCCCCCCCTAAGCCTGCTGCCGACAGCGAACACCCCCCCCCCCCTTTTGTAAGTTTTTTTTTTATTAGCTCTGTTATTTTTTTTAGATTTTGAAACTGTAGTTTTAAAAACATTTTTGAAACTGAAATTTAAAAAAAAAAAAAAGAAGGTTAAATTGATTTTGTAAAAGAATTTTTAAACTGATTTTAAAAGCATTTTTAAACTGATTTTAAAATGATTTATAAACTAGAAGGGGATTAGGAATTTAAAAGTAAAAATCATATTTTTATATGTTGAAAGTCGAAGTAAAAATCATATTTTTATATGTTGAAAGTCGAAGTAAAAATCATATTTTTATATGTTGAAAGTCGAAGTAAAAATCATATTTTTATATGTTGAAAGTCGAAGTAAAAATCATATTTTTATATGTTGAAAGTCGAAGTAAAAATCATATTTTTATATATTGAATAGCATAGTAAAAATTCAATTTTTACATATGTAGTGAATGCGGGCGAAAGTGACGAAAGGCTAGAACGACAAGATTTCCTGCATTAGGGTTGCCGTGAAGTTGGATAGCTATCTGTGAGAACTTCTCACCTTTCAATTTTATTTCTAGTTATATATATATACTAGGATGCAGACGGTGCTTAGTAGCACCCGACACAATCGTCCACAGACCATGGACTTGTTTGTTTGGCTGTTTGGTTATTGATTGTGATATTGGTTTGAATGTGGTTTGTGGTGTGAAAAATCGAATCGATAAATTGGTTAGGATTAGACGTGCGCCGTTATAAGGCGAAGGAGTAAGGCTAGGTTAGACTCTTACTCCAAATTTTGTGGTTTGCATAATGAAATTGATTTGATTGATGTGTGAATGGCGTGGGCCTTCACTAGACCGGGGATAAGGCTAGGCCTTGTCCCGTTTCTAGTATCGTGCCGTTATGCCGCCGAAATTTTCTAAAATATGTTAGAAAAATAAAAAAACATCATTTTATTGAATAAATGAATTGAATAGAAATTCATAGGTTGAAATAAAATGTTTTATCGTTAAAAATATAATTTTTAACGTGAATATGAAAATAGTGAAGTGAATAAATAAATATTCATTTACAAACCAGATGGTTTGTTTATGTACACTTATTTGAATGACATTGATTGGGACGATAAATTTTACACATCGCCCAACTGCACAAATAAAATATTTGTTTGATTGTTTGAAACCCCACACGGGTGTTGGGATGAAATATGAATTTCACTCATCCTGATTGATTAAATATGTCGATCGATTGATTGACAGGCTGTTATGAGCGTTGAATATCTATATTTGATGCTTATACAGTGTAGTGCACTTTGGTTGATGGTTGATTATTTTCAATGTTATTATATACATGTGTTGTATGAAAATCCATATAATTAATTTTATATGGTAATTGATTGGGCCTCATTCCAATCGTGAAAATAAAGAATATTTTGATAATAACAACTATTTTGAAAAAGGAAATATCTGGAATAAAATATTTGAAAATAGAAATTTATGAAGCCGTGTTGATTAGGTTGACGCCATTTTGACGCGAACGATATTTATATCGATTTCAAACGATTTCGAAATGAATTGAATTGAAAACGATTTCGAAATGAATTGAATTGAAAACGATTTCGAAATGAATTGAATTGAAAACGATTTCGAAATGAATTGAATTGAAAACGATTTCGAAATGAATTGAATTGAAAACGATTTCGAAATGAATTGAATTGAAAACGATTTCGAAATGAATTGAATTGAAAACGATTTCGAAATGAATTGAATTGAAAACGATTTCGAAATGAATTGAATTGAAAACGATTTCGAAATGAATTGAATTGAAAACGATTTCGAAATGAATTGAATTGAAAACGATTTCGAAATGAATTGAATTGAAAACGATTTCGAAATGAATTGAATTGAAAACGATTTCGAAATGAATTGAATTGAAAACGATTTCGAAATGAATTGAATTGAAAACGATTTCGAAATGAATTGAATTGAAAACGATTTCGAAATGAATTGAATTGAAAACGATTTCGAAATGAATTGAATTGAAAACGATTTCGAAATGAATTGAATTGAAAACGATTTCGAAATGAATTGAATTGAAAACGATTTCGAAATGAATTGAATTGAAAACGATTTCGAAATGAATTGAATTGAAAACGATTTCGAAATGAATTGAATTGAAAACGATTTCGAAATGAATTGAATTGAAAACGATTTCGAAATGAATTGAATTGAAAACGATTTCGAAATGAATTGAATTGAAAACGATTTCGAAATGAATTGAATTGAAAACGAATTCGAATTGAATTTAAAACGAATTGAAATGAATTCAAATTGAATTGAAATTTGAATTGAATAGAAATGAATTTTAAAACGAATTTATAAAGAAGAATTCAATTTTGATTTGAATTGAAAAGAAAGTTGAAATAGCTTTTGAAACGATTTTAAAACTATTTATATAATTCGTTTTAAATAGAAATCGACGATATATATATTATATATATTATATATATAATATAATGGCCTGAATAGAACGCGCCGCGCCGCGGCAGTTCGTAAATTTCGACCATTTATTTCAAACGGACATTGCGGGAGATCCGACCGTCGGATTCTCCTAAGACCGGAACCGTTGGGTTCGTATCGAAAAGAGCTTTCTAACGAATATTAGAAATTTGAAATCTAACGGTTGGATTTGGAATTATGTCCAAATCAAATTAGAAAAGGGTCGCTGTAAGTGCAGTTCGATGGCCGTTGATGGAAATCGACTGTACGGGCCTTGATAAAATTATTAAAAATAGTAATAATTTGTGTAAAATCATAAGAAATGATTTGGGAAGAATTGGGATGAAAAACTCCATGTTTGAAAAGATAAAAATAGATTTTTATCGAAATGAACTAGTTTTGAACTAGAATTATAATTCTATTTATTTTTAAATAAATAAATTGAATTTGAAAAGGGTTTTAAAAATAACCAAAATTTCCAATGATTGCATTGGAGTGGATTTGAATCGAAATTGTCTTCGGAATATTTCGATGTTGGAATTCGTGATTATACAGATGTTGTTATGGAAATTTGAAAGATATATTTATATCGTTATTTCCAATATGACATTTGTTAATCGTAGAATTTGATATTGAATATAAGCCGATATATTTTCTATTCAGAGCCTTATATTGAATATCAAATGTGATTTGGGTTTGTCGTGAATGGTGTCTTCACTAACACTGTTCTTGAACCCAGTTGAGAAGAGATTAAATCTTTTTATTTAGATTTAATGAAGTGTACCAATTAAATAATATTTAATTGGGATTAAATCGATATTGATTTTTGGGTTTATCGTGGACAGTGTTTTAAATAACACTCGTTCTTTAACCCGATCATTAATGAAATGTGATTTAGGTTTATCGTGAACCGTGTTTTAAATGACACTGATTCTTTAACCCAGTCACAGATTAAAACTAAGTGGAGTTTTAATGAATCTTTAATTAGATTGAAAAGATCGAGAATGGAGTATCACCAGTTTTGCTCCAGGCGATAGTTAAATCTTTAATTAGATTTGAATGTGAAATTTAGAAACTAACTGGCGGTTAGCCAAGCAGAATGGTTTTCTGGATATTGATCTGATGTTGGTTTCGGCCTTCGGGGTTAATATTTGGGGAATTATTCTCTTGATTAATTTACGGTTAGTGACTAATGAATTGGAATGAGGCGTATGTTGTGTTTGTGTAACACTTATTTAAAATATACGCGAGTTATTCGGAAAGACCGGGTTTATTCCCATTCTGAGTAACTGATACGACGATAAGTCGAAGATGAAGACGATGGTTGAAGACCGGAGGTCTTCACGTCGTTTGGGTAATTACTGATGATCTTGATTGGGCTGTACACCTAAGAAGATGGAAACAGTTAGTGATCGTCCAGACGTACTTGGAGATCGATGGATATGCGGGGTACTAGGTGCCTCCGGTTTCGTTCAGACCCAGGACGGACTTGTAAATGGACTGTGTGTCTGACATCGGATTTCATTCTGTGTGACTGATATCGGTTGCATAGGATGGTTTGCCTGTGTGGCATGCTAAGATGCAAATGATCAAGGCTTCTGTTGAAAAGCAAAGTCTTGTGGTGATGATCAAAGCACGGCCTTTGTGGCGTAGCTTTGTGTAACGTTTACCTCGCGTGTTTCACACCAGGTATGAACCAAAAACGGGAGACGGACCTCAGGGAGGACTTGCGTTTCTTTCTAGTTAGAAGTGGCGTCAGTGGTTTTACACGCCCTGACGAGTTTGACTTATGTGGTTGTTGCTGTTGCGAGGCGCCTCGGTTATATCGGTTTCGGCCGATGCATTCTGGTCGGCTGACGGACCAGACTTACACCCCATAGGGTGGGGAAACGTAGTGTTCAGGCATTTTAATCCACATCGGTGGACCGGCCCTGACGATCCAAGGGCCCACCTGTGTCTGGGTCCTGAGACACGGACTAGAGCGTCTCGAATCGGTTGAGGACTATCTTTTGCCTCGGTTCATAGATGGAAATCCAATTTCCAAATACGTGACTTTGCGGTTTTATTTGTAAACCTATATATGGCGACATGATATATGGTACCCATGCCGCCTATGATTGATACTTATGATTTGAAGTTGTTTATACACTATGCACTTATTATAGTATCAAATGATTTGTTTTAAACGTATCAAGCATTCTTTGGCTGTTATAAGGGAAAACCCTATCCCCCGGCTTGCGTTTGCATTGTGTGATAGGACCTGGGTCTTATAACAGCTTCATTTTTCTCTATTTAGCATTGCGCTGGTTGTTTTATGCACTGGTATTCTTGGGAGGAAACCCGTTCCGTGTTATACGGCGTGGTCCCTTGATTTACCTAGCTTTAAAAATAAAGATTAACTGTTTTAGTTCTCACACCAGTCCCATGACTGACCTGGAGTTTATTGTTTTGACCTAAACTCTGGGTGCCCCTATTTTGACACGGGCAGCTAGTAGTTTTGGTTTTGCAGATTTATATTCACAGGATCCTGCTTTACAGCTGGAACGATATCCGGAAAGCTTTGTATCCGTATATCTCTTCTAGTTGTGTATTGTATTATTTTCCGCTGCTATGTATTTAAATGTAATTTAAATCTCTGATATTTCTGTGTAATATTCATTTATACTCTGTATATTCTTGTAATCTGATGCATTGTTGTAATAAGCAATGAAATGTTCTTTTATATGCGTTCTGTTGTGTCGTGTTCTCGAACTATCCGACGCTTTCCTTTACGGGGAAGTTACGGGTCTTTACAGTTGGTATCAGAGCTTTGGTTTACAAAGCTAGAGAACAAGACACATTAGAAACATACGAAAGAATTCATCAGATATTGGATTAGCAATATCCAATGAGAATGACTCGTTAGAGATAGGATCAGTAGTATCCTAGAACGAGTGTGAAGAGTATATTTTTTGAAAATGAAAACAAATTTTGTTTTGAAAATTTAAATCAACTATTCGTATTTGATTATTTATTTATATTGATTTTGGACAATTCAGTATATAAAGAATTTGCATATACGCCTTGCAAACGTATATTCAAAGTTTTAATATATTGGATAGATATAGCATCGCACTCTAGTCGCCCGGAGATAATATTGATGATAGCGATCGCATCATCAACATTTATGTTCGAGTTTCGAAGGTGTGATTTTCTATATATTTCCATTAGACTGGTGTGAGAACCAAAACTAATATAGCTAGAATGCATTGCTGTGAATTGGCATCAAAAACATGATTTTTGTATATGTATCAAAATTATGAATTTGAAACGTTAAAGTCACTAATTGATTGATGTTTGTGTTGTTTGTTTAATTGTTTGATGATTTTGAACCATTATGCCTAATTGAACCAAATATTGAATTATATTGAAAATTGGTCGCATTTGCTTGCATATACATATACTTATATTGAACAGGTCATAGCAAGGAGGCTAGAGCAGAGAATAAAATTGGTTTGCCCGACAAATAGGTACATGTTTACTACATAATTTCCTGTTTTGTTTGGGTGATGATGATTTTGTGAGCCTATTGGCTAGCCGCTTGGCTTTTTCTTTTTCTTTTTGAGATCTGAAGGACCGGGGAAGCTATTTGAAATTCCCCGATGCTCCCATTGCAGGGGAGGTTATGGCGAAATTTTTCAAAAATTTAGGGTGTTAGCCAAATTTTTGAAATTTTAGAAAATTCTCAGAAACTGAAAAGTTAGAGAATGGAAGCCAGATTGAGCGTAGGGCTGAATAATCAAACCACTTTCGACTTTGTTCCTTTTCGGGGACGAAAAGTTTTAAGTGGGGGAGATTGTAATAACCCGCAAATTCTGGGCCAGTTTAAAATTTTTATTTTGGCAATTTTAGCGAATTTTGATATTTAAAATAGATTATTTTAAATAAAATGGACGAGAAAATTTATTTTGAATAGAATTCAACGTATATAATTATATATACGTCGTCGTTAGAAAATAAATAATTATATATAATTATAAATAGAATTGAAAATGGCGCGGTAGTTCGATAATTCGATTTCAAACTTCAATTGGATGTACCGGGTGCAAAACAGTCCGGATTTTAGTGAAACCAAAAATGATAGGATCTAATTGATAATATCTTTCTAACGAATCCGACCAATCGAAATTTGATAGCGGGAATCAAAAGATATGTCCAGTTGAAAATTCTGAATAGTCGCTATGGAATTCAGGCCCTTAAAAATGGACATTTTGCAAACGACCTCGGATTTCGATGAAACCACTTTTGTTAGATCCGCAGTGTCAAGTTATTGCTAGGTTTCAAATTTCATAATTTTTCGAATCAATATGTGAGCGTGGCAAAGGAAAACGCGTTTGACCAGTTTCAGTTGATTTTAATCGACTGGAAATTGGCCATTTTTCAAACGGTCTCAGAATTCGACGAAACTAGTTTTGTTAGGACCGTATCGTCAATATGAAGCTAGAAAATATTTTTCTGGAATTTTTCTAGTTAGTATGTGACCCCGGTAATTTGAAATGTACGTTTAAAATTCAATATAGTGATTTAAATGTTAATTTAACGGAAACTGATTCAAACGATCAAATCAGCTTGCGAAACATATCCCATTGTGTTCGGAATGGGGGTAAAACGCTATGGGCGACAGGCGGTGGGCCTCGTTTCGAGGTCGTGGGTAAAAGTCAACTATATGCAATAAAATTGAATAATTAAATAAAAAAAAAAAATATATCCTTCTATATACCCAGGCCCCCCCCCCCCGTTGAAATCATTCTCAAAAAAAAAAATATAAAAAAAGAAAAAAAAAACGCTCGTCGCCATCGTCTGGGAGGCCACCACCGCCGCGCGCTCCTCCCCTGGGGACAGCCGCACCTTCCCCCTCCTCTTCCCCCTCCATCCGCCGCCCTATCCTCCTCTCCTCTGCCGTTCCAGATCGCGAGCACCCAAATCCCTAAACCGAACCCTCCGCCGCATCTGAAGCCCTCCGCGCCGCCCCTGCCGACCGCCGCCACTCCGGAGCCACCAGCGCCCCCCCTAAGCCTGCTGCCGACAGCGAACACCCCCCCCCCCTTTTGTAAGTTTTTTTTTTTATTAGCTCTGTTATTTTTTTTAGATTTTGAAACTGTAGTTTTAAAAACATTTTTGAAACTGAAATTTAAAAAAAAAAAAAAGAAGGTTAAATTGATTTTGTAAAAGAATTTTTAAACTGATTTTAAAAGCATTTTTAAACTGATTTTAAAATGATTTATAAACTAGAAGGGGATTAGGAATTTAAAAGTAAAAATCATATTTTTATATGTTGAAAGTCGAAGTAAAAATCATATTTTTATATGTTGAAAGTCGAAGTAAAAATCATATTTTTATATGTTGAAAGTCGAAGTAAAAATCATATTTTTATATGTTGAAAGTCGAAGTAAAAATCATATTTTTATATGTTGAAAGTCGAAGTAAAAATCATATTTTTATATATTGAATAGCATAGTAAAAATTCAATTTTTACATATGTAGTGAATGCGGGCGAAAGTGACGAAAGGCTAGAACGACAAGATTTCCTGCATTAGGGTTGCCGTGAAGTTGGATAGCTATCTGTGAGAACTTCTCACCTTTCAATTTTATTTCTAGTTATATATATATACTAGGATGCAGACGGTGCTTAGTAGCACCCGACACAATCGTCCACAGACCATGGACTTGTTTGTTTGGCTGTTTGGTTATTGATTGTGATATTGGTTTGAATGTGGTTTGTGGTGTGAAAAATCGAATCGATAAATTGGTTAGGATTAGACGTGCGCCGTTATAAGGCGAAGGAGTAAGGCTAGGTTAGACTCTTACTCCAAATTTTGTGGTTTGCATAATGAAATTGATTTGATTGATGTGTGAATGGCGTGGGCCTTCACTAGACCGGGGATAAGGCTAGGCCTTGTCCCGTTTCTAGTATCGTGCCGTTATGCCGCCGAAATTTTCTAAAATATGTTAGAAAAATAAAAAAACATCATTTTATTGAATAAATGAATTGAATAGAAATTCATAGGTTGAAATAAAATGTTTTATCGTTAAAAATATAATTTTTAACGTGAATATGAAAATAGTGAAGTGAATAAATAAATATTCATTTACAAACCAGATGGTTTGTTTATGTACACTTATTTGAATGACATTGATTGGGACGATAAATTTTACACATCGCCCAACTGCACAAATAAAATATTTGTTTGATTGTTTGAAACCCCACACGGGTGTTGGGATGAAATATGAATTTCACTCATCCTGATTGATTAAATATGTCGATCGATTGATTGACAGGCTGTTATGAGCGTTGAATATCTATATTTGATGCTTATACAGTGTAGTGCACTTTGGTTGATGGTTGATTATTTTCAATGTTATTATATACATGTGTTGTATGAAAATCCATATAATTAATTTTATATGGTAATTGATTGGGCCTCATTCCAATCGTGAAAATAAAGAATATTTTGATAATAACAACTATTTTGAAAAAGGAAATATCTGGAATAAAATATTTGAAAATAGAAATTTATGAAGCCGTGTTGATTAGGTTGACGCCATTTTGACGCGAACGATATTTATATCGATTTCAAACGATTTCGAAATGAATTGAATTGAAAACGATTTCGAAATGAATTGAATTGAAAACGATTTCGAAATGAATTGAATTGAAAACGATTTCGAAATGAATTGAATTGAAAACGATTTCGAAATGAATTGAATTGAAAACGATTTCGAAATGAATTGAATTGAAAACGATTTCGAAATGAATTGAATTGAAAACGATTTCGAAATGAATTGAATTGAAAACGATTTCGAAATGAATTGAATTGAAAACGATTTCGAAATGAATTGAATTGAAAACGATTTCGAAATGAATTGAATTGAAAACGATTTCGAAATGAATTGAATTGAAAACGATTTCGAAATGAATTGAATTGAAAACGATTTCGAAATGAATTGAATTGAAAACGATTTCGAAATGAATTGAATTGAAAACGATTTCGAAATGAATTGAATTGAAAACGATTTCGAAATGAATTGAATTGAAAATGATTTCGAAATGAATTGAATTGAAAACGATTTCGAAATGAATTGAATTGAAAACGATTTCGAAATGAATTGAATTGAAAACGATTTCGAAATGAATTGAATTGAAAACGATTTCGAAATGAATTGAATTGAAAACGATTTCGAAATGAATTGAATTGAAAACGATTTCGAAATGAATTGAATTGAAAACGATTTCGAAATGAATTGAATTGAAAACGATTTCGAAATGAATTGAATTGAAAACGATTTCGAAATGAATTGAATTGAAAACGATTTCGAAATGAATTGAATTGAAAACGATTTCGAAATGAATTGAATTGAAAACGAATTCGAATTGAATTTAAAACGAATTGAAATGAATTCAAATTGAATTGAAATTTGAATTGAATAGAAATGAATTTTAAAACGAATTTATAAAGAAGAATTCAATTTTGATTTGAATTGAAAAGAAAGTTGAAATAGCTTTTGAAACGATTTTAAAACTATTTATATAATTCGTTTTAAATAGAAATCGACGATATATATATTATATATATTATATATATAATATAATGGCCTGAATAGAACGCGCCGCGCCGCGGCAGTTCGTAAATTTCGACCATTTATTTCAAACGGACATTGCGGGAGATCCGACCGTCGGATTCTCCTAAGACCGGAACCGTTGGGTTCGTATCGAAAAGAGCTTTCTAACGAATATTAGAAATTTGAAATCTAACGGTTGGATTTGGAATTATGTCCAAATCAAATTAGAAAAGGGTCGCTGTAAGTGCAGTTCGATGGCCGTTGATGGAAATCGACTGTACGGGCCTTGATAAAATTATTAAAAATAGTAATAATTTGTGTAAAATCATAAGAAATGATTTGGGAAGAATTGGGATGAAAAACTCCATGTTTGAAAAGATAAAAATAGATTTTTATCGAAATGAACTAGTTTTGAACTAGAATTATAATTCTATTTATTTTTAAATAAATAAATTGAATTTGAAAAGGGTTTTAAAAATAACCAAAATTTCCAATGATTGCATTGGAGTGGATTTGAATCGAAATTGTCTTCGGAATATTTCGATGTTGGAATTCGTGATTATACAGATGTTGTTATGGAAATTTGAAAGATATATTTATATCGTTATTTCCAATATGACATTTGTTAATCGTAGAATTTGATATTGAATATAAGCCGATATATTTTCTATTCAGAGCCTTATATTGAATATCAAATGTGATTTGGGTTTGTCGTGAATGGTGTCTTCACTAACACTGTTCTTGAACCCAGTTGAGAAGAGATTAAATCTTTTTATTTAGATTTAATGAAGTGTACCAATTAAATAATATTTAATTGGGATTAAATCGATATTGATTTTTGGGTTTATCGTGGACAGTGTTTTAAATAACACTCGTTCTTTAACCCGATCATTAATGAAATGTGATTTAGGTTTATCGTGAACCGTGTTTTAAATGACACTGATTCTTTAACCCAGTCACAGATTAAAACTAAGTGGAGTTTTAATGAATCTTTAATTAGATTGAAAAGATCGAGAATGGAGTATCACCAGTTTTGCTCCAGGCGATAGTTAAATCTTTAATTAGATTTGAATGTGAAATTTAGAAACTAACTGGCGGTTAGCCAAGCAGAATGGTTTTCTGGATATTGATCTGATGTTGGTTTCGGCCTTCGGGGTTAATATTTGGGGAATTATTCTCTTGATTAATTTACGGTTAGTGACTAATGAATTGGAATGAGGCGTATGTTGTGTTTGTGTAACACTTATTTAAAATATACGCGAGTTATTCGGAAAGACCGGGTTTATTCCCATTCTGAGTAACTGATACGACGATAAGTCGAAGATGAAGACGATGGTTGAAGACCGGAGGTCTTCACGTCGTTTGGGTAATTACTGATGATCTTGATTGGGCTGTACACCCAAGAAGATGGAAACAGTTAGTGATTGTCCAGACGTACTTGGAGATCGATGGATATGCGGGGTACTAGGTGCCTCCGGTTTCGTTCAGACCCAGGACGGACTTGTAAATGGACTGTGTGTCTGACATCGGATTTCATTCTGTGTGACTGATATCGGTTGCATAGGATGGTTTGCCTGTGTGGCATGCTAAGATGCAAATGATCAAGGCTTCTGTTGAAAAGCAAAGTCTTGTGGTGATGATCAAAGCACGGCCTTTGTGGCGTAGCTTTGTGTAACGTTTACCTCGCGTGTTTCACACCAGGTATGAACCAAAAACGGGAGACGGACCTCAGGGAGGACTTGCGTTTCTTTCTAGTTAGAAGTGGCGTCAGTGGTTTTACACGCCCTGACGAGTTTGACTTATGTGGTTGTTGCTGTTGCGAGGCGCCTCGGTTATATCGGTTTCGGCCGATGCATTCTGGTCGGCTGACGGACCAGACTTACACCCCATAGGGTGGGGAAACGTAGTGTTCATGCATTTTAATCCACATCGGTGGACCGGCCCTGACGATCCAAGGGCCCACCTGTGTCTGGGTCCTGAGACACGGACTAGAGCGTCTCGAATCGGTTGAGGACTATCTTTTGCCTCGGTTCATAGATGGAAATCCAATTTCCAAATACGTGACTTTGCGGTTTTATTTGTAAACCTATATATGGCGACATGATATATGGTACCCATGCCGCCTATGATTGATACTTATGATTTGAAGTTGTTTATACACTATGCACTTATTATAGTATCAAATGATTTGTTTTAAACGTATCAAGCATTCTTTGGCTGTTATAAGGGAAAACCCTATCCCCCGGCTTGCGTTTGCATTGTGTGATAGGACCTGGGTCTTATAACAGCTTCATTTTTCTCTATTTAGCATTGCGCTGGTTGTTTTATGCACTGGTATTCTTGGGAGGAAACCCGTTCCGTGTTATACGGCGTGGTCCCTTGATTTACCTAGCTTTAAAAATAAAGATTAACTGTTTTAGTTCTCACACCAGTCCCATGACTGACCTGGAGTTTATTGTTTTGACCTAAACTCTGGGTGCCCCTATTTTGACACGGGCAGCTAGTAGTTTTGGTTTTGCAGATTTATATTCACAGGATCCTGCTTTACAGCTGGAACGATATCCGGAAAGCTTTGTATCCGTATATCTCTTCTAGTTGTGTATTGTATTATTTTCCGCTGCTATGTATTTAAATGTAATTTAAATCTCTGATATTTCTGTGTAATATTCATTTATACTCTGTATATTCTTGTAATCTGATGCATTGTTGTAATAAGCAATGAAATGTTCTTTTATATGCGTTCTGTTGTGTCGTGTTCTCGAACTATCCGACGCTTTCCTTTACGGGGAAGTTACGGGTCTTTACAATTTCGAAATGAAATGAATTGAAAACGATTTCGAAATGAAATGAATTGAAAACGATTTTGAAATTGAATTGAATTGAATTGAAAACGAATTGAAATTGAATTAGAAATCAATTTGAATCAATTTGAAATGAATTTAAATTGGAATATTCAATTTTGTTTTGAAATTGAATATGAAGTTGAAACCGTTTTGAAAACTAATTTAAAATGATTTATAAAATTCATTTCGAAAGGAAATCGACGAAGTATATATTATATATATTATATATATAATATAATGGCCTGAATAGAACGCGCCGCGCCGCGGCAGTTCGCGAATTTCGACCATTAACTTCGAACGAATATTACGGGAGATCCGACCGTCGGATTCTCCTAAAACCGGAACCGTTGGGTTCGTATCGAAAAGAGTTTTCTAACGAATATTAGAAATTAGAAATCTAACGGTTGGATTTGGAATTATGTCCAAATCAAATTTGAAAAAGGTCGCTGTAAGTGCAGTTCGATGGCCGTTGATGGAAATCGACTGTACAGGCCTTGATAAAATTATTAAAAATAGTAATAATTTGTGTAAAATCATAAGAAATGATTTAGAAAGAATTGGGATGAAAAACTCCATATTTGAAAAGATAAAAGTAGATTTTTATCGAAATGAACTAGTTTTGAACTAGAAATATAATTCTATTTATTTTTAAATAAATAAATTGAATTTGAAAAGGGTTTTAAAAATAACCAGAATTTCCAATGATTGCATTGGAGTGGATTTGAATCGAAATTGTCTTCGGAATATTTCGATGTTGGAATTCGTGATTATACAGATGTTGTTATGGAAATTTGAAAGATATATATGTATATCGTTATTTCCAATACGACATTTGTTAATCGTAGAATTTGATATTGAATATAAGCCGATATATTTTCTATTCAGAGCCTTATATTGAATATCAAATGTGATTTGGGTTTGTCGTGAATGGTGTCTTCACTAACACTGTTCTTGAACCCAGTTGAGAAAAGATTAAATCTTTTTATTTAGATTTAATGAAGTGTACCAATTAAATGATATTTAATTGGAATTGAATTGGTATTGATTTTTGGGTTTATCGTGAACAGTGTTTTAAATAACACTTGTTCTTTAACCCGATAATTAATGGAATGATTTTTGGGTTTATCGTGAACAGTGTTTTCAATAACACTTGTTCTTTAACCCGATAATTAATGGAATGATTTTTGGGTTTATCGTGAACAGTGTTTTAAATAACACTTGTTCTTTAACCCGATAATTAATGGAATGTGATTTTGGGTTTATCGTGAACCGTGTTTTAAATGACACTGATTCTTTAACCCGGTTAACGATTAAAACTAAGTGGAGTTTTAATGAATCTTTAATTAGATTGAAATGATCGAAAATGGAGTATCACCAGTTTTGCTCCAGGCGATAGTTAAATCTTTAATTAGATTTGAACGTGAAATGGTAATTGAATTTACCGATAACACTGTGGTGTTAGATATGAAGTATTACCAGTTTTACTTCATGGGATGAATAGGTTGGGATGGGGAAATTAAAATAAATGATTACTTCGGTAAGGTTCGCTAATCCCGACTAGTTTGAATTGAGATTCAAAAATAGAATAAAGAATAAATTCAAGGAATTTATCTTGGATAAAATTAATGGGAACCTTTCCCTATGAATGTGAAATTTAGAAACTAACTGTCGGTTAGCCAAGCAGAATGATTTTCTGGATATTGATCTGATGTTGGTTTCGGCCTTCGGGGTTAATATTTGGGAAATTATTCTCTTGATTAATTTACGGTTAGTGACTGATGAATTGGAATGAGGCGTATGTTGTGTTTGTGTAACACTTATTTAAAATATACGCGAGTTATTCGGAAAGACCGGGTTTATCCCATTCTGAATAACTGATACGACGATAAGTCGAAGATGAAGACGGTGGTCGAAGACCGGAAGTCTTCACGTCGTTTGGGTAATTACTGATGATCTTGATTGGGCTGTACACCCAAGAAGATGGAAACAGTTAGTGATCGTCCAGACGTACTTGGAGATCGATGGATATGCGGGGTACTAGGTGCCTCCGGTTTCGTTCAGACCCAGAACGGACTTGTAAATGGACTGTGTGTCCGACATTGGATTTTAGTCCGTGTGATTGATCTCTATTAAATATATATCTGTTTGGCAGCGGAGAATTTATTCTCTTGCTTAACGCCCTTCTCTGAGACGTACGAGCTCAGGGGTTATATATTGATGGATATCAAACGCATGGAGTGAATTGCCTGTGTGGCATGCCTAAGTGGCAATTGATCGAGGCTTCTGTTGAAAAGCAAAGTCTTGTGGTGATGATCAAAGCACGGCCTTTGTGGCGTAGCTTTGTGTAACGTTTACTTCGCGAGTTTCACACCCGGTATGAACCAAAAACGGGAGACGGACCTCAGGGAGGACTTGCGTTTCTTTCTAGCTAGAAGTGGCGTCAGTGGTTTTACACGCCCTGACGAGTTTGACTTATGTGGTTGTTGCTGTTGCGAGGCGCCTCGGTTAGATCGGACGATCCGGGTCCGATGGAGCCATTCGTTGGCTCATTTACGCCCCAAAGGGCGGAGAGACGTATTGTTCAGGCATAATAATCCACATCGGTGGACCGGCCCTGACGAACCAAGGCCCACCTGAGTCTGGGTCCTGAGACATGGGCTAGATTGTCTCGAATCGGTTGAGGACTATCTTTTGCCTCGGTTCATAGATGGAAACCCAATTTCCAAATACGTGACATTTGCGGTTTTATTTGTAGACCTAGTATGGCGACATAGTGGGATGGGGCATTCATGCCGCCTATGATTGATACTTATGATTTGAAGTTGTTTTATACACTATGCACTTATAGTAGTATCAAATGATTTGTTTTAAACGTACTAAGCATGTTTGGCTATTATAAGGGAAAACCCTATCCTCGGCTGCGTTGCATTGTGTGATGGGACCTGGGTCTTATAATAGCTTCATTTTTAGAAAAGCATTGCGCTGTTTGCTTATATGCACGGGTGTTCTTGGGAGGAAACCCGTTCCGTGTTATACGGCATGGTCCCTTGATTTACCGAACTTTAAAGATAAAGATTAATAACTGTTTTAGTTCTCACACCAGTCACATGACTGACCTGGAGTTTATTGTTTTAACCTAAACTCTGGGTGCCCTTATTTTGACACGGGCAGCTAGTAGTTTCGGTTTTGCAGATTTATATTCACAGGATCCTGGTTTACAGCTGGAACGATATCCGGAAAGCTTTGTATCCGTATATCTACTTCTAGTTGTGTATTGTATTATTTTCCGCTGCTATGTATTTAAATGTAATTTAAATCTCTGATATTTCTGTGTAATATTCATTTATACTCTGTATATTCTTGTAATCTGATGCATTGTTGTAATATACAATGAAACGTTCTTTTGTATGCGTTCTGTTGTGGCTTGTTCTCAAACTATCCGACGCTTTCCTTTACGGGGAAGTTACGGGTTTTCACAACAGAGCTCGAGAACAAGACACATTAGAACCATACGAAAGAATTCATCAGATATTGGATTAGTAATCTCCAATTAGAATGACTCGTTAGAGATAGGGTCAGTAGTACCCTAGAACGAGTGTGAAGAGTATATTTTTCAAATGAAAACAATTTTGTTGGAAAATTTAAATCGTTTTACACGTATTTGAATATTTATTTACTTTGAATTTGGACAATCCGATATATAAAGATTTTTCATATACGCGTCATGAACGTATATTCGAAGTTTTAATATACCGGATAGATATAGAACCACACTCTAGTCGCCCGGACATGATTCTGATGATGGCGCGCCATCACCAGTATTTATTTTCGTGTTTCGAAGGTGTGATATCTATATATTTCCATTAGACTGGTGTGAGAACCAAAACTTACATAGATTTATTTGTTGTGAATTGGCATCAAAAACATGATTTTCTGTATATGTATCAAAATTATGAATTTGAAACTCTAATTCACTAATTGATTGATGTTTGTGTTGCTTGTTTATTTGTTTGATAAATTTGAACCATTATGCCTACTTGAATCAAATATTGAATTATATTGAAAATTGGTCGCATTTGCTTGCATATACATGTACTTACATTGAACAGGTCATAGCAAGGAGGCTAGAGCAGAGAATAAAATTTGTTTGCCCGACAAATAGGTACATGTTTACTATAATTTACTGTTTTGTTTGGGTGATGATGATTTTATGAGCCTATTGGCTAGCCGCTTGGCTTTTTCTTTTTCTTTTTGAGATCAGAAGGCCTATATGGCAATTTCGGGATTTTCCCGTGGCTCCCGGTGCAGGGGAGGTTATGGCGAAATTTTTCGAAAATTTAGGGTGTTAGCCAAATTTTTGAAAATTTGACAATTCTCAGAAACTGAAAAGTTGGAGAATGGAAGCCAGATCGAACGTAGAGTTGATTAATCAAACCACTTTCGACTTTGTTCCTTTTCGGGGACGAAAAGTTTTAAGTGGGGGAGATTGTAATAACCCGAAAATCTGAGCCAGTTTAAAATTTTTATTTTGGCAATTTTAGCGAATTTTGAACATTTAAAATAAATTATTTTAAATAATATCGACGAGAAAATTTATTTTGAATATAGAATCGAACGTATATATTATATACGCCGTCGTTAGAATATAAATATTTATATATAATTATAAATAGAATTGAAAATGGCGCGGTAGTTCGATAATTCGATTTCAAACTTCAATTGAACATACCGGGTGCAAAACAATCCGGATTTTAGTGAAACCAAAAACATTAGGATCTAATTGTGAATATCTTTCTAACGAATCTGAAAAATCGAAATTTCATAGCGGGAATCAAAAGATATGTCCAGTTGAAAATTCTGAATAGTCGCTATGGGATTCAGGCCCTTAAAAATAGCCATTTTGCAAACGACCTCGGATTTTGATGAAACCACTTTTGTTGGATCCGTGATGTCAAATTATTGCTAGGTTTCAAATTTCATAATTTTTCGACTCAATATGTGAGCGTGGCAGAGGAAAACGCGTTTGACCAGTTTCAGCTGATTTTAATCGACTGGAAATTGGCCATTTTTCCAACGGTCTCAGAATTCGACGAAACTAGTTTTGTTAGGATCGTCAATACGAAGGTAGAAAATATTTTCTGGGATTTATAGAGTTTGTTTGTGACCCCGGTAAATTGAAATGCGCGTTCAAATTCAACATATAGAGTTATATGTTGATTTTAACGGAAACTGATCGAAACGATCGAATCAGCCTACGATACATATCCCATTGTGTTCGGAATGGGGGTAAAACGCTATGGACGACAGGCGGTGGGCCTCGTTTTGAGGTCGAAAATAAAAGTTGCTTTTTGGTGGAAAATAAAATAATTAAATAATAAATTAAAACTTTCTCTCTCTCTCTCCTTCCTTTATCTGCCCCCCCCCCCCCCCGTTCAAACCCAAATCGAAAACGAAAAAGAAAAAAAAGAAAAATGGTGGGAGGACGGAGGTGGAAGAACAGCCATCGCGCCCCCCTAGGGCAGCGCCGCCCACCGCCGTGCCCCAGGTGGCGGCGCGCCACCTCCGAACCCCCCCCACCCCCTGCCCTCGCGACACAGCCCCCCCCTGCCACCAAAATCGACCGCAACCACCACCGAACACACCCCCCCTCCTTCCTCCTACTGCCGACCACCGGCGAAGCCAACACCCCCTCCCTCCTTCCTCCTGACCCGACACCCTCCGCGTCCACAGTCTCAGGCCACCAGTTCGACCCTGCGGAAAAGAAACGGTGAGCTTATCATTAATTTTTCCTTTTCAGTTTAAAAAAAAATTATAACAGTGAATGAAAAGGGGATTTTCATGGAATAAAACAGTATAAAAATTAGATTTTTATTGGAATGACATTGGTTTAAAAATCCGATTTTTATATGAATAACATTTATTTATTTTCAGTTTTTTTTTGTGAAAAAGAACGATTTTTATTTTGTACAAAGATTAGATTTTTAACATTAGAAATGTAGTTTTTATTTGTTTGAAAGCAATATGAAAATATAGTTTTGTTATGTAAAAATATAATTTTTAAAATATAGAAAAGTTAAAAATATGATTTTTATAAAGTAGTTTATCTAGTATATAAAAATCATATTTTTATATTATAGAAGAAGAAAAAAATAATATGATCTTTATATTTGAAAAGACGAAATCTTCATATAGAGAATAACGGTGTAAAAATAGAATTTTTATTTATATAGTAGCGGCGTGAAAATAGAAATTTTATCCATATAGCGTGGTAGTAAAAATGCGATTTTTATATATTGAATAGCGAAGTAAAAATTCGATTTTTATATATTGAATAGCGAAGTAAAAATTCGATTTTTATATATTGAATAGAGAAGTAAAAATTCGATTTTTATATATTGAATTGCGAAGTAAAAATTCGATTTTTACATATGTAGTGGCTACGGGCAACGAAAGCGACAAAAGGCGAGAATGGCGATGATTTCTCTAAATGAAGTGTCGTGGAGTTGGAATAGCTATTGGTGAGAACTTCTCACTCTTCAATTTCTTTTTCTAGATATATATATATATATATATACTAGGATGCAGACGGTGTTTAGTAGCTCCCGACACCACTGTCCACAGACCATGGACTTATTTGTTTGGTTGTGTAGTTGGTTAGATTATTTGGTTTGGATGGAATTATTTGGTGAAATGAAACTGATTTGATTGATATGTGTATGGCATGGGCCATCACTAGACCAGGGATAAGGCTAGGCCTCGTCCTGTTTCTAGTATCGTGTCGTTATGCCGCCGAAATTTTCTAAAATAAGTTAGAAAAATAAAAATATCATTTATTTAAAGAATGAACTGAATAGAAATTCATATGTTGAAATAAAATGTTTTATCGTTAAGAATATAATTTTTAACGTGAATATGAATATAGTGAATGTGAATAAATAAATATTCATTTACAAACCGGACGGTTTGTTTATGTACACTGATTTGACTGACATTGATTGGGACGATAAATTTTACACATCGCCCAACTGCACAAATAAAAATCTATGTTTGATTGTTTGAAACCCCACACGGGTATTGGGATAAAATACGGTATACACTAATCCCAATAATTAGTTGTATGTCGATCGATTGATTGACAGGCTGCTATAAGCGTTAGATATCTATATTTGATGCTTATACAGTGTAGTGCACTTTGGATGATGGTTGATTATTTATAGTTGCTATTATATACATTTGTTGTATGGAATCCATATAATTAACTTTATATGGTAATTGATTGGGCCTCATTCCAATCGGGAAAATAAATAATATTATAAAATAAAGGTTCATGTGTTGACCGTACTCATCCGTTGAGATTAGTCATGTGTTGAACGAAATATTTTAATAATAAAATTTACATCTTTATCAATATGAAAATAGAAATATTTGAAATAGAAATATTTGAAATAGAAATATTTTAATAATAAAATTTACATCTTTATCAATATGAAAATAGAAATATTTGAAATAGAAATATTTGAAATAGAATATTTGAAAATAGAAATATATGAAGCCGTGTTGATTAGATTGACGCCATTTTGACGTGAACGATATTTATATCGATTTTATTCATTTTAAAATGAATATTGAAAAGTGATTTCGAAATCAAATATTTTGAAATGAAATTTGAATTTGATTTGAATAGAAAACCAATTCGAATTGAATTGAATAGAAAACGAACTGAAATAGAAGTAAAATCAATTTGAAATGAATTCAAATTGAATTGAAATTTGAATTGAATAGAAATGAATTTTAAAACGAATTTATAAAGCAAAATTTAATTTTGATTTGAATTGAAATGGAAGTTGAAAATGTTTTTGAAACGAATTTAAAACTATTTATATAATTCGTTTTAAATAGAAATCGGCGAAATATATTATATATATATATATTATATATATAATATAATGGCCTGAATAGAACGCGCCGCGGTAGTTCGTGAATTTCGACCATTTATTTCAAACGGACATTACGGGAGATCCGACCGTCGGATTCTCCTAAAACCGGAACCGTTGGGTTCGAATCGAAAAGAGCTTTCTAACGAATATTAGAAATTTGAAATCTAACGGTTGGATTTGGAGATACGTCCAAATCAAATTTGAAAAAGGTCGTTGTAAGTGCAGTTCGACGGCCGTTGATGGAAATCGACTGTACGGGCCTTGATAAAATTATTAAAATAGTAATAATTTGTGTAAAATCATAAGAAATGATTTGGGAAAAATTGAGATGAAAAACTCCATATTTGAAAAGATAAAAATAGATTTTTATCGAAATGAACTAGTTTTGAACTAATATTAAAACCCATTTATTTTTAAATAAATAAATTGGATTTGAAATGGGTTTTAAATAGAATTGATTTGTGGGTTTATCGTGAACTGTGTTTTAAATAACACTTGTTCTTTAACCCGATAATAAATAGGATGTGATTTGGGTTTATCGTGAACTGTGTTTTAAATGATACTAGTTCTTTATCCCAGTAAAAGGAGTTTTAATGAATCTGCAATTAGATTGAAGCGTGAATTGATAATCTAAATTATCAAATTTAGAAAATAAGCGAGAATGGAGTATCACCAGTTTTGCTCCAAAGCGATAGTTAAATCTTTAATTAGATTTGAACGTGAAATGGTAATTAATTTTACCGACAACACTGTGGTGTTAGATATGGAGTATTACCAGTTTTGCTCCATGGGATGAATAAGTTGGGATTGGGAAATAAAATAAATAATTACTTCGGTGTGGTTCGCCAATCTCGACTAGTTTAGAAAACCATAATTTGGTTTGAGATGACATCCAAAGGAAGATCAAAGAATAAATTTTAAGAATTTATCTTGGATAAAATTATTGGGAACCTTTCCCTGAGAATATGAATTGGAATGAGGCGTATGTTGTGTTTGTGTAACATTTGTTTCTAATATACGCGGGTTGTTCGGAAAGTCCGGGTTTATACCCATTCTGAATAACCGATTCGACGATATGTCGAAGATGAAGACGGTGGTTGAAGACCGGAAGTCTTCACATCGTTTGGGTGATTACTGATGATCTTGATTGGGCTGTACACCCAAGATGAGGGAATCAGTTGGTGGTCATCCAGACGTACTTGGAGATCGATGGATATGCGAGGAAAGTGCCTCCGGTTTCGTTCAGACCCAGAACGAACTTGTAAATGGATTGTGTGTCTGACATTGGATTTTATTCTGTGATGATTGATTTCTATTAAATATATATCTGTTTGGCGGCGGAGAATTTATTCTCTTGCTTAACGCCCTTCTCTGAGACGTACGAGCTTAGAGGTTATATATCGATAGATATCAATCGCATGGCATGAATTGCCTGTGTGGCATGCTGAGTTGCATCAATCAAGGCTTCTGTTGAAAAGCAAAGTCTTGTGGTTGATGATCAAAGCACGACCTACGTGGCAGCTTTGTGTATAACGTGAACTCGCGAGCCTCACACCTCGGTATGAGTCAAAAACGGGATACGGACTGCAGGGAGAGCACGACGTTTCTTTCTAGCTTTGGTGGTGTCAGTGACTTACCAGCCCTGACATTTATATACTTTTCACCTATGTGGTTGTTGGATGAGGCGCCTCGATTTTAGGTCTGTAAGGACCGGGAAACGTGTGTTCAGGAATTGCCAATCCTCTGACGTAAGTGAGGACCGGCCCTGAAGATCCAGGATTGCCCAGAGTGTGTAGTCCTGAGACATTTGCTAGAGTGTCTCGAAAGCGGAGAGGAGCTTGCCCCTTGCCTCGACTCATGACGGAAATCCAATTTCCAATACGTGTATTTCGGCTTTATTTGTAGAGCCTAGTATGGCGACATAGTGGTATGGGGCACTTATGCCGTCTATGATTTATATTTATGATTGAAATTGTTTTGACACTATACACTTATTATAGTATCAAATGATTTGTTTTAAACGTATCAAGCATGTTTGGCTATTATAAGGGAAAACCCTATCCTCCGGCTTGCGTTGCATTATGTGATGGGACCTGGGTCTTATAATAGCTTCATTTTTCGAAAAAGCATTGCGTTGTTTATCCTATGCACTGGTATTCTTGGGAGGAAACCCGTTCCGTGTTATACGGCGTGGTCCCTTGAATTACTCTCTTTTAAAGTAAAGTTTAAATAACTGTTTTAGTTCTCACACCAGTCACATGACTGACCTGGAGTTTATTGTTTTAACCTAAACTCTGGGTGCCCTTACTTTCCGCACGGGCAGCTAATAGTTTTGGTTTTGCAGATTTATATTCACAGGATCCTGATTTACAGCTGGGACGATGCTCGGAAAGCTCTGTATCCGTGTATTATTTTCAGTTGTGTTTTGTATTATTTTCCGCTGCTATGTAATTTATTGTAATCTCTGATATTTATCGAATGTATAGTATTCATTTATACTCTGTATATTCTTGTATCTGATGGAATTGTTGTAATAACAATGAAATGTTCTTCCGTCTGCGTTCATTTGTGTGTTGTTCTCAAGGTAATCCGCTCTTTCCTTACCGGGGAAGTAACGGGTCCTCACATGAATAAATAATTAATTTATTTAAAGTAGAAATCTCACATTGATATGGCTGAAAATTCGACTGTCTCGGATTCAGCTCTGGTCTGCGCCATCGCGAAGAACTCGGAAAGACGAGTCCAACGCAACTTACGGTTCGTCAAACGGCCCTCGTATGAAAGAGATATCGAATTTCAAAGATTGCATAAATTAAATATTAAATAAATTAAATAATATTAAAATATAAACACCTTCTTCTTCGTTGCTCCAGGACACGCCGAACCCAACATCAAAAACTAGGGTTGACCGCCGATCCTCCTACATCGCACCGGAACCAAATCGCCGACCATCGCTGCCTCCGTCCAGACGCCGCGACCTACCAGCCCCCACACCAGCGAACTCGGCCACCCCCTGCGCCTCCATTTTGTGTTCGAACAACGTCCCTTCCTCGTTCGAAAGCAATAGGCGGCAGCCGCATTAGGGCTAGGGTTTTCTTTTTATTATTTTATTATTAAATCTCGTTTTTCGTGTTATAAAGGTGGATTTCTGGACTGTCTCAGAATTGGGCCTGCTTACTGTTGATCTTAACGTTTTGAGGCCTTCTGAACGCAGTGGGACAGGTCTTGGGATCCAATTCCGAAATCTGTAGAAAATTTATTTAAAATTCCATTAAAAATTAATTAATTAAATACTGACCGTACATTTAAATATGCCGGGGCCACATATGACCTGTAAAAATTCCAGAAAAATTATTTTTAGCTTTCTTATGATGATACGGTTCTAACAAGACTAATTTCGTCGAATTCTGAGACTGTTTGAAAAATGGCTATTTTCCAGTTGTTTAAATTTAACTTAAATAGTCAAAACACATTCTATTTCGCCACGCTCACATATTAATTCGAAAAATTCTGAAAATTGAGACCTAGCAATAATTTGACATTTCGGTTCCAACAAAAGTGGTTTCGTTGAAAACAGAGGTCGTTTGAAAAATGACTATTATTAAGGGCTATATATTTAATATTAAAAATACATTTTTACACAAATAAATTCCGAAACTCAAAATATATAAGTGTTTATACTTTTTAAATGCAGAAACATTATTCCAGACTCAATGGAAGTGGTTTCGAGCCCAAATTCCTTCATATATGAAAAGTAGCCCTTCAAGCCATATATATATTATATATATAAATTCTACAGCGACCTTTCTAAAAATTGAATTGGCCATAACTTTTGATTTCCGCTATGATTTTCAGATTCGTTAGAAAGATATCATTAAATAGATTTAAATATTTCTGGTTTCACTCAATCCTGATTTATTTTGAATCATGTACATCCAATTAAAGTTCAAAATTAAAACTTTAAAACTACCGCGCCATTTCTAACTCCATTTATATTTAAAATTAAATTTATTCGTTTTAACTTCGATTAAAATAAATTTTAGCCATTATTATTAATAATAAATCACTTTATATTCCCAAAATTCATTAAAATTTTCTAAAATAAAAATTTTAAATTGGTTCAGAAATTGCGGGTTGTTACAACTTCCTTATCCAACTGATAACATAAATGGAATAACGAGAAGGCCTTTTAAATTCCATATATATTTACTGTCTTCCTCTATAGAAGCTTACTTCGATTATTTCCAAATCGAATACCATTCAATTCCAATTTAATATATTAAATTAGAAAACATTACCTTGGAAAATTCCCGTTAAATCTAAATAAAAAATAAAAAGATCTATAAATCCCAAATCACATTTCACTGTAAATCGGGTTAAAGAACGAATGTCGTTAAAAACACAGTTCACAATAAACCCAATTCACATTAGCCTCTAACCGTAAATTAGTAAGAGAACAATCCACTAAGTATTAACCCCGAAGGCCGAAACCAACATCAGATCAATACCCAGGAAACCATTCAACTTAACTAATCTCCAGCCATTTTCTAATTTTCTTAACTCCATTCGGTTCAAGAACAGTATTATTAAAGATACCATTCACGACGAACCCAAAATCCAATTTGATATTAAATACGAGGCTCTGAATAGAAAATATATCAGCTTATATTCAATATCAAATTCTGAAACCAACAAATATCGTATTGGAAATAACGATATATGTATATATCTTTCAAATTTCCATAACAATATTTGTATAATCACGAAATCCTGCATCGAAATATTTCGAAGGCGATTTCGATTTAAATCCATTTCCAATTTATATATTGGAAATTCTGGTTATTTTTAAAACCATTTCAAATCCAATTTATTTATTTTAAAAATATTTCGATTATAATTCTAGTTCATAACTAGTTCATTTCGATAAAAATCTACTTTTATCTTTTCAAATATGGGATTTTTCACCCCAAATCTTTTCAAATCATTTCTTATGATTTTACACAAATTATTGATATTTTTAATAATTTTATCAAGGCCCGTACAGTCGATTTCCATAAACGACCATCGAACTGCACTTACACCGATCTTTTCCAAATTTGATTTGGACATAATTCCAAATCCAACCGTTAGATTTCAAATCTCTAATATTCTTTAGAAAGCTCTTTTTGATACAAACCCAACGGTTCCGGTTTTAGGAGAATCCGACGGTTGGATCTCCCGCACTGTCCATTCGAAGTTAATGGTCGAAATTCGCGAACTGCCGCAGCGCGGCGTGTTCTATTCAGACCATTATATATATTTCATCGATTTCCTTTTAAAACATATTTTATAAATCGTTTTAAATTCGTTATCAAAATGACTTCAACTTCATATTCAATTTCTAATCAAAATTGAATATTCCATATCATCGATATATAAATGATAATATTTCCAAAACATTATATTTTGAAATCAATTCCTTTTCGATATTCATTATAAAAATGAATAAAATCGATATAAATATAATTCGTGTTCAAATGGCGTTAATCTAATCAACACGTCTTTATACATTTAAATATTTTCGTGTCCATCCCAAGTCGGACATCAAAATCAGATTTTGATCTTTTACTGAATATTATTTGAAAATAATCGCTATTTTAAAATAATCGTTATTTTAAAAACTTTATTCTTATGAACTGGAATAAGACACAGTCAATTACCATTTAAGGTGATTATATGGATTTCATACAAATCATGTACACAACATTAATCAAACACATTCAACCATCATCCAAAGTGCATTCTATACTGCATAAGCATCAAATATAAATATTCGACACTTACACAGTCTGTCATTCGATCGATCGACATACAGCTAATTATTGGGATTAGTGTATGTCCAATATCATCCCAATACCTGTGTGGGGTTTCAACCAACAAATAATGAATTTTATTTGTGAAGTTGGGTGATATGTAAAATTTTATCGTCCCAATCAATATCAGTCAAATGTGTGTACATAAACAAATCGTCCGATTTGTTTATAAATATTTATTTTATTTATATACCCGTTAAAAATTATATTTTTAACTATAAAATATTTATTTCCATTCCACATCACACCATCAATTTTCATAACATATCAATCAAACAAACAAGTCATCCATGGTCTGTGGACGACGGGTGTCGGGTGCTGCTAAGCACGGTCTGTATTCTAGTATATATTTCAACTAGAAATAACATTAAAAGTGAGAAATTCTCACCTTTGGGTTCCACTCCGCCATTCTTTATTTCTAAACTGTATGGATTCCGTTTTTCTTTCAGTCTGTTTCATCGCACTCTTTTTCACGCTATTCATAGTTAAAATTGCATTTTTATTATTTAGTTTCATATATAAAAATCAAATCTTTTTAATGATAAAAACCAAGTCTTTATTCATATGAACACTAATAAAAATCAAATCTTTATAGCGATGTTCATATTTTAAAAATCAATCCTTTTTAGTTTTAAAAAACCAACTTTTTACTAGTTAAAAATATAAACTTTTCATGTATTAGAAATCATAACTTTCATAAAGTAAAATAAATAAATAAAACTTACATTCAAGGGTTTCGATCGCCAGAGGAAAGCATCATCAAAAGACGGAGGAGCTCGGTTGATCGTGCAAGCTCACGGGGACTAAAACATATACTGAAAATGCTAAAAAAATTGTTTTTTTATTGATTGTGGGGTCTGTGGTCGGAGTGGGTGGCTGTGGGGGTGGCGTATGGGTGTTGGACATCAAGGGGGCGCGACCTAGTCCTAGGTGGTTGGTAGTGGAGGGTTTCGTCGATTGGTGGCTAGGGTTTTTGGGGTTCTCGAATTTGGACTGGAGAGAGACGGTGGGGGCTAGGGGATCGTTGGAGGGGGTCGGATCCGTTAGGGGGGAGAACGGAGTGGATGGCCGACGAGGCTGGTGGGGGAGCGTGCCCCCTGGCGGCGGCAATTCGAAGCTGAACGGGGTCAAAAGGTTTTTGGAAAAAAGGGGCTCGATTTTAATTGTGAAGGAGATTTAGGGTTATACCCTTATATAAATAATTTATTTAATTATTTCATTATTTTCAAAAAGTTAGTTTCTAATTGGAACTCGAAATCAAGCCCACCGACTGTCATCCTTAGCTAAATACCAACATTTCGAACGCAATGGGATATGCATCGTAAGCCGATTCAGCTGTTACGTTCAGTTTTCATCAAAATTAAAATATAAATTAATATAACGTTCAAAATTGATTTCAACGTACATTTCAATTTACAGGGGCCACATAAGGACTCTAAAAATTCTAGAAAAATTATTTCTAGCTTTGTATTAACGTTACGGTCCTAACAAAACTAATTTCGTCAAATTTGAAGACTGTTTGAAAAAATGGCCATTTTCTGGTCGATCCAAATTGACCGAACTGTTAAAACACATTTTCTTTTGCCACACTCACATATTGATTTAGAAAGTTATGAATTTTGGAATCTAGCAATAATTCGACATCCCGGATCCAACAAAAGCGTTTTCGTCGAAAACAGAGGTCGTTTGCAAAATTTCCATTTTTAAGGGCCAAAATTTCATAGCGACTATTCTGAATTTTCAACGGGGTATAACTTTTTATTCCCGCTATGAAATTTCCAGTTTTCGGATTCTTTGGAAAGATATTTTCAATTAGATTATAATATTCTTGGTTTCACTAAAATCCGGTTTATTTTGAACCCTGTACATTCATTTGGAATTTGAAATCGAATTTTCGAACTACTGCGCCATTTCCAATTCCTTTTAAAAATAAAAATAAAAATTTATATTCTAACGTCGATTTATATAAATATATACATTCTAATTCTATTCAACATAAATTTCTCATCGTCATTATTTAAATAAATCATTTTAAATATCCAAAATTCATCAAAACCGCCAAAATATTTTTTTTTAATTGGTTCAGATTTTTTGGGTTGTTACAATCTCCCCAACTTAAAATCTTTTCATCCTCGAAAAGGAACAGAGTTAAAAGTTGTTTAACTAATCAACTCAACTTTCATTATTTTTATTATGGCTTAAGTTCTTCAACTTTTCAGTTTCTAAGAACTTTTCAAATTTTTCAAAAATTTGGCTAATACCCTAAATTTTCGAAAAAATTTCGCCATAACCTCCCTTGCACGGGAGCACCGGGAAAATCCCGAAATTGCTATATAGGCCTTTCCAATCCAGAAAGAAAAAGAAACAGCCAAGTGGCTAGTCAATCAGCTCATAAAATCATCAGAAATCCCAAGAAATATAATAAACATGCACCTATTTGTCGGGCAAACAAATTTATTCCTCTACTCTAGCCTCCTTGCAATGACCTGTTCACACATATATATGTACATGTGTGCATTTCCAAATGATTTTCAATACAGTTCAATATTTGATACAATTTGGTTATATGCACCGTTCTTTCATATAATGGTTTAAAGGAATAATCATACAACACAACCAACAATCAATTAGTGAATTAACATTTCGAATTCATAATTTTGATACATATATAGAAAATCGTGTTTTTGATGCCAATTCACACAATAGCCCTATCTAGTTTTTAGTTCTCACACCAGTCAATTGGAAATATATAGATATCCCACTTTTGAAACTTGAACACAGACACTAATGATGAGGCCTCATCATCAAAATCATCTCTGGGCAACTAGAGTGTGATTCTATATCTATCCAATATATTAAAACTTCGTATACACATGGATCAAACGTATATGCAAAATCTTTATATATTGGATTGTCCAAATTCAATACAAATAAATATTCAAATATGTTGAATAAGGTTTAAATTTTCTAAACAAAACTTGTTTTCAATTTTATTTTAAAAATATCACTCTTCACACTCGTTCTAGGATGCTACTGATCCAATCTCTAACGAGTCGTTCCTATTGGATATTACTAATCCAATCTGTGATGAATTCTTTTGTTTGGTTCTAACGTGCCTTGTTCTCCAAGCTCTGTAAACCAAAGCTCTGATACCAAACTGTGAGCACCCAGAATTTCCCCAGTCTTCGAGGAGAAGAGGAAGAACGGATTGCCTTGAGGACAAGACGAATCAGAACACAAACAGAAGAACATTTCATTGCTTATTACAACAATTTACATCAGAATACAAGAATATTACAGAGTACAAATAAATCATATACATTTGATCAATTTCAAAGATTTAAATTACATTTAAATACATAGCAGCGGAAAACAATACAAAACACAACTGAAAGTAATACACAGATACAGAGCTTTCCAAATATTGCTTCAGCTGTAAATCAGGATCCTGTGAATATAAATCTGCAAAACCAAAACTACTAGCTGGCCGTGCGAAAAATAGGGGCATCCGGAGTTTAGGTTAAAATAATAAACTCCAGGTCATTCATGTGACTGGTGTGAGAACAAAAATAGTTATTAATCTTTATTTTAAAGTTAGGTAAATCCAGGGACCACACTGTATAACACGGAATGGGTTTCCTCCCAGGAATACCAGTGCATAGAACAATAGTGCAATGCTAAATAAAGAACAATGAAGCTATTATAAGGCTCAGGTCCCATCACACAATGCAACGCAAGCCGGAGGATAGCATTTTACCTTATAATAGCCAAGAATGTTTGGTACGTAAAATTTCATGTTTTATTATTACTATAAGTGTATAGTGTCAAAACAATTTCAATCATAAGTATCAATCATAAACGGCATAAGTGCCCCATACCGCTATGTCGCCATATATAGGTTTACAATTAAAACCGCAAAATGTCGGATTGGAAGTTGGATTTCCATCTGTGAACCAAGGCAAGGGATCATCCTTACCGCTTCGAGACAATCTAGCCCATGTCTCAGGTCAGAGCTCGAGTGAGCCTTGGTTCGTCAGGGCCAGTCCACTCGATGTGGATTAAAATGCCTGAACACTACGTTTCCCCGCCCTACGGGGAGTAAATGAGCCAAATGACTCCATCAGCCCCGGATCGACCGACATAACAGAGGCGCTTCCTATCCATAATCCACATAAGTAAAATGCCAGGGCGTGCAAAACGCTGACACCACTCCTAACTAGAAGGAAACGCATGCCCTCCCTGATGTCCTCTCCCATTTCTGATCCACACCGGGGTGTAAGGCTCGCGAATTAATGCTACACAAAGCTATGCCACAAAGGCCGTGCTTTGATCATCAACCACAAGACTCTGCTTTTCAACAGAAGCCTTGATCATTTGCATCTCAACATGCCACACAGGCAATTCACACTATGCAACCAATGTCAATCAATCACACATAATGAAATCTGATGTCAGACACACATCCATTTACAAGTTCGCTCTAGGTCTGAACAAAACCGGAGGCACCTTATTCCTCCCCCATATGTCCAATACAGGGGAGAGGCCCTCGTATATCCGTTGATCTCCAAGTACGTCTGGACGATCACCACTTATTACCTCGCCTTGGGTGTACAGCCCAATCAAGACATCAATAATCATCCAAACGATGTGAAGACCTCCGGTCTTCAACCACCGTCTTCATCCTCGACATATCGTCGAATCAGTTATTCAGAAAGGGATAAACCCGGTCTTTCTGAATAACTCGCGTATATAATAAACAAGTGCTATAAAAACACAACATACGCCTCATTTCAATCCAGATTATTCCTTTATTCAAATATTCTTATACTTTGGGAAAGCTTCCCATTAATTTTATCAAAGATATATTCTTCAAATTTATTCTTTAATCTTTCTTTGGATATCATTTTAGTCTAATTAAAGATGCATTAAAACTCCACTTGGTTTCAATCTTCCCAAAAATCAATATTAACGATTGTTTAACTTGGAAAATCATATCTTGTCTTTAACTGGGTTAAAGAACCAATGTCATTTAAAACACGGTTCATGATAAACCCAAAATCACATTCCATTATCCATCAGCCTTTAACCGTAAATTAGCAAGTGAACAAATTCCCTAAGTATTAACCCCGAAGGCCGAAACCAACATCAGATTAATAACCAGGAAACCATTCAACTTAACTAATCTCCAGTTAGTTTCTGATTATCTTAACTCCATTGGGTCTAAGAACAATATTACTAAAGATACCATTCACGATAACCCAAAATCACAATCCATTAATTATGGAGTTTTCATGGAAAACAAATCGATATATGTAATCAATATAAACTTCCATATCCAACTGATAACATAAGTGGAATAACGACAAGGCCTTTTAAATTCCATATATATTAACCGTCTTCCACTACAGAAGCTTACTTCGATTATTTCCAAATTGAATTCTATTCAATTCCAATTTTATATATTAAATTGGAAAACGTTACCTTGGAAAATTCCCGTTAAATCTAAATAAAGAATAAAAAGATTTATAAATCCCAAATCGCATTTCATTGTAAATCGAGTTAAAGAACGAATGTCGTTAAAAACACAGTTCACAATAAACCCAATTCACATTAGCCTCTAACCGTAAATTAGTAAGAGAACAATCCACTAAGTATTAACCCCGAAGGCCGAAACCAACATCATATCAATACCCGGGAAACCATTCAACTTAACTAATCTCCGGCCAATTTCTAATTTTCTTAACTCCATTCGGTTCAAGAACAGTATTATTAAAGATACCATTCACGACGAACCCAAAATCCAATTTGAAATCAAATACGAGGCTCTGAATAGAAAATATATCGGCTTATATTCAATATCAATTTCTGAAACCAACCAATATCATATTGGAAATAATGATATATATATATCTTTCAAATTTCCATAACAATATCTGTATAATCACGAAGTCCAACATCGAAATATTCCAAAGACGATTTCGATTCAAATCCATTTCCAATTTATATATTGGAAATTCTGGTTATTTTTAAAACCATTTCAAATCCAATTTATTTATTTTAAAATATTTGGATTATAATTCTAGTTCATAACTAGTTCATTTCGATAAAAATCTATTTTTATCTTTTCAAATATGGTGTTTTTTACCCCAATTCTTTCAAAATCATTTCTTACGATTTTACACAAATGATTGATATTTTTAATAATTTTATCTAGGCCCATACATTCGATTTCCATAAACGTCTATCGAACTGCACTTACACCGACCTTTTCCAAATTTGATTTGGACATAATTCCAAATCCAACTGTTAGATTTCAAATCTTTAATATTCATTAGAAAACTCTTTTTGATACGAACTCAACGGTTCCGGTTTTAGGAGAATCTGACGGTCGGATCTCCCGCACTGTCCATTCGAAGTCGACAATGGTCGAAATTCGCGAACAACCGCAGCGTGGCGTGTTCTATTCAGGCCATTATATATATATATGTATTATATATATTTCGTTGATTTTCTTTTAAAATGTATTTTATAAATCGTTTTAAATTCATTTTGAAAACAACTTCAACTTCATATTCAATTTCTAATCAAAATTTAATATTCCATATCATCGATATATAAATGATAATATTTCCAAAACATTATATTTTGAAATCAATTCCTTTTCGATATTCATTATAAAAATGAATAAAATCGATATAAATATCATTCGCATTCAAATGGCGTTAATCAAATCAACACAGCTTTATATATTTACATATTTTCGTGTCCATCCCGAATCGGACATCAAAATCAGATTTTGATCTTTTACTGAATATTATTTGAAAATATTCGTTATTTTAAAATATTTATTCTTCTGAACTGGAATCAGACACAATCAATTACCATATAAGGTGATTATATGGATTTCATACAACTCATGTACACAACATCAATCAAACACATTCAACCATCATCCATAGTGCATTCTACACTGCATAAGCATCAAATATAAATATTCGATGCTTACACAGCCTGTCATTCGATCGATCAACATACAGCTAAATATTGGGATTTGTGTATGTCTAATATCATCCCAATACCCGTGGGAGGTTTCAATCAACAAATGATGAATTTTATTTGTGCAGTTGGGTGATGTGTAAAATTTTATCGTCCCAATCAATATCAGTCAAATGTGTGTACATAAACAAATCTTCCGATTTGTTTATAAATATTTATTTTATTTATATACCTGTTAAAAATTATACTTTTAACTATAAAATATTTATTTCCATTCCACATCACACCATCAATTTTCACAACATATCAATCAAACAAACAAGTCATCCATGGTCTGTGGACGACGGGTGTCGGGTGCTGTTAAGCACCATCTGCATCCTAGTATATATTTCAACTAGAAATAACATTAAAAGTGAGAAGTTCTCAACTTTGGGTTCTACTCCGCCATTCTTTATTTCTGAACTGTATGGATTCCGTTTTGCTTTCAGTCAGTTTCATCGCACTCTTTTTCACGATGTTCATAGTAAAAATCGCATTTTTATTATTCAGTTTCATATATAAAAATCAAAACTTTGTAATGATAAAAACCGAATATTTATTCATATGAACACTACATAAAAATCAAATCTTTATAGCGATGTTCATATTATAAAAATCAATCCTTTTCAGTTTTAAAAAACCAATTTTTTACTAGTTAAAAATATAAACTTTTCATGTATTAGAAATCATAACTTTCATAAAGTAAAATAAATAAATAAAACTTACATTCAAGGGTTTCGATTGCCAGAGGAAAGCATCATCAAACGATGGAGGAGCTCAGTTGATCGAGCAAGCTCACGGGGACTAAAACATATACTGAAAATGCTAAAAAAAATTGGTTTTATTATTGATTGTGGGGTCCGTGGTCGGAGTGGGTGGTTGTGGGGGCAGCGCAGGGGTGTTGGACATCGGGGGGGGGGGACCTAGCCCTATGCGGTGGGTGGTGGCGGGTTTCGTCGATTGGTGGCTAGGGTTTTTGGGGTTCTCGAATTTGGGTTGGTGAGAGGCGGTGGGGGCTAGGGGATCGTCGGAGGGGGTTGGATCCGTGAGAGGGGAGGCCGGAGTGGATGGCCGACGGGGCTGGTGGGGGAGCGCGCCCCCTGGCGGCGGCGATTCGGAGCTGAACGGGGTCAACAGGTTTCTAAAAAAATGGGGGCTCGATTATAGTTGTGAAGGAGATTTAGGGTTATACCCTTATATAAATAATTTATTTAATTATTTCATTATTTTCAAAAAGTTAGTTTCTAATTCGAACTTGAAATCAAACCCATTGACTGTCATCCCTAGCTAAATACCCCCATTCCGAACGCAATGGGATATGCATCGTAAGCTAATTCGGCTGTTACGTTCAGGTTTCATCAAAATTAAAATATAAATTAATATAACATTCAAAATTGATTTCAACGTACATTTCAATTAACTGGGCCACGTACGGACTCTAAAAATTCCATAAAAATTATTTTTAGCTTCGTATTGACGATACAGTCCTAACAAAACTGATTTCATCAAATTTGAAGACCGTTTGAAAAATGGCCATTTTCTGGTCGATCGAAATTGATTGAAATTGTTAAAACACGTTTTCTTTTGCCACGTTCACATATTGATTCAGAAAATCATGAATTTTAGAATCTAGCAATAATTCGACATCCTGAATCCAACAAAAGTGGTTTCGTCGAAAATGGAGGTCATTTGCAAAATTTCCATTTTTAAGGGCCAAAATTCCATAGCGACTATTCTGAATTTTCAACTACGCATAACTTTTTATTCTCACTATGAAATTTCAATTTTTCAGATTCGTTGGAAATATATTTTCAATTAGATTCTAATATTTTTGGTTTCGCTAAAATCCGGTTTATTTTGAATCCTGTACATTCATTTGAAATTTGAAATCGAATTTTCGAACTACCGTGCCATTTCCAATTCCTTTTATAATTAAAAATAAATATTTATATTCTAACATAGATTTATATAAATATATACATTCTAATTCTATTCAATATAAATTTCTTGTCATCATTATTTAAAATAAATCATTTTAAATATCCAAAATTCATCAAAAACCGCCAAAATAGATTTTTTAAATTAGTTCAGATTTTTCGGGTTGTTACATGCGACCAATTTTCATTAGACTCAAAACTTTCCAATCACGGCTATGGAAAAAGTTCGCCATTGCTAGGGGAGGGCGGGACTAGTCTCAACGTTATGATTGAGTTCGTGGTGGCGTGAGGGTGAGCTCGACGATGGTTGGAGTGGAATTAGGGGATGATGGTGAATTGCGATAGTGTCTATAGCTGATTGGGTAGCCAGGTTGTGACGCATGGGGTGCTATCGAGCTGGGCCACGAAGGTTGTTATTGGTCGACGAGGTAAGGGGGAGGACGAAAGTGAGTTGCGGTGGTATACAAGGTGGCGTGGTGACAGATTTGGTTGGCGGTGTGTTCGTATCGAACTAGGGAAGAAAACAGTCGCATTTAAAATCTGATTAAGTCATTAAGCACATGATTATATCCTTAATTAGGTAGTTGAATTAAGTTGCTAGTGAGCTTGGTTATATAACTAATTTATTTAATATACATACAAACTTGTAACCCCGGTAACTTGTTCATATGATATCAGATTCAAGCAAAACAAGATCCTTTAGAATCCTATCGACGGACACTACACATATGAACAGGATTGATGTGCTTTGATGCTATTTGGAATTTTGTTTAATTTTAAATGATCGTTTAAAATTAAATAAATTATGCGAAATCGCCGATCGAAATTGGATGGTGAGTTAACTTTAACTCTTTCTGGAATACTTTTGAATATTATTACTTCGTATAATAATATTCATTTTTATTAGTATGAATTGTGTGTTTTGATGTTTAAATGATTAGTGCTTTATTGGTGATTGTCGATATTTATATTTCTGTCATCTTAAATGAATTTGATTAGATTATCTATTTCATATGGATATATAAAATAATATTATGAGCTATGATGCAGGGAGAACAGGTTGGAGGGATCCAACTGGATTCTAATGAGTTATTTATAAAGATAATTATCAAGTTGCTAATTTTAAACGAAGTTAGTTATTATTTTAATAAGGTTTTTAAATGAGATTAACTATTCTATTTTTAGTTAATCATGAAGTAAACTACTTTTATTTTAGGTAACGTTGAAGTCAATTATTATTTTAAATTATAATAATTAAATTTGTTACCTTTTTAGAATGGAATTCATTAAAGGAAATTTATCAAGTCGTAATGAGATTTTAATTGAATTTTATGAAGGGCTTTATTGAAGGTGTTTTATAATAAATCCAAGTTTCATAAACAAGGTTTATAAAAAAAATTAAAGCTAATGTGATGGTGTTAAATAAGCGTTTACTTAATAATTGAATTAAGTGAAAACGATTGTAATTGAAAGGAGATTTTCAGAGATGGAAAGGAAAGATGCTTAATGGATTTGGGTAATGGATCTGATAAATGGATTTTGTAATAAATCCAAGTTGTAAATGAATTGTATAAAGAGGTTTAAAGCTAAAGGTCTGTGTTTTAGTAAGAATTTACTTAATAAACAAATTAGATGGTTATAATTGGAAGTAGATTTTTCAAACGCAAGAAATGGGTTATAAAACCATATTTAAATGGAATAGTAAATGAAATCGTGTGATACCATAGTTAATATCAGCTTTTGAGTTAGAAACGTACGTCTATCTTATGATAAGAATGTTGTCGAGTCAAGTCTGAGAGGTAAATAAAATACCCCAACTTGAATGACTTTATTATTATCCAAGGGATGGTGCTAGTTTGAAATAAGTTTAATGATGTTGAAAATAATTTATTATCCCCATAAGAAATATTGCAACTCTGTTTTGAAGGTTTAGAAAAATAAATAAAACTGTTAGGTTTTATAGTAAACAACATATCACTTGACATTGTTTGGCCTAGGTATGAAGTGTGATTATACGTATACCATTCGGTTAAGCATATAGAACTATTTTCTAAATAATGAAAATAGTATGGTTTTGTGAATACACTTATTCCAAGAAATAAGTATACGGCTATGGTTTTCGAAGAAATTGAAACAATAGGTTGTACTAGTTTGAAAATGTAAGTGGATGTTAGAAATTTAATCATTATTTCCATAAGCATTATAGTAAACATAAATCTGCAAAGTTTTGAAGTTACATAAAACGGTTTGGGCTTATATAGTAAACAATGTGTCACACGACATGATTTTGGCCCATATGAGATTGGTAATTAGACCTATACCATTTGGCTAAGTATATAGTGGTAATTTTAAAGTAAATGAAATAAAGAGGGGGTTTTGTGAATATTCTTATTTTGAAGAGATATGCATATGGCTATCATTTTCAAAGTAATGAAAACTGGAAAAGACGAGTAGGATCGAGTAATATGGAAATACGTATAGTATACATGTATGTGGAAGTTCTGATAAGGTGATATATTATTTTTGATATATGCAAGTGAATATTTAATGAGATAAATACTTAGAGATGATATCACAAATAAAAAATGTAAAAGTAGTAAATGTAAAGAACTCCAGGAATTTTTATACTGGTTCGGAGCACCGTCCTACGTCCAGTCTCAGACTCCTTCTAAAATTTAACTAATAAACAACCTCACTTAACCCGAATGAACAGGTATTACAATACCTGAGAAGAAGAACATGGATGTAAGCAGCAGAACATGATTTCACCTAAGCGGCCGGAGAGGACTTCTTGCCTGAGCCGCAGAACAGGACTTCAACAAATACAAAAAGTTTGTTTGACTATAAATGTGTTATTGATAACACAGATAAGTCACAATTGAATACACCTTCCTATAATATTCTCCTTTGTATATATATTTGAAAGCAAGTAAAGAATAAAGAAGGAAAGTGCTTTATAATCACAAAATGTTGAATATTTGAGAGCAAAAGTGAATATAGAATAGAAATAGTTAAAAATCAGAGAATAATTAGATCAAAAAAGTTCAATTATTAAAATAAGTGATTCTGAAGCATATTTATAGTAAATAAAAGGTTGCAATTATTTATGAAATGGTTTAATCAAAAGATATAGTCATACCTCTTGAATTAAAGAGTTATGACTCTTTAAAAAGTCGCAGCCCTTCAAGTCAGGTGATTGAATTTATAATCCAACTAGCTGAAAAATGACTATATTTTGAAAATACATGTGCATATGCACAAATCATGTTATTCAGGCAGCTGAATTGAAAATCAACTGGCCGAATATTCAAACTTAAAAAATTCGAGTATTCAGCAATCGATTAGCTGAATTCAGTTCAGTCGGCTGATGCACATTATTTATACATATGTTCTTCAGCCTTTGAAAATTAAAAACATTATAAATATATATAATATATAATATATAAGAAATTTTAACAATAAAAACCAACAAAATACAGACTTGAATACACTAAAAATATATCGATATGTCTTCTTGTTGAATCTTCTTGTATTTAGGCTATATTCTTCTCCTTTTCCTGTAAAAGATGTTAATGAATAATATCGTTGATATGTAGTTGGCGTAATCAAAACTAGTTCAAGAATGAAGGTTCTAACAATCTTCCCCTTTTTGATGATGACAACTATACGTTCAACAAGATCATAACATAAGTTTGACATTAACATACCCAAAGATAACTTGCATTATACCCAAAAACAAAATAATTTTTACCTCATTATCTTTGCTTATGTCTTAACAATAAATTACATTATGCACTCACACATTTTCATATCTTTTCTGTCTAACATCAGTCAGTCTAAGAATCAACTATCAATTATATAGGAATATGCATATATCACTATTCAGACATTTTTTTTGTCGTGTTTATCAAATATGCTTGTATCATTATATTTAATGTTACTAACGCTTGTAACACATGGAACTTAATCATCATAAAACTTGGTAAGGTGACTAAAACTTAAATATGCAACCGAGCTGTGCAGTTACAGCGCTTAGCGGTTCTATAGCGGTGGAGGTGCAAAAAGGTGCAGCAGGGAAATAGCGGGGATATAGCGGAGGTGTAAAATGGTTCATTATAAGTAAAGACAAATATTTAATTATTAATTAGTTATCATTATCCCATTATATTCGTTGAAGAAACTAATGTTAATTGATATTATATACCAAAATCAAATAATATCGTGGTTACACGTATTAAATTTGATGACTATAATAGAGTTCTATCATAAATTAGGCACTTTAGCATTAAATTTAGCCCTTTACACTAGCTTTATTAATTTTTTTGAAAAGACAGCAAGTCAAATCAACCTACAAATATTAATACTGCTAAAGCGGGTGCTAAAAAACCTTGATTTAGCGGATGCAGCGAAAATAGTGAGGCTAAAAGTGGACCTACTGTTCATCAGCGCTAAATTGAAATAGCGTAGCGGCTGAAGAGCGCTATAAGCTATAGCGGGAATATTGCGAGGCTTTAGTGGGGCTTTAACTGCATAACAACTGGGACACTGAACTTATATTTATTTGTAGAAAATAAATTTACATATATACTTTAAATTTCATATGTTTTTGTATGTGTATTAAGAAAGCGAACCCGAAACATTTTGAACATAGAAAAACAAACAACAAGCAGACGAACTATCAATTAAACAAGGCAATGGTCTAAGATGTGTTGATAATGAATTATTATTGGGGAGACCTCATGGCTTATTTCATAAATAACCATAATTCATTACCTTGGCTATGATGTTTGCTAAAAAAAATAAGCACTTTCTTCTCTTTTCGCTTTCAGCCTCAAATCAACATTGTATGCCAACATCATAATTTCTTCTCTCCTGCATTAATCAGAACAATTATAATAATTACTATACGTAATGATTATAAAGAAATGTAAAGGCTTGTTTATAGACAATAACTTACTTAGTACATTTTTATAGCCATTAAATTTGGATAAAATGACTTGGGTTAGGACCAAATAAGTGTCTTTTTCAATGCATAGTTGATAAACTTAAAGAAAATGCTTGCTTAAATTAAATTTATGTTTCATTATATATGTTAAAATCCAAATTAGATTTCAACAACAAGGGTACACAAATGGTACTTTACCAATACGTTAAGAGATTAAGAGGCGCCACAATCGTAAAATGCAAGTAAAAGACAATGATTTTTATAGTGGTTCGATCTTAGGAAAGATCTACGTCTACTTTAGCAATAATTTCCATTAGCAATTCAAGAGTTACAAGTGTGGAATCACTCAAAAATACATCTATATGTTCTCTAACACTTAGATTTCACTCTAATCAAAACAAATTAGCAAAGAATCAAGTAGATTCCACTAAATGCAAGGAAAATGGTAAGGGATTTCATTCTCTAAGATGCTTGAGCACTTTTGGTAGATTCCATGATGGATTCAATGCTTGATCTTTGCCTTGAAGTGATAGGAGGTGTTAGGATCACTTAGAATAGGAGAGAAAGCAATTTGGCAACCCTTCGGTGTGATAGAAATCCATCTCTAAAAGCATGGAATCCATGGCCTATTTATAGGAGAAGTCGGAGTGAAGTGGTGAGCTGAAATGTGTATATGCAGGCTGTGGGTCGAACATACAAGTAATTACAGAAATGCCACTGCCAGCTGTTGACAGTTGTAACCAATTGTCCTCCTGAATTCATGTTCGACCGACCGAGGGAAACATGTTCAAGCCACCGAATTTGACCGACCCTCTTAGTTTGAGCCACCCCGTTCGAGCCTTATGTTGTTCGCCCCTGGACAATGATGTTGCTCGACCGACCCTGGCGTTCAAGCCATGTTCGACCCTATAGTTGTTCGACCCTTGAAACTGTTCGACCCCTGTAGTTGTTCGACCCTGAGTGTTCGATTCTCATGAATGTTTGGCCTTACGACGTCGTCATCTTGTTCGTTCCTTGTGCTGACCCTTGTGCGTATTTAAGTCATGCTTGATGTTCGACCCCTAACTTTGACACATGTATGATCCATCAATTGGTGCATGGTTTTTAATGGATAAACATTTGTCCCACGAAGTTTGTAATTCTTTGTTTATAAAAATTAAGAGCTTCGAAATATAGCACCAATTATGATTTGGATCTCGGTTTTTCATAGGCCATAAATACTGAGGGTCGAGCATCAAACATTTAAGTCGATCAATATTATACCAACCCGACCGAATAGACACCCTAGTTCGAACAGGCAACCTGGGTCGAACAAACACCAAGGTCGAGCAAGCACCTTGGATTGTACGTTCTAGATCGAACATTGTGGGTCGTACATACATCTTGGGTCGAACATACATCCTAGTTGAACATTCTAGGTCGGATATACGTCCTGGGTCGAACGTGTCCATTTATCTCCCACTCTCATATATATTTTGCTCTTCATTTCTACTGCTCATTTCTTTAAGCTGAGCAAAATAGTTTAACGCAAGATGTGCCTTTTTTTGAAGAATCTTGCATTGCAATATTACAATTAGTTTCTTTTCGAAGCTTCATCCAAATCAGCTCGACAATCAACATCTATTCATCAGTCGCACTCGACATCTACAGCAAAACTCGATCATCTTCGAACCAAACTAAAGTGGTTTTCTTTGATTTGAAGTGTTCTGCCAAACAAAGGTGATTTTCTTTTATTTCGCACTGATTTGAGTTAGAAAATGGTTAAGGGTTTGCACTGAATTATCTTGTGCGTATGGTTCGGATTCGAACTGAATATTTGAGGTCGTAATGATTGTAGTGGTGATGAATTGAACTGGATCGGTCCAGGGTTTTGTAATTGGGTGTATTTATGGAACTTAAATCATCTGAAACTTCTTTGAACTCTGATTATTCGATGCACATTAGCTGTTTGGTTAAATGCTTGTGACACACAATTTTCATTCACTTTGTCGATTTGTCCATACACTTGTGTTTGTCGTTTGAACTCATTTTTGTTGCGTCCGTAGTGTAGAGAAACTAAATCAAACTTTAGCAATAGTTTTTTTATGCAGCAATGTCCCAGGCTCTGCTTGAACCGACGTTAACATATTGGACCCAAACCAATTTTGAGCATATCCGACCCATTGCAGAATTAGTCTTGTCCAACCCATTTTGGTTCGAGCGTGTTTGACCTTATATGGGTTTGAACATGTTCGACCCTGCGGGGTCGATCATGTTCGACCCTGCTAAGGCTCGAGCATGCTTGACCTTGCTTGGGTTCAAACACTGTTCGATCCTCGTGGGTCGGGCATTCTAGGCTCGAACTTACCTGAGTCCGCTTGTGTATGTTTGAGTTCCCTTAGGTCAAACACGTTTGCCTTCTAAAAAGATCAACACATTTGTCATTTGATTGGGACTTTTACTTGTAGTTTGTGCTTTCATATGCCAGTTTAACACCACACTTTTTCCTTGAAAATTTGATTAGCTAGAACACAATTCTGCAAACTCCTTGCTTGTCTAATTTGAACTACTCGACCATGTCAAGTCTGTTAAATTTAGGCCTGTTCGGTCCACATGCTGTTCGGTCGAGCTTGACCTTGCTCAGGCTCGAGCGTGGTTGATAACTTTAACATCTTCATGATTTAGTTTGTGGTATTGATTTTCAAGTTTCTCGATGCTAAACTTGCGATTATACTTTTTTAAGCATAGTCGTTCGTATAGAAAATGTTAACCTGACAACAGTTACGCCAGAATCCCAAAGAAGGAACTATGTCTTGTGAAGCTGGAAGTTCTGGACAAGTTGTTAGAACCACATCTGGAGCAAATGCCAGCCTAACCTTTCCTAAACCTCGACCATATTCCATTATACCACTTGAGAGACATGAAATAGAACTTTAGTTTAACTCATTCCAACAATTGTGTAAGGAATATGGGATTTCGGAAAAGGAAGAAGCTAGATTCCCTGGAAAAGATGAATTTGCCGACATTCCTCCTCCCGGATACGTCGCAGTAAACCGATATATGTTGATGAGTAGGGCGATTCCTCCCTTTAATCCTTACATAGAGTCAATTCTTAAGAGCTTGGCCATTGCCCCAAATCAGTTACACCAAATTTTTTCATTAATGGGTCTCTATGTACTGTTTACGAGGGTCAAAGAGCGTGCACCTACATTTCGAGATATTTGCTCTCTGTATTCTTTTAAAAGGAGGAAGGCCATCCCTCAATCATTTCTGTTGAGACCCGAAGCTCCAGAATTATTACTGATTTAGTCGAGAGTGCCCCAGGGTTCCCTAATCAATATTTCTTTGTTCATTCCCCTTCGAATTTCCATGGTTATTGGGCGGAAGGAGGTGAATATTTTATAGTCTTTTATTTCATTTTTCCCCTTACTCTAGTGCTCACATCTTAATATTATAGTGACTCCTTCCGATAAGGATAATCCTTTCGATCAGGTTCTCTTTAAAACCTTAACGACTGCTCCTGAGAATGAAAGGAGAAAGAGATTCTTACTCACATAAGAGTTTCTTCGTCGATGCAACATGCTTCCTCCCTCGTGGACTTTAAGGACAGATAAGAAAGATAATCCTCATAAATCCCTAGCCAAGAAGGCCCGAATAAGGAAGTGCACTGATCCTGCAGGAAGCAGTGATTGACATAGAAATGTGTTTATTTTATGCTCCTATACTTTATCTTTTGTATATAAATAACTATTACTTGGGTAGTGTTTTGTCACTTTTACAGATATTCCAACCCAGCCCGCATGCAACCAGAAATGTAGAGAAATGGAGATGAAATTGATATACATTTACATTTTGAAGAATTGTAGATGAAGATCTCACATCTAGTTGCTGTTGGACAAGAAAAGGATTGATAAAAAGGCTTTGCACATCACAAATCAATGAAGAAGTGTCAAGGAAGCAAGAGGAAAAGAGAAAAGGCCCAAATTTGCTTTATTTATCTAAGGCCCATTTATGTTTCTCATTGTAAACTAATTAGTGATGTAATGACCAGGCCCAATTATCATTAGGGTTAGGGTTAGGGTTTGGCTATCTACCCTATATATACCCTTGTAATGGCATTGTAGCCACCATCCTATCATATATCTAATTCTATTCTCTTCATTAATAAAACTCATTTTTTTATTTTATGCAATTTTCTATTTCTTAGCAATTAGTGTTGTCTACACGATTAGATTCGGTAGAACACAATTTGTATTTTGCATTTCTTTTCATTAGCGATTGACCGTCTGATTAGATTCAGCGGTAATCCTAATTTTATTTCCTGTTGTTATTTATATTCTGCACTTTTATTTTCTGTATTTTAATCGCGTTCATAGGTTAAATTGGATTTGATTAGATTTGAATCTGATTCATAGTTTCATTGCTTTTCCATTGAAATTGTGATTTGATCGTCGGTTCAGTTAGATCTGTTCTGAATCAAATTACAGTTTTAATTTTGTTTTGTTTTATTTTCAAAATCAACCTCCAAAGTTTTGTCTAACTCGCCCAAGAGATTAGATAAATAATTTGATTTAATTCACCTCCCTGTGTTCGACCTGTATGCTACACACCTGTATGCTTGCAGAATTTATTACAAATGTCGCGCTTTTCTAATTCATAGACTAGCGTCGATCAAGTTTTTGGCGCCGTTGCCGGGGAGGTAACGGTTAAATTTTGTTATTTGTTTAATTTCTGATTCGTATTAGTTTTATTTTATTGTATTTTCTTTTGTTTTCTTGTATATTTAGAAAAAAAAAATCTTGATTGATTTGATTTGGCATTATTCAACGATGCTACAATCTTCATAACAAGAGAAAAAATAACATACCATTTTCATTGATTTTCTGCTCTTGCCATTTCTATTTTCTTTTATTTCTTTCTTTTCTTTCCTAATCAATTCCCTCCTTTATACAAATTTATTTCTTGTTCTACAAGTTCAAAAAAAAAAAAAAAAACCAAATACATTTCCTCCCAAAAATCAACTCAACGTCTGCTCAAAACCATCCTCTGGAACCATACTCCATCGCAGGCACCATCATCACACAAACCCCCCTATTCCACGTCCTCCTCCTCCATAAATATTCACGCATCCCCTGTATACCACATCTCATCTACCTTCCTGTCCAGACGTCACCGCCCCACATCAGCCAATCCCCTATCTTCCCAAACAATATCCTCCTATCAACACAGCATCTCCAATAATATTACCCTGTCCAAACAATCCACTCCACCACCAACTGTCAAAGCAAACCACTTCCTTCTAATCTAATCAAACATCACCCACAAAACCCCTCTCATCTACCACAGTACCAACACCACGTTCTTATCACCGCAGCTCTCTTCAACTTACCATCCCCCTCAACAAACCACACACCGTGCCTCAAAACCTTGTTTGCTGCTTCCACTGAGCATCTCCAACCATTTTCATCACGCTCCAAACCGAACCAACCTTTAGCTCATCCTCCTTCCACCATATCAGAAGAAAACCCCTACCAAACACTCCAAGAGATCCTACTGTCATCGCCCATCCCAACAACATCCAACCCAAAACGGCTTCTCCCTAAATTCAGTTACAACCTCTAATTCACCGAAAGCAATTGGCCCGCCCCTTTTCGAACAATCTGAACTTCTCAAACCTGAAACCAAAGAACTGATCATCACACCCTTCGTTTACATCACCGACTTCACCAACCACAACTCCAACGCCAATCTCCAATTCACCCCTCAGCAACGAAACCTCAAATTGCAGTTCAACCCAAATCAAACCACTCTACACCGAGCAGTTCTCCAGCATCAATTCCCCACAAAAGCCTCATCATCGCAGATTCAGTTCGCACCCGAGATCCCCAAATCGGAATCCCAGATTCCTAGATTCGAAAACCCAGATTCATCCAATCATCAGTTCACAGCTTCATCTCGAAGTCACCCCTCGTTTCACTCAATTCGCACCAAATCGCAATACGCGAAACCCTAATGACCCAATTCGAACATTATCAAATCCATCGCAGCAATTTAATCCATTGAACCACCAGAAATCGCCTTCCTTCGAAACCCAAAAGCACCCTGTTTCCCAAACCCCTCCAAATCGACCTAACAGGAAACAAATCATCAATCCGAGATTAATTCGAACCCAAAACCCACTTTTGAATCTCAAAATAATAAAAAAAAAGAAACGAAAAAGAAAAAAAGGGAAAGAGGAAAAAATCGATTTTTGTTTCTGGATGCGTAAGTGGAAGGATTTTACAGTAGGACGTGATTTGTTCCCTTATAAAAGGGGCGCGAGTTATTTTCTTCCTTTCTTCTGTTGGACTGTCGTTCGGTTTGGGGAAATAAAGTCTGAAATTGTCTGTGTTGTTTTAGAAACTTAAGTTTGGGTCAGTGTTTGACTTTGTGTCCAGAACAGTTATTGAGTCTAGTTTTTATTTTACTTATCGTAGTTCTTTCATTTTTTTTTGGCTTAGTTTGAAATTCTTTTTAGTTTAGTTTTAGTTTTCTTATTTTCAACTCCTATTTAGTTTTTTTTCTCTCTGTTTTTTTCTGCTTTCAAAAAAAAAAAAAAAAGAGAAGAAGAAGAGAAGCATCATTCAAGTCAAAGACCAAAGCATACAAAAGTGTTCAACAACGAGCAAGGAGATTCAATAATTAAGCGAACAAAATTCAAGCAAGACAAGGATTCAGCATTCAAGCGACTTGCAGTAGAGTTAAATAACGCGAGCACTACTCAAACTTTCTCTGGACGGACTTCCATACCCCACTGTGAATTTCTTTTAACTCTACAGGTGCTCTGCTGCAAAGAAAAAAATATATAGAAAATTGTTGTAAAAATCTTCTGCAGGGGCAGCGGCTTTGCTTGTACAAATTTTTCTTTTCAATTCTGCTATTATTCTGTGACTGTTCTGCTACTGATATTTCTGAATCTGTTTGTGAGAAACGAATTTCTATAATTACAGCCACCACTCTCATCGTTTTTCAACAATAAAATTTTGATTTTTGAAATAATATAATTGAAAAGTGGTGCTTTGTGAAGTTGACTGTCTTGTATAATTGGATCGCGGATATATAGTAGTTCAATTTATTGAACTATTAGCAAAAGAGGTTGCATACTACCCGTAAAACATTGGTCGTATCCCTTAGTATTTATGCTATACGTGAACGGCCATAAGACCCTCTTCCCCCTTCTAATTGAGTCAGTTAATTAATGGAGCACAGCTTAGTATTTTATATTATTTTGAAGCGAGAATAATTTATGTCTTACCGTGACTTCTTTAAAATGTCTAATTCAAAAAAATCATTGAGAGAAATGTGGGATAATAATCGGAGTAGACGTCCGCTTGAAGAGTATGATTTTGAGTTACAACTCATGAAGCAAGATTTTCCAAAATTTCGCGAGCCAAATGTCAACAACTTTCAAAATTTTCAAAATGACCAACATTTTCAAAGTTATGATCGAAATGGCGATTTCAATTTAAATTTCAATAACTTCGATTATGGGCCACATCCACATCAAGACGGCTTTGAATCGCAATATAGCTTTGATCCACATCAGTATGGGGTTGTAAACCAAAATTTTCAAAATTATAGCCCATATCAACATCTTGAAAATGACCAAAATTGCAATTTTCACTCGAATTTTAACAGTTTTGGTTATGAACAAAATTTCTATGATCAAAATGATTTCCAATATCATTGTCAGTTTTCTGAAAATTCAAACAACTACCACATTGGAAATAATATTGATTGTGAAATTGATGTGGATTATAATTTTGAAAATCAAGAAATCCAAAACGAGAGCTCTCAAATCAACGATCGTCTTAACATTCTTAGAGAGAGGGAAGAAAGGCTAAATAAAAAGGCCGATGAACTTCTTTGTTTATTGACATCTTTGAAAGAGCAACAAGAACAACAAAATCAAATTCAAATAAGCGATGAATCAGAAAATAATTCAACTCTTGCTGACATTGAAAATTTTCAAATAACGACTTTGGAAATTGAGAATAATCATCTTGACGAAGTTTTTCAAAATTCAACAAATGATTTGGACTTCAACTCTTTTCAGAAAAAAGATTTAAGCTCGGATTTTGATCTTCCACTTTCAGGCTGTGAAAAAATGGAAATTTTAGAATTTGAACATAATAAAGATGTTGAATTTTTCAAAAACTCAGAAGTGGAAATGGATTTGGACGAACATGAATTCTTTGGATTGTATGAGAATGAGTTGCCAAATGAGGAAGAAGTAGATTCAAGTCACAAGTTCGAAAATTTTAACTTTGAGGAAATTTCAAACGAACATGAAATTGTCAGTGTCGAAAATACCTTGTCAATAGAGAAAGGTGATCACATAGTCTTGAACAACACTCAGATTCCAAATTTCACTGAATTTATATACAATCACAAATTTTTGAATAATTACACTGACAAATTTGTTGAACACATGAACTATTTTTGGAATGTTAGCTTTGTTGAAAAGCTTCAGGTTAGGACGACCCTAGATATTTATCTCCTGGACTACAAATCGAGGTATAAAGATGAGATGGTTTTCAAAAACTCTTGCTTGTTAGAAAAAATGTCTAGACACAGTGGGAATGGGACTCATAGGGCTAGAACCAAGTGTGGGGGAAAGAGATGGTGGAATTCTTTGCATCGCATGCACCGCAAACACATATATCATTGTATATATGATCCATTCTTACATATAGTTAAATTGCATTTCGTTTTACAAATCATTTTACATTTAATCCATCTTTGGGTACTATCTTTCACATTTAGGAAACGTTTACAGTGTGGACACTGTTTAGTTCTAGTGTGGGGGGGGGGGGGAGTCTGCATTTCATCCATTTTCATTTTTCTTTGTTTTTATTTTTTTATTTTCAGCCATTTAAGTAGGACCATCATACATTTTAGATTGTAGTAACATACCAATTTTTTTTTGAAATACGACTCATTTTCAAGTGACACAACAAAATAAGTTTACAATTTTTAGCCAGTTGATAGTATTTTTTTCTCTCAACTTAGATCGAATAAGAAATATAATGAAAAGTTTAATTTTGAGGGATACTAGTGTAACCGGTACATAGGGAGATTCTTAGGTGATGGCCATGAAATCTATTCTATATTGTAGACTTTGTTTAAATAAGTGGAGGATTTAAAATACTTATAATGGCTTGTCAAATCTTTAAAACTAAGTTGTGTTAAGTTGAATTCGCGTAACTCTCTTTTTTTTGCTTATAAATTCAATAATAATAATAGTAATCCAAGGGTATCCAACATTGCTTGTATATCGAGCGTTGGTGTGCAAACCCGCCAAGCTCTATCCGACATGTTGTTGACAAAGTCAGCGTTGGAATATCTTGGTCTCATTTTATGAGATTGGACACCTAAGGATTACCGACACGTTGTTGACAAAGTCAAAGTCGGCCTGCACAATCCGCCAAGCTCTTTACCCACTCTCCGTTAGTCCGCGAGGCAGTGCATGGGTGGTAAACCTTGGTCTTTTTAGTTAGGTGTATGTACTTAATCATAAATCTTAAAATTTTATAGAATAAAGAATAAGCGATGATACCCAAACACTTCTTGACCTTATTGATTTGACTAGCCATACATGAGAAAATTAGAATACCACTTTGCAAACTGTGCCAAGCAAACTAAGAATTTATTTCATGGCTGCACTATGTCATCGACCGAACTAACTGGCCAAACTGGAATTTAACATTTGAAAACTTGATTTATATTGAAAATTGGTGACAAGTCGAGGTATCTAAAATAAAATCAACTGATTAGAAATTATTAATTTAATTTGTTGTACCACTTTCCTGAAATAAGTCGTGTTTTCATTTTTCGTTTTTATCTGCATATGTCCATTGCATTCATGTAGTTCATTATAACCATATCATACTGCATTTGGATTTTGTGGGTAGTATCCGCTGAAAACCCTCACGAGACACCACTCGTCCTACTAGGGACACCTAGAGGTTTAACGGCTTGTTGCATACGCTCAATGCAATCGTGTTTCCTACGATAGTGTGACCTATCTAGTTAGTTTTTCATTTCTTGTTTTACTCGAGGACGAGTAAAAGATAAGTGTGGGGGTATTTGATTGACATAGAAATGTGTTTATTTTATGCTCCTATACTTTATCTTTTGTATATAAATAACTATTACTTGGGTAGTGTTTTGTCACTTTTACAGATATTCCAACCCAGCCCGCATGCAACCAGAAATGTAGAGAAATGGAGATGAAATTGATATACATTTACATTTTGAAGAATTGTAGATGAAGATCTCACATCTAGTTGCTGTTGGACAAGAAAAGGATTGATAAAAAGGCTTTGCACATCACAAATCAATGAAGAAGTGTCAAGGAAGCAAGAGGAAAAGAGAAAAGGCCCAAATTTGCTTTATTTATCTAAGGCCCATTTATGTTTCTCATTGTAAACTAATTAGTGATGTAATGACCAGGCCCCATTATCATTAGGGTTAGGGTTAGGGTTTGGCTATCTACCCTATATATACCCTTGTAATGGCATTGTAGCCACCATCCTATCATATATCTAATTCTATTCTCTTCATTAATAAAACTCATTTTTTATTTTATGCATTTTTCTATTTCTTAGCAATTAGTGTTGTCTACACGATTAGATTCGGTAGAACACTATTTGTATTTTGCATTTCTTTTCATTAGCGATTGACCGTCTGATTAGATTCAGCGGTAATCCTAATTTTATTTCCTGTTGTTATTTATATTCTGCACTTTTATTTTCTGTATTTTAATCGCGTTCATAGGTTAAATTGGATTTGATTAGATTTGAATCTGATTCATAGTTTCATTGCTTTTCCATTGAAATTGTGATTTGATCGTCGGTTCAGTTAGATCTGTTCTGAATCAAATTACAGTTTTAATTTTGTTTTGTTTTATTTTCAAAATCAACCTCCAAAGTTTTGTCTAACTCGCCCAAGAGATTAGATAAATAATTTGATTTAATTCACCTCCCTGTGTTCGACCTGTATGCTACACACCTGTATGCTTGCAGAATTTATTACAAATGTCGCGCTTTTCTAATTCATAGACTAGCGTCGATCAAGCAGCAAAACTCCTCCTAAATCCAAATTAGCTCCCTTTGAAAAGGAGGTATCTAGATAACGTGAGGATAGAGTCCTTCGGTTTTACCCGATTAAGATGGGAAGGAGATTACCGTTCTGGAACCCATCCGTGGAAGAAACTAAGTAGGTTGATGTGGAAGATTCTGCTTCAAAAATTGTTTCGAATTCTACGGAGGAGAATGAGCAGCCTGAAGAGGCTAAAGTTGGATTTGAGAATAAACCGATCACCGAGAATTGTGATGATAATTCCGCTATTCAAGGTAGTCAAGGATACGGTATGTCGGAGACTTTCAGGAATCTTAGTGACCTCAGCTCGGTTGAAGACCTTATCCCGAGCGATACTTTGACCTCAAAGTTAACAGTTTCATTTATGAAGTCTAGGACTGAATAATATTCATCTCAAAATCGTCACCCTGAAAAACACTTAAGGACATAGGAATTTTCTTAAATGATCCTCCTCCGACTGGTTCGTTATTAGAAGTTTCGTGAGAAAACATTCTTTATTCTTACTTAAGTTTTACGCTCTCAATACTTTATATAGGCTTTTCCTATTTTGATTCAGTGCTTTCAAACTTAAGTACTGAAATTTTGCTCTCTCCTTTTCTCAGGTTTAGAAATGAGACGTTCCCTTGAGCATATCTTTGAACAGGGTGCCCAGCAATTCGATCACAAAAATTTCATTAAACCTCGGTTTTCCCAACATTCGAAGCATTCACAACATCCACAACTTGCTTATTGACCTAACCGAATTGGCGATCTTATTGAAACTGAGTAGCAAAGGAAGTGGAGACTTGACCACTTTGATAGGCTTGAGGCTGAGAGGATTAAAGAAATAGAACAGCGAAAAAGGAAGAACGAGAAGAAGAGAGAGAGGAGCGATAAGGGTAAATGTGATTATGGGAAGCATCATAAATTGGACAAACTTCCAATGCCGGATTTCTCAATGCCGGATATTCAAAACACTGGCAATAACATATCTTTGGTTTCCCCACTAATTGCTCCTACTTCTTCCGATCTTCAAATAATCATGGGTATGCCTCGTTATATAATAAGGCCGACTAGCGAAATGCTTGTTGAACGCTTCAAAGGCTGAGATTTAAGAGGAATGTACTTTAATGTGGATTTACATCCCAATGACAAGCGGGATCTTCTTGAGGAAATAACTGGCACAAAAAGAAGCATGGCCACTCAATACGATGTTGCCAGGAGTCAAGCTAAGGTTAAATTTGATAAACTGAGCGAGCGTGTCGAAAAACAGCTTGGTGGATGGTACATATTTGCTTATGACCTCCAAAGACTTAATTCAGCCCGCATTGACTATATCGAAATTTTAGAGAATGATAAGGCTACTTTAATCCATGCACTTAAGTCTCAAAGTGAAACACCCCACCTCCGTTAAGGTCACTCACAAAGGGAATGCCTTAACTTTGGTGGAGCATTATAGTTAAAAGATGTAGATGAATTACAAGACAGACAAATAAAGCAGCGGAAAATAAAAATTATTTTATAAACAATGTGATTCAGTCAAGCTTTTACAACAGTTGTCTCAATCATACTTAAAAGTAATACATAGAACTTCTGTCTTAAATTAAAACATAAAGAAGCATTAAAACAACAGTAAGGCAACATAAATCCCCAATAAGAGAGTATCCAAAGTCATAGCCCAAGGAAAAGATTCCAAGCAATACATCTACTTTCTTCAAGCTAGAAATGATCCGATCTAAGCTGAAGTATTCCCTCCCTACGAACCTGGGGGGGGGGGAGGGGGGAAACGGAAGAAAATAAGACGAAAGAAAATGGGTCAGACATGAGTTTGGTAAGTCCAGTGACTATTTAGCATGTAAACAAGAAAAGGGTTATGACATGAATAAACTGAATCTAGGACATATCCCTAGAAATAAGATAATAAGGCTGAATATGCTATCGCACCCATTTTACTTCTCTGCACCACCTAACTAGTGTCCCAACTTGTAATCTATATAAAATGTTCATCTGATAATGTGATCCCAATCCCCGTAATTGTGGTAGCCTTCAGGTGTACATCTATCGTGAGGATTCCACCTCAATCTGCCTAACTGCCATGAACATGCTAGATGTACCCTTACTACCCTATCGATCAGCTCCTTACTTGCATAAATGTTCCATGTGTCTGTGTCAATCGGCCCTCTCTTGCATGTAAATACCCTGTGCTGGTCCCATCATAAGGTGTATCAATCCTTATGATAGCAACCCGACACGATTCAAGATGCACAGTGTATAACTACTGGTTCCCAGTGCTTACTTTTTCCCACTCTGGAGTACGTGCACGCCCGTAAACCGTCGGAACCTACACCGATGTACCCCCTGCCGCTGTTTTGACCGCTTATAATCAGCCCAGTAATCGTGCCCCACTCTGCCTAGTTCAGGTTACCATGATACATCTATGTGGGTTACTTCTGAAATGGTTTCCCGTTACTAGGGTTTCCTATTGGTTAAGTTTGTGGGCCTATATATACAAATATACCCACTTACACGAGATGTACTTAACCCTCCCACCGATTCAAGCATGTTTATTTAATGGTGAAATTTTATGGGTCTGTATTTACTAATATTACACACCAACCCGATATAAACTTAACCCTCCTACTGATTCAAGCATGTTTATTTAATTTTTAAGTTTTGTGGGCCTATATTTACTAATATTGCCCACCAACCCGATATGAACTTAACCCTCCTAATGATTTAAGCATGTTTATTTAATGGTTAAGTTTTGTGGGCCAATATTTACTAATATTACCCACCAACCCGATATGTACTTAACCCTCCTGTACATTATGCCATATTGGTTAAGTGTTGTCCATTCATGTTAACTTAACTCACTCATTCATCGTGTCATGTTGGTTAAGTGTTCCTTATTTACTTAACCCCGTCTGTTCATCAAGTTATATTGGTTAAGTGTTTTCTTGTTAACTTAACCCCACGTGTTCATCATGTTGTATTGGTTAAGTGTCATCAATCAATTCAAGTTAACTTAACCCACCTACTTGTCATGTTACTTTGGTTAAGTGTTTCCTTGTTGTGTTAACTTAACCCTACCAAAAATCAAGTTATATTGGTTAAGTGTTTCCCTCCTGATTTAACTTAACCTTACCAAAATTCAAGTCATATCGGTTAAGTGTTGCCCTCTTGTTTTAACTTAACCTTACCACAAATCAAGTTACACTGGCTAAATGTTTCTTACTACTTAACCCTACCCATTCCTCATGCTATACTGGTTAAGTGTTTCCTATTAACTTAACCCTAATCATTCATCTTGTTATATTGGTTAAGTGTTTCTCATTAACTTAACCCTAGTCATTCATCTTGGTATCTTGGTTAAGTGTTTCTCATTAACTTAACCCTAGTCATTCATCTTGTTATATTGGTTAAGTGTTTCTCATTAACTTAACCCTAGTCATTAATGTTATATTGGTTAAGTGTTCCTATGAACTTAACCCTAGTCATTCATCTTGTTCATTAGCATTAATTGATTTATTAATGCACCAACCTCTCACATTAGATATGTGTTATTGCGGTTATTGGATGTGCCGGGCAGTTCCGGGCAGTTTTACACCACAACTCAATCTAACCTCGGGTTTTTCTTGGGCATGATGCACTAACCTCTCACATTAGATAGGAGTTGTTGTGGTTACTGGATGTGCCGGGCGGTTCCGGGTAGTTTTACACCACAACTCAATATAACCTCGGGTTAGGCATGTTCGTCTTTTACTTAATTTACATATTTACTTTTTATATTTATATGTAAATTTTCCACAATTATTACCATTCAAGTCATGTGCGATTTTTCCTCTAAATCATATTCAAGATTTTTGGTATATAAATTATACCATTTATATGCCACTAATCATTCATATATTTATGGGCCAAATTATGCCAATAATATAAATTAAAGATTTTTCCCCAACGTTACCCCCGTCATTCGTTCGCAAAATTCACATAGAATGTTAGGCTCGTAACTTAGCCTAAATTATATACAAAAGGTAAAAGAAGGGAGCATGTACAATTCACACAACATAAAATAATAAGGAACTAACTAAACATGTGTCATGTGAACGTGGCATAATATAATGAACTTGCATTTTTGGATCCAACCAACATGAGTCTTTTAAGCATATGAGATTATCCAAATCCAACTAGGCATGTAAATGTAAACTTTTATTTTGGGTCCAATGAACATGAAACTTAAGCATATAGAATTGCACAAATTCAACTAGACATGTGAATGTAAACTTCAATTTGGATCCACTAATCATGAATCTTAAACATATGGAATTACACAGTCTTAACAAGTCATGTAATTAAGAACTTTTATCTTGGATCCAACAAACATGAATCTTAAGCATATGGTTTTACACAAGTTTAACAAGGCATGTAAATATGAGATTTAATTTTTGGATCCAATTTTCATAGATCTAAAATGTGAATCAAAACATAATACATGTCTTAGCCTAACAACTTGCATGATTCAATAAACGTAGATCTAAATGTAGATCTAAACATAATACATGTCTTAGCCTAACAACTTGCATGATTCAATAAACATAGATCTAAATGTAGATCTAAACATAATACATGTCTTAGACTAACAACTTGCATGATTCAATAAACATAGATCTAAATGTAGATCTAAACAACTTGCATGATTCAATAAATATAGATATAAATGTTGATCTATGTTACGTAACATGGAAAAAGTCACCAAATTTACATAATATACGATTGGTTTAACATCAACATAATAACCACAATAATCTCACAAGTATATATGATAGGATCGTTACAAGAACAGGCATAAATCAGCATCGTCATTATCTTACAACTAGGAATTACTCTAGTTTTCATTTTATTACAAGTCACAACTTTTAATCGTTCACATCTAAATAATAACATGACTTACAAAGAAAAGAAAGTCTTGTTTTTCTGGGATCTATTTTCCTAAATTGAATAGCTCTCCTTTGTTGTAGATGTTGAATTCTCTTAGTTGAATTAGATTTGATTTGTAATTCCTAACTTGTTTTCTAGTTGAAGGAGAATGGCGGCTACTCTAAGTTGAGTATTGACAGCATGACGGTCTTAGGAATATTTTTGTGTGGCTTAGGTTTTGGATTTAGGTTGCTTATATAGAAGTTTGATTTAATAGGAGCCGTCAGATCAACCCAGAGCAAATCAAAGCTATTCAAACCTAAGAGAACCAACTAGAACATGCCACACAAGCCCTAATGACACAACAAATCGTCACAGGAAGAAACATGTAAGTTTTCAGATCTTGCCCGAGAGGGAGGTCGACCTCCTGGTCGACCTGGCCTTGGGTAGGTCGACCCCCAGGTCGACCTGCCCTGGTATTTTACTATTAAATATTCTAAATTTCTCTTGAATCTTCTGAAGGCCATAACTCCTTCGTAAGAAGTCCGATTTACGAAAACTTGGACTCTGTTCCAAGCAGAATTCCGAGATGAACGAAACGGCGTAACCCTTTCTCTTAATTCTCACTTTAACAATTAAGTATTCTTTAATTTGTTATTTAATATTCCCAGAAAATACGGGGTATTACTTTCTCCCCTCCTTAAAGGATTTCGTCCCCGAAATCTCTAAGTTAAGAAGAATGCATATCCTAACATTCAACATCCATTTACTCAACCATTTAATCACTGGAGTTCATTGTCCTTAAAAAGATTTCTAATTCTTTCATGATCATATGCATAGTGTGTACATGTCCTTAGATAATGCAAAATCAGGCGGTCTACTGGTTCAGTTGACCTCCTTAATGCAAGTCATGTCGGTGCCATGAGTCCATTATGTATGAAATCATCCCTAATCATACTTACAATCATTCATACAATTGCAACGTCCATATGATAACACGTCAAGTTTCAATCATTTACAAGTACATATATGCATATGCAATATGAAAGTGACTGAGCCAATCTAACACCTAATGTGTGTATATATGCATCCACGAGCAACCACTAGCAATCACTTGCAACCACTTGCAACCATCAATCATAACATGTTTCAAACACATGTTTACATCCTTTGGCTTCTACCTAAGGATTGAAGATATGACCTAGAGGATATACCTAAAGAGATAGAAACAAACATGCATAGAATTCCTAGAAAAAGAGATCAAGGATATACCCTCAAGAAAAAGGGTATGATGCACGTGTCTTATCTTCAGTCTCCCACGTCGCGTATTCTTGAGCTTCACTCCACTGTACCTTAACTAATTTAACTTCACAGTTGTGAAGCTTCTTGACCTCCATTTCCAAAACTCACTAGTAAAGATAGGACCTTGATCACTTACTATGCTAGAGGGTATCCAACGTAGTCGAACTATCCTTCCAAGATAAACAGGTGTGAGCCATGATACCAAGTGTATATACTAAGATGATTAGGGGTCTCTCCCCTACTTAGCTTGTCCATCATGTCACAAATCTGAGGTTCTAAAGCTAAAGGTTGTTATGTACTTTTTACCTCTCTTAAGGTCAGTCTTACTTAGGGTGCCTGCCACAACCATCTATTTCTCACACAAACCATCCTAGTCGAACTTGACATCCCTCAAGTACAAGCCCCAAAGGCATAAACCAATATCAGACAAGCACCCAGGGAATACCTCCTCCGAATTTGGACGATTTATGTGAGATGATACTAGCAAAACAACCAAACAATGGAGCTCTTAACCGACTTTGACTATCCTCGCCAATCTTGTTGCAAAACTATCGTTGATCGCATAAATGGCTTTGCATTGTCAACTAGATATATGCGGAAGTCTGTCTCGAGTTTTAGGGGGAAAACCCCTACCCTAATCAAAACATCTTGCGTACTCATGGACTACTCCAACGGATCGAAAATCGTCGATAGATACATAAAGTGATTCTAGGTAGCTAAGACAAACTGATCCCTTAGGATAGCACGAAATCTCGAGGGTATTCCTAAGGCAAGTCGAAAGTCTAACTACCTTCCTTTCACAATTACTAGCTAACCAATCCATGCCTAGAATCAACCCATAGCCCATGAAACCCGGAAACATAAGCATCTCAAATCCTTACAAACCAAAGATAAATGAGCCGAACCATAAATTGGATTTGAGACAATAATGGGATCTTCTACTTTAATGGTACTAAGGTGCAGAGACTCAACTATGGAAGCAGATATAAACGAATGTAAAGCGCTAAAATCAAAAAGAGTACCAACAGGATGATCAAGAAGAAAAACTAAACTTTTTCAATAGAAACCTTACTACCTCTCTCTCAGGTACGCTGGCGGTGAGATCATGCATTTGCCCTCCTGAAAATCCTGTCATTTGTTCTTGCCCTTGCCCTTAATTATACGACCCATTATACCATAATAAAGATAATTCCTCTTGTTTTAGGTTTTACTATTCTTTCCTCCCTTCCTTTGTGAACCAAGTCTATATCCTTGAGTTCTTCATCCTTGGGTTGTGCTCCTTAGCCAAACTCCCACATTCTCATCTTTGCCATCCTTGTGTAACTTGTTGACAGGTCTCTTGAAAGCTGCCTCCATCGCACGGAAAATCCTACAAAGCTCGAAAGAAAATTAGCTGTAGGTGAAACTACAACGGCTATAGATGCAAGTTTGGCACTTCTTCGCCCTTTGACAGGTGTCGTAGTCTCATCGAGCCTACGGAACCATGCCGCGATGAGGTTACCTGCCATAAAGCTAGGAGCCCTAGAGACTCAAGAAAGAAGGAAACAAGGATTCAAATAGAGGATCAAAAAGATAGTGCATATGGCATTGGGGAATATGCCTTCAAAAACAAAACTTTTATTTAGAAAATGCTTCTTTTAAAACCGTTTTGAAAATAATTTTTCAAATCTTTTATCTGATCCGGTAACCTTCAGCTCTGATACCAAGTGAAACACCCCACCTCCGTTAAGGTCACTCACAAAGAGAATGCCTTAACTTTGGTGGAGCATTATAGGTAAATGATGCAGATGAATTACAAGACAGACAAATAAAGCAGTGGAAAATAAAAATCATTTTATAAACAATGTGGTTCAGTTAAGCTTTTACAACAGTTGTCTCAATCATACTTAAAAGTAATACATAGAACTTCTGTCTTGAATTAAAACATAAAGAAGTATTAAAACAACAGTATGGGAACATAAATCCCTAATAAGAGAGTATCCAAAGCCATAGCCCAAGGAAAATATTCCAAGCAATACATCTACTTTCTTCAAGCTGGAAACGATCTGATCTAAGCTGAAGTAGTCCCTCCCTGCGGACCTGGGGAGGGGGGAACAGAAGAAAAGAAGATGAAAGAAAATGGGTCAGACATGAGTCTGGTAAGTCCAGTGACCATTTAGCATGTAAACAAGAAAAGGGTTATGACATGAATAAACTGAATCTAAGACATCACCCTAGAAATAAGATAATAAGGCTAAAAATTCTATGGCACCCATTTTACTTCTCTGCACCACCTAACTAGTGTCCCAACTTGTAATCTATATAAAATGATCATCTGATAACGTGATCCCAATCCCCGTAATTTTTGTAGCCTTCAGGTGTAAATCTATCGTGAGGATTCCACCTCAATCAGCCTAATGGCCATGAACATGCTAGATGTACCCTTACTACCCTATCGATCAGCTCCTTACTTGCATAAATGTTACATGTGTCTGTGTCAATCGGCCCTCACTTGCGTGTAGATACCCTGTGCTGGTCCCACCATAAGGTGTATCAATCCTTATGATAGCAACCCGACATGATTCAAGATGCACATTGTATAACTACTAGTACCCAGTGCCTGCTTTTTCCCACTCCGGAGTACGTGCACGCCCGTAAACCGTCGGAACCTTCACTGACGTACCCCCTGCCGCTGTTTTGACCGCTTATAATCAGCCCAATAATCGTGCCCTACCCTACCTAGTTCTGTGTACCATGATACATCTATGTAGGTTACTGCTGAAATGGGTCCCAGTTACTAGGCTTTCCTATTGGTTAAGTTTGTGGGCCTATATATACAAATATTACCCACTTACACGAGACGTACTTAACCCTCCCACCGATTCAAGCATGTCTATTTAATGGTTAATTTTTTTGGGCCTATATTTACTAATATTACCCATCAACCCGATATGAACTTAACCCTCCTACTGATTCAAGCATGTTTATTTAATGGTTAAGTTTTGTGGGCCTATATTTACTAATATTACCCACCAACCCAATATGTACTTAACCCTCCCGCACATTATGTCATATTGGTTAAGTGTTGTCCATTCATGTTAACTTAACCCACCCATTCATCGTGTCATGTTGGTTAAGTCTTCCTTATTTACTTAACCCCGTCCGGTCATCAAGTTATATTGGTTAAGTGTTTTCTTGTTAACTTAACCCCATGTGTTCATCATGTTGTATTGGTTAAGTGTCATCAATCAATTCAAGTTAACTTAACCCACCTACTTGTCATGTTACTTTGGTTAAGTGTTGCCTTCTTATGTTAACTTAACCCTACCACAAATCAAGTTATATTGGTTAAGTGTTGCCCTCTTGATTTAACTTAACCATACCACAATTCAAATCATATCGGTTAAGTGTTGCCCTCTTGTTTTAACTTAACCTTACCACAAATGAAGTTACATTGGCTAAGTGTTTCTTACTACTTAACCCTACCCATTCCTCATGCTATATTGGTTAAGTGTTTCCTATTAGCTTAACCCTAATCATTCATCTTGTTATATTGGTTAAGTATTTCTCATTAACTTAACCCTAGTCATTCATCTTGTTATATTGTTTAAGTGTTTCTCATTAACTTAACCCTAGTCATTCATCTTTTATATTGGTTAAGTGTTTCTCATTAACTTGACCCTAATCATTCATGTTATATTGGTTAAATGTTCCTATGAACTTAACCCTAGTCATTCATCTTGTTCATTAGCATTAATTGATTTATTAATGCACCAACCTCTCACATTAGATATGTGTTGTTGTGGTTACAGGATGTGCCGGGCGGTTGCGGGCAGTTTTACACCACAACTCAATCTAACCTCGGGTTTTTCTTGGGCATGATGCACTAAACTCTCACATTAAATAGGTGTTGTTGTGGTTACTGGATGTATCGGGCGGTTCCGGGCAGTTTTACACCATAACTCAATCTAACATCGGGTTAGGCATGTTCGTCTTTTACTTAATTTACATATTTACTTTTCATATATATATATATATATGTAAATTTTCCACAATTATTACCATTCAAGTCATGCCCGATTTTTCCTCTAAATCATATTCAAGATTTTTGGTATATAAATTATACCATTTTTATGCCACTAATCATTCATATATTTATGGGCCAATAATATAAATTAAAGATTTTTCCCCAACGTTACCGTCGTCATACGTTCGCAAAATTCACAAAGAATGTTAGGCTCGTGACTTAGCCTAACTTATATACAAAAGGGAAAAGAAGGGAGCATGTACCATTCACACAACATAAAATAATAAGGAACTAACTAAACGTGTGTCATGTGAACGTGGCATAATATAATTAACTTGCATTTTTGAATCCAACCAACATGAGTCTTTTAAGCATATGAGATTACCCAAATCAAACTAGGCATGTAAATGAAACTTTTATTTTGGGTCCAATGAACAGAAACCTTAAGCCTATAGAATTGCACAAATTCAACTAGACATGTGAATGTAAACTTTAATTTGGATCCAATTATCATGAATCTTAAATATATGGAATTACACAGGCTTAACAAGGCATGTAAATATGAAATTTTATCTTGGTTCCAACAAACATGAATCTTAAGCATATGGTTTTACACAAGTTTAACAAGGCATGTAAATATGAGCTTTAATTTTTGGATCCAATTTTCATAGATCTAAAATGTGAATCTAAACATAATGCATGTCTTAGCCTAACAACTTACATGATTCAATAAACATAGATCTAAATGTAGATCTAAACATAATACATGTCTTGGCCTAACAACTTGCATGATTCAATAAACATAGATCTAAATGTAGATCTAAACATAATACATGTCTTAGCCTAACAACTTGAATGATTCAATAAACATAGATCTAAATGTAGATCTAAACAACTTGCATGATTCAATAAGCATAGATCTAAATGTAGATCTAAACAACTTGCATGTTACATAACATGGAAAAAGTCACCAAATTTACATAATATACGATTGGTTTAACATCAGCATAATAACCACAATAGTCTCACTAGCATATATGATAGGATTGTTACAAGAATAGGCATAAATCAGCATCGTCATTATCTTACAACTAGGAATTACTCTAGTTTTCATTTTATTACAAGTCACAACTTTTAATCGTTCACATCTAAATAATAACAGGACTTACAAAGAAAAGAAAGTCTTGTTTTTCTGGGATCTGTTTTCCTAAATTGAATAGCTCTCCTTTGTTGTAGACATTGAATTCTTTTAGTTGAATTAGATTTGATTTGTAATTCCTAACTTGTTTTCTAGTTGAAGGAGAATGGCGGCTACTCTAGGTTGAGTATTGACAGCATGACGGTCCTAGGAATATTTTTGTGTGGCTTAGTGTTTGGATTTAGGTTGCTTATATAGAAGTTTGATTTAATAGGAGCCGTCAGACCAACCAGGGCAAATCAAAACCATTCAAACCTAAGAGAACCAACCAGAACGTGCCAAACAAGCTCTAATGACACGGAAAATCGTCATAGGAAGAAACACGTAAGTTTTCAGATCTGGCCCGAGGGGGAGGTCAACCCCTAGGTTGACCTGTATGGGGGGAGGTAGACCCCCTGGTCGACCTCTTGGTCGACCTGGCCTTGGGTAGGTCGACCCCCAGGTTGACCTGCCTTGGTATTTTACTATTTAATATTCTAAATTTCTCTTGAATCTTCTGAAGTCCATAACTCCTTCATATGAAGTCCAATTTACAAAAACTTGGACTCTATCCCAAGCAGAATTCCGAGATGAACGCAATGGCGTAACCCGTTTCCATTAATTCTTTTTTAAAAATTAAGTATTCTTTAATTCGTTCTTTTAATATTCCCAAAAAATACGGGGTGTTACACAAAGCTTCACGAAGGATTCAGAGGATGAAATTGCTAGGCTTAAGGAAGAACTTATTGCTGCCAAATAGAAGGAAGACGCGCTTGTGAAACAGGTTCAAGAAGCTCAGACTGCTCAATAGCTTGCAGAGTCCCAATTGGCAAAGAAATAAACGCTTTTGCTACTTTAAAAATGGAAAATCTGACTCTTCAACATAAGATTTCCACTCGGAGTTTATCCCTTGAAGCACTAACTACCAATGTTAAATTTCTTGAAGAGGATAAAACCAAAGCCTTGAATGCATATAGAAAAGTCAAAGCGAAGACCGAGGATACCCTATTCAAGTTTTACGTTTACAGTGTCGTGGGCCGTGGTAGCTTGTACTATTTGGGAAAAGACTTTGCTGAGACTCTGGCTCTTGTCTGGGAAGAAGTCCTCAGGATTGATGGAGGCGATCATGGTGAAGAAGATCTTATAGAGGAGCATTTAGATGAGAAATCCCGTGAAGCTTTTGCAAAAGGAAAGATTATACTGAGGGAAAAGCGGGCACTTTTAGGTAGCAAGGTCTGGCCTTCTAGAGGACAAACCCAAATTGTAACAAATGTTGATGCCCCTATTCTTCCTACCAATGTTGAGGCTTTTGGTTCAAAAATCCCAGTGAATCTTCCTGCTGCTTCTAAGGATACAGAACTTGAAGACTGCAATCTTAAGAAAAACCTAGCGGAGGAGCCAAGTGAGGATGATGAAGTTGATGATGACACTTGTGCAGACAGATTCGAGGTTGAAGAACACAAAAATCTTCAGGCTAGTTTTATAGCTGCAGGTAAACTTGAAGTCATCGAAACTTTGCTATACTTAGACTGCCTTTGCCCCTCACCTGATACATCTGCATTTCGTGCTCATTGTTCATCTGCTTTAGGTCTAATCTCACCATCACCCTCCCTTGCTGTAGGAAAGACAGCGATGGGTGAAGCCATTATAACTGATTCAACCTTAATGTCAATTCCTCTTGCCCCAGCTCCTACTCCTCCAGGTGACGCATCCCTTCTAACTTCTAATACCCCGGGTTCTCAAGATACCCGGATTTCAACCATTGCAAACTTGGGTGATGATGAGGATTACATTCCGAGCGGGGAGGATTCCAAGCATACTGGTGAGACCCAGGACAATGAGACTAAGGACCCAAAGAATCACAAATCCAGATCCTCATCAGCTTCCGGATGCAGAGGAAAGAATCATGTCGCTAAGAAGAGCGTGATTACTTTGTCATCTCCGGAAAGTCCCAGAGGATCAAGGAAACAATCAGCTAGTGCTCCTCCTTCTACTAAGCCTGTTCTGAGGTCAGGTGGAAAGAAATAGTAGTACTCATGACTTTGTTTTAGTTTCTTCTTATTGTATTGAGATCGGTTGTATATGTGAGTGCCGACCCTCGCTCATTACTTTTGTGCTTGTTACTTTATGCACTTTTGTGTCTGATACCTTTGGTCTGGACTTGTGATTATGTGATCTGGTTCTGTGTTGTTGTAATGAAATGTGTTCTGCTTGTTGTACTTTGAGCCTTTTTACTTTAGCTTTGTCGTACTTTCTTGTTTTGCATTCCATACCTGTTTTCTTTTCATGCTCACAGCAGATGTAACGTCCCGCATTTTTATCGGTTCGTATTTGAATATTTAAATCAGTTTAAATATTGAATTCGTAATATAAATGGATTTATACATTAATTTAAAACGAAGTTGAACGTATAAAAATATATATTAAATATAATCGAGCCCGTAATATAGCAGCAGTTCATAATTTAACGTGCTGAACTTCAACTGACTGTACATGATCCGTTATTTATCGGATCTCTTCCAAACAAGAAACGTTCGAATCCATTGAATGTATTTTTCTAACGGAAGTGGAAAATGGAGATTTTGTCGTATAGATTGCAAGATATGTCCAAATCAAATTTTCAAATAATCGCTGTAGAATCGTTCATCGACCGTAACAGTTTATTTGAAATAACTGCATACTGGATTTGAATTTAGACAAGATTCTGTTGAGGCGTAGTGTTAATTTAATTTTTAGAATTTTACTGTAATTTTTAATTAATTAAATATGCAACTTTTTATTTGGAGTATTTTGCACCCTATATCAATATTTTGAGGCTTCAAAATATGAGTTAACCTACCGGTATTATTATATATTTTAGGATCGTGGCACCTCGCTAGACACGACCGTATTATTATTTCTGTCCGTGACAGCTCGAACATGAATGCAATTTTTCGTAACACCGCACCCTTATATTTTGAAAATATAAAATATATACCTAGGATTTCTTCTAAGCAAGACAGACGTTTATTTCGTGCATGCAACAACAAATGATATGGTGGGTACGATACATTGTTACAAAGTGTTGTGAAATACCCTCACATAAATTAACATTGAATGACGTTCACAATTCCATGAGCTCTTTCATATTTGAAAGGTGTATTAGCTTAGTAGTTGAGAGCAATGCCTAGATAATCAAACAAGGGTAGTCAAAGATGGATGCACACGTACTTGATGGGAGGAAAAAAATGACTACTCATATGAAATGAAAGGCTAATATTAGATCTTCTTACGTAAACCAAAAGAGAAGCTGCTGCAAACCAATAGTTTTAAATGCCTTCAACCCCAAGCTACATGAACAGAAAATTTAAATTGCACATACAGTAATTGCCTTGGCTCCCAAGGATTTGTACTGTCTGTTTCTTTTCAAACGTAGTTGCCTATTCTACAACTGTGACCAAGCTAGAACAAAAAGGAAAATGTATAACAGCTTAACTTTTCTACAAAAATCACATGCTACTAACGCAGCCTAAGGGGTGTATAGTACCTAAGGAGCGTGACTACTGCATGAAAGAAAATTAAATCTAAATCTGTATCCTACTCTAAGATACCAAAGACAGTACAATACAGAGTCTAACCTTTCAAAATCAATAGCAGAAATCGGAAAAGAAAATACACAGCGATTGAAAAGAAAGAATGGAGACTGCGATTGAGAGAAAGGAAAATTCATAAAGTTGAAGTGAAAACTCATGGACTGTAAGCCTACCCTACACTGTCTATTCCTTAATATCCAAGGAATTCACTAATATAAATACGCAATGCCTCTCGACTTCTTTCTTTCAGACAATCCATGAAGTTTTCCATCTCCTAAAAATTTAAACAAAAATCCAAATATAAACAAAAAGACACGAGCTATTGTCTACGTTAAAAACTGGAAGTGTGAGGGGAGGTACAGGAAGTTGCTTTGTTGGGGTCGGCCCATTACTGGCGGTCCAAGGAGGAGGACGCGGTCTGGTTATGAGGGGCGAGCTCCTGGCTTTTGCGTGAGGACGGGATTCGTAGAAAAGGTCGTGGATTGGTGCGAGTTTGTGATAAACAGTTTGGAGGGGAGGAGAGTATGAATATGAAAGGAAGTATGGTGGGTTTTGTTCATGAATTCATGTCTGCGAATGAAGACAATGGTGAAGAGAGATAGACGAGATGATTTACAGTGCTTTTGGTTTAACTTTTAACGCAATAGAGAGGGAGAAAATGGTATTCAAATGGTGGCGCTGGGAATAAATGGAAATGGCAGTGAAAGGCTTGCTGGAAATGGAATTTTGTTTGATGGAGGAGAGGCCATGTTGTATGTGGAAACAGTCGGGTTTAAAAGAATCATAGGCCGATGTAAATGAGTAAAGCCCAAGAAAGAAAAAAAAGTTGACAAAAGGGGAAAGGCCCATACAGGGTGGAACGTGAATCAGTAAGAGGAAAGGGAGACGAAGGTGTTGCGTTCAAACAGGAGACAATGGGGTTTTATTTTGTGTTTGGAGAAGTTGACATACGGGTTGTTTTGAGCAATGAGCCGACGTGGATAATATGGGCGAGGCCTAGAATAATATATAGAAACCATGGAATGCATATGTTATGGAAAGGAGAAAAAAAGAGGCAGTCCTCGGTTAGAGCATGCAGGTATAGTAGTTGGCTAGTTTGAAAGTGGGTTTGGTTCATTGGTTTGAATGCAGTGCGGGTTCCGTGCATTGGCTTCGCTAATGAAGGTGGGGTGAGCTCTTACATTAGTTTGTTTGTTTGTTTATTTAGATTGAGTTTTAAAATGTCCAAATAAATAAATTAGTTAGGTAAAGTCTAAACCGTAGTACTGACATTAGTTCAAAAAAAATAGAACGTATTGGATTGACCGTAAAATATCAGTTATATGTTAGTAATTGAACTAAATTACGTTTAATGTAATTAAATAAATTTCTATTTGGTAATGACCTTTAAAATGTTTACAAGCTTATAAAATTTATGTAACACCCCACCTCCGTTAGGGTCACTCACAAAGGGGATGCACTAGCTTTGGTGGAGCATTATCTAGGTAAACATACATAGAAATATTAAAAGACAGAACATATAAAATAGCGGAAGAAGAACCAAATTTCATTGCTTTAAAATCTAGAAAGGTCTAAAGCCTTTTTACATCAAAATGCTACTAAATCCATTACATCGAAATCTGTCTTGCAATAGTAAAGAAGAATAAAACCATAGTCATAAATCATTCCCCAAGTAAAACAGCAAAGCAAGCCATAGCCAAGAGAGATCCAAGCAGTACATGAAAGAGCCTTGGAGCTTGGTAAGATCCGAACTAAGCTGTATTCCCACCCTACGAACCTGGGGGGGGGGGACGAAAGAAAAAGAGGCGAAACAAACTGGGTCAGTCATAAAGACTGAGTAAGTCCTAGTGGCTTTCAGCATGAAAACAGGTGAAGATAATATGGCATGAATAAACTGAAAGTAAACATAAGCATGATGACAAGGTAAGCTACATGTACGATGAATCAAGTATAACATTGCAAGGTTTCTATTAAGTATAACATCGCAAGATTTCTAAGCTTCACCATTCCACTATTTTCTTTGATTTCCTATATTCTCTGCACCAACTGTACTAGTACCCCAACCCGTATCATCCTTTCCATGTATATGTACAGTCCCTTTCCATATATCGTATGGGTTTCATCTCGTATTTCTATACTACTTCAACGTAGTGCCACCATTCTTGAAATCGTTTGGACTGCCACCCTTGTTTTGGCTAGGTTTCCTTATCATGAACTATCGCGTGTTCAACTAGGATTTATGCCACCTAGGACCACTAGGGATTATGCTACCTATCGAACGTTTTCCAGATTCGCTTAGGGTTTATGCCACCTAGGACCACTAGGGATTATGCTACCTAACGAACAACACCCTTTTTCCACGTAACGATCTATTAATCGATCGGCTCCCTACAAGTCCTAGCTCGTTCATGTGTCTGTGTCATACGACCCAATCACGAAAAGTAGTCACCTGTGCTAGGTCCACCATAGGGTGTATCAAGCCCTATAGTGCCAACCACCGACACGAATCAAGCACGCACAGTGTAAACCTACCGGTGCCCAATGCCTGCTTTTTCAACTCCGGACTACGTGCACGACCATAGTCCGCCTGAACCTACAATGGCGCACCAACTCAGCCGTCGTTCTGGTCGCTTACAATCAGCCCAGTATCGTGCCCCACCCAGCCTAGTTCCAGGGTACCATGATACATCTAGTGGGTTACTGCTGAAAAGGACCGCGTAACTAGGGTTTCCATCCAGTAGGTTAAGTGTTGTCATTTAAATTCGAGACTTAACCCCATCAGTCTAGCATGTCAAGTTGGTTAAGTGTTGTCATTCAAGTTTGTGACTTAACCCGCCTACGTGTCATGTCAAATTAGCTAAGTGTTGTCATTCAAGTTCATGACTTAGCCTTACGAATCATGTGTCAAGTTCGTTAAGTATATTCAAGCGGTTCATGACTTAACCCTATCAAATCATCGTGTCAAATTGGTTAAGTATATTCAAGTGGTTCATGACTTAATCCTATCAAATCATCGTGTTAAATTGGTTAAGTATATTCAAGCGGTTCGTGATTTAACCCTATCAGGTCATCGTGTCAGATTGGTTAAGTATATTCAAGTGGTTCATGACTTAACCCTATCAGGTCATCGTGTCAGATTGGTTAAGTATATTCAAGTGGTTCGTGACTTAACCCTATCAGGTCATCGTGTCAAATTGGTTAAGTATATTCAAGTGGTTTGTGACTTAACCCTATCAGGTCATCGTGTCAGATTGGTTAAGTATATTCAAGTGGTTCATGACTTAACCCTATCAGATCATCGTGTCAAATTGGTTAAGTATATTCAAGTGGTTCATGACTTAACCCTATCAGGTCATCGTGTCAAATTGGTTAAGTTTCATTAATCTAGCAATATTACTTATCCCACCCATTGGTTTTGATTAACTATTATGTTGGTTAAGCCCACATTTATAAGTTTTACATGTTCTTAACTCATACCGGTTAGGTCCACATTTACATGTCAAATTTCCATGTCATCCTACCTAACCCTCTAACCACACCCACGTCTTATTATGGTTAGTATTCCTTAATTCATTCATTATGACGAACGAATCATGACCTCTCACATTAGACCGTGCATTTTGTGGCCACTGGATTTGCCGGGCGGTTCCGGGAAGATTTACACCACAAACTAGGTCTAACCTCGTGTCATAAATCTTTACACTTACAATTTGGCCTTCGACCTCTCACTTTAGACTGGCACTTTGTGGCTACTGGATTTGCCGGGCGGTTCCGGGCAGATTTACACCACAAACTGAGTCTAACCTCGTGTCAAAGGTTCATTAATGGTCGTATTCCACCCAAAACCCCAATATCAGTTCATGTGTTTAACATATAGAAATGTTCATGTTCGTGTTCAAGTCAATTATGCAATACACAGTCATTTTCATGTTTCAAATTCCCAACTTTACATATTAATAAATATATGCCCAAGTTCCAAAATTACATGCCAATTAATATATATATATATATATATATATGGATATATATACCCAATTCTAGTTAGATTACATATGTCCAATTCTTGCCTATTTACATGTATGTCAAGTTTATGATATTTTACCCATATCGAGTTCTAGCCAAAATTGCATGTATCATGCCCAAATAAACCCAAATCATGATTCATGATGTAGTTATCCCAAACTGTAATCTTTTTATTACAACACACGCCAAATACCCAAGTTCATAATACATATTTATGCCAATTATCAAATTTACAATCGCTTTTATATTCAAATCCTCAATTCTACATATGCCCAATCGTAAGCCTAATCTTTTGATTTAATTTACATTGGCCCGAACTCGTGGTTTAATTTACATGCCAAATTACACACATGTTATATATACCAAATTTCATGTTACATTACATAGACCCTTTTTGTGCCAAATTCCATGTATATAATATTTATGCAAATTTGTTCATAACAAGATTATACCAAAATTTACAGATCAAGCCCAAACTTGCAAATACAATGATAATATCCAATTTCATGTTGCCAATTATTACATCATATTCATATAGGCAATAATCCCATAATTCCCCTGTATACATATCGTACACAAATCGCGATTTTAGGCCAAGGTCCGAAATTGACCAAGGTTTATGAAAGAAAATAAATTGGGGGAAATAGAAATTGAATAAAAATGAGATTAGAGGAAAACATCATCATAGGCATAAATATTACAACTTGATGATAACTTCATTATGAATCAAGAAAACTGCTGAATATATCATAAACTTGTCATGAGCATAAAGATAGACAAGTCCCAAAACATAAGATTAAAGGAGCGACAGAAATAGATCAGAATCGATAAACATATTTAAATCCAATTCCACTTTATTCCATGGCCACATTATAATTAAATGTTTAAATCTAAAAACAACTAGAACTTACAGAGCATGGCTAGTGAATTTGGAACTGAAATTGTCATAGAATGTTGTAGTATGTTGATTTATTGTTTGAACCATTGTTGAAGCTTTGTTCTTCGAATTGATTTGAGTTTGAATGCTTAAGCTTTAATTTGGGGGCGGCGGCCATGATTCAAGAGGGAGTTCAGCAGCATAATAGTATAAGAATGATTTTATATGAATTAGGTTAGATCTAAGTGTGTTTTTATAGGTGTAGCAACTAGTTTAGGCCCTTAGATTAACCATAGAATCAATCCGGACCGTCAAAACATGTCTCAGGCTTCAAAAATGAGTTCTGGGTCAAACCGGGTCGACCAGGTCGACCTGTAAGAGGGGGGGGGAGGGAGGTCGACACTATGGGTAACCTGGGTGGTAGGTCGACCCTATGGTCGACCTAGGGGGGGGGGGGGGGGGGTAGGTCGACCCTATGGTCGACCCCCTGGTCCAGTCCTGCCTGAAAACTGCTGAAATTTGTACAGGCCATAATTTCTTCATCCGGACTCCGATTTTCGAAAACTCAGACTCTATTTCATGTAAAATTTCGAGACGAACGCAATGGCGTTACCCGTTTCCCCTGATTCTGACTTTAAAATTTAATTCTGCCTTGATTTCTCGTTTTAACATGTTATAAAAATACGGGTTGTTACATTCTCCCCTCCTTAAAGGATTTCGTCCCCGAAATCTCTATGTTAGGAAGAATATATCCTACCATCCAATCATCCATCTACTCAACCATCATTCACAAGCAATCATTGTCCTTAAACGATTTCTAATGCTATATGAACATATGCAGAAAGTGTGTGTATATGTTCCTTATCTAATGCAAATGATCAGGCCTGATTGATCTTCTTAATGCAAAATATGTTTAGTGCCATGAATCCAACATGTATGCAAATAGTCCTAGTCACATAAACACTATATGTGTGCACAAACATCCATCCATATGCAACATCCACATGATAACACATTCAATTTCATCCATAAACAAGTATAAACACTCATGCATATGCAATATGAAAATGTTTCTAAGCCGATCTAGTGCCTAATGTGTGTTCATGCATCCACGAGCAACAACTAGCAACCACTTACAACCACTTGCAACCATCAACCATATCATGTCTCAAACACATGTTTACATCCATTAGTTCCTACCTAAAGGTATAACCGAATGATAAAAGCAAGTAAAAACTTTGTGCCCATTAGGCAATGTCAAAGCTGGAAATCTACGTCACATATATACTGAATATGAGAAGACCTCCCTAAGCACCAGCCCATATCCTATAAAACCCAAAATGTTTAGTCAACCCAACAGACACCCTCAAACTCCAACATATATCACAACCAGATGAGTCATACTCCTTATGGGGTTTGCAACAGAAATAAGATTGAGAATAGGACCGAGAGGATATACATAAAAGATAGCATGCAAGTAAGATTTACAGGAAAAGAGGGATCTAGAATATACCCTTAAAAAGAGATATGATGCGCGTGTCTAGTCTTCACTCTTCTAAGTCGCATTTCCTTGAGCTTAACTCACATGTGCTTTGTCCGCCTTTAACTTCATAATTTCGTAGCTTCTTAATTCTTGTTTCCAAAATATGAGTTGGAACTCATTTCACTGTTGCCTCTCGTCCCACTTTCCCTTATCCTCCTTCTAGTATACTCGGCTCAAACATAACTGCGTACTCATGGTTTCATGCAAGCTCTCCAAAATTCACTAGTGAATCCTGGATTTCGTTTACTCACTATAGGGTATTCCACGTAGAAGAATTATCTCTTGCAAATAAACAGATGTCAGCCATGTTGCCAAATGTACTTACAAAGGTGATTTCCTATAACTCATGCCTAAGAGAAATGAACCATCCACCTTAGTGGCGAACACTACTCGAGATCAACAAATGTATCAAGAGATTCTAGGTAACTAAGCATGACAGAATCCTCAAGGTTACACTAGACTTCGAGGGTATTACCATGGCAAGTCAAGATTCTAACTACCCTCTTTTCATACTCAAGAATGGCACCAGTACCGGATAACCATTCCATCCCTAGAATCGACCCGTAGCCCAGAAACATAAGCATTGCTTAGCATAGACATTCTCAAATCCAAACAAGTCATGAATAAATTAGTTGATTCCCCAACATGATTTGAGAGAAAAAAAAATGGGATCCTCTACTACGCTAGTACTAAGGTGCAGAGACTCAACTATCGAAGCAGAAATAAAAAGGTTGCAATGTACCATAATCAAAAAGGGTACGGACAGGACAGAAAGATAAACTAGGCTTTCCTACAGAAACATTTCTACCTTCTTGTTCTGAGCCTCATTCGCCTTAACCACCTTTATCCCCTCTTATTTAACGTGTAAATAGGTCTCTCGAGAACTGCCTCCATCGCACAGCAACCCTTCAAAGCTTGAAATAAGGTTAGTCGCAGATGGAACTGATGTGACTACAGATGGAGGAAAGAAAGGAAAAGGGATTCAAACAAGGAAACAAAGGATAATGATAATGGCCTTCGGGGAATAACCTTCAAAAATAAAACTTTTCTTGAAAAATGCTTCTTTGTAAATGGTTTTGAAAATAATTTCAAAAGGTTTTAAAAACTTTTGCCCAGTCTGGTAACCTTCTGCTCTGATACCAAATGTAACACCCCACCTCTGCTAGGGTCACTCACAAAGGGGATGCACTAGCTTTGGTGGAGCATTATCTAGGTAAACATACAAAGAAATATTACAAGACAGAACATATAAAATAGCGGAAGAAGAACCAAATTTCATTGCTTTAAAATCTAGAAAGGTCTAAAGCCTTTTTACATCAAAATGCTACTAAATCCATTACATCGAAATTTGTCTTGCAATAGTAAAGAAGCATAAAACCATAGTCATAAATCAGTCCCCAAGTAAAACAGCAAAGAAAGCCCTAGCCAAGAGAGATCCAAGCAGTACATGAAAGAGCCTTGGAGCTTGGTAAGATCCGAACTAAGCTGTATTCTCACCCTACGAACCTGGGGGGGGGGGGGGACGAAAGAAAAAGAGGCGAAACAAACCGAGTCAGTCATAAAGACTGAGTAAGTCCTAGTGGCTTTCAGCATGAAAACAGGTGAAGATAATATGGCATGAATAAACTGAAAGTAAACATAAGCATGATGTCAAGGTAAGCTACAGGCATGATGAATCAAGTATAACATTGCAAGGTTTCTATTAAGTATAACATCGCAAGATTTCTAAGCTTCACCATTCCACTATTTTCTTTGATTTCCTATATTCTCTGCACCAACTGTACTAGTACCCGAATCCGTATCATCCTTTCCATGTATATGTACAGTCCCTTGCCGTATATCGTACGGGTTTCATCACGTATTTCTATACTACTTCAACGTAGAAATCATTTGGACTGCCACCCTTGTTCTGGCTAGGTTTTCTTATCATGAACTATCGCGTGTTCAACTAGGATTTATGCCACCTAGGACCACTAGGGATTATGCTACCTATTGAACGTTTTCTAGATTCTATTAGGGTTTATGCCACTTAGGACCACTAGGGATTATGCTACCTAACGAACAACGCCCTTTTTCCACGTAACGATCTATTAATCGATCGGCTCCCTACAAGTCCTAGCTCGTTCATGTGTCTGTGTCATACGGCCCAATCACGAAATGTAGTCACCTGTGCTAGGTCCACCATAGGGTGTATCAAGCCCTATAGTGCCAACCACCGACACGAATCAAGCACGCACAGTGTAAACCTACCGGTACCCAGTGCCTGCTTTTTCAACTCCGGACTACGTGCACGACTATAGTCCGCCTGAACCTACAATGGCGCACCAACTCAGCCGTCGTTCTGGTCGCTTACAATCAACCCAGTAATCGTGCCCTACCCTGCCTAGTTCCAGGGTACCATAATACATCTAGTGGGTTACCGCTGAAAAGGACCGCGTAATTAGGGTTTCCGTCCAGTAGGTCAAGTGTTGTCATTTAAATTCGAGACTTAACCCCATCAGTCTAGCATGTCAAGTTGGTTAAGTGTTGTCATTCAAGTTCGTGACTTAACCCGCCTACGTGTCATGTCAAATTGGCTAAGTGTTGTCGTTCAAGTTCATGACTTAGCCCTACGAATCATGTGTCAAGTTCGTTAAGTATATTCAAGCGGTTCATGACTTAACCCTATCAAATCATCGTGTCAAATTGGTTAAGTATATTCAAGTGGTTCATGGCTTAACCCTATCAAATCATCGTGTCAAATTGGTTAAGTATATTCGAGCGGTTCGTGACTTAACCCTATCAGGTCATCGTGTCAGATTGGTTAAGTATATTCAAGTGGTTCATGACTTAACCCTATCAGGTCATCGTGTCAAATTGGTTAAGTATATTCAAGTGGTTCGTGACTTAACCCTAACAGGTCATCGTGTCAAATTGGTTAAGTATATTCAAGTGGATCGTGACTTAACCCTATCAGGTCATCGTGTCAGATTGGTTAAGTATATTCAAGTGGTTCATGACTTAACCCTATCAGGTCATCGTGTCAAATTGGTTAAGTATATTCAAGTGGTTCATGACTTAACCCTATCAGGTCATCGTGTCAAAATGGTTAAGTGTCATTAATCTAGCCATATTACTTAACCCACCCATTGGTCTGATTAACTATTATGTTGGTTAAGCCCACATTTATAAGTTTTACATGTTCTTAACTCATACTGGTTAGGTCCACATTTACATGTCAAATTTCCATGTCATCCCACCTAACCCTCTAACCATACCCACGTCTTATTATGGTTAGTATTCCTTAATTCATTCATTATGACGAACGAATCATGACATCTCACATTAGACCGTGCATTTTGTGGCCACTGGATTTGTCGGGCGGTTCCGAGCAGATTTACACCACAAACTGGGTTTAACCTCGTGTCATAAATCATTACGCCTACAATTTGGCCTTCGACCTCTCACATTAGACTGACACTTTGTGGCTACTGGATTTGCCGGGCGGTTCCGGGCAGATTTACATCACAAACTGAGTCTAACCTCGTGTCAAAGGTTCATTAATGGTCGTATTCCACCCAAAACCCCAATATCAGTTCATGTGTTTAACATATAGAAATGTTCGTGTTCTTGTTCGTGTTCAAGTCAATTATCCAATACACAGTCATTTTCATGTTTCAAATTCCCAACTTTACATATTAATAAACATATGCCCAAGTTCCAAAATTACATGCCAATATATATATATATATATATATATATATATATATATGGATATATATACCTAATTCTAGTCTGATTACATATGTCCAATTCTTTCCTATTTACATGTATGCCAAGTTTATGCTATTTCACCCATATCGAGTTCTAGCCAAAATTGCATGTATCATGCCCAAATAAACCCAAATCATGATTCATGATGTAGTTATCCCAAACTGTAATCTTTTTATTACAACACACGCCAACTACCCAAGTTCATAATACATATTTATGCCAATTATCAAATTTACAATCGCTTTTATATTCAAATCCCCAATTCTACATATGCCCAATCGTAAGCCTAATCTTTTGATTTAATTTACATTGGCCCGAACTCGTGGTTTAATTTACATGCCAAATTACATACACGTTATAAATACCAAATCTCATGTTACATTACATAGATCCTATTTGTGCCAAATTCCATGTATATAATATTTATGCAAATTTGTTCATAACAAGATTATACCAAAATTTACAAATCAAGCCCAAACTTGCAAATACAATGATAATATCCAATTTCATGTTGCCAATTATTACATCATATTCATATAGGCAATAATCCCATAATCCCCCCGTATACATATCGTACGCAAATCGCGATTTTAGGCCAAGGTCCGAAATTGACCAAGGTTCATGAAAGAAAATAAATTGGGGGAGATAGAAATTAAATAAAAATGAGATCAGAGGAAAACATCATCATAGGCAAAAATATTACAACTTGATGATAACTTCATTATGAATCAAGAAAACTGCTGAATAGATCATAAACTAGTCATGAGCATAAAGATAGACAAATCCCAAAACACAAGATTAAAGGAGCGACAGAAATAGATCAAAATCGATAAACATACTTAAATCCAATTCCACTTTATTCCATGGCCACATTATAATTAAACGTTTAAATCTAAAAACAACTAGAACTTACAGAGAATGGCTAGTGAATTAGGAACTGAAATTGTCATAGAACGTTGTAGTAGTGTTGATTTATTGTTTGAACCATTGTTGAAGCTTTGTTCTTCGAATTGATTTGAGTTTGAATGCTTAAGCTTTAATTTGGGGGCGGCGGCCATGATTCAAGAGGGAGTTCAGCAGCATAATAGTATAAGAATGATTTGATATGAATTAGGTTAGGTCTAAGGGTGTTTTTATAGGTGTAGCAACTAGTTTAGGCCCTTGATTAACCCTAGAATCAACCCGGACCGTCAAAACACGTCTCAGGCTTCAAAAATGAGTTCTGGGTCAAACCAGGCCGACCAGGTCGACCTGTAAGGGGGGGAGAGGTCGACACTATGGTCGACCTGGGGGGTAGGTCGACTCTATGGTCGACCCTATGGTCGACCTGGGGGGGTAGGTCGACCCTATGGTCGACCCCCTGGTCCAGTCCGGCCTGAAAACTGCTGACAGACCATAACTTCTTCGTCCGGACTCCGATTTTCGAAAATTCGGACTCTATTTCATGTAATATTTTGAGACGAACGCAATGGCATAACCTGTTTCCCCTGATTCTGAATTTAAAATTTAATTCTGCCTTGATTTCTTGTTTTAAAATGTTATAAAAATACGGGTTGTTACAATTTATATCTCATACATACGTGCATAGAATTAAACGCCGCCGGTCGCATTTGAATCATGTGGTCACGAGCTACATGATGAAATTAGTTTGCAGTCATTTGGAGCTTGCTGGAAACTTTAGACAAGTAAAATGCTTGATTCGAATCATCGACCGCCAATCGTTATTTAACCATTAACGACCAAGGTGAGTAAAACTCACTAACTCTGTTTAAATTATATTTTTATAAATATAATCTAGTGCTGATAAATGATGACAAATTTCTGTGTGATGATTGTTTGGTTGAATGGTTGTTCGATTGGTTGAAATTACAGTTAACAATACACACATATCGTTAAACAAACATTTATTCTGTTCATCAGAATATGTTATATTGAACTGGAATTAATATGGATTATACTGTGTAACATCTGTGGATGCAGGGAAACAGGTCAGAGGGATCCAACTGGATTCCTCAACACTTATTTTACCGTTTTCACATATTGTTATATATGATGTGATATATAGCCTGGTGCTTATATATGTTTGAATGATATTGATCATTTTTATATGGTATGTTAAACACCATAGAGAATACTAGAATGTAAAAAGGGGAATTTTTAAAGTGTATATTGAAAATGAAATATTTGTATAAAATAGGTAGACATTTCGAAAGAGATATTTTAGAAATGAATAAACGTTATAAAAGAGATATTTTAGAAATGAATAAATGTTATTAAAGAGACATTCATGAAATGACCAGAGTTATAAAAAGGAATTATTTGAAAAATAAATAGAATTGAAAAGGGAAATATTTGAAAAATAATTATAAAATCAAAGGATTTTATAAAAATGAAAATGTTAAAATAGGAAGATTTAGACCCGTGCTTCGCACACGGGGATGACATTATATGGATTTAAAGTAGATGTTAAATAGAAATATGCTTTAACAGATAAATTGAGAAGTGAAATTTATAATATTTTATAAATCAAATAAAAATATTTATCTTTTAATAAATGAAAATATAAGTCTAAATTTATATAGAGAAGTGGAAATCGGTTGCAACACCGATGTTTTAAATAAATGTGAACTCAGCATTTATAAGAGAGAATATCAAATATTGTTTATTCGAAGAGAAAGGATTATCGAATATTAGTTATTCGAATAGAGGATCGAATATAGTTTATTCGAAAGAGAGTTATCGAATAGTGATTATTCGAGAGTGAATTATACATTGGAATTCAATTATATCAAATTAAGGAAAGTGATATTTACTTTTCATTTCAAATCAAGTTTTACTTATTTGTGAATAAATTAGTTGTTGGTTTGTTTACCCAAATTAAGATATTAAGGTTATACTTAAGTTATTTCATTTCGAAAGCCTGAAATTATAACACTAGCGTTATAATCAAATGATTTTTCTGAAAGAAGTGGATTCGTAAACAGAATCCAAGAGTTTGCATAAGGAAGTTTGTTGAAGGGTTATAAGATGAACTTTGTCTATTTCGAGGTGAGGAATGTTGTTCAGTTAAGGCCTGAGAGGTAATTATACCCCAACTTGATTGACTTCGTTTTAACTAAGGAGTAGTTAAGGTTCGATAGTGAAGATTGGTTAAGTGAATTTAGTTAGTGAGTGAAATGGCTTGAATGGGCAAAGCGATGTTTTATTTAAACATCAGTTTAAATCCGATAAAGAAGTTTGGGAATGTTTTTCCAAATAAGAACTAGAAACGTTTTCTAAATTTAGAAAATAAGAATTTACAAATATATATAAATGGGGAAACGGATAAATTAAAGATAATTCAATATAAAGAGATAAATGTGGATTGATGATTTGATAGATCGAATTTCTATCTGGAAATAAGATCGTTGATTGTACACCTATTTTTCTTTGATAGTTAAATCACCAACTATCGAAGTTTTGACCATTTTTACGTCGTCAATACGGAGAGACCGGGATCAGGTTTATTATCTGAAAACCACTCTGTATGGACGTTAGCATTGCGATCAAATATTGAAGAAAGAGTTATGCAAGGACTATCCTGTTTACAGAATAGTGCCTTCGGTTTGTCCAATCCCAGGACAAACGTGAGTGGACGAATGTCTGACAGAGTATATCTAACGGATCGCGTAAGTTGATCTCTTCAAATGTACTTACGATTGGTGGCGGAGAAATTCGTTTCTCTTAGCTTTATACCCGTGGTATTTTTGGGGAAATCAATTTGTGATTTCGCGGGTATGATGATGTGGCATTCAAAGTAAATGGAGGTGTGATCTGTCAAAAGATACGTTATGACCTTAAGCCTCATCAACCGGGAAATGACAAAAACTGGGCAGGCAGCGTAGCTATGTGGGTCGCCCCCATTAGGATGTATTGTCACATCTAGAGAATATTCATATTTGTTACTTCTTTTCGCTTTTGTATCTCCCGGGAATGATTATGTTGCTAGCAACCGTAGGTGACAATATATTCGATACACTCAAGAGAAATGAGTGGTCGGCCATGTGTGGGCCGGGTTGCAAGACGTTCTTGTTGAACCCCGTGTATTCGTCTCTAGAGATACACTATCGGCAGATGGTCCCATACCTTGTCATATTCAGAATCCAATCTCCAATAAGCACCCGTGGTTTTGTTTTACTATATATGTGGAACGTGAGATGCAAGCGTTCCGCTAGATTGATAATTATTTGTATTTAGACACTATTATAATATCAGAAAAGTATTGATTTTCAAAACTGTTATGGTTATCGTAAGGTAAAAACCATCCGCTTTTATGTGTGGATCGGTCTTACGATTATCATTTCTTTTGAAAATGATTTTGAAAAGTTAAAACGAATGATTTGAGTTTACTCACACCAGTCCCATGACTGACCCAGAGTTTATTTTTGTTTTGTTTTCCCTAAACTCTTGGGTGCCCCAAATTTGTACGGGCAGTCAAGTAGTCGGGATTTTTCAGATACTTGGAGGAGCTTGGAGCAAGAGGCTTCAACACTAGATATATCTATACAGAGTTTATTTCCGCTGTGATGTTATGTGATAATGGTATGCATATACTGTTACAAGTTTGTATTTCCAAAGTTATGTTATATATTATATTTATCCGTTCCGCTGTGAGATTCGTATTACTCTAATTCTGTTATATAGTGATCTTCTTTTTCTTGTATTCTAAATTTCTATCTTATCTATTCTCACCCTCTAACTTCTTTCTATTAATGATCCGGTGCTTTTTTTTCGATGTCTGATTGGTCGACATTGTGGTTTATGTCGATTTTCGGAGTCTAAAATCCCTGGGTCGTTACAGCAGAAACTTTTATTACAAATCACTGCAATGTTTGATATTGTAATGACCTTATGGCACATTTTAGTAAATTGTTTTTTGCAAATTTATTTTCCAATTGTAGCCATGGATCATTATTTGCTGGATTTTCTTGATCAATTTTGTTAAATTTCCTTAATTCTGATTGGATACTTGAGACTTCTTGCCTATGACTAACCACTTTTGTAATGACCCGCATTGGCAGAGGTATTATAATTAGTTTATTTAATTATATAAATAGTGATATAGTGAATTAAATGGTCGTGGAATTAAAGAATGGTGAATATTTAATTAAAATAATAAATTAGATAATATATTTAATTCTGAAATAATCAGAATTGGCTGAAATGTCGATATGGTGTGAACTGGATCATCTGTGATATTTAATTCAGCTTGGAATTGAATTTGAATAACGAATATATTATATAAACGACAGTTGAACGTATAGTTTATAATATAATTATAAACGAGCTCGAAATGGCGCTGCAGTTCGAAAATTGGCGATTTGAACTTCAACTGAATGTACAGGATTCGTTTTAAGCCGGATTTCTGTGAAACAAGAAACGTGTGGAGCTGGTGGAGAATATCTTTCTAGTGGAAGACAAAAATCGGGAATTCATCGTGTAGATTTTGAGATATGTCCAAATCAAATTTTAGAAAAGTCGCTGTGGAATTCCTTTATAATTTATAAAGGAATTATTTATATTGTAAAAAGGAATTTCAATATAAATCAAATACCGGGTTAACCCAGATTTGGATTATCGAGTTATAAATCCCATTAGAGCTGTATGGTATTCCACTGTGAGTATATACGATAATATAAATTTCTTTGTATTTAATTATATTTAAATATATTTATATATTTAAATGGGTCATTCAGAGCTTTAAAATAGTCAGTTTTGCAAACGACGTCGGAATTCGATGAAACTAATTTTGTTGGATCCGCAATGTCAAATAGTTGCTAGATGTCAGTTTCCGTGATTTTTTGAGTCACTGTGTGGCCGTACGAATTTTTAGAGTGAAAAACAGTCAGTATTTTGACAGTTAAAAATACGCTGTGTGAGCATACAGAGTCGGAATTCGACGAAACTAGTTTCGTTGGGACCGTAATGTCAAACTCTAGCTACATGTCCAGTTTCGTGATTTTTGGGTATCATATGTGATTTTAGGAATTTTTAACACCAAATGAATATAGCAAGTGATTAAAATTAAATAAAATAATCAATTTTAAAATATTTAAAATCTTCTATAAATAGACCACATATCCCTTAAACCCTAAATTTTATTTCATTCTGGTTAACGACATTTTTTTCTGGCGTTCTCTTTTTCTTTTCTCTCACAGTAAAAATGGGAGATTCAAAAATCAAAAAGAAATCAAAACAAATTCTATAAATTACATAGTATATAGATATGAGTTCAGCGTTTGATGAGCTTCGATTCCATACTCGTTTGTTTGGGTTCGATTTCATTTCGTTCGCTGGTGGTTTTGTACAGTGAACCTAGGGCTCGAGGTTTTGCGAAGTGTGAGCATCAAAGTGAGTTTTTGAGGTTGGATTTGGGTTTAGCGAGTGGAGTAGCACCAAATTGCTAAGTATTGTGGGATTCGACACCAAAATTTGTCACTGCACTTTACTATTCGACGGGATAAGTGGCCAGCACGGAAATCAATTGATGGGCGCGAGTTGAAGGAGGAGGGGCCGGCGAGGTTGAGTGTTCGAAGAGAAGTTCGGTGGTGTGGTCGGTTTGTGATTCTGTGAAGAGGAGAAGGTGCGGTCTTGTGCTTAAGTTCGGCAATGGCAAGGACAAAGAGGAGCAGCGTGCGGAAGTAATTCCTGGGAGGAAGAAGGACTAAAAACTAGCGGGCCTAGTATTGGAAAATTGGTATGGGCCGGATTCAAATAGTGAGCCCAGTTAGACTTTAGTAATAGTTTTAATAATTTAAATACTATTAGGAACTTGTTAACGTGATATCTATTTCATACATGATCAGAATTTCGAATGGATGAATCCGATGAGATCGTATGGACGGTGGCTACGCCATGGGACTGACTAGAAGTCCATTGGAACTCGTTTGAATTTATAGCGAAATAAATTGTTTGATTCAAATCAAACAAACAGTTTATCGTTCTTTAACGATGAACTGCCAATGTGAGTAAATCTTACTAACTCTGAACAGTTTATAATTTCATGTTGTATTTTTAGAACTGTTAAATATTGGCTGATTGACTGTGTGTTGACTGTTTGATTGAACTGCTAGTCAGTTAGTTGAATTTCTATATTGATTCTGTTTAATAGAGTATATCATATGGAACTGAAAGTGATGTTATCTATATTGTTTAACATCTGTGATGCAGGGAAACAGGTTGGAGGAACCCAATGGGGTTCCTCAACATTTATTTTACTGTTTTTCATATATTGTGATATATGATGTGATATATAATCTGTTGTCGATTGTATGTGTTTGGACGATACAGATCATCGTGATTTGATATGTTGAATACCATAACATACCGAAATGTCGATAAGGATATATTTTCAAAGTGATATTTGAAAATAAAATATTTATAAATGGAATATTTATAAATAAGAAATATTCATAAATTGGAATATTTATAAATAGGAGATATTTAGAAAAAGGGAAAACGTTATAAAAAGAAAACTGTTATAAGAAGGAAATCATTTTAAAGTGGAGAACCGTTACTAAAAGTAAATCTTTAAAAATGAATAAACGTTGTTAAAAGGGGAAATCTTTATAAAGCGAATAAAGGAGCTAAATCGAATATGGTATTCGAAAGTAGTAAATCGAATATGGTATTGGAAAGGAGTTAAATCGAATATGGTATTCGAAAGTAGTAAATCGAATATGGTATTCGAAAGGAGTTAAATCGAATATGGTATTCGAAAGTAGTAAATCGAATTAGTTATTAGATAGGGGTTAGTCGAGTCGAGTTAGTTGAATAGAGTAATCGAATATTTGCTATTCGAATTAGAGTTAAACCAGATGGAGTTAATCAATTAGAGTTAACCAGTTAGAGTTAAACCAGATTGAGTTAATCAATTAGAGTTAACCAGTTAGAGTTAAACCAGATGGAGTTAATCAATTAGAGTTAACCAGTTAGAGTTAAACCAGTTGGAGTTAATCGATTAGAGTTAAAGCAAAAAGGAGTTAATCGAATATAGTTTATTCGAATAGAGTAAAAGGAGTTAATCAAATATAGTTTATTCAAATAGAATAAAGGAGTTAATCGAATATAGTTTATTCGAATAGAGTAAAAGGAGTTAATCGAATATATAGTTTATTCAAATAGAATTAAAGAGTTATCGAATATAGTTTATTCAATAGGAGTTAAGTGAATAGAGTTAAAGTTAAATCAAAAGAGTTAAGTGAATAGAATAAATTGAATAGAGTTATCGAATATACATTATCGAAGGAAAGAATTATCGAATAGAAAAGATTTGAAAGAGAGTTACGTAAGGAAATTTGTTAAAGAATTAGAAGGGTGAACTTTGTCTATTTCAAGGTTAGAAACGTTGTTCAGTTAAGGTCTGAGAGGTAGTATTACCCCAACTTGATTGACTTCATTTTTTTTACTAAGGAATGGTTAAGGTTCGATAGTAAAGGATGGTTAAGTGAATTTAGTAATTAAAGGAAATGGTTTGAGTTGGCGATGGTTTGTTTAAACATCTGTCTAAGTCCAATGAAGAAGCTTTGGAATGTTTTCCAAATAAGAAACCAGAAATGTTTTCTAATAAAGAAAACAAGAAATGGAAAAGTTTTCCATTGTTAATAACGTATATTTTCCAAATTTAGAAAATAAGAAATATTGAATATAGGGAAACAGGAGATAAGTAAATTAATGAAATAAAGAGATAAATGTTGAATGATGTTTGATCGATATAAATTTCCCTTTGGAAATAATATCGTTGTTTGCACACCTATTTTTCTTCGATAGTTAAATCACAGACTATCGAAGTTTTGACCATTTTAACGTTATTAATATGGAGAGACCGGTTGGATTATTATCCAAAGAACCACTCTGTATTGGCATAAGCATTTCGAATCATATATGCCAAAGGAAATTGAAGACGGAGTTATGCAAGGGCTATCCTGTTTACAGAATAGTGCCTTCGGTTCATCCTGTTCCTAGATGACTTGTATGGACGGATGTCTGACAGAGTATTTCCAGACAATCACGTATATTGATTTCTCCAACCGTACCAAGAGTGGAAGCGGAGAAGGAAACTTCTTTTAGCTAACACATAATGTATGGTTGAGGACATCAATCGGTGATTTGATGGATTTGACGATGTGACATTCAAAGTGAATCTGGTGTGATGATAAAGCATAGCTTCTAGCCTCACATCCGGTAAATGACAGAAATCGAGCAGGCAGCATGGCTAAGTCGGTCGCACCGAAGTAGGTTGTATAATCACCTAATCTAGAGTTTCATTTACTTCTAAAAATCTATTGTTGATGTTGTCCCATTCGAGAAACAGTTGCTGATCCCAACCGTTGGTGATATACATTCGATACGCTCAAGCGAAATGAGTGGTCGGTCATGTGTGGTCGGGTTGCAAGATGTTCTTGTTGAACCCAGTGTATTCCTTTCTAGAGGTACACTAGCGAAAGGTGGTTCCATACCTTGTCATAGTTGGAAATCCATTACCAAATACGTGCTTGCGGTTTTGATTGTATACTATATATGTAGAACGTGAGATGAAAGCGTTTCTGCTAGATGATTATTATACTGTGGACGATAGACATTACTATAATATCAAAAGGTTTTGATATAAAGATATTTTGGATTCTCATAAGGGAAAAACCCGTTCCGTTATACGGCGTGGTCTTATGAGATATCATTTACTTGCTTGAACTGTTTTAAACCGTTTTACTCACACCAGTCCCATGACTGACCCGGAGTTTATTTTGTTGTTTTCCCTAAACTCTTGGGTGCCTAATTTAGTACGGGCAGTCAAATAGTCGGGATTTACAGATATACTGGAAGAGCTGGAGCAGGAGGCTTCAGGATCATAGCTATAGTTTATTTCCGCTGTGTTGTAAGTGTTTTACTTTGATAATGATGTTTATTCAAATACAAATGTATATTTCAAAGTTATGTTACATATATTATATGTTATTCGTTCCGCTGTGAGATACGTGTTACTCTGATATTGTGTTCTTCTTCTTCTTCTTCTATTCTAAGTTTCTATCTTATCTTTCCTCACCCTCTGTTCTCTTTCTATTAATTTCCTGATTTTCAGTTTAATTTGGGGTTGGACTTGTGTTTTTGGTCAGCTCAAATTGGACCGGATTTTCGGGTCATTACAGTTGGTATCAGAGCTTAAGTTAAGTGAATTACCTTGGCTTTGTGGCGTGACTTAGTAGAGATGGGGTTAGCAATACCCTAGATTGAGTTTGAGTGTATATATATGAGTGAGCGTATTTGTTATTGATATAAAAATTGTTTTACATTGTGGAGATTCATTGGTTGCGTTGTTTATGGGTTCTGGTCGATCAGTTTGATCCACTGTATCGGTAGGAGTTACTAAACTCTCGAATACGATGGGTCGTCACGATATGTTTTGAAAAGAGGGTAAATTAAAATAAGTTTACCCAAGGTATATCTTGATATAGAAAAGATATATATATCAAAATTATAATATAGTGGATATATTGGTTGTTATTATAATCGAGTAAGATTATAAATTAAATGGTTATGTAAATAACCAATCAGAATTCACATAAGTGAAATACGTGAAATCAGATGAGTTAAATCTGAAATTTTAACCAGAAATTGAATTTAAAACTCTGGAGAATTGGATAAGTGTTTGTAAATGGATTGGGATTAAAAATAAGGAAAATTTATGATCCTGGGAGATTTTAAATTGTTTTACAAGCAGTGTGAATTATATTTTGAAATGAATTTGAAAGTGGAAATGTTTAGAAATGGTTTTATAGTATTGAACTCACTTCGATCGCTGGAAAATAGATTCTGATGATGACAGATGGATCATCAGTATTCATTTTCGAGTTGTAAGTGACGAATTACTACCAGAGATACTGTTTTGAATTTGTTTTGGGAAAGACAAGTGTGTTGAATTTCAAAATGGAATTGAAATAGAATTGAATATAGAAATTCAAACGGAGTTTGAATATACGAAATTCAATGGAATTGGAATAGAGTTTGAATATAGAAATTCAAATGGAGTTTGAATATATGAAATTCAATGGAATTGAAATAGAATTGAATATAGAAAATATAAAGGAATTCAAATATAGGATTTGAATGTATAGAATTTGAATATAGAATTCAAATGGAATTTAAACTATAGAATTTGAATATATAAAATTTGAATAGAATTTGAATAATAGAATTTGAATTTTTAAATAGATTTGAAATATAAACTTGTTTTGAAAAATAAAACAAGTGATTTATTTATAAATGAAGTTTATAAATAGTTCTTTTATAAACGAAGTTTATAAATGAAGTGAAAAGAATTATCATTGGATAATTCAGAAATAAAAATACAAGTGTGAAATTGAAAGGGAAATCTATTTTCCAAAGGTAGAAATATCGATTTAAAAAGGAATTGAAATCGAGACTTATTTAAAGAATGAATAAAGAAAATTTGAAAAGGAATTTGAATAAAGGAAATTCAAACATAGAATTTAAATAAGAGAATTCAAAGGGGATTTGAATATAGAAATTCAAATGAGATTTGAATAAAGAAGATTTAAATAATGGAAAATTGAATATAGAATTCAAATAGTTTGAAATGAAATTTGAATATAGAATTCAAATAGTTTGAAAGGAAATTTGAATATAGAATTCAAATAGATTGAAATGGAATTTGAAAATAGAATTTCAAAATAGAATTTGAAATAGGAATTTGAATATAGAATTCAAATAGAGTTGAAATGGGAATTGGAATATATAATTCAATGGAGTTTGAAAATAGATTTGAATATCGAAAGTGAAATGGAATTTGAATACAGAAATTCAAATATGGAATTTGAATATAGAATTCAAATGGAATTCAAATATAGGATTTGAATATCGAAAGTGAAATGGAATTTGAATATAGAAATTCAAAGGGAGTTTGAATATATGAAATTCAATGGAAGTGATATGGAATTTAAATATAGAATTCAAATGGAATTTAAACTATAAAATTTGAATAGAAATTGAATAGAATTAACTAAGTCGAAGAGGAATTAGTTAATCAAGTTTTGAATTTGAAGTTGAACTTTGAAAGGTGAATTGGATTGTAAATGGATATTCGAAATCGAATATAGAACTTAAATTTGAAATTTGAATTTAAATTAGTTAATAAGCAAGTTAAAATATATTTGAACGTGTCATGTTCAAATATAAAAGTAAAATAGACTAAAGAGTTAATTAACAAATTAATTAACGAATTGAGTTAAACGATCAGGTATAGTTAAAATAGATTGGGCAGGTATAAATATACATGAGATAGGTATGGATAAGGTATGAAGGTATATAAATAGAATGCTCGACGAAAAGGTATGTATTTAATTCATATATGAGATTTTTGCGCCGTATCGGCTAGCCGCTTGGCTTTTTCTTTTTCTTTTGGATTGGTGAGGGCCATGGGAGGCTATTTGAAATATCCCGATGCTCCTGGTACAAAAGAGGTTATGGCGAATTTTTTCGGGAATTTAAGGAGTTAGAATATTTTTAAGATAATTTGATAGTTAGAAATCAACGTATCTATATATATAGAAGTCGATAAGGAAACGAACTTAGAAATAGAATAGTAAAATCAAAAAGGAAGACTAAGAATAAAATCTAGTAAGAATAGAAAGAGGAAGCGTATACGTGTTTAAAAGTGAATAAGTAGTTGTATGGTATTGATTATTCGAGTAAGTAGTCATGTCTGTTTTGACGTTATAAATGTTATCCAGTCAAGGTCTGAGAGGTAGTTATACCCCAACTTGATTGATTTCATTATTAACAAATAAATAGTAAGATTTCAGGCTCGAAGATCAATGTTGAATAAGAATTAGTTGAATATAGTATTTGGGTTGTCATAATGTTGTTTTACACAACATCCGTTTTAACCCAAATAAGTGTAAGCTTGGAAATATATAAATAAGCGAGATCGGAAAAGAGATAAGTAATTGGAATATTTTCCAATTATAAATAGCATATATTTTCTAAAGTTTAGAAAATAAAGGAAGGCGATATTCGGAAATGTTTTCCAAATAACATAAAAGGCCAATATGGTTATTGAAAATATTTGGTTAACAAATATTGACAAAGAAATAGAGACGTGATTTAACTAATGGAATATTAATTAAGGACTCAGTGACATGTTCAGAAGGAAAATTTGATTTTTGAAAAGAGTAAACTGTATAAAAACTCCCAGGGAAAGACTGTTTGAATTAAAAACAAATTTAACAGAAATTTGTGAAAGCAAAATTGAATTAAAGTAAAGCCAGTAAAGTGGTGACTGAGATTGAATTAGAATGATATCAAGACAATTTGGATTGTGAGATTCAAATTTGAAGTGTAATGTGATAATCAAGTTAAGAGTTGGGAAACGAGAAGAAACTTGAGTTGAAATGATATTTGGCTCGGATATAAGCTAATGGTTGTGTTGTCGATAGAAGCAGATTGGAATTTGATTAGGATGACCCTTGTATCCGCTGAATTAATAACAGGTGGAAAGGATAAAATGATATGCCGACAAAAGGTACAAGTTTATATTTCTATTGGATATAAGATTTATGAGCCGAATTGGCAAGCCGCTTGGCTGTTTGATTTTCTTTTGGGTTGGAGATGGCCCAGAGAGGTGAGTTGGAGTTTGACCGATTGACCAGTACAAAGGAGGTGCTGGCGAAATTTTTCAAAAAAATTAAGGAGTTAGAAAATTTTCAGGATTTTTGAAATTTTTCGTTAATAAGTATGGATTAATAATTTAGTTGAAATTAAATTGGTTCAGTTGAAACTGAAGTTAAGAAGTGAACAAATATGTTCTAACCAGTCGACAGGGTCGTTCTCTGCCTTTTAGCAATTTCGAGGATGAAATTATTTTTAAATGGGGAAGATTGTAATGATCCGCATTGGCAAAGGTATTATAATTAATTTATTTAATTATATAAATAGTGATATAGTGAATTAAATGGTCGTGGAATTAAATAATGGTGAATATTTAATTAAAATAATAAATTAGATAATATATTTAATTCTGAAATAATCAGAATTGGCTGAAATGGCGATATGGTGAGAACTGGATCATCTGTGATACTTAATTCAGCTTAGTATTGAATTTGAATAACGAATATATTATATAAACGACAGTTGAATGTATAGTTTATAATATAATTATAAACGTGCTCGAAATGGCGCTGCAGTTCGTAAATTGGAGATTCGAACTTCAACTGAATGTACAGGATTCGTTTTAAGCCGGATTTCTGTGAAAGAAGAAACGTGTGGAGCTGGTGGAGAATATCTTTCTAGTGGAAGAGAAAATTCGGGATTTCGTCGTGTATATTTTGAGATATGTCGAAATCAAATTTTAGAAAAGTCGCTGTGGAATTCCTTTATAATTTATAAAGGAATTATTTTTATCTTAAAAAGGAATTTCAATATAAATCGAATACGGGGTTAACCCAAATTTGGAATATCGAGTTATAAATCCTAGTAGAGCTGTATGGTATTCCACTGTGAGTATATACGATAATATAAATTTCTTTGTATTTAATTTAATTATATTTAAATATATTTATATATTTAAATGGGTCATTCAGAGCTTTAAAAATAGCCAGTTTTGCAAACGAAGTCGAAATTCGACGAAACTAATTTTGTTGGATCCGCAATGTCAAATAGTTGCTAGATGTCAGTTTCCGTGATTTTTAGAGTCACTATGTGGCCGTACGAATTTTTAGAGTGAAAAACAGACAGTATTTTGACAGTTAAAAATACGCTGTGTGAGCATACGGAGTCGGAATTCGACGAAACCAGTTTCGTTGGGACCGTAATGTCGAACTCTAGCTACATGTCCAGTTTTGTGATTTTTGGGTATCATATGTGATTTTAGGAATTTTTAACAACAAATGAATATAGCGAGTGATTAAAATTAAATAAAATAATCAATTTTAAAATATTTAAAATCTTGTATAAATAGACCACATATCCCTTAAACCCTAAATTTTATTTCATTCTGGTCAACGACATTTTTTTCCGCCGTTCTCTTTTTCTTTTCTCTCATAGTAAAAATGGGAGATTCAAAAATAAAAAAGAAATCAAAACAAATTCTATAAATTACATAGTATATAGATATGAGTTCAGCGTTTGATGAGCTTCGATTCCATACCCGTTTGTTTGGGTTCGATTTCGTTTCGTTCGCTGGTGGTTTTGTACAGTGAACCTAGGGCTCGAGGTTTTGCGAAGTGTGAGCATCAAAGTGAGTTTTGAGGTTGGATTTGGGTTTAGCGAGTGGAGTAGCACCAAATTGCTAAGTATTGTGGGATTCGACACCAAAATTTGTCACTGCACTTTACTGTTCGACGGGATAAGTGGCCAGGACGGAAATCAATTGATGGGCGCGAGTTGAAGGAGGAGGGGCCGGCGAGGTTGAGTGTTCGAAGAGAAGTTCGGTGGTGTGGTCGGTTTGTGATTCTGTGAAGAGGAGAAGGTGCGGTCTTGTGCTTAAGTTCGGCAATGGCAAGGACAAAGAGGAGCAGCGTGCGGAAGTAATTCCTTGGAGGAAGAAGGACTAAAAATTAGCGGGCCTAGTATTGGCAAATTGGTATGGGCCGGATTCAAATAGTGAGCCCAGTTAGACTTTAGTAATAGTTTTAATAATTTAAATACTATTAGGAACTTGTTAACGTGATATCTATTTCATACATGATCAGAATTTCGAACGGATGGATCCGATGGGATCGTATGGACGGTGGCTACGCCATGGGACTAACTGGAAGTCCATTGGAACTCGTTTGAATTTATGGCGAAATAAATTGTTTGATTCAAATCAAACAAACAGTTTATCGTTCTTTAACGATGAACTGCCAATGTGAGTAAATCTCACTAACTCTGAACAGTTTATAATTTCATGTTGTATTTTTAGAACTGTTAAATATTGGCTGATTGACTGTGTGTTGACTGTTTGATTGAACTGCTAGTCAGTTAGTTGAGTTTCTATATTGATTCTGTTTAACAGAATATATCATATGGAACTAAAAGTGATGTTATCTATATTGTTTAACATCTGTGATGCAGGGAAACAGGTTGGAGGAACCCAACGGGGTTTCTCAACATTTATTTTACTGTTTTTCATATATTGTGATATATGATGTGATATATAATCTGTTGTCGATTATATGTGTTTGGACGATACTGATCATCGTGATTTGATATGTTGAATACCATAACATACCGAAATGTTGATAAGGATATATTTTCAAAGTGATATTTGAAAATAAAATATTTATAAATGGAATATTTATAAATAAGAAATATTTATAAATTGGAATATTTATAAATAGGAGATATTTAGAAAAAGGGAAAACGTTATAAAAAGAAAAATGTTATAAGAAGGAAATCATTTTAAAGTGGATAACCGTTACTAAAAGTAAATCTTTAAAAATGAATAAACGTTGTTAAAAGGGGAAATTTTATAAAGCGAATAAAGGAGTTAAATCGAATATGGTATTCGAAAGTAGTAAATCGAATATGGTATTTGAAAGGAGTTAAATCGAATATGGTATTCGAAAGTAGTAAATCGAATATGGTATTCGAAAGGAGTTAAATCGAATATGGTATTCGAAAGTTAGTAAATCGAATATGGTATTCGAAAGGAGTTAAATCGAATATGGTATTCGAAAGTAGTAAATCGAATTAGTTATTCGAAAGGGGTTAGTCGAGTCGAGTTAGTTGAATAGAGTAATCGAATATTTGCTATTCGAATTAGAGTTAAACCAGATGGAGTTAATCAATTAGTGTTAACCAGTTAGAGTTAAACCAGATGGAGTTAATCAATTAGAGTTAACCAGTTAGAGTTAAACCAGATGGAGTTAATCAATTAGAGTTAACCAGTTAGAGTTAAACCAGTTGGAGTTAATCGATTAGAGTTAAAGCAAAAAGGAGTTAATCGAATATAGTTTATTCGAATAGAGTAAAAGGAGTAAATTGAATATAGTTTATTCAAATAGAATAAAGGAGTTAATCGAATATAGTTTATTCGAATAGAGTAAAAGGAGTTAATTGAATATATAGTTTATTCAAATAGAATTAAAAGAGTTATCGAATATAGTTTATTCGATAGGAGTTAAGTGAATAGAGTTAAAGTTAAATCAAAAGAGTTAACTGAATAGAATAAATTGAATAGAGTTATCGAATATACCTTATCGAAGGAAAGAATTATCGAATAGAAAAGATTTGAAAGAGAGTTACGTAAGGAAGTTTGTTAAAGAATTAGAAGAGTGAACTTTGTCTATTTCAAGGTTAGAAACGTTGTTCAGTTAAGGTTTGAGAGGTAGTATTACCCCAACTTGATTGACTTCATTTTTTACTAAGGAATGGTTAAGGTTCGATAGTAAAGGATGGTTAAGTGAATTTAGTAATTAAAGGAAATGGTTTGAGTTGGCGATGGTTTGTTTAAACATCTGTCTAAGTCCAATGAAGAAGCTTTGGAAATGTTTTCCAAATAAGAAACCAGAAATGTTTTCTAATAAAGAAAACAAGAAATGGAAATGTTTGCCATTGTTAATAACGTATATTTTCAAAATTTAGAAAATAAGAAATATTGAGTATAGGGAAACAGGATATAAGTAAATTAATGAAATAAAGAGATAAATGTTGAATGATGTTTGATCGATATAAATTTCCATTTGGAAATAATACCGTTGTTTGCACACCTGTTTTTCTTCGATAGTTAAATCACAGACTATCGAAGTTTTGACCATTTTAACGTTGTTAATATGGAGAGACCGGTTGGATTATTATCCAAAGAACCACTCTGTAATGGCATAAGCGTTGCGAATCATATATGCCAAAGGAAATTGAAGACGGAGTTATGCAAGGGCTATCCTGTTTACAGAATAGTGCCTTCGGTTCATCCTGTTCCTGGATGACTTGTATGGACGGATGTCTGACAGAGTATTTCCAGACAATCACGTATATTGATTTCTCCAACCGTACCAAGAGTGGAAGCGGAGAAGGAAACTTCTTTTAGCTAACACATAATGTATGGTTGAGGACGTCAATCGGTGTTTTGATGGATTTGACGATGTGACATTCAAAGTGAATCTGGTGTGATGATAAAGCGTAGCTTCTAGCCTCACATCCGGGAAATGATAGAAATCGGGCAGGCAGCATGGCTAAGTCGGTCGCACCGAAGTAGGGTGTATAATCACCTGATCTAGAGTTTCATTTACTTCTAAAAATCTATTGTTGATGCTGTCCCATTCGGGAAACGGTTGTTGATCCCAACCGTTGGTGATATACATTCGATACGCTCAAGCGAAATGAGTGGTCGGTCATGTGTGGCCGGGTTGCAAGATGTTCTTGTTGAACCCAGTGTATTCCTTTCTAGAGGTACACTAGCGAAAGGTGGTTCCATACCTTGTCATAGTTGGAAATCCATTACCCAATACGTGCTTGCGGTTTTGATTGTATACTATATATGTAGAACGTGAGATGAAAGTGTTTCTGCTAGATGATTATTATACTGTGGTTGATAGACATTACTATAATATCAAAAGGTTTTTGATATAAAGATATTTTGGATTCTCATAAGGGAAAACCCCGTTCCGTTATACGGCGTGATCTTATGAGATATCATTTACCTACTTGAACCGTTTTAAACCGTTTTACTCACACTAGTCCCATGACTGACCCGGAGTTTATTTTGTTGTTTTCCCTAAACTCTTGGGTGCCTAATTTTGTACGGGCAGTCAAATAGTCGGGATTTACAGATATACTGGAAGAGCTGGAGCAGGAGGCTTCAGCATCATAGCTATAGTTTATTTCCCCTGTGTTGTAAGTGTTGTACTTTGATAATGATGTATATTCAAATACAAATGTATATTTCAAAGTTATGTTACATATATTATATGTTATTCGTTCCGTTGTGAGATTCGTGTTACTCTGATGTTGTGTTCTTCTTCTAGTTCTATTCTAAGTTTCTATCTTATCTTTCCTCACCCTCTGTTCTCTTTCTATTAATTTCCTGATTTTCAGTTTAATTTGGGGTTGGACTTGTGTTTTTGGTCAGCTCATATTGGACCGGATTTTCGGGTCATTACAACTTTTGTGCTTGTCACTGTATTGAAGCTCTCAAGTTTGCCTTGGTCATTTCAAGGAATTCAACTTTGCCGGTTAAAACAATCCTTTTAAATGTTAAACCTTTAATGTAAGATTGTGATAAGTTTGTGGTACATTTAAGTGAGCATTATTAAATCTCTTTAATGCAGTGGTAATGTCCCTATACCAAAATTTGTCATAAACTTTAAAGGTTGGGCATGACATTTTATGATCGACTTCATTTGGAATCTTTTGGCCATGCGTTTTTTCCATTTAAATTTTTCTTGGCATGATCTTGGTCAAAATTTTCCGGTCTAGTCGATCTAGCTCATACCTTTTGTGAAGAAGAATTTTTGTTCTTGTGCCATTGCTTGAGAGGTTTTATATTTTTAGTATATCCAATCATGTTTCTCATTATCTTGGAAATCCAGGCCCTTCAGAGATTGGATTTGAACATGTGCCCCCGGAGTGGTCTTGGTTTCTGTGCCTTCGTAGAGGTCTTTTGTAAACCCGTTATTCATTGTGGCTGAATAATTTAACTGCTTATAGAATTTGTAGGGTGTTTTCGAAAAGGCCTTTGGGTCCGTCATTTGCCGAATTTTGTAAGATTCAGCTTATGGTCGGATGCCCCCCGAGGGGGTCTCTTGAATCCCAGGGTTTGTCGTAATTGGGCCATGTATTAATTGCAATGATGATCGGCCTGGTGCCCCTCGGGGAGGTCTTTGGTTTAAAATCCCAATGTTTGTCACAGTTGGACCATGTATCAATGGCATAGGAAATCGACTAGGCGCCCCTCGGGGTGGTCTTTGGTTCACAGGCTCAGTATCTATCGTAATTAGGCCATATAATAATGGCACTGACGATTAACTGGGTGCCCCTCAGGGAGGTCTTTGGTTTAGAGTTGCATCATTTCACAGGGCGGACGCTAGTTCTTTCATTGGGTTTTACCCCGGTTCGTTAGAACTAGGGCCATGGACCTTGCAATTAAGAAGGTGCCCCTTCTGTGAAACTAAACAACTTCATTTGCAGCTTGAGTGCCGCATCATTTGACTGTTTAATTGTTGTTGTCCCTTATTTGCAATGTTGTGCTCCATACCTTCATATTTGTTGCAAGTGAAGCTTTAAGCACTAAGCAATGGGCATTTGAGCTATCCCAATCGGTATGTGCTGTGATGGTCACCAGGCATTGTTAGGTCATAGATGCGTTAGCGTTCTTTTAGGGGACCTGCAATCAAAATCGAATTTAAGCAACTTGTAAGCAATAATTTGCAAATGTACGATTTAGGAAAGTAAAGCAATTTCTTTCATTGATATGTACAAAACTTGTAACGATGTTGCATGGTATTTACGATGCATGATGTTTACAACTTGCAAAATGAAAGAACTATTAAATGAAGTAGTGGCGAAGGTGTATACTATTCCAAGCCCTCAGAAGTTGGATCCCATCCGTTGTCTTCAACTCAAATGTGCCATCTACGAACTTTTGGCTTATCATATACGGCCCTTCCTATCTGGGTCCAAATACTCCAGTTCCTATCATGATTCTTTTTAGAAAAAGGTCTCCAACTTGGAAGGTTCTCCGTTTAACCTTAGCATTAAAATGATGAGCTATCCTTCTTTGTTGTGCATCGATTCTGAGTTCTGCTTAATTTCTATTTTCTTCAAGCAAATCAAGTGCTTCGAGTTGCAGTTTCTCATTCTCCTCTTGGTTGAAGTGGATTCTTCGGTGAGTGGTAACTTCTAGCTCCAACGGAATCATAGCCTCGGATCCAAATGCAAGTGAGAATGGAGTGTGCCCACTTGCAGTTTTGTGAGATGTATGATATGCCTAAAGTGCAAGAGGAAGCTCGTCTTCCCAACCACCTTTATCTTTTTCAAGGCGCTTCTTGGTGGTTGATTTCAAAATTTTGTTACTTGCTTCGACATGCCTGTTGGCCTACGGATGAGCGACGACTGCAAAACTCTTCTTAATCTTGTATTTAGCACAGAAATCTAGAAATTCACTACTCTCGAATTGAGTTCCGTTGTCAGTGATTATTTTCTGAGGTACCCCAAATCGGTAGATAATGTTCTTTAAAACAAAGTTGATCACCTTTTTTGAAGTAATAATTGCTAACGGTTCAGCTTCGCCCCATTTAGTGAAGTAGTCCACTGCCACGATTGCATATTTCATATTCGACTTAGCCGTAGGCAATGCTCCAATAAAATCTATGCCCCAGACGATGAATGGCCATGGACTAACCATCTGAGTCAATTCTGTGTAAGGTGCTCTTGGAATCTTCATAAATCTTTGGCGTCTGTCCCATTTCTTAGCATAAGTCATCACATCCAGGTTCACATCGGGCCAAAAGTAGCCATATCGTAGAATTTTCTTGGCCAATGTTTGGCTACATGTGTGACGTCTACATTCTCCCTCATTTAATTCTTCTAGGATTGCTCTGGATTCCTACTTAGTCACACATCGCAGCAGTGGCATAGAGAATCCTCGCATGTACAACCTTCCGTCCTAGATAAGGTATAATGGAGCTTTTCACAGTACCATCCTCTGCATTTTTGGCTCTTCTGGGAGTGCTCCGTTGAGGATATACCTCTTGATTGGGGTCATCTAGGATGCAGGTTCGTTAACAGCCTCCATAATCCAGTCAACATCTGTTTCTTCGATGGCGGGGTTTGAAAGGACTTCGACAAGAATTATACCTAGCGACTGTGCATATGAGGAACTGGAATACTTGGCAAGAGAATCTTCCTTTAAATTCTCTTCCCTAGGAATATGAGATATAGTGTAGTAGTTAAGGTCATTGAGAAGTTATAAAGCTTTGGCAAGATAAGAAGGAAAATTTCCAAGTTTGGTCTGGAATTCCTTTAGGACTTGACATACCACCAGCTGTGAGCCACTAAGAATCTGTAAAGTTTTCAGATTCAATTCTTTTGCCAATTTTAGACCTACGATTAATGCTTCATATTCGTCCTCATTATTGGTTGATGGGAATTCCAATCTTAAAGCGTAGCATAAGGAATGGCCTTCTGGAGTTTCTAGGACAATTCCGGCCCCTGAGCAGTAATCATTTCTGGATTCATCGATGTATAGCTTCCAACTAGTCACCGTCTCCATTGGTTCCTCTGTTTCCTCTCCCCTATCCATGAACTCGACGATGAAATCCGCTAAAGAATTCCCATTAATAGCTCTTCGAGGTTGATACGTGATGTCATATTGACTGAGCTCTATGTTCCACTTTAATAACCTTCCCGAAGTCTCTGGGCGAAAGAGAACTTGTCTTAGCAGTTGATCGGTGAGAACCTTTATAGGATGGGATTGAAAATATGGCCTTAGATTTTTTGAGGTGATGAGCAGACAATATGCAAGTTTTTCCAACTTCAGATAGTTTAGTTCTGCCCCAGTGAGCCTCTTACTAATGTAATAAACTAGCCATTGAACCTTGGCATCCTCCCGAACAAGCGCGACACTTAAGGCATGTGATGAGATAGCCAAATATAGGAACACTTCCTCTCCATCTTTGGGTTTAGAGAGCATCAGTGGAGAATCCATGTGCTTGATTAACTCTTCGAAGGCTATTTAGCATTCAGGAGTTCATTGGAAATCTTTCTTTTCTTTCTTCAAAGAATCGAAGAGTGGAATGCACCGATCAGTTGCTTTAGAGATAAATCGGTTAAGTGCAACTACTTTCCCATTCAATCTTTGAAGCTCTCTCTTTGACCTTGGAGCACGCATTTCCCATAAGGCTGCGACTTGAGAAGGATTCACTTCAATACCAATGGCGTTGACCATGAATCCGAGAAACTTTCCTGATGCAACTCCAAACGAGCATTTAAGAGGACTGAGCTTCATTCCATACTTTATGAGGATATGAAACATTTCAACCAAGTTTTCAAGATGATCCTCGGCTTTCTTTGACTTTAACAGCATACCGTCCACGTAGACTTTCATCGCGTTTCCGATTTGGGATTTGAACATGGAATTCACAAGGAGTTGGTATGTCTCTCCTGCATTTTTTAGTCCGAACGGCATTACTCAATAGTTGTACAAGTCTTTATCCGTTATGAAACTTTTTTTCCTTCTTCATTTGGCTTGTGCATCATAATCTGATTATACCCAGAGTATGCATCCATAAAGGATAACTATTTGGGCCCCGCTGTCGCATGAACAAGTTGATCAATTCTAGGTAATAGGAAGCTGTCTTTGGGACATGCCTTGTTGAGCTTCGGATAGTCTATGCACACTCTCCACTTACCGTTAGATTTTTTAACAAGGACTGGATTGGAAACCCAATCGGGATATGTAGATTCTCGTATAAAGTTATTCTTGAATAACCTATCTACTTCTTCTTTTAATTCCATAGATCATTCAAGTCCTTGAATTCGTCTTTTTTGTTTTACTCGAGTTAAACTTGGATTAATATTCAACTTATGCACAATTACATCAGGTGATATTCCGCACATATCAGAGTGTGTTCCAAGCGAAAACATCTAAATTTGCCTTTAAAAACAAGATTAAATCTTTCTACAGCTTTAGGCCCAGCTGAGAACCTATTTTCAAGACTTGGTTGGGATCTTTAACATGCACTGGGATGGAGATTGTGGCTTCAGTTGGTGCTGCTCTATCTTCCCCTACACTGGCTTTTCTTGGATCGATTTCCTTTTGAGCTGCTTTGTGTTTGCCAGTGTGAGGGCCCCACCCTAATTGTTATAATGGGGGGTATGAATGCGGAGCGGAGGCTCCGCACTCTTCTTCACTTCTTTCTTCCTAGCTTCGAAAAGTTCCTCCATATAACATTCTCTCGCTACCTGTTGGTCACCTTTAATCACACAGATTCCATTTTCTGTAGGGAATTTCATTGTTAGGCACCATGGAGCCATTGCTATTCCAAAGGCTAGAGGGCTGGTCTTCCAAGGAAGGAATTATATGCTGAAAGCTTATCGACTATGACAAAATCTTGCTTTATGGCAACCTTCTTTTCCCCTTTTCCGAGTTCGACGAGCAAGTTGATGATGCCAATTGGTTGAGTGGGTTGCCCTGTGAACCCGTGGATCTTATTTTAGCAAGCCTTCACGTCATCCATGGAAAGGTTCATCCTATTGAATGCATTAATGAAAGGGGCATTGACGGAGGCCCCACTGTCAACCAAGACTCTTCTAACTATGGTCGGACCCAAACCAATGGTAATTACCATTGGATCTCCCGTCGGTGTTAGCAGTCCATCTGAGTCTCTTTCTTTAAACACAATATCATCCCATGGTTTCTTCGGCATCTTTGCCAAAAAAGCTTCATTCATGATCATGAGTTCTTCTCCTTTAAGAAGGCTCTTCATCTCATTAGTGCACTTCACAATATCCCCCAACTTCTTCCAGCTTCTTCCAGCTGGATGAGGCCCACCTGAAATGATATTGATGATTAGTCTTGGGATGACATCAACCGGAACATTTTCATTCTTTCTAGGCTATTCCATGGATGTCCCTTGTCCTTGAGTGGTTTGAGTGTTCTTTGTATATTGTTGAAGCCTGTTCTTCCTTTTTCAATTCCTCAATAAGGTTATTCAGATGTATACACTCATTTGTATTGTGGACCGGTTGGTTATGAAACCGGCAGAACCTCCCGGACTTTATGGCGGCATCACTAACCATTGCTTGCTTCAGTGTTGGATACTCTTCACTATCTTTAGTTGTCATGAAGATGTTCTCTATGGTGTCGTTCAAAGGAGTCAGTTCTGAATTTCTAAAGAAACGTAATTTCTTGTTGGCTCGGTTATCTTTTCCATCATTGCCCCTTTTTTGACCACCCGTATTCTTCTGGCCGCCTTCTGCATCATTACTTTTCTTTTCAGGTTGTGCGCTGCTTTCGGGAGCATCCATGGCATAGGCTGGATCCTCATCCACATGTATGTATTCCTCGGCTTTATCAAATTGTTCCTCAAGCGTACTTGGCTTCTTCTTCTTAATCCATCACCCAAGCTTGGTCTTTTGTTTATGGCACCCTTTAAAGCCATTAAAGCCAAACGAGGCTCGTAATTCGCAATTTCAGCTGTGGTGGTGTTGAAGCAGGTGAGAAAAGCCCTGATGGGTTCTCCTGGCCTCTGCTAAAGCTCATTCAACTCCATGACATCCCGCACCTTCGTAGCTTAAAGTTTGAACTGCTCTCTGAATAGCTAGGCCAGAGTAGCAAAATCATCCACAGACTTAGGTGGTAACTTTGTGAATCACAGTGAAGCCACCCATTCGAGGTAAGTTGGAAAGTACAAGCATTTCAGCTCGTTTGTGGTGCGTGCCCCATCCATATGTTGATCATTTTTGAACAAGAACACGTTGGGTTCACTAGTCCTATTGTAGGCTTGCACCATCAGACATTTGAACTTATTTGGGTACAGAGCCATCTTGATCCTTTTCATGAGTGGGATTTTGGTAGGGTGAACCCCTACTCCTTTTTATTGTCTTGCTTTCTCAAGCATTTCTCCATGATTTTATGCACCATTTCCGACATGCGCTCCTCTTCGTTGAGCTTGTCCACGTAGTGGACGCCATCATCCTTGTCGGATGTTTGCCTAAGCAAACAGTCATGGTTCGGATTCCGGGGCCTTGGGCCTCCCGCTTGGGAAGGTGCCCCTTTGGTGGTTCCAAGCGCTTGTCGAGATGTTGCTTTATCGGTGTGGTTGCGCATAGGTGGTTTTGCTTCCTTATGTTGAGGATCACTAGGATTTGCAACCTCTTGGACAGAATTTCCTCGATTTGGACTCGAAGAAGAAGAGCCTGCATTTTATGTATGATCGGTTTGAGCAGACTTAGCACGAGCAGCATTCATGGTAACTTTTGCTATAGCGGCCTGCATGGCAAATATAGACTCAAGCTTCTTTATTATGGCATTGTTTGTAATGTCCATTTGGCTTGTTAAACCCGCAACAACTTCATCCAACTCTCTTCTCGTTACAACCGTTCCAGCCTTAGAAGTTTCTCCAACTTTGAATTGGTTAGTGAGCGGAGTATTTTCGTTGTTGGCGGCGTTTTCAATTTCTTCGACGGTTTTACTAGCAGTCTTCTTTGATGGTCTACCCATGATTTCGGACAAGGACTTGATTTTGAAAGAAAGTTAGTCAATTGTCTTAGAATGTAGTCTTGTAGGATCTATGGTAGAAGTAGGCTTAGAACCTCAATGCAAGGCCTTCAACCTTGTGAGAAAATGTGAAAGAAGGTAATGCGAATATATCCCCATGGTGGGCGCCAAATGTTAAAATCCAAATTAGATTTCAACACCAAGGGTACACAAATGGTACTTCACCAATACGGTAAGAGATTAAGAGGGGCCACAATCGTAAAATGCAAGTAAAAGACAATGATTTTTATGGTGGTTCGATCTTAGGAAAGATCTAAGTCCACTTTAGCAATAATTTCCATTAGCAACTAAAGAGTTACAAGTGTGGAATCACTCAAGAATACATCCATCTTTTCTCTAACTGTAATGACCCGCATTTTTCAGCGATATAATAATTAATTAATTTAATTATTTATAAAGTGATTTAGAGAATTAAATGGTGGTTTAATTAAATAACTTTGAATATTTAATTAAAATAAATAATAGAATAATATATTTAATTTCGAAATAGTCGGGATTAGTGAATTGACAATATAATGTGAGCGGGGCAATTCAAATTATTTAATTCAGCTTAGAATTGAATTAGAATAACGAATATAATTAAATAACGACAGTTTGAACGTATAATTATATTATAATTAAAATCGAGCTTGAAATGGCGCGGTAGTTCGCTATTTGGCGATTTGAACTTCAACTAGACATACAGAAGCCGTTGTAAATCATATTTCTATGAAACAAGAAACTTTAGGAGATGGTGAAGTATATTTTTCTAATGGAAGAAAAAAACGGGATTTCGTTGTGTAGATTTTTCGTTATGTCCAAATTAAATATTCAGAAAAACAGCGGTATATTCGTTCGTGGCCATAACGGTTATTTAAAAATATATGAATATCGGGTTTGAATTTAGACAAGGTCCTTTTGAGACATAACAATACTTTAATTTTTAGAATTTTACTGAAATTTTTAATTAATTAAATAAGCAACTTTTTATTTGGAGTATTTTGCACCCTTAAACAGGGATTTTGGGGTTTCACAATATGAGTTAACCTACCAGTATTATTATATTTTTGGAATCGTGACACCTCACTGGACACGACCGTATTCTCATTTCTGTCCGTAGCGGCTCAGACATGAACGGAACCTTATGTACCGTAATACACTAAAATTGAAACATGAAACCAACGTGGGAATACAAATACATGGCATTCCCAAAAATGATGCTTCGGAATGTGCTGCATGCTCAAATCATCCTAGTGGTTTCACATAACACTTTTGTTCTAATTCAAAATTTGTTGAACAAGGATGAGCGCTTTACAAGTATACCGATTTATCTCCACAAATTCCTCTGGTTCAAAACAAAGACCACGTCCTCTCCTCAACTCAAAACAAAGACCACGTCCTCTCCTCAACTCAAAAACAAAACGTAGACATCCCTCTCTCACTAAGAAAAGACTATAAAATACAAAAGGGCTGGACTCCTTTGATTTCCTTTTAGACAGAACACCAAAAGCGTGTCGGCTCCTGTAGATAAAAATGCGGCTACTTCTTTTTATCCATCCACTACGAAACGAAACTACACAACAAGTAGGGTGCCTTGGTGGCGTGATGTTGTGGCTGGAGGTGCTCGTGTGGATCGTGAGGGAAGTCTGATCTATGAAGGCGTTGGATCATGAACCAGTGTGGAAGGAAGTGGGCGCAAGTGTTGGAAACTACAGCGAGGAGGACGCTGTGCTTTTTTTGGGGATGTGCGTGACTGGTCTTCGAGTCAGTGATCATGAAGTGAAGAGAATTGGGCCAAGGCCGGAAATATTTTGTTGGAGGAAGTGGTGATTTAGTTTTGTTGTTGATTTTCAAAATAACGAAGTGGATGAAGGACACATGAGCATTTCGGTGAAGAAGGAAAAGTATGGGTGTGGATGGGCTTCGTGGGTTATACGGTGGAAGTTGGGCCGTTGTTAGTAAGAGGGGTGAGGCCCAGTTTTAAATTCATTTAAGTTTTGTTTGAAAATTCAAATATGTTAATCCTTTAATTATACGTAACTTGATCATACGTAATCAGAATGTGATGAAACAAGATCCGTTGGGATCGTATGGACGGTGGCTAGACCATGGAACTGACTGGGAGTGGACTGGAGCTCGTTTGAATTTATGGCGAAATAAATTGTTCGATTCAAATCAAACAAACAGTTTATCGTTCTTTAACGATGAACTGCCAATGTGAGTAAAACTCACCAACTCTGAACAGTTATATTTTTATAACGTATTTTTAGAACTGTTAATCATCTGTTGATTGTTGTGTGTTAACTGTTTGGTTGAATTGCTTGTGTATTGGTTGAAATTATAGATAACGATATATATATATATATCGTTAATCAAATATTGATTCTGTTTAATAGAATATTTCATATTGAAATGAAATCGATGTTAATTATGTTGCTTAACATCTGTGATGCAGGGAAACAGGTTGGAGGAATCCAACTAGATTCCTCAACATTTATTTTACTTTTTTTCATATATTGTAATATATGATGTGATATATAATATGTTGGTGATTATGTGTGTTTGAATGATATCGATCATGGTTATTTGGTATTTTAAATACCGTAAGAAATATTGGAATAGAAAAGGGAAATTTCAAACTGTGTATTGAAATAGAATATTTATAAAATCAATGGATTTTATAAAAAGGAGTTTTGTAAAGAAAATAAATAGAACAAAGGAATATTTATTTAGAAAATAAATAGAATAAAGGAATATTTATTTAGAAAATAAATAAAATAAAGGAATATTTATTTAGAAAATAAATAGAGCTAATGAAAAGGATTTAATCGAATTTAGTATTCGAAGGAGTTAATTGAATGTAGTTATTCGAAACGAGTTAGTCGAACATGGTTAGTCGAGTCGAATAAATCGATTATAATTAATCGAAAGGAGTTAATCAAACATAGTTTAATTAAAATGGAGTTAAACAAAAATTAGAAACTGACTAGAGATTAATAAGTTGAATGGTTTCCTGAGTACCGATCTGATGTTGGTTCGGTCTTCGGGGTTTATACTTAGGAAGTTGTTCTCTTGTTAGTTTATTGTTAGAGTCTGATAGATGTGAAAGAATAGTGATACGTAATCAAGCCATGGAAATGTTTTCTAGTGTTAATAACGTATATTTTCTAAACATAAAAATTAGGATATATATATATATATGTTTGATGATTGGATCGATAATTCCATTTGGAAATAAGATCGTTGTGTGTACACTGACATGTTTTCATTTGATAGTTAAATCACCGCCTATCAAAGTTTTGACCATTTTAACGTTGTTAATATGGAGAGACCAGTTGGATTATTATTCGAAGAACCACTCCGTATTGGCATAAGTGTTGCGAATCAAATATGCTGAATATATTGAAGACGGAGTAAAGTGCAAGGGCTGTTGTATAAATCTTAGATAACAATTGCCTAAGATGGATGTATTGAATAGTGCCTTCGGTTTGTCCAGTCCCAGGACGACCTATATGGAAGAATGTCTGACAGAGTATATTTAATAGATCGCGTAAGTTGATCTCTTCAAACGTATTTACGTTTGGTGGCGGAGTAATTCATTTCTCTTAGCTATATGCCCGTGGTATTTTTGATGAAATCAATTTGTGATTTGGCGGGTATAACAATGTGACATTCAAAGTGAATAAACGTGTGATCTGTCAGAGATAAGCGTGGCCTCTAGCCTCACATCCGGAAATGACCGAAATCGGGCAGGCAGCATGGCTATGTAGGCCGCACCTATTAGGGTGTATAATCTCCTGATCTAGAGTTTCATTTACTTCTAAAAATCTATTGTTGTGTTGTACCATTCGGGAAACGGTTGTTGATCCCAACCGTTGGTGATATACATTCGATACACTCAAGCGAAATGTGTGGTCGGTCATGTGTGGCCGGGTTGCAAGATGTTCTTGTTGAACCCAGTGTATTCCTCTCTAGAGGTACACTTGCAAAAGGTGGTTGCATACCTTGTCATATTTGGAAATCCATTACCCAATATGTGCTTGCGGTTTTGATTGTATACTATATATGTAGAACGTGAGATGAAAGCGTTTCTGCTAGATGATTATTATATTGTGGTTGATAGACATTATTATAATATCAAAAGGTTTTTGATATAAAGATGTTTTGGATTCTCATAAGGGAAAAACCCGTTTCGTTATATGGCATGGTCTTATGAGATATCGTTTACTTGTTCAAACTGTTTTTAAATGCTTTACTCATACCAGTCCCATGACTGACCCGGAGTTTATTTTGTTTTGTTTTCCCTAAACTCTTGGGTGCCCAATTTTGTACAGGCAGTCAAGTAGTCGGGATTTACAGACACTTGAAGAGCTGGAGCAGGAGGCTTCAGAATTATATAGCTATGGTTATTTTCCACTGTGTTGTAAGTGCTATACTTTGGAAATGATATGTATATTCAAGTACAGATTTATATTTCAAAGCTATGTTATATATTATATGTTATTCGTTCCTCCGTGAGGTTCGTGTTACTCTGATGTTGTGTTGTTGTTCTTCTTCTATTCTAAGTTTCTATCTTATCTATTCTCACCCTCTAATTTCTTTCATTAACTACCGGTATTTTTCGATGTTTGGTTAGTCTTCATTGAGTTTATGTCAATAACCAAAGTCAACAAAAATCGGGTCTTTACAGTTTGTATCAGAGCTTAAGGTTAAGTGAATTACCTTGGCTCTGTGGCGTAACTCAGTAGCGATGGGGTTAGCAATACCCTAGATTGAGTTGAGTGTATATATACGAGTAAACGTATTTGTTATTTGATATAAAAATTGTTTTATATAGTGGAGATTTATTGGTTGAGTTGTTTATGGGTTCTGGTCGATCAGTTTGATCCATTGTAGGGATTTATAAACACTCGAATACGATGAACTGACACTGTATGTTTTGAAAAAGGGTAAATGAAAATAATTTTACCCAAAGTATATTTTGATAAAGAGAAGATATATATATATATTGGAATTATAATATATTGGATATATTGGTTGTTATTATAATCGAATAAGATTATAAAATGTGAAATGGTTATGTAAATAACCAATCATAATTCATATAAGTGAAATATATGAAATCGAATTGAATTAAATTTGTTACAAGCATTAAAAAGGATATTTTGAAATGAATTACAAGCATTAAAAAGGATATTTTGAATTTGTTACAAGCATTAAAAAGGATATTTTGAAATTTGTTACAAGCATTAAAAAGGATATTTTGAAATGAATTTCAAAATGAAAGTGTTTAGATATGCTTTTAAAAGTAATATAGTATTGAACTCACTTCGATAGCTGGGAAATAACCCTGATGATGAATCGCGACATCATTAGTGTTCATTTCCGAGTTCTTCGTGACGGATTACTTCCAAAGATATCGATTTCGAATTGTTTTGGGCAAAACAAGTTGTTTTGAATCTTGAAAGGGAATGTTTGACTTTTGAGAAAAGCAAAACTGTTTAAAACTCCCAGGAAGAGGCAGTTTGAATTAAAAACAAATTTAAACAAAAATTTGTGGAAATAAATTGGAATTGAATTGAAAACCAATTAAGTGGAATTTTAATTGGATTATAATGATATCGAGAAAATTGGATTTGTTAGAAAATGCAATAACCAGGAAATTCTGAGCCAATTTAATATTTTAATTTTGGCAATTTAGCCAATTTAAAATTTTTATTTTGGCAATTTTAGCGAATTTTGATTATTTAAAATGAATTATTTTAAATAATATCGACGAGAAATTTATTTTGAATAGAATTTGAACGTATATATTTATATAGATCGTCGTTAGAATATAAATATTTATTTATATTTATAAAAGGAATTGAAAATGGCGCGGTAGTTCGAAAATTCGATTTCAAATGAGCATATAGGATTCAAAATAAACCGGATTTTAGTGAAACCAAAAATATTATAATCTATTTGAGAATATCTTTCCAACGAATCCGAAAAATTGAAATTTCGTAGCGGGGATAAAAAGTTATGTCCAATTGAAAATTCAGAATAGTCGCTATGGAATTCTGGCCCTTAAAAATGGAAATTATGCAAACGACCTCGATTTCGACGAAACCACTTTTGTTGGATTCTTGATGTCAAGTTATTGCTAGGTTTTAAAATTCGTAATTTTCTGAATCAATATGTGAGTGTGGCCTAGGAAAACGCATTTGACCAGTTTTAGTTGATTTTAATCGACTGGAAAATGGCCATTTTTCAAACGGCCTCAGAATCTGACGAAATTAGTTTTTTTAGGACCGTATCGTTAGTACGAAGCTAGAAAATATTTTTTTGAAATTTTTGTAGTTAGTATGTGGGCCCGGTAAATTGAAATTTGCGTTCAAATTCAATATATAGAGTTATATTTTGACAAAAACTGATCGAAACGATCGAATCAGCCTGCGATACATATCCCATTGTGTTCGGAATGGGGGTAAGTAGCTATGGACGACAGGCGGTGGGTTCGATTTCGAGGTCGAAATTAAAAGTTGCTTTTTGAAATTAAATAAAAAAAATCTCTCTCTCGCCTTATCACTCAGCCCCCCCGATTCAATTCATTCAAAGAAAAATTAAAAAAAGAGAAAGGGGGGAGGAATCGCGCGCCGCCAGGCGCGCTGGCCATCGCGCCGCCGGAGCGGGCACACCTCCAGACCAAACCCCCCTACTCTTGCCCTTCCCCCTCTTCTCCTGCTCCCTCCACCCTTCCTCGTTCGATCTCCCTATTCGAACCCAATACCCACTGCCTCACCCGATTCCGCCGCCTCAGCCCCTAACTCCGTCGCGCCGACCCTCAGAGCATCCCCGGCCACCTCTGACCAACCGCAGCCCACCTCCAACCCCCTCCGACTACCAACACCGGTAAGATTTAATTTTTCTTTTATTACTGTTTTATTTATTTAAAGAAAACTGATTTCTTTATATGTAGAAAATATATGATTTTTATATGTCAAAAATATAGATTTTTAACATGAGAAAGTTAGGATTTTTAACGTGATAGGATATGGATTTTTAACATGAGAAAGGTTAGTTTTTTATTAATAAAAAGGTGAGCCCTTTAATGCAGTAAAGATTAGATTTTATATATATAAAGCGAGCGAAAAGATTTGAATTTCATAAATAAAAAAGATATGATTTTTATTTGAAAGAATATCAAAAAGATTGGATTCTTATTTATATGATAACATTATAAAAATGCGATTTTTAAATAAAATAAAAATATGATTTTTATTTATGTAGAGTTATAAAAATACAATCTTTATTAGAAGAAGAGCGATATAAAAATAGAATTTTTATCTATATAGTAGCGATGTAAAAATAGAATTTTTATCCAAATAGTGGCGGTATAAAAAGGTGATTTTTATATACATAGCAACAATATAAAAATGTGATTTTTATATACATAGCAACAATATAAAAATGTGATTTTTATATATGTAGTGGCTACTGACAATGAAATTGACAAAAGGCGAGCGGCGAAGATTTTCTACATTAGAAGAGTCGTGGTGTTTGGTTTAGCTAATCTGTGAGAACTCCTCACTTTTATTTTTATTTCTAGTTTGAAATATATACTAGGATGCAGACGGTGTTTAACAGCACCCGACACCCGTCGTCCACAGACCATGGATGATTTGTTTGTTTGGTTGTTATGTTGTGAAATTTGATTGCGTGATATGGAATGAAATATTTTATAGTGGAAAATATTTTATAGTTAAAAGTATAATTTTTAACGTGTATATAAAATAAATATTTATAAACAAATCGGACGATTTGTTTATATACACTGATTTGACTGATATTGATTGGGACGATAAATTTTACACATCGCCCAACTACACAAATAAAATCTGTGTTTGATTGTTTGAAAACCCCACACGGGTGTTGGGATGAAATTGGACATACACTAATCCCTATAATTAGCTGTATGTCGATCGATTGTTCGACAGGCTGTTATAAGCGTTGAATATTTATATTTAATGCTTATACAGTGTAGAATGCACTCTGGATGATGGTTGGTGATTTATCGTTGCTATTATATACATGTGTTGTAGGGAATCCATATAATTAACGTTATATGGTAATTGATTGGGCCTCATTCCAATTTGGAAAATAGAAAGAAAATTCATTTGTGAATTGTAAAGAAAATTCATTTGTTGAATTGTAAAGAAAATTCATTTGTTGAATAGTAAGGAAATTCATGTGTTGAATAGAGAAAATATTCATTTGTTGAATAGAATAACGAAGTTATTGAAATATATAAAGCCGTGTTGATTAGATTGACGCCATTTTGACGTGAACGATATTTATATCGATTATATTCATTATAAAATGAATATATAAAAGAAAGTGATTTCAAAATTTAACGTTTTGAAAATATTATCATTTGTATATCGATGATGTGGAATATTCAATTTGGACTAGAAATTGAATAGGAAGCTGAAATCGTTTTGAAAACGAATTTAAAACGATTTATAAAATACGTTTTAAAAGGAAATCGATGATTTGTATATTTTATATATTATATATATAATATAATGGCTTGAATAGAACGAGCCGCGCTGCGGCAGTTCGCGAATTTCGACCATGGACTTCGAACGGACATTACGGGATATCCGACCGTCGGATTCTCCTAAAACCGGAACCGTTGGGTTCGTATCGAGAAGAGCTTTCTAATGAATATTAGAAATTAGAAATCTAATAGTTGGATTTGGAATTATGTCCAAATCAAATTTGGAAATGGTCGCTGTAAGTGCAGTTCGATGGCCGTTGATGGAAATCGATTGTACGGGCCTTGATAAAATTATTAAAAATAGTTATAAATTGTGTAAAATCATAAGAAATGATTTGGGAAGAATTGGGATGAAATTTTCCATATTTGAAAAGGTAAAAATAGATTTTTATCGAAATGAACTAGTTTTGAATTAGAATAATAATTTATTTATTTTTAAATAAATAAATGGGATTTGAAATGGTTTTAAAAGAAACCAGAAGTTCCAATAATTTAATTGGAATGGATTTGAATCAAAATGGTCTTTGGAATATTTCGATGTTGGATTTCGTGATTATACTGATATCGTTATGGAAATTTGAAAGATATATTTATATCGTTATTTCCAATACGATATTTGTTGGTCGTAGAATTTGATATTGAATATAAGCCGATATATTTTCTATTCAGAGCCTTGTATTTAATATCAAATGGGATTTGGGTTTATCGTGAACGGTGTTTTAAATAACATATGTTCTTTAACCTGATAATTAATGGAATGTGATTTGGGTTGTCGTGAGTGGTATCTTTAATAATACTGTTCATAGACCCAACGGAGTTAAGAAAATCAGAAACTAACTGGAGATTAGTTAAGTTGAATGGTTTCTTGGGTATTGATCTGATGTTGGTTTCGGCCTTCGGGGTTAATACTTAGGGAATTGCTCACTTGCTATTTTGCGGTTAAAAGCCGATAGAATGGAATGTGATTTTGGGTTTATCGTGAACCGTGTTTTAAATGACACTGATTCTTTAACCCAGTTGAAGATTAAAACTAAGTGGAGTTTTAATGAATCTTTAACTAGATTGAAAAGATCGAGAATGGAGTATCACCAGTTTTACTCCAGGCGATAGATAAATCTTTAATTAGATTTGAACGTGAAATGGTAATTGAATTTACCGATAACACCGTGGTGTTAGATATGAAGTATGACCAGTTTTACCTCATGGGGTAAATAGGTTGGGATTGGGAAATAGAATAAATGATTACTTCGGTGTGGTTCGCTTTCGTGGGTGTTGATCTGATGTTGGTTTCGGTCTTCGGGGTTAATATTTGGGGAATTGTTCTCTTACTAATTTACGGTTAGTGACTGATGAATTGGAATGAGGCGTATGTTGTGTTTGTGTAACACTTGTTTATTATATACGCGAGTTATTCGGAAAGACCGGGTTTATCCCATTCTGAATAACTGATACGACGATAAGTCGAAGGTGAAGACGGTGGTTGAAGACCGGAGGTCTTCGCGTCGTTTGGATAATTACTGATGATCTTGATTGGGCCGTACACCCAAGAGGAGGGAATCAGTTAGTGATGGTCCAGACGTACTTGGAGATCGATGGATATGCGGGGTACTTGGTGCCTCCGGTTTCATTAAGACCCAGAACGAACTTGTAAATGGACTGTGTGTCTGACATTGGATTTCAGTCTATGTGATTGATTTCTATTAAATATATATCTGTTTGGCGGTGGAGAATTTATTCTCTTGCTTAACGCCCTTCTCTGAGACGTACGAGCTCAGGGGTTATATATTGATGGATATCCATCGCATGGAGTGAATTGCCTTTGTGGCATGCCTAAGTGGCAATTGATCAAGGCTTCTGTTGAAAAGAAAAGTCTTGTGGTTGATGATCAAAGCACCGTCTGTGTGGCATAGCTTTGTGTAGCGTTGATTCACGAGCCTCACACCCCGGTGTGAACCAAAAATGGGGGAGGACCTCAGGGAGGACATGCGTTTCTTTCTAGTTAGAAGTGGCATCAGTGGTTTTACACGCCCTGACGAGTTTGACTTATGTGATTGTTGTTGTTGCGAGGCACCTCGGATATATCGGTGACTATGTGAAGCCGATGGAGTCATTCGTTGGCTTATTTACGCCCTAAAGGGCGGGTAAACGCAGTGTTTAGGATTTAAGTTTAATCCACATCGGCGGCCCGGCCCTGTCGCTCCAAGGGACGATGTGTTCTGTTCTTCAGGCTCGGACTAGACAGTCTCGAATCGGTAGAGGACTGTCGTTTGCCTCGGTTCACAGATGGAAATCCAATTTCCAAATATGTGACTTTGCAGTTTTGATTGTAGAGCCTAGTATGGCGACATGATATATGGTACCCATGCCGTCTATGATTGATACTTATGATTTGAAGTTGTTTTATACACTATGCACTTATAATAGTATTAAATGATTTGTTTTAAACGTACCAAACATGTTCGGCTATTATAAGGGAAAACCCTATCCCCCGACTTGCGTTGCATTGTGTAATAGGACCTGGGTCTTATAATAGCTTCATTTTTATAAAAAGCATTGCGCTGTTTTGTTATATGCACTGGTATTCTTGGGAGGAAACCCGTTCCGTGTTATACGGCGTGGTCCCTTGATATATCTGATTTAAAATAAAGATTAATAATTGTTTTAGTTCTCACACCAGTCACATGACTGACCTGGAGTTTATTGTTTTCACCTAAACTCTGGGTGCTCTTATTTTGACACGGGAAGCTAGTAGTTTTGGTTTTGCAGATTTATATTCACAAGATCCTGATTTACAGCTGGAATGATACTCGGAAAGCTCTGTATCCGTGTATTACTTCTAGTTGTGTTTTGTATTATTTTCCGCTGCGATGTATTTAAATGTAATTTAAATCTCTGATATTTTCTGTGTAATATTTATTCTTACTCTGTATATTCTTGTATTCTAATGGAATTGTTGTAATATACAATGAAATGTTCTTCTGTCTGCGTTCTTTTGTGTGTTGTTCTCAAAGTGTCCGCTCTTTCCTTACCGGGGAAGTTACGGGTTCCTACAGTTGGTATCAGAGCTTTGGTTTACAAAGCTCAGAGAACAAGACACATCAGAACCATATGAAAGAATTCATCAGAGATTGGATTAGTAATATCCAACGAGAATGAGTCGTTATAGATAGGATCAGTAGTATCCTAGAACGAGTGTGAAGAGTATATTTTTCAAATGAAAACAATTTTGTTTTGAAAAATTTAAATTATTCGTATTTGAATTATTTAATTGTATTGATTTGGACAATCAAGTATATGAAAATTTTGCATATACGCCTAGCTAGCATGTATTCGAAATTTCAAATATACTGGGTAGATATAGAATCACACTCTAGTCGCCCGGGGATGGTACTGATGATTGTCATGACATCATCAGTATTTATGTTCGAGTTTCGAAAGTGAGATATCTATATATTTCCAATTGACTGGTGTGAGAAGCAAAATTAGATAGGGCTTATTGTTGTGATTTGGCAACAAAAATTTGATTTTTGGACTATGTATCAAAGTTATGAATTTGAAAAGCTAATCAACTAATTAATTGCTGATTGTGTTGTTTGATTATAGTTTGAATAATTAGAATGTTGAACCTTTAGCCCAATTGAACCGAATATTAAGTTGTATTGAAAATTAGTCGCATTTGCATGCATATACATGTACTTATATTGAACAGGTCATAGCAAGGAGGCTAGAGAAGAGGAATAAAATTATTTGCCCGACAAATAGGTATATGTTTATTGTATTTCTTGGTTTTGGATGATTTTGTGGGCCGATTGGCTAGCCGCTTGGCTTTTTCTTTTTCTTTTGGATTGAAGAAGGCCACGGGAGGCTATATGAAATATCTCGAAGTCCCCGATGCAGGGGAGGTTATGGCGAATTTTTTCGAAAATTTAGGGTGTTTGCCAAATTTTTTGAAAAATTTGAAAAGTTCTTAGAAACTGAAAAGTTGAAGAACTTAAGCCGTAAAGAAAATAATGAAAGTTGAGTGGATTAGTTAAACAACTTTCGGCTTCGTTCCTTTTCGGGGACGAAAAGTTTTAATTGGGGGAGATTGTAATAAACCGGAAATTCTGAGCCAATTTAAAATTTTTATTTTGGCAATTTAGCCAATTTAAAATTTTTATTTTGGCAATTTTAGCGAATTTTGATTATTTAAAATGAATCATTTTAAATAATATCGACGAGAAATTTATTTTGAATAGAATTCGAACGTATATATTTATATAGATCATCGTTAGAATATAAATATTTATTTATATTTATAAAAGGAATTGAAAATGGCGCGGTAGTTCGAAAATTCGATTTCAAATTTCAAATGAGCATACAGGATTCTAAATAAACTGGATTTTAGTGAAACCAGAAATATTAGAATCTATTTGAGAATATCATTCCAACGAATCCGAAAAATTGAAATTTCATAGCGGGGATAAAAAGTTATGTCCAATTGAAAATTCAGAATAGTCGCTATGGAATTCTGGCCCTTAAAAATGGAAACTTTGCAAACGACCTCGGTTTTCAACGAAACCACTTTTGTTGGATCCGTGATGTTATGTTATTGCTAGGTTTCAAAATTCATAATTTCCTGAATCAATATGTGAGCGTGGCAAAGGAAAACGCGTTTGACCAGTTTCAGTTGAATTTAATCGACTGGGAAATGGCCATTTTTCAAACGGCCTCAGAATCTGACGAAATTAGTTTTGTTAGGACCATATCGTTAATACGAAGCTAGAAAATATTTTTTGGTAATTTTTCTAGTTAGTATGTGGGCCCGGTAAATTGAAATTTGCGTTCAAATTCGATATATAGAGTTATATTTTGATTTTGACAAAAACTGATCGAAATGATCGAATCAGCCTGCGATACATATCCCATTGTGTTCGGAATGGGGGTAATTAGCTATGGACGACAGGCAGTGGGTTCGATTTCGAGGTCGAAATAAAAAGTTGCTTTTTGAAATTAAATGATTAAATTAAAAAAAATCTCTCTCTCCCCTTTATCACTCAGCCCCCCCCCCCCGATTCATTTCATTCAAAGAAAAATTAAAAAAAAAAAAAGAAAAGGGGGGGAGGAATCGCACGCTGGCCATCGTGCCGCCGGAGCGGGCGCACCTCCGACCAAACCCCCTACTCGTGCCCTCCCCCCTTTCTCCTGCTCCCTCCACCCTCTCCCCCTCGTTCGATCTCCCCATTCGAACCCAATACCCACTGCCTCACCCGATTCCGCCGCCTCAGCCCCTAACTCCATCGCGCCGACCCTCAGAGCATCCTCCGGCCACCTCTGACCAACCGCAGCCCACCTCCGACCCCCTCCGACCACCAACTCCGGTAAGATTTAATTTTTCTTTTATTACTATTTTATTTATTTAAAGAAAACTGATTTCTTTATATGTAGAAAATATATGATTTTTATATGCCAAAAATATAGATTTTTAACATGAGAAATTTAGAATTTTTAACGTGATAGGATATGGATTTTTAACATGAGAAAAGTTAGATTTTTATTGATAAAAAGGTGAGACCTTTAATGCGGTAAAGATTAGATTTTATATATATAAAGCAAGCGAAAAGATTTGAATTTCATAAATAAAAAAGATATGATTTTTATTTGAAAGAATAGCAAAAAGATTGGATTCTTATTTATATGATAACATTATAAAGATGCGATTTTTAAATAGAATAAAAATATGATTTTTATTTATGTAGAGTTATAAAAATACAATCTTTATTAGAAGAAGAGCGGTATAAAAATAGAATTTTTATCTATATAGTAGCGATGTAAAAATAGAATTTTTATCCAAATAGTGGCGGTATAAAAATGTGATTTTTATATACATAACAACAATATAAAAATGTGACTTTTATATATGTAGTGGCTATGGACAATGAAAATGACAAAAGGCGAGCGGCGAAGATTTTCTACATTAGAAGAGTCATGGCGTTTGGTTTAGCTAATCTGTGAGAACTCCTCACTTTTATTTTTATTTCTAGTTTGAAATATATACTAGGATACAGACGGTGTTTAGCAGCACCCGACACCCATCGTCCACAGACCATGGATGACTTGTTTGTTTGGTTGCTATGTTGTGAAATTTGATTGTGTGATGTGGAATGAAATAAAATATTTTATAGTGGAAAATATTTTATAGTTAAAAATATAATTTTTAATGTGTATATAAAATAAATATTTATAAACAAATCGGACGATTTGTTTATATACACTGATTTGACTGATATTGATTGGGACGATAAATTTTACACATCGCCCAACTGCACAAATAAAATATGTGTTTGATTGTTTGAAAACCCCCACACGGGTGTTGGGATGAAATTGGACATACACTAATCCCAATAATTAGCTGTATGTCGATCGATTGTTCGACAGGCTGTTATAAGCGTTGAATATTTATATTTAATGCTTATACAGTGTAGAATGCACTCTGGATGATGGTTGGTGATTTATCGTTGCTATTATATACATGTGTTGTAGGGAATCCATATAATTAACGTTATATGGTAATTGATTGGGCCTCATTCCAATTTGGAAAATAGAAAGAAAATTCATTTGTGAATTGTAAAGAAAATTCATTTGTTGAATTGTAAAGAAAATTCATTTGTTGAATAGTAAGGAAATTCATGTGTTGAATAGAGAAAATATTCATTTATTGAATAGAATAACGAAGTTATTGAAATATATAAAGCCGTATTGATTAGATTGACGCCATTTTGACGTGAACGATATTTATATCGATTATATTCATTATAAAATGAATATATAAAAGAAAGTGATTTCAAAATTTAACGTTTTGAAAATATTATCATTTGTATATCGATGATGTGGAATATTCAATTTGGACTAGAAATTGAATAGGAAGCTGAAATCGTTTTGAAAACGAATTTAAAACGATTTATAAAATACATTTTAAAAGGAAATCGATGATTTGTATATTTTATATATTATATATATAATATAATGGCTTGAATAGAACGCGCCGCGCTGCGGCAGTTCGCGAATTTCGACCATGGACTTCGAACGGACATTACGGGAGATCCGACTGTCGGATTCTCCTAAAACCGGAACCGTTGGGTTCGTATCGAAAAGAGCTTTCTAATGAATATTAGAAATTAGAAATCTAATAGTTGGATTTGGAATTATGTCCAAATCAAATTTGGAAATGGTCGCTGTAAGTGCAGTTCGATGGCCGTTGATGGAAATCGATTGTACGGGCCTTGATAAAATTATTAAAATTAGTTATAATTTGTGTAAAATCATAAGAAATGATTTGGGAAGAATTGGGATGAAATTTTCCATATTTGAAAAGGTAAAAATAGATTTTTATCGAAATGAACTAGTTTTGAATTAGAATAATAATTTATTTCTAAATAAATAAATGGGATTTGAAATGGTTTTAAAAGAAACCAGAAGTTCCAATAATTTAATTGGAATGGATTTGAATCGAAATGGTCTTTGGAATATTTCGATGTTGGATTTCGTGATTATACAGATATCGTTATGGAAATTTGAAAGATATATTTATATCGTTATTTCCAATACGATATTTGTTGGTCGTAGAATTTGATATTGAATATAAGCCGATATATTTTCTATTCAGAGCCTTGTATTTAATATCAAATGGGATTTGGGTTTATCGTGAACGGTGTTTTAAATAACATATGTTCTTTAACCTGATAATTAATGGAATGTGATTTGGGTTGTCGTGAGTGGTATCTTTAATAATAATGTTCATAGACCCAACGGAGTTAAGAAAATCAGAAACTAACTGGAGATTAGTTAAGTTGAATGGTTTCTTGGGTATTGATCTGATGTTGGTTTCGGCCTTCGGGGTTAATACTTAGAGAATTGCTCACTTGCTATTTTGCGGTTAAAAGCTGATAGAATGGAATGTGATTTTGGGCTTATCGTGAACCGTGTTTTAAATGACACTGATTCTTTAACCCGGTTGAAGATTAAAACTAAGTGGAGTTTTAATGAATCTTTAACTAGATTGAAAAGATCGAGAATGGAGTATCACCAGTTTTACTCCAGGCGATAGATAAATCTTTAATTAGATTTGAACGTGAAATGGTAATTGAATTTACCGATAACACCGTGGTGTTAGATATGAAGTATGAAAAGTTTTACTTCATGGGATAAATAGGTTGGGATTGGGAAATAGAATAAATGATTACTTCGGTGTGGTTCGCTGATCCCGACTAGTTTAAATTGATATTCAAAGGAAGATTAAAGAATAAATTTAAAAGAATTTATCTTTGATAAAATTAATGGGAACCTTTCCCTAAGAATGTGAAATTTAGAAACTAACTGTAGGTTGGCTAAGATGAATGGTTTCGTGGGTGTTGATCTGATGTTGGTTTCGGCCTTCGGGGTTAATATTTGGGGAATTGTTCTCTTACTAATTTATGGTTAGTGACTGATGAATTGGAATGAGGCATATGTTGTGTTTGTGTAACACTTGTTTATTATATACGCGAGTTATTCGGAAAGACCGGGTTTATCCCATTCTGAATAACTGATACGACGATAAGTCGAAGGTGAAGACAGTTGTTAAAGACCGGAGGTCTTCGCGTCGTTTGGATAATTACTGATGATCTTGATTGGGCCGTACACCCAAGAGGAGGGAATCAGTTCGTGATCGTCCAGATGTACTTGGAGATCGATGGATATGCGGGGTACTAGGTGCCTCCGGTTTCGTTCAGACCCAGAACGAACTTGTAAATGGAATGTGTTTCTGACATTGGATTTCAATCTATGTGATTGATTTCTATTAAATATATATCTGTTTGGCGGTAGAGAATTTATTCTCTTGCTTAACGCCCTTCTCTGAGACGTACGAGCTCAGGGGTTATATATTGATGGATATCCATCGCACGGAGTGAATTGCCTGTGTGGCATGCCTAAGTGGCAATTGATCAAGGCTTCTGTTGAAAAGCAAAGTCTTGTGGTTGATGATCATATCACCGCCTGTGTAGCATAGCTTTATGTAGCGTTGATTCGCGAGCCTCACACCCCGGTTTGAACCAAAAACGGGAGAGGACCTCAGGGAGGACATGCGTTTCTTTCTAGTTAGAAGTGGCGTCAGTGGTTTTACATGCCCTGACGAGTTTGACTTATGTGTTTGTTGCTGTTGCGAGGCGCCTCGGATATATCGGTGACTATGTGAAGCTGATGGAGTCATTCGTTGGCTCATTTACGCTCCAAAGGGCGGGGAAACCCAGTGTTCAGGATTTAAGTTTAATCCACATCGGTGGCCCGGCCCTGTCGCTCCAAGGGACGATGCGCTCTGTTCCTGAGGCTCGGACTAGACAGTCTCGAATCGGTAGAGGACTATCTTTTTCCTCTTTACAGATGGAAATCCAATTTCCAAATATGCGACTTTGCGGTTTTGATTGTAGAGCCTAGTATGGCGACATGATATATGGTACCCATGTCGTCTATGATTGATATTTATGATTTGAAGTTGTTTTATACATTATGCACTTATAATAGTATCAAATGATTTGTTTTAAACGTACCAAACATGTTAGGCTATTACAAGGGAAAATCCTTTCCCCCGGCTTGCGTTGCATTATGTGATAGGACCTGTGTCTTATAATAGCTTCATTTTTCCAAAAAGCATTGCGCTGTTTTGTTATATGCACTGGTATTCTTGGGAGGAAACCCGTTCCGTGTTATACGGCGTGGTCCCTTGATATATCTTATTTAAAATAAAGATTAATAACTATTTTAGTTCTCACACCAGTCACATAACTGACCTGGAGTTTATTGTTTTCACCTAAACTCTGGGTGCCCTTATTTTGACACGGGCAGCTAGTAGTTTTGGTTTTGCAGATTTATATTCACAGGATCCTGATTTACAACTGGAACAATACTCGGAAAGCTCTGTATCCGTGTATTACTTCTAGTTGTGTTTTGTATTATTTTCCGCTGCGATGTATTTAAATGTAATTTAAATCTCCGATATTTTCTGTGTAATATTTATTCTTACTCTGTATATTCTTGTATTCTGATGGAATTGTTGTAATATACAATGAAATGTTCTTCTGTCTGCGTTCTTTTGTGTGTTGTTCTCAAAGTATCCGCTTCTTCCTTACCAGGGAAGTAAAGGGTTCCTACAGAGAAGGAGTTGAAATAGAATTGGTTTGGTAAAATCAAGATTTGGAATCGAGAATGAATTGATTTGAGATCAAGTTGGAAATGTATCGGTATATGTTGAGTTGGTAGCAAGTGAAAGTGATATAATGATATGCCCGACAAAAAGGTACAAGTTTATATTTCATATGGTATGAGATTTTGATGAGCCGAATTGGCAAGCCGCTTGGTTGTTTGATTTTCTTTTGGGTTGGAGATGGCCCAGAGAGGCGGGTTGGTGTTTGATGTATTGACCAGTACAAAGGAGGTGCTGGCGAAATTTTTCGAAAAGTTAAGGTGTTAGAAAATTTTCAAGATTTTTGAAAATTTTCATTGATAAGGATTATTTAATATTTTAATTAAAATTAAATTGGTTCAGTTGAAACTGAAATTAAGAAGTGCACAAATAAGTTCTAACCAGTCGATAGGGTTTGTTTTCTACCTTAGCAATTTCGAGGATGAAATTATATTAAGTGAGGAAGAATGTAATGACCCGCATTTTTCAGTGATATAATTATTAATTTATTTAATTATTTATACATTGATTTAGAGAATTAAATGGCAGTTTAATTAAATAACTTTGAATATTTAATTAAAATAAATAATAGAATAATATATTTAATTTCGAAATAGTCGGGATTAGTGAATTGACAATATAATGTGAACGGGGCAATTCAAATTATTTAATTCAGCTTAGAATTGAATTAGAATAACGAATATATTTAAATAACGACAGTTTGAACATATAATTATATTATAATTAAAATAGAGCTTGAAATGGCGCGGCAGTTCGCTATTTGGCGATATGAACTTCAACTAGATATACAGAAGCCGTTGTAAATCGGATTTCTGCGAAACAAGCAACGTTAGGAGCTGGTGAAATATGTTTTTCTAATGAAAGAGAAAAATCAGGATTTCGTTGTGTAGATTTTTAATTATGTCCAAATTAAATATTCAGAAAAACAGCGGTATATTCGTTCGTGGCCATAATGGTTATTTAAAATTATATGAATATCGGGTTTGAATTTAGAAAAGGTTCTTTTGAGACATAACGATAATTTAATTTTTAGAATTTTACTGAAATTTTTAATTAATTAAATAAGCAACTTTTTATTTGGAGTATTTTGCACCCTTAATCACCAATTTTGGGTTTTCACAATATGAGTTAACCTACCGGTATTATTATATTTTTGGAATCGTGACACCTCACTGGACACGACCGTATTCTCATTTCTGTCCGTAGCAGCTCAAACATGAATGGAACCTTATGTACCGTAATACACTAAAATTGAAACATGAAACCAACGTGGGAATACAAATACATGGCATTCCCAAAAATAATGCTTCAGAACGTGCTGCATGCTCAAATCATCCTATTGGTTTCACATAACACTTTTGTTCTAATTCAAAATTTGTTGAACAAGGATGAGCACTTTACAAGTATACCGATTTATCTCCATAAATTCCTTTGGTTCAAAACAAAGACCACGTCCTCTCCTCAACTCAAAACAAAACGTGGACATCCCTCTCTCACTAAGAAAAGACTATAAAATACAAAAGGGCTGGACTCCTTTGATTTCCTTTTAGACAGAACACCAAAAGCGTGTCAGCTCCTGTAGATAAAAATGCGGCTACATCTTTCTATCCATCAACTACGAAACGAAACTACACAGCAAGTGCGGTGCCTTGGTGGTGTGATGTTGTGGCTGGAGGTGCTCGTGTGGATCGTGAGGGAAGTCGTGATCTATGAAGGCGTTGGATCATAAACCAATGTGGAAGGAAGTGGGCGCAAGTGTTGGAAACTACAGGGAGGAGGACGCTGTGCTTTGTGTGGGGATGTGCGTGACTGGTCTTCGAGTCCAGTGATCATGAAGTGAAGATAACTAGGCCTAGGCCGGAAATGTTTTGTTGGAGGAAGTGGTGATTTAGTTTTGCTATTGGTTTTCAAAATAAGGAAGTGGATGAAGGACACAGGAGTATTTCGGTGAAGAAGGAAAAGTATGGGTGCGGATGGGCTTCGTGGGTTATACGATGGAAGTTGGGCCGTTGTTAGTAGGAGGGGTGAGGCCGAGTTTTAAATTCATTTAAGTTTTGTTTTAAAATTCAAATATATCAATCCTTCAATTATACGTAACTTGATCATACATAATCAGAATGTGACGAAACAAGATCCGCTGGGATCGTATGGACGGTGGCTACACCATGGAACTGACCAGGAGTGGACTGGAGCTCGTTTGAATTTATGGCGAAATAAATTTTTTGATTTAAATCAAACAAACAGTATATCGTTCTTTAACGATGAACTGCCAATGTGAGTAAAACTCACCAACTCTGAACAGTTATATTTTTATAACGTATTTTTAGAACTGTTAATCATCTGTTGATTGTTGTGTGTTAACTGTTTGGTTGAATTGCTTGTGTATTGGTTGAAATTATAGATAATGATATATATATATATCGTTAATCGAATATTGATTCTGTTTAACAGAATATTTCATATTGAAATGAAATCGATGTTAATTATGTTGTTTAACATCTGTGATGCAGGGAAACAGGTTGGAGGAATCCAACTAGATTCCTCAACATTTATTTTACTTTTTTTCATATATTGTAATATATGATGTGATACATAATCTGTTGGTGATTACGTGCGTTTGAATGATATCGATCATGGTTATTTGGTATTTTAAATACCGAAAGAAATATTGGAATAGAAAAGGGAAATTTCAAACTGTGCATTGAAATAGAATATTTATAAAATCAAGGGATTTTATAAATAGGAGTTTTATAAAGAAAATAAATAGAATAAAGGAATATTTATTTAGAAAATAAATAGAATAAAGGAATATTTATTTAGAAAATAAATAGAGTTAATGAAAAGGAGTTAATCGAATTTAGTATTCGAAGGAGTTAATTGAATGTAGTTATTCGAAACGAGTTAGTCGAACATGGTTAGTCGAGTCGAATAAATCGATTATAATTAATTGAAAGGAGTTAATCAAACATAGTTAATCAAAACGGAGTTAAACAAAAGTTAAAAACTGACTAGAGATTAATAAGTTGAATGGTTTCCTGAGTATCGATCTGATGTTGGTTTCGGCCTTCGGGGTTTATACTTAGGAAGTTGTTCTCTTGTTAGTTTATTGTTAGAGTCTGATAGATGTGGAAGAATAGTGATACGTAATTAAGCCATGGAAATATTTTCCAGTGTTAATAACGTATATTTTCTAAACAAAGAAATGAGGAGATATATATATATATATGTTTGATGATTGGATCGATAATTCCATTTCGAAATAAGATCGTTGTGTATACACAGACATGTTTTCATTTGATAGTTAAATCACCGACTATCAAAGTTTTGACCATTTTAACATTGTTAATATGGAGAGATCGGTTGGATTATTATCCAAAGAACCACTCCGTATTGGCATAAGCGTTGTGAATCAAGTATACTGAATATATTGAAGACAGAGTAAAGTGCAAGGGTTGTTGTATAAATCTTAGATAACAATTGCTTAAGATGGATGTACTGAATAGTGCCTTCGGTTTGTCCAGTCCCAGGACGACCTGTATGGAAGAATGTCTGACAGAGTATATTTAATAGATCGCGTAAGTTGATCTCTTGAAACGTATTTACGTTTGGTGGCGGAGGAATTCGTTTCTCTTAGCTATATGCCCGTGGTATTTTTGGGGAAATCAATTTGTGATTTGGCGGGCATGACGATGTGACATTCAAAGTGAATAAACGTGTGATCTGTCAGAGATAAGCATGGCCTCTAGCCTCACATCTGAAAATGACCGAAATAGGGTAGGCAGCATGGCAATGTAGGTCGCACCTATTAGGGTGAATAATCACCTGATCTAGAGTTTCATTTACTTCTAAAAATCTATTGTCGATGTTGTCCCATTCAGGAAACGGTTGCTGATCCCAACCGATTATGATATACATTCGATACACTCAAGTGAAATGAGTGGTCGGTCATGTGTGGCTAGGTTGCAAGATGTTCTTGTTGAACCCAGTGTATTCCTCTCTAGAGGTACACTAGCGAAAGGTGGTTCCATACATTGCCTTATTTGGAAATCCATTACCCAATACGTGCTTGCGGTTTTGATTGTATACTATATATGTAGAACGTGAGATGAAAGCGTTTCTGCTAGATGATTATTATATTGTGGTTGATAGACATTATTATAATATCAAAAGGTTTTTGATATAAAGATGTTTTGGATTCTCATAAGGGAAAAACCCATTTCGTTATACGGCGTGGTCTTATGAGATATCGTTTACTTGTTCAAACTGTTTTTAACTGTTTTACTCATACCAGTCCCATGACTGACCCGGAGTTTATTTTGTTTTCCCTAAACTCTTGGGTGCCCAATTTTGTACGGGCAGTCAAGTAGTCGGGATTTACAGATACTTGAAGAGCTGGAGCAGGAGGCTTCAGAATTATATAGCTATGGTTATTTTCTGCAGTGTTGTAAGTGCTGTACTTTGGAAATGATATGTATATTCAAGTATAGATTTATATTTCAAAGTTATGTTATATATTATACGTTATTCGTTCTGCTGTGAGGTTCGCTTTACTCTGATGTTGTGTTGTTCTTCTTCTTCTATTCTAAGTTTCTATCTTATCTATTCTCACCCTCTAATTTCTTTCATTAACTACCGGTATTTTTCGATGTTTGGTTAGTCATCATTGAGTTTATGTCGATAACCAAAGTCGACAAAAACCGGGTCGTTACACTAACACGTAGACTTCACTCTAATCAAAACAAATCAGCAAAGAATCAAGTAGATTCCACTAAATGCAAGGAAAATGGTAGAGGATTTTCATTCTCTAAGATGCTTGAGCACTTTTGGTAGATTCCATGTTGGATTCAATGCTTGATCTTTGCCTTGAAGTGATAGGAGTTGTTAGGATCACTTAGAATAGGAGAGAAAGCAATTTGGCAGCCCTTTGGGGTAATAGAAATCCATCTTCAAACATGGAAGCCGTGGCCTATTTATAGGAGAAGTCGAAGTGAAGTGGTGAGCTGAAATGTGTATATGCAGGCTGTGGATCGAACATACAAGTAATTACAGAAATGCCACTGCCAGCTGCTGACAGCTGTAACCAGCTGTCCACCTGAATTCATGTTCGACCGACCAGGGGGAAACATGTTCAAGTCACTGAATCCGACCGATCCTGTTGGTTCAAGCCACTCTGTTCGAGCCTTATGTTGTTTGCCCCTAGACAATGACGTTACTCGACGGACCCTTACGTTCAGGCCATGTTCGACCCTATAGTTGTTCGACCCCTGAAACTGTTCAACCTCTGTAGCTGTTCGACCCTGAATGTTCGATCCTGAGTGTTCGAGTCTCATGAATGTTTGGCCTTACGACATCATCATCTTGTTCGTTCCTTGTGCTCGTTCGGCCCTTGTGCTTGTTTGAGTCATGCTTGATGTTCGACCCCTAACTTTGACACAAGTTTGATCTGTCAATTGGTGCATGGTTTTTAATGGATAAACAATATAATATTATCGATATCTTGCTAATAACCATATTATTTTTCAAAATCCTATACATATGCTTTATTCCTTCTAATATTAAGCAAGTATAATCAAATATTGGGAATATACTATCAGGATAGGCCTAAAAACAAGAACTATAAGGTTGTCCGACAACTAATGCAACATAGAAAGAATTATATATAAGATGCTATGGCAAATATCACATACAAGATATGCCACAACAAATCTAAGGTGTGAAGGGGTAATTTATGATAGGTACAGTGGCACTGCTTATAATCAAATATTATATATAAGATATGCTAATAATAAACATTGGAATGCCAATCACTATGTAATGAAATTAAAACAACAATCCAAATATACCTGATTTGTGAAACAAGTGCCAACACCGATGTGACGATCCCAAAATCCGAGGGGCGGTATTAAGGATAATCATTGGGATATAACACATTAATCATCATAGCAGAGAACAGATAATAGCAAAAACAATAAATTGAATAATTTTACATGGATATGACAGCGGAATCACAACATGTAATAACATCAGAATAGCATAGCGTAGGATATAACTTAGTAAATAAAAAGGAAAGTGATCAGTCATCATCGCCAGAGGCGGAATACATACATGCAGTGAGACATAATAAGGGTATCAGTCTACTTCGCCGAAGGCGGTACATATACATACAATAAGAAGTACGGAAAGTAAATCAGTCTGCATCGCCCGTGGCGGAATCATAATATAAGTACAGTAATGGCGGAAAATGTCAAAGTCATCTCTGTGAAGTCAGCCTCGCCATGAGCCAAAATGCCCTCTATGCAACAATGCAGAGCCAAAAACAACCTGTCACCTGTGAACTAGGCTGCCCGTGTGAAAATAAGGGCACCCGCGTTTGCAAAGTGAAACAAACAACGAGTCAGTCATGGGGGCTGGTATGAGGAATCTATTTTACAGTTAAACAATAGTAATAAGCAAATCATAGGACCACGCCACTTTCGCGGAATGGGTTTACTCCAGTGACTGCTAGTGCATTTAAAACAAAGTAAATTCTTTTAAAACAACGCAATGCTTTTAAAAAGAATGAAGCCATTATAAGACTCAGGTCCCATCACACAATGCAACGCAAGCCGGAGGATAGAGTTTTACCTTATAATGGCCAAATATGCTTGATACGTATAAAGAAAAATCAATTGATATTATTACTAGTGCATATATGTTTCAAAAGCGAATAGCATCATAAATATCAATCATAGGCGGCATAGCTACCATCTACTATGTCGCCATACTAGTTCTACAATCGAGTCCATTATTTCGTATTGGAAATTGGATTTCCGTCATGAGTCGAGGCAAGGGGCAAGCTCCTCTCCGCTTCGAGACATTCTAGCAAATGCCTCAGGACTACGCACTCTGGGCAACCCTGGATCGGCTGGGCCGGTCCTCTCTTACGTTTGAGGATTATTTATTCCTGAACACACGTTTCCCGGTCCTTGCAGACCTATAATCGAGGCGCCTCGCATTCCAACAACCACAAAGGTGAAAAGTAGATATATATGTCAGGGCTGGTAAGTCACTGACACCACCATAGCTAGAAAGAAACGTCGTGCTCTCCCAGCGGTCCGTATCCCGTTTTTAACTCATACCGGGGTGTGAGGCTCGCGAATCTACGAAATACACAAAGCCAGGTCACGCAGACCGTGCTTTGATCATCATCCACAAGACTTTGCTTTGCAACAGAAGCCTTGATCACAGCATCTTAGCATGCCCCATAGGCAGTCCACTCCATACGATTGATTTCCATCGATATATAACCTCTAAGCTCGTACGTCTCAGAGAAGGGCGTTAAGCAAAAGAATAAATTCTTCGCTGCCAAACAGATATATATTTAACAGAGATCAATCAGTATAGAACAAAATCCAATGTCAGACACACAGTCCATTTACTAGTCCGTTCTGGGTCTGAACGAAACCGGAGGCGTCAAATTCCTCGCATATCCGTACAATCAACACATACGTTCAGACAGCTACTACTTCCGTCCCTTTCCGGTAGCTACTCCGGTCAGGAACCTCAGTAGCGCCCATCCAACCGATACGAAGATCGTCGGTCTTGAATCGTCTTTGCATTTTCCAATTCGAACCGCTCGAGAAATTATTTGAAATGAGGGTTAGCTCGGCCTTTTCAAATAATTCACGTCATTAGAATTTAAATCGATTCTTTCTATGGTTATATTATTCGACATCCATCTTTCAGTTCTTTAGTGTTATTTTCGTGTCAAACACATACAACCATCAAATATCAAACAATTCAAGCCCAATTGGTTTATTTACAATCTATGTTGCCTATAATATTTTATAACGATTTTTCGCCATTTTTATTTATTTAAAAATGGCCATATTTGATTAAACGACGTTTCAGGTCGTGCCGTGGCGCTGTTTTTACCCTAATTTGTTTTACACATATCGGAAAATCTAACCGTTGGATTTCCACGAAGTCTATATCAGTGGGAAGATATTCCCAAAGCGAACCCAACGGTTCCAGTTTCGTGAAAATCCGATGGTCGGATCTTCCACACTAGTCGTTTGAAGTTACGGTTTCAAAATTCGAACTGCAGCGTCGTTATTCGATTTAATTTAATTATATTTATATTTATATATAAATATAAACGATTCTGGCGCTGTTTTTCTTCAGATTTGAATTAAACATTCCGGACAATCCAACCGTTGGATTTTTTCAAGGTTGGTGCCGTTGGAAAGATATTTCCAAGGCGAACCCAGCGGTTGCGGCTTCGGGAAAATCCGATGGTCGGATTTCTCGTACTAATCGTTTCAAATTACGATTCCGAAACACGAACTGCACGGCTTCGATTCCTTTTAATTATATTTATATTTATATATATAAATATAGTTCATTCTATAATTCCAACTATAGTTCATTCTATATTTTCAACTTTGTTTTCACTTCAAATATTTCACTAACGCCTTAATATTTCGAAAAATTTCGCCATAACCTCCTTTGTACGGGGAAGGGTTTGGAAATTTATTGGGCCGTATTAGGTACCCAATAAATCCTAAAAAGCATTCACATATTTATAGTGATATATTCTGGTGTTTACGGGGGAGCATGTACAGATAATCACTCCAGAGAATAAATTCTCGTCACCCCGTTTCCGTGTGGAAAATAAATAGTCCATGTGCCGTATCTAATAACTAGAGCGACGTGATTATTGTCAACTCCAGACCCGTGTGGGGTTTTTATTAATCTGGCAATTTATCGTTATATTTTATATAGTCCATATCAGTCATCAGTTCAACCTGTAGTATAAAATCATCGCCATACAAGCCTCTCGCTCGTATGGTAAATCTTCCACCTCGTCACACAAGCTCCAATTGCTTATGTGGAATATGATGAAGTATGCCTATATTCAAGAAGTATGCCATGTGGTGTAGTTCAAAATTAATTGTTACTATCCTATGGCGACGTTTATTATTTCACACAGAACAACCAGCACTCCGCATCCAATGGCATTCACAGGAGTTGATATAAAAATAAAATTGCGCAGCCAACTCATCAAGGCTTACCTATTTGTCGGGCACGCAAATAATTTCTTTACTCTACAGCTAATCCATTTTTCCTGTTCAACACATGTATATATATGCAGAACAAAGCTAATAATAATATTTCTAGCAAACTATTATTTATTTCAACACGTGGGTATTTTTATCAAAGCGTATACATGATAAAAGAAATATTTTTATCATCAAAAATATTTATTCGACACATGAATGTTTTTAACACTTCATATTCACAATAAAGGTGTAGTTTTTATTGTCTATTCATTTTGTTTTAAAATACAATAACATTCAACACATGAATTTCAAATCGACGAACGAATTGCAACTCAACACATGAATATTCTATCTAGTTTGTATATATATAAAAATGTGATTTTTATTGCTAAAGCTATTTGTTTAAATTCAAATAATATTCAACACATGAATTTCAACTCAACGAATGAATTGCAACTCAACACATGAATATTCTATCTAGTTTGTATATATATATAAATGTGATTTTTATCGCTAAAGCTATTTGTTTAAATTCAAATAATATTCAACACATGAATTTCAACTCAACGAATGAATTGCAACTCAACACATGAATATTCTATCTAGTTTGTATATATATATAAAAATGTGATTTTTTATCGCTAAAGCTATTTGTTTAAATTCAAATAATATTCAACACATGAATTCCAACTCAACGAATGAATTGCAACTCAACACATGAATATTCGATATAGTTTGTATATGTATAAAAATGTGATTTTTATCGCTAAAGCTATTTGTTTAAATTCAAATAATATTCAACACATGAATTCCAACTCAACGAATGAATTGCAACTCAACACATGAATATTCGATATAGTTTGTATACATATAAAAATGTGATTTTTATTGCTAAAGCTATTTGTTTAAATTCAAATAATATTCAACACATGAATTTCAGAAAATTTCGGCAGCATAACGGCAGGGTAGTTAAAACCGGGACCGTCCCTAGTACGGCTCCTCGCTCTACCTTAAAACCTCGCGGTTTTTGACAATGGGGATCATGCATCTAGTTCGCACGCAGGCGGCATGTTTTATTTTCAATTCCACAATCCTATTCTAATTTGTTTCAACCACAAGAGGGTATTTTTCAACCACAAAGGTATTTTTCAACCATCATATCAACCACAAACAATTATTTCCAACCATTCGTCATACCATATAATATCACGTCAATCACAAGCAATAAATATCGTCCATTGTCTGTGGACGAGGGGAGTATATATATATATATATATATATATTATAATTCACTTGCATTTCATCACAATTCAAAGCATATATGTTTCATTCAACGCTTGTATAATTTATACATCGCTAATATAACTTATACAACACATGTACATGAGGTATACAATGCGTATATAATTTACACTTCGCTTATATAATTTATACAACGCGATTTCATTCCCACAAATAGTTTAGATTCCTCACATTGGTTATTGCAGTGCTAAAAATCGTAGGAAGATCAGAAAAATCCGCGGCTTCTTCTAGAATGTAGAGAGCCTCCTTGCGGTCACGTTGTCTCCTGTTTCATCGAATTTCGTTAACACACTAAAAAGATATGATTTTTCAAAGTTTTGCAACACTTAAAAGTGTTATTTTCATTTCAGAAATTTAAATCAGAAAGGTTTTCAAAGCTTCAAAACTAGGTTTTGATTTTAAATCAAAACCGTACCTTGTTGCTCCGATCAGTCTACACGGCGTCGAAGGGCTACGAACCACCTTCCGATCGACGGTGGTGGCGATGAATTCGGTGGCTTCTGCGAGTCGCGGCGGCGCTCCAAAGGGGGCGACTTCCTCCTCGAAATTCGACGCGTACAGTCGATGGTTTAAGGCGAGGCTTGGTCGGATTTAAAGAGGAGGCGGAGGCGATCAGAATCCTCAACTGGAGGAGGCGGCGAAACCGGCTGTGGCGGCTGCAAAAGCGATGGGAAGCTTCGAGCTTCGGGCGTCGTTCAAATCACTGGCGGCTAGGGTTTTTCTCGATTTTTTTTTTAAAGAAAAAATCCTATTGGTCGGAGCTTTATAGGAAATTTTAAATAGTGTTTTCACAAACGGACTCGAAATCAAACCCAACGACTGTCGCCCCTAGCTAAATACCCCCATTCCGGACACAATGGGATATGCTTCATTGGCCAATTCGACTGTTACAGTCAGTTATTTTTCAAATTAAAATTCAAAACATTCAATATTAAATTTGAACGTACATTTCAATTTTCCAGGGCCACAAACTGAATCGAAAAATTCCAGAAAAATAAATCTAGCTTTGTTTTCACGATACGGTCCTAACAAAACCAGTTTCGTCGAATTTTGAGTTCGTTTGAAAAACGGCCATTTTTAGGTCGACCCATTTTAACAGAAATTGATCAATCACATTTTCTTTTGCCCCGCTCACATACTAGCTTCAAAAATTATGAAATTTGAAACTTAGCAATAATTTGACATCCCGGACCCAACAAAAGTGGTTTCGTCGAATTCCGAGGTCGTATGCAAAATATCAATTTTCAAGGGCTATATATGCTATATAGCGACCTTTCTGAAAATTCATTTGGCCATAACTTTTGATTCCCGCTATGAAACTTCGATTTTTCAGATTCGTTAGAAAGGTATTCATAAACAGATTTAAATATTTTCAGTTTCGCTAAAATCCGTTATATTTTCCACCCGGTACAGTCGGACAAAGTTTGTATTCAAACTTTCAAACTGCAATACTAAACCCAATTCTCTATTTTATTGAAATTTGCCATTTCAATTATTCAAATTCTTTGGTAATAACCAATTTAAAAATTTTAAATTGGTTCACATTTTCCGGGTTATTACAACCGACCGTGATAAGACCGAAACAAATCATTACTAGATTAACTACACCTGCACCTATAATGAAGAAAATTCCACCATATAGGATGCTAGTTTAACACCCGTACTTTTTAGTAATATATGAAGTTACTAAGGATGCAAATAGATTTGTAGAGTAAAGAGAAGAAGTGAAGGATTATAGTCCTTGATTATCGTACTTATAGTAATGGTTCTTAGATGGATTGTTCTTATTTTCCTATACGATAGGGAAGAACTATTCCATGAATAAACCCATTGATTTGACTCCGCCTAAACAAGATCAACGCATTATGCAAAATGATCATTATCGTAATGTTGTTTCAGTTAAAGATTTGAATAATTAACAATTTAATGAAGAAATATATAAGAAATTTAGATACAATAGTTCATCATTTCAAATCAGTTACATTAACTAGATATAGTTTATTGTGAACTAATTCATGGTAATCCTTAGTTCAGTTTAATTATATTTTGAGCTATCAAAATTTTAGATGTAAGTTGTAGTTATTATTCAAGCTAAAATAACATCAACAACCTTTATCCATTTTTTATTGGCATAGTACCACTATCCAATATTTGATTAAGCTAAGTTGCATGTCCTATTTATGTCTTATGTCATGTTACTTTTTGTATTATTTAGATGTTTAATTATTATTGTGATTGCAATATCTATTTATTATTATTAATTGTAGTAGTACATGTGAAACAACCCAAACTTCCCCGTAAAGGAAAGTCCGAATTGAATTGAGAAAACGATAAATCAGAACACAAACTAAAGAACATTTCATTGCTTATTACAGTAATTACATCAGAGTACAAGAATATATTAGAGTACGAATAAATATTACACCTTGGAAATACAATATCAGAGATTCAAATTACATTTGAATAGCAGCGGAAAAATAATACAAAACACGACTGAAAGAAATACATGGATACAGAACTTTCCGAATATCGCTTCAACCGTAAGCCAGGATCCTGCGAATATAATATCTGCAAAACCAAAACTACTAGCTGCCCGTATGGAAAATATGGGCACCCAGAGTTTAGGTTAAAACAAAAAACTCCAGGTCAGTCATGGGACTGGTGTGAAAACTAAAACAGTTACTAAATTTTTTACTTTAAAAGTTGGGAAATCATGGGACCGCGCCGTATAACATGGAACCGGTTTACTCCACATAAATATTAGTTTAAATTAAAATCACGCAATGATTTTTGGAAAAATGAAGCTATTATAAGACTCAGGTCCCATCACACAACGCAACTCAAGCTGAAGGATAGAGTTTTCCCTTATAATAGCCAAAATATGCTTGATACATATAAAACACATTATTTTGATATTACTATAAGTGCATAGTGTCAAAAACAACTTCAAATACAAATGTAACAATCATAGACGACATAGGTACCATATATCATGTCGCCATACTAGTTCTACAAATAAAACCGCATGATGTCGTATTGGAAGTTGGATTTCCATCATGAACCAAGGCAAGGGATCATCCTTAAAGAATTCGAGACTCTCTAGCCCGAGCCTCAGGCAAGTACTCAGTCAATCCTTAGGAGCTGCAGGGCAGGTCCACACATATGTTAGTGGATTATATATAATTCCTGAACAATGCATTTTCCCGCCCTATGGGGCGTAAATAAAGAGCCATTAGGGACTCAAATCCGAGGCGCCTCAATCCATCATCCCTATAAGTAAAATGTCTGGGCTCCATATCATGACACCACTCCTAGATCCTTCTCCCGTTTCTGGTTCATACCGGGGTGTTAGGCTCGCGATGTATCGCTATACAAAAAGCTATGTTAATTAAAGCTATGCTTTGATAATCATCCACAAGGCTCTGCTTTCAACAAAAGCCTTGATCATTTGCATCTTAGCATTCCACGTTGTCAATCCATACCACACCATTGATTTCTGCCAATATATAACATCTAAGCTCATACGTCTCCGAGAAGGGTGTTAAGCTAGAGAATAAATTCTCCACCACCAAACAGATATATATTTAGCAAAGATCAATGAATATAGCATAAAGGAACACAACGTTAGACATACCATCCATTTACAAGTCCATTCCGGGTATGAACGAAACAGGAGGCACCTTATTCCTCGTCCCATATATCCAATAAAGGAGAGAGGTCCTCGCAAATCCGGTCGATCTCCAAGTACGTTTGGACGATCACCACTAATTACCTTGTCTTGGGTGTACGGCCCAATCAAGACATCAGTAATCACCCAAACGATGTGAAGAACTCCAGTCTTCGACCACCGTCTTCATCTTCGACTCTTGATCGTCGTAGTCATTATTCAGAATAGGTTAAACCCTATCTTTCCGAATAATTCGCCTATTTTATAATCAAGTGCCAAAAAAACACATCATACGCCTCGTTCCATTTCAGAATATTATTTTAATAAAATATTCACATTTTTAATCTAATTAAATATTCATTAAAACTCCAGTTCAATTTTAATCTCAAAAATCATTACTTAATGATTATTCAAATTTAAGAAATTAATCATATCTTTAACTGGGTTAAAGAACCAATGTCATTTAAAACACAGTTCACGATAAACCCAAATCATCTTCCATTAACTATGGAATCTTCATGGAAAACAAATCAATATATAATCAATATAAATTTCCGTATCAGACTAATAATATAAATGGAATAATGGCAAGCCCTTTTTAAATTCCACATATTGTAATGGTCTTCATTCTGAGCAGCTTATCTCTATTATTATTAAATCGAATTCCCTTCAATTCCAATTTATTCTATTAAGTTGGAAAACTTTACTTTGGGAAAATTCTCATTTAAATCTTAATAAAAGATTTATAAATTCCATTTAAATCTTAATAAAAGATTTATAAATTCCATATTATATTTTCACTATTAATTGGGATTAAAGAACAGTTGTCGTTTAAAAACAAAGTTCACGACAAACCCACAATCAACTTTCATTTCAATTCTAATTAAACATTAATTAATTAGTAAACTTCTCTAAATCTTAATTAAAAGATTTATTCTTTTCACATGGGGTTTAAAAATAGTGTTATTTAAGACACCATTCACGACAAACCCAAAATCCAATTTATTTTATTTAATTCCAAATAAATATTAATTAATTGGAAAACTCCATTAAATCTTGATTAAAGATTTATTTTAATTAAAAACTAGTTCATTTCGATAAATATTTTTTTTATCTTTTCAAATATGGAATTTTTCATCCAAAATCTTTCCAAATCATTAATTATGATTTTACATAATTTTTCCATATTTTTAATAATTTTATTAAGGCCTGTATAGTCGGTTTCCACTAACGGCCACCGAACTACATCCATAACGACCTTTTACAAATTTGATTTGGAGATAATTCCAAAACCATCATTAGATTTCAAATTTCTTATATTCATTGGAAATATCTTTTCGATACGAATCCAACGGTTCTAGTTTTAGGAGAATCCGACGGTCGGATCTCCCGTTACACCAATTTGAAGTTAATGGTCGAAATTCGCGAACGGTCGCTGCACGACGCGTTCTATTCAGGCCATTAAATATATAATATATATATATCCATTAAATATATATAATATATATATTGTATATATTTCATCGTTTCCCATTTAAAAGGTATTTTATAAATAGTTTATAAATTCGTTTTAAAACGATTCTAACTTTATTTTCAATTTTAAATCAAAATCGAATATTTTATATTTTTATCATATTAAAATGATAATATTTTCAAAATATTAAATTTTGAAATCACTTCTTTTCGATATTCATAATAAAATGAACAAAATCGATCGATAAACCCATTCGGGTTAAAATGGTCTTTCTATAATTAACCCGGCTTTATATTTTTATATTTTTATGTCCATCTAAAATCGAACATCAAAATCATAATTTTATTCTTCACTGAATATCATTTTAAAATACTCGTTATTTTAAAATATTCTTTATTTTAAAAGATTCTTTATTTAAAATATTCTTTACATTAAAATGTTCTTTTACATCAAAATGTTCTTTTACATAAAAATGTTCTTTACATTAAAATGGTTATTTTACCTAAAAATGTTTCTTTTACATTGAAACATTCTTTTATATAAAAATGATTCTTTTACATTGAAAATGGTTCTTTTATATAAAAATGTTCTTTTATGTAAAAATTACTCTTTTACATTGAAAATGGTTCTTTTATATAAAAATATTCTTTTATACAAAAATGATTCTTTTACATAGAAAATGATTTTTTATATAAAAATGATTCTTTTATATAAAAATGATTCTTTATATTCTAAAATGCCTTTTATATTTAAAATGTCCTTTTATCTAAAATTTCTTTTTATCTAAAATGTCGTTTATAAAACATTGTTTATTATAAATCATTATTTATTTCTGAATCGGAATGAGACTCAATCAATTACCATATAGTTTCGGTTATATGGATTTCATACATCGTAGATATGCAACCATAATGATAAATAATCAACAAATAGTCCATTCATAACCAGAATGAAATTTAGAACTGTGTGAGCATTAAAATAAATAAATAATGTTCATCACAGGCTGTCAATCCATCGATTGACATACAACTAGATATTGGGACTAGTGTATGTCAAGTATCATCCCAATACCCGTGTGGGGTCTTCAAACAACAATAGTTTATTTATTTAAATAAATTATTGGTTAACAAATTTAACCAATTCTAATTCAGATTGAATTATTTTCTATTTAACTAATCTTCACTGTTCAAATTATAAATATTATAATTTAATTTCACTATCACATTAATATTAACATTTTTAATGCGTTAAACATTTCAACAACACAATTAACACACAATACAGTCAATTTAAATCGTCCATGATATGTGGACGAGAAAAGTGATCTAATAGGCACCGTATACAGTTTATAATGATTAAAACTGATATAAATCTACACTGACAATTCTATATAATTTTCAGTTAAGAAAATAAATAAATAACTATGCAGAAATTTTAGTGAGGAGTTCTCACCTTTGGTTTCCACTCCGTCATTCTTTAGCGGACGATTTGGATTCCGTTCTGCTTCCCGTCGGTTCCATCGCAATCTGTTTCACGCGGTATATATATTAAAAATCATATTTTTATAATGCTATATATATGTATATATTAAAATCATATTTTTAAACTGTTTCATATATAAAAAACACATTTTTATTTGATGTTATTTATATTTAAAACAATGCCATTTCATTTTAAAACCATGCTATTTTATTTTAAAAAAAAAATTCATATTTTTATTTAAAATTATGTCACGATAAAAATCACATTCCTATTAAAGCTATTTATAATTAAAACCATGTTATTTTCTTTTTACATACAATGCTATGTTTTCCTTTTAAAAACAATGCTATGTTTCCTCTTAGAAACAATGTTATGTTTCTTTTAAAAACAATTTTATGTTATAAACAATGATATTTTATATTTAAAAAACATGTTATATATATATATATATTTAAAGTAATGCTAATTTAATGATTACAAACAATGCTAATTTTATGTTCAAAACAATTCTTATTTTTTGATTTGAAACAATGCTAATTTTATGATAAAAAACAATTCTAATTTTACTATTAAAAGCAATTCTAATTTTATTTACAAAACAATAGTATCTCTATTTACAAAACAATGGTATTTTTATTTATAAAAACAATGTATTTTTATTTACGAAACATTGTATATTTTATTTATAAAAATAATATATTTTTATTTACAAAACATTGTATATTTTATTTATAAAAACAATGATCCTTCTTGTTTTAAAACAATGATCTTTTTTTATTTTAAAACAATGGTCTTCTTCATTTTTTTACTTACATAGGATAGTTAATTAAATAATTAATTAAGATAATTACTCTAATTGCATCATTATCTCACCCCTAATCCTTTCTTTATCCCGTCGTTCTCTGTTATACAAGAAAACCCATCATCCAATTCTTCAATCAACCACCGCACGCACTCCAACACCTCCGCCATCGATTCAAGGCGAACTCCCAGCGCGCCGAGGCGCCTTCTGCCACCGCCATGAGCGGCGGTGATCTCGGCCCCACCATGGCCTAGAAAAACGCATCCAAACGCCGTGAGTTTCAGTGACTTTTTCGAGAAGAATAGATGATGATACTTAATCATCTTGGCATCAACTTAAAGATCTCGGATTCTTCTTCTATTTTTTCTTTATAACCTTATTCTAATTCAAATTGTAATTTGAGGAATTTGGGGATTTATTGCTGAGCACGCTGACCCTCCATTGTGCAGATGGCGGCAGAAATACTATAGGGAATTAGGGTTAGGGTATTGCGCATTTTAGGAGTATTTATAGCGTATTTCTATTATTATTTTATTTATTTAATTAAAAAATTCCTGTTTATCAGTTCGAACACCAAATTAAACCCAACGACTGTTTCCCATAGCTAAATACCTCCATTCCGAACACAATGGGATATGTTTCATAAGCCAACTCGACTGTTTGAATCGGTTATTATCAAAATTAAAATATAAATCAATGTATATTTAATTTAAACGTACATTTTAAATTACCGGGGCTACATACTAACTTCGAAAATTACAAAAAAGTTATTTATGACTTTGTTTTGACAATATAGTCCTAAAAAAATTAATTTCGTCGAATTTGGAGACCGTTTGAAAAATGGTCATTTTCTGTTCGATCCAATTTAACTGAAATTGACAAAACACGTTTTCTTTTGCCAGGCTCACATATTTATTCCAAAAATTATGAAAATTGGAATCTAGAAATAATTTGACATTCCGGATCCAACCAAAGTGTTTTCGTCGAAAACGGAGGTCGTTTGCAAAATGGCTACTTTTTTATATTAAAATATATATAGAAATTCCATAGCGACTATTCTGAATATTTAACTGGCCATAACTTTTTATTCCCGCTATGAAATCTGGATTTTTCACATTCGTTGGAAAGATATTTTCAAACAGATTCCAATATTTCTTGTTTCACTGAAATCCGATTTATTTTGAGTCCTGTACATTAATTTGAAATTTGAAATCAAATTTTCAAACTGCTGCGCCATTTCAGGCTCGTTATATAATTAAAATATAATTATTCATCCTAACTTCGATTTAAATAATTTTTCGTCGTTATTATTTAAAATAAATAATTTTAAGTATTAAAATCCATTAAAATTGCTAAAATAAAAAATTTAAATTGGTTCTGAATTTTCCGGGTTGTTACAATCTCCCTCACTTAAAATCTTTTCGTCCTCAAAAAGGAACGGAGCTGAAAGTTGTTTAGCTAACCAACTCAACTTTCAATTCTGATCAATTTTCAATTCAGTTCAATATTAAATACGATTTAGCTAAATTTATCATTCTTTCTCATATTGGTTAAATTAATTGTAATTCCAATATTTTTAATTAGTTAAACTAATTATCAAACACCACAACCAGCAATCAATTAGGTGATTAACTTTTTAAATATATATAACTTTTATATATAGTCAAAAAACATATTTTTAGTGCAAATCACAGCAATAAACTCTAACTAGGTTTTAGTTCTCACCACAGTCAATTGGAAATATATAGATATCCCACTTTCGAAACTCGAACATAAATACTGATGATGTCCGGACATTACCAGAATTATCCCCAGGCAACAAGAGTGTGATTCTATATCTATCCAGTATATTTAAGGCTTCGTACAAACGCTAGCAAGGCGTATATGCAAAAATTTATATACTCGATAGTCCAAATCGATTTAAAATATAATATCCAAATACGAATGATAAGGTTTAAATTTCCAAAACAAAATTTGTATCATTTTTATTTTAAAAATAACACTCTTCGGACTCAATCTAGGATACTACTGATCCCATCTCTGACGAGTCATTCTTATTGGATATTACTAATCCAATCTCTAATGAATTCTTTCGTTCGGTTCTAATGTGTCTTGTTCTCGAGCTCTGTAAACCAAAGCTCTGATATCAAATGAAACAACCCAAACTTCCTCGTAAAGGAAAGTCCGGATTGAATTGAGAACACGACAAATCAAAACACAAACAGAAGAACATTTCATTGCTTATTACAACAATTACATCAGAGTACAAGATTATATTAGAGTACGAATAAATATTACACCTTGGAAACACAACATCAGAGATTTAAATTACATTTGAATAGCAGTGGAAAAATAATACAAAACACAACTGAAAGAAATACATGGATATAGAGCTTTCCGAATATCGCTTCAGCTGTAAGCTAGGATCTTATGAATATAATATCTGCAAAACCAAAACTACAAGCTGCCCGTGTGGAAAGTATGGACACCTAGAGTTTAGGTTAAAACAATAACTCTAGGTCAGTCATGGGACTAGTGTGAGAATTAAAACAGTTACTAAATTTTTTTACTTTAAAAGTTGGGAAATCATGGGACCACGCCGTATAACACAAAATGGGTTTACTCCACATGAATCTTAGTTTAAATTAAAACCATGCAATGGTTTTTGGAAAAATGAAGATATTATAAGACTCAGGTCCCATCACACAATGCAATGTAAGCCAGAGGATAGAGTTTTCCCTTATAATAGCCAAAATATGCTTGATACGTATAAAACACATTATTTTGATATTACTATAAGTGAATAGTGTCAAAAACAACTTCAAATATAAGTGTATCAATCATAGACGACTTGGGTACCATATATCATGTCGCCATACTAGTTCTACAATCAAAACCGAATGATGTCGTATTGGAAGTTGGATTTCCATCATGAACCAAGGCAAGGGATCGTCCTTACCAAATTCGAGACTCTCTAGCCCGAGCCTTAGACAAGTACTTAGTCAAGCCTTAGGAGCCGCAGGGCCGGTCCACACATATGTTAGTGGATTATATATAATTCCTGAACAATACGTTTCCCTACCCTATGGGGCGTAAATAAAGAGCCACTAGGGACTCAAATCCGACACGCCTGATTCCATCATCCCCATAAGTAAAATGTCTGGACTCCATACCATGACACCACTCCTGGATCTTTCTCCCATTTTGTAACGACATGAATTTCCCCGTAAAGGAAATCCCGGATTGCTTTGAGGACAAGACGAATCAGAACACAAACATAAGAGCATTTCATTGCTTATTACAACAATTTACATCAGAGTACAAGAATATACAGAGTATGAATAAATATTACACTTTAGAGGCATGTCAAAGATTTACAAATTACAATGCAGCGGAAAATAATACAAAACACAACTGAAGGAGATATAAGGATACAGAGCTTTCCGAATATCATTCCAACTGTAAACCAGGATCCTATGAATATAAATCTGCAAAGCCAAAACTACTAGCTGCCCATGTGGAAAATAAAGGCACCCACATTTCTGGTTCAAACCGGGGTGTGAGGCTCGCGAAGTATCACTATACGCAAAGCTATCCATTGATAATCATCAACAAGGCTCTGCTTTTTAACAAAAGCCTTGATCATTTGCATCTTAGCATGCCGCATTGTCAATCCATACCATTGATTTCTGCCAATATATAACCTCTAAGCTTGTACGTCTCAGAGAAGGGTGTTAAGCAAGAGAATAAATTCTCCACCACCAAACAGATATATATTTAGCAGAGATCAATGAATACAGCATAAAGGAATACAACGTCTGACATACCATCCATTTACAAGTACGTTCTGGGTCTAAACGAAACCGAAGGCACCTTATTCCCCGTCCCATATGTCCAATACAGGAGAGGGGTCCTCGCATATCCGGTCGATCTCCAAGTACGTTTGGACGATCACCACTTATTACCTTGTCTTGGGTGTACGACCCAATCAAGACATCAGTAACCACCCAAACGATGTGAAGAACTCCGGTCTTCAACCACCGTCTTCATCTTCAACTCTTGATCGCCATAGTCATTATTCAGAATGGGTTAAACCCGGTCTTTCCGAATAATTCGCGTATTTTATAATCAAGTGCTAAAAAAACACATCATATGCCTCATTCCAATTTAGAATATTCTTTTAATAAAATATTCACATTTTTAATCTATTTAAAGATTCATTAAAACTCCAATTCTGTTTTAAACTCAAAATTCATTACTTAATGTTTATTCAAATTTAAGAAATTAATCTTATCTTTAACTGGGTTAAAGAACCAATGTCATTTAAAACGCAGTTCACGATAAATCCAAATCATCTTCCATTAACTATGGAATCTTCATGGAAAACAGATCAATATATAATCGATATAAATTTCCGTATCAGACTAATAATATAAATGGAATAACGGCAAGCCCTTTTTAAACTCCATATATTGTAACGGTATTCATTCACAGCAGCTTATCTCAATTATTATTAAATCGAATTCCCTTCAATTCCAATTTATTCTATTAAGTTGGAAAACTTTACTTTGGGAAAATTCTCATTTAAATCTTAATAAAAGAACTATAAATTCCATGTAAATCTTAATAAAGGATTTATAAATTCCATGTGAATCTAAATAAAAGATTTATAAATTCCACGTAAATCTTAATAAAAGATTTATAAATTCCATATTATATTTTCACTGTTAATTGGGATTAGAGAACAATTATCGTTTAAAAACATAGTTCACGATAAACCCACAATCAACTTTCATTTCAATTCTAATTAAACATTAGTTAATTAGTAAACTTCTCTAAATCTTAATTAAAATATTTATTATTTTCACACGGGTTTAAGAACAATGTTATTTAAGACACCATTCATGGCAAACCCAAAATCCAATTTATTTTATTTATTTCCAAATAAATATTAATTAATTGGAAAACTCCACCAAATCTTGATTAAAGATTTATTTTAGTTAAAAACTAGTTCATTTCGATAAAAATATATTTTTATCTTTTCAAATATGGAATTTTTCATCCAAATTCTTTCCAAATCATTAATTATGATTTTACATAGTTTTTTCATATTTTAATAATTTTATTAAGGCCCGTGAAGTCGATTTCCAATAACGGCCACCAAACTACATCCATAGCGACCTTTTTCAAATTTGATTTGGGCATAATTCCAAATCCAACCGTTAGATTCCAAATTTCTTATATTTACGGGAAAGCTCTTTTCAATACGAACCCGATGGTTCCGGTTTTAGGAGAATCCGACGGTCGAATCTCCCGTTACACCAATTTAAAATTAATGATCGAAATTCGTAAACGGACGCTGCGCGGCGCATTCTTTTCAGCCCATTAAATATATATAATATATATATTATATAAATTTCGTCGTTTCCCATTTAAAACATATTTTATAAATTCGTTTTAAAACGATTCCAACTTAATTTTCAATTTTAAATCAAAATTGAATATTCTATATTTTTATCATATTAAAATGATAATATTTTCAAAATATTAAATTTTGAAATCACTTCTTTTCATTTTCATAATAAATTGAATAAAATCGATTTATAAACCCGTTCAGGTTAAAATGGCGTTTTATAATTAACCCGGCTTCGTATTTTTATATTGTTGTGTCCATCTAAAATTGAACATCAAAATCATAATTTTATTCTTCACTGAATATTATTTTAAAATACTCGTTATTTTAAAATATTCTTTATTTTATAAGATTCTTTATTTAAAATATTCTTTACATTAAAATATTCTTTTACATCAAAATGTTCTTTTACATAAAAATGTTCTTTACGTTAAAATGGTTATTTTACCTAAAAATGTTTCTTTTACATTGAAACATTCTTTTATATAAAAATGATTCTTTTACATTGGAAATGATTCTTTTATATAAAAATATATTTTTTATATAAAAATGATTCTTTTAAATTGAAACGATTCTTTTATATAAAAATGTTCTTTTATATAAAAATGATTCTTTTATATAAAAATGTTCTTTTATATAAAAATAATTCTTTTACATTGAAAATGATTCTTTTATATAAAAATGATTCTTTTACATTGAAAATGATTCTTTTATATAAAAATGATTCTTTATATTTTGAAATATCTTTTATATTTAAAATGTCTTTTTTATCTAAAATGTCTTTTTATCTAAAATGTCTTTTATAAAACATTGTTTATTATAAAACATTCTTTATTTCTGAATCGGAATGTGACTCAATCAATTACCATAATTTTGGTTATATGGATTTCATACATCGCAGGTATGCAACCATAATGATAAATAATAAACAAACAGTCCATTCACAACCAAAGTGAAATTTACAATTGTGTGAGCATTAAAATAAGTAAACAACACTCATCACAGGCTGTCAATCCATCGATTGGCATACAACTAAATATTGGGACTAGTGTATGTTAAGTATCATCCTAATACCCGTGTGGAGTTTTCAAACAATAACAGTTTATTTAAATAAATTATTGGTTACCAAATTTAACCAATTCTAATTCAAATTGAATTATTTTCTATTCACCGTTCAAATTATAAATGAATATTTATAATTTAATTTCACTATCACATTAATATTAACATTTTTAATGTGCTAAACATTTCAACAACATAAACAATACACAATATAGTCAATTTAAATCGTCCATGGTATGTGGACGAGAAAAGTGATCTAACAGGCACCGTATATAGTTTATAATGATTAAAACTAATATAAATCTACACTGGAAATTCTATATATTTTTCAATTATGAAAATAAATAAATAACTATGCTGAAATTTTAGTGAGGAGGTCTCACCTTTTGTTTCCACTCCGTCATTCTTTAGCGGACGATTTGGATTCCGTTTTGCTTCCCGTCAGTTCCATCGCAATCTGTTTCACGCGGTATATTTATTAAAAATCATATTTTTATAACGCTATATATATATATATATATTAAAACCATATTTTTAAACTGTTCCATATATATAAATATCACGATTTTATTTGATGTTATTTATATTTAAAACAATGCCATTTCATTTTAAAACCATGCTATTTTATTTTTTTCAAAAATCATATTTTTATTTAAAACTATGTCATGATGAAAATCTCATTCCTACTAAAGTTATTTATAATTAAAACCATGTTATTTTCTTTTTATAAACAATGCTATGTTTTCCTTTTAAAAACAATGTTATGTTTCCTCTTAAAAACAATGTTATGTTTCTTTTAAAAACAATGTTATGTTATAAAAAATGATATTTTATATTTAAAAATCGTGCTATATATATATATTTTTAAAAGTAATTTTAATTTAATGACTGCAAACAATGCTAATTTTATGTTCAAAACAATTCTAATTTTATGATTTGAAACAATGCTAATTTTATGATAAAAAACAATTCTAATTTTATTATTAAAAATAATTCTAATTTTATCTACAAAACAATGGCATTTCTATTTACAAAACAATGGTATTTTTATTTATAAAAAAAATGTATTTTTATTTACAAAACATTGTATATTTTATTTATAAAAACAATGTATTTTTATTTACAAAACATTGTATATTTTATTTATAAAAACAATGATCCTTTTTATTTTAAAACAATGATCTTTTTTAATTTAAAACAATGGTCCTTTTTCAGTTTTTTACTTACATAGGATAGTTAATTAACTAATTACTCTAATTGCATCATTATCTCACCCCTAATCTATAACGACCCAGGTTTTCGCGATCCTGGTTATCGACATAAACTCAATGTCGACCATCCAAGCATCAGACATACCGGATAGTTAATGAAAGAAGTTAGAGAGTGAGAATAGATAAGATAGAAAATTAGAATAGAAGAAGAAGAACATACAATATCAGAGTAAACACTAATTTCACAGCGAAACGAATAAATATATTTCATAACATAACTTTGAAATAAAACAGTATCTGTATACAATACCATTATTAGAGTGTAACACTTACATTACAGCGGAAATACACAATAGCAATAGAAACGCTGCTGAAGCCTCCTGCTCCAGCTCCTTCTAGTGCATCTGTAAATACTTGACTACTTGACTGCCCGTACAAAATTGGGCACCCAAGAGTTTAGGGAAAACAAAACAAAATAAACCCCGGGTCAGTCATGGGACTGGTACGAGTAAAACCATTTAAAACAGTTTGAGCAATTTAAACGGTATCTCATAAGGCCACGCCGTATAACGGAACGGGTATTTCCCTTATGAGAATCCGAAACACTTGGTCCAAAATTCAAAAAACTTTTGAAAGGAACGATAATATTTATATCAAACTCATTTGATATTATAACAATGTCTATCAACCACAATATAATAACCATCTTGCAGAACGCTTTCATCTCACGTTCCACATACATAATATATAATCAAAAACCATGAGCTCTTATTGGGTAATGAATTCCAACTAGCGAGGTATGCAACCACCTTCCGACAGTGTATCTCTGGAGAGGAATACATCGGGTTCAACAAGAACATCTTGTAACCCAGGCTAAACATGACCGGTCACTCATTTCGCTTGAGTGTACCAAATGTATTATCACCAACGGTTGGGATCAACAACCGTTTCCCAAAAGGGACAACATCGAAATAGATTATAGAAGTAAATGGAATTTCTCTAGATCAGGTGATAATAATTGTTAGCTAACCACTTAGCCATGCGACCTACCCGATTTTATACAATTTCCTGGTTGTGAGGCTACAGGCCATAACGTATCTTTAACCAATCATATTTCATTTACTTTGAATGCCACATCGTCATAACCGTCAAATCACAAATTGATTTTCCAAAAAATACCATGGGTATAAGCTAAGAGAAACGAATTCCTCCGCCGCCAACGTAAATACGTTTGAAATGATCAACTTACGCGATTCACTAGATATACTCTGTCAAACACTCGTCCACTCAAGTTGTCCTGGGACTGGACAACCCGAAGGTACTATTCTGTAAATCCATCTTAGGAAATTTCTACCTAGGATTTACTGAAAAACCCTTGCATAACTCCGTCTTAAATTATCTTTATCATATTTGACTCGCAACGCTAATGTCATATGGAGTGGTTTTCAGACAATATATCTGATCCCGGTCTCTCCGTATTGACAACGGAAATAGTCAAAGTCTTTGATAGTCGGTGATTTAACTATCAAAGGAAAACATGTGTGCAAACAACAGTCATATTTCCAAGTGGAAATCTTACCGATCAATCATCAATTCATTTCCCAATTTTCAATTTATCGTTTCCATATATTCATAAATTCCCTATTCTCTAAAATTATAAAATATACGTTATTAACTTTGGAAAACGTTTTCATTTCTGTTTCACGCATCAATATCTTCCCACCTCTATCAGTCTCTAACTGTAACTAATAATAGAACAACTTCCCAAGCATAAACCCCGAAGGCCGAAACCAACATCAGATCAATACCCAGAAAGCCATTCGACTCAACTAATTCCCATCAGTTTCTAATTTCAGTAATTCCATTTAAATTCCTAATTCAAACCCCAAATTCCTTTATAATATTTTATTTGCAAAATATTTACTTTAATCTAATTTTCACATAAAATGTGAATAATATTTCTTTATAAAAATTCTACTTGTTTTCCAAATAATTTCTTTTATAATTTTATTTTATTTTTCAAATATTTCCTTTTTAATATCCTATTTATTTCATATAAATATTTCCTTTTTCATTATCCTATTTATTTCATATGAATGTTTCCTTTTATATTTATTTTCCAAATATTACCCTTTTTATATATTCCAATATTTGTTTTCCAAATATTACCCTTTTTATAAAATTCTATTCATTTTATAAATATTTATTTTTATAATTCTATTTGTTTTCCAAATAGATATTTCATTTTCAAAATACACTTTGAAAATTCCCTTTTTACATTCCAGTATTTCTTATGGTATTTAAAATACCAAATAACTAAACTAGTGTCATCATAATCAATCACAGATTATAAATCACATCATATATCACAATATATAAATAAAACAGTATAATAAATATTGAGGAATCCAGTTGGATCCCTCCAACCTGTTTCCTTGCATCCACGGATGTTAAACAATATAAATAACATCGATTTCATTTCAATATGAAATATTCTGATAAACAGAATAAATATTTGATTAACGATTTATATATATATCGTTATCTATAATTTCAACCAATAAATCAGCAATTCAATCAAACAATCAACACATAACAATCAATCATCATTTATCAATACTAGATTATATTTATAAAAATATAAACTGTACAGAGTTAGTGAGATTTACTCACTTTGGTCATTAATCGCGGTCGATAGATCCGTTCAGGTCATTTTAATCTGCCATAAATTCAAACGAGTTCCGACTGGCTCCAAATCAGTTCTGTTGTGTAGCCTATGTCTCTGTGATACCAATGTGACCGACCGCTCCAAATTATGATATAGTATGATTAAGATATTGTTCGTATAATTTAATACATTATTTGAATAAATTAAACTTAATATCAATTAGCATTTGGGCCAAAAATTAAAAATCCAGCCCACCTTCGCTCTTTGGAATCCCACACCCGCAACTACTTGGGTATTCTTCTTCCAATTTTAACAAACCAACGGCTTGTTTTTTTCATGGCCCTTTGCGTTGATTCTCCATTCTTTTCTAACTTCAGTTAAATCATTTCAATGCATATTGTTAAAACAATACAACACTGCAAGCTTCAACTCCTCCTCTACAATTCGTATTGCATCTTCCCCAGATAAATACACATCCTCTTGTACAAAACTCGATGGCCATTTCTGTGTTCTTCACCCAACCATGCTCCCTCTCTACTCTATTAACCTTTGAATAAAAATCACCATCATATCCCTCATCTAATTCTCTATTAATCCATTACCATAATACCCAGCTCGACCTCAAGGAAACAAATCACGATCTCCAGATATTCGCAGTCACAGATGTGACAACATCGACAGTTACACTCACCAAAATTCCTCCAAGGCTTGCGCCTCCTGCCCTTGAACGCCATTGCATCGTCAAACGCTCCAATCTTTGCTTGTATACGCCAGGATTATCAACCCTAGTTTTACTGCTGTGAACTCCATTGGAAAAAAGGCACCAAGTTCCTCTTTATGCACAAAGGAATGAAGACAATCTCTTAACGAACCCAGAAATACCATTTTAGGGATTTAAAGAATTTAAATCGATTTGTTATGATTTTGAGAAGTTGATATTCCTCATATTTTCTATAGAGATGATGGCGGCGACAAATGTTGACCGTTGAATGAAAATGAATTAGGTTTGGAAAGGTTAAGGGATATATATAGGTGATTTTAGTATATTTATATTTGATTATTATATCGTTTTTTAATGAATCGTTACCTTTATTTATCTTCTAAAAATTTGTATGATTACATATGATACCCAAATCTAACGAAAATGGACATACACTTACAGCTTGACATTACGAACTCAACGAAACTTGTTTTGTTGAATTCCGACTTCGTTTGCTCACACAGTGCATTTTTAAAGTGAAATTATCAACTAAATTTCACATTAAAATTCCGTAAGGCCACATACTGACTCCAAAAATCACGGAAATTGAAATCTAGCAATAAACAAAATTAGTTTCATAGAAAACGGAGGTCGTTTGCAAAACTAGCTATTTTAATGCTCTAAATGAATCCATTTAAATATTAATATATTTAAACATAATTAAATTAAATATTTATAAATAAATATTATCATATATATATATATATTCACATACGATATCATATAACCCCAAAATAAATACAATAGGATTTATAACTCGATATTTCAAAATTCCAAATTATATCGATATTCAATTTATATTAAAATCCATTTATAATATAAATAAATCGATATTAATTATAAAGAAATTCCATAGTGACTTTTCGATAATTTAATTTGGACATAACCCAAAATCTACACAGCGAAATCTCGATTTTTCTCTTCCATTAGAAAAATATACTTTACCAGCTCCGAACGTTTCTTGTTTTACAGAAATCCAATTTAAAATGGATTCTTTGTATTCAATTGAAGTTCGAATCGCCAAATTTCGAACTACAACGCCATTTCAAGCTCGATTTTAATTATAATATAATTATACATTCAACTATCATTTATATGATATATTTGTTAATATAATTCAACTCTAAACTGAATTATATATTATATATGATCCAATTCACACAATATTGTGAAATTCCACTATTTCCGACTATTTCGGAATTTAAATATATTGTTCTATTATTTATATTAATTAAATATTCAATATTATTTAATTTTGATCATTTTAAATTACCAAACCATTATTTAAATAATTAAATAAATTATTTATAATACCGTAAAAATACGGGTCGTTACATTCTTCCCCCCTTAAAAAAATTTCATCCGCGAAATTGCTAAGGTAGAAAACAAACCCTGTTCACTAGGTAAAATTATTTGTTTACTTCTTAAATTTTAGTTTCACAATAGCAATTAATTTCAATTAAATATTAATTCATTTTTAATAACGAAAATTTTCAAAAATCCTAAAATTTTTATAACACTTTAATTTCTCGAAAAATTTCGCCAGCACCTCCTTTGTACGGCTCGATCGGTACAACTATAACTCGCCTCTCTGGGCCATCTCCAACCCAAAAGAAAATCAAATAGCCAAGCAGCTTGCCAATTCGGCTCATCAAAATCTCAAACCCATATATAATATAAACTGGTACCTTTTTGTAACGGCCCGCAAATCCGTACTATATGAGTTGACTAATAACACCACACGTCCAACCCAAATTGCACCAAAATACGAATCATTATTTGAAAGAAGTTTGAGGATGAGAAATAGAAAGAAAGAAATATTAGAATAGAAGAAAATAGAGAAGACAAATCTCACAGCGGAACGAATAAAATATATTATATAACATAACTTTTGAAATACAAATCGGTAGCTTTATATACATACCATCATCAAAGCACAATAGTCATTCCTGGAACAGTTATAAACACTTGTTTCCAGATACAACATAGTTCATGGCGGAATATATGATAGTCTATAGCTAACTGGTGAAGCCTCCTGCTTCCAGCTCCTCCAAATGAATCTGAAAAATCCCGACTACTTGACTGCCCATACAAATTTGGGCACCCAAGAGTTTAGGGAAAACAAAACAAAATAAACTCTGGGTCAGTCATGGGACTGGTGTGAGTAAACTCCAACCAATGGTTTAACTTTCAAAAATCCTTTTGAAAGAAAAGATAATAGTAAGACCAGCCCACACATAGACATGGACGGTTTTTACCTTACTATAACCCAAAACACTTTGATACGAAAATCCAGTGATATTACAATAGTGTCTAAATCAAATAAATCGAATTTAGCGGAACGCTTGCATCTCACGCACCATATATAATATAAAATCAAAAACTGCATGGCGCTTATTGGAGATTGGATTCTGACTATGACAAGGTATGGAACCACCTTCCGTTAGTGTATCTCTAGAGAGGAATACACTGGGTTCAACAAGAACATCTTGCAACCCGGCCCACACATGACCGACCACTCATTTTGCTTGAGTGTATCGAATGTATATCACCAACGGTTGGGATCAGCAACCGTTTCCCGAAAAGGTACAGCATCGAATAGAACAAGGAATTAAATGAATCTCTAGATATGTGATTATACATCCTAATGGGAGCGACCCACATAGCCATGCTGCCTGCCCAATTTTTGTCATTTCCCGATTGTTGAGACCTGAGGCTACGATTTCTTTGCCATTCATTGATAGCACAATCACTTTGGATGCCATATTGTCAGATCCGTTAATCACTAATTGATTTGCACAAATATTCTGGATGTTATGCTAAGGGAATAAATCCATTGCAACCACATATATTTATACAGACCAACCCATGCAATCATTGGAAATACTTTGTCAGACATTCGTCCATATACGTTCGTTCTGGGATTGAACGAAAACGAAGGCATGATTTCCATTAATAGAAAAAGCCCTTGCACTTTACTCCGTCTTCGATTGTCTTCATATAATCTGCTTCGCAACGCTACTGCCAATACAGAGTGGTTCACGGATAATAATCCAACCGGTCTCTCCATATTGACAACGATACTGGTAAATACTTCGATAGTCGGTTATTTAACTATCAAAGAAAAACAAACATCCATTCAAAACAATCAAACAATCACTGGGCCCCTTGATTACTATTCATTAATTAAATCACCCTTTCCATTTCCTTATCAATATTTGTTAAACAAATATTTTCAATTATCATCTCGGTCTCTTCCAGTTTTTGGAAAACATTTCCATATCTCGCCTTCTTTTATTTTCTACTTAGAAAATATATTCTATTTGAAATTGAAACAATTTCAATCACTTATCTCTTTCCCGACTACTTTAATTATACTCATGAAATATTTACTTTTATATTTCCAAAATCCCATCACTTGGGTTAAAACGAATGTTGTGTAAAACATCATTACAACAACCCAAAATATTTTATCCAACTAACTCTTTTTCAACACTTCTCTTCAGGACTGGATCCTGCTATTTATCAATTAAAAATGAAATCAATCAAGTTGGGGTATTATTACCTCTCAGACCTTGACTGAAAACATCATTAACTTCAAAACAGACAAATTCATTTACCTCGAAAAATCAACATTTTAACAACCAATTATCCATTTTAAACGTGTATATGATTCTCTTTCTACTACCAGCCTATCGATTTCCCTTTTTTTTAAATATTCTATTTTAAACACGTTTCCTTATCGAAATCAATATATATCGATACATTTATTTCTAACTATCCAAATTTCTTAAAAATATTCTAACTCCTTAAATTCCCGGAAAAATTTGCCATAACCTCCCTTGTACCGGGAGCATCGGGATATTTCAAATAGCCTCCCATGGCCCTCACCAATTCAAAAGAAAAAGAAAAAGCCAAGCGGCTTGCCGATATGGCGCATAAAATCTCATATATGAATTTAAACATGTACCTTTTGTCAGGCACATAAATTAAAATCTTCATATACTTCATCCCATACCTGTCTAACACATGTTCACCTGTTTCCAATTCAATTCAACTCAACTCATTCGTTTGAATTCAGTTTCGCTCATTTATTCTTTAATTAGCTATTTTGCCTATCTCACTTCTTTGTTTGAACATAACATACTCAAATAAAATATTTAACTCGCTTATAACCAAATTGAGTTTCAATTTCAATTCGAGTTTCCTTTTCTATTCCGAATATAAATTTTCAAATCGAATTCACTTATTCAAAGCCCAATATCAATTCAAAATCTCTTTAACTAATTACTATTCAAATTAGTTAATTCTATTCAATAATCAAAAATCTGATTTCTATTTCAAAAATCAATTCATTACTCCACTTGAGTTCACATATAATTTACAACTCAAATTTGAAATTTTCTAAATAGAAATTTCGATTTTATTCGCTTAAAATCCTTTTATAAAATTAAATAAACCGTTATGGTTTTTAAATGGTTATGGCGCTGTTTTTCTAAAAATTTGATTTTGACATAACTCAAAATCTATTCGACGAAATCTAGATTTTTCTCCTTCGTTAGAAAACTATTTTCAAATCAGTCCTGACGTTTCTTGTTTCAAAGAATTCCGACTTCAATTGAGTTCTGTATACTCAATTGAAGTTCGAAATGCCAATTTACGAACTGCAGCGCTGCGACGAGTTCGTTTTAATTATATTTATATATATAAATGTTTAAACTTCGTTTATAATAAATTCAACTCTATTCCAATATATTTTAGTATATCTCAAATCGATTTTTCCCAATTCAACATAGTATTTCCGATCTATTTCACTTCTATTTGAAATTCTATACTCAAATTTCAATTTGCTTCTATTTTTCAAATTCTATTTGAATTTCTAAATTCGAATTTCCTTTATTCAAACCCCATTTGAATTTCTACGTTCAAATTCTATATTTGATTTTCCTTTGAATTTCGTATATTCAAACTCCATTTGAATTTCTATATTCAAATCCCCTTTGAATTTTCTATTTGAATCCTATATTCAAATTCCATAGTTTAAATTTCATTTGAATTCTCTATTCAAATTCCATAGTTTAAATTCCATTTAAATTCTATTTGAATTCTATATTCAAATTACATTTGAATCTCTATATTCAAATCTATTATTCAAATTCTATTTGAATTTCTCTTATTTAAATTCCATACTCACAATTTGTTTAAATTTCTATATTCAATTTCTATTTGAAAATTCTATTTTGAAGTTCTATTTCAATTTCTATTTTGAAATTCTAGTTCCATTTTGAAGTTCTATTTCAATTCCTATTTGACTCTATTTGACTTTTATTTCGAATTCTATATTTTTGATTCCATTTGAACTTTCTTTATTCAAATCCATTTGAATTCCTTTGAATTCAGATTCTATTTGAATTCCTTTGAATTCAAATTCTATTTGAGTCCCTTTGAATTCAAATACTATATCCATTCTTTAACAAGTCTCAATTTCTTTTGAAATCGATATTTCTACTTTTGGAAAATAGATTTCGCCTTTCAATTTTCACACTCTTATTTTTATTTCTGAATTTATCCAATGATAATTCTTTTTACTTCATTTATAAACTTCGTTTATAAAAGAACTATTTATAAACTTCGTTTATAAAGGAACTACTTGTTTTATTTTTCAAAACAAGTTTATATTTCAATTCTATTTAAAAATTCAAATTCTATTTTTCTAAAATAGAATTTCCCTTTTAAATCTCAAATACCCCTTTCCGCGATATTTTTAAATATCAACCTTTGGGCCCAGTGAAATTCAAACACCAAAACAACCAATTATTTATTTTCTAACACATCATATATGACAGTATATATGCAACAAATAAACGAACAGATAATATATTTTTGAGGAATCCAGTTGGATTCCTCCAACCTGCTTTACTGCATCGACAAACGTTAGTCAACAGAAATAATACCCATCCTGCTTCAAGGCAGGATATCGCGGTATAAAAGGGGTTCCACTTATATAAGTGGGCGTAACGTCATCCACTAATGGTACTGCGGGCATCCGCTAATGAGACTGCGGGAATCCAACCAATCATCAAACCAATATATATATATATATAATAGAAAGCCTATATAACTAATATATTTTAAACAACTAGAAAGCATTCAAACAAGCAACAACAATTATTTTTAACGGATAAAGATAATTTTAAATAAAAGGTGAGTGAGATTTACTCACCGTGATTTTTATTTTCAGATCCATTCTGATTCCAAATTAAATTCTACTTATGTGATCCGCAGCAGTGGATTTCTCGACGGACTCCATTTGATTAAATCTTGTATATCAAATATGACAATCATTCGTTAATATGACATTATATATATACTTGTATAATTAATGATGTTAAGAACAAAATTTAATTAAATTAATTACCTAATAAAATCTGAAAATATCCGAGCCTCTACCCTTCTTTCTCTAAAATTCCATGCTCCATGTAACCCCCTTCAAAACAGTGCAATTACTCCTCTCCCAAAAGCCATCAGCTTTTCACTGTCGAACCCTAAAACAGTCTCTTTACCATCAATTTCGAATCCTAATTAACCACCCAGACCCACCATCCAGTTTATCGCACTGCTTTATGAGCCATTTCACCATGGCTGAATCCATCAGCTTGTTCGAACTCCACTTTGTCAATCCAACGCAGCCCCTATCGCACCCACCCAGTTACTGACGTTGATCTTCCCGTTCACCCTCACTCGCGAATACAGTTCACCGCACCCCTTAGAGATCGTCGCGCCCAACAGGAGTTCACTCACAGGCGCTCTCCACCCATATGAACTTACTGAGTCATCGCGTCAATGATCCCATGCCACAAATCTTGCCTGGTGTCGAGCTACAGGCCCTCGTGGTTAGATCTGAAATCGCGGTTCCAATTCGGATTGACCCTTTATTCTTCTGGCATCCGATCTTTGAATTCGAAAATAAAGAAAACTGAAGCCTCGATTTGGTACTTAGGTAGAAAGAAAAATGAGAGAACTAGATTTCGATTTGTTTGTGAAAGGATTTCAGGAAGGATTTAATATATATTTTTTCGAAGGATTAAATGAGAATTAGCATCGATTTTCTTATCTGAGGAATGGAAAAATGAAAACAGAAGGGAAGAGGGGTTACGCGTTTATATAGAAGTGGAGAGGGAACCAGAAGTACACAACAAATCTTTGTAAAGATTTTCTAATTAATTTGATTTGATTTGATATAAAGAGATCTTCACTTTATTTTAAACAGATATCGATTTGATCTCAATCCTATCCAAAATCAAATATCTCGGGGTCCATTCATTTAAACCACGAACCGCTATTTTAACGTAACCACTGTTATTTCAACAGTGTAACACTATTCTGAACTAACTGAATATATTTTGATATTTAATTTGAACGTAAATATAAATAACAAAAATAAATTAATATAATCTAATTTAAATTACTTGATAATAAATTATTATTATTATCGTTTAAAATCAAATAAAAATTCATATAAATCATTTTGACTCCATTTCAAATTGAATTACTTAAGATCCCCGTATTACGATAATTATATCGATAATTCAATATAAAAATCAATTTATATTATCAGCTCAATATTTAAAATAACATTAAATATTCAAAATAAATCGACCAAAAAATCTGGGTTGTTACATTCTTTCCCCCTTAAAATAATTTCGTCCTCGAAATTGCTAAGGTAGGAAAAATACTATAAACTCGTTAACTTTTCAAAACTCATTTATGTTGAAACTCACCTTTTTATATTTCAACAAATTTGCTCCAACCAAAACTTTTGGTCTTCCTTCATTTAATTCAAATGATCTACGGTCAATCCATTTATATCCAACCTATATTCCAATAAACCTATTCAAATTGATTCTAGTCGATTGATTCACTTCAATCCATCTAACTAGCTTAAGTCAAATTCCAATTTCCGAATCCAAATCCCAGGGTTTTCATTTCAAATCCTTTTGAAATCACTTAGATATATACATATATTTATAATCTTTTCAAATTCAAAACATTTGAATTTTCAAACCAATTTGTTTTCCTTCAAACAAATTTCCATCAAAAACTTTTCTAAGGTAGCAATCCATCACTTAGAAACTCGGAAATGAACACTGATAATGTCGCGATCATTATCAGAATTATTTCCCAGCCACTGAAGTGAGTTCAGTGCTTTAACACTTTCAGAATCCATTCAAAATGATCTTTAAAAATCTTTTCATAACAAAGCTATATTATTTTAATATACATCAAAAAATATTTTCAAATACCCAGGATTTAAATTCTAGCTTGAATTCAATTTTCATTCATCTCATTTGTATATGTTATTCATATACAAATTTTATTCGGTTATATATAACCATTTCATTTCTTATAATCTCATTTGATTATAATAATAACAACCAACACATCCATATATTATAGTAATTTCAAAAAAAATATTCTTTCTATATCAAAATAGAATTTTGGTAAAATAATTTCATTCACCCACTTTAAAACAATATCGTGTTCAATCTTCTGTTCAAGTGTTTAGAAATTCCTATCGACTTTGTGGCTTCCCACTATTCGATCAGAATTCATAAACATCTCAACAGACTAGCCAACACAATATAAAACAGTTTTTATATTAATTAACAAATACGCTCTCTCGTATATATATACTCAACTCATTCTAGGGTTCTACTGACCCTGTCTCTAATGAGCACGATCCCACCAAAGCCTAGGTATTCGTTTAACCTAAGCTCTAATACCAACTGTAACGGCCCGCAAATCCGTACTATCTGAGTTGACGAATAACACCACACGTCCAACCAATTTGCACCGAAATATGAATCATTATTTGAAAGAAGTTAGAGGATGAGAAATAGAAAGAAAGAAATATTAGAATAGAAGAAAACAGAGAAGACAAATCTCACAGCGGAACGAATAAAATATATTATATAACATAATTTTTGAAATACAAATCGGTAACTTTATATACATACCATCATCAGAGCACAATAGTTATTCCTGGAACAGTTATAAACACCTGTTTCCAGATACAACATAGTTCATAGTGTAATATATGATAGTCTATAGCTAACTGGTGAAGCCTCCTGCTTCCAGCTCCTCCAAATAAATCTGAAAAATCCCGACTACTTGACTGCCCGTACAAATTTGGGCACCCAAGAGTTTAGGGAAAATAAAATAAAATAAACTCTGGGTCAGTCATAGGACTGGTGTGAGTAAACTCCAACCAATGGTTTAACTTTCAAAAATCCTTTCGAAAGAAAAGATAGTAGTAAGACCAACCCACACATAAACATGGGCGGTTTTTACCTTACTATAACCCAAAACACTTTGATATGAAAATCTAGTGATATTATAATAGTGTCTAAATCAAATAAATCGAATTTAGCGGAACGCTTGCATCTCACGACCCATATATAATATAAAATCAAAAACCGCATGGCGCTTATTGGAGATTGGATTCTGACTATGACAAGGTATGGAACCACCTTCCGTTAGTGGATCTCTAGAGAGGAATACACTGGGTTCAACAAGAACATCTTGCAACCCGGCCCATACATGACCGACCACTCATTTCGCTTGAGTGTATCGAATGTATATCACCAACGGTTGGGATCAGCAACCGTTTCCCGAAAAGGGACAGCATCAAATAGAATAACGAATTAAATGAATCTCTAGATAGGTGATTATACATCCTAATGGGAGCGACCCACATAACCATGCTGCCTGCCCGATTTTTATCATTACCCGGTTGTCGAGGCCTGAGGCTACGATTTCTTTGCCATTCATTGATAGCACAATCACTTTGAATGCCACATTGTCAGATCCGTTAATCACTAATTGATTTGCACAAATATTCTGGATGTTATGCTAGGGGAATAAATCCGTTGCAACCATATATATTTATACAGACCAACCCATGCAATCATTGGAAATACTTTGTCAGACATTCGTCCATATACGTTCGTTCTGGGATTGAACGAAAACGAAGGCACGATTTCCATTAATAGAAAAAGCCCTTGCACTTTACTCCGTCTTCGATTGTCTTCATATAATCTGCTTCGCAACGCTACTGCCAATACAGAGTGGTTCATGGATAATAATCCAACCGTTCTCTCCATATTGACAACGATACTGGCAAATACTTCGATAGTCGGTTATTTAACTATCGAAGAAAAACAAACATCCATTCAAAACAATCAAACAATCACTGGGCCCTTGATTACTATTCATTAATTAAATCACCCTTTCCATTTCCTTATCAATATTTGTTAAACAAATATTTTCAATTATCATCTCGGTCTCTTACAGTTTTTGGAAAACATTTCTATATCTCGCCTTCTTTTATTTTCTACACTTAGAAAATATATTCTATTTGAAATTGAAACAATTTCGATCACTTATCTCTTTCCCGACTACTTTAATTATACTCAGGAAATATTCACTCTTATATTTCCAAAATTCCATCACTTGGGTTAAAACGAATGTTGTGTAAAACATCGTTACAACAACCAAAAATATTTTATCCAACTAACTCTTTTTCAACACTTCTCTTCGGGACTGGATCCTGCTATTTATCAATTATAAATGAAATCAATCAAGTTGGGGTATTATTACCTCTCAGACCTTGACTGAAAACATCATTAACTTCAAAACAGACAAATTCATTTACCTCGAAAAATCAACATTTTAACAACCAATTATTCATTTTAAACGTGTATATGCTTCTCTTTCTACTACCAGCCTATCGATTTCCCTTTTTGTTTAAAATATTCTATTTTAAATTTGTTTCCTTGTCGAATTCAATATATATCGATACATTTGTTTCTAACTATCCAAATTTTTTAAAAATATTCTAACTCCTTAAACTCCCGGAAAAATTCGCCATAACCTCCCTTGTACCGGGAGCATCGAGATATTTCAAATAGCCTCCCATGGCCCTCAGCAATTAAAAAGAAAAAGAAAAAGCCAAGCGGCTTGCCGATACGGCGCATAAAATCTCATATATGAATTTAAACATGTACCTTTTTGTCGGGCACATAAATTAAAATCTTCATATACTTCATCCCATACCTGTCTAACACATGTTCACATGTTTCCAATTCAATTCAACTCAATTCATTCGTTTGAATTCAGTTTCGCTCATTTATTCTTTAATTAGCTATTTTGCCTATTTCACTTCTTTGTTTGAACATAATATAATCAAATAAAATATTTAACTCGCTTATAACCAAATTGGGTTTCAATTTCAATTCTAGTTTCCTTTTCGATTTCGAATATAAATTTTCAAATTGAATTCACTTATTCAAAGCCCAAATACTATTCAAATTAGTTAATTCTATTCAATAATCAAAAATCTGATTTCTGATTCAAAAATCAATTCATTACTCCACTTGAGTTCACATATAATTTATAGCTCAAATTTGAAATTTTCTAAATAGAAATTTGGATTTTATTCGCTTAAAATCCTTTTATAAAATTAAAAAACCGTTATGGTTTTTAAATGGTTATGGCTTTTTTTTTCTAAAAATTTGATTTTGACATAACTCAAAATCTATTCGATGAAATCTAGATTTTTCTCCTTCATTAGAAAACTATTATCAAATCAGTCCTGACGTTTCTTGTTTCAAAGAATTCCGACTTCAATTGAGTTCTACATACTCAATTGAAGTTCGAAACGCCAGTTTACGAACTGCAGCGCTGCAGCGAGTTCGTTTTAATATATATATATATATAAAAACGTTTAAACTTTGTTTATAATAAATTCAACTCTATTCCAATACATTTTAATATATCTCAAATCAAATTTTCCTAATTCAACATAGTATTTACGATCTATTTCACTTCTATTTGAAATTCTATACTCAAATTTCAATTTGCTTCTATTTTTCAAATTCTATTTGAATTTCTATATTCGAATTTCCTTTATTCAAATCCCATTTGAATTTCTACGTTCAAATTCTATATTTGATTTTCCTTTGAATTTCATTTATTCAAACTCCATTTGAATTTATATATTCAAATCCCCTTTGAATTTTCTATTTGAATCCTATATTCAAATTCCATAGTTTAAATTTCATTTGAATTCTCAATTCAAATTCCATAGTTTAAATTCCATTTAAATTCTATTTGAATTCTACATTCAAATTACATTTATTTTTTTCTATACAAATCTCTTATTCAAATTCTATTTGAATTTCTCTTATTTAAATTCCATACTCGCATTTCGTTTAAATTTCTATATTCAATTTCTATTTGAAAATTCTATTTTGAAGTTCTATTTCAATTTCTATTTTGAAATTCTAGTTCCATTTTGAAGTTCTATTTCAATTCCTATTTGACTCTATTTGACTTTTATTTCAAATTCTATATTTTTAATTCCATTTGAACTTTCTTTATTCAAATCCATTTGAATTCCTTTGAATTCAGATTCTATTTGAATTCCTTTGAATTCAAATTCTATTTGAGTCCCTTTGAATTCAAATACTATATCCATTCTTTAACAAGTCTCGATTTCTTTTGAAATCGATATTTCTACTTTTGGAAAATATATTTCCCCTTTCAATTTTCACACTCTTATTTTTATTTCTGAATTTATCCAATGATAATTCTTTTTACTTCATTTATAAACTTCGTTTATAAAAGAACTATCTATAAACTTCGTTTATAAAGGAACTACTTGTTTTATTTTTCAAAACAAGTTTATATTTCAAATCTATTTAAAAATTCAAATTCTATTTTTCAAAAATAGAATTTCCCTTTTAAATCTCAAATACCCCTTTCCGCGATATTTTTAAATATCAACCTTTGGGCCCAATGAAATTCAAACACCAAAACAACCAATTATTTATTTTCTAACACATCATATATGACAGTATATATGCAACAAATAAACGAACAGATAATATATTTTTGAGGAATCCAGTTGGGTTCCTCCAACTTGTTTTCCTGCATCCACAAACGTTAGTCAACAGATATAATACCCATCCTGCTTCAAGGCAGGATATCACAGTATAAAAGGGGATCCACTTATATACGTGGGCATAGGGTCATCCGCTAATGATACTGCGGGCATCCGCTAATTAGACTGCGGGAATCCAACCAATCATCAAACCAATATATATATAATAACAAGCCTATATAACTAATATATTTAAAACAACCAGAAAGCATTCAAACAAGCAACAACAATTATTTTTAACGGATAATGATAATTTTAAATAAAAGGTGAGTGAGATTTACTCACCGTGATTTTTATTTTCAGATCCATTCTGATTCCAAATTAAATTCAAATTATGTGATCCGCAGTAATGGATTTCTCGACGGACTCCATTTGATTAAATCTTGTATATCAAATATGACATTCATTAGTTAATATGACATTATATATATACTTGTATAATTAATGATGTTAAGCACAAAATTTAATTATATTAATTATCTAATAAAATCTGAAAATATCTGAGCCCCTACCCTTCTTTCTCTAAAATTCCATGCTCCATGTAACCCCTTCAAAACAGTGCAACCATGGTCGAATCCATCAGCTTGTTCGAACTCCACTTTGTCAGTCCAACGCAGCCCCTATCGCACCCACCCAGTTACTGACGTTGATCCTCTCGTTCACCCTCACTCGTGAATACAGTTCACCGCACCCCTTAGAGAACGTCGCGCCCAACAGGAGTTCACTCACAGGTGCTCTCCACCCATACGAACTTACTGAGTCATCGCGTCAATGATCCCATGCCACAAATCTTACCTGGTGTCGAGCTACAGGCCCTCATGGTTAGATCTGAATTCGCGGTTCCAATTTGGATTGACCCTTTCTTCTTCTGGCATCCGATCTTTGAATTCGAAAATAAAGAAAACTGAAGCCTCGATTTGGTACTTAGGTAGAAAGAAAAATGAGAGAACTGGATTTCGATTTGTTTGTGAAAGGATTTCAGGAAGGATTTAATATATATTTTCTCGAAGGATTAAATGGGAATTAGCATCGATTTTCTTATCTGAGGAATGGAAAAATGAAAACAGAAGGGATGAGGGGTTACGCGTTTATATAGAAGTGGAGAGGGAACCAGAAGTACACAACAATTCTTTGTAAAGATTTTCTAATTAATTTGATTTGATTTGATATAAAGAGATCTTCACTTTATTTTAAACAGATATCGATTTGATCTCAATCCTATCCAAAATCAAATATCTCGGGGTCCATTCATTTAAACCACGAACCGCTATTTTAACGTAACCACTGCTATTTCAACAATGTAACACTATTCTGAACTAACTGAATATATTTTGATATTTAATTTGAACGTAAATATAAATAACCAAAATAAATTAATATAATATAATTTAAATTACTTGATAATAAATTATTATTATTATCGTTTAAAATGAAATAAAAATTCATATAAATCATTTTGACTCCATTTCAAATTGAATTACTTAAGATGCTCGTATTACGATAATTATATCGATAATTCAATATAAAAATCGATTTATATTATCAGCTCAATATTTAAAATAACATTAAATGTTCAAAATAAATCGACCAAAAAATCTGGGTCGTTACACTTTTTGTCGGACATATTAACTTTATCACTTTCACCTGCTATCAATTCAACATATACCAATGTCATCTCCCCAATTTCCAATCAATATCTGTTCAACACCGCTATTCGCTTATATCCAAACCAAAATTCATTTCAAACTCGAGTTCCGTTCTCGCTTCCAATTCTTAACTTATCAGTTCAACGTAATTCCAGATTCCTTTCTCATAATCCAATCTTATTCGATATTTCCTATTTCAATTCAATTTCCATTTAACTGGCTTTAATTAAATTTTCAATTTCTATTGACTTTTACAAATTCTACTTTAATTTGTTTAAATTTAAATACTCTGTTTCTGGGAGTTTTTAAACAGCTTAGCCTTTTCCAAAAATCAAAATATTCATTTTGTAATATCAAAACAACTTGTTTTCTCAAAAAAATTCAAAAACAAAAAATTTAGTAGTAATCCGTCACTTAAAACTTGAAAATGAACACTGATGATGTCATGATCATCATCGGTATCTATTTCCAGTTATCGAAGTGAGTTCAATACTATATCACTTTCAAAACCATATCTAAACACTTCCATTTTGAAATTCATTTCAAAATACCATTTACAATGCTTTAAAACAATTTAAAATCTTCCAAGATTTTAAAATTCTCATATATTTAATCTAGATTCATTTACAAACACTTATTCAGATTTTCGGAATTTTAATTCCAATTCTGATTTTAATTTCAGATTTAATTCATCTGATTTCACGTATTTCACTTATATGAATCCTGATTAGTTATTTATAACCATTTCACGGTTTATAATCTTATTCGATTATAATCACAACCAACACATCCAATATATTAAAATGTTTCTAAAATCAATAATTCCTTTATATTAAAATATAATTTGGGTAAAATTATTTCATTTACACTTCTTCAAAACATACTGTGTCAGTTCATCGTATTCTAGTGTTTAGAAACTCCTACCGATACAGTGGATCAAACTGATCGAGCAGAACTTTTAAACAAATCAACCAATAAATCTCCACAATATAAAATAATTTTTATAAAATATACAAATACATTCTCTTGTATATATACATTCAACTCATTCTAGGGAATTACTAACCCCATCTCTACCGAGTCACGCCACAGAGCCAAGGTAATTACTTAACCTTCAGCTCTGATATCATTGTAACGACCCAGTTTTCGCGATCTTGGTTATCGACATAAACTCAATGTCGACCATCCAAGAATTAGAAATACAAGATAGTTAATGAAAGAAGTTAGAGGGTGAGAATAGATAAGATAGAAAATTAGAACAGAAGAAGAAGAATAACATATAATATCAGAGTAAACACTAATCTCACAACGGAACGAATAAATATATTTCATAACCTAACTTTGAAATAAAATAGTATCTGTATACAATACCATTATTAGAGTATAACACTTATATCACATCGGAAATAAACAATAGCTATAAAAACACTACTAAAGCCTCCTACTCTAGCTCCTTCTAGTGCATCTGTAAATACCTGACTACTTGACTGCCCACACAAAATTGGGCACCCAAGAGTTTAGGGAAAACAAAACAAAATAAACTCTGGGTCAATCATGGTATTGGTATGAGTAAAACCATTTAAAACAGTTTGAGAAATTTAAACAGTATCTCATAAGACCACGCCGTATAACAGAATGGGTTTTCCCCTTATGAGAATCCAAAACACTTGGTCCAACATTCAAAAACTTTTTGAAAGGAACGATAATCTTTATATCAAACTCATTTGATGTTATAATAATGTCTATAAACCACAATATAATAATCATCTAGCAGAATGCTTTCATCTCATGTTCCACATACATAATATATAATCAAAAACCATGAGCGCTTATTGGGTAATGAATTCCAACTGGCAAGATATGGGACCACCTTCCGATAGTGTATCTCTAGAGAGGAATACACCGGGTTCAACAAGAACATCTTGTAACCCAGGCTAAACATGACCGATCTCTAATTTCGCTTGAGTGTACCGAATGTATTATCACCAATGGTTGGGATCATCAACCGCTTCCCAAAAGGGACAACATTGAAATAGATTATAGAAGTAAATGGAATTTCTCTAGATCAGGTGACAATACACCCTAGTTGGCAGCTAATCACTTAGCCATGCGACCTACACGATTTTATACCATTTCCTGGTTATGAGGCTAGAAGTCATAACGTATCTTTAACCAATCATATTTCATTTACTTTGAATGCCACATCGTCATACCCGTCAAATCACAAATTGATTTACCCAAAAATACCACGGGTATAAGCTAAGAGAAACGAATTCCTCCGCCACTAACATAAATACGTTTGAAACAATCAACTTACGCGATTCACCAGATATACTCTGTCAGACACTCGTCCACTCAAGTTGTCCTGGGACTGGACCACTCAAAGGCATTATTCTGTAAATCCATTTTAGGCAATTTCAACCTAGGATTTACTAAACAGCCCTTGCATAACACCGTCTTCAATTATCTTCATCATATTTGACTCGCAACGCTAATGCCATATGGAGTGGTTTTCAGATAATATATCTATCCCGGTCTCTCTGTATTGACAACGGAAATGGTCAAAGTCTTTGATAGTTGGTTATTTAACTATCAAAGGAAAACATGTGTACAAACAACAGTCATATTTCCAAATGGAAATCTTACCGATCAATCATCATTTAATTTCCCAATTTTCCATTTATCATTTCCATATATTCATAAATTCCTTATTCTCTAAAATTAGAAAATACACGTTATTTACTTTGGAAAACGTTTTCATTTCTGATTCACCCATCAATATCTTCTCACCTCTATCAGTCTCTAACTGTAACTAGTAAGAGAACAACTTCCCAAGCATAAACCCCGAAGGCCGAAACCAACATCAGATCAATACCCAGAAAGCCATTCGACTCAACTAATTTCCAATCAGTTTCTAATTTTAGTAATTCCATTTAAATTCCTAGTTCAAACCCCAAATTCCTTTATAATATTTTATTTGCAAAATATTTACTTTCATATAATTTTCACATAAAATGTGAATAATATTTCTTTATAAAAATTCTATTTGTTTTCCAAATAATTTCTTTTATTATTCTATTTTTTTCCAAATATTTCCTTTTCAATATCCTATTAATTTCACATAAATATTTCCTTTTTCAATATCCTATTTATTTCTTATAAATATTTCCTTTTATATTTATTTTCCAAATATTACCCTTTTTATATATTCCAATATTTGTTTTACAAATATTACCCTTTTTATAAAATTCTATTCATTTTATAAATATTTATTTTTATAATTATATTTGTTTTCCAAATAGATATTTCATTTTCAAAATACACTTTGAAAATTCCCTTTTTACATTCTAGTATTTCTTATGGTGTTTAAAATACCAAATAACTAAACCTGTGTCATCATAATCAATCACAGATTATATATCACATCATATATCACAATATATAGATAAAATAATATAATAAATATTGAGGAATCCAATTGGATCCCTCCAACCTGTTTCCCTGCATCTACAGATGTTAAACAATATAAATAACATCGATTTCATTTCAACATGAAATATTCCGATAAACATAATCAATTTTTTATTAAAAAATTATATATATATAGTTATCTATAATTTCAACCAATAAATCAGCAATTCAACCAAACAATCTACACACAACAATCAATCATCATTTATCAATACTAGATTATATTTATTAAAATTCAAAATGTACAAAGTTAGTGAGATTTACTCACTTTGGTCGTTAATCGTTAAATAACGATTGATGGTCGATAGATCTGTTCAGGTCATTTTAATCCGCCATAAATTCAAATGAGTTCTGACTGGCTCCAAATCAGTTCTATTGTGTAGCCTATGTCTATGTGATTCCAACGTGACTGACCGCTCCAAATTCTGATATAGTATGATCGAGATATTGTTCGTATAAGTTAATACGTTATTTGAATAAATTAAACTTAATATCAATTAGCATTTGGGCCAAAAATTAAAAATCCAGCCCACCTTTGCTCTTTGGAAACCCACGCCCGCAACTACCTGGGTATTCTTCTTCCAATTTTAACAAACCAACGGCTTGCTATTTTTCATGGCCCTTTGCATTGATTCTCCATTCTTTCCTAACTTCAGTTAAATCATTTCAATGCATATTGTTAAAACAACACAACATTGCAAACTTCAACTTCTCCTCTACAGTTCGTATCACGTCTTCCCCAGATAAATACGCATCCTCCTGTACAAAACTCGATGGCCATTTCCGTGTTCTTCAGCACCCACGCTCCCCCTCTACTCTATTAACCTTTGAATAAAAATCACCAGCATATCCCTCATCTAATTCTCTATTAATCCATTACCATAATACCCAGGTCGACCTCAAGGAAATAAATCGCGATCTCCAGATATTCGCAGTCACGGATGTGACAACATCGACAATTACACTCACCAAAATTCCTCTAAAGCTTGCGCCTCATGCCCTTGAACGGTATTGCATCGTCAAACTCTCCAATCAATGCTTGTATACGCTAGGATTATCAACCCTAATTTTATTGTTGAAAACTCCATTGGAAAAAAGGCATCAAGTTCCTCTTTATGCACATAGGAATGAAGACAATCTCTTTACGAACCCAGAGATATCATTTTAGGGATTTATAAAATTTAAATCGATTTGTTATTATTTTGAGAAGTTGATATTCCTTACGTTTTCTACATAGATGATGGCAGCGACAAATGTTGACCGATGAATGAAAATGAATTAGGGTTTGAAATGTTAAGGGATATATAGGTGATTTTAACATATTTATATTTGATTGTTATGTCCTTTTTTAATGAATCATTACCTTTATTTATCTTCTAAAAATTCGTATGATTACATACGATACCCTAATCTGACGAAAATGGACATACACTTACAGCTCGACAATACGGACCCAACGAAACTGTTTCGTCGAATTCCAACATCATTTGCTCACACAATGTATTTTTAAAGTGAAATTATCGAATGAATTTCACATTAAAATTCTATACGGCCACATACCGACTCCAAAAATCATGAAAATTGAAATCTAGCAATTATTTAATATTCCGGATCCAACAAAATTAATTTCGCCGAAAACTGAGGTCGTTTGCAAAACTGGCTATTTTTAATGCTCTAAATAAATCCATTTAAATATGAATATATTTAAAAATAATTAAATTATAAATAAATATTATCGTATATATATTCACATACGATATCATATAGCCCTAAAATAAATACATTAGGTTTATAACTCGATATTTCAAAATTCCAAATTATATCGATATTCAATTTATATTAAAATCCATTTACAATATAAATAAATCAATATTAATTATAAAGGAATTCCATAGCGACTTTTCAAAAATTTAATTTGGACATAACTCAAAATCTACACAACGAAATCTCGAATTTTCTCTTCCATTAGAAAAATATACTTCACCAGCTTCGAACGTTTCTTGTTTCATAGAAATCCAATTTAAAACGGATTCTGTATATTCAATTGAAGTTCAAATCGCCAAATTTCGAACTACAGCGCAATTTCGAGCTCGATTTTAATTATGATATAATTATACGTTCAACTGTCATTTATATGATATATTTGTTAATACAATTCAACTCTAAACTGAATTATATATTATACATGATCCAATTCACAAAATATTGTGAATTCCACTATTTTCGACTATTTCAGAATTTAAATATATTGTTCTATTATTTATATTAATTAAATATTCAATATTATTTAATTCTGATCATTTCAATTTACCAAACCATTATTTAAATAATTAAATAAATTATTTATAATACTGTAAAAATACGGGTCGTTACATAATCCTTTCTTCATCCTATCGTTCTCTGTTATACAAGAAAACCAATCATCCAATTCTTCAATCAACCACTGCACGCACTCCAGCACCTCCGCCGTCGATCCAAGGTGACCCCTCAGCACGCCGAGGTGCCTTCTACCACCGCAATGAGCAGCGGTGAACTCGGCCCCACCATGGCCTAGAAAAACGCGTCCAAACGCTGTGAGTTTCAATGACTTTTTTTAGAAGAATAGATGATGACACTTCATTATCTTAGTATCAATTTAAAGATCTCGGATTCTTCTTCTATTTTTTCTTTATAACCTTATTCCAATTCGAATTGTAATTAGAGGAATTTAGGGATTTATTTCTTAGCACACTGACCCTCCATTGTGTAGATGGCGGCGGAAATACTATAGGGAATTATGGTTAGGGTATTGCATATTCTAGGAGTATTTAAGGCATATTTCTATTTTTATTTTACTTATTTAATTCAAAAATTCCTATTTATCCCTTCAAACTCCAAATTAAACCCAACGATTGTCGCCCCTAGCTAAATACCCCCATTCCGAACATAATTGGATATGTTTCGTAAGCCAATTCGATTGTTTGAATCAGTCTTTATCAAAATTAAAATATAAATCAATATATATTAAATTTAAACGTAAATATTAAATTATTGGGGCCACATACTGACTCCGAAAATTATAGAAAAATTATTTTTGACTTTGTTTTGATGATACGGTCCTAACAAAATTAATTTCGTCGAATTTGGAGACCGTCTGAAAAATGGTCACTTTCTGGTCGATCCAATTTGACTGAAATTGACAAAACACATTTTTTTCGCCACGCTCACATATTAATTCCAAAAATTATGAAAATTGGAATCTTGCAATAATTTGACAATCCGGATCCAACCAAAGTGGTTTCATCGAAAACGGAGGTCGTTTGCAAAATGACTATTTTTTTATATTAAAATATATATAGAAATTCCATAGCGACTATTCTGAATATTTAACCGGCCATAACTTTTTATTCCCACTATGAAATCTGGATTTTTGAAATTCCTTGGAAGGATATTTTCAAATATATTCTAATATTTCTTGTTTCACTGAAATCCAATTTATTTTGAATCCTGTACATTAATTTGAAATTTGAAATCGAATTTTCAAATTGCCGCGCCATTTCAGGCTCGTTATATAATTAAATAAAATTATTCATCCTAACTTCGATTTAAATAGATTTTTCGTTGTTATTATTTAAAATAAATTATTTTAAATGTTAAAATCTATAAAATTGCTAAAATAAAAAATTTAAATTGGTTCAGAATTTTCCGGGTTGTTACAACATGGAGACTTGAAAATTAAAAAAGGTAACTATTTTGCAGAGAATTTGCAAACATGTATTGTAACTCTTAATTTCATACCAATAATCGCCATTGTTAGACATAACTAAGTTTCTTAATTTTAATAATCATTCATGTCTTGATAAAATTTTCCCAAGCGCCATAATAGATTTCAAGGTTGCTATTAACTACTATAAGCTGAAATAATAATTTTTATATAGTATAAATTAAATATGTGTGACAGCCCTCCCCGCACCAGCCGACATTTCCAATGAAAGTGCACTATGCCGATGTCCAACCGACACGGGGTAGTCGCCAAAGAAAGGAAAAGAAGGGAATTTGAACTAGCAAGGAACCTGTAGAATGTCTCACAGCGCATGGAATAAAATATAATAATAACATACTTGACATAAAATAGGAGAGACACTGCATAAGCTGAAAACTAAACCATGATAGCAGTGGAAAATTCAAAATACAGCTTATATTCCACATCATCATTATTACAACTTTTCAAACTGCCTCTAAAGCAAAAATAAGAAAGGTACACTACTAATGCCCAAAGTAGTGACCAGCAGCGACACAGGGAGAATATCTATATATATCATACGTGGAAGCCTCATGCTCGTCTCCAGTACAGCTACTTGTGTATACCACCTAACCTGTCTCAAGTCTGCCCGTTTAAGAACGCCCAGAGTAATAAGAAAAGACATAAAACTCTAGGTCAGACAAAAGTCTGGTATGAGCGATAAGCAACAAAACAGAACAATAACAGGTATACTAAACCATACCTGAACCTGGACCTGCAACCAAAGAGTTAGCACAACAGGATGTACAATACTCTAAGGTGACACTAACATATGGTGTTAAGATAACGGGGGAGGGGTGTACATGTTATAGTGATTGCAAACAATCAAGCATAGCAACCATCCTCACATCTCTCACTTAGTGCGTAAAGCATACGGTATCCACTACTTTGACCGCCCAAATCCTTTGCTATGATCACTCTGCCCCATGGAGTCATGGTGACTCCACTGCACTGATCCATAGCCACTAGTCCTTGTTATGTCCACTCTGCCTCACGAAGTCATGACGACTCCACTACACTGGCTCATAGCCTTGCTATGATCACTCTGCCCCATGGAGTAATAACTACCCCACTGCACTGATCCGTAGCCTAACAATCGTCTCTCGGTGGTGAATCAAAGCTATGGACGTCGACAACTCCTTAGCACACGTCCGATAGCAAAGTCCAATCGTGAATTTCACTCATTGGTTCCCATCTGGATCCTGAGTTACAACGTCCCATTTGGACTACCTTTGCATCTCGGGTTTTGGTCTCCTCCGGATTGGTTCGGTCCTTCAGTCATCATCGGTTCAGTTTGGCCATCATGCTTTTGATCGTGATCACCTGCTTCGGATCGGATTGCTCCATACGGTCGGGTCGTGATGACCCCATCTGTTCGGGTTGGGCTTCTCCACTTGGGTTTACCCATACGCTTCTTCTTCTGGTGGTTCGGTTCGGAGTAGTTCCCTGGTTCGGATCGTGAGCTTCTGTTTGGTTCGGGGCTTTTGGTCCTTAGTCGGCACTCCGGTTCGGGTCGTTGCATGTAGGCCACGAGTGGATTAGTTCATGGTCACCGTCCACGAGCGGGTTGGTTCGGAGAACTCCAGATGCAGGCGAGTCGGATTGTGGGATGCTCCACAAGCGGGTTGGTTCGTGCCCTCCTCCACCGATCTGATCCGGTTTGGGTAAAATTCCTGCAACTTTTCCAGTGACTATTTTGCGCCATACAACGGCATTTTCGACCACTCTAACTTTTCTAATCAACCACAAAGCATACCATACAGTCATAGCAACAAAAAGAATCAACAATAAGCACTAAAACAACAACTTAACATGTCAATATGGATCAAACATACCCAAAAACCTATGTTTTCCCCTTAATCATGCTTAAGCATACAATTAGCAAAACTTATCCAAATTAACCCAAATTTCTATTAGAGCCCTAAAATAATATTTCAGAATTTTACAAGTTTTTCCAGATTTTTCTGAGCCAAAATTTTGCTAGTTAACATTAATTACCCATAATCAACCGTAATTAGTGAGAAACTATGCAAATCACTCACCTTAGTCACAAATAAAACTTAGATCTGAAAATATCTCTGATTTGGGTTGAATCTCTATGTAACACAGCAGCTCTATTCCCAATTTGATGCTAATTCGCCTTGATTAGATGGAGATTAGGCTAAAACTTATTTAGAAGGTGATCTGGGTGTTGGAGGCCATTGTTAGGGTTAGGGAAATATTTTAGGCGACTGAGAAAATGAAAATAGATCGTTTTCCTACTTTTCTCAGCCTCCCTATAACTCTAATCCCTAAATGGGTTATGGGCCCTCTTGCTAATCACCCTAATTAGGCCCGGTTAAGTTGTTTTTCACATTCTAAACCTTGTTTCAACCGTATCTCTCAAACGGTAAGCCCGTTTGGCTAATGTGACCACTCTACGAAAAGGTGGACCATCATCCAGATCTAATGAAAGTGGTTTTAGGTAAAACTCCTTACCAATCAAAAGTTATGGCCGAAACAAGATCAACTAAGGGTAAAACGGTCATTAAAAAATCGGAAAAAATCATGAACATGGGAAATGACCCCAATAGTCGGCTTCCAAAGTTACATGGCTATACGACTTTGCCTGAGAAAGAAATAAATATTCTACGATCCCCTGATGCGTAGAATGAGGGTCATTACATTCTTCCCCCCTTAAGAAATTTCGCCCCCGAAATTCCTTAACTAAGAAACAAGTAAAGGATCCTGCATGCCTACCAACCATTCACAATAATCAAACATACAAAATAACAAACAAGTCTATCCTAGCATGAGGAAAACTAAATTGCAATTAAAATCTTATCAAGCAAAGAGTTCTGGATACGTCTTCCTAATGCTCTCATCTGTCTCCTAAGTACAGTCATTCTCATCCTCGCCCCACTGAACCTTGACTAGATTCACCGCTTTCCTTCGAAGTTGCTTCATATCGTACTCGACAATACAAATCGGCTTGCGGTCCCCAACTGCCTCGGGTTCTACTTCGATATCATCTAACTGATCAGGTGAAATAGTCTTATCGGGGTCGTGCACGAATTTCCTTAACTGGGAAACATGAAATATGTTATGAACTCCTGCCATCTTCTCTGGTAATTCAACTTTATATGCCAAATTCCCAACTTGCTTGAGGATTGGGAATGGACCAACAAATTTTGGTGCTAGCTTTCCTCTCCTTCCAAATCGAATGACAATCTTTAATGAAGAGATCTTGACAAATACTAGGTCGCCAACGGAGAATTTCAAATCCTTTCGCCTCTTATCAGCATAACTCTTCTGCCTATCTTGGGCAACCTTCATTCGTTGTTGAATGATCTTAATCTTGTCTGAAGTTTCTCTTATCACATTTGGTTCAAGCACAAACTTCTCACCAGTTTCTAACCAACATGACGGTGAGTTGCACAGTCTTCCGCACAAAGCTTCAAATAGATCCATACTAATACTGGATTGATAACTATTATTATATGCAAACTCTACTAGATGCAAATGGTCATCCCATGATCCACCAAAATTTAATGTGCAAGCTCTCAAGAGATCTTCTAATATACGATTTACCCTCTCTGTTTGACCATCAATTTGAGGATGATACGCGGTACTGAGATGTAATTCTGACCTTAGAGCCTCTTGTAAGCTCTTCCAAAACCCACTAGTAAACAACGGGTCTCGGTCACTCACAATGCTTTTAGGTACTCCATGAAATCTCACTACCCACTTCATATATAGTTCTGCTAACTTAGCTGTCGTTCTATTCGACTTGACGGGTATAAACCTTGCACTCTTAGCCAGTCGGTCCACAATCACCCAAATGCTATCATGGCCCGATCTAGTCCTTGGCAACCCATCAATGAAATCCATTGAGACTTGTTCCCAATTCCATTTTGGAATTTCTAATGGTTGCATCAAACCACTAGGCTTCTTTTGCTCAACTTTAACTAGCTGGCAATTCATGCATTTGGATATAAACTTCCCAACGTCTCTTTTCATCCCTTCCCAGTAGTAGGTCTGCCTCATATCTCGATACATTTTGTTACCAGCGGGATGGATGGTTAGTTTCGAGTGATGACATTCTCTAAGAACTTCATCCCTCGATCCATTGACATTAGGCACAACTAGTCTTCCATTCTTTCTAAGCCATCCATATCGATCAAGCCCATACTTGTTCATCTCCTCGTCGATCCCCATCTCTAACTTGGAGATGATTTCCAAAAGGTTAGGGTCGTATCTCTGACTGGAACCAATCCGCTCAGTCAAGGTGGGTCTGATCGTCAAACTTGCTAATACTTCTGGATCCAATTCGCACTTTGGTCTGAAATCATACCCAGCGATGTACTCCAGTTGCTTCAATTCTAGAAACATAGCCCCTAAACTGGCATGTCTTCTACTCAATGCATCAGCTACCGAATTTCCCTTCCCTGGTGTATATGCGATATCGAAATCATAGGAAGCCAAGAATTCTAACCATCTTTGCTGTCAGAGATTTAGATCCTTCTGAGAGAAAAGATACTTTAACAATTTATGATCGGTAAATAACTCGAATCTTTCTCCCAAGAGATAGTGTCTCCAAATCTTCAATGCGAACACGATCACTGCCAATTCCAAATCATGGGTAGGATATCTTTTCTCATGCTGTTTCAGTTGCCAACTAGCATAAGCTACAACCCTACCTCCTTGCATCAATACAACACCTAGTCCGGTACCACAGGCATCTGTGTATAGTGTCATCTCTTCATTCCCTTTAGGAATGACTAATACAGGTGCACATGTCAACTTTTCCTTTAGACTCTTAAATGCATTCTCGCACTTTTCGTCCCAAACAAAAGCTTGATTTTTCTTGGTCAACTGAGTCAACAGTGCCACCATCTTGGAGAAGTCTTGAATAAACTTACGATAATATCCAGCCAATCCCAAGAAACTTCTTTCGTTTGTTGCATTCTTGGGCGTAGACCAATCTTGTACCGTAGCCACTTCGCAGGGTCTACGGCAGTACCATTCTCTGAAACAACATGGCCCAAGAATCTCACTTCCCTCTTCCAGAAGTGACACTTAGAAAACTTTGCTTTCAATTGGTGTTTTCTCAACACCTCCATCAGTATCTTCAAATGTTCCTTGTGTTCTTCATCTGTTCTCGAGTAGACAAGTATGTCGTCCACGAACACAAGAACAAACTTATTCAATTGATCTCGGAATACTCTATTCATAAGATCCACAAAATATGTTGGTGCATTGGTCAACCCGAATGGCATGACCAACCACTCATAGAATCTAGACAGCATCCGAAAGGCTGTTTTAGCTATAGTATCAGCTTCCACCCTAAGCTGATGAAAACCTATCGCAAGATCCAACTGGGAGAACACTCTCACGTCACCTAACTGATCAAACAAATCATCTATCCGCGGTAGAGAATACTTATTCTTCCTCGTCACCCTATTTAACTCGCAGTAGTCCACACACAATTGAAGGGAACCATCTGCCTTGGTAGCAAACACAATTGGTGCTCCCCACTCGAGACACTTCTTTGGATAAATCCCTTCTTCAAAAGATCGCTTACTTGAACCCCGAGCTATCGCTGCTCCCTTGGCGCCATACGACGAAGTGGCATCATTATAGGCCTGGCATCTTTCACTAAATCAATACGAAACTCAATCTCTCAGTGTGGTGGAAGTCCGGTCACTTCCTCGAAGATGTCCGGATACTGGCCAGCCACGGGCACATCTGACAACTCATCATGCGGGATGTCGAGGGGATTTAGAAAACTAGCCATTACCCCATCACTAGGTAGACCACCAAACACTACCCTCCGCCCATCATCCGCTCTAACTGTCACCAAAAAGCCCTCACAGTCTACCACCACCCCGTACCTTTGGAGCCAATCGACTACCAAAATAATGCCAAACCCAGTAAAGCCAAAAACAAAGCAATCACAAACAAACATGCATCCATGACTCGATAAGACCACATTACGACAAATCATGCTAAGGCTAGTCGAACCACCAATCGGGTTCGTCACCGCTAAGGGTTTATCGACTATCTCGGGTTCCAATCCCAACCTATCTACTCGGTCACTAGATATGAAGGAACGGGAAGCCCAGGTATCAAACATTACTCGAACAGGAACATCATAAACATAAAGCATACCTTGAATGACGACATTCTTTCCTTTCTCCGCCGCAGTTGGGGCACTCGACGAAGAAGGAACAACATTAAGAGCATTTGCTTTCACAATCTGCTTCTCTTTAGGGGGCTGCGGACATTTATCCTTGTGATGTCCCACTTGGCCACAGTTGAAGCACTTCCTGTCTGCTGGCTTTGCTCGACATTTTTTAGCATAATGGCCCTTTTTGCCATGGCTAAAGCACTCTACATCTTTCTTACTCTTTTTCTGACCATCCTTAGCTTGGTTCTGCTTCCTCTTATTCTAAGAATTATTCTTGCCTCCACCGCCTTCTTGCGGTTTTGGCTCCTCTACAGATGCAACCTCAGTCTTCAACTTAGGGTATAGACTCTCTGATCTCAAAGCTTTCCCCACAATTGATTCAAACGTCTCAGCAATATGGTTTATAAGCCTTTCCCCAAGTACATATCTAAGTTTGTTATGAACTTCTCATTCTTATTCTCAGGAGTGTCGATAAGAGATAATCCGTACTTCGATAAAGTATCGAACTTAGCAATATACTCCTAGACTGCCCTGCCATTCTGCTTAAGGTCCAGAAATTTCCTAAACAATTCTGACTTCTGGGAAGCTGGGATGAACTTATCGCTAAAGCAGGTCCTGAACTGATCCCAAGTAACTTGGTCCTCAGGGGTAGCTGCCTTAATAGCATTCCACTGATTCATTGCCCGTCCGTGCAGCTGACGGGATGCTAGCTTCCTCTTCATCGCATCCTTGATATCCAAGTCTTCGAAGATACGCTCACAGCTATCCAACCAATCCTGAACTTCTGTAGTCAATTCCGTTCCATGGAACGGCTTGCCACCAAGACTAGTGTAATCCTTTTATAGCTTGGCAAAATCGGCCCTAGGCGCCTGCACCGCTGCACCACCACCATTTGCAGCATTGAGAACTACTCCTTGCACATTTCTAAGAATCTCCCTCATGAAGTCAGTGAACATCGTCCTCACATCAGGATCGTTCCCATTATTAGCTCCTCTACCAGTACCCCTAGTATATCGGCTCATCGTTCAATCTGTAAGGAGAAAATGATTAACCATCTGTTCAGTGGTGCCAGTGCAATGCGACTTCATCCTTAAATACACTAATAGTGTGTGTATATATATATATAACTTTTGAAAATCAAAATATAACAAATACGCGCTCTCATATACGTACTATCTCTCCCTGGTGTCTTTCCCTAAGTTAACTACGCAATCTAGAGCTCTGATACCAAATATGACGGCCCTCCCCGCACCAGCCGACATTTCCAATGAAAGTGCACTGTGCCGATGTCCAACCAGCATGGGACGGTCGCCAAAGAAAGGAAAAGAAGGGAATTTGAACTAGCATGGAACATGTAGAATGTCTCACAGCGCATGGAATAAAATATAATAATAACATACTTGACATAAAACAGGCAAGACAGTGCAGCTGAAAAGTAAACCATGATAGCAGCGGAAAATTCAAAATACAGCTTATGTTCCACATCATCATTATTACAACTTTTCAAACTGTCTCTAAAGAAAAAATAAGAAAGGTACACTACTAATGCCCAAAGTAGTGACTAGCAGCGACACAGGGAGAATATCTATATATATCATACGTGGAAGCCTCTTGCTTGTCTCTGGTACAGCTACTCGTGCATACCACCTAAACTGTCCCTACTCTGCCCATTTAAGAGCGCCCAGAGTAATAAGAAGAGACATAAAACTTTAGGTCAGACAAATGTATGGTATGAGCGATAAGCAGAAAAAACAGAACAATAACAGGTATACTAAACCATATCTGAACCTGCACCTGCAACCAAAGAGTTAGCACAACAGGATGTACAATACTCTAAGGTGACACTAACATATGGTGTAAAGATAACAGGGGAGGGGTGTACATGTCATAGTGATGGAAAACAATCAAGCATAGCAACCATCCTCACATCTCTCGCTTGGTGCGTAAAGCATACGATATCCACTACTTTGACCGCCCAAATCCTTTGCTATGATCACTCTGCCCCCATGGAGTCATGGTTACTCCACTACACTGATCCATAGCCACTAGTCCTTGCTATGTCCAATCTGCCCCATGAAGTCATGACGACTCCACTCCACTAGCTTATAGCCTTGCTACGATCACACGACCCCATAGAGTAATAACTACCCCACTGCACTGATCTGTAGCCTAACAATCGTCTCTCGGTGGTAAATCAAAGCTATGGATGTCGACAACTCCTTAGCACACGTCCCGCAGCAAAGTCCAATCGTGAAGTTCACTCATTGGTTCCCATATAGATTCTAGGTTACAACCTCCCATTTGGACTACCTTTGCATCTCGGATTTTGGTCTCCTTCGGATTAGTTCGGTCCTTTATTCATTGTCGGTTTGGTTCGGCCATCCTGGTTCAGTTCGTGATCACCTGCTTCGGATTGGATTGCTCCATACGGGTCGGGTCATGATGACCCCATCGGTTCGGGTCGGGCTTCTCCACTTGGGTTGGCCCATACACTTCTTCTTCTGGTGGTTAGGCTCAGAGTAGTTCCCTGGTTCGGATCGTGAGCTTCTGTTTAGTTTGGGGATTCTAGTCCTTGGTTGGCACTCCGGTTCGGGTCGTTGCATGTAGGCCACAAGTGGATTAGTTCACGGTCACCGTCCACGAGCGGGTCTGTTCAGAGAACTCCAAATGCAGGCGGGTCGGGTTGTCGGATGCTCCACAAGCGGGTTTGTTCGTGCCCTCCTCCACCGATCCGATCCGGTTCGGGTCAAATTCCTACAACTTTTCCAGCGACTGTTTTACGCCATACGACGGCGTTTTCGACCACACTAACTTTTCTAGTCAACCACAAAGCATACCATAGAGTCATAGCAACATAGAGAATCAACAACAACCACTAAAACAACAACTTAACATGTCAATATGGATCAAACATACCAAAAAACCTATGTTTTCCCCTTAATCTCTCTTAGTCATGTTTAAGCTTACAATTAGCAAAACTTATCCAAATTAACCCAAATTTCTATCAGAGCACAAAATTAGTATTTTAGAATTTTACAAATTTTTCCAGATTTTTCTAAGCCAAAATTTCGCTAATTAACACTAATTACCCCTAATCAACCGTAATTAGTGAGAAACCATGTAAATCACTCACCTTAGCCACAATAAAACTTAGATCTGAAAGTATCTCTGATTTGGGTCGAATCTCTATGCAACACAGCAGCTTTATTCCCAATTTGATGCTAATTTGCCTTGATTAGATGTAGATTAGGCTAAAACTTGATTAAATGGTGATTAGAAGATGATTTGGGTGTTGGAGGCCATTGTTAGGATTAGGGAAATGTTTTAGGCGGCTAACAAAATGAAAATAAATCATTTTCCTACTGTTCTCAGCCTCCCCATAACCCTAATCCCGAAATGGGTTATGGGCCCTCTTGCTAATCACCCTGATTAGGCCCGGTTAAGCTGTTTTTCACCTTCTAAACCATGTTTCAGCCATATCTCCCCAATGGTAGTCCGTTTGGCTATTATGACCACTCTACAGAAAGGTAGACCATCATCTGGATCTAATGGAAGTGGTTTCAGGTCAAAACTCCTTACCAATATGGCCGAAATAAGATCAGCTAGGGGCAAAAAAGTCATTTAAAAATCGGCAAAAATCATGAACATGGTAAATGACCCCAGTAGTCATCTTCCAAAGTTACATGGCTATACGACTTTGCATGAGAAAGAAAGAAATATTCTATGATTCCTTGATGCGTAGAATGCGGGTTGTTACAATATGATAATGGCATAAACCTATAATTATGCCAGTAATCTATTTTGGCATGTGGCTCAACTGCTTTCACAAATTCATTAGGGACAGGTCTGAATCTAAACATCTAGCCTTCAAATAGAACAAATTAGATGGTGAACTGATGGATACCTATGCTAAATTTCAAATCCAAATAATATGTTTAATATGATTAGATAATAATTAGAAAGAAAAAAAGCCATTTCTTTCGCCTCTAGAGGTCCATCAACTTCAGGCTAGATAGAAGGATCAAATCTATCAACCTTCCATTGTATATGGACTATATAATATAAAGCTCAAAGTAGTAATCATTTTCTCCAAGAAATATAGATTGAATTGCTTTTTTCAAATTGTCTTTTTGTATCATAATAGCTTCATCTTCATTTCTATGTTTTTAAAATTATATCAGATTACCTTATCAATTCCAATTTATAAAATATCCTCCAAGTTCCGTTTTGATTATCAAATAAGTGATTTATAACATCTTTCAAATTGAAACAACAAGAAAAACGAACAAATCAATGAGTTATGGACCTCAACATTGAAAACAGTTGAACTCTAAATTTCTCTATATATGAACAAGGTTTGGTGAATACCATCAAATTTTACGTGAAACTACCAATAATCAAACTTAAAATTAGCAATATGAAATAAAATAAATAAATGGAACGTTGGAATCAAGAAGGCTTCTTGACACCTAAATCGGATTATTACCTATTGATCGGGTAGCATAAAGGTTTCTAGGTTGAATCGATGAGGCTTCTTTACGATGTCCATGGATGGAATAGATCTACAATCAGCTTTAGGGGAAACTTACTTTCATAAGGATTTTCCTGGTTGAGTTGTGATCGGTTTTCTTTGTATGGTGCCATTGGAGATGTTTGTAAGCTAGGGCTCATAAATCAGGAAAATTATGAAAGAACGATAATGAAGAAAGGAGTATGTTTGGATTTGGAATGAGTACAAGTGTCAACAATGAAGGCTTAGATATTTAGTGGAACATTAGACTATTATTCCATGCTCCAGATTTTTTTTCTATAAAAATGCATGGATAGATAATGGTGAATGTTAGATTAGATTATGTAAAATGGTGCAGATTGCATGGTTACATAATGCATTGATACGCACTAACATGCGTTTTCTCATTTGGGATTTTTGAGTTTTGTACAGAAGCTAAATAGCTCATACATGTTCTACTAAAATTAAAATAACTTAAACACTAACCACTAAATATTGATAATCATAATTTATTTCTTAACAACCATTAATTATAAAAAATACAAATAAGGATCTATTTAAGATGTTCTTTACGATTAATAATTATATATTACCATTCATAAATTATTGCATAAGTACTAATTAAGGTCACCATTTATAAATTATTACATAAGTGCTAATTATTTTTTGTTAATTATAAATTATTATAATATTTAAAATTATTGTAAATATTATGCTACTAAGTCAAATTTTTATTATCAATCATTAATACTCTTGATTATTACCTATTTATTTTTAATTATTTCAGAGTAATTATTAATCAACAATTATTAAAAATCAGTTATTAAATATTGCTTCTGAATTATTAATTATATAGTAAATGTAAAATAATAATTATTGAATATTGATTACTAGTTATTAAATATAAATTATTAGTTATACTTATTAACTAGTAAATATAATTAATAAATATTAACCAAATTTTCCATTTAAATTATTGAATAAAATAATTATTGTTTACAACATTACTAGTAATCTTAAATGTAATAAATTATAACTAATGACATATATAAGCTATTGTTTGTGATTATTGATATGTGCATTTGCTCTGATTAAGTAGTGACTGCTTTGGTTCCCAAAGAACTAATGCAAATAACGCTATTTGCTTCGATGCATTCACATCGGTTTCTTAGGAACCGATGCGAATAGTTGTATTTGCATCGGTTGCAAGAAAAACTAACGTAAATGGCACTATTTTCTTTGATGCATTAGCATTAGTTCCTCATGAACTGATGCAAATAATATTATTTGCATCGGTTGCAAGGACAGCCGAAGCAAATAACACTATTTACTTCAGTGCATTTGAATCGGCTCCTCCGTAGCTGGTGCATATAAAACTATTTGCATCCATTGTAAGGACAACCGACGCAAATGAGGCGAAGCAACATGCACATTTTGTACTAGTGTATGTTTTCTTCGTTTTTTCTCACCTTCACTTCTTGGGCAGACTATCACTAAAGGTCTTGGAGAAGGAGATATGGAATAGGGTTGATGTAGGCTATATAGATTCTCTTATCTTATAATTTCCCACTTCTACTATTGTGTGCTGAGTAGCATTTATTCCATGAGTAACATATAATGTCTTATTAATATGTGCTGACTCTTTGTTGTAGGGCTAGGCCAGGTATGAGACTTAACCAATCTATTTTCATATTTTGTAGTATAATTTTGATAGATCTTATTGCTCACTCTTGACTATTGTCTAACCCAAGATTTTATGTCTCTTCTTATTATCTTCGATGATGTTCAGCATTTCCATTGATTGGTCGGCATTATCGGTGAGTAGATTAGGTAGCATGTCCGGATATACGAGGACGTTGAGCTGGAGACGAGCTTAGAGGAGATATAGCGTATACTTGTGTGTATGCATGTGTGTGTGTATATATATATATATGTTTTTCACTATTACGAATGTAATCTAAGAGTTGAAATAAGGATGACATGTATTCAGATATTATCGATTTCATGTACATGACACTGTGACTTGGTGATATTATAGCTACTTTTGTTGTTCTACCATTGCTCACTACATTACTGTCTAAATTTCTTATTACTCCATCCATATGTTATGAGACATATGCCAGGTCTGGTTTTGATTATCACTCATGGCATCCGACCCATATCAGCTTGGCATGCTTGAAAGCACTACTTTACTTGTTTACATGCAAGTGGTATGTGTCAGCCATCACATTTGGTACCAGAGCTTTGGCTATAGATTTAACCAAAGTATTAGGTCATATACGTGTAAGAGAGACATATTTATATACTGTTGAATATATATTATATATGGTAGCGTATATAGTAGTTGCACTTGAACACCACAACTGTCTTTCTTAAGTCGAGAGTGAGCATTCTTATTATAGATTAAGAACGAGTTGATCTACTAGAAATGCAACTAGGAAGAATTATTCCCCAAGAGTGGAAGGCTAAGGTGGATCGGGTATGGCTGCTCCCCATTGCTAGGATATGTTCAATGCTATGAAAGCATATATTGTAGGTAGAGCTCGTGCCATTCCATAAGTAGTATTAGGTGATGGTGGTGTTCTAATGTTGGTATCGCGAATGTACTTTACTAAGTTATACAAGGATTTCTCTACTTTATTAAGCAAGCCATTTAGTGAATCCGAGTCTACTATCAAGCTCCAGGAGTGGTTGGACACTTGTGCCCGTATTTTTGGAGACTTGGCGATCGATTATGTTATGAAGAGTAAGTTCACTTCTCGGCAGCTTCAGGGAAGAGCTTTGAGTTGGTGGTGCTCTGCTGTTCTTACTACTCTAGAGGATGAAATGACTTGGAATGACTTTAAGACTAGATCTGAAGACAAGTTTATTCCTATAGTCTATCTTGTATGAATTTTTTTGAGTTGAAATAAGAAGATAAAAAAATCTCGGAATATGTCATGAAATCTGAGGCTCTCTCCAAATATGGACCGAGTATCATAGATACTTCACTGAGAAAGAACAATAAGTTCATTATTAGATTTGTTGAGTATCTAGAAGAGAAGCTTGTGGATCATATTGAGGTTACATTATAGAAATTAGTTGAGAATTCTCTTAGGCATGAGAGCATGTTCCCAAGGAAATTCATTGTAGAGGTTACTTAGATACCAAAGCCACAACAGAGTATAGCGAAGTTAATAAGAAGAAATGAAATAGGAAAAGGAAGCAACAACATAGCAAGAGCGGACCCAAAAAGAAGAAAGACTTGAGTGAGGTTGTCTAATATAGTTGGAACTAGAAATGGAATCTTGCTAATAAATGCAAGACTGGTTAGACTGTGAAGAAGTGCTATAATTGCAATAAGAATGGACATCTGAAGAAGGATTGTCCAAAACCAACAAGAGATAGACAAGAGGTGAAAGCTTATGCTTTGGATGCGGTTCCTATTCCTAGTACATCAACTGCTAAGGAAAAGGGAAAGGGCATCATGGTACAAGGTATGGTTTCAATTAGCGATGTTTCTACTAGAGTTTTATATGATACTGGGTGTTACTACCAAAATTAATACCAAGACAGGCTGACGGTGAAGGGGCATTGGATCGTCGACACAAGCAGAAAAGAATAATCTAAAAGAAAAAGACCAGGCACAGGATAAAACTGAGGGCATAAGAGAGGCATTTAGTATAATGAGTAGCTGACAGCATCATCAAAAAAGAGAGCCTCAGGTCCGAAGGAAGAGTGATGACAGAGTAGTTCCAGAGCGAAAAATAGCTAACGAAAGGTCATCCAAAACTAAAAGCTGATAAAGAAAGAGACCAAGAAACCTACAATCTGAGATCCAAAAAGGCGAAAGGGCTATCGGCATTAACATACTTAACGCCGATACAAAAAGAGACGAAAGTACTCAAAGCACAGAGCCCTAAACATGGGGAATCTATCCGGAAGCCAACTACCAAAACTCACTTCAAGGATCTACCGAAAGGCAAGTCAAAGCTTCTATGGGAAAATGAGCCGTCCACAATAATTCACCTAGTGTTGACATCGAAAGGGGTGACGGATCCCAAACAACACACTTTAAGTACGAGGGCAAACTCCACGAAGAATTAATGGCAAGATCAAGAGCTCATGACCGGAAGCTCTTAACCGAAAGCCAAAAGCCTTTCCTAAAGCTATCCATACCGACAAGCTTGGTATCGATATAAATGAGGTAGAAATAACATCAAAGTGAATCTCCAAAGACCGAGACCATATTTCTGAGAGCCAAGACCGACACCCTAAAGGCAATAAACAAAGCCGAAAGCATACCCCATTAAGGTTTTAACTAATTTTCCACTTAAAAAAGTTTTCAGCAAGCCGGAAACCTCAGGAAGGTTAGTGAAATGGGGAATTGAGCTTAGCCAGTACGATATTGAATTTCAACCTCAAGCAGCGATTAAAGGACAAGCTCTCAAATATTTTGTGAATGAGTGCACAAGCTACATTACAGAAAAGCCAACCAAGGAAAATGACCTAAGGGGTAAGTGACAATTATTCATAGATGGGGATTCAAACGAATAAGGAGCAGGTGCAGAATACATCATAATTACCCCTGATTGTCACTGCTTGCATTATGCGATGAAGTTAGGATTTGCAGCTACCAACAATGTGGACGAATATAAGTCAATGATGGAAGGATTGAACCTAGCACTACATTTTAAAATACCTCGAATAGAGATCATTAGTGACTCACAATTAATGGTAAATCAGATTAAGAAAACCTACCAAACCAAAAAAAAAACCCCACTAGCCCTATATGTAAAAAAGATATTAAAGATGCTTTCTCCGTTTGAGGACTTCTCAATACATCAAATCGTGGGGGGAGGAACACCCAAGCCGATTCATTGGCCAAACTGGCCAGCTCCCGAGGAGCGCCTGAAACTCGGATAATCCCTGTAGGATACCAAGAAAGACCCAACATTGGGCAGGAAGGGCTTGAAACAAGAAAAAAATTATTGGTCCTAACTAGATCCCAAGCCTTGGGAAAGGGAGATGAAATAAGTAAAGAGGATGCTTCTAGTAAGAACCCTCTTCAGTGAAAACAAGATACCATTATGAAGATACTTGAATGGCTCCTATAGTAGATTACTTCCTGAACGGAGTTCTATGTAACGTGTCGTACTTTTGGTAGTCAAGTATTAAATATATTTTATTATATTAAATAGTAAATTGGAATTATAAATGGATTTATAATGTTTATTTCGTTTATTAAGATGATATTTGTATAAATGAGGCCGTAACGGCGCGATAGTGCATAATATTGAGTTTTGAACTTCAATTGAATATACAGAATCCATTTTAAGTCGGAATTCTGTAAAACAAGAAACGTTAGGATTTATTGATTATAATTTTTTGATGGAAGAGAAAAATCAAGATTTCATCTTATAGATTGCAAGTTATATCTAAATCAAATTTTAAAGTAGTCATTATGGATTCGTTAATAAATGATAACGTTTGTTTAATTTATTAAATAGGAAATAGTGTTGATGTAACACCCCGTATTTTCTGTGAACACAAGAATGAAAAATAAGAGAATAATTAAATTGTAACAGAATAATTAAGGGAAATGGGTTACGCCATTGCAATCATCTCAAAATTCTGCTTGGAATAGAGTCAAGTTTGCGTAAATGGACTCTGTATGAAGAAGATATGGCCTTCAGAAGTTTCAGTAAAAACCAGCCTGAAATTCAAAATTCAGATTTTGAAATTCAAAACAGACACCCGGGCTGGGCGGGGAAATTCCCGCCTAGGACCCAGGTCGACACTAGGGTCGACCTCCCCCCTATTCCCAAATCTGTGGACAGATGCATTTTTCTGTATTTAGACGCCCGTTCTGACCAGATTCGTGACCCCTATGCTATTTAAACACCTGCAAACCTAGCTTTCTCTCCACACAATTTCATTCTGCTTATACTCTGCCTCTATTCTAATTAAAAAATAAAAATGGCGTCGCTACTCTGCTAGAATTGAAACTAGAACTAGTGCATCTTCTTCCAATCTGAATTGAATTAAAAGAGGACAACTATTTTCTAATCTAATCGATAGTCTACGCCAAAGGAGAGATATTCAGTGTCAGAATACAGATCCCAGAATATAAGAATCGTTCCCTTTTTGTGAGTACAGTTATTTTCAGATATGAAATTTAATAATTATCTTGACATTTTTGTGAATCTGGATCTGAGGTTATGCATACTTTTCTGTGGATCTATCTTGTTAATATTATTGTGACTGTTCTGTATCTGTTCCCTCTTTTCTTCCTTTTTGTTTATAGCCAGGCTACCACGAGCCTGCTCCAAATCTCATTAGAGATTAATGCACGAATGCTAAATTTTGGGACAAATAATGGATAATGCATAATTGGACATGACTGATCTTTGACTGATTTGAGAAATGGACATATGTTGTAAATCAGATCTAGATCTGTGTATACTCTGTAATTTGGAAGAAGAGGAATCGTTGTATGATAACATGTGACTTGAAACTTAGAGACATAATGCATATAAAAATTAAGATCTGATTTTGAGATGTTATAATTTAAAGATCTAGACTTTTGGGGTAAATTTTATGTGACGATTCATGACTTGAAAAAGGAATATGTGACTTAGGCGTAGAGACCTATATTATAATAGGATAACTATCAATGTGAACACGCCTAAAAGTAGATTTTTGGATATTGGGCATTAAATGCTCTAATTTGGCATAATTCATATGGTATAGCAAGATTTGGGCTTTTAGAGAATATTCTGTACTGTGCAAAGTTTAACTAGAAATTGGGCATATGCTGTATTATGAATTATGACCATGATTTAGGCATGTAAGTTTAGGCTTAATTTATGATTAGGAAAGATATGTAAATAGAATTTTAGAAATATATAATTTGCTAAATCTGTTGAATTGCCTAATCTGCTAATCTGTTGAATCACCTAATATACTAGATCTGTTATCTGTTGAACTGCCTAATCTGCTAATCTATTGAATTGCGTAATCTGCTAGATTTGTTATCTGTTGAATTGCCTAATCTGCTAAATCTGTTGAATTATCTAATCTACTAATCTATTGAATTGCCTAATCTGTTAGATCTGTTGAATTGCCTAATCTGCTAATCTGTTGAATCGCCTAATCTGCTAGATCTGTTATTTGTCAAATTGCCTAATCTGTTGAAAGCTAAATAATTGTAATTTGGGTATGAAAATCCGTAGGCTCGATCTAAGATTGAGTAAAACATGGAAATTTGATAAATCTGCTGTAACCTGTAAAGAAGTTTAATCTGTTAAATGGACATAATTAGTCTGATATCTGTATAATCCGTATTGGAATAAATTGGCTATGACATGAGGTTAGACTCTATTTGCGGTAGAAGCCTGCCCGGAACCAACCGGCTTAACCATCAATCGCAAACTGTCAGTCTAATTTGAGAGGTTGTAGGCATAACTAAAATATGCTTAGTCACGAGGTTAGGTCTGGCTTGTGGCAGAAGTCTGCCCGGAACCGCCCGGCACATCCAGCGGCCACAAGCTACCGACCTTATGTGAGAGGTCTATGCATTAATATTTAATTAATGCAAATTTAAGAGACATGTGGAGTCTAAAACGTATTGGGTGGATAGGGTTAAACTAACTGGACTGATGAATCTAATAAACCCCTTTCGTGAATCTGTAGGCCCAATACAAAGTTAGACAATCTGTAAGTCTGTTAAAACTGTACATCTGATCCGTTAGTTTGAAAACTTGTTAACTTGATTGCCTGATCTGTGAACTAGTAAGTCTGAACTCTGTATGTCTGAAACTTGTAAACAAGTAAATCTGAAATCTGTTAGTCTGGGGACACAAGGTTAGGAGGGGAAATACTTGTGTCATCTATTGTTTGGGACCCATATTAGTCAGTAACCCTTTCTGGTATCAAAACTTTGAACCCACGCTATGTAGGGGTCCGGGCACGCTTACTGAACTAATTATAAGCGGTTCATTCTGATAATGGCGAGAGGTGTTGATGGCGCTTTCCAACCGGGTCATGTGCGTGCATGGATCCGGTCTGCTCTGAGGATGTAAGACACCGTGACATTTATAAATAGGTCTGTGCCAATAGGTTGCCACTTTAGGGAGTGATACACCCTACTGTGGGGCCGACATAGGGTATTTATGTATTAGGGAGTCGATCGCTTGGGGATAGGACTTAGGGTACACTTAGTTCTGTATGTTTCTGTGGGTACCGTCTGTTTCTGTTGGGTGGTAACACCTGTCTGTTTCTGCGTGGTACCATCTGTTCGAGTGGTAAAGGCCCATTACTAGTATACATCTAATTCTAACATTTTGTTTCCGTAGGGATTATTCTGTTTCCGTCTCTGATTCCGTTTCCGATTCTGTTTCTGTAACTTCTGTCTGTTGGGGTGGTAAAGGCCCATTAGTTGGGTGGTAAAGGCCCATTATTAGTATTCTGTTTCCGTACCTTCTGTCTATTGGGTGGTAAAAGCCCATTATTAGCATTCTGTTTTTGTACCGTCTGCCTCTATTAGGGTGGTAAAGGCCCATTACTAGCATTTTGTTTCTGTAGAAATTATTCTGCTTCCGTTTCTGTTTTAGTTTAGACATTAGGGTAACACCTAATCCTGTTATATTAGCATTAGTGCAGAGAAGTGAAAACTAAGTAAGAAGCTTAGCTTAGCCTATATCATTCCGTTTCTTATGTTAACCTGCTATTCTTGTTACGGTTATCTCTCATCCAGTTTTATTTACATGTTATGATATTATTATCTGTTTATATGCTGAAAGTCACTAGACTCACCAAACTTACGTCTGACCTAGTTTGTTTCGCCTCTTTTCTTTCTTCCCCCCTCCCCCGGTTTTCGGGGTGGAAACATAGGAGATTGATTCAGATTCTCTCTGCTTGAAGTGTTTTAAGTATTGCTTGGCTTTGGCTCTATCTTTCCATGGCAGTTTATACTGGGGATTATGGCTTTAAAAACTATGCATTCTGAAGGCTTTTGTACACGACCGATATTTACGTACTTGAATTTCGATATTGTGATTTTGAAAGATGTAACCAAACTTATTTTTGTTTATGTTGTAATAAAGTTATAAATTTTTCAAGTACTACTTTATCTGTCTTGTAAATTTCTGTTCTGTTTACTAAAAAGGCTCCACCAAAGTTAAGGCATTCCCTTTGCGAATGACCTTAACGGAGGTGGGGTGCTACACTTGGTATCAGAGCTGAAGGTTACCAGATTCGATAAAAAGTTTTTGATAACTATTTTCAAAATGGTTTAAAAAGGAAGTATTTTCAAAAGTAGAGTTTATTCTGAAAAAAATAATCCCCAAGAGCCATATATTTATCTCTTGATTTCCTGTTTAATCCTTGTTTCCTTCTTTTCTGAGTCTCCAGAGCTCCTGGCTTTCTGGGAGGTAACCTCATCGCGACATGGTTCCGTAGGCATAATGAGACTACGGCGTCTGTCGAAGGGCAAAGAAGTGCCTAACTTCCATCTGTAGCCGCAGTAATTTCACTTACGGCTAATCCTCTTTCGAGCATCGTAAGGTTTTCCGTGCGATGAAGGAAACTTTGGAGAAAGACTTGTTAACATGTAAGAAGACTGGTTGTTTTCAGTGTGGTGAGACAAGACATCTGATCTAGGATTGCTCCAGAAGGCAAGGGCAAAGGGTAGAATCTTCTGGAGGGTAGATACTCTAGCAGACAGGATAGATGTGGAAAAAAAATTCCTTAAAAAGTTTAATTTCCTTATCTGATCATTTTGGCATTTTGATTCTGTAGTTGAGTCACTACTAGTCTTGTTTCTGATCCTGCTATAGTCTCAAGCCCCATAAGGGTTATGACTCATATGTTTGTGATAAGTTGGGGTTTGAGGGTATCTGTGTTGGGTGTTAAGTTGACTATGACGCATACATTCTGGGTTTTTATCATGCATAGTTTCCTAAGAATCATTTGATAGTCTGATTTGTACCAGTAGTCTGTAAGTATCTGAATATTTCTGATAAGGTTAAGGGGTTTTACTCAAAGCGTGAAGTAGATTTCCAGTTGGACATTTGTTTAATGGGAGTGATTCTCTGAGTGTCAATCTGATGTTGATTTCGGTCTACGGGGTTGATACTTAGGGGGTTATTCTCTTAAACCGATGTCTAATAGGAACCAAGCTTTTGTTTTAATTGTACTTTCTTCTATCACTCGGCTTTATCCTATCGACCGAATCTTCGACCTTCAGGTAGAAACTAATGGGTGTAAACATGTGTTTGAAACATGTTATGTTTGATGGTTGCAAGTGGATGCAAGTAGTTGCTAGTGGTTGCTCGTGGATGCATATACACACACTAGGCACTAGATCGACTCAAAAACACTCTCATACTGCATATGGATGTGTGTGCATTTTAAAAAAATTTATGAATGAAAAATGGTTGACTCAGCACATGGATGTTGCATATAAATGAACGGTTGTGCACTCATATAGAAATGGTATGTATCAAATAGGAAAATTGCATACATGTCGGACTCATGGCACTGGCATAATTCGCATTAAGGAGGTCAACTGAATCAGTGGACCGCCTAATCTTTGCATTAAATGAGGAACATATACACACAGTTTTGCATATGTTCATACAACATTGGAAGTTTCTAAGGACAATGGATGCTTGTGGATGATGGTTGAGTAGATGGGTGATTGGATTGTAGGGCACATTCTTCTTAACTTGAAGATTTCGAGGACGAAATCCTTTAAGGAGGGGAGAATGTAACACCCCGTATTTTCTATGAACATAAGAATGATAAATCATATAATAATTAAATTGTAACAGAATAATTAAGGGAAACGGGCTACGCCATTGTGTTCATCTCGAAATTCTGCTTGGAATAGAGTCCAAGTTTGCGTAAATCGGACTCCGTATGAAGAAGATATGGCCTTCAGAAGTTTCAGTAAAAACCAGCCCGAAATTCAAAATTTAGATTTCAAAATTCAAAACAGGCACCCGGGCTGGGCGGGAAAATTCCCGCATAGGACCCAGGTCGACACTAGGGTCGACCTGGGGGTCAACCTGGGTAAACAGGTCGACACTAGGGTCGACCTCCCCCCTATTCCCAGATCCGTGGACAGATGCATTTTTCTGTATTTAGAAGCCCGTTCTGACCAGATTCGTGACCCCTATGCTATTTAAACACCCCCAAACCTAGCTTTCTCTCCACACAATTTCATTCTGCCTATACTCTGCCTCTATTATAATTAAAAAATAAAAATAACGTCGCTACTCTGCTAGAATCGAAACTAGAACTAGTGCATCTTCTTCCAATCTGAATAGAATTAAAAGAGGACAACTATTTTCTAATCTAATCGATAGTCTACGCCAAAGGAGAGCTATTCAATGTCAGAATACAGATTCCAGAATACAAGAATCATTCCCTTTTTGTGAGTATAGTTATTTTCAGATATGAAATTTAATAATTATCTTGACGTTTTTGTGAATTTGGATCTGAGGTTATGCATACTTTTCTGTGGATCTATCTTGTTAATATTATTGTGACTGTTTTGTATCTGCTCCCTCTTTTCTTCCTTTTTGTTTATAGCCAGGCTACCACGAGCCTGCACCAAATTTCATAAGAGATTAACGCACGAACACTAAATTTTGGGACAAATAATGGATAATGCATAATCGGACATGACTGATCTTTGACTGATTTGAGAAATGGACATATGTTGTGAATTAGATATAGATCTGTGTATACTCAGTAATTTGGAAGAAGAGGAATCATTGTATGATAACATGTGACTTGAAACTTAGAGACATAATGCATATAAAAATTAAGATCTGATTTTGAGATGTTATAATTTAAAGATCTAGACTTTTAGGGTAAATTTTATGTGACGATTCATGACTTGATAAAGGAATATGTGACTTAGGCGTAGAGACCTATATTATAATAGGATAACTATCAATGTGAACACGCCTAAAAGTGGATTTTTGGATATTGGGCATTAAAGGCTATAATTTGGCATAATTCATATGGTATAGCATGATTTGGGCTTTTAGAGAATATTCTGTACTGTGCAAAGTTTAACTAAATATTGGGCATATGTTGTATTATGAATTATGACCATGATTTAGGCACGTAAGTTTAGGCTTAACTTATGATTAGGCAAGATATGTAAATAGAATTTCAGAAATATATAATCTTCTAAATCTGTTGAATTGCATAATCTGCTAATCTGTTGAATCGCCTAATCTGCTAGATCTGTTATCTGTTGAATTGCCTAATCTGCTAATCTGTTGAATCGCCTAATTTGCAAGATCTGTTATCTGTTGAATTGCCTAATCTGCTAAATCTATTGAATCGCCTAATCTGCTAATCTGTTGAATCGCCTAATCTGTTAGATCTGTTATCTATTGAATTGCCTAATCTGCTAATCTGTTGAATCGCCTAATCTTCTAGATCTGTTATTTGTCAAATTGCCTAATCTGTTGAAAGCTAAATAATTGTAATTTGGGTATGAAAATCCGTAGGCTCGATCTAAGATTGAGTAAAACATGGAAATTTGATAAATCTGCTGTAACCGGTAAAGAAGTTTAATCTGTTAAATGGACATAATTAGTCTGATATCTGTATAATCTGTATTGGAATAAATTGGCTATGACACGAGGTTAGACTCTGTTTGCAGTAGAAGCCTGCCCGGAACCAACCGGCTTAACCATCAATCGCAAACTGTCAGTCTAATGTGAGAGGTTTTAGGCATAACTAAAATATGCTTAGACACGAGGTTAGGTCTGGCTTGTGGCAGAAGTCTGCCCGGAACCGCCCGGCACATCCAGCGGCCACAAGCTACCGACCTAATGTGAGAGGTCTATGCAATAATATTTAATTAATGCAAATTTAAGAGACATGTGGAGTCTAAAACGTATTGGGTGGATAGGGTTAAACTAACTAGACTGATGAATCTAATAAACCCCTTTCGTGAATCTGTAGGCCCAATACAAAGTTAGACAATCTGTAAGTCTGTTAAAACTGTACATCTGATCCGTTAGTTTGAAAACTTGTTAAATTGATTGCCTGATCTGTGAACTAGTAAATCTGAACTCTGTATGTCTGAAACTTGTAAATAAGTAAATCTGAAATCTGTTAGTCTGGGGACACAAGGTTAGGAGGGGAAATACTTGTGTCATCTGTTGTTTGGGACCCATATTAGTCAGTAACCCTTTCTGGTATCAAAACTTTGAACCCACGCTATGTAGGGGTCCGGGCACGCTTACTGAACTAATTATAAGCGGTTCATTCTGATAATGGCGAGAGGTGTTGATGGCGCTTTCCAACCGGGTCATGTGCGTGCATGGATCCGGTCTGCTCTGAGGATGTAAGACACCGTGACATTTGTTAATAGGTCTGTGCCAATAAATTGCCACTTTAGGGAGTGATACACCCTACTGTGGGGCCGACACAGAGGGAGCCGATGGGGGTAGGACTTAGGGTACACTTAGTTCTATCTGTTTATGTGGGTACTGTCTTTTTCTGTTGGGTGGTAACACCTGTCTGTTTCTGCGTGGTATCGTCTGTTCGAGTGGTAAAGGCCCATTACTAGTATACATCTAATTCTAACATTCTGTTTCCGTAGGGATTATTCTGTTTCCGTCTCTGATTCCGTTTCCGATTCTGTTTCTGTAACTTCTGTCTGTTGGGGTGGTAAAGGCCCATTAGTTGGGTGGTAAAGGCCCATTATTAGTATTCTGTTTCCGTACCTTCTGTCTATTGGGGTGGTAAAAGCCCATTATTAGCATTCTGTTTTTGTACCGTCTGCCTCTGTTAGGGTGGTAAAGGCCCATTACTAGCATTCTGTTTCTGTAGAAATTATTCTGCTTCCGTTTCTGTTTCTGTTTAGACGTTAGGGTAAAACCTAATCCTGTTATATTAGTATTAGTGCAGAGAAGTGAAAACTAAGTAAGATGCTTAGCTTAGCCTATATCATTCCATTTCTTCTGTTAACCTGCTATTCCTGTTACAGTTATCTCTCATCCAGTTTTATTTACATGTCATGATATATGATAATAATTTATTTATTATTAAATTAGATTGTTTTGGAATTTTATCGATATTATTTAAGTGTTAAAATAGCTATTTTTCCAAAACAATCTCTGTTTTAGACGAAACGAGTTTTATTGGAATGCGTATAATTAATTTTTGCTACATTTCCAGTTTGGAGCTAAATGGAGTTGTTTTGTCGGTAGACGGAATATAAGGGTAAATTGATAAATTAAAATTAAGGTTGTTGTACAAATGGAGTCCGTTTTCAAAAAAATTAATTTTGTTGGGACCGGAATGTCGAGACATAACAGTACGTCTATTTTCACTGCGACTGAATATTGTTTGCAATGATGTGAATATTAAACGGTAGTGTTACATAACAGTGAAGTAGAATTAACCATATATGTACATGCTAGCCTACCCAAAACACTTAAAATAAAATGTGTAAGCTTAAAAATGATGCAACTGAGCCACGCTGAAACACATGCTAATCTACCCTGTAGCCATACCCTGTATTCTATGAATTGTTACATCCCCTAATATCACTGCCCAAGAAAAGGAGGAAGACAGCGTTCTATCACCATTGTTCTATCACCATCCAAGAAATGAAAGCACAGCGATATGTACCAGCTACCCCATACTCTTTCAACATGGTTACAGTATCTCTTCACACCATAACCAGCTACCACTTGTGATCTATACTGAGATAAGAAAACTCAAGTTTTTCATAGATTGTGACCATACTTCCTACCCATCTGAGTTTGGAATGAAAAGAAAGAAGTAATTTCTTTTCAACACATTTCATATCTAAGCACTTACATACTCTGAAAAGCCATAACCCTGCGTCTCTACACATCTACACACACAGCCTAAGCAAGCATATCATCTACACTGGGAACGAAATGAAAACTCACCGCACTGCCTTAAGCTGTTTTCTTTTGCTTCCTATCTAGTGATAAGAATTGACTTTCCCATTTACCCATCAACTGAAAAGAACGAAAAGAATTAACACTGCAACTCTAACTGATCTATGCCAAAGGGCGAAGCGAAAGTAGGATGTTACCTGATCGTTATCTTCTCTAAATCGCGGGAATACATATATGGAGCATCCTTTCCTTGTTCTGTTGTTTTCAGAACCACAACATACATTGTCATCAAATTTCCACCGGAAGCTTTAGAAATATAAACTATTCGTACCAATAGTTTTTAAATCAAAATGTACAGGTATTAGAGACCTTGCTACCCTTCTCCAACCTCACAACAGTTTGAAGGGATCGGTTTCTTTTTGGCATTTTCATTTTTTTCAAGTGAGATCAAAAGTTTGAAAATAATTGGAGAATAACGTTGGGCTCATAGCGTGAGCATTTGTTTCCAATTTTTGGATGGTAGAGTAGCTCGACGGCAGGGATTGTAGGGGAGAAAAACAATGGAGACGAGTTTGTGGGGAAGGTTGCATGAGGCTTTGGGTTGACGGGATAACATGCTGGAAGGAAAAGGAAGGTTATAGTGGATGTGACATTTCTGTAGATGGTGAAGAGAAGGACCTGGGAAGAAAAACAGATGGAGAGACTCGCGAGTTACTATGTAAGTGAGGGAGAACTGGGAACGATGGGTGGCTTCCACGTAAAAGAAGGGGAAACAATGGTGGAGGAGCTTCAGCAAATCACGATGGGAAGAAAGTGATAAAAGAAGTGGAAACAAATATATACGGTGAAGAAATATTGGGAGGATCGACAAGAAGAAGCTGATGTGTTCATGGGGGAAATCAGCTTTGTTTTCAGGAAATGGAGGAGCAGCCCATGTTTGTTTATGCGCTGTAGAAGAAGAAATTACTAGCCTTAATAACACGATATGGGCCTAATCCAATTTTAAACCATAATTAATAATTTAGTGTTAATCATATTAATTTATAAAACGGATATAGTATGTATATCGTCGCTTGGACCATTAAAAATATGCCAGGCCTAATTATATTTATGTCGTTTCCAAGTTAACTATGTTGGTTTAAATTGCCTAATTAACATACTACTCTTGTTAGTAACACGTGCCGATTGTATAATGTGCCTCATCTAAATTTTAACATGCCTAATCAAGTGTGTGTGCCTGATGAACGTATTAACGTGATTTATGTTACAACATTCCTAACCTAAAGCAAATCAACGTGGCCGGTAAGATACATACAGGGATAAATGATTAGTTTTATATAGCCCCTTTTATTTGCATGCCTTAGGAATGTTTACGTGGGTCTTTTGTTTAAAAACATATGTATATTGTTTAGTATAGGTACAAACGCACAAACCAAATTTGATTAGCTTGCCTAATCAAAATTTTAACGGCTTAATTTGGTAATTAAGTTAATAAATATTAATATAAGATTTTATCTATTTTAAATTTAACCAATACTTATTATGTATAACGTTCTTGTATTAACAAAATTAAACAAGTCAGGATATTATGGAATCATCTTGACGAGTGTTTCATTCTGGAACAGTTTGGATGCAATTGGATGCAGCTGAAATCTTCATTTAAATTAAACACGTTTAATTTAACTAAAAATAGTCATTATCTCGACGAAAGGGAATCAAGGTGAGTTAAACTCACTCGGTTTTATCCCACTTATAAGTCGGGTTTAAATATTTGTGTGCTATGGTTGTTAGTTGTTTGGTGGATGCTGAATATAATTACATGTGTTGATTGAACTGATTAAACATTTGTTTAATTTAATTTAAAACAATCGTTATTTTTAACGATTATTTCCAAATGAGGTAACTTACCTCGGTGGTCATATTTATAAAAATATGAACGTGTTAAAGTTATAATTGGATGTTTGATTGTTGTTATTGTTTGACTATTCAATATTATTGAAATATATGACTTTATTTGAGATAACGTAATTGGTACAAGGAAAACAGGTTGTGTGATAACCCATTACTTCCCCGTGAAGGAAAGAGCGGATACTTTGAGAACAACACACAAATGAACACAGACGGAAGAACATTTCATTGCTATTACAACAATTCCATCAGATACAAGAATATACAGAGTATAATTGAATAAATTACATTCGATAAATATCAGAGATTACAATAAATTACATAGCAGCGGAAAAATAATACAAAGCACAACTGAAGGTGATATACGGATACAGAGCTTTCCGGATATCATTCCAGCTGTAAACCAGGATCCTGTGGATATAAATCTGCAAAACCAAAACTACTAGCTGCCCGTGCGGAAAATAGGGGCACCCAGAGTTTAGGTTAAAACAATAAACTCCAGGTCAGTCATGTGACTGGTGTGAGAACTAAAACAGTTATTTAAACCTTACTTTAAAAGAGAGTAATTCAAGGGACCACGCCGTATAACACGAAACGGGTTTCCTCCTAAGAATACTAGTGCATAGAATAAACAGCGCAATGCTTTTTCGAAAAATGAAGCTATTATAAGACCCAGGTCCCATCACACAGTGCAACGCAAGCCGGAGGATAGGGTTTTCCCTTATAATAGCCAAACATGCTTGATACGTTTAAAACAAATCATTTGATACTATAATAAGTGTATAGTGTCAAAACAATTTCAATCCTAGGCGGCATGGGTACCATCTATCATGTCGCCATACTAGGCTCTACAAATAAAACCGAAATACACGTATTGGAAATTGGATTTCCGTCATGAGTCGAGGCAAGTGGCAAGCTCCTCTCCGCTTTCGAGACACTCTAGCAAATGCTCAGGACTACACACTCTGGGCAGCCACTTGGATCGGTTGGGCCGATCCTCTCTTACGTTTGAGGATTAGTTATTCCTGAACACACGTTTCCCGGTCCTTACAGACCTAATATCGAGGCGCCTCATTCCAACAACCACAAAGGTGAAAAGTATATAAATGTCAGGGCTGGTAAGTCACTGACACCACCAAAGCTAGAAAGAAACGTCGTGTTCTCCCAACGGTCCGTATCCCGTTTTTAACTCATACCGAGGTGTGAGGCTCGCGAATCCACGCTATACACAAAGCTATGCCACGTACGTCGTGCTTTGATCATCAACCACAAGACTATGCTTTTCAACAGAAGCCTTGATCCATGCAACTCAGCGTGCCACACAGGCAATTCATGTCATGCAACTGATGTCCATCAATATACAACCTCTAAGCTCGTACGTCTCAGAGAAGGGCGTTAAGCAAGAGAATAAATTCTCCGCCGCCAAACAAATGTATATTTAATAGAGATCAATCAACACAGAATAAAGTCCAATGTCAGACACACAATCCATTTACAAGTTCGTTCTGGGTCTGAACGAAACCGGACACTACTACAAAAGTGGGCATATTCGACACTATTTTTATGTGGCCGTAGATCAAAAAAGTGTTGCTGTAGGCCATTTTTTCAAATAGGCAACACCAGGGGGGCGTGGCATCCGCGGCCGTTGCATTAGCCACTTAAGGCAACACTTTTGCCCATCTACGGCCACGGAAAGAAAGTGTTGCATTATAGCCATAATGCAACACTATTTGCACGTAATGCAACACTATTCAGCGTTGCCTTAAGCATTAGTTAGGGCCCGGCTTCCAGTGCCGCCACGTCAGCTTTCCACGTCAGCTGTCTATGTGTCACACGACACGTCATCTCTCCATGTCAGCACTCCACGTGTCACATGCCACACCAGCTATCCACGTCAGCTGTGGGGTCCACGTGCGACGGGTAAGCAATTATATTTAATGTAATGCAACACCACTACAATATGTAATGCAACACCATTACAATGAAATGCAATATCAATAAAAGCTAACGCAACAGTAGAAGAAGGAAAATGCAACACTAATTTGATAGAAATACAATGCTTTAATTAAATATTTTGCAATACAGGTTTTGTACAAGAAACTCAACCAAAGCAATTGTTTTAATTATCCAAATATCAAAACTCAAAAATCAGCTACACCGTTTTGTTCATTGTATACAGTAAGCTCGAACTACTTCAAGAATAGGTGCACGGCATAAGGGACATTATCCTGATCCATTCCTGGCCAATTCTTTAGCGAATTCTGAACATGTACACATGTGTCCACACCTGCAAAATGTATTACTCATTTATATATATGAATCATATATATGCAGCAATCCGATTGCAATAGGAAATATATATGTATGTTAGTATGTACCTATATATGAATCATATATATGCAGCAATCCGATCTGCAAAATGTATCCCTCTGCCTTCCAGAATTAAATATGCACCTGATCAAATGATAACAAGTTATTTGATAAGTGGTGGCATCGAATGGCCATTGGCCTTCTTAGTAAAATGTTATGAACACAATTATTACAATTGACTTACTGACCATTGGCGATTGGTCACTCATGCCAGCCAACAAATAAGCAATTTCATATGGCCATTCGTCTTCTAAGCAAAAAGTTTTCAGTTCCCATATTACTGCCATGTACAGTGTGTCACTTCATATCCTGTCAAGCTTCAGAAGCATATCGTCATCTACATCTTCAACTCCTAAACAAAACTCCATCGTCAAAAGTTAAAAAAAAACAATGGAGGACTCTTCACTATGCATCACTGCCACTGTTCTTTCAGGACATTGGACTTACGAATTTGTGCATCTCACGCTTAGGCATACGCTGAAGCTTAATGAGGAGTGGACTATACGGGTTATACCCAAAAACTCTTTTCTAATAACATGCCCATCTTACAGTACGCGTGATCATGCGCTAATGTTGAAACTTTTTACAAAAATTGGAGGTGCTTTTTATGTGCAACAATGGTCTGCTGAAGAATTTGAGCCTGAACCAGCGTTCGAGGCAGAATCATGGGCCAGAGTTGTTGGCTTTCCCGAGTTCCTGAAGACAAATGTTCCTGCAATAAAAGAATTAATGACGCCAATGGGAAATGTGTGTGAAATTGACGACTGTCGTTGGTCTCGAATTGACCATAGATCATTATACCTAAAAATGGAATTTTATGAAGGCATTGGCTTGGAGAATGTTTTTGCTGCTCGATTCGACAACAAGAAATACATCATTAGGGTTGAGCGCACCACACATACTCATCCTTTGACGAGGCCTGAAATTCTGTTTGTGAGCAATAGGGAGGAACCGGTGGTACCATTTTTTTGTGATCATAGGTAAATTTTACTTCCATCCACAGTTTCTTATAGTGAGACACAACCACACATGCACACACTCACATACATACATACAGGGTTATAATGCCCCACCCAAGATTCTGAAATAATAATACAAACTGGTGCTCTGTTAGTTGTACATAGATGTGGTTGTGTGGCTTGAATTTGAGACACTGTTATTGTATGGCTTGAATTTCCTTCAGATGTGGTTACATGTCAAATTGTTTGATAATTAATGTGTGTTACATGTCAAATTGTTTGATAATTAAGGCATATAAACTCGTAGGTGGATCAAATTATTTGAGAATTGAATCATATAATATATTAGGTGGATCACAAAATGTTTACAGAAATAGAAGTTTGATCATATAATATATTAGGTGGATCACAAAATGTTTACAGAAATAGAATTAACATACCTATTGAAGTTTGATCATCCAAAGATCACTTTGCCCTCCACAACAAGAAATTCTGGTTTGGTCGCTGACTATGCTCTATCCTTAACAGCCACTCTGACATAGACAATGACTCTGACATGGACAATGACTCTGACATGGATGCTGGTGTTGATGCTGGTGTGGATGCTGGTGATGATGCTGGTGATGACTGGTGATGTTTGTGGATGTTGGTTTTATTCTGCTGGTAATGATTTTTGGCTTGAAATTTTGTGAATATTTGTGAAACTTTGTGTGGTTGTGGAAGTTTGTGATGACTGGTGATGACTGATGATGGATGCTGGTGAATGTTTTTGAATGTTTGTGAATGTTACGTTGTTTTGTTTGTGAATGCTGGTGATTTTTTAAAATCTCTGCGTACGTCTCTGGTGTATACTTATGATACTTGTGCGTGTATACTTGTGCGTGCCTTCAGATGGCTGCCTTATGATACTTGTGCGTGCATGTATACTTGTGCGCGCGTGTATACTTGTGCGTGTCTACTTGAGCGTGTGTACTTGTGCGTGTATACTTATGATACTTGAGCTTGTATACTTGTGATACTTGTGCGTGTATACTTGTGCGTGTATACTTATGATACTTGAGCGTGTGTACTTGTGCGTGTATACTTATGATACTTGAGCTTGTATACTTGTGATACTTGTGCGTGTATACTTGTGCGTGTATACTTATGATACTTGTGCGTGTATACTTGTGCGTGCGTGTATACTTGTGAGTGTATATATGCACTGCGTGTATGATGTGTATTGTAATAAAACGAAAATGCTTGAGTGCCCGCTTCTGATTTTGTCAAAATCTGCGGTAAGAGGCTTAAAATTCGGATGTCACCGCAGTGCATACACACCGCAGTGCAAATTAACCTCAAGCATACAAATTAACCGCAGTGTAAGGTATGAACCTCAAGCAGTGCAAATTAACCGCAGTCCCCATTCCTTAACTAGCTCGACCTCTATAATAAACCAATGTCTTTTTCATGCCAGTAGCCCGGTTCTCATGGTTTATTGCTGGGTATAATTTTCGAATAAACCTCAGCATAATCCCAAATCCCAAATCAATAATAAGCGCAACTAATTACTTATAAGCGAATGGGTTTTCCAAAATGTAACAAATGAACTAATTACTAATTACTCATAATCCAATCTATAATAAGCGCAACTAATTCACAGTGCAATACAAACTGAAACTGAGGGAAAAAACTAGCGATGTCAGCGCCCTGAGCAATCAAAACTAGAAAGCGTTTCAAAGCTTCATCCTTTTCGGAATAGAATTTGCTGTCGAGGAGAGGATCGATACTGACGTGAATTTAGGTTTAATTTTTTGTCAATAGTAAAAAGGGGGAAAAACGATTAGATGATAGAGAAGAAAACGATTTCATGAAGGGAGAAGATCGCGCCAAAATTTCGTCAAAAGAATGAAATGACGTAGCTGTCAATGATTGGATGATGGCTAACATTAAGATCATCAGATCCATAGATGGTTTGAACCGTTGGATTAATCTTTCATCTACGGTTGGGGTTTTTATATGTTGATAACGCGGATAGCTGAGCTGGATTATATATACGTAATGCTACGCTTTTAACTGGTGTTGCACATCAGAACACTAAAATTCCCACCGCAACAGTGCATCCACGTATAATGCAACAACATATGAATGCTGTTGCAGAAGCTCGAAGAAATCATAGCTTTCGCCACACTTTTCATGCAACACACACAAATTAGTGTCGAATATGCCCACTTTTGTAGTAGTGCGGAGGCACTTTCCTCGCATATCCATCGATCTCCAAGTACGTCTGGACGATCACCAACTATTTCCATCCTCTTGGGTGTACAGCCCAGTCAGGATCGTCAGTAATTATCCAAACGATGTGAAGACTTCCGGTCTTCAACCACCGTCTTCATCTTCGACATATCGTCGAATCGGTTATTTAGAATGGGTATAAACCCGGCCTTTCCGAACAACCCACGTATATTAAAAACAAATGTTACACAAACACAACATACGCCTCATTCCAATTCATTAGTCACTAACCGTAAATCAGTAAGAGAGCAATTCCCCAAATATTAACCCTGAAGGCCGAAACCAACATCAGATCAATACCCAGGAAACCATTCTTCTTAACTAACCTACAGCTAGTTTCTAAATTTCACATTCTTAGGGGAAAGTTCCCATTAATTTTATCCAAGATAAATTCTTTAAATTTATTCTTTAATCTTCCTTTGGATGTCATTTCAAACCAAATTATGGTTTTCCAAGCTAGTCGAGATTAGCGAACCACACCGAAGTAATTATTTATTTTATTTCCTAATCCCAACCTATTCATCCCATGAAGAAAAACTGGTAATACTCCATATCTAACACCACGGTGTTATCGGTAAAATTAATTACCATTTCACGTTCAAATCTAATTAAAGATTTAACTATCGCTTTGGAGCAAAACTGGTGATACTCCATTCTCGCTTATTTTCCAAATTTGATAATTTAGATTATCAATGCACATTTCAATCTAATTGCAGATTCATTAAAACTCCTTTTACTGGGTTAAAGAACTAATGTTATTTAAAACACAGTTCACGACAAACCCAAATCACATTCTATTTATTGTCGGGTTAAAGAACAAGTGTTATTTAAAACACCCTTCACGATAAACCCACTAATCAATTCTATTTAAAACCCATTTCAAATCCAATTTATTTATTTAAAAATAAATGGGTTGTTACTTTAGTTCTAAACTAGTTCATTTCGATAAAAATCTATTTTTATCTTTTCAAATATGGAGTTTTTCAGCCAATTTCCCCCAAATCATTTCTTATGATTTTACACAAATTATTACTATTTTTAATAATTTTATCAAGGCCCGTACAGTCGATTTCCATCAACGGCCATCGAACTGCACTTACAACGACCTTTTCCAAATTTGATTTGGACGTATCTCCAAATCCAACCGTTAGATTTCAAATTTCTAATATTCGTTAGAAAGCTCTTTTCGATACGAACCCAACGGTTCCGGTTTTAGGAGAATTCGACGGTCGGATCTCCCGTAATGTCCGTTCGAAGTCAATGGTCGAAATTTACGAACTGCCGCGGCGCGGCGCGTTCTATTCAGGCCATTATATATTATATATATAATATATATTTCGTCGATTCCTATTGTGACGAAAAGGAATTTCGCTCGGTCCGAACCAGTCGCTAAACCGATCTAGACCGTTCGAAACGCCCTATCGTTTGAGAACAGGACAAAATAGAACGCAGACAAAAGAACATTTCATTGATATTACAACAATGCATCAGATTACAAGAATATACAGAGTATACACAAATAAATATTACACAGAAATATCAGAGATTTAAATTACATTTAAATACATAGCAGCGGAAAATAATACAATACACAACTAGAAGAGATATACGGATACAAAGCTTTCCGGATACCGTTCCAGCTGTAAACCAGGAACTTGTGAATATAAATCTGCAAAACCAAAACTACTAGCTGCCCGTGTCAAAATAGGGGCACCCAGAGTTTAGGTTAAAACAATAAACTCCAGGTCAGTCATGTGACTGGTGTGAGAACTAAAACAATTATTATTCTTTATTTTAAAAGTTAGGTAAATCGAGGGACCACGCCGTATAACACGGAACGGGTTTCCTCCCAAGAATACCAGTGCATAAAACAAACAGCGCAATGCTAAATAAAGAAAAATGAAGCTGTTATAAGACCCAGGTCCCATCACACAATGCAACGCAGCCGAGGATAGGGTTTTCCCTTATAACAGCCAAAGAATGCTTAGTACGTTTAAACAAATCATTTGATACTACTATAAGTGCATAGTGTATAAAACAACTTCAAATCATAAGTATCAATCATAGGCGGCATGAATGCCCCATAACACTATGTCGCCATATATAAGTTTACAATCAAAACCGCAAGACGTCGTATTGGAAGTTGGGTTATCATTTATGGTATGAACCGAGGCTAGGGGCAAGATCCTCACCGATTTGAGACGCTCTAGTCCGCCCCTCAGGCAAGTACTCAGTCAAGCCTTTGGATCGTCAGGGCCGGTCCACCGATGTGGATTAAAATGCCTGAACATGCGTTTCCCCGCCCTTTGGGGCGTAAGCCTGGCCCGTCAGCCGACCAGAAGCATCGGCCGAAACCGATATCACGAGGCGCCTCGCTTTTCAGCAAGTAATAATAAGCAACATCCACATGAGTCAAACTCGTCAGCCAGTTCAAGCACTGACGCCACTCCTAACTAGAAAGAAACGCATGTCCTCCCTGATGTCCGTCTCCCGTTTTTGGTTCATACCGGGTGTGATACTCGCGAATCAACGTTACACAAAGCTGTGCCACACAGGCTGTGCTTTGATCATCGCCACAAGGCTTTGCTTTTCAACAGAAGCCTCGATCAATTGCCACTTAGGCATGCCACACAGGCAATTTACTCCATGCGTTTGATATCCATCAGTATATAACCCCTGAGCTCATACGTCTCAGAGAAGGGCGTTAAGCAAGAGAATAAATTCTCCACCGCCAAACAGATATATATTTAATAGAGATCAATCACACGGACTAAAATCCAATGTCAGACACACAGTCCATTTACAAGTCCGTTCTGGGTCTGAACGAAACCGGAGGCACCTAGTACCCCGCATATCCATCGATCTCCAAGTACGTCTGGACGATCACTAACTGTTTCCATCTTCTTGGGTGTACAGCCCAATCAAGATCATCAGTAATTACCCAAACGACGTGAAGACTTCCGGTCTTCGACCACCGTCTTCATCTTCGACTTATCGTCGTATCAGTTATTCAGAATGGGATAAACCCGGTCTTTCCGAATAACTCGCGTATATTTTAAATAAGTGTTACACAAACACAACATACGCCTCATTCCAATTCATCAGTCACTAACCGTAAATTAATCAAGAGAATAATTCCCCAAATATTAACCCCGAAGGCCGAAACCAACATCAGATCAATATCCAGAAAACCATTCTGCTTGGCTAACCGACAGTTAGTTTCTAAATTTCACATTCATAGGGAAAGGTTCCCATTAATTTTATCCAAGATAAATTCCTTGAATTTATTCTCTAATCTTCTTTTGAATTTCGATTCAACTAGTCGGAATTAGCGAACCTTACCGAAGTAATCATTGGTTTTAATTTCCCAATCCCAACCTATTCATCCCATGAAGTAAAACTGGTAATACTTCATATCTAACACCACAGGGTTATCGGTAAATTCAATTACCATTTCACGTTCAAATCTAATTAAAGATTTAACTATCGCCTGGAGCAAAATTGGTGATACTCCATTCTCGATCTTTTCAATCTAATTAAAGATTCATTAAAACTCCACTTAGTTTTAATCTGTGGCTGGGTTAAAGAATCAGTGTCATTTGAAACACGGTTCAAGATAAACCCAAAATCACATTCATTAATTATCGGGTTAAAGAACGAGTGTTATTTAAAACACTGTCCACGATAAACCCAAAAATCATTCCATTAATTATCGGGTTAAAGAACAAGTGTTATTTATAACACTATCCACGATAAACCCAAAAATCAATATCAATTCAACTCCAATTAAATATTATTTAATCGGTACACTTCATTAAATCTAAATAAAAAGATTTAATCTTTTCTCAATTGGGTTCAAGAACAGTGTTAGTGAAGACACCATTCACGACAAACCCAAATCACATTTGATATTCAATATAAGGCTCTGAATAGAAAATATATCGGCTTATATTCAATATCAAATTCTACGATTAACAAATGTCGTATTGGAAATAACGATATAAATATATCTTTCAAATTTCCGTAACAACATCCGTATAATCACGAATTCCAACATCGAAATATTCCGAAGACAATTTCGATTCAAATCCACTCCAATGCAATCATTGGAAATTCTGGTTATTTTTAAAACCTTTTTTTTTTATTTCAATTTATTTATTTAAAAAAATAAATAGAATTATAATTCTAGTTCAAAACTAGTTCATTTCGATAAAAATCTATTTTTATCTTTTCAAATATGGAGTTTTTCATCCCAATTCTTCCCAAATCATTTCTTATGATTTTACACAAATTATTACTATTTTTAATAATTTTATCAAGGCCTGTACAGTCGATTTTCAACAATGGCCATCGAACTGCACTTATAGCGACCTTTTTCTTATTTGATTTGGACGTATCTCCAAATCCAACCGTTAGATTTCAAATTTCTAATATTTGTTAGAAAGCTCTTTTCGATTCGAACCCAACGGTTCCGGTTTTAGGAGAATCCGACGGTCGGATCTCCCGTAATGTCCGTTTGAAATAAATGGTCGAAATTCGCGAACTGCCGCGGCGCGGCGCGTTCTATTCAGGCCATTATATTATATATATAATATATATAATATATATTTCGTCGATTTCTATTTAAAACGAATTATATAAATAGTTTTAAATTCGTTTCAAAAGCAATTTCAACTTCCTTTTCAATTCAAATCAAAATTGGATTCTTCTTTATAAATTCGTTTTAAAATTCATTTCTATTCAATTCAAATTTCAATTCAATTTGAATTCATTTCAATTCGCTTTCAATTCAATTTGAATTCGTTTTCAATTCAATTTATTTCGAAATCGTTTTCAATTCAATTCATTTCAAAATGAATAAAATCGATATAAATATCGTTCACGTCAAAATGGCGTCAATCTAATCAACACGGCTTCATAAATTTCTATTTTCCAATATTCTATTTCAAATATTTCTTTTTCAAAATAGTTGTTATTATCAAAATATTTCGTTCAACACATGACCAATCTCAATGGATGAGTACTGTCAACACATGAACCTTTATTTTATATTGATAAAGATGTAAATTTTATTACTAAAATATTTTGTTCAACACATGACCAATCTCAATGGATGAGTACTGTCAACACATGAACCTTTATTTTATATTGATAAAGATGTAAACTTTATTACTAAAATATTTTGTTCAACACATGACCAATCTCAATAGATGAGTATTGTCAACACATGAACCTTTATTTTGTAATATTCTTTATTTTTCAAATTGGAATGAGGCCCAATCAATTACCATATAAAGTTAATTATATGGATTCCATACAACACATGTATATCATAGCATTGAAAAATAATCAACCATCAACCAAAGTGCACTACACTGTATAAGCATCAAATATAGATATCTAACGCTTATAACAGCCTGTCAATCGATCGATCGACATATTTAATCCATCAGGATGAGTGAACTTCAAATTTCATCCTAACACCCGTGTGGGGTTTCAAACAATCAAACACATATTTTATTTGTGCAGTTGGGCGATGTGTAAAATTTATCGACCCAATCAATGTCCTTCAAATAGGTGTACATAAACAAACCGTCCGGTTTGTAAATGAATATTTATTTATTCACATTCACGTTAAAAATTATATTTTTAACGATAAAACATTTTATTCAACCTATGAATATTCTATTCGGTTCATTTATTCAATAAAATGATATTTTTATTTTTCTAACATATTTTAGAAAATTTCGGCGGCATAACGGCACGATACTAGAAACGGGACAAGGCCTAGCCTTATCCCCGGTCTAGTGAAGGCCCACGCCATTCACACATCAATCAAATCAATTTCATTTCACCAACCAATTCAAATTTCAATCAAATAATCTAACCAATTTTTGCAATCAAACAAACAAGTCCATGGTCTGTGGACGATTGTGTCGGGTGCTACTAAGCACCGTCTGCATCCTAGTATATATATATATAACTAGAAAAATTAAATTGAAAGGTGAGAAGTTCTCACAGATAACTATCCAACCATCTCGACTCTTCTTTTGCAGAAACCTTCGTTGTTCTCGCCCTTTTGTTATCTTCGTTGCCCGTATTCTCTACCTATGTAAAAATCGAATTTTTACTTCGTTATTCAATATATAAAAATCGTATTTTTACTATGCTATTCAATATATAAAAATCATATTTTTACTATGCTATTCAATATATAAAAATCATATTTTTCAAAATCAACCTTCTAGGTTATATTTTTCAAGAACAACTCTAGTTTATATTTTCAAAGCAATGCCAGTTTCAAAAACAATGTTATTTTCAGTTTTTAAATAATATAAATTCGGTTTTTTAAATAATATAATTTCAATTTTAAAACAATATAAATTTCTGATCTTAAAACAACCATATTTACAAATTATTTACTAATGTAATAACGTTAAAAAATCCGCTACCTCTTCTAATAGAAACCCTGGACTTCGCCGATTTCAGGTCGATTTGGATTTCCACCCACCGCCGTCGATTGGAAGCGTCAGAAGATGATCGAACCTCGCCCCCGTGATGCGCTCCACGTTAGCAACCTGCGCCTCCCCCTTCTGACAAATCCGACGCCTCCATGTGGCCAAGAAACGGCTTCGAACACGCCACCTTTGAGGCACGATTTCTGATGACTCGAGGCCCTAGAGAAGATCATCACCGTTGATCTTAAGGCTCTCGCGATGAAGAAGAGGTTGGCTTTGGAATTTTCGAAAATGGTTGATTGGGCAGGGAGATCGGAGGCGATACGTTTTGGAGCATGAGGGCCCTTCGTTTCTATTGTGGCGACTGGAAGAAAGGGAATGGGCTAGGGTCACAGGGAGGGGTATTTATATATTTAATATTTTATTATTTTTAATTCATTTAATTTCAAAAAGGCATGTTTACCGATACGAACTCCAAACGAGGCCCAACCACTATCAACCCTAGCTAAATACCCCCATTCCGAACACAATGGGATATGTTTCATAAGCCAGTTCGGCTGTTACGACCAGTTTTCATCAAATTTAAAATATAAATCAATATAATGAATTTAAACGCACATTTCAATTTACCGGGGCCACATACGGACTCTAAAATTCCCGAAAAATATTTTCTAGCTTCGTATTGACGATACGGTTGTAACGAAACTAGTTTCGTCGAATTCTGAGACCGTTAGAAAAATGGCCAATTTCCAGTCGATTAAAATCAACTGAAACTGGTCAAACGCGTTTTCCTTTGCCACGCTCACATATTGATTCGAAAAATTATGAAATTTGGAATCTAGCAATAACTTGACATCACGGACCCAACAAAAGTGGTTTCGTCGAAATCCGAGGTCGTTTGCAAAATGTCTATTTTTAAGGGCCTGAATTCCATAGCGACTATTCAGAATTTTCAACTGGACATATCTTTTGATTCCCGCTATGAAATCTTGATTTGTCGTATTTGTTGGAAAGATATTCACGAATGGATCCCAATGTTTTTGGTTTCACTAAAATCCGGATTGTTTTGCACCCGGTACATTCAATTGAAGTTTGAAATCGAATTATCGAACTACCACGCCATTTTCAATTCTATTTATAATTATATATAAATATTTATATTCTAACGACGACGCGTATAATATATACGTTCGAATTATATTCAAAATAAATTTCTCGTCGATATTATTTAAAATAATTCATTTTAAATAATCAAAATTCGCTAAAATTGCCAAAATAAAAATTTTAAACTGGCCCAGATTTTCGGGTTGTTACAATCTCCCCCACTTAAAACTTTTCGTCCCCGAAAAGGAACAAAGTCGAAAGTGGTTTGATTAATCAACTCTACGCTCGATCTGGCTTCCATTCTCCAACTCTTTAGTTTCTGAGAATTTTCAAAATTTCAAAAATTTGGCTAACACCCTAAATTTTCGAAAAATTTCGCCATAACCTCCCCTGCAATGGGAGCATCGGGGAATTTCAAATAGCTTCCCCGGTCCTTCAGATCTCAAAAAGAAAAAGAAAAAGCCAAGCGGCTAGCCAATAGGCTCATAAAATCATCATCACCCAAACAAAACAGTAATTATGTAGTAAACATGTACCTATTTGTCGGGAAAACAAATTGTATTCTTCGGCTCTAGCCTCCTTGCTATGACCTGTCCAATGTAAGTACAAGTATATGCAAGCGAATGCGACCAATTTTCAATACAATTCATTATCCGATCAAATTAGGCATAATGGTTCAAAATCATCAAACAACTAAACAAACCACACAAACATCAATCAATTAGTGAATTAGAGTTTCAAATTCATAATTTTGATACATATACAAAAATCAGATTTTTGATGCCAAATCACAACAATAAGCCCTATCTAATTTTGGTTCTCACACCAATCAATAGGAAATATATAGAAAGTCCACTTTCGTCACTCGAACATAAATTCGGATGATGATCGATCAATCATCAGAATCACCCCCGGGCGACTAGAGTGTAATTCTATATCTATCCAATATATTAAAACTTCAAATACACGTTTGCAAGGCGTATATGCAAAATCTTTATATACTGGACTGTCCAAATCAATATAAATAAATAATCAAATACGAATAATTGATTTTAAATTTTCAAAACAAAATTGGCTTTCATTTCAAAAATATACCCTTCACACTCGTTCTAGGACACTACTGATCCTATCTCTAACGAGCCATTCTCATTGGATATTACTAATCCAATATCTGATGAATTCTTTCGTATGGTTCTAATGTGTCTTGTTCTCTGAGCTTTGTAAACCAAAGCTCTGATACCAACTGTGACGAAAAGGAATTTCGCTCGGTCCGAACCAGTCGATAAACCGATCTAGACCGTTCGAAACGCCCTATCGTTTGAGAACAGGACAAAATAGAACGCAGACAAAAGAACATTTCATTGATATTACAACAATGCATCAGATTACAAGAATATACAGAGTATACACAAATAAATATTACACAGAAATATCAGAGATTTAAATTACATTTAAATACATAGCAGCGGAAAATAATACAATACACAACTAGAAGAGATATACGGATACAAAGCTTTCCGGATACCGTTCCAGCTGTAAACCAGGAACTTGTGAATATAAATCTGCAAAACCAAAACTACTAGCTGCCCGTGTCAAAATAGGGGCACCCGGAGTTTAGGTTAAAACAATAAACTCCAGGTCAGTCATGTGACTGGTGTGAGAACTAAAACAGTTATTATTCTTTATTTTAAAAGTTAGGTAAATTGAGGGACCACGCCGTATAACACGGAACGGGTTTCCTCCCAAGAATACCAGTGCATAAAACAAATAGCGCAATGCTAAATAAAGAAAAATGAAGCTGTTATAAGACCCAGGTCCCATCACACAATGCAACGCAGCCGAGGATAGGGTTTTCCCTTATAACAGCCAAAGAATGCTTAGTACGTTTAAACAAATCATTTGATACTACTATAAGTGCATAGTGTATAAAACAACTTCAAATCATAAGTATCAATCATAGGCGGCATGAATGCCCCATAACACTATGTCGCCATATATAAGTTTACAATCAAAACCGCAAGACGTCGTACTGGAAGTTGGGTTATCATTTATGGTATGAACCGAGGCTAGGGGCAAGATCCTCACCGATTTGAGACGCTCTAGTCCGCCCCTCAGGCAAGTACTCAGTCAAGCCTTTGGATCGTCAGGGCCGGTCCACCGATGTGGATTAAAATGCCTGAACATGCGTTTCCCCGCCCTTTGGGGCGTAAGCCTGGCCCGTCAGCCGACCAGAAGCATCGGCCGAAACCGATATCACGAGGCGCCTCGCTTTTCAGCAAGTAATAATAAGCAACATCCACATGAGTCAAACTCGTCAGCCAGTTCAAGCACTGATGCCACTCCTAACTAGAAAGAAACGCATGTCCTCCCTGATGTCCGTCTCCCGTTTTTGGTTCATACCGGGTGTGATACTCGCGAATCAACGTTACACAAAGCTGTGCCACACAGGCTGTGCTTTGATCATCGCCACAAGGCTTTGCTTTTCAACAGAAGCCTCGATCAATTGCCACTTAGGCATGCCACACAGGCAATTTACTCCATGCGTTTGATATCCATCAGTATATAACCCCTGAGCTCATACGTCTTAGAGAAGGGCGTTAAGCAAGAGAATAAATTCTCCGCCGCCAAACAGATATATATTTAATAGAGATCAATCACACGGACTAAAATCCAATGTCAGACACACAGTCCATTTACAAGTCCGTTCAGGGTCTGAACGAAACCGGAGGCACCTAGTACCCCGCATATCCATCGATCTCCAAGTACGTCTGGACGATCACTAACTGTTTCCATCTTCTTGGGTGTACAGCCCAATCAAGATCATCAGTAATTACCCAAACGACGTGAAGACTTCCGGTCTTCGACCACCGTCTTCATCTTCGACTTATCGTCGTATCAGTTATTCAGAATGGGATAAACCCGGTCTTTCCGAATAACTCGCGTATATTTTAAATAAGTGTTACAGAAACACAACATACGCCTCATTCCAATTCATCAGTCACTAACCGTAAATTAATCAAGAGAATAATTCCCCAAATATTAACCCCGAAGGCCGAAACCAACATCAGATCAATATCCAGAAAACCATTCTGCTTGGCTAACCGACAGTTAGTTTCTAAATTTCACATTCATAGGGAAAGGTTCCCATTAATTTTATCCAAGATAAATTCCTTGAATTTATTCTCTAATCTTCTTTTGAATTTCGATTCAACTAGTCGGAATTAGCGAACCTTACCGAAGTAATCATTGGTTTAATTTCCCAATCCCAACCTATTCATCCCATGAAGTAAAACTGGTAATACTTCATATCTAACACCACGGGGTTATCGGTAAATTCAATTACCATTTCACGTTCAAATCTAATTAAAGATTTAACTATCGCCTGGAGCAAAATTGGTGATACTCCATTCTCGATCTTTTCAATCTAATTAAAGATTCATTAAAACTCCACTTAGTTTTAATCTGTGGCTGGGTTAAAGAATCAGTGTCATTTGAAACACGGTTCAAGATAAACCCAAAATCACATTCATTAATTATCGGGTTAAAGAACGAGTGTTATTTAAAACACTGTCCACGATAAACCCAAAAATCATTCCATTAATTATCGGGTTAAAGAACAAGTGTTATTTAAAACACTGTCCACGATAAACCCAAAAATCAATATCAATTCAACTCCAATTAAATATTATTTAATCGGTACACTTCATTAAATCTAAATAAAAAGATTTAATCTTTTCTCAACTGGGTTCAAGAACAGTGTTAGTGAAGACACCATTCACGACAAACCCAAATCACATTTGATATTCAATATAAGGCTCTGAATAGAAAATATATCGGCTTATATTCAATATCAAATTCTACGATTAACAAATGTCGTATTGGAAATAACGATATAAATATATCTTTCAAATTTCCGTAACAACATCCGTATAATCACGAATTCCAACATCGAAATATTCCGAAGACAATTTCGATTCAAATCCACTCCAATGCAATCATTGGAAATTCTGGTTATTTTTAAAACCTTTTTTTTAATTTCAATTTATTTATTTAAAAAAATAAATAGAATTATAATTCTAGTTCAAAACTAGTTCATTTCGATAAAAATCTATTTTTATCTTTTCAAATATGGAGTTTTTCATCCCAATTCTTCCCAAATCATTTCTTATGATTTTACACAAATTATTACTATTTTTAATAATTTTATCAAGGCCTATACAGTCGATTTTCAACAATGGCCATCGAACTGCACTTATAGCGACCTTTTTCTTATTTGATTTGGACGTATCTCCAAATCCAACCGTTAGATTTCAAATTTCTAATATTCGTTAGAAAGCTCTTTTCGATACGAACCCAACGGTTCCGGTTTTTGTTGAATCCGACGGTCGGATCTCCCGTAATGTCCGTTTGAAATAAATGGTCGAAATTCGCGAACTGCCGCGGCGCGGCGCGTTCTATTCAGGCCATTATATTATATATATAATATATATAATATATATTTCGTCGATTTCTATTTAAAACGAATTATATAAATAGTTTTAAATTCATTTCAAAAGCAATTTCAACTTCCTTTTCAATTCAAATCAAAATTGGATTCTTCTTTATAAATTCGTTTTAAAATTCATTTCTATTCAATTCAAATTTCAATTCAATTTCAATTCATTTCAATTCGCTTTAAATTCAATTTGAATTCGTTTTCAATTCAATTTATTTCGAAATCGTTTTCAATTCAATTCATTTCAAAATGAATAAAATCGATATAAATATCGTTCACGTCAAAATGGCGTCAATCTAATCAACACGGCTTCATAAATTTCTATTTTCCAATATTCTATTTCAAATATTTCTTTTTCAAAATAGTTGTTATTATCAAAATATTTCGTTCAACACATGACCAATCTCAATGGATGAGTACTGTCAACACATGAACCTTTATTTTATATTGATAAAGATGTAAATTTTATTACTAAAATATTTTGTTCAACACATGACCAATCTCAATGGATGAGTACTGTCAACACATGAACCTTTATTTTATATTGATAAAGATGTAAAATTTATTACTAAAATATTTTGTTCAACACATGACCAATCTCAATAGATGAGAACTGTCAACACATGAACCTTTATTTTATAATATTCTTTATTTTTCAAATTGGAATGAGGCCCAATCAATTACCATATAAAGTTAATTATATGGATTCCATACAACACATGTATATCATAGCATTGAAAAATAATCAACCATCAACCAAAGTGCACTACACTGTATAAGCATCAAATATAGATATCTAACGCTTATAACATCCTGTCAATCGATCGATCGACATATTTAATCCATCAGGATGAGTGAACTTCAAATTTCATCCTAACACCCGTGTGGGGTTTCAAACAATCAAACACATATTTTATTTGTGCAGTTGGGCGATGTGTAAAATTTATCGACCCAATCAATGTCCTTCAAATAGGTGTACATAAACAAACCGTCCGGTTTGTAAATGAATATTTATTTATTCACATTCACGTTAAAAATTATATTTTTAACGATAAAACATTTTATTCAACCTATGAATATTCTATTCGGTTCATTTATTCAATAAAATGATATTTTTATTTTTCTAACATATTTTAGAGAATTTCGGCGGCATAACGGCACGATACTAGAAACGGGACAAGGCCTAGCCTTATCCCCGGTCTAGTGAAGGCCCACGCCATTCACACATCAATCAAATCAATTTCATTTCACCAACCAATTCAAATTTCAATTAAATAATCTAACCAATTTTTGCAATCAAACAAACAAGTCCATGGTCTGTGGACGATTGTGTCGGGTGCTACTAAGCACCGTCTGCATCCTAGTATATATATATAACTAGAAAAATTAAATTGAAAGGTGAGAAGTTCTCACAGATAGCTATCCAACCATCTCGACTCTTCTTTTGCAGAAACCTTCGTTGTTCTCGCCCTTTTGTTATCTTCGTTGCCCGTATTCTCTACCTATGTAAAAATCGAATTTTTACTTCGTTATTCAATATATAAAAATCGTATTTTTACTATGCTATTCAATATATAAAAATCATATTTTTACTATGCTATTCAATATATAAAAATCATATTTTTCAAAATCAACCTTCTAGGTTATATTTTTCAAGAACAACTCTAGTTTATATTTTCAAAGCAATGCCAGTTTCAAAAACAATGTTATTTTCAGTTTTTAAATAATATAAATTCGGTTTTTTAAATAATATAATTTCAGTTTTAAAACAATATAAATTTCAGATCTTAAAACAACCATATTTACAAATTATTTACTAATGTAATAACGTTAAAAAATCCGCTACCTCTTCTAATAGAAACCCTGGACTTCGCCGATTTCAGGTCGATTTGGATTTCCACCCACCGCCGTCGATTGGAAGCGTCAGAAGATGATCGAACCTCGCCCCCGTGATGCGCTCCACGTTAGCAACCTGCGCCTCCCCCTTCTGACAAATCCGACGCCTCCACGTGGCCAAGAAACGGCTTCGAACACGCCACCTTTGAGGCACGATTTCTGATGACTCGAGGCCCTAGAGAAGATCACCACCGTTGATCTTAAGGCTCTCGCGATGAAGAAGAGGTTGGCTTTGGAATTTTCGAAAATGGTTGATTGGGCAGGGAGATCGGAGGCGATACGTTTTGGAGCATGTGGGCCCTTCGTTTCTATTGTGGCGACTGGAAGAAAGGGAATGGGCTAGGGTCACAGGGAGGGGTATTTATATATTTAATATTTTATTATTTTTAATTCATTTAATTTCAAAAAGGCATGTTTACCGATACGAACTCCAAACGAGGCCCAACCACTATCACCCCTAGCTAAATACCCCCATTCCGAACACAATGGGATATGTTTCATAAGCCAGTTCGGCTGTTACGATCAGTTTTCATCAAATTTAAAATATAAATCAATATAATGAATTTAAACGCACATTTCAATTTACCGGGGCCACATACGGACTCTAAAATTCCCGAAAAATATTTTCTAGCTTCGTATTGACGATACGGTTGTAACGAAACTAGTTTCGTCGAATTCTGAGACCGTTAGAAAAATGGCCAATTTCCAGTCGATTAAAATCAACTGAAACTGGTCAAACGCGTTTTCCTTTGCCACGCTCACATATTGATTCGAAAAATTATGAAATTTGGAATCTAGCAATAACTTGACATCACGGACCCAACAAAAGTGGTTTCGTCGAAATCCGAGGTCGTTTGCAAAATGTCTATTTTTAAGGGCCTGAATTCCATAGCGACTATTCAGAATTTTCAACTGGACATATCTTTTGATTCCCGCTAAGAAATCTTGATTTGTCGGATTCGTTGGAAAGATATTCACGAATGGATCCCAATGTTTTTGGTTTCACTAAAATCCGGATTGTTTTGCACCCGGTACATTCAATTGAAGTTTGAAATCGAATTATCGAACTACCGCGCCATTTTCAATTCTATTTATAATTATATATAAATATTTATATTCTAACGACGACGCGTATAATATATACGTTCGAATTATATTCAAAATAAATTTCTCGTCGATATTATTTAAAATTATTCATTTTAAATAATCAAAATTCGCTAAAATTGCCAAAATAAAAATTTTAAACTGGCCCAGATTTTCGGGTTGTTACACCTATTTAAAACGAATTTTTATAAATAGTTTTAAATTCGTTTCAAAGAAAATTTCCACTTCATTTCAAATTTCGATTCAATTCGAATTCATTTCAAATCGATTCTTATTCTATTTCAATTTGTTTTCCATTCAATTCAAATTAAATTCGTTTTATATTCAATTCAATTCGAATTCGTTATATATTCAATTCAATTCAATAAAAACGAATATAATAGATATAAATATCGTTCGCGTCAAAATAGCGCATCTCTAATCAACACGGCTTTGTATATTTCAATAATCCCGTTATTCTATTCGACAAACGAATATTTATCCTATTCAATACGTGAATCTATATTTTTGTCAACACGTGACTAATCTCAACGAATGAGTACAGTCCACGTGTGACTATTTTTGTCATTCAATATATTTTATGAAAATTATGGTATCTATCGTTTGATTTAAAATCAGACTCCAACCGTAAATTAGTAAGAGAACGATTCCCTGAATATTAACCCCGAAGGCCGAAACCAACATCAGATCAATATTCAGGAGGCCACTCATCTTATCTATTTTCCAGTTAGTTTCAAATTTTATATATGATAAAGATATAAATCTTATTGTTAAAATATTTCGTTCAACACATGACTAATCTCAACGGATGAGTACTGTCAACACATGAACCTTTATCTTATAATGATAAAGATGTAAATTTTATTGTTAAAATATTTCGTTCAACACATGACTAATCTCAACGGATGAGTACTGTCAACACATTAACCTTTATTTTATAATGTTCTTTATCTTCTAAATTGGAATGAGGCCCAATCAATTACCATATAAAGTAAATTATATAGATTCCATACAACACATGTATATAATAGCAACGATAAATAATCAACCATCATCCAAAGTGCACTACACTGTATAAGCATCAAATATAGATATCCAACGCTTATAACAGCCTGTCGATCCATCGATCGACATACAACTAATTATTGAGATTAGTGTATGCCGTGTTTTATCCCAATACCCGTGTGGGGTTTCAAACAATCAAACATAGATTTTTATTTGTGCAGTTGGGCGATGTGTAAAATTTATCGTCCTAATCAATGTCCTTCAAATAGGTGTACATAAACAAACCGTTCGGTTTGTAAATGAATATTTATTTATTCTCGTTCACGTTAAAAATTATATTTTTAACGATAAAACATTTTATTCAACCTATGAAAATATTCTATTCAGTTCATTTATTAAATAAAATGATATCTTTATTTTTCCAACTTATTTTAGAAAATTTCGGCGGCGTAACGGCACGATACTAGAAACGGGACGAGGCCTAGCCTTATCCCCGGTCTAATAATGGCCCACGCCATTCATATATCAATCAAATCCATTCAAATAATCTAACCAACTACACAACCAAACAAACAAGTCCATGGTCTGTGGACGATGGTGTCGGGTGCTACTAAACACCGTCTGCATCCTAGTATATATTTATAACTAGAAAAGGAAATTTAGAGTGAGAAGTTCTCACCAAAGCTAATCCAATACCACGACTCTTCTTATGTAGAAATCTTCGTCGTGCTCGCCTTTTTGCCAATTTCACCGCCCGTAGTCACTACATATATAAAAATCACATTTTTATACTACTAGTATATAGATAAAAATTCTATTTTTATACCATTGTTCATATAGTAAAGATCAAATCTTTACTATCTATATAATATAAAAATCATTTTTTTATTATCTCTACCATATAAAAATCATATTTTTATTCTTCCTATAATATAAAAATCATATTTTTATTCTACTTCATTCGTCAAAAACCATAGAAACTTTAAAGCGGAGAAAACTCACTTTTTTTCTAACGCCCGGATTCGCTGTTCGGGTCATAGAATTTGCAAATGAGCTTCAATCTTCACAACACCTTTTTATCTAGCTTAAACGCGCCATTCCGGACAACTTTCGCCTAAAGACTTTTTGCCAAAAATGCTCCAATTCGCCAGAATTCGCAAAAGTACACGATTTTTTCAGCTTTTGAACAGCAGACTTCGCACGCGTTTTCCAAGCAGCTCCGGACTCCAAAACATGACTTCCATATAGCCAAATCGAAGAGAATTTCGTGCTCTACAACTTTGGTTTAGAGGGACTTTGGCCAAAAACGCACCATTTGGGAGTTATTTGCGAAATAAGGACATGGTGTTATTTGCAAAACGGGCGATTAGTGAAAAATGGGTTTTTGGTGACCGGTGGGCCCACGGCCGGAGGGATGGCCTGAGGGGGGGAGCGCCAGACCTGATTGAGGTGGGGGAGTCCGCTGGTGGGTGGCGGCGGTGGTGGTGGGGCCCGGAGTGGTGGTGGTTGGTGTTGAAGGCCTAGGGCTCATGAAAAGAGGAGAGAGAAGGAGGAGGAGGAAGAGGAGGAGGAGGGGAGGAGGAGGAGGGGGTGCGGCGGCCCGAGGTGGTGCGGCGGTGGCGGTGGGAGGAGGGGCAGCGGCACCTAGGAGGAGGAGACCATTTTTGAGTTTTTTGGAGGAAGGAGGAAAAGTGAATTTATGAAATAGAAAAGGAGGAAAAGTGATTATATGCTAGTTTCTCGCGTATCGCCTGAATGCTAACGATCTCCAATCGCCGCGGATTTCGGACATGAGATAGTAGACGTGAAGACGAGTCCAACGAAACAAGTTTCGTCGAATTCCGAGTTCGTTTGACCATTCAAAAAAATTACAAAAATGCTTAGATAAGCTCTAAAAATGCGATTTTGGCGCACCTTTTCTTCTCGCACGCTCACATGCTAACTCAAAAAATCAAGCCCTCTTGGATTTAACCATTATTAGACGATACGAATCCATAAAAAAAACGAAATCGAATTCTGAGGTCGTATCAATAATGTTCCTTTGTAAAATGACTGCTCGCTTTACCCGGAACTGTTTCAGCTCGCACGGCCACATATTAACTCCGTTCGACGCGCCATTTGGAACTCAACAATGATTTGTCATTATGAATCCATAAAAATTTATCTCATCGAATTCTGAGCTCGTATACAAAATTTCACTTTTTAAGGGTTATGTATTGTTAACCGAACAACTCCAGCCCATAGCCACTATTCCGGATATCGGAATATATCGAACCTTATATGGAAGTGGTTTCGAGTCCAAATTCATCCGTATGCAAAATTTGACTTTTTGGGCCATGTATAATTTACATAGCGACTATTCTGAATTTTCAACTGGGCATAACTTTTGATTCCCGCTATGAAATTTTGATTTTTCGGAGTCATTGGAAAGATATTCACGAATAGATTCTAATATTTTTGGTTTCGCCAAAATCCGGATTGTTTTGCACCCGGTACATTCAATTGAAGTTTGAAATCGAATTATCGAACTACCGCGCCATTTTCAATTCCTTTTATAATTATATATAATTATTTATATTCTAACGACGACGTATATAATATATACGTTCGAATTATATTCAAAATAAATTTCTCATCGATATTATTTAAAATAATCCCTTTTAAATATTCAAAATTCGTCGAAGTTGCCAAAACAAAAATTTTAAACTGGCTCAGAATTTCCGGGTTATTACAGGTTGGAGGGATTCCACTGGATTCCTTAAATTTATTGTTTATTTCATAGTACAATTATATGAATTGTTTAACCAGTCTGATTGGATGATTGATTTGATCATTGATTATTGAATCTAAATTCAACGTTTTTGTTGTTGTTAACCAATGGGCAGTATTGGTGATGACAGATTGCCTAAAAATAAAGCATTTTATGAATATTGATTCACCGTTAGGTGAATCGACGGAAATAAAGTTATAAATTATTTTATAACTGAAGAAATTTTTTTTAAATCTATTTTAAAATAGAGTTTATTAAATGGAAACAAATATTTAATATTTATATTTAAGTCTATAAGAATTTATTAAATGGTTTGATAAAGTAATTTGGTATATTAATAAGATTTAAAAGAAGGTAAACAGAATTAATCCAACAGTTAAGACCGGAATTAAGTGTTTTTAAGAAACGATTAGATTGGGATTGTATGGAAATTGATTATTATTTATTAATAATAATCAAGTTAAATGAAATTAATTAAATTAACTATATTATTAATTAATTTAAATGGAAAGACCAACTGAAATGGATTAATGAACTCGTTATGTTCAGTTGAATAAGACAGGTGCTTAAATGGGATTTGATTATTAAATCTGTTATAAATAAATTGTTAATGATAAATAAATCATTTTATAATAATGAAGTATTATTATTGTTTATTTAATAAAAATCAAAGTGATTGAAATTAATTATAATATAAATTAATTAAATGGAAGGATCATTTGGAATGAATTAACGAGTTAGTTATGTTTAGTTAAATAAGTCAGTTGTTTAAATGGGGATTGGTTATTAAGTATGTTATAAACATAAATCGTTAATAATAAAGTAAATCATTTTTATAATGATGAAATTCATTATTTTTTGTAATAACCAAGGTAATAAATCTTGAATTTAATTAATGGAGGATAACGAACTATAAGGCCCTGGTTATAGTTACAGTTAAATGGGTTTACAAGTATGTTTATATTGAATATTTAAGTAAGTTTAAATTGAATTTTTTTTAATTAAGTTTCTGAAATCCAAGTTCGACGAAGATATTAAAAACCCAAGTTTTATTAAATATGTTGGAAATGATTCTGATTATTGAAATGAGTTATGAAGGGAGTGAAACTAAGAAGTTTGAAGATGTAACGAAATCGAAATAGAACCAATGTGAATTGAGGTTGGTTGGCGTATTAAATTAAGATTTGATCCTAAGTCGGGTATTCTAAAAAGAATAAATGGAGCTTTATTACGATATAACCAAATTATGTTGAAGTAAATTTTAAAAGAAGTTTCCATATAATATTTGGTTTATATTTCAACCAAGGCTTATTGATATGTTTTTAAAAGATACATTTGGTATAAAAGGGAATGTGATGTGATTTTCAAAGAAATTAGAACCATGTGTACGTTGGTTAGTTGAGTAATATTTGAGGTGTCAATCTGATGTTGGTTTCGGCCTTCAGGGTTGATACTTAGATAATTATTCACTTACTAATTTACAATAAGGAACTAATAGAGTATAAGCGAGACAATAATTGAATATTCTTATATTAAATAAGAAAGCAAAACGTTTCCCAAGTAACAAAAGCATAGAGTTTTAAATTAACCATGCGTTAATTATTAAAGAGTCCAAGTGATGCTGAATACTGAACCAGTAAACTTATTTTATTTTATAGATGAATGTGTGTTTATTTGATAGTTAAATAACTAACTGTCAAATCTGGCCAATTATCGATTGTTAGTATGGAAAGACCAGGATCGAATTATATTCGAAAACCATTTCGACTAACAAATATGTAATCATGGTGATGATCGAGATAGAGAAGTTGAAGACTATAGATCTTCCTAAAACGGAAGAATTTCTTATAATCTCTGGTTAGCTCCCAGAGATAAACTGTGATTCTGTCGTGGTTGGGGTCTATGGATTGCAAGGACTACTCGCTACTGATCTATAGGGTGATTCCTAGGATGTGGTAGGAGGGTGCCTTCGGTTCATCATGTTCCTAGATGATGTTATGGACGATGTGAAACTCGAAGCAAATGGTGGCCAGATGTTCTAAAAAGACGATTTAAACCTCAAGCCTCATCAACCGGGAAATGACAAAAATCGAGCAGGCAACATGGCTATGTGGGTCGCACCCATTAGGGTGTATTGTCACCATCTAGAGAATATTCATATTTGTTACTTCTTTCATTTCAGTATCTCTCGGGAAACGGTAGTTGCGCAGCCATAAGGTGACAATATATTCGATACACTCAAGAGAAATGAGTGGTTGATCATGTATGGGACGGGTTGCAAGACGTTCTTGTTGAACCCAGTATATTCATCTCTAGAGATACACTATCGGTAGGTGGTTCCATACCTTGTCATAGTAAGAATCCAATCTCCAATAAGAGATTGCGGTTTTGATTGTATACTATATATGTAGAGCTTGAGATGTAAGCGTTCTGCTAGATTGATATTTATTTGTATTTAGACATTATTACAATATCAGAAGAAAACCGTTTTCAAAAATGGTTTGGGTTATCGTAAGGTAAAAACCGTCCATATTATGTGTGGATTTGGTCTTACGATTATCCTTTTCTTTCGAAAAGATTTTAAGCTTTAAAAATCAAGTTGGATGATCCTCCTTAAACTTTGCGAATTTTTCTCACTCTGGTTCACCAGACTGACCCGGTGTTTGTAATGCTCAGGCTGTACAGGTTCAAGTTATTGGGCACTACGAAGTTCATAAGACGTGTTGGAGGAATTCAGACGTATTGGTATTTATTTCGCTGTGTATTGTATATGAGGACAGATTATTATAACTGTCCAGATTGTCTTGACAGATGTACTCTGATTGTAAGTATTATTTCAAGTTTCCAATAAAGATTTATTTCTATATTATATTTAATCCGCTGCGTTGTTAGACTTTGTGTTGTGATGGTCTTCCTCTTATTCTTCTATTCTAACATTTCTTTCTTTTCTTATCTCATCCTCTAATTTCTTTCTCATAACATTCCGGTGTTTTCGATGCTTGAATGTTCGACATGTTGTTTTTGTGTCGATTTTCGGGGTCGAAAATCCCTGTTCGTTACATTCTACCCCTTAGTAAGCAATACGTTAGGAAGTTAAGACACCAAGCCCCTACATTTGTGATTACAAATGGGACTCTATAAGAAAGGGTGCTCACCCCCTACTTAAGATGTGTAAGCCTAGAGAACAGTCTTAATTTGTTGAAAGATGCACATAAAGGTTTGTGCAGGGATCATTCCAATGGAGTTAAGTTAGCCAAGAATGTCATGTGACAAGGCTTTTTGTAACACCCCGAAATTTTAATGATACTAATGATGATGAATTAAAGAATAATTACTGTGAAATACATTGTTAACTATGAATTAAGGAAAACTTAATTAAATATTCAGGATTAAGTAAAATGGACTACATCATTGCATCTGTCTCGAAATTCTGGTCAAGATAGACATTTGGTTTGCGTAAATCGGACACCGTATGAAGAAGTTATTAAGGTTTGAAGTTTGTATATACACAGGAAGAATATATCTATATACATCATAGGTTCAGAAATTCAAAAAGGGTCCAGAAATTCGAAATTCGGTTCAAAATTCAAAATTTGGGAAGGCGACAGATTTCCCGCCTAGGTGGGTCTACCCACCCAAAGGGGGGTCGACCCACCCTGTAGATCTGGGCAGGATACATTTTTCTGAACCTAGACCGATTTTGGAGCTAAATTCATGAACCCTAGGCTATATAAAGGACCTTAGACCTAGGTTTTATTCATCTAAAAATGGTGGCGACGGTGGAGCTCTGCTCCAACGTAGATTGAATGGCCTTTTTTCCCCAAATCTAATTCAACAAACATTATACAAATTCAATGGTTGCTACAACAACAAATTCAATGTGTTCTTCACAGTAATTTGGATCCATTTCCTTAGATCTATTCACTGTGAGTTCAAGTTATTTTTAGATCTAAATATTTAATTAGTCACCCTGATATGTATATAAAAACTGGATCTTGAATCGGTGCATAATCAGTTCTATTATGACATAATTATCAGATCTGCTTTTATACGTTCATATCGTCACCATTTTAAATCTTGTCATAATTTTCCTATTCAGTTTATGCCTATTTCTATCAGTTTATTATTGATTCGTTATTATGCCTATTCTTGATTCTCTTCTCTCCCTCTTTTTATTTTTATATAGCCAAGCTACCTTCGAGCCTAGGCCTAACACTGAAAATGCGAAAGTGCGAAATTGGGAATGATTGGGAAAGATGTAATTTGGGGCATAATTGATATTGGAGAGATATGAATATAAGTTTGGGCATAAAATGTGGAAATATACAAATATGGATTTCGGGACATATATCGTGTTGTATAACGTGAATATGAATTTAGGCGAACATTGGAAAATATGATTTGGCATAAATTATGTAAAATATTATTTGCGCGTAAATTGGAATATATATTAATATGAATTTGGGAAAAACTTTTATTGAAATATGTGAATATGAACTAGGGACATAAATTGGAAAATATGTAGATTTGGGTTTACGCATAATATATATGTATGTATATATGTAGAGGTGCCATATATGTATGTATATATATATATATGTATATGCCTTGACTTATAACTTGGAAAAAAGAGCATATAGTGCATAATTAAAAGTTGAATTGAAAAGGGGCGTAAAAGTCTATAATTTGAATAGTGAATTGGGCATATAATTAAATATGGAGAAAAAGGGTATGAACAACTATAAGGACGTAGATAAAATTGGATAATAATGAATGCCTAGGATTATAATTAGAAATTGTAATTGTACTTATGTCACGAGGTTAGGTTGCATAAGTGGTGGAAGTCTGCCCGGACCCGACCGGCATATCCAGCAATCACTAATGTTGAACCTAATGTGAGAGGTCTAAGTGCGCAAATATGAGACGTGCTCAAACACGAGGTTAAGCCCAATTTGTGGAATAAGTCTGCCCGGACCCGACCGGCATATTCAGCATCCACAAACGACATGTTTAATGTGGGAGGTCTAGCATATTGTAACCACAAATGAAAATATGGTAATAAATCTTGAATACTTAACTTAGTTGAATCCATAGGGATTGTATGAATAAAATAAAGATGGAATTAAGTAAAATTGGTTGAACGGTGGGTGGGTTAAGTAAATCTGATGGGGTGGGTAATATTTACATATAGGCCCATAAACTTAACCTGATAAGGTTATGTAATTAGGACACCTAGCGGTATACATAAGCGGTAGAAATAATAAAGTTATGCAATTGGAAGACACCTTGCAGGGTAAGTACAACTTGTAGAAATGATATAATTAGATATGCGTAATAATCTGCTAAGTAAACAACGATAAGTTATAGTGACAGTGTAAATTGAATTTACGATTAAATGAAAAAGAATGAGGAAAACATGTAAAATAAATAAGTTATATTTAATCATAAATGGTAAGTGACATGTTAATTAGGAAACATGTGAATTGAGATATACTTAATAACGTATTAAGGAAAGCATGTTATTGTAATGATGTAACCAAGCAAGAATATAAAATAGATTGTGGATTATAGACCTTGGGCCACAATCTAGAGATTAACATGTCGTGGGCTTGTTAATAAACTTAAATGGATTAAGTCATATGATTGAAATTAATAAGCAAGAGAAACTTGGTAAACTGGAATAAGAATTCAATATGAACGGGAATAACTAAGTTAAAAGAGAACCTGGTGAGTAACCCAAGAGCGTAAAAGAATGTTTAGACATAGGGTCTAACAACATATAAAAGAAAGGCGCTTGGACCAGTCCGTACGTTTGAAGGTGAATAACCCAACGGGGTAGATCATCGAGGTGTTATAAGATACGAAGGGAGCGCATATTCATCTGATTGTTATGATGGCTCCAAAGGACTGGAAGGGGAAGCACGTGGCTTCCTGAAGTCCTTAAGGTGCTCCTAGTAGTCCTCTGTGCGGTGATAGATGTCTTAGGCTGTACTCCCAGAGGTTGGGTCTACGCGTAACTACTAGGTGGGTGGGCCTTGACTGCAGATGTAGCTATGCAGTCAGAATGTTGTGACGAGGTGACACTAGGGTAGTTCGCGGTTGCCTCACAAGGAGGCAGAGGGTCACGACCAACAAGGATAGTAGACCGTCGAATATCCGTCACCGGCAGCCAGTAGGATGAGAAAAGATTAAAGCTAAACCCAAGATACCTTTCACCTTTCACTATCGAGGTACGGGGTTGAGGGTAGACGCCACATGGATGTCTAGATTGGTTGTATTAGGGGCGTTCGCTTAGCTCTTGTAGTCTTTATTAGTTGAGGGAGGGGCCGAGGTGGGGCCATAGCCACCATGGAAAACAGATCCTAGGAGTATCTGTATTTGGAGGCTCTTAAAGGCGGCCTGTACAGGTATGGAAAAGCTCCCGGCCGAGTTCCGTGTTTCTTGATTAGCCCTTCCACGGAACTCGGTGCACATTAGAGGACGTGCGGTTGAAGCATCGAGCTACAACTACAGTACATATGTGGGACAGTCTAGATACATGCATATCTGCTCTGGGTAGTGTATCGTAGACTAGAGTGCATTATTCCGATAAGGAATCTGATTCGATCGACGGTGGCAGCCTGTACGCTTACATAGCATAGTAATGACAGATATATGTGGAACGTAACATTGTTATATAGAGATCCGTATGTCACTCCGGCGTAGGATGAGGGACTGCGTTCATTATGGTGGAGGTCGTGCGAGTGGGGTACCATGGGGGTGTATCTCAATATTGAGAGATAGCTACATATATTGTATTAGGTGAATCCATGGGAAGGTAAATGAGTACGATGCACGGATAAGTCTTGAGTTCTACAAACCCAAGTAACCTAATAATCAAGAAAATGAAATGGAACGATATTGGTAGGGATTATTCTATTTCTGATATACTAGTATCGGTGTAGTGCAGAGAAATGTATTTAAGAAGCGCTATATATATCCTGTTCATCTTATCTTGCTCAGTTCACACTTGTTATTGTTAATGTTATCTTGTTCCTCCAGTTTTATATACCTGCCATGATACTTTTATTTATTTATATTTAAAAGTAACTGGACTCGCCAGACTTTATGTCTGACCCTTTTTGTTTCCTCTTCTCTTTCTTCCATTTCCCCCCAGGTTCTCAGGGTGAAAGTGCTTAGAGTTGATTTGGATTCTTTCAGCTTAGCTTAGATTTTGGATATAGATGTACCGCTTTGACCTCTGGTCAACTCTATTATGGCTTCACATGGGAAATATGGTTTTATGCTTTTGTACTTTGATATTTTTGGCAAGGAAGATTATTTATGTAATTGGTTACTTCAAATTATGATGTAAACTCAGTATTTGGGACCATGATGTTTTGATTTAAATAAAGTTTTTAATTCCGCTGCTATTTTACATGTCTGTCTTGTGATATTATGTTCTTATTTACCTATAACGCTTCACAGAACTTAATGCATTCCCTTAGTAAGTGACATTAACGTACGTGGGGTGTCACATTTGGTATTAGAGCATATGGTTATAAGATCAGATAAAGTATTTTGATAATGGTTTTCAAAAATTCTCAAAAACAAAGTATTTTAAAATAAAAAGTTTGTTTTTGAAAAGCATATTTCCCAAAGCCATAAATATCTTCTCGATTCTATGCTTGATACCTTTTTCTTTTTGTTCGGGGAATTGTTTCTTCCCGGAAGGGTATCCCTATTTCGACATGGTTCCGTAGGCATGTCAACACAACGGTACATGTCGAAGGGCAAGGAAGTGCCCAACCTCCATCTTTAGCCGCTGTGGTTTCACCTACGTCTTATTTTCTCTCAAGCCTCGAAAGCATTTCCGTGCGATGGAGGCCGCTTTCAAGAGACTTGTTAGCATGTTGCATAAGGATGGTAAAAAGGAGAATAAGCAAGTTAGGGCTAAGGAGTACAGCCCAAAGATGAAAGAAAATGGTGGCTTAAGAAATGATTATAGATGAAAGAAGAAAAGAGGAAATACCATAACTTCGGAACGGTGGGTCATCTGAAAAAGGATTACAGAAAGAGAAAAGGCATTTGTTACCACTTTGGTAAGGCATGATACCTCATTAAGGAGTGCCCGAAGAGACAAAAACAAGGCCAGAGGGCAGGAACTTCTAAAGGGCAAGCTAATGTTCTCATAGCTGGTGGACATGATAGGGGTAGGAAAGTTTCCATCGAAGGATTGATTTCAATTTCTAATCATCCTGTTAGGATTCTTTTTCTGGCGCTTTGCATTCTTTATATCTAATCATTTAGTTGAGTCTCTATACCTAGATACTATTATGGTTTTGGATCCCATTATTGCCTCAAACCCCATTGAGGTACGACTCATTTATCGAGGATTTGTCAAGGTTTGAGAATCTCTGTGTTAGGCGTCGAGTTTGGTTGCGATGCATATGTTGTTGATTTCATGAGATATGGTTTGATTCTAGGGATGGATTGGTTAACTACATATATGAAGCCATTCTAGATTGTGAGAGGAGAGTCTTTAAACTTCTGACTTGCCATAGAAAGACTCTCGAGATTTCTTATGACCCCAAAAGGGTCTGTCATGCTTAGTCTCCTAGAATCTCTTGATATATCTATCGATGATTTGCGATTTGTACTAATAGTTGTGAGTATCCTGACGTTTTGATGAGGTTCGAGGTTTACCCTCGAGACACGATATTGGTTTCTGCATACATTTGGTAGACAATGCAAAGCCAGTTGCATTGCATGTGCGACATATGACTCCTAAAAGAAAAGAGGGAACAATGTAAGCAACTAAGGGAGCTATTTGAGAAGAGGTTTGATAGGTAAATTATACCGGAATGGGAAACCTACTGAAGACAGTCCTTGAGAAAGCCCTTCATTCTAAGATGACTATTCATTCAAGAGGCGATAAAGTGTATAGAGTTCGAGGTAGTGAAGCCAAACTTGCGAGAGAAAGTGAAAGTAGAGAAGGAAGCCACAATGGGATGAGTTCCGACTTGCATACTTGGATCGGAGGTTAAGAAATTGTGCAAAGAAGTGAAGCTAGTAAAAGTGCAATGGGGAGAGGACCGTGAGAAAATTACTTGGGAGCTAAAAGATAAGATTCGTGCTTTATATCCTTTCCTTTTCGAGAATATGTCCTTAACTTGTTTTTCCAAGCTTTGAATTAATACTTGTATCTATCATTTGAATATCTCCTACCGATCGAGTCTTTAGGTAGAAAACTAATGAATGTAAACATGTGTTTGAGACATGTTATTATAATGGATGCAAATGTTTGCTAGTGGTTGCTAGTGGTTGCTCGTGGATGCATATACACACACAATAGGCACTAGATCGGCTTAATCACTTACATATTGCATATTGATGTGTGCATTTTAAATTTGTATGGATGAAAATGGGTGTATAATCACATTGGTGTTGCATTTGGATGGGTGATTATGCACACATATAGAACTTACATGTATTAGGATGATTTTCACACATTTTGGTTGCATGGCACAAACATACATTGCATTAAGGAGGTCAAATGAATCAGTGGACCGCCTGATCTTTCGCATTAGTTTACGGACATATACACACACTATTGCATATGTTCATAAAAGCATTATAAATTCCTTAAGGACAATGGATGCCTGTGATTGCTAGATGAATGTATGATTGTTGGATGTTATGATATACGTTCTTCTTAACTTAGAGATTTCGGGGATGAAATCCTTTGAGTAAGGGAGAATGTAACACCCCGAAATTTTAACGACACTAAAGATGATGAATTAAAGAATAATTAGTGTGAAATACACTATTAATAATGAATTAAGGAATACTTAATCAAATATCCAGAATTAAGTAAAACGTACTACGCCATTGCGTCCATCTCGAAATTCTGGTCAAGATAGACATTTGGTTTGCGTAAATCGGACACCGTATGAAGAAGTTATTAAGGTTTGAAGTTTGTATACTCACAGGAAGAATATATATATATATATAATAGGTTCAAATATTCAAAAATGAGTCTAGAAATTCGAAATTTGGTTCAAAATTCAAAATTTGGGAAGGCGACAGATTTCCCGCCCAGGTGGGTCTACCTACCTAAAGGGGGGTCGACCCATAGGTCGACCTACCCAAAGGGGGGTCGACCCACTCAGAGGGGGTCGACCCACCTCTGTAGATCAAGGCAGGATACATTTTTCTGAACCTGGACCGGTTTTGGAGCTAAATTATGAACCCTAGGCTATGTAAAGGACCTTAGACCTAGGTTTTACTCATCTAAAAATGGTGGCGATGGCGGAGCTCTGCTGCAATGTAGATTGAATGGCCTTTTCTTCTCCAAATCTAATTCAGCAAACATTATACAAATTCAACGGTTGCTACAACAACAAATTCAATGTGTTCTTCACAGTAATTTGGATCCATTTCCTTAAACCTATTCACTGTGATTTCAAGTTATTTTTAGATCTAAATATTTAATTAGTAACCCTGATATGTATATAAAAATTAGATCTTGAATTGGTACCTAATCAGTTCATTATGACATATTTATCAAATCTGCTTTTATATGTACATATCGTCACCATTTTAAATCTTGTCATAATATGCCTATTCAGTTTATGCCTATTTCTATCAGTTTATTATTGATTCATTATTATGCCTATTCTTGATTCTCGTCTCTTCCTCTTTTCCCTTTTTATTTTTATATAGCCAGGTTACCTTCGAGCCTAGGCCTAACACCGAAAATGCGAACGTGCAAAATTGGGAATGATTGGGAAAGATATAATTGGGGCATAATTGATATTGGAAAGATATGAATATAAGTTTGGGCATAAAATGTGGAAATATACAAATATGGATTTAGGGACATATATCGTGTTGTATAACATGAATATGAATTTAGGCGAACATTGGAAAATATGATTTGGCATAAATTATTTAAAATATGATTTGCACGTAAATTGGAATATATGTTAATATGAATTTAGGCACAACTTGTATTGAAATATGTGAATATGAACTAAGGACATAAATGGGAAAATATATAGATTTGGGTTTGTGCATAACATACATACATATATATATATGTGTGTGTGTGTGTGTGTGTGTGTGTATAAAAATATATATGCCTTGACTTAAAACTTGGGAAAAAGAGCGTATGGTGCATAATTAAAAGGTGAATTGAAAAGGGGTGTAAAAGTCTATAATTTGAATAGTGAATTGGGCATATAATTAAATATGGGGAAAAAGGGTATGAACACCTATAAGGACATAGGTAAAATGTAAGGACGCGAACTTCCCCATGAAGGAAAGCCCGGATTGAATTGAGAACACGACAAATCAGAACACAAAAAGAAGAACATTTCATTTCTTATTACAACAATTTCGTCAGAATACAAGAATATACAGAGTATGAATAAATATTATGCATCAGACAAATATCAGAGATTTACAAATTACAATGCAGCGGAAAATAATACAAAACACAACTGAAAGGAATACTTGGATACAGAGCTTTCCGAATATCATTCCAGCTGTAAACCAGGATCCAGTGAATATAAATCTGCAAAACCAAAACTACTAGCTGCCTATGTGGAAAATAGGGGCACCTAGAGTTTAGGTTAAAACAATAAACTCCAGGTCAGTCATGTAACTGGTGTGAGAACTAAAACAGTTATTTAAATCTTTATTTTAAAATAAAGTAAATCAAGGGACCACGCCGTATAACACGGAACGGGTTTCCTCCCAAGAATACCGATGCATAGAATAAACAACACAATGCTTTTTGAAAAAATGAAGCTATTATAAGACCCAGGTCCCATCACACAATGCAACGCAAGCCGGAGGATAGGGCTTTCCCTTATAATAGCCAAACATGCTTGGTAAGTTCAGAACAAATAATTTGATATTATTATAAGTGCATAGTGTATAAAACAACTTCAAATATAAATGTATCAATCATAGACGGCATATGTACCATATATCATGTCACCATATTAGTTCTACAATTAAAACCGCAAAGTCATGTATTGGAAGTTGGATTTCCATTTGTGAACCAAGGAAAGGGATTGTCCTTACCGCTTCGAGACATTCTAACCTACCATGTCTCAGGGCCCAGACTCAGGTGGGCCCTTGGATCGTCAGGGCTAGTCCAAACGGAGTGGATTAAAATACCTGAACACTATGTTTCCCCGCCTTATGGGGGAAAAACTGGTCTGTATAAAGACCATACCATCCATCGGCCCCGTAGTGCCGATATAACTGAGGCGCCTCGCTATTCATCATCCACATAAGTAAAACATCCGAGCATGCAAAACTCAGACACCACTCCCAGCAAGAAGGAAACGCATGTCCTCCCTGAGGTCCTCTCCCATTTTTGGTTCACACCGGGGTGTGAGGCTCGCGAATTAATGCTACACAAAGCTATGCTATATTAAAGTCGTGCTTTGATCATTAATCTCAAGACTCTGTTTTTCAACAGAAGTCTTGATCATTTGCATCTCAGCATGCCACACAGGCAATTCACGCTATGCAACTGATGTCTATCAATCACACAGAATGAAATCTAGTGTCAGACACACAATCCATTTACAAGTTCATTTTGGGGTTTAACAAAACTAGAGGCACCTTGTTCCTCGTCCCATATGTCCAGTACAGGAGAGAGGTCCTCGCGTATCTGGTCGATCTCCAAGTACGTCTGGACAATCACCACTTATTACCTTGTCTTGGGTGTACAACCCAATAAAGACATCAGTAATCATCCAAACGATGTGAAGACCTCCGGTCATCAACCACCGTCTTCATCGTCGACTCATCGCCGATTCAGTTATTCAGAATGGGATAAACCCGGCCTTTCTGAATATCTCGCATATATAATAAACAATTGCTATAAAAACACAACATAACTCTCATTCCAATTCTGAATATTCTTTTATTTAAATATTCATATCCTTTGGGAAAGGTTCCCATTAATTTTATCAAAGATAAATTCTTTAAATTTATTCCTTAATCTCCCTTTGGATATCAATTCAAACCAAATTATGGTTTATCCAAACTAGTCGGAATTAGCGCACATTACCGAAGTAATCATTTATTTTAATTTCCCAATCCCAACCTATTCATCCCATGAAGTAAAACAGGCAATACTTCATATCTAACACCACAGTGTTATCGGTAAAATTAATTACCATTTCACGTTCAAATCTAATTAATGATTTAACTAATGCTTGGAGCAAAACTGGTGATACTCCATTCTCGATCATTTCTTGGATTTGATAATTTTGGTTATCAAATTCACCTTTCAATCTATTTAAAGATTCATTAAAACTCTAATTCAATTTTAATTTCCAACTATCATCATTTAATGATTTCTCCAATTCAGGAAATAAATCCTGTCTATAACTGGGTTAAAGAACTAATGTCATTTAAAACACAATTCATGATAAACTCAAAATCACATTCCATTAATTATGGAATTTTCACGGAAAAAAAAACCAATATATAATCGATATCAATTTCCGTATCTGACTAAAATTATAAATGGAATAACGACAAAGCCTTTTAAATTCCATATATATTATCAGTCTTCCTCCACAGAAGTTCATTTCAATTATTATCAAATTGAATCCCATTCCATTCTAATTTATTTTATTAAACTAGAAAATTTTACTTTGGAAATTCCATTAAATCTTAGAATAAAGATTTATAAATTCCAAATCATATTTCACTGCAAATCGGGTTAAAGAACGAAGGTCGTTAAAACACAGTTCACGATAAACCCAATTTTCATTCCATTTCAATTCCAATTAAATGTTCATTAATTGGTAACTCTTCTTTAAATCTTAGTTAAAAGACTTATTCTTTTCACACGGGGTTTCAGAACAGTGTTAATGAATACACTATTCCATCAGTCTCTAACCGTAAATTAGTAAGAGAACAATTCCCTAAGTATTAATCCCGAAGGCCGAAACCAACATCAGATCAATACCTAGGAAACCATTCAACTTAGCTAACCTCCAGTTATTTTCTAATTTTCTTAACTCCATTGGGTTTAAGAACAGCATTTTAAAGATACCATTCACGACAAACCCAAAATCCGATTTGATATTAAATACAAGGTTCTGAATAGAAAATATATCGGCTTATATTCAATATCAAATTCTGAAATCAACAAATATCGTATTGGAATAACAATATAAATATATATATCTTCCAAATTCCTCCACAATCTCCGTATAATCACGGAATCCAATATCGAAATATTCCAAAGATAATCTCGATTCTAATCCATTCCAATTTATCTATTGGAAATTCTGGTTATTTTTAAAACCATTTCAAATCCAATTTATTTATTTAAAAATACAGGATTATAATTCTAGTTCATAACTAGTTCATTTCGATAAAAATATATCTTTATCTTTTTAAATATGGAATTTTTCATCCCAATTCTTTCCAAATCATTTATTATGATTTTACACAAATTAGTAATAATTTTAATAATTTTGTCAAGGCTCGTACAGTCGATTTCCATAAACGGCCATCGAACTGCACTTACAACGACCTTTTCCAAATTTGATTTGGACATAATTCAAATCTAATTGTTAGATTTCAAATCCCTCATATTCATTGTAAGCTCTTTTCGATACGAACCCAACGGTTCTGGTTTTAGGAGAAACTGATGTTCGGATCTCCCGTACTGTCCGTTCGAAGTCAATGGTCGAAATTCGTGAACTGCAGAGGCGCGGCGCTTTCTATTCAGGACATTATATATATAATATAATATATATATATATATATTATATATTATATATATATATATATTTCATTGATTTCCATTTAAAACGTATTTTATAAATCGTTTTAAATTCGTTTTCAAAACGATTTCAACTTCATATTCAATTTCAAATCAAAATTGAATATTCCATATCATCGATATATAAATGATAATATTATCAAACATCAGATTTTGAAATCACTTCAGTTTCAATATTCATTATAAAAATGAATAAAATCGATATAAATATCGTTCGCGTCAAAATGGCGCATATCTAATCAACACGGCTATATATATTTAAATTTATTCGTGTCCATCCCAAATCGGAAATCAAAATCAGATTTTGATCTTTTACTGAATGTTATTTTAAAATATTCATTATTTTAAAATATTCGTTATTTTAAAATATTACTTCTTTCTGAACTGGAATCAGACACAAACAACTACCATATAATGTTATTTATTTGGATTTCATACCATACATGTATACGATAACAATGATACACAATCAACCATCATCCAGAGTGCATTCTACACTGCGTAAGCGTTAAATATAAATAAATAACGCTCATCACAGCCTGTCAATCCATCGATTGACATACCACTAATTATTGGGATCAGTATATGTCAAATATCATCCCAATACACGTGTGGGGTTTTCAAACAACAAACATAGATTTTATTTGTTCAGTTGGACGATGTGTAAAATATATCGTCCTAATCAATATCCGATAAATGGGTGTACAAAAACAAATCGTCCGATTTGTTGATGAATAATTACTTTCACTTCGTATACACGAAAAAAATTATATTTCTAACTATAAAATATTTATTTTGACACATGAATATTTTATACAGTCCATTTCACACCACAATCGATTTTCACAACACAATCAAATAAATAAGTCGTCCATGTTCTGTGGACGACGAGGAATAGTTCATATATGCAGTTATAAAATAAATAACTGTACAAAGAAAATTATGGTGAGAAGTTCTCGCCTTAGGTTTCCACTCCTCCATTCTTTATTTCTGAACGGTTTGGATTTGGATTTGTTTCCCGTTGGTTCCATCGCAATCTGTTTCACGCGATCTTTATATTAAAAATCACATTTTTATTTCAATGCTATAAAAATCACATTTTTATTTCATTGTAATGTATGTAAAAATCACTTCTTTATATTGTTGTTATATATATATAAATCACTATTTTTATTTCTACTTCATATATATAAAAATAAAATTTTTATCCCAACGTTATATAGATAAGAATCACAATTTCATTTCGCTATCTTCATAATAAAAATCCTATTTTTATTTTTATACCGTTCGTATAAAAATCACTTTTTTAAACCGTTCTATATATTTTAAAAATCATATTTTTACTTCAAAGTTGTAGATATATAAACCATATTTTTATTTTTGAAAATCAATTCTATTTATAATTTTTATAATCGAAGTTATATTTTGAAATCAAAGTTATATTTTATTTTCAAAGTTATGTACATTTTGTTTTCAAAACAATTGCTATTTATATTTTAAAACATTTACATTTTTATAATGTTACATATATATATATATAAAGTCAGATTTTTTTTATACACTGTAATATACATAAAAAAATAGAACTATTTTAATTAATTAAAATTAATTACCTTGCTTTACTTTAGTTAACCATATGGTTAGGGATTAAACCGGTTGTCTTCATCTTCCAGGCTTCCAAAACCATCACTGAACTTCCCTACGTCGCCGGCGGCCCTCAGTTGAACGGAGCCTGGTCGGACTTCACCCAGCCGCGTGCCTTGGCGCCTCCTAGCTTTGCCGTGAGTAGCGGCGAGTTCGAACCCGTATCCATCGCGAGATCCTCCCCCAAAGTCGGCTGCTTTCCACTCCAAATTCACGAACTACACTCCACGATAATTGATGCAACATGCATGGATCTGAAGAGGGGAGAAAGGGCTTTGATTTTTGCTTCAGGAGGAGGGTCTAATTCTTCATGGATTTGGCGCAAATCAAGGAGGAAGAATTGAGCTTTTTCCGCCATTGTTCAAAATGGGGGGCTACGGATTCTTTAGTGTTGACCATGCTGGAGAGTTATGAGGGGTTTGACCCAATATTCTATGACCCATATTTTTATATTTTTAATTATTTTATTTCTCCAATTATTTGTTGTTCCGTACGAACTCCAAATCGAACCCACCGACTATCATTCCTAGCTAATTACCCCCATTTCGAACACAGTGGGATATGTTTCATAACCCAATTCGGTTGTTACGATCAGTTTCTACTAAATTTAAAATATAAATCATTATATTTTAAATTCAAATGCACATTTTAAATTACCGGAGCTGCATACTGAATCTAAAAATTCCAAAAAAATAAATTTAGCTATGTTTTGAAGATACGGTCCTAACAAAACTAATTTCGTCAAATTTGGAGACTGTTTGAAAAATGGCCATTTTCTGGTCGATCCAAATTGACTGAAACTTCAAAACACGTTTTCTTTTGCCATGCTCACAGATTAATTCCAAAAATCATGAATTCTGGAATCTAGCGATAATTTGACATCCCGGATCCAACAAAAGTGGTTTCGTCGAAAACGAGCGTCGTTTGCAAAGTGGCTATTTTTAAGGGCTATATTTCCATAGCGACAATTCTGAATTTTCAACTGGGCATAACTTTGTATTCCCGCTATAAAATTTGGATTTTTCAGATTCATAGAAAGATATTTTCAAACAGATTTAAATATTTTTGTTTTCACTAAAATTTGATTTATTATAAATCATGTACATTCATTTGAAATTTGAAATCGAATTTTCAAACTACCGTGCTATTTCCAATTCCTTTTATAATTAAAATAAATATTTATATTCTAACTTCGATTCAAATAAATATATACGTTCTAATTCTGTTCAAAATAAATTTCTTGTCGTTATTATTTAAAACAAATCATTTTAAATATTTAAAATTCATTAAAATTACTAAAATAAAAAATTTAAATTGGTTCTGATTTTCCGGGTTGTTACAATCTCCCCCACTTAAAATCTTTTCGTCCTCGGAAAGGAATGGAGCTGAAAGTTGTTTAACTAATCAACTCAACTTTCATTCTGGCTTTCATTCTTAAACTTTTTAGGTTCTAAGAATTTTCAAATTTTTCAAAAATTTGGCTAACATCGAAAAATTTCGCCATAACCTCCTTTGTACGGAGAGGGGTTTGGAAATTTATCGGGCCATATAGGCTCCCAATAAATCATAAAAATCATACACATATTTTTAGTGATATATACTTGTGTCCACAAGGGAGTGTGTAAAGATCATAACTCCAGAGAATAAATTCTCGTCACCCTATAAATAGTTTTTGTACCTTAATGACTAGAGAGACGTGATTATTGTCAACTCTAGACCTGTGTGGTTTTTTTATTAATCTGGCAATCTACCGTTACATTTTATATAGTCCATATCAGTCTTCGGTTCAACCTGAAATATGGTCATCACCATACAAGCCTCTCGCTTGTATAGTAAATCTTCAACCTCGTCACACAAGCTCCAAGTGCTTATGTGGCATATGATAGAGTATGTTATCCTCACGTAGTATGCCATGCTGTATAGTTCAAAATTAATTGTTACTATCCTATGGCGATGTTTACAATCTCACCCAGAACAACCAGCACTTTGCATCCAATGGTATTCACAGGAGCTGATATATAAATAAAATTACGCATCCAACTCATTAAGGTTTACCTATTTGTCGGGCACGCAAATAAATTCTTTACTCAACAGCAAATCCATTTACCTGTTCAATGTATATACATGTACATATATGCTATTTCAAGCTATTTTCAATTCAGTTCGAGATTTGATTCAATTTGGCTGAATGGTTCAAAATCTTAATTAATCAAACAACACAATTAGCAATCAGCAATCAATTAGTTGATTATCTTTTCAAATCCATAGTTTTTATATATATAAAAATCCATTTTTGTGCCAATTCACAACAATAACCCTATCTAGTTTTGGTTCTCACACCGGTCAATTGGAAATATATAGATATCCCACTTTCGAAACTCGAACATGAATTCTGATGATGTAGCTACAATCATCGGAATCATCTCTGGGTGTCTAGAGTGTGATTCTATATCTACCCAGTATATTAAAACTTCGAATATACGTTCATGACGCGTATATGCAAAATCTCATATACTCGATTGTCCAAATTCAATATAAAATAAACAATCAAGTACGTATCATTAGATTAAATTTTTAAAATAAAGTTTGTTTTCATTTTTACTTTAAAAATAACACTCTTCCCACTCGTTCTAGGATACTACTAATCCTATCTCTAACGAGTCATTCTTATTGGATATTACTAATACAATCTTTGATGAATTCTTTCGTTCGGTTCTAATGTGTCTTGTTCTCAAGCTCTGTAAACCAAAGCTCTGATACCACGTGTAAGGACCCGAACTTCCCCATGAAGGAAAGCCCGGATTGAATTGAGAACACGACAAATCAGAACACAAACAAAAGAACATTTCATTGCTTATTACAACAATTTCATCAGAATACAAGAATATACAGAGTATGAATAAATATTATACATCAAACAAATATCAGAGATTTACAAATTACATGTAGCGGAAAATAATACAAAATACAACTGAAAGGAGTACACGGACAGAGCTTTCTGAATAACATTCCAGCTGTAAACCAGGATCCTGTGAATATAAATCTGCAAAACCAAAACTACTAGCTGCCCGCGTGGAAAATAGGGGCACTCAAAATTTAGGTTAAAACAATAAACTCCAAGCCAGTCATGTGACTGGTGTGAGAACTAAAACAGTTATTTAAACCATTACTTTAAAATAAAGTAAATCAAGGGACCATGCCATATAACACGGAACGGGTTTCCTCCCAAGAATACCAGTGCATAGAATAAACAACGCAATGCTTTTTGGAAAAATGAAGCTATTACAAGACCCAGGTCCCATTACACAATCCAACGCAAGCCGAAGGATAGGGTTTTCCCTTATAATAGCCAAACATGCTTGGTACGTTCAAAACAAATAATTTGATACTATTATAAGTGCATAGTGTATAAAACAACTTCAAATATAAATGTATCAATCATAGATGGCATGGGTAACATATATCATGTCGCCATACTAGTTCTACAATTAAAACCGCAAAGTCACGTATTGGAAGTTGGATTTCCATCTGTGAACCAAGCCAAGGGATCGTCCTTACCGCTTCGAGACAATCTAGCCTACCATGTCTCCGGGACCAGACTCGGGTGGGCCCTTGGATCATCAGGGCCAGTCTACAATGAGTGGATTAAAATGCCTGAACTCTACGTTTCCCCGCCCAATGGGGCGAAAACTGGTATGTATAAAGACTATACCATCCATCGGCCCCGTAGTGCCGACATAACCGAGGGGCCTCTCTATCCATCATCCACATAAGTAAATCATCTAGGTGTGCAAAACCCAAACACCACTCCTAGCTAGAAGTAAACGCATGTTCTCCTTGAGGTCCTCTCCCGATTCTGGTTCGCACTTGGGTGTGAGGCTCGCGAATTAACGCTACACAAAGCTATGCTATATTAAAGCCATGCTTTGATCATCAACCACAAGACTCTGCTTTTCAACAGAAGCCTTGATCATTTGCATCTCAGCATGCCACACATGAAATTCACGCTATACAACCGATGTCTATCAATCACATAGAATGAAATCCAATGTCAGACACACAGTCCATTTACAAGTTCGTTCTGGGTCTGAACGAAACCGGAGGCACCTTATTCCTCGTCCCATATGTCCAATACAAGAGAGAGGTCTTCGCATATCCGGTCGATCTCCAAGTACGTCTGGACGATCACCACTTATTACCTTGTCTTGGGTGTACAGCCCAATCAAGACATCAGTAATCATCCAAACGATGTGAAGACCTTTGGTCTTCAACCACTATCTTCATCGTTGACTCATCGCCGATTCAGTTATTCAGAATGGGATAAACCTGGCCTTTCTAAATAACTCGCATATATAATAAACAAGCGCTATAAAAACACAACATACGTCTCATTCCAATTCTGCATATTATTTTATTTAAATATTCATATCCTTTGGGAAAGGTTCCCATTAATTTTATCAAAGATAAATTCTTTAAATTTATTCTTTAATCTTCCTTTGGATATCAATTCAAACCAAATTATGGTTTATCCAAACTAGTCGGGATTAGCGCACCTTACCGAAGTAATCATTTGTTTTAATTTCCCAATCCTAACCTATTCATCCCATGAAGTAAAACTGGTAATGCTTCATATCTAACACCACGGTGTTGTCGGTAAAACTAATTACCATTTCACATTCAAATCTAATTAAAGATTCAACCAACGCTTGGAGAAAAACTGGTGATACTCCATTCTCGATCATTTCTTGGATTTGATAATTTTAGTTATCAAATTCACCTTTCAATCTATTTAAAGATTCATTAAAACTCTAATTCGGTTTAATTTCGAACAATCATTACTTAATGATTTTTGCAATTCAGGAAATAAATCCTGACTATAACTGGGTTAAAGAACTAATTTCATTTAAAACACAGTTCACGATAAACCCAAAATCACATTCCAATTATTATGGAATTTTCACGGAAAAACAAACCAATATATAATCGATTTCTATTTCCGTATCCGACTAAAATTATAAATGGATTAACGGCAAAGCCTTTTAAATTCCATACATATTATAAACCTTCCTCCACAGAAGTTCATTTCGATTATTATCAAATCAAATCCCATTCCATTCCAATTTATTTTATTAAACTGGAAAACTTTACTTTGGAAATTCCATTAAATCTTAGATTAAAGATTTATAAATTCCAAAACACATTTCACTGCAAATCAGGTTAAAGAACAAATGTCGTTAAAACACAGTTCACGATAAACCCGATTTTCATTCCATTTCAGTTCCAATTAAATGTTAATTAATTGGTAATTCTTCTTTAAATCTTAGTTAAAATACTTATTCTTTTCACATGGGGTTTCAGAATAGTGTTAATGAAGACACCATTCCATCAGTCTCTAACCGTAAATTAGTAAGAGAACAATTACCTAAGTATTAATCCCGAAGGCCGAAACCAACATCAGATCAATACCTAGGAAACCATTCAACTTAGCTAACCTCCAATTAGTTTCTAATTTTCTTAACTCCATTGGGTTTAAGAACAACATTTTAAAGATACCATTCACGGCAAACCCAAAACCCCATTTGATATTAAATACAAGGTTCTGAATAGAAAATATATCGGCTTATATTCAATATCAAATTCTGAAATCAACAAATATTGTATTGGAATAACGATATATATATATATCTTCCAAATTCCTCCACAATCTCCGTATAATCACGAAATCCAATATCATAATATTCCGAAGATAATCTCGATTAAAATCCATTCCAATTTATATATTGGAAATTCCAGATATTTTTTAAACCATTTCAAATCCAATTTATTTATTTAAAAATATTGGATTACAATTCTAGTTCATAACTAGTTCATTTCAATAAAAATGTATCTTTGTCTTTTAAAATATTGAATTTTTCATCCCAATTCTTTCCAAATCATTTATTATGATTTTACACAAATTATTAATATTTTTAATAATTTTATCAAGGCCCGTATAGTCGATTTCCAAAAGCGGCCATCGAACTGCACTTACAGCGACCTTTTCCAAATTTGATTTGGACGTAATTTTAAATCCTACCATTAGATTTCAAATCTCTCATATACGTTGGAAAGCTCTTTTCGATACGAACCCAAAAGTTCCGATTTTAAGAGAATCCGACGGTTGGATCTCCCGTAATATCCGTTCGAAGTCAATGGCCAAAATTCGCAAACTACCGCGGCGCGGCGCGTTCTTTTCAGGCCATTATATATATAATATATATATTACATATATTTTGTCGATCTCCATTTAAAACGTATTTTATAAATCGTTTTAAATTCATTTTCAAAACGATTTCAACTTCATATTCAATTTCAAATCAAAATTGAAAATTCCATATCACCGATATATAAATGATAATATTTTCAAACATCAGATTTTGAAATCACTTCATTTTCGATATTCATTACAAAAATGAATAAAATCGATATAAATATCGTTTGCATCAAAATGACGCATATCTAATCAACATGGCTATATATATTTAAATATATTCGTGTCCATCCCAAATCAGACATCAAAATCAGATTTTGATCTTTTATTGAATATTATTTTAAAATATTTGTTATTTTAAAATATTACTTCTTTTTGAACTGGAATCAGACACAACCAATCACTATATAATGTTGTTTATATGGATTTCATACAATACATGTATACAACAACAATGATACACAATCAACCATCATCCAGATTGCATTCTACACTGCATAAGCGTTAAATATAAATAAATAACGCTCATCACACCCTGTCAACCCATCGATTGACATACCACTAATTATTGTGATCAGTATATGTCAAATATCATCCCAATACCCATGTGGGGTTTTCAAACAACAAACACAAATTTTATTTGTACAGTTGGGCGATGTGTAAAATATATCGTCCCAATCAGTATCCGATAAATGGGTGTACATAAACAAATCATCGGATTAGTTGATGAATATTCACTTTCATTTCATATACACGAAAAAAATTATATTTCTAACTATAAAATATTTATTTTGACACATGAATATTTTATACAGTCCATTTCACACCACAATCGATTTTCACAAATAATCAAATAAATAAGTCGTCCATGTTCTGTGGACGACGAGGAATAGTTCATATATGCAGTTATAAAATAAATAACTGTACAAAGAAAATTATGGTGAGAAGTTCTCGCCTTGGGTTTCCACTCCTCCATTCTTTATTTCTGAACGGTTTGGAGTTGGATTTGTTTCCCGTTGGTTCCATCGCAATCTGTTTCACACGATCTTTATATTAAAAATCACATTTTTATTTCAACGCTATAAAAATCACATTTTTATTTCATTATTATGTATGTAAAAATCACTTCTTTATATTGTTGTTATATATATAAAAATCACTATTTTTATTTCTACTTCATATATATATAAATCGAATTTTTATCCCAACGTTGTATAGATAAGAATCACATTTTCATTTCGCTATCTTCATAATAAAAATCCTATTTTTATTCTTATACCATTCGTATAAAAGTCACATTTTTAAACCATTCTATATATTTTAAAAATCATATTTTTATTTCAAAGTTGTAGATATATAAACCATATTTTTATTCTTAAAAATCAATTCTATTTATAATTTTTATAATTGAAGTTATATTTTAAAATCAAAGTTATATTTTATTTTCAAAGTTATGTACATTTTTATTTTCAAAACAATTGCTATTTATATTTTAAAACATTTACATTTTTATAATGTTACATATGTATATAAAGTCATATTTTTTTTATACACTGTAATATACATAAAAAAATAACACTATTTTAATTAGTTAAAATTAATTACCTTGCTTTACTTTAGTTAACCATACGGTTAGGGATTAATCCCGCTGTCTTCATCTTCCAAGCTTCCAAAACCATCACTGAACTTCCCTATGTCGTCGGCGGCCTCGGTTGAAAGGAGCCTGATCGGATTTCACCCCCTCCCCCGCGCGCCTCGGCCTCCTAGATCCGCCGTAAGTGGCGGCGAGTTCGAACCTGTATCCATCGCCGGATCCTCCCCCAAAGTCGGCTGCTTTCCACTCCAAATTCGCGAACTACAATCCACGATAATTGATGCAACAAGCATGGATCTGAAGAAGGGAGAAAGGGATTTGATTTTTGCTTCAGGAGGAGGGTCTAATTCTTCATGGATTTGGCGCAAATCGAGGAGGAAGAATTGAGCTTTTTCTACCATTGTTCAAAACGGGGGGGCAACGGATTCTTCAGCATTGACCTCGCTGGAGAGTTATGAGGGGTTTGACACAATATTCGTTGACACATATTCTTATATTTTTTATTATTTTATTTCTCCAATTATTTGTTGTTCTATACGAACTCCAAATCCAACCGACCAACTGTCGTCCTTAGCTAATTATCCCCATTCCGAACATAATGGAATATGTTTCATACCCCAATTCGGCTGTTATGATCAGTTTCCGCTAAATTTAACAAATAAATCATTATATTTTAAATTCAAATGCACATTTTAAATTACCGAAGCTGCATATTGAATCTAAAAATTCCAGAAAAATAAATCTAGCTATGTTTTGACGATACATTGCTAACAAAACTAATTTCGCCAAATTTGGAGACCGTTTGAAAAATGGCCATTTTCTGGTCGATCTAAATTAACTGAAACTGGCAAAAGAAAATCAAAACAAGTTTTCTTTTGCCAGGCTCACACATTAATTCCAAAAATCATGAACTTTGGAATCTAGCGATAATTTGACATCCTGGATCCAATAAAAGTGGTTTCGTCAAAAACGGAGGTCGTTTGCAAAATGGCTATTTTTAAGGGCTATATTTCCATAGCGACTATTCTGAATTTTCAACTGGGCATAACTTTTTATTCCTGCTATAAAATTTGGATTTTTCAGATTCATTGGAAAGATATTTTCAAACAGATTCAAATATTTTTGGTTTCACTAAAATCCGGTTTATTTTGAATCATGTACATTCATTTGAAATTTGAAATCGAATTTTCAAACTACCACGCTATTTTTAATTCCTTTTATAATTAAAATAAATATTTATATTCTAACTTCGATTCAAAAAATATGTACGTTCTAATTATGTTCAAAATAAATTTCTTGTCGTTATTATTTAAAATAAATCATTTTAAATATTTAAATATCATTAAAATTACCAAAATAAAAATTTTAAATTGGTTCTGATTTCTTGGGTTGTTACATAAAATTGGATAATAATGAATGCCTAGGATTACAATTAAAAATTGTAATTTTCCTTATGACATGAGGTTAGGTTGCACTAGTGGTGGAAGTCTGCCCAGACACGACCGGCATATCCAGCAATAACTAATGTTGTACCTAATGTGAGAGGTCTAAGTGTGCGAATATGTGACGTGCTCAGACACAAGGTTAAGCCCAATTTGTGGAATAAGTCTGCCCGGACCCGCCCGGCATATCCAGCATCCACAAATGACATGTTTAACGTGGGAGGTCTAGCATACTGTAACCATAAATGAAAATATGGCAATAAATCTTGAATACTTAACCTAGTTGAATCCATAGGGACTATATGAATAAAATAAAGATAGGGTTAAGTAAAGTTGGTTGAACGGTGGGTGGGTTAAGTAAATTTGAGGGGGTGGGTAATATTTACATATAGGCCCATAAACTTAACCCGGTAAGGTTATTAATTAAGACACCTAGTGGTATACATAACTGGTAGAAATAATAAGGTTATGTAATCGGAAGACACCTTATATGGTAAGAATAACTTGTAGAAATGATAGAATTAGATATGCATAATAATCTGCTAAGTAAACAACGATAAGTTGTAGTGACAATGTAAATTGAATTTATGATTAAATGAGAAAGAATGAGGAAAACTTGTAAAATAAATAAGTTATATTTAATCATAAATGGTAAGTGACATGTTAATTAGGAAACATATGAATTGAGATATACTTAATAATGTATTAAGGAAAGCATGTTATTGTAATAATGTAACTAAGCAAGAATATGAAACAGATTGTGGATTACAGACCTTGGGCCACAATCTAGAGAATATCAAGTTGTGGGCTTATTAATGAACTTAAATGGATTAAGTCATACGATTGAAATTAATAAGTAAGAGAAACTAGGTAAACTAGAATAAGAATTCAATATGAATGGGATTAACCAAGTTAAATGGCAACCTGGTGAGGTAAGGCAAGCGCGTAAAAGAATGTTTAGACATAGGGTCTAACAACGTATTAAAGAAAGGCGCTTGGACCAGTCCGTACGTTTGAGGGTGAATAACCCAACGGGGTAGATCATCAAATTGTTATAAGGCAAGAGGGGAGCGCACATTCATCTGCTTGTTATGACGGCTCCAAAGGACTGGAAGGGAAAGCGCGCGGCTTCCTGAAGTGCGTAAGGTGCTCCTAGTAGTCCTCTGTGTGGTGACAGATGCCTTAGGCTGTGCTGTACTCACAGAGGTTGGGTCTGCGTGTAACTACCAGGTGGGTGGGCCATGACTGCAGATGTAGTTATGCAATCAGAATGTTGTGACAAGGTGACACTAGGGTAGTTCGGCGGTTGCCTCATGAGGAGGTGGAGGGTTACGACTAATAAGGATAGTAGACCATCGGATATCCGTCATCGGCAGCCAGTGGGACGCGAAAAGACTAGACATATACCCAAGATACCATTTCACCTTTCGTTATCGAGGTACGGGGTTGAGGGTAGACGCCACATGGATGTTTAGATTGGTTGTTATTAGGGGTGATCGCTTTGCTCTTGTAGTCTTTGCTAGTTGAGGGAGGGGCCGAGGTGGGCCATAGCCACCATGGAAAAAAGAACCTAGGAATATCTGTACTTGGAGGCTCTTAAAGGCGGCCCGTACAGGTATGGAAAAGCTCCCGACCGAGTTCCGTGTTTCTTGTTTAGCCCTGCTACGGAACTCAGTGCGCATTAGAGGATGTGCGATTGAGGCATCGAGCAACAATTACAGTACATATGTGGGACAGTCTAGATACATGCATATTTGCTCTGGGTGGTGTATCGTAGCCTAGAAGGCATTATTCCGATAAGGAATCTAATTTGATTGATGGTGGCAGTCGTACGCTTACGTAGCATAGTAATGACAGATATATGTGGAACGTAACATTGTTATATAGAGATCCGTACATCACTCCGGCGTAGGATGAGGGACTGCGTTCATTATGGTGGAGACGATGCGAGTGTGGTACCATGGGGTGTATCTCAATATTGAGAGATAGCTACATATATTGTATTAGGTGAATCCATGGGAAAGTAAATGGGTACGATGCACGAATAAGTCTTGAGTTCTACTAAACCAAGTAACCTAATAATCAAGAAAATGAAATGGAACGATATTGGTAGGGATCATTCTATTTTTGGCATACCAGTATCGGTGCGGTGCAAGGAAATGTATTTAAGAAGCGCTATATATATCATGTTCATCTTATCTTGCTCAGTTCACACTTGTTATTGTTACTGTTATCTTTTTCCTCTAGTCTTATATACTTGCCATGATACTTTTATTTATTTATATTTAAAAGTAACTGGTCTCTCTAGAATTTATGTCTGACCCTTTTTGTTTCCTCATCTCTCTCTTCCGTTCCCCCCTCCCCAGGTTCTCAAGGTGGAAGTGCTTAGAGTTGATTTGGATTCTTGCAATTTAGCTTGGATTTTGGATATAGATGTACCGCTTTGACCTCTGATCAACTCTATTATGGCTTCACATGGGAAATATGGTTTTGTGCTTTTGTACACTGATATTTTTGGCAAGACAGATTATTTATGTAATTGGTAACTTCAAACTTATGATGTAAACTCAGTTTTTGTGACCATGATGTTTTGATTTAAATAAAAAATTTAATTCCGCTGCTATCTTACATGTCTACCTTGTGATATTATGTTCTTATTTACCTATAATGCTTCACGGAATTTAATGCATTCCCTTAGTGAGCGACGTTAACGGACGTGGGGTTTCACACTTTTACTAGCCATAAATGGTTATCCAAGCAATTGAATATGTCAAGAAATGCAAGAAATGTCAAAGGTATTCTAAGATACCTCGGATACCTCCAAGTGAGCTAACCACTATCTCAAGCCCATGACCTTTCGATGTGTGGGGGATAGATTTGATTGGACCTCTTCCAGTTTCCAAGGGTGGAGCTAAGTATGTTGTAGTAGTTATTGATTACTTTACCAAATAGGTGGAAATCGAACCTCTTCTGACAATCACATCTAAGAAGGTGTTGAGATTTTTGATAAAGAATATCGTCACTTTCTTTGGGATTCCTAACAAAATTTTATCAGACAATGGAACACAATTCGAAAGCGAGGAATTCATTCGATTTTGTGATAAGAATGAGATCATCAAAGGCTTTTCCTCAGTAGCACATCCGAGGGCAAACGGAGCCGTTGAGGCCGCTAACAAAACCATAAAGACAATTCTCAAGAAATGACTAAACCAAGATAAAGGGAATTGGACAGAAGAATTACCCTTAGTGCTTTGGCTATATATAACTTCCACCAAAACGACAACAGGACATACTCCATTTTCTTTGACATATGGATGTGAAGTCATGCTTCTAATTGGGGTTGAAATCCCTTCACACAGAAGGATAGCCTATGCATTTAATCCTAATCAAGAGTTAAAAAGGAATCCTTAGACCTAATACAAGGATTAAGAGACGAGGCTACAATCAGAACGGCTGAATACCAAAGGAGAATCACAAAGTACTACAACCCAAGGGTTAAAATCAGAGCATTCACAAAAGGAGATTTGGTCTTCTGAAGGGTAATGGCCAACATAAAGAACCCATTGGATGGGCCGCTTGGCCTAAATTGGGAAGGATCCTTAACTATCCATCAAGAAGTCATACCTGGGACGTATCGACTATGCAAACCAAATGGTGATCTCATTCCAAGAACATGGAACTCAAAACATTTAAGGTCATACTTCTCAATGATAAAAGAATAAAGGAAGGTCTCCTTCAAGAATACTCACCCAACTAAGGGTAACCCTCTCAGAAATCAAAATAACCCTAGGAGGGTCAAGCCACAAACGGATGAAATTTCTTATCACCGCCAAGCTAACCAGGGCAAGGCACCCCCTGGAGGGGGTGATGTGTAAGCCTTTCTCTACATCTAAATCCTAAAGGGCCAGGTTGAAGCATTAAAAGAGTAAGCCTCTGATCCAGGCCAGAAATGGTCGAGACAGAGCTTCTATTTAGCACGACCTACCTCTGCTCGTAGATGAGTGCGCCCTGCCTCTGCTATGAACTATGCACGTCCTACCTTTGTTCGTAGAAGAGCATGTCCTACCTCAGCTTATGTTCCGCGTTACCCGCAGAAGGGAACGGCAGCCCTTATCATCGCCTACGATGGCCAGGATAAGGCACCCCTTGGAGAGGTGGAATGTAAGCCTCTATCACCACCTACAATGACCAGTGTAGAGCATTAAAAGAGTAAGCCTTAATTCCACGTCTACGATGGACTATTTTAAACATCTAAGACCGTATCATCCGCTACGATGGTCAAGATAAGGCGCCTCCTGGAGGGAAGTCGGATAAGTCCTTAGGCCCTGCTTGTGGATAAGATAGCCAAGCGCACCGAAAGCGCAGGCCTAGAGAGTGGCCAATAAAGCACATAAAACCTCTGCTTTGACAATCACAAACTTAGGGAGTGGCTTAAGAAGCACGTACACCCTCTGCTTCCTTAAAAATTGAACCTGAAGGCGGGTAACAAAGCCAATCACTAGAAATGGATTTCTGGTCTACAATCTTAATCACTCGAATTTGGGTTAGTTCGGGAATTCTATTATTACTAGAAGTAGATTTCTGGTCTTCAGTCTTAATCACCTGAAGGAATTCTATTATTACCAGAAGGGGATTTTTGGTCTTCAATCTTAATCACTGAAGGAATTCTATTATTACCAGAAGGGGATTTCTGATCTTCAATCTTAGTCACCCGAATTTGGTTTAGTTCGGGAATTCTATTATTACCAGTAGGAGATTTCTGGTCTTCAATCTTAAACCCCAGAATCTGGGTTAGTTCGGAAATTCTATTATTAATAGAAGGAGATTTCTGGTCTTCAATCTTTAGTACCCAAGTCTGGGTCAGTTTGGGACTTCTATTAATATTAGAAGCAGGCTTTTGATCTTCAATCTTTAATACCTGAATAGGGGTTGGATCGGAACTTCTTTCCGTTTTCGTAAAGCAAAGCTATGACTTTTCGTCATGAACATTTGAGTATGGGTTTTTTATCCCATTATTTCATATTTGAAGACTCACCACAAAAGTGGAATCATATACACCTCATTACGAAATTCGATATTAAGTGTGCAATCTGCTCACACTCGATAATCAGGAAACTTCCTAAACTCTCTCTCTTGTTTTCTAATAGAATGAAAAGCATAAATGGGCATGGAACCCATAGATAAAAGGTTAATATACTATCAAGGCTCAATCCCAGGCAACATCTAATCTAGTACATATACAACTGATTATAGAAATCAAGGAAAGGCTAATGTAGATATCATCTATTGAAATTCATATAGGGAAATGCGGTAAAGACCTAGAAAAGAAGTTTGACTTGAAAAATCGAAAATATCCTTTCACAAGGGGGAAAATGTTACAACCAAAATTAATACCGAGACAAGCTGACGGTGAAGGAGCATCAGATCGTCACAAGCAGAAAGAATAATCCGAAAGCAAAAGACCAGACACACGATAAAACCGAGAACATAAGAGAGGCATTTAGAATAACGAGTAACTGACAGCATCATTAAATAAGAGAGCCTCAGGTCCGAAGGAAGAGTGACGACATGGTAGTTCTGGCACGAAAGATAGCTAACGAAAGGTCATCCAAAATCGAAAATTGATGAAGAAAAAGAACAAGAAACCTACAATTTGAGACCCAAAAAGTTGAAAGGGCTATCGGTATTAACATACGTAATGCCGATACAGTAAGAGATGGAAGCACTAAAAGCGCAGAGCCCGAAACATGAGGAATCTATCTGGAAGCCAATTACTGAAACCCACTTCAAGGATCTACCAAAAGGCAAGTCAAAGCTTCTAAGAGGAAACAAGTCATCCACAGTAATTTACCTAGTGTCGACGTCGAAAGGGGTGGCAACTCCCAAACAACACACTTAAAGCACGGAGGCAAACTCCATGAAGAAATAATGGCAAAACCAAGAGCTTGTGACAGGAATACGAAAGCCTTTCCTAAAGTTATCCATACCGACAAGCTTGGTATCGATATAAAGGAGGAAGAAATAACATCGAAGAGAAGCTCCAAAGACCGAGACCATATTTGCGAGAGCCAAGACCTGCTCCCTAAAGGCAATAAGCAAAGCCGAAAGAGCGGCCGAAAGCCAAAGCATCTGGAACCGAAGGGAAAAACAGCTGACAGGGTCTTCTGCTGGCCCAATGACAAAATGATACTCGATTTGTCTATAAATAAGATCCTAAAGGTCTCAATTTCGACGTCAAATTCTCATTTCTCAATCTTATTCTCTTTTCTTCAAGAGCAAACCCTAATTTCCAAATCGAATTGGGGATTTCTTCAACTCTTGTAATATATCCGCAATAAATAAAAGGAGAAGTTCAAGACTTAAACATTTCTCGATTTGATAATCATATTGTGTTTATAACGATTATACAGGGAGTTAATGCTAACTTTTCTTATGAAAGAGTTAACCAAAGCTCCTTCGTAGGAGGGAAGGTCCTGGGTAAAACCAAGGATTTTCCCCTTTCGAACAGTCATTATGTGACTTAGCACTTTCAAAGTAGGACTAATGCAACCCAACCTCAGAAGGGAGCTTGTTGTGAGCTTATGGCTTGATAATGAATGCAACCAAGGCTCTTCTCGGCTAGTTCGATGCAGAAGTATCATATAAGTCAATAAGTGCTATGGCATGTAAACAACCCGAGCATTGTGAGGCATTAACTTGTTTCCTCTTCGCATAATGTATATTATTTTATCCTGGATTTAAAGGCGATTGGTTCATAAGTTTTCAGTCTTATCTGACTTGTAAAACCCTTCTCCCAAGGTTATCACTGACTTTGTTGTCTCGTAAGCATGGTACTCATCACTTAGAGAGAAGAGTAACTAATCTTCGGACTTAAGGTCTTGATGCCTGGAAATCAGTGGAACTCGTTAAAATCTTTGATTCAAGTCTGCATTCCAATGACCTTTAGATCACTCTTTTATCAAACTACTAAGCATATGCATTGTATATCCTAGTTCTGGTGTTAACGAAAAATATCATTAACACTAGGGCTACACATTTTTTATTAGTGGTGATTTAATGTGTATAATAGACTTGCACATGTAGGTTATAAATGAGCCTGTGATTGTGACAAAATCAGTATGAGGGTCTACTAGTCTTTCTACAATTTTCTGTAGTCTTGTTCTATCGAGTCATGGATGCTCCTTTGTTTGTGATTGTTTTGTCTTGTTTGTAGGGTTCGGGATTATTTTCAGTATCAAACTGCTTAATAAATATGCGACTATTATGGATTGTGAGTGATTTAATGTAACAACCCATATTTTTTGCCATTTAACTTTAAATATTTAAATTTTGTTTTAAATGTTGAATCGGAAATATAAATGGATTTCTATATGGAGTTTATCGATTTAATTAGCAGAATACGATTTAATTTCGAATATATCAAATTATTGTAATGCGAAATCGATAAATAATTGAATTGTAAGTTCAAAATTAATCGGAAACGGTTCTAACAATTAGTTAAAAAATTCTATTTGAATATGTAAGATAATAATAATTTTTATTAATGGATTTGATTGTTTTGAAATCGATTTAATTTTACATATGAAAATAGCCATTTTTGAAACAACATTGGATTTCAACAAAACTAATTTTATAAAATCTATAATGGTTAATTATTGTAAGATTTCTAGTATCATGTCAATTGGAGTTGTGTGATTATGCGCGATATAAACGCGTATCGATTTACAGTTTGAAATTAAAATGATTTTTTTCCAAACGGTCTCGGAATTCAACCAAGCCAATTCCATCGGTTCTGAAATATTAAGTTATTATAGAATTTCAAATTTCGTGATGATAGGACGTCGTATGTGATCGTATAAGCGGGAAACGTTCATGTAAATAACGTGTGAATATAATTGAATAAAATAATAGGAAACCCACATTATAAATAATCGCAAACTCTCCTTCTTCATCCACATTTACAACCGCCACCTTCTCCATTTTCGATGATTAGATCTCTCAAACCATGGAGAATTTGATGAAGGCGTCAAATGGAAAGTTATAGAAACCTTTTGGTTTGTGGTGGTTGGAGGAGGTGCGATCACCTGTGACAATCAGAAATCGGTGTTGAACGTGGCTGGGTCAGTTTCAGGTTTTGGGATTTTTGAGGCATCCTGGGTGGCCGAGGGGGTTTGAGATCTAAAGGAGAAGGGAAGAATGAGGCGGAGGGAGCGACAGTGTTTCGGTGGGCTATTGTCGTCGGTGGTCAGAGAATTTGGGGTTTATGTATTTTCCGTTCAACTCGAGGTCCTGCGAAAACTATGGCGTTTGGGGAGGCAGGCCTTCTGGCGAAGGAGGCTGGTAGTGGGCCGGTCACGACGGTGGGTGGTTCAAGGACCCGACAAAATGTAGCAGTGGCGATGATGAAGTTTTGGATGGGAAGAGTGTTCGTATCGAACCTGGTAATATAAATCGTGGTTTAGGTCATGGTTTCTTAAAACTAATCATGGTAATTGGAAACTAATGAATGTCATTAGTTTAAATTAAAATAATGTAATTCAAGTAAAATAGTGTAATAACTGCAACTTATTCATACATGTTCAGAATCAGATGAAACAAGATGCTTTGGAATCATATTAGCAAGTACAACACATACGAGTTGGATTGGGTGATTCAGAGCCAATTGGATTTTTATACAATTTCAAACATTTTCTGAAATTATATAAATTGACCTGAAATCGTCGATCGGAAATGAATTTGAGTTAATTCTCACGCTTTCTGAAATACTATGATGTGATTGAATTCATATAATAATATTTATCGTTGTTAGTATAAATTATGTGTTTGGATGCTTTGGATGATTATTGTTTTGTTGTTGACAGTCGATATTTATATTTCTGTCGTCTTAAATGAATTAGATTAGAATTTTTATTTCACATGCATTTATAAAATGATAGTATGAGCTGTGATGCAGGGAGAACGGGTTGGAGGGATCCAACTGGATTCCTCAAATATTTTGGATGGTAGTTGTTTTCATATTATTCAAATATGAACCGTTTGATCCAAGTAACGTTAAATTCTGTTTGGATGTTGATTGTTGAATTGAAATTCGATATTAATGTGTTATTAATCAATAAACAATATTGATTAAGTGATTAGTAGCAAATGGCCTAAAATCCATCTTTTTAAGACGTTGACTCGCAATTAGGTGCATTGACTAAGTTAGAAATTATAAAATTTATTTTTAATAACTAAAGCAAGGTTTTCAATTTTATTTTATATAAGTTATTTAAAATAAAAGTTTTATGAATTAATAAATATTTTATAATTGGTTTTTGTAAAGTATTATAAAATGATTTATATAGCAAATTCTTGTTGTTTTAAGTAAGTTTTATAAGCAAATAAGTCAAAAATTAACTTAAGGGTTAATAGTTTAGAATAATTGTTTTAGAGAAAACAATTAAGTGCGATACTATTAAATTAATTATATTATTGATTAATTTAGGTGGAAGGATTGGTGGAAATCAGTTAACAAGTTAACTACTATTTCCTAGTTGACTAAATCAACAGTTTTGAATTAAAATTGGTCATTGAATTAATTTATTTCAATTAATCTAATAGAAATAGTTTTGACAAATAGTTGTTTAAACTTAATAAAATTTCTTAAAAAAACGATTAATCGCCTAATTAACTGTGTATAAAGATAATAATCAAGTTGTTATTTACAAATGAAGTTAGTTATTATTATACTAAGGTTTTTAAAAGGAATTAACTATTCTATTTTTAGTTAATAAAGAAGTCAATTGCTTTTACTTTAGTTAATGATGAAGTTAATTATTATTTTTAATTAATTAAAGTGATTACTTTTTAATTGAAATTCATTTTTAGAAAGTAATCCACTTGTAATGAGATTTTGATTGAATTTTGTAAATGGATTTGATAATAAATCCAAGTCGTATAAACAAAGGTTTATAAAAGGGATTTGAAGCAAATGCGATGGTTTTAAATAAGTGTTCACTTAATAATTGAAATAAGTAAAAATAATTGTAATTGAAAGGAGATTTTCAAAGAAGCAAAAGAAAGATGCTGAATGGATTTGTGTAAAAGAGTTGGTAAATGGTTTCTTTGTAATAAATTTAAGTTGTAAACGAATTCGATTAAAGAGATTTAAAGCAAAAAGTTTCATGTTTTAGTAAGGGTTTACTTAATAAACAAATTAAGTAAAAGCAATAATAATTTAAAGAAGATTTTCCAAATGTAAGCTGTAAGGACAAGACGAATCAAAACATAAACAGAAGAACATTTCACTGCTTATTACAACAATTTCATCAGAATACAAGAATATACAGAGTATGAATAAATATTACCCATTTACAAAATATTAGAGATTTAAGAATGACAATGCAGTGGAAAATAATACAAAACACAACTGAAAAGAATATACGGATACAGAGCTTTCCGAACATCATTCCACCTATAAACCAGGATCCTGTGAATATAAATTTGCAAAACTAAAACTACTAGCTTCCCGTGTGGAAGATAGGGGCATCCAGAGTCTAGGTTAAAACAATAAACTCTAGGTCAGTCATGTGACTGGTGTGAGAACTAAAACAGTTATTGATCTTTATTTTAAAGTTCGTTAAATCAAGGGACCACGCCGTATAACACGGAACAGGTTTCCTCCCAAGAATACCAGTGCATAAAACAAACAGCGCAATGCTAAATAAAGAACAATGAAGCTATTATAAGACACATGTCCCATCACACAATGCAACGCAAGCCGGAGGATAGAGTTTTTACGTTATAATAGCCAAGAATGCTTGGTACGTAAAATTTCATGCTTTATTATTACTATAAGTGTATAGCGTCAAAACAATTTCAATCATAAGTATCAATCATAGACGGCATAAGTGCCTCCATACCACTATGTCGCCATATATAGGTTTATAATTAAAACCGCAAAATGTTGTATTGGAAGTTGGATTTCACCTTGTGAACCGAGGCAAGGGATCGTCCCCACCGCTTCGAGACTGTAACACCCCGTAATTCTGTAACACTAGGATTCACAAATTAAGGCAGAATTAAATTTTAAAATTAAAATCAAGGGAAATGGGCTGCCCCATTGCGTTCGTCTCGAAATTCTGCATGAAAACGAGTCCGAGTTTGCGAGAATCGGAGTCCGTATGAAGGAGATATGACCCTCCGAAGTTTCAGAATTCGATTTAAAATTCGAATAGGTCAGAAACGAGTTCAAAATTCAAAATCGGACCCAGATTGGGCTGGGCGGGAATTTTCCCGCCCAAGACCCAGGTCGACTGGGTAGTCGACCTGGGGCACCCAGGTCGACTGGGTAGTCGACCTGGGGGTCGACCTGCTCCCGAAATCCAGTTTTCTGAACCTGGTTCGTCCTGATGTATTTGGTCACGTTTTCTGCCTAGGTTCGTCCGCCTAATCCTATATAAACAGCATTAGTCTCCTTCTCTATTCACAATTCTTTTCTATCCGTATGCTGCCTCTGAGAAAATGTATAAATAAATAAAATAATATATGAAATAAATCAAGACGAGGAAATGCTGCTCAAGACTTTCAAGAGGAGATTCAAGTCAAGCTAGGATTCAAGTGATGATTCAAACGACTTCAACGACTGTTTTTCTGCGAATCTAATCTAATCTCTGTAAGTCGGTTACTTTTTAGATTTGAACGTTTTCTCTATTCGTGACATGAAATTAAAGGAATAAAAGAATATGCCAAATCTTTCTATTCGAATCAGTGCTTATATCTTTGGACTTAATTAAGAACTGTTATGATTCGATGACCAATGAGACTGTGACTATGAAACTATGGACCTTAAAACCTTATGCCTCTTTGACTATGAACATTGCCTATGACTATGAACACTGCCTATGACTGTGACTCATGACTATGAGAATTATTTCCTTGACTATGAACACAAGCCTATGCCTTTGATTGGGAAACATAAACTATTGCCTATGACATAACAAGGACAACTGTGATTATACACCTATGATTCATGACTAGGAAAGTGTTGCTTAAGTTTTGTGACTACGAAATTGGGTCTAAACCTGATTATCTATTCTGTCTATTCTTGGTTTTCTTTGGTTTTAGACCTTGGGAATTTACCTATTAAGTTAGGTCTACCCATGTTCTTGAACCTACGTCATTATTCAACCCTTTTTATGTCATATGATTTTCAGACCTATAGGCTTCCGATGTTTTAGATCAATTTCAGTGTAATTCGTTAGGTCTGTAATTAGTAAATTGTCATCTTATGCCAGTTATTATGTCTATCTTTTTCATAGCATCTTTGGTTCATTCCCTATTTTCTACGAATCTAGATTTATCTATAATCTAGATTGAATCACGATTATACGAACGGTGGGAATACGATTTGGGCAAAATATGAAATTTACTAGAAACGTAGTTTTTAACTTGGAAATTGGCATAAATTGGGAACATGTATTATGGCATGTTCATAAAAATGCAAATTGGATAAATTTGACATGAATGTGTAATTTGAATCTAGTAGTGACTTGTAAATCTAGCATTTACATGAATTGTGAACTAGAATAATAGGTCTAGTTTGACTTGAACTGTAATTAGAATGTTAAATCAGAATTGGATTAGCTAATTTGGCATGATAAGTATATTGGCATAAATTTGAAATTGGCCATAATTGGAAGTACTTGTCAGGTTTAGCAAAATCATGGTTAGTGACACTTAATTTGGTATAGTTTATATACCAAAAAGGCATAAATATGATATAGATGGGAAAATGGGCCATAAGAATAAATGTTGACAATTTACAGAGTAATTATGAAATAAGTAAATTAGGAATAATTTACTTATAGAATTTGTCCTAAATGAAAAAATGTAAATTTAGACAAATTAAAGGTTTATTAACGACATCTCTTTTAATAACACACCAGAAAGTTCTAGGGTGACAGAGAGGATAGTGTCTAGGCTTGGGTTTGGAAAATACAAGTTTCCTGCTCTCCCTGGCTATCCCTTACTGATCCGATGGACGGGATGGTTACTTTCAAAACCTGATTTGAAAATTAATCAAAACCCTTTGAACTTAGAAAACACGAATATGCCTAACCCGAGGTTAGACTGAGTTGTGATGTAAACCTGCCCGGAACCAACCGGCACATCCAGTAATCGCAACAATACCTGTCTAATGTGAGTGGCCGCGGCTTTAATTTATTTAGTTAAGCTAGAATGGGAGGGTTAAGTCCATAGGAACACTTAACCAACTTAACACAGTTAAGCTAGAATGGGAGGGTTAAGTCCATAGGGACACTTAACCAACTTAACATGGTAACAAGACAAGATTTGCAGGGGTTAAGTAACTAAGAGAACACTTAGCCAAATTAACATGTTAACTAGACTAGAAGGTGGGGTTAAGTAAAGTTAATACACTTAGCCAAATTAACATGTTAACTAGACTAGAGGTTGGGGTTAAGTAAAATTTAATACACTTATCCAATTTGATATGTTAGCTGGACTAGACCGTAGGGTTAAGTAAACTTGAACACTTAACCATCAGATTGTGATAAAGGAATAGGGTTAAGTCTAAAACATGAAGGGATAATACTTAACCATTAATAACATGATAGTTAAAACAGATGGGCAAGGTTAAGTTAAAAAGGAAACACTTAACCAATACAGGATGAATGGGTAGGGTTAAGTAATAAGAAATAATTAACCAATATAACTTGGTTTGTGGTAGGGTTAAGTCAACATGAATTACTGATAACACTTAACCAGTTTAACAGGATAAATGAAGAGGGTTAAGTTAGCTTGAATTGACAAATGACACTTAACCAATCCAAATTGACGGGAAAAAGGAGCTAAGTAGTAAACCTTAGTTAAGAAAACAACGATTCTGGAAACTAAGTGGTAAACCTTAGTTAGCAAAACTAAGTAGTAATTCTTAGTATAACACGGGAAGGAGCGAATGTCCGTCTGAGTAAAAGAAGGCTCCAACGAATTGGGTTACGAAGCCCGAGGCTTCGAGGGGACGTGAGGGTACTCTTGGTATCCCTCTGTGAGGCTGAAGATGATCCTCCTGGGCTCACAGAGGTTAAGGTCTGCGTTAGAAGAACCAAGGGTATGCCTTGGTTGCAAAACATGGCAACCTAAAGACTAGGATGGACCAGCGTGATTCGGCGAGAAACCGGTAACCCTGTGATAGCAACTCGTCGTCTACCATCCATATTGAGTCAGTCGATATATGTGAAGCGGAAAGGCGGAGAACTCCAAAAGACCATATACTTGCTATCTAGTTATGGGTGAGGATGGCCATAGGTTAGTGGGGGCATAGGGGGCCTGCGTATAGTTCTCATTTTTCAAGGTGTGCCTTTCATTAGCTGAGGGAGGGGTCGAGTGGGACCATAGCCACTGGAATAAAAACAGACCTTAGCATCTGCATCGGCAGATATCTGAAAGCTCCCGACCGAGTTCTGTGTTTCTTGATTTGCCCTGCCACTGGACTCGGGCCGCACATTACAGGACATGTGCATCTAGACAAGCGATAACGATTCGCGATACATGCGTGGGGAAGTATAGGAACATATACCACTCTAGGTAGTGTGTCCTAGACTTGGGGGCATCGTTCGACAGGTAGCATAATCCCTAGTTGGACTAGGTGGCATAAACCCTGAATCCGAGAAGCATTCAGCAGATAGCGTAAACTCTAGTTGAATCTAGAAAGCACTTGATAGAAAACCCTAGATTAGATCTAGGTAATAAATAATAAATGTATGCCTGAAGGCAATGGAAACTACAGGGATTGGGATCACGTTATCGTGACTAGTTGGGACACTAGTTAGGTGGTGCAGAGATATAGAAACCAGTATAACAAGGAAATAGCGAAGCGGCGAAAGTATTAGAGCATATCCGGTTTATCTTATCTTAGCATATCTTGTGATTATCTTGTCTAATCTTGCTGACCCTATCGTCATGGTGTTATCTTGTATTCAGTTAATTCATGTCGTTCTGTTTTTCCATGTTCACATGCTAGAAGTTACTGAACTTACTCAGGCTTTATGTCTGACTCTGTTTTTCTTTCGTCTTCTTTTCTTCCGTTCCCCCCCCCCCCCAGGTAGTAAAGAAGGGAATAGTATAGCTCAGGTTAAGTTGGATTGTCACTCTTTCCCAGCTTGAAGATTTGTTGAAGTTTTGCTTGGATTCTCTTTTCAGATGCTATGGCTGGCTCTTGCTACATTAGGGAATATAAATGTTGTTTTATGCTTCTTTATTTTGTAAGACAGATGAACTCTGATATTGTAAAGAAATCGTTGTACAAACTATTTTATCAATAAAGCAAAATTTTATTTTCCGCTGTTTTAATTTTGTCTGTCTAATAATTTATCTGCATCTTTTACCCTAAATGCTCCACAGAACTTAGTGCATTCCCTTTGTGAGTGACACTAATGGATCTGGGGTGTTACAGAGACGCTCTAGCCCGTGTCTCAGGCAAGCACGCAGACAAGCCTTGGATCGTCAGTGCCGGTCCACACAGAGTGGATTAAAATGCCTGAACATGCGTTTACCCGCCCTATGGGGCGTAAACTAGTCATATCCCGACCAAACCATTGGCCCCGGAACGACCGATATAACCGAGGCGCCTCGCAAACCATCATCCACATAAGTAAAATGTCAGGGCTTGCAAAACGCTAAAACCTCTCCTAGCTAAAAGGAAACGCATGCCCTCCCTGATGTCCTTTCCCGTTTATGGTTCACATAGGGGTGTGAGGCTCGCGAATTAAAGCTACGTAAAGCTATGCTATATTAAAGTCGTGCTTTAATCATCAACCACAAGACTCTGCTTTTCAACAGAAGCCTTGATCATTTGCATCTCAGCATGCCACACAGGCAATTCACGCTATGCAACCAATATCTATCAATCACACAGAATGAAATCCGATGTCAGACATACATCCATTTACAAGTTCGTTCTGGGTCTAAACGAAACCGGAGGCACCTTATTCCTCGTCCCGTATGTCCAATACAGGAGAGAGGTCCTCGCATATCCGGTCGATCTCCAAGTACGTCTGGACGATCACCACTTATTACCTTGCTTCGGTGTACAGCCCAATCCAGACATCAGTAATCATCCAAACGATGTGAAGACCTCCGATCTTCAACCACCGTCTTCATCCTCGACATATCGTCGAATTGTTATTCAGAATGGGATAAACCCGGCCTTTCTGAATAACTCGCGTATATAATAAACAAGTGCTATATAAACACAACATACGCCTCATTCCAATCCAGAATATTTCTTTATCCAAATATTCATATACTTTGGGAAAGGTTCCAATTAATTTTATCAAAGATAAATTCTTTAAATTTATTCTTTAATCTTCCTTTGGATATTAAATGTAACACCCCGGATTTTTGAATAATCGAATTAACTAAATTAAAGAATAATTAATCTCAGACGTGAGAATTAAGGAATGGGGTTGCGCCATCGTGTTCGTCTAATAATTCTGGTTGAAATAGAGTCCGAGTTTGCGGAAAACGAGTACCGGATGCAGGAGTTATGGACGAACGAAGATTGGTGGCAAAACAAGAGAAAAAAATATTGCACTGGCGCACTTGGGAAGTGCACCAGTACAAATTTGCACTGGCGCACCTGCAAGTGCGCCCAGGCCGAGGCAGCTGCACAGCTTTCTTGTTCAGTCTGACCCATGTTGCTGAGTCCTTTCTGACACCTTGCTGAGTCATTAGGGCTGAGGTGTCACCCTATTCCGACTGAATGGTTTTGATTAACCCTAAGATCATCCGACGGCTTAAATTAATTCAAAACTCTATAAAAAGACCCATAGACTCAAACCCTAAATCAGAATTAAAACTAAAACTGTGGTCGTCATGCTGTCATCTTGAACCCTAGAGTAGCCGCCACCAATTAAAGAGGAAGAACAGCAAATCAAATCAGTTCTATTCAACCCTAACAACGAATCTTCTTCAAAGGAGAGCTAATTCAACTTCAGAAATCAGAATTCAGAACTCAAGACCGCTTTTGAGTTGTGAGTTCGATAGTTTTAATAAAATAATTAGTAAATTAATTGGATTAAGTTATGATGCGGATAATTTGGATATGATGTGAATTATTGACTGCATGTTGTAATTATGTTGTAGAATTGTGTTGTAATTTCTATGATGTTATGTTATGATGCTATCATTTATCATGTAAAGTTATAATGCTATCATCTATGTTGTAATTTTATATACAATCATATCATCATGTTTTATATGCTAGTTTGGTTATGTTGATTCATATGATAAATCATATGTATGCAAGTTTAGATTTTTATTTAAACATGAATCATATACAAGTTGGGTAAAATTATATGTGACCTTACATGGTTATGACATATAGTTTATGTGAAAATTTGATTAAAAGTTAGGCTATGACATGTGTGAGTTATATGCTAAATTCTACATGGTATTTTACATGTTAGATGCAAAATTACACCATTGTTATGATGCATAAATCACATATGCAAGTTTGTATAAATATATGAGTTTGGGATATGAATCATGTTATGCAAGTTTAGGGTTATTGCCTATGCAAGTTTACACCTTTAGAAGTAGATCTATGACATACATGATTTATGAAAGTTTGTGACCATTATCTCAACAAGTTCACACCTTTAGATTTAGATCCATGACATATGTTGTTTATGCAAGTTGTAACTTTGGCCTATGCAAATTTTAGATGTAGAACATCATTCACATATGCAAGTTCACTCCTATGTTTAGATCTATGTTTTAATTATGTGTATATTGTGATGTTTTCTCTTTATTCCATGAGTTAGACTATTCGAGTCTAACGTATATTTTACGTTAAACGAACAAACGTACAACGTGGGGTAAAGGGGATAATATTAAAAGATTTAATTAGCATAAATTAAGTTGTGGTGAAAATTGGTATGATTTCACATACCATAAATGGATGGACATAATTGAGTCAATTATGGACATCGTTAAATTTGGAATTGATTGATAATTTGAATAGGGATAGTAATTCAAATTGGGGAATGATTAATTAGGCGTAATTAATCGTCTAAGACACGAGGTTAGGCTCTTTTGTGGTGTAAGACTGCCCAGACCCGCCCGGCAAATCCAGCTGCCACAAATGCCAGTCTAATGTGAGAGGTCTTAGGCATAAACTAAATATGTAACAATTGTAAAGACACGAGGTTAGGCTCTTTTGTGCTGTAAGACTGCCCGGACCCGCCCGGCAAATCCAGCTGCCACAAATGCCAGTCTAATGTGAGAGGTCTTTATGAGGTTACAGTCTTAATGAATTAAGAAACACTTAACCAGATACACATGTAGTGGGACATGAGGGGGTTAAGTGGGTGCCTTGGGTGGCATGTGGAATCTAGTGGGTGCCTTGGGTGGCATTTGGAAATACGATTAGAAACACTTAACCAAAATTGGAACATGTAATTGGAACATGTAATTGAAACATGAATAAGAAGTGGGTTAAGTGGGATGTACTAGAGGGGACCAAGCTCAAGTGGATAGCTTGTGTCAAGTAATGGAGGCCCATTTCAACCAGTAACCCATACGTATCTTTGTGGGCTCGACCCAAGTCGAGGACGGGACACACATACTGGGCTTGACTGTAAGAGGCCAAACCGGGTTAGCGGTGGCAACGCAAGTCCAACGGGTTCATATGCGTGTGTGGACCCGGGCTGGTAGGTAAGACGTTGTTGCATCGTGTAGGTATAAGCCATGCATTGTTGGTGGTATCGGGTTGCCACTTTGGGGTGTGATACACCCCACCGTGGGGCCAGCACGGGTTTCTACGAGTTAGGGAGCCGATCGCTTGGGGGTAGTGGGTACACCTAGTGGAGATAGGGGGAGGCAACACCTATGAAGGCAGCTAGGGGTGCACGAAACTACCAATATCATTATTAAGTCTGTAGGCGGGATCAACCTTAGGGTGACTAGTGGTGGTGTAGTATAGCAATTATCCTATAGTGTTGGTGTAGTTTAGTAATTATCTTATAGTGGTTTAGGGGCGCTTTAACGATATCGTTGTTTATCTTGTTTCCTTATTTACTCTGCCATACTCAATGGTTCATGGTCATTTCCATATTTTCCAACTTATGCCCTAGCCTAGTTACCTTGTTAATTATATTGTTAAAGTTATCGCACTCGCCAGACTTTATGTCTGACCCCCTTTGTTTCGTCCTCTTTTCTTCCTCCTCCTCCCCCCCCAGGTGCTCAGGGTGGAATTAGCACCAGTGGAGATTGATTTTGGACTGTTGTTTCTCTGTTTTTAGAAGATTGCTTGGATCGCTGAAGTAAAGTTCAGCTTCTCTTTTATTTATGGCTATTTTGTATTGGGGATTATGTCTTTCAATTTATGTACTTTTGGTAGTCAAGATGGATATTATGTACTTTGACTCTGGTTTTTGATGATGTAAGCAAACATATGTGTTTTCCGCTGCAATGAAATAAAGTTTTAAATCTTTGAGTACTGTTTATATCTGTCTTGTTGTTAAGTTTCTGTTCTATACTTACTTAAAATGCTCCATAGAAGTTAATGCATTCCCTTTGTGAGTGACATTAATGGAAGTGGGGTGTTACACGTGGTATCAGAGCTGAAGGTTACCAGAACAGATATGAATTTTGAAAAACTATTTTTCAAAACAATTTTTATAAAGAAGTACCTTAAAAAGTACGTTTTAAGGAAAGTATTTTCAAGAGAAAAGCTTATTTTAGAAAGCATAACCCCAAGAGCCATATATCTATCCCTCGGTTCTTTTATATTGAATCTTTCCTTTTTCGTTTCAGCATGTCTGAAGCATCTGAGATACCAGAGGGTGTTCATGTACCCGGTTGGTTTCGTCAATATCTCGAGGCTAGGGCCGCCACCGCAGGTCCAGCAAATGCTCCTCCTCCTCCCCCTCCTCCTCGCATCGATACTTTTGCTAAGATATGTAAGGACTTTCGGGCAATGGGTGGAAAACCTTTTCACAGGACGGAGACATTTGTTGAAGCTCGAAACTGGCTAAAGGAAGTAGAAGAATTATTTGGAATCTTTGAAGTGGATGATGGAAGAAAGGTCCAGTTGGCTGCCTGGCTAATGAAGGATGAGGCCTCGTTTGGGTGGGAGGTCACTAATGGGGGACGTCCAGTCGATACATGGCTAGATTTTAGGCAGAGGTTTGAGGCGAAGTTTCTCTCGCGGGCTGAAGAGAATCTATACATGGAAAGGTTTTTGGCGCTGAAGCAAGAGAATCTATCCGTGAAAGAATACGTCAACAAGTTCAACCAGTTGGCGAGATTTGGCTTGGACTTGGTAAACACTCCAGAAAAGAAGGCCCTGAGATTTGTTAAGGGTTTAAACGAGCCACTTCATGGGTTAGCTATGACCCACATTCCCATGGGGGCTACCTTCGAGAGACTAGTTGACATGGCGCTCATGCATGAAGAGGAGAAGGGCGTCAATGCTAATAAGGCACCCGAGAAGAAAGGGGATCAAAAGAAGTAGCAACAGCAACAACAGAACAAGAAAGGTGGCAAAGGCAACAATGCTAAGGGAAAGAAAAGATGCTTTAACTGTGGGACACCCGGCCATCTAAGCAAAGATTGTAGGAAGAAAAAGAAGACTGGTTGTTTCCACTGTGGCGAGGCGGGACATCTTATTAAGGACTGCCCAAAGAAAGGGCAGAGGGCAGGGTCTACCTCGGGAGGACAGGTGCAGCCACTTATGGCACCAGGGCAGTCAAGGGGACAAGTTCAGGCTCTCATGGTCCCACCGCTGCAAGAACGAGGTAGAGCAATTTCCGTTGAAAGTTTAGTTTTTCTGTTTGATCATCCTGTCCATACTTTATTCGATTCTGGCGCATCACATTCGTTTATTTCTACATCATTAGTTGAAACACTGCACCTTGATACTAGTCTAGTTACTAATCCCTTAGTAGTCTCAAATCCTATCGGTGGTTCGGCTCATCTTTCTATGATTTGTCGGGATTTGAGAGTGTTTATCTTGGGCGTTGAGTTTGGGTGCAACGCTTTTGTTCTTGGCTTCATGGGTTACGGTTTAATTCTAGGTATGGATTGGCTAACTAGATATGGGGCCATCCTCGATTGTGAAAGAAGGGTAGTTAGATTGTTGACTCGTTTTGGAAAGACCCTTGATATTTCTTGTGACCCTAGAGGTCATGTAATGCTTAGCTACCTAGAATCCCCTGACGCATCAGATGATGATTTACATTATATTCCCATAGTCCGTGAATATGCAGATGTCTTCGATGAGGTGAGGGGTTTACCCCCAAAACGTGAGATTGACTTTCGGATATATCTAGTAGATAATGCAAAGCCAGTTGCATTACCAGTGCGCCACATGGCTCCAAGAGAGAGAAGAGAACTCAGTAAGCAAGTGAAGGAAGTGCTTGAGAAGGGGTTCATCAGGCGTAGTATATCGGAGTGGGGTGCTCCAGTAGTGTTTGCAACGAAGGCGGATGGGTCCCTTAGACTTTGTGTGGACTATAGAGAACTTAATAAGCTTACTAAGAAGAATAGACACCCACTGCCGAGGATTGACGATCTCTTCGATCAGTTAGTTAGCGCCTCAGTGTTTTCGTAGTTGGACTTAGCCACGGGTTTCCATCAGTTGAAAGTGGCTGAGGATAGCATAGACAAGACTGCCTTTAGGAATCCAAACGGTTTCTTCGAGTGGCTTGTGATGCCCTTCGGTTTGACAAACGCCCCCGCATACTTTGTTGACTTGATGAGTAGGGTGTTTAGGGAGTACCTTAATAGATTCGTGGTAGTCTTTGTGGACGACATCTTAATCTTTTCTAAAAGCGAGGAAGAGCATGCCCTACATCTTAGGGAAGTGTTGGAGACTCTTCGAGCGCATGGCCTTAAAGCTAAATTTTCTAAATGTCACTTTTGGAGGAAGGAAGTGCGATTCCTAGGGCACGTGGTTTCCAAAGAAGGGATAGTTGTGGATCCCATGAAGATAGTGGCCATCCAAGATTGGAAGGTTCCTAAAAATGCTACCGAGGTGAGGAGTTTCTTAGGGTTGGCTGGCTATTATAGGAAGTTCATCAAAGACTTCGCAAAAATATCAGCCCCATTAACACGCTTGATGAAGAAGAACTTAGTTTTCATGTGGGACGTAGATTGTGATGATGCGTTCCAACGTTTAAAGAGAGCTTTGACCACAGCCCCAGTCTTAGTGTTGTTAAGCCATTTACCGTTTATACCGATGCTTGTGGGACAGGACTAGGCGCAGTCTTAATGCAAGAGGGAAGGGTAATAGCCTATGGTGGAAGGCAATTGAGAGTACATGAGAGAAATTACCCTACACATGACCTAGAGTTGGCCGCTATTGTCTTCGCGCTTAAGTCTTGGCGTCATTATCTTCTTGGCGAAAAATTCGAATTATTCACTGACCACAAATCGCTAAAATACTTATTCTCTCAGAAGGACTTGAACTTAAGGCAGCAAAGGTGGATGGAATTCTTAGCATCCTACAACTTCGAGATAGCATATACCCCTGGCAAGGGTAACGTGGTGGCAGACGCCTTAAGTAGGAAAAGGTTGTCCTTGAGTTCGTTGTTTGTTGAGCGGCGAAGCTTAGAGTTCATCTCTACGTTTGACTTTAAACCTTTCGTTGATTTTGTACCTGTTTTGCTAGCATCCTTGAAGGTCAGACCTGCGCTTTTGGGACGGATTGGCGAGGCATAGCGAGACGACCCACAGTTGGTTGAGTTAGTAGAAAAGCTCAAAAGAGGGGAGTCATCGAGCCATCTCCGTAGGTATACCCTAGATGATAAGGGTTGGTTACGTAGGGATGGTAGACTTTGTGTACCACAGGATGAGAACTTGAGGAAGACCATTCTTGATGAGGCACATCGTTCGAAGATGACCATCCATCCCGGCGGGGACAAGATGTACATGGACTTGAGACGAATTTACTTTTGGGCCGGTATGAAGAAGGACGTGGCAGATTTTGTTGCTAGATGCTTGTGTGCCAACAAGTAAAAGAAGAGCAAAAGAAGCCCGGTGGATTGCTTCACCCATTGGAGGTCCCACAATGGAAGTGGGAAAGTGTTTCGATGGACTTTTTTGACGGATTACCAAGATCGAGGAAAGGTAATACGGGGATTTGGGTCGTAGTAAACAGACTTATTAAGAGCGCCCATTTCATTCCCGTAAAGAGTAAGAGGACTGCTCCATGGTTAGCCTCCGTATACATTCGAGAAATAGTTCGTTTGCACGGTGTTCCTTCTAGCATAGTGAGCGACCGTGATCCTATCATCACTAGCGAGTTTTGGAAGAGCTTGCAAAAGGCGGTAGGAACTCAGTTATGTTTGAGCACCGCATATCATCCTCGGACGGACGGCCAGACCGAGAGGGTGAATCATATTCTAGAGGACTTATTGAGGTTGTGTGTCTTCGATTTCGGAGGTACATGGGAGGAACATCTTCCGTTGGTAGAGTTCGCATATAATAACCGCTTTCAGTCTAGCACTAGCATGGCACCGTTCGAGGCTCTTTATGGACGGCCGTGTCGTTCGCCTACATGTTGGTGGGAGTCTACAGATAAGGTCTTGCTTGGACCAATATGATTAGAGATACTTCGGAAAAGATCGATTTGATTCGAAGGAGGATGAAGACGGCGCAAGATAGGAAAAAATCTTATGCTGACAAGAGGAGGACAGATCTTGAGTTTGATAATGGGGACATGGTCTTTGTCAAGGTGTCTTCATTACGGAACGTCGTTCGCTTTGGGTCCGTTGGGAAGTTAGCACCAAGGTTCATAAGGCCGTTTCCTATTAAGGAGAGGATTGGGCAAGTGGCGTATAGAGTGGAGTTGCCCGAGAGACTTAGTGGCGTACACGATGTATTCCATGTGTCACATTTGAGGAAGTGCTTGCACGAGACCGCGGGAGTGGTAGAGCCGAGCTTGCTTAGAGAGGTGGAGATAGAGTGTGATGCGACAATTCGACAAGCTCCTACGTGTATTCTTGGGTCGGAGATTAAGAAGTTGAGGAATCGAGAGGTCAAGCTAGTCAAAGTGCAATGGGGAGATGACGAGAGCAACGCTACTTGGGAGACAGAAGAGAAAATGCGTTCATTATACCCCTTTCTTTTTTAGGGTATGTCTTTTAATTTCTCTTTTATCGCTTACCTAGTACTTATCTTATCTTTAGTATGTCCTCTCGCTAGTACCTTTGACCTTTAGATAGGGTAATCCTATGGTTGAAACATGTGTTTGAGACATGTTATGTATGATGGATGCATGTGGATGCAAGTGTTTGCTAGTGGTTGCTCGTGGATGCATATACACACACTTTAGGCACTAGATCGGCTCAGTCACTTCATATTGCATATTGCATATAAATGTGTGTACATATTTAAGTAATGGATGTATAATGGTTGTACCATCATATGGATGTTGCATTTTGGTGAATGGATGTGCACACATGTAGAAATAATATGTATCGATAGGGTTCTTTCGCATACATAACGAACGCATAGCACTATCATGGTTTGCATTAAGGAGGTCAACTGAATCAGTAGACCGCCTGATTTTGCATTAGATAAGGAACATATACACACACTTCTTTCATATGTTCATACAGCATTAGAAATTTTAAAAGGACAATGGATGCCCGTGTTTGATTGTTGAGTAGATGGTGGTTTGGATGGTAGGATAAGCATTCTCCTTAACTTGGAGATTTCAGGGGCGAAATACTTTAAGGAGGGGAGAATGTAACACCCCAGATTTTTGAATAATCGAATTAACAAAATTAAAGAATAATTAATGTCAGACATGAGAATTAAGGGAATGGGGTTGCGCCATCGTGTTCGTCTCGGAATTCTGGTTGAAATAGAGTCCGAGTTTGCGGGAAACGAGTACCGGATGAAGGAGTTATGGACGAACAAAGATTGGTGGCAAAACAAGAGAAAAAAAATATTGCATTGGCGCACTTGGGAAGTGCGCCAGTACAAATTTGCACTGGCGCACCTGCCAAGTGCGCCCAGGCCGAGGCAGCAGGCCTGCATAGCTTTCTGGTTCAGTCTGACCCATGTTGCTGAGTCCTTTCTGACTCCTTGCTGATTCATTAGGGCTGAGGTGTCACCCTATTCCGACTGAATGGTTTTGATTAACCCTAAGATCATCCGACGGCTTAAATTAATTCAAAACTGAATAAAAAGACCCATAGACTCAAACCCTAAATCAGAATTAAAACTAAAACTATGGCCATCATGCTGTCATCATGAACCCTAGAGTAGCCGCAACCAATTAAAGAGGAAGAACAGCAACTCAAATCAGTTCTATTCAACCCTAACAACGAATCTTCTTCAAAGGAGAGCTAATTCAACTTCAGAAATCAGAATTCAGAACTCAAGACCGCTTTTGAGTTGTGAGTTCGATAGTTTTAATAAAATAATTAGTAAATTAATTGGATTGAGTTATGATGCAGATAATTTGGATATGATGTGAATTATTGACTGCATGTTGTAATTATGTTATAGAATTGTGTTGTAATTTCTATGATGTTATGTTATGATGCTATCATTTACGATGTAAAGTTATGATGTTATCATCTATGTTGTAATTTTATATATAATCAAATCATCATGTTTCATATGCTAGTTTGGTTATGTTGATTCATATGATAAATCATATGTATGCAAGTTTAGATTTTTATTTAAACATGAATCATATACAAGTTGGGTAAAATTATATGTGACCTTACATGGTTATGACATCTAGTTTATGTGAAAATTTGATTAAAAGTTAGGCTATGACATGTGTGAGTTATATGCTAAATTCTACATGATATTTAACATGTTAGATGTAAGATTACACCATTGTTATGATGCATAAATCACATATGCAAGTTTGTAAAATATATGAGTTTGGGATATGAATCATGTTATGCAAGTTTAGGGTTATTGCCTATGCAAGTTTACACCTTTAGATGTAGATCTATGACATACGTGATTTATGCAAGTTTGTGACCATTAACTCAACAAGTTCACACCTTTAGATTTAGATCCATGACATATGTTGTTTATGCAAGTTGTAACTTTGGCCTATGCAAGTTTTAGATGTAGAACATCATTCACATATGCAAGTTCACCCCTATGTTTAGATCTATGTTTTAATTATTTGTATATTGTGATGTTTTCTCTTTATTCCATGAGTTAGACTATTCGGGTCTAATGTATATTTTATGTTAAACGAACAAACGTACAACGTGGGGTAAAGGGGACAATATTAAAAGATTTAATTGGCATAAATGCCTTAAAAGGCATAAAATAAGTTGTGGTGAAAATTGGTATGATTTTACATACCATAAATGGATGGACATAATTGAGTCAATTATGGACATCGTTAAATTTGGAATTGATTGATAATTTGAATAGGGAAAGTAATTCAAATTGGGGAATGATTAATTTGGAGTAATTAATCGTCTAAGACACGAGGTTAGGCTCTTTTGTGGTGTAAGACTGCCCGGACCCGCCCGGCAAATCCAGCTGCCACAAATACCAGTCTAATGTGAGAGGTCTTAGGCATAAACTAAATACATAACAATTGTAAAGACACGAGGTTAGGCTCTTTTGTGGTGTAAGACTGCCCGGACCCGCCCGGCAAATCCAGCTGCCACAAATGCCAGTATAATGTGAGAGGTCTTTATGAGGTTATGGTCTTAATGAATTAAGAAACACTTAACCAGATAAACATGTAGTGGGACATGAGGGGGTCAAGTGGGTGCCTTGGGTGGCATGTGGAATCTAGTGGGTGCCTTGGGTGGCATTTGGAAATACGACTACAAACACTTAACCAAAATTGGAACATGTAATTGAAACATGAATAAGAAGTGGGTTAAGTGGGATGTACTAGAGGGGACCAAGCTTAGGTGGATAGCTTGTGTCAAGTAATGGGGGCCGAATTCAACCAGTAACCCATACGTATCTTTGTGGGCTCGACCCAAGTCGAGGACGGGACATGCATACTGGGCTTGACTGTAAGAGGCCAAACCGGGTTAGCGGTGACAACGCAAGTCCAACGGGTCCATATGCGTGTGTGGACCCGGGCTGGTAGGTAAGACGTTGTTGCATCGTGTAGGTATAACCCGTGCATTGTTGGTGGTATCGGGTTGCCACTTTGGGGAGTGATACACCCCACTGTGGGCCAGCACGGGTATCTACGAGTGAGGGAGCCGATCGCTTGGGGGTAGTGGGTACACCTAGTGGAGATAGGGGGAGGCGGCACCTATGAAGGCAGCTAAGGGTGCACGAAACTACCAATATCATTATTAAGTCTGTAGGCGGGATCAACCTTAGGGTGACTAGTGGTGGTGCAGTATAGCAATTATCCTATAGTGTTGGTGTAGTTTAGTAATTATCTTATAGTGGTTTAGGGGCGCTTTAACGATATCGTTGTTTATCTTGTTTCCTTATTTACTATGTCATACTCAATGGTTCTTGGTCATTTCCTTATTTTCCAACTTATGTCTTAGCCTAGTTACTTTGTTAATTATATTGTTAAAGTTATCGCACTCGCCAGACTTTATGTCTGACCCCCCTTTGTTTCCTCCTCTTTTCTTCCTCCCCCCCCCCCCCCAGGTGCTCAGGTTGGAACTAGTACCAGTGGAGCTTTATTTTGGACTGTTGTTTCACTGCTTTTAGAAGATTGCTTTGATCGCTGAAGTAAAGTTCAGCTTCTCTTTTATTTATGGCTACTTTGTATTGGGGATTATGTCTTTCAATTTATGTACTTTTGGTAGTCAAGATGGATATTATGTACTTTGACTCAGGTTTTTGATGATGTATGCCAACATATGTGTTTTCCGCTGTAATGAAATAAAGTTTTAAATCTTTGAGTACTGTTTATATCTGTCTTGTTGTTAGGTTTTTGTTCTATACTTACTTAAAACGCTCCATAGAAGTTAATGCATTCCCTTTGTGAGTGACATCAATGGAAGTGGGGTGTTACATTAATTCAAACCAAATTATGGTTTATCTAAACTAGTCAGGATTAGCGAACCTTACCGAAGTAATCATTTGCTTAATTTCCCAATCCCAAACTATTCATCCCATGAAGCAAAACTGGTGATACTTCACATCTAACACCACGGTGTTATCGGTAAATTCAATTACCATTTCACGTTCAAATCTAATTAAAGATTTAACTATCTCCTAGAGCAAAACTGGTGATACTCCATTCTCGATCTTTTCAATCTAATTAAAGATTCATTAAAACTCCACTTGGTTTTAATCTTCGCAAAAATCAATATTAATGATTGTTTAACTTGGGAAATAATATCCTGTCTTTAACTGGGTTAAAGAACCAATGTCATTTAAAACAAGGTTCACTATAAACCCAAAATCACATTCAATTCCATCTGCCTTTAACCGTAAATTAGCAAGTGAACAATTCCCTAAGTATTAACCCCGAAGGCTTAAACCAACATCAGATCAATACCCAGGAAACCATTTAACTTAACTAATCTCTAGTTAGTTTCTAATTTTCTTGACTCTGTTGGGTCTAAGAACAGTATTATTAAAGATACCATTCACGACAACCCAAAATCTCATTCCGTTGTTAATTGGTTTAAAGAACAAGTGTTATTTAAAACACCATTCACAATAAACCCAAAGATCAATTCCACTTCAATTCCAATTAAATATTAATTAATTGGTATACTTCATTAAATCTATATAAAAAGATTTAATCTTTTCTCAACTGGGTTTAAGAACAGTGTTAATGAAGACACCCTTCACGAAAACCCAAATCACATTCCATTAATTATGGAATCTTCACAGAAGAACAAATCAATATATAATCGATATCAATTTCCGTATCCGACTAATAATATAAATGGAATATCGGTAACGCCTTTTAAATTCCGTATGTATTAACAGTCTTCCTCCAAAGAATTTCATTTCGATTATTATCAAATCGAATTCCATTCCATTCCAATTTAATATATATTAAATTGGAAACCTTTAGTTTGGAAAATTCCTATTAATTCTTAATAAAAAGATTTATAAATTCCAAATCACATTTCATTGTAAATCGGGCTAAAGAACGAATGTCGTTAAAAACACAGTTCACAATAAACCCAACTCACATCCCATCAGTCTCTAACCAAAAATTAGTAAGAGAACAATTCCCTAAGTATTAACCCCGAAGGTCGAAACCAACATCAGATCAATACCCAGGAAACCATTCAACTTAACTAATCTCCAGTCAGTTTCTAATTTTCTTAACTCCATTGGGTCTAAGAACAGTATTAACAAAGATACCATTCAAGACAAACCCAGAATCCAATTTGATATTAAATACAAGGCTCGGAATAGAAAATATATCGGCTTATATTCAATATCAAATTCTGAAACCAACAAATACCGTATTGGAATAACGATATATATGTCTTCCAAATTCCTCCACAATATCCGTATAATCACGAAATCTAATATCGAAATATTCCGAGGATAATTTTGATTCAAATCCATTCCAATTCATATATTGGAAATTCTGGTTATTTTTAAAACCATTTCAAATCCAATTTATTTATTTAAAAATATCGGATTGCATAATTCTAGTTCATAACTAGTTCATTTCGATAAAAACATATTTTTATCTTTTCAAAAATGGAATTTTTCATCCCAATTCTTTCCAAATCATTTGTTATGATTTTACACAAGTTATTGATATTTTTAATAATTTTATCAAGGCCCATACAGTCGATTTCCATAAATGGCCATCGAACTGCACTTACAGCGACCTTTTCCAAATTTGATTTGGTGAAACGCCCCGAAATCCCCCGATCTCCGAAGAGAAGAGAAAGAACGGATTGTTTTGAGAACACGACAAAATGGAACGCAGACGGAAGAACATTTCATTATTTATTACAACAATTCCATCAGAATACAAGAATATACAGACTATAAACAAATATTACACAGAACTATCAGAGATTTAAATTACATTTAAATACATAGCAGCGGAAAATAATACAATACATAACTGAAGGAGATATACGGATACAAAGCTTTCCGGATATCATTCTAGCTGTAAACCAGGATCCTGTGAATATAAATCTGCAAAACCAAAACTACTAGCTGCCCATGTCAAAATAAGGGCACCCAGAGTTTAGGTTTAAAACAATAAACTCCAGGTCAGTCATGTGACTGGTGTGAGAACTAAAACAGTTATTAATCTTTATTTTTAAAGCTAGGTAAATCAAGGGACCACGCCGTATAACACGGAACGGGTTTCCTCCCAAGAATACCAGTGCATAAAACAAACAGCGCAATGCTAAATAAAGAAAAATGAAGCTATTATATGACCCAGGTCCCATCACACAATGCAACGCAAGCCGGAGGATAGGGTTTTTACCTTATAATAGCCAAGAATGCTTGATACGTTTAAAACAAATCATTTGGTACTATTTTAAGTACATAGTGTATAAAACAACTTCAAATCATAAGTATCAATCATAGGCGACATGAGTGTCCCATGCCACGATGTCGCCATATATAGGTTTACAAATAAAACCGCAAATGTCACGTATTTGGAAGTTGGATTTCCATCTATGAACCGAGGCAAAAGATAGTCCTCAACCGATTCGAGACAATCTAGCCTACCATGACTCAGGAACAGCCGCAACTGCCCCCTGGATCATTAGGACCGGTCCACCGATGTGGACTATTATGCCTGAACAATACGTCTCCCCGCCCTTTGGGGTGCAAATGAGCAAACAAATGACTCCATCGGACCTGGATCGTCCGATCAAACCGAGGCGCCTCGCAACAGCAACAACCACATAAGTCAAACTCGTCAGGGCGTGTAAAACCACTGACGCCACTTTTAGCTAGAAAGAAACGCATGTCCTCCCTGAGGTCCTTCTCCCGTTTCTGGTTCATACCGGGTGTGAAACTCGCGAGGTAAACGTTACAAAAAGCTACGCCACGAAGGCTGTGCCTCGATCATCAACCATAAGACTCTGCTTTTCAACAGAAGCCTTGATCATTCGCCACTTAGGCATGCCACACAGGCAATTCACTCTATGCGTTTGATATCCATCAGTATATAACCCCTGAGCTCGTACGTCTCAGAGAAGGGCGTTAAGCAAGAGAATAAATTCTCCGCCGCCAAACAGATATATATTTAATAGAAATCAATCACACAGACTAAAATCCAATGTCAGACACACAGTGCATTTACAAGTTCGTTCTGGGTCTGAACGAAACCGGAGGCACCTAGTACCCCGCATATCCATCGATCTCCAAGAACGTCTGGACGATCACCAATTGTTTCCATCTTCTTGGGTGTACATCCCAATCAAGATCATCAGTAATCACCCAAACGACGTGAAGACCTCCGGTCTTCGACCACCGTCTTCATCTTCGACTTATCGTCGTATCAGTTATTCAGAATGGGATAAACCCGGTCTTTCCAAATAACTTGCGTATATTATAAACAAGTGTTACACAAACACAACATACGCCTCATTCCAATTCATCAGTCACTAACCGTAAATTAACAAGAGGGTAATTCCCCAAATATTAACCCCGAAGGCTGAAACCAACATCAGATCAATATCCAGAAAACCATTCTGCTTCGCTAACCGACAGTTAGTTTCTAAATTTCACATTCATAGGGAAAGGTTCCCATTAATTTTATCAAAGATAAATTCTTTTAAATTTATTCTTTAATCTGCTTTTGAATATCAATTCAAACTAGTCGGGATTAGCGAACCTTACCGAAGTAATCATTGGTTTTAATTTCCCAATCCCAACCTATTCATCCCATGAAGTAAAACGGGTCTTACTTCATATCTAACACCATGGTGTTATCGGTAAATTTAATTACCATTTCACGTTTAAATCTAATTAAAGATTTAACTATCTCCTAGAGCAAAACTTGTGATACTCCATCCTCGATCCTTTCAATCTAATTAAAGATTCATTAAAACTCCACTTAGTTCAAATCTGTGACTGGGTTAAAGAATCAGTGTCATTTAAAAACTGTTCGCGATAAACCCAAGAATCAATTCGAATTCAATTCCAATTAAATATTATTTAATTGGTACACTTCATTAAATCTAAATAAAAAGATTTAATCTTTTCTCAACTGGGTTCAAGAACAGTGTTAATAAAGACACCATTCACGACAAACCCAAATCACATTTGATATTAAATACAAGGCTCTGAATAGAAAATATATCGACTTATATTCAATATCAAATTCTACGACCAACAAATATCGTTAACGATATATATATATATATATATCTTTCAAATTCCCATAACAATATCTGTATCATCACGAAATCCAACATCGAAATATTCCGAAGACCATTTCTGTAGCGACCCAAATTTCTGGTACCTTTGAGCTGATTGAATAATACTAATCCAACTCAAATTGTACTGGAAACCCAGATGCCAAAAGAAAGAATTTAGAGGATGAGATAAGAAAGAAAGAAATTTTAGAATAGAAGAAATAGGAAGTGGAAAACACAACACAATTCAGAGTCTCACATCGCAGCGGAACAAAATATAATATATAAAATATTCTTTATTGAGATCTTGAAAATATACTTACAACATCAGGGTACATTAATACACTTGAACAGTTATAGCAACATGTCCTCGTATACATCACACAGCGGAATATACTAGATAAAATCACACGTTTGAACTCTTCCAGCACGTCTCTAGACTTCGCAGCATCTGATAAGCTGGACCTGTACTTCCCGGGCTAACCCGAGCATTACAAATACCGGGTCAGTCTGGTGAAACAGAGTGAGAATAACTCGCACAGTTTATATAACATCCATATTGATTTTAAAGTTCAAGATCCTTTTGAAAGAAAAGGATAATAGTAAGACCAGCCCACACATAAACACGGACGGTTTTTACCTTACTATAACCCAAAATAGTTTTGAAATCAATATCTTTCTCTGATATTATCATAATGTCTAAATACAAATAAATATGAATCTAGAGGAACGCTTGCATCTCACGCTCCCCATATATAGTATACAAACCAAAATCGCGGGTGCTTATTGGATATTGGATTCCGACCTTGACAAGGTATGGGACCACCTTCCGAACGTGTATCTCTAGAGGCGAATACACTGGGTTCAACAAGAACTTCTTGCAACCCGGCCCTCACATGACCGACCACTCATTTCGCTTGAGTGTATCGAATGTATATCACCGACGGTTGGGATCAGCAACCGCCACCCGAATAGGGTCAGCATCGATAGATTTAAGAAGCAAAAGGAATTTCTCTAGATAGGTGATCATATATCCTAATGGGAGCGACCCACATAGCCATGCTGCCTGCCCGATTTATGTCATTTCCCGGTTGATGAGGCTTGAGGCTAGAACTTTATCTCTAGAACATCTGGTCATCATTCACTTTGAATGCCCACATCGTCAGATCCGCCAGATCACACTTGATTGACGACCACAAAAATACTCTAGTTTATTTAGCTAGAGAATAACCATTTCTCCGCCATCAACTATCGTACGTTTGGAGAAATCAACTCATGTAATTCCTTTGGAAATACTCTGTCAGACATCCGTCCATACAAGTCATCCAGGAACAGGATGAACCGAAGGCACCCTCCTACCACATCATAGGAATCACCCTATGGACTGGTAGCGAGTAGTCCTTGCAAATCCGCAAAATCTCAACCACGACCGAATCATAGTTTAACAACCTCTGGTAGCTAGCCAGAGGAATTCCACAGTGATCCTTCCGCTTATGAAGATTCACGGTCTTCAATGCTCCATCTCGACCATCTTTTGAACATCTTTAACGTATTTATTTGTCGGAATGGTTTTCGAATATAAATTCGATCCCGGTCTTTCCGAACCAACAATCGATTTGGCCAGATTTTGATAGTCGGTGATTTAACTATCAAAATAAAACAACCATCATCCATAGAAAAATCAAATGGGTTCATTGGTTCAGAATACAACATCACTTGGCCCTTTCAGTTAAACAGATGTTAATCACACTTCTAAATCTTTCAACGTTAGAATATCGCTTTCTCAATTCTTATTTCCAAATCCATTTATTCAACTTATAGTCCTTTGAACCATAGTTTATAGTATTTTCCCTGAAAATATTATTTAATCTCCTCAACCAACTTCGTTTCTAAACTAATATCCATCCCTGGATAATCGTGAAGTCATTCAAGTTTGGGTATTCTATTTACCTCTCAGACCTTGAGTCGGCAACGCTCTTATCTTCAGAATAGATAGAAGTTTATTAATGATATCTCGAATTCCAATAACTATCCCAACACTTCCACTTACTATAGCATCTCCTTTAAAATCTACTCATCTTATTTGGTTTAAATAACTCCATTTCTCGAAAATACTTATCCTTAGATCTTACTGTTAGATTTTTACTTTGATAATCGATTCTCATCCACTTAAGCTTTTGTTCACTCACATTAAATCTCATTTGAAACCTTCCTTTTTTACATAATTCCTTCCAGGGAATAAATCCAAAATCTAACTCATGTAAACATGAGTATCACATATTAAATCCCTTTTTGACTATAACAAGGTCTTCCCAAACTAATTCTTTTATCACCATTTCAATTTCACTATGGTTTCTTTAAAAAATTATATGCTTTAAAAGTTAATACTATTCTTTTTATAGAAATATGGACTCGATGTATCTAAATAACTTGGTTTCATTTTGAAAACACTATCATATATTCAAATCTTGTCTTATCGAGTCATTTTAAGCATTCATCTTAAAATCCCTTTTATAGCCAACTCATCGTTCATTTGTCTAATATCCTTTACATCGAATAAAATACTTAATTTTCTTAAAAGGTTATTTTAAAATGATATTTAACTTTATAATAATTAACGATCCTATGATAGTTCTTAATAATCAATTCTCGTCCAGGTGGTCGACTTGGTCATCTCAACAACGTTACTTTGTTAACCATTTCTACTTAGTTATTTAAATGAAATTAATTCAAATACTTTCATTTAGATTTAATTCACAACCTTATTAAATAAATAAATAAATTCCCATCTAACCATTAATTTCCATCTTAACCATTTGGTTAATCGTTGCACATTTGCCGCAAAACTCATTAACATGCAAATGTGCTTTGTATACTTCTTTGTAAGTTCAAGATAAAAATATTCATTTATTTCTCTTAATAGCTTTATTTAAAATAATCTATATAAATTAGATTTCAAAACTGACTTTAGTTATAAAACAAATTTATAACCTCATTCCTATTTCTTTTCATGACGATAAATCAGTTTCCATAAAACGATTCATTAACGGGCCATCTGCTGATAATTATTCAACCAATATCACCGATCGGTTAATATCAAACAAGCGTTGAATTTGGTTACAACAACCAATGATCAACCAAACTGATTAACAGTTCATATATGTAAACAACATATTTGAGGAATCCGGTTGGATTCCTCCAACCTGTCCATCCCTGCATCACAACGGGTTACCTCAATTTCAACACAATAAACGGTTCAACTAATAACAGTCAACAAACAATTTGTAACGGCCATTCAAGCATCAAATGATTTATTTAATACGTTTATTATTATAAACGTAACCAACAAGGTAGGTTACCTCGTTTGGAATCTAATCGTTAAAAATAACGATATAATTTGATTAAATTAAACAAACACTTAATTTAATCCATGAATATTAAAATGTTCAACATACATACAACAGTCATCAAATATCAACCATTAGCAAATATTGCACACACAAATAAAAGAGAACCCGGTTTATATAAAATATAAACGGGGTAAACTGAGTGAGTTGAACTCACCTTGGGTTTCATCTGTCGCTGAAATGGTTTGTTTTAATTAAATTAAACCATCGTCTAATTTAATTAAAACTACCAGTTGTGCCCCATTCTGTCCAAATCAGCTTCAAAATATTTCGTCCGTGAATATGGTCACACCGTCCTCTGGTTTGTTCCATCCTGTTACCGTATGACCATGGTATGATTTAATACGCGACTTACTTATTTAAACTAATATTATTTATAATGATTTATAAATATACTTAGACTTTTAATGTTTTTTTTTTAATTTTACATCGTCATGTTTCAACTTGGTCAGCTCTATATATCAGACACTGTATCCCCTTCTCTAAAGTAATATCGGGTCCATACAAAATACTCAGGCAATGTATATCTATATTAAACGGTGCCAAGCTACATACTTCATACACAAATTAAACTTAACCCTTTTTGATTAGGCATGAATGAAACATTTCAATACATGTTACACATTAATTAAAACGATTGGGCTTATTTGTATGACTAGGCATGATATATATGTACCGACAGAATACTTACGTGTACTATAGAATAATTCAGCATATATTATATAGGAATTTGGCATAATAAAAATGGTCCATCAGACACAAAGGAATTGGACACGTTAACAGATGATTAGGCAAGTTTTAATCAGTGATTAGGCGTTTATAGGTTTACTATTCATCTTCTATTTTTTCATTTACCTGCTGCAATCAGAACGCATGTCCTCCCATGCAGCGTTACAAGCCAAGAACAACACCCACTCCCCTGATATTCAAACCGCAATCCTCCTCTCCCCTATTTCATCACCTTCCCAAATCTTCACTCACGCAACCCCTCTTCTTCCTCTCACATTCTTCTCACTCTTCCTTTATGTTTTCCATGGCCACGTTAGTTCCACCGATGGCCGCTCCCAACCTTCCGACACCCGAGCGCTCGAGCAAAATCCCCCAACGCCTCCTGCTGTTGCTCGGGAAAATATTCACGTAATGGAGTTTGGATTTTTAATGTATATTTTTGAGGAGAGGGTGCGGTTTTAAGTATTGGAGGAGGAAGGCTTGTGTGCCTTTGCTTTTCGAAATAAACAAGATGGGTTTGTGGTATTTATAAGAGTAGAGACGTGATGACCACGGTATACATTTAAATATAATATATATAGAGGGGTTTGCAGGCAAGATTTTAGGCTAGCTGTTTCCTTGATGGGAAATTTGAAACCTTGGTCGGCAAGGCAAATGAGATGTCGTTCTCATGAGTAAATGCTCGTCTGCAGATAGTGTATCAAAATAGGATGCCAGCTTTAATGCGAGGTCTGCATGGGTACTAGCTAGGATATCAAATAGAACTATAGGTTTACATTATAAAATTTCATGTATTTAGTTGAACAAAATGTCTGTGACTGTGTGTACATCGGTTTGATTGGGACATGCAGTTTTAATTTTCGAAAGGGACATGGCACTGTTTTGTATAGCTTAGGGTATAAGTGCGTAGGTGGGTAGTTGTACGTTTTGCTAGTGATGCCGTGTACACTTGCGTAAGGAAAATAATAATAGACTTGAAGTTGATCGTTGAGGTGAACACAATTGGCAAAAGGATACGTGGTAGGCAAGAAATGTGTTTAATATGTAATATAGTTTATATATATATTGTTTGGACATTCATCTTTGCTGAGGAAGAAGTGTATAGGAGTGCTTAGATGTTTGAACAAGGATAATACTAAATGGAAGAATTAGGTGATGTGAAGTCTGATAGTGAAAATAATCCAAAACGTTCTGTTGCTCCATACAAATATGTTTTGTTTTCGAGTGATTTTTTTTTTCCACACAATTTCATTTGTTTTACGGACTGCTTATAGACAGAAATAAAAAAACCGTTGGAACGAGCGATGTGTCACGATCCCAAAAATATAATAATATCGGTAGATTAACTTATATTTTGAAACCCCGAAATACTGATACAGGGTGCTAAATACTCCAAATAAAAAGTTTCTTATTTAATTTATTAAAATTACAATAAAATTCTAAAAATTAAATTATAACTACGTCTTAAAAGAACCTTGTCCAGATTCGAATTCAGTATGCAGTTATATCAAATAAACCGTTACGGTCGATGAACAATTCTATAGCGACTATCAGAAATTTTAATCTAGGCATATCTTACCATCTACATGATGAAATCACGATTTTTCTCTTTTATTAAAAAGATATAATCAAATCTGTTCAAACGTTTCTTGTTTCACAGAATTCCAACTTAAAACGGATTCTGTATATTCAATTAAAGTTCAGATCGAAAATTACGAACTGCAGCGTCGTTTTCGAGCTCGTTTTAATTATATTATGAATTATATATTTTTGAACTCGATTTTATAAAATAATTTCGATATAAAATATGCTAATATCGCCAAATCAATATTTAAACATATTTAAATATTCGTAAACAACGTTCAAAAATCTGGGACGTTACAATTTCGATTCAAATCCATTCCAATATAATTATTGGAAATTCTGGTTATTTTCAAAACCATTTCAAATCCAATTTATTTATTTAAAAATAAATAAAATTATAATTCTAGTTCAAAACTAGTTCATTTCGATAAAAATCTATTTTTATCTTTTCAAATATGGAGTTTTTCATCCCAAATTTTCCCAAATCATTTCTTATGATTTTACACAAATTATTGATATTTTTAATAATTTTATCAAGGCCCGTACAGTCGATTTCCACCAATGACCATCGAACTGCACTTACAGCGACCTTTTCCAAATTTGATTTGGACATAATTCCAAATCCAACCGTTAGATTTCTAATTTCTAATATTTGTTAGAAAGCTCTTTTCGATACGAACCCAACGGTTCCGGTTTTAGGAGAATCCGACGGTCGGATCTCCCGTAATGTCCGTTCGAAATCAATGGTCGAAATTCGCGAACTGCCGCGGCGCGGCGCATTCTATTCAGGCCATTATATTATATATATAATATATATAATATATACTTCGTCGATTTCCATTCAAAACGTGCTTTATAAATCGTTTTAAATTCATTTTCAAAATGGTTTCAACTTCATATTCAATTTCAAATCAAAATTGAATATTCCAATATAAATTCGTTTTAAATTCATTTCAAATCGATTTCAATTCGAATTCATTTATATTCAATTTCAATTCGAATTCATTTATATTCAATTTCAATTCGAATTCATTTATATTCAATTTCAATTCGAATTCATTTATATTCAATTTCAATTCGAATTCATTTATATTCAATTTCAATTCGAATTCAATTCTTTTCGAAAAATCTGATTTTGAAATCACTTTCGATATTCATTATAAAATGAATGAAATCGATATAAATATCGTTCACGTCAAAATGGCGTCAATCTAATCAATACGGCTTCATATATTCCTATTTCAAATATTTCTTTTTCAAATATTTCTATTTTAAAACTGGAATGCGGCCCAATCAATTACCATATAATGTTAATTATATGGATTTTCTACATCACATGTATACAATAACAACGATGACTAATCAACCATCATCCAAAGTGCATTCTACACTGTATAAGCATCAAATATAAATATTCAACACTTATAACAGTCTGTCAATCAATCGATCGACATACAACTAAACAATCGGGATTAGTGTACGTCAAATATCATCCCAATACCCGTGTGGGGTTTCAAACAATCAAACACAGATTTTATTTGTGCAGTTGGGCGATGTGTAAAATTTATCGTCCCAATCAATATCAGTCAAATGTGTATATAAACAAATCGTCCGATCTGTTTATTTTTATTTCATTACATATACACGTTAAAAATTCTATTTTTAACTATAAAATATTTTCCACTATAAAATATTTTATTTCATCTATATAAATATTTTATTCCATTTCACATCACATCACACAATCAACTACACATCAAAATCAAACAAACAAGCATACAAGCCGTCCATGGTCTGTGGACGACGGGTGTCGGGTGCTACTAAACACCGTCTGCATCCTAGTATATATTTATATAACTAGAGAATAAAATTTAAAGTGAGGAGTTCTCATAGAAAGCTAAATCCAACGCCGCGACTCTTCATATGTAGGAAATCTTCATCGTTTCTTCTTTCATCACCTTCGTCATCCGTATTCACTACATATATAAAAATCGAATTTTTACTTCGCTATTCAATATATAAAAATCGAATTTACTTCGCTATTCAATATATAAAAATCGAATTTTTACTTCACTATTCAATATATAAAAATCGAATTTTTACTTCGCTATTCAATATATAAAAATCAAATTTTTACCCTACTATAAAAATCACTTTTCCACTTCAACGTATATATAATAAAAATCATATTTTTATTCTTTTTATAATATAAAAATCATATCTTTCCTACTACAAAGATATAATCTTTTCGCTATTTCATTATAAAAATCATTCCTTTATGTGAAGACCCGCAACTTCCCCGTAAAGGAAAGCGTCGGATAGTTCGAGAACAAACCACAACAGAACGCATACAGAAGAACATTTCACTGTATATTACAACAATGCATCAGATTACAAGAATATACAGAGTATAAAAGAATATTACACAGAAATATCAGAGATTTAAATTACATTTAAATACATCGCAGCGGAAAATAATACAATACACAACTAGAATGAGATATACGGATACAAAGCTTTCCGGATATCGTTCCAGCTGTAAACCAGGATCCTGTGAATATAAATCTGCAAAACCAAAACTACTAGCTGCCCGTGTCAAAATAAGGGCACCCAGAGTTTAGGTTAAAACAATAAACTCCAGGTCAGTCATGTGACTGGTGTGAGAACTAAAACAGTTATTAATCTTTTATTTTAAATCATTAGGTAAAACAAGGGACCACGCCGTATAACACGGAACGGGTTTCCTCCCAAGAATACCAGTGCTTAAAACAAACAGCGCAATGCTAAATAAAGAAAAATGAAGCTGTTATAAGACCCAGGTCCTATCACACAATGCAATCGCAAGCCGGGGGATAGGGTTTTCCCTTATAACAGCCAAAGCATGCTTGATACGTCTAAAACAAATCATTTGATACTATTATAAGTGCATAGTGTATAAAACAACTTCAAATCATAAGTATCAATCATAGGCGACATGAGCGTCCCATGCCACTATGTCGCCATATATAGGTTTACAAATAAAACCGCAAAGTCACGTATTTGGAAATTGGATTTCCATCTATGAACCGAGGCTAGGGGCAAGATCCTCAACCGATTCGAGACGCTCTAGCCCGCCCCTCAGGAACAGCCGCAACTGCCCCTTGGATCGTCAGGGCCGGTCCACACGGAGTGGATTATTATACCTGAACAATACGTCTCCCCACCCTATGGGGTGTAAGTCTGGTCCGTCAGCCGACCAGAATGCATTCGGCCGAAACCGATATAACCGAGGCGCCTCGCAACAGCAACAACCACATAAGTCAAACTCGTCAGGGCGTGTAAAACCACTGACGCCACTTCTAGCTAGAAAGAAACGCAAGTCCTCCCTGAGGTCCGTCTCCCGTTTTGGTTCATACCGAGTGTGAAACACGCGAGGTAAACGTTACACAAAGCTACGCCACAAAGGCCGTGCTTTGATCACCAACCACAAGACTTTGCTTTTCAACAGAAGCCTTGATCATTTGCATCTTAGCATGCCACACAGGCAAACCATCCTATGCAACCGATATCAGTCACACAGAATGAAATCCGATGTCAGACACACAGTCCATTTACAAGTCCGTTCTGGGTCTGAACGAAACCGGAGGCACCTAGTACCCCGCATATCCATCGATCTCCAAGTACGTCTGGACGATCACTAACTGTTTCCATCTTCTTGGGTGTACAGCCCAATCAAGATCATCAGTTATCACCCAAACGACGTGAAGACCTCCGGTCTTCGACCATCGTCTTCATCTTCGACTTATCGTCGTATCAGTTATTCAGAATGGGATAAACCCGGTCTTTCCGAATAACTCGCGTATATATTATAAAAGTGTTACACAAACACAACATACGCCTCATTCCAATTCATTAGTCACTAACCGTAAATTAATCAAGAGAATAATTCCCCAAATATTAACCCCGAAGGCCGAAACCAACATCAGATCAATATCCAGAAAACCATTCTGCTTGGCTAACCGACAGTTAGTTTCTAAATTTCACATTCAAATCTAATTAAAGATTTAACTATCGCCTGGAGCAAAACTGGTGATACTCCATTCTCGATCTTTTCAATCTAATTAAAGATTCATTAAAACTCCACTTAGTTTTAATCTGTGACTGGGTTAAAGAATCAGTGTCATTTAAAACACGGTTCACGATAAACCCAAAGTCACATCTCATTAATTATCGGGTTAAAGAACAAGTGTTATTTAAAACACTGTTCACGATAAACCCAAAAATCAATATTCATTCAATTCCAATTAAATATTATTTAATTGGTACCCTTCATTAAATCTAAATCAAAAGATTTAATCTTTTCTCAACTGGGTTCAAGAACAGTGTTAGTGAAGACACCATTCACGACAAACCCAAATCACATTCATTAATTATCGGGTTAAAGAACAAGTGTTATTTAAAACCCTGTTCACGATAAACCCAAAAATCAATATCAATTCAATTCCAATTAAATATCATTTAATTGGTACACTTCATTAAATCTAAATAAAAAGATTTAATCTTTTCTCAACTGGGTTCAAGAACAGTGTTAGTGAAGACACCATTCACGACAAACCCAAATCACATTCGATATTCAATACAAGGCTCTGAATAGAAAATATATCGGCTTATATTCAATATCGAATTCTACGACTAACAAATGCCGTATTGGAAATAACGATATAAATATATATCTTTCAAATTTCCATAACAACACCTGTATAATCACGAATTCCAACATCGAAATATTCCGAAGACAATTTCGATTCAAATCCACTCCAATGCAATCATTGGAATTTTGGTTACTTTTAAAACCCTTTTCGAATTCAATTTATTTATTTAAAAATAAATAGAATTATAATTCTAGTTCAAAACTAGTTCAATTCGATAAAAATCTATTTTTATCTTTTCAAATATGGAGTTTTTCATCCCAATTCTTTCGAAATCATTTCTTATGATTTTACACAAATTATTGCTATTTTTAATAATTTTATCAAGGCCCGTACAGTCGATTTCCATCAACGGCCATCGAACTGCACTTACAGCGACCTTTTTCGAATTTGATTTGGACATAATTCCAAATCCAACCGTTAGATTTCAAATTTCTAATATTCGTTAGAAAGCTCTTTTCGATACGAACCCAACGGTTCCGGTTTTAGGAGAATCCGACGGTCGGATCTCCCGTAATGTCCGTTTGAAATAAATGGTCGAAATTCGCGAACTGCCGCGGCGCGGCGCGTTCTATTCAGGCCATTATATTATATATATAATATATATAATATATATTTCGTCGATTTCTATTTAAAACGAATTATATAAATAGTTTTAAAATCGTTTCAAAATCTATTTCAGCTTCCATTTCAATTCAAAGCCTAATTGAATTCTTCTTTATAAATTTGTTTCAAAATTCATTTCTATTTAATTCAAATTTCAATTCAATTTGAATTCATTTCAATTCACTTTCAATTCAATTCGAATTCGTTTTCAATTCAATTCATTTCGAAATCACTTTCAATTCAATTCGAATTCGTTTTCAATTCAATTCATTTCGAAATCGTTTTTAAAATCGATATAAATATCGTTCACGTCAAAATGGCGTCAATCTAATCAACACGGCTTCATATATTCCTTTATTTTCAAATATTCTATTTCAAATATTTCTTTTTCAAATATTTCTTTTTCAAAACTGGAATGAGGCCCAATCAATTACCATATAAAATTAATTATATGGATTTTCATACAACACATGTATATAATAGCATTGAAAATAATCAACCATCAACCAAAGTGCACTACACTGTATAAGCATCAAATATAGATATTCAACGCTTATAACAGCCTGTCAATCAATCGATCGACATATTTAATCAATCAGGATGAGTGAACTTCAAATTTCATCCTAACACCCGTGTGGGGTTTCAAACAATCGAACACATATTTTATTTGTGCAGTTAGGCGATGTGTAAAATTTATCGACCCAATCAACGTCATTCAAATAGGTGTACATAAACAAACCGTCTGGTTTGTAAATGAATATTTATTTATTCACATTCACGTTAAAAATTATATTTTTAACGATAACACATTTTATTTTAACATATGAATTTCTATTCAGTTCATTCTTTAAATAAAATGCTATTTTTATTTTTCTAACTTATTTTAGAAAATTTCGGCGGCATAACGGCACGATACTAGAAACGGGACAAGGCCTAGCCTTATCCCCGGTCTAGTGAAGGCCCACGCCATTCACACATCAATCAAATTTACTTTCGTTATGCAACCCACAAAATTTGGAGTAAGGGTCTAACCTAGCCTTACTCCTTCGCCTTATAACGGCGCACGTCTAATCCTAACCAATTTATCGATTCGATTTTTCACACCACAAACCACATTCAAACCAATATCACAATCAATCACCAAACAGTCAAACAAACAAGTCCATGGTCTGTGGACGGGTGTCGGGTGCTACTAAGCACCGTCAACATCCTAGTATATATATAACTAGAAAAATAAATTGAAAGGTGAGAAATTCTCACATATAGCTATCCTAGCTCCACGGCTCTTCATTGATAGAAATCTTCATTGCTATCGCATCTTCGTCATCTTCGTTGCCCGTAGTCACTATATATATAAAAATCGAATTTTTACTTCAAAGTTCAATATATAAAAATCGAATTTTTATTTCGCTATTCGATATATAAAAATCGAATTTTTAGTCCGCTATTCGATATATAAAAATCGAATTTTTATCTCGACTTTCAATATATAAAAATGTGATTTTTACTTCGGCTTTCCATATATAAAAATATGATTTTTACTCTTAAATTTCTAATCTTCTTCTAGTTTATAAATCATTTTAAAAATCAGTTTTTATATTTTTATAAATCAGTTTTAAAATTCTTTTAAAAGAAATCAGTTTTTAAAATCATTAAAAATTCAGTTTTAAAAATCAAAATAAAAAAAACAGTTTTAAACTTAAATTAAATAAAACAGTTATAAACTAAAATTAAAAATCGGTTTTACACTAAAATTAAAAATCAGTTTTAAAATTCCTTTTAAATCAGTTTTAAAATTCTTATAAAATCAGGTTTTAAACTAAATAAGAAATCAGGTTTTAAACTAAATAAATAAAATAAAGAAAAAAAAAGAAAAAAAAAAAAAATTTAAAATAACCTTACATCGACTGCTGAAGGGGGGGGGAGGTCTCGGCGTCGCGTCGCAGGGTAGAGGGAGGAAGCGGGGGTCGCGGTGGGGTTTTGGGGGAGGTTGCGGGTTTTCTGGGGAATCGAAGAAGAGAGGGAGGCGTAGAGGGGGGGGGGGCTGGGGAACTTGCGGTCGGAGGTGGAGAGGCCGGGGCGGAGGTGCGGCGCCTTCCCTCGGCGATCGACGGCCTTCAGCGGTTTTTTTTTTTTTTTTTTTTTTTTATATCGATCTGAAATATGAATTGAGGGGGAGGGGGCCAGAGCGGTTTTAAGGGGAGAGAAGGTTTTCTTTTTTTTTTTTTTTTTTTTTATTTAATTATTATATTTGGCTAAAAGGTTGACTTTTACATATGACCTCGTAACGAGGCCCACCGCCTGTCGCCCGTAGCGTTTCACCCCCATTCCGAACACAATGGGATATGTATCGCATGCTGATTCGATTGTTACAATCAGTTTCCTTTTGAATTTACATTTAAATCACTATATTGAATTTTAAACGTACATTTCAAATTACCGGGGTCACATACTAACTAGAAAAATTCCAGAAAAATATTTTCTAGCTTCGTATTGACGATACGGTCCTAACAAAACTAGTTTCGTCGAATTCTGAGACCGTTGGAAAAATGGCCAATTTCCAGTCGATTAAAATCAACTGAAACTGGTCAAACGCGTTTTCCTTTGCCACGCTCACATATTGATTCGAAAAATTATGAAATTTGAAACCTAGCAATAGTTTGACATCACGGACCCAACAAAACTGGTTTCGTCGAAATCCGAGGTCGTTTGCAAAATTGCTATTTTTAAGGGCCTTATATATATAAAAATATATATAAATTCCACAGCGACTATTTCTAATTTTAAACTGGACATATCTTATCATTTCTAAGATGAAATCTCAGTTTGTTAACTTCGTTACAAAGATATAGTTATACAGATTCAAATATTTCTTGTTTCGTTCAATTCTGACTTATATTGAATTCTGTATATTCATTTGAAATTAGAAATCGAATTTTCGAACTACCGCGCCATTTTCAATTCCTTTTATAATTATATATAATTATTTATATTCTAACGACGACGTATATAATTATATACGTCGAATTCAATTCAAAATAAATTTCTCGTCGATATTATTTAAAATAATCTATTTTAAATAAACAAAATTCGCTAAAATAGCCAAAATAAAAATTTTAAACTGGCCCAGATTTTCCGGGTTGTTACAATCTCCCCCACTTAAAACTTTTCGTCCCCGAAAAGGAACAAAGTCGAAAGTGGTTTGATAATTCAACTCTACGCTCGATCTGGCTTCCATTCTCCAACTCTTTAGTTTCTGAGAATTTTCAAAATTTCAAAAATTTGGCTAACACCCTAAATTTTCGAAAAATTTCGCCATAACCTCCCCTGCAATGGGAGCATCGGGAAATTGCAAATAGCGTTCCCGGTCCTTCAGATCTCAAAAAGAAAAAGAAAAAGCCAAGCGGCTAGCCAATAGGCTCACAAAATCATCATCACCCAAACAAAACAGGAAATTATGTAGTAAACATGTACCTATTTGTCGGGCAAACAAATTTTATTCTCTGCTCTAGCCTCCTTGCTATGACCTGTTCAATGATATATATGTATATGCAAGCAAATGCGACCAAATTTCAATACAAGTCAATATTTGATTCAATTAGGCTAAATGGTTTAAAATTAGCAAACAAATGAACAAACAACACAAACATCAATCAATTAGTGAATTAGAGTTTCAAATTCATAACTTTTGATACATGTAAAGAAAATCATGTTTTGATGCCAAATCACAACAATGAATTCTAGCTATATATAAGTTTTGGTTCTCACACCAGCCTAATGGAAATATATAGAAAATCACACCTTCGAAACTCGAACACACACTACTGATGCTATATAGTCATCAGTAGAATCATCTCCGGGCGACTAGAGTGTGATGCTATATCTATTCAATATATTAAAACTTCGAATACACGTGGATCAGACGTATACCCAAAATTTTTATATACTGCATTGTCCAAACCAATATAATTAAATAATCAAATACGAATAAGTGATTTAAATTTTCAAAACAAAAATTTGTTTTCATTTTCAAAAATATACTCTTCACACTCGTTCTAGGACACTACTGATCCTATCTCTAACGAGTCATCCCATTGGATATTACTAATCCAATTATCTGATGAATTCTTTCGTATGGTTCTAATGTGTCTTGTTCTCTGCTTTGTAAACCAAAGCTCTGATACCAAATGTGAAGACCCGCAACTTCCCCGTAAAGGAAAGCGTCGGATAGTTCGAGAACAAACCACAACAGAACGCATACAGAAGAACATTTCACTGTATATTACAACAATGCATCAGATTACAAGAATATACAGAGTATAAAAGAATATTACACAGAAATATCAGAGATTTAAATTACATTTAAATACATCGCAGCGGAAAATAATACAATACACAACTAGAATGAGATATACGGATACAAAGCTTTCCGGATATCGTTCCAGCTGTAAACCAGGATCCTGTGAATATAAATCTGCAAAACCAAAACTACTAGCTGCCCGTGTCAAAATAAGGGCACCCAGAGTTTAGGTTAAAACAATAAACTCCAGGTCAGTCATGTGACTGGTGTGAGAACTAAAACAGTTATTAATCTTTTATTTTAAATCATTAGGTAAAACAAGGGACCACGCCGTATAACACGGAACGGGTTTCCTCCCAAGAATACCAGTGCTTAAAACAAACAGCGCAATGCTAAATAAAGAAAAATGAAGCTGTTATAAGACCCAGGTCCTATCACACAATGCAATCGCAAGCCGGGGGATAGGGTTTTCCCTTATAACAGCCAAAGCATGCTTGATACGTCTAAAACAAATCATTTGATACTATTATAAGTGCATAGTGTATAAAACAACTTCAAATCATAAGTATCAATCATAGGCGACATGAGCGTCCCATGCCACTATGTCGCCATATATAGGTTTACAAATAAAACCGCAAAGTCACGTATTTGGAAATTGGATTTCCATCTATGAACCGAGGCTAGGGGCAAGATCCTCAACCGATTCGAGACGCTCTAGCCCGCCCCTCAGGAACAGCCGCAACTGCCCCTTGGATCGTCAGGGCCGGTCCACACGGAGTGGATTATTATACCTGAACAATACGTCTCCCCACCCTATGGGGTGTAAGTCTGGTCCGTCAGCCGACCAGAATGCATTCGGCCGAAACCGATATAACCGAGGCGCCTCGCAACAGCAACAACCACATAAGTCAAACTCGTCAGGGCGTGTAAAACCACTGACGCCACTTCTAGCTAGAAAGAAACGCAAGTCCTCCCTGAGGTCCGTCTCCCGTTTTGGTTCATACCGAGTGTGAAACACGCGAGGTAAACGTTACACAAAGCTACGCCACAAAGGCCGTGCTTTGATCACCAACCACAAGACTTTGCTTTTCAACAGAAGCCTTGATCATTTGCATCTTAGCATGCCACACAGGCAAACCATCCTATGCAACCGATATCAGTCACACAGAATGAAATCCGATGTCAGACACACAGTCCATTTACAAGTCCGTTCTGGGTCTGAACGAAACCGGAGGCACCTAGTACCCCGCATATCCATCGATCTCCAAGTACGTCTGGACGATCACTAACTGTTTCCATCTTCTTGGGTGTACAGCCCAATCAAGATCATCAGTTATCACCCAAACGACGTGAAGACCTCCGGTCTTCGACCATCGTCTTCATCTTCGACTTATCGTCGTATCAGTTATTCAGAATGGGATAAACCCGGTCTTTCCGAATAACTCGCGTATATATTATAAAAGTGTTACACAAACACAACATACGCCTCATTCCAATTCATTAGTCACTAACCGTAAATTAATCAAGAGAATAATTCCCCAAATATTAACCCCGAAGGCCGAAACCAACATCAGATCAATATCCAGAAAACCATTCTGCTTGGCTAACCGACAGTTAGTTTCTAAATTTCACATTCAAATCTAATTAAAGATTTAACTATCGCCTGGAGCAAAACTGGTGATACTCCATTCTCGATCTTTTCAATCTAATTAAAGATTCATTAAAACTCCACTTAGTTTTAATCTGTGACTGGGTTAAAGAATCAGTGTCATTTAAAACACGGTTCACGATAAACCCAAAGTCACATCCCATTAATTATCGGGTTAAAGAACAAGTGTTATTTAAAACACTGTTCACGATAAACCCAAAAATCAATATTCATTCAATTCCAATTAAATATTATTTAATTGGTACCCTTCATTAAATCTAAATCAAAAGATTTAATCTTTTCTCAACTGGGTTCAAGAACAGTGTTAGTGAAGACACCATTCACGACAAACCCAAATCACATTCATTAATTATCGGGTTAAAGAACAAGTGTTATTTAAAACCCTGTTCACGATAAACCCAAAAATCAATATCAATTCAATTCCAATTAAATATCATTTAATTGGTACACTTCATTAAATCTAAATAAAAAGATTTAATCTTTTCTCAACTGGGTTCAAGAACAGTGTTAGTGAAGACACCATTCACGACAAACCCAAATCACATTCGATATTCAATACAAGGCTCTGAATAGAAAATATATCGGCTTATATTCAATATCGAATTCTACGACTAACAAATGCCGTATTGGAAATAACGATATAAATATATATCTTTCAAATTTCCATAACAACACCTGTATAATCACGAATTCCAACATCGAAATATTCCGAAGACAATTTCGATTCAAATCCACTCCAATGCAATCATTGGAATTTTGGTTACTTTTAAAACCCTTTTCGAATTCAATTTATTTATTTAAAAATAAATAGAATTATAATTCTAGTTCAAAACTAGTTCAATTCGATAAAAATCTATTTTTATCTTTTCAAATATGGAGTTTTTCATCCCAATTCTTTCGAAATCATTTCTTATGATTTTACACAAATTATTGCTATTTTTAATAATTTTATCAAGGCCCGTACAGTCGATTTCCATCAACGGCCATCGAACTGCACTTACAGCGACCTTTTTCGAATTTGATTTGGACATAATTCCAAATCCAACCGTTAGATTTCAAATTTCTAATATTCGTTAGAAAGCTCTTTTCGATACGAACCCAACGGTTCCGGTTTTAGGAGAATCCGACGGTCGGATCTCCCGTAATGTCCGTTTGAAATAAATGGTCGAAATTCGCGAACTGCCGCGGCGCGGCGCGTTCTATTCAGGCCATTATATTATATATATAATATATATAATATATATTTCGTCGATTTCTATTTAAAACGAATTATATAAATAGTTTTAAAATCGTTTCAAAATCTATTTCAGCTTCCATTTCAATTCAAAGCCTAATTGAATTCTTCTTTATAAATTTGTTTCAAAATTCATTTCTATTTAATTCAAATTTCAATTCAATTTGAATTCATTTCAATTCACTTTCAATTCAATTCGAATTCGTTTTCAATTCAATTCATTTCGAAATCACTTTCAATTCAATTCGAATTCGTTTTCAATTCAATTCATTTCGAAATCGTTTTTAAAATCGATATAAATATCGTTCACGTCAAAATGGCGTCAATCTAATCAACACGGCTTCATATATTCCTTTATTTTCAAATATTCTATTTCAAATATTTCTTTTTCAAATATTTCTTTTTCAAAACTGGAATGAGGCCCAATCAATTACCATATAAAATTAATTATATGGATTTTCATACAACACATGTATATAATAGCATTGAAAATAATCAACCATCAACCAAAGTGCACTACACTGTATAAGCATCAAATATAGATATTCAACGCTTATAACAGCCTGTCAATCAATCGATCGACATATTTAATCAATCAGGATGAGTGAACTTCAAATTTCATCCTAACACCCGTGTGGGGTTTCAAACAATCGAACACATATTTTATTTGTGCAGTTAGGCGATGTGTAAAATTTATCGACCCAATCAACGTCATTCAAATAGGTGTACATAAACAAACCGTCTGGTTTGTAAATGAATATTTATTTATTCACATTCACGTTAAAAATTATATTTTTAACGATAACACATTTTATTTTAACATATGAATTTCTATTCAGTTCATTCTTTAAATAAAATGCTATTTTTATTTTTCTAACTTATTTTAGAAAATTTCGGCGGCATAACGGCACGATACTAGAAACGGGACAAGGCCTAGCCTTATCCCCGGTCTAGTGAAGGCCCACGCCATTCACACATCAATCAAATTTACTTTCGTTATGCAACCCACAAAATTTGGAGTAAGGGTCTAACCTAGCCTTACTCCTTCGCCTTATAACGGCGCACGTCTAATCCTAACCAATTTATCGATTCGATTTTTCACACCACAAACCACATTCAAACCAATATCACAATCAATCACCAAACAGTCAAACAAACAAGTCCATGGTCTGTGGACGGGTGTCGGGTGCTACTAAGCACCGTCAGCATCCTAGTATATATATAACTAGAAAAATAAATTGAAAGGTGAGAAATTCTCACATATAGCTATCCTAGCTCCACGGCTCTTCATTGATAGAAATCTTCATTGCTATCGCATCTTCGTCATCTTCGTTGCCCGTAGTCACTATATATATAAAAATCGAATTTTTACTTCAAAGTTCAATATATAAAAATCGAATTTTTATTTCGCTATTCGATATATAAAAATCGAATTTTTAGTCCGCTATTCGATATATAAAAATCGAATTTTTATCTCGACTTTCAATATATAAAAATGTGATTTTTACTTCGGCTTTCCATATATAAAAATATGATTTTTACTCTTAAATTTCTAATCTTCTTCTAGTTTATAAATCATTTTAAAAATCAGTTTTTATATTTTTATAAATCAGTTTTAAAATTCTTTTAAAAGAAATCAGTTTTTAAAATCATTAAAAATTCAGTTTTAAAAATCAAAATAAAAAAAACAGTTTTAAACTTAAATTAAATAAAACAGTTATAAACTAAAATTAAAAATCGGTTTTACACTAAAATTAAAAATCAGTTTTAAAATTCCTTTTAAATCAGTTTTAAAATTCTTATAAAATCAGGTTTTAAACTAAATAAGAAATCAGGTTTTAAACTAAATAAATAAAATAAAGAAAAAAAAAAAAAAAAAAAAAAAAATTTAAAATAACCTTACATCGACTGCTGAAGGGGGGGGGAGGTCTCGGCGTCGCGTCGCAGGGTAGAGGGAGGAAGCGGGGGTCGCGGTGGGGTTTTGGGGGAGGTTGCGGGTTTTCTGGGGAATCGAAGAAGAGAGGGAGGCGTAGAGGGGGGGGGGCTGGGGAACTTGCGGTCGGAGGTGGAGAGGCCGGGGCGGAGGTGCGGCGCCTTCCCTCGGCGATCGACGGCCTTCAGCGGTTTTTTTTTTTTTTTTTTTTTTTTATATCGATCTGAAATATGAATTGAGGGGGAGGGGGCCAGAGCGGTTTTAAGGGGAGAGAAGGTTTTCTTTTTTTTTTTTTTTTTTTTATTTAATTATTATATTTGGCTAAAAGGTTGACTTTTACATATGACCTCGTAACGAGGCCCACCGCCTGTCGCCCGTAGCGTTTCACCCCCATTCCGAACACAATGGGATATGTATCGCATGCTGATTCGATTGTTACAATCAGTTTCCTTTTGAATTTACATTTAAATCACTATATTGAATTTTAAACGTACATTTCAAATTACCGGGGTCACATACTAACTAGAAAAATTCCAGAAAAATATTTTCTAGCTTCGTATTGACGATACGGTCCTAACAAAACTAGTTTCGTCGAATTCTGAGACCGTTGGAAAAATGGCCAATTTCCAGTCGATTAAAATCAACTGAAACTGGTCAAACGCGTTTTCCTTTGCCACGCTCACATATTGATTCGAAAAATTATGAAATTTGAAACCTAGCAATAGTTTGACATCACGGACCCAACAAAACTGGTTTCGTCGAAATCCGAGGTCGTTTGCAAAATTGCTATTTTTAAGGGCCTTATATATATAAAAATATATATAAATTCCACAGCGACTATTTCTAATTTTAAACTGGACATATCTTATCATTTCTAAGATGAAATCTCAGTTTGTTAACTTCGTTACAAAGATATAGTTATACAGATTCAAATATTTCTTGTTTCGTTCAATTCTGACTTATATTGAATTCTGTATATTCATTTGAAATTAGAAATCGAATTTTCGAACTACCGCGCCATTTTCAATTCCTTTTATAATTATATATAATTATTTATATTCTAACGACGACGTATATAATTATATACGTCGAATTCAATTCAAAATAAATTTCTCGTCGATATTATTTAAAATAATCTATTTTAAATAAACAAAATTCGCTAAAATAGCCAAAATAAAAATTTTAAACTGGCCCAGATTTTCCGGGTTGTTACACTTTATCTCTTCTATGAATTAAAGATTGAATTTTTATTCTTTCTAAAATATAAAAATCATATTTTTAATATTTCTACTTTATAAAAATCACCTTTTTTTATATTCTCTATTAATCATATCTTCTCATCATTCACATACATATGAAGTTCATATCTTTTCTAATTGAAAAATCCGGTCTTTTCTATTTGCAAACTTATAATCCTTATCTTCATAAAAATCGAATGTTTATGCAAGTAAAAATCATTTTTTTTAATAATATAATACTCTGAAAATAAAATAAAAATGAATGTAAATAAAAATCAAAAGCACACCTTTATCTCGGATTTTGATGAAGCGGAGAGGGGCTGCGGGGTTTAGAAATCTCGAATCGGAAGGGAGAAAATAGAGGGGGGTGTGCTGTGTCTGAGGTGGAGGAGGGGGTGTTGTTTGTAGGCGGCGACGGCAAGAAAGGAGGGGGATGCTGTGTCTGAGGTGAAGGAGGGGGTGCTGTTTGTAGGCGGTGACGGCAAGAAAGGAGGGGGGGTCGGAGTCCGACTATGGCGCGGCGGCAGGCCCAGTTGGAGGTGAGCGACGGGGAACTAGGGCATGGGAGGGATTTCTTGGGTCGAGGAGAGATGGGGAGTCACGGGGTCTTCTGGGGAGTGGCAGGGTCTTCTGGGGCGGAGGCGCCTGAGGCGCGACAGCCCAGACGGTGGCGGCGGCGGTCGTCTTCCCCGCCCCCGTCATCGATTTCTCCTTTTTTTTATTTCTGTTCTGAACGGGAATCGTGAGGGAGAAGGAAAATAAAAAGGGGGCTTAAGTGTAAATATATATATATATATTATATTTTTATTTAATTCTCCTATGTTGACTTTTCATTCGAACCCCAAACGAGGCCCAACGACTATCGTCCCTAGGGTAGTACCCCCATTCCGAACACAATGGGATATGCTTCGTAGGGCAATTCGTTCGTTTCGATCAATTTTAATTCAAATTAAAGTATAAATCTATATATTGAATTTGAACGCATATTTCAATTTACCGGGGCCACATACTAACTCGAAAAATTCCCAAAAAATATTTTCTAGCTTCGTATTGACGATACGGTCCTAACAAAACTAGTTTCGTCAAATTCTGAGACCGTTTGAAAAATGGCCATTTTCCAGTCGATTAAAATCAACTAAAACTGGTCAAACGCGTTTTCCTTTGCCATGCTCACATATTGATTCGAAAAATTATGAAATTTGGAATCTAGCAATACTTTACATCATGGACCCAACAAAAGTGGTTTCGTCAAAATCCGAGGTCGTTTGCAAAATTTCCATTTTTAAGGGCCTGAATTCCATAGCGACTATTCAGAATTTTCAACTGGACATATCTTTTGATTCCCGCTATGAAATTTCGATTTTTCGGGTTCGTTGGAAAGATATCCTCAAATAGATCCTATTATTTTTTGTTTCACTAAAATCCGGTTTATTTTGCACCCGCTACGTTCAATTGAAATTTGAAATCGAATTATCGAACTACCACGCCATTTTCGATTCCTTTTATAATTTAAAATAAATATTTATATTCTATCGTCGATTCAAACGAATATATACGTTCGAATTATATTCAAAATAAATTTCTCGTCGTTATTATTTAAAATAATTCATTTTAAATAATCAAAATTCACTAAATTGGCCAAAATAAAAATTTTAAACTGGCTCAGATTTCCGGTATATTACAATCTCCCCCACTTAAAACTTTTCGTCCCCGAAAAGGAACAAAGCCGAAAGTTGTTTCACAAATCAACTCAACTTCCAGTGTTTTCACTACGGCTTAAGTTCTTCAACTTTTCAGTTTCTAAGAACTTTTCAAATTTTTCAAAAATTTGGCTAACACCCTAAATTTTCGAAAAATTTCGCCATAACCTCCCCTGCACCGGGAGCACGGGAAAATCCCGAAATTGCCATACAGGCCTTCTGATCTCAAAAAGAAAAAGAAAAAGCCAAACGGCTAGCCAATCGGCTCATAAAATCATCATCACCCAAACAAAACAGTAAATTATAGTAAACATGTACCTATTTGTCGGGCAAACAATTTTTATTCTCCTGCTCTAGCCTCCTTGCTATGACCTGTTCAATGTATATACATGTATATGCATGCAAATGCGACTAATTTTCAATACAATTCACTATTTGATACAATTTGATTAAATGGTTCAAATTTTAATTAATCCAACAATAATCAAACAACACAACCATCAATCAATTAGTTGATTAGCATTTCAAATTCATAACTTTGATATATAGTCAAAATCAGATTTTTGATGCCAAATCACAACAATAAGCCCTATCTAATTTTAGTTCTCACACCAGTCAATAGGAAATATATAGAAAGCCCACTTTCCTCACTCGAACATAAATTCTAATGATGGAGTTCCATCATCAAAATCATCTCCGGGCGATTAGAGTGTAATTCTATATCTATCCAGTATATTAAAATTTCAAATACACGTGGATCAGACGTATACGCAAAATCTTTATATACTGGACTGTCCAAATCAATATAAATAAGTAATCAAATACGAATAATTGATTTAAATTTCAAAAAAAAATTTGTTTTCACTTTCAAAAATATACTCTTCACACTCGTTCTAGGATACTACTGATCCCATCTCTAACGAGTCATTCCCATTGGACATTAATAATCCATTATCTGATGAATTCTTTCGTATGGTTCTAATGTGCCTTGTTCTCTGAGCTTTATAAACCAAAGCTCTGATACCACACTGAAACGCCCCGAAATCCCCCGATCTCCGAAGAGAAGAGAAAGAACGGATTGTTTTGAGAACACGACAAAATGGAACGCAGACGGAAGAACATTTCATTATTTATTACAACAATTCCATCAGAATACAAGAATATACAGAGTATAAACAATTGTTACACAGAACTATCAGAGATTTAAATTACATTTAAATACATAGCAGCGGAAAATAATTCAATACACAACTGAAGGAGATATACGGATACAAAGCTTTCCGGATATCATTCCACCTGTAAACCAGGATCCTGTGAATATAAATCTGCAAAACCAAAACTACTAGCTGCCCGTGTCAAAATAAGGGCACCCAGAGTTTAGGTTTAAAACAATAAACTACAGGTCAGTCATGTGACTGGTGTGAGAACTAAAACAGTTATTAATCTTTATTTTTAAAGCTAGGTAAATCAAGGGACCACGCCGTATAACACAGAACGGGTTTCCTCCCAAGAATACCAGTGCATAAAACAAACAACGCAATGCTAAATAAAGAAAAATGAAGCTATTATAAGACCCAGGTCCCATCACACAATGCAACGCCAACCGGAGGATAGGGTTTTTACCTTATAATAGCCAAGAATGCTTGATACGTTTAAAACAAATCATTTGATACTATTATAAGTACATAGTGTATAAAACAACTTCAAATCATAAGTATCAATCATAGGCGACATGAGCGTCCCATGCCACTATGTCGCCATATATAGGTTTACAAATAAAACCGCAAATGTCACGTATTTGGAAGTTGGATTTCCATCTATGAACCGAGGCAAAAGATAGTCCTCAACCGATTCGAGACAATCTAGCCTACCATGTCTCAGGAACAGCCGCAACTGCCCCCTGGATCGTCAGGGCCGGTCCACCGATGTGGATTATTATGCCTGAACAATACGTCTCCCCTCCCTTTGGGGCGCAAATGAGCCAACAAATGACTCCAACGGACCCGGATCGTCCGATCAAACCGAGGCGCCTCGCAACAGCAACAACCACATAAGTCAAACTCGTCGGGGCGTGTAAAACCACTTATGCCACTTTTAGCTAGAAAGAAACGCATGTCCTCCCTGAGGTCCTTCTCCCGTTTCTGGTTCATACCGGGTGTGAAACTCGCGAGGTAAATGTGAAGGCCGTGCTTCGATCATCAACCACAAGACTCTGCTTTTCAACAGAAGCCTTGATCATTCGCCACTTAGGCATGCCACACAGGCAATTTACTCTATGCGTTTGATATCCATCAGTATATAACCCCTGAGCTCGTACGTCTCAGAGAAGGGCGTTAAGTAAGAGAATAAATTCTCCGCCACCAAACAGATATATATTTAATAGAAATCAATCACACAGACTAAAATTCAATGTCAGACACACAGTCCATTTACAAGTTCGTTCTGGGTCTGAACGAAACCGGAGGCACCTAGTACCCCGCATATCCATCGATCTCCAAGTACGTCTGGACGATCACCAACCGTTTCCATCTTCTTGGGTGTACATCCCAATCAAGATCATCAGTAATCACCCAAACGACGTAAAGACCTCCGGTCTTCGACCACCGTCTTCGTCTTCGACTTATCGTCGTATCAGTTATTCAGAATGGGATAAACCCGGTCTTTCCGAATAACTCGCGTATATTATAAACAAGTGTTACATAAACACAACATACGCCTCATTCCAATTCATCAGTCACTAACCGTAAATTAACAAGAGGGTAATTCCCCAAATATTAACCCCGAAGGCCGAAACCAACATCAGATCAATATCCAGAAAACCATTCTTCTTTGCTAACCGACAGTTAGTTTCTAAATTTCACATTCATAGGGAAAGGTTCCCATTAATTTTATCAAAGATAAATTCTTTTAAATTTATTCTTTAATCTGCTTTTGAATATCAATTCAAACTAGTCGGGATTATCGAACCTTACCGAAGTAATCATTGGTTTTAATTTCCCAATCCCAACCTATTCATCCCATGAAGTAAAACGGGTCTTACTTCATATCTAACACCACGGTGTTATCGGTAAATTTAATTACCATTTCACGTTTAAATCTAATTAAAGATTTAACTATCGCCTGGAGCAAAGCTGTTGATACTCCATCCTCGATCCTTTCAATCTAATTAAAGATTCATTAAAACTCCACTTAGTTTAAATCTGTGACTGGGTTAAAGAATCAGTGTCATTTAAAACACTGTTCACGATAAACCCAAGAATCAATTCGAATTCAATTCCAATTAAATATTATTTAATTGGTACACTTCATTAAATCTAAATAAAAAGATTTAATCTTTTCTCAACTGGGTTCAAGAACAGTGTTAATAAAGACACCATTCACGACAAACCCAAATCACATTTGATATTAAATATCAAATTCTACGACCAACAAATATCGTATTGGAAATAATGATATATATATATATCTTTCAAATTCCCATAACAATATCTGTATCATCACGAAATCCAACATCGAAATATTCCGAAGACCATTTCGATTCAAATCCATTCCAATATAATTATTGGAAATTCTGGTTATTTTCAAAACCATTTCAAATCCAATTTATTTATTTAAAAATAAATAGAATTATAATTCTAGTTCAAAACTAGTTCATTTCGATAAAAATCTATTTTTATCTTTTCAAATATGGAGTTTTTCATCCCAAATTTTCCCAAATCATTTCTTATGATTTTACACAAATTATTGATAATTTTAATAATTTTATCAAGGCCCGTACAGTCGATTTCCACCAATGGCCACCGAACTGCACTTACAGCGACCTTTTCCAAATTTGATTTGGACATAATTCCAAATCCAACCGTTAGATTTCTAATTTCTAATATTCGTTAGAAATCTCTTTTCGATACGAACCCAACGGTTCCGGTTTTAGGAGAATCCGACGGTCGGATCTCCCGTAATGTTCGTTCGAAATCAATGGTCGAAATTCGCGAACTACCACGGCGCGGCGCGTTCTATTCAGGCCATTATATTATATATATAATATATACTTCGTCGATTTCCATTCAAAACGTGCTTTATAAATCGTTTTAAATTCATTTACAAAACGGTTTCAACTTCATATTCAATTTCAAATCAAAATTGAATATTCCAATATAAATTCGTTTTAAATTCATTTCAAATCGATTTCAATTCGAATTCATTTATATTCAATTTCAATTCGAATTCATTTATATTCAATTTCAATTCGAATTCATTTATATTCAATTTCAATTCGAATTCATTTATATTCAATTTCTATTCGAATTCGTTTATATTCAATTTCAATTCGAATTCAATTCTTTTCGAAAAAACAGATTTTGAAATCACTTTCGATATTCATTATAAAATGAATGAAATCGATATAAATATCGTTCACGTCAAAATGGCGTCAATCTAATCAATACGGCTTCATATATTCCTATTTCAAATATTTCTTTTTCAAATATTTCTATTTTAAAACTGGAATGAGGCCCAATCAATTACCATATAATGTTAATTATATGGATTTTCTACATCACATGTATACAATAACAACGATGACTAATCAACCATCATCCAAAGTGCATTCTACACTGTATAAGCATCAAATATAAATATTCAACGCTTATAACAATCTGTCAATCAATCGATCGACATATGACTAAACAATCGGGATTAGTGTACGTCAAATATCATCCCAATACCCGTGTGGGGTTTCAAACAATCAAACACAGATTTTATTTGTGCAGTTGGGCGATGTGTAAAATTTATTGTCCTAATCAATATCAGTCAAATGTGTATATAAACAAATCGTCCGATCTGTTTATTTTTATTTCATTTCATATACACGTTAAAAATTCTATTTTTAACTATAAAATATTTTATTTCATCTATATAAATATTTTATTCCATTTCACATCACACAATCAACTACACATCAAAATCAAACAAACAAGCATACAAGCCGTCCATGGTCTGTGGACGACGGGTGTCGGGTGCTACTAAACACCGTCTGCATCCTAGTATATATTTATATAACTAGAGAATAAAATTTAAAGTGAGGAGTTCTCACAGAAAGCTAAATCCAACGCCAACTTCGTCATCCGTATTCACTACATATATAAAAATCGAATTTTTACTTCGCTATTCAATATATAAAAATCGAATTTTTACTTCGCTATTCAATATATAAAAATCGAATTTTTACTTCGCTATTCAATATATAAAAATCGAATTTTACTTCGCTATTCAATATATAAAAATCGAATTTTTACTTCGCTGTTCAATATATAAAAATCGAATTTTTACTTCGCTATTCAATATATGAAAATCGAATTTTTACTTCGCTATTCAATATATAAAAATTGAATTTTTACTTCGCTATTCAATATATAAAAATCGAATTTTTACTTCGCTATTCAATATATAAAAATCGAATTTTTACTTCACTATTAAATATATAAAAATCAAATTTTTACTCTGCTATAAAAATCCCTTTTCCACTTCAACGTATATATAATAAAAATCATATTTTTATTCTTTTTATAATATAGAAATCATATCTTTCCTACTACAAAGATATAATCTTTTCGCTATTTCATTATAAAAATCATTCGTTTATCTCTTCTATGAATTAAAGATTGAATTTTTATTCTTTCTAAAATATAAAAATCATATTTTTAATATTTCTACCTTATAAAAATCACCTTTTTTATATTCTCTATTAATCATATCTTCTCATCATTCACATACATATGAAGTTCATATCTTTTCTAATTGAAAAATCCGGTCTTTTCTATTTGCAAACTTATAATTTTTATCTTCATAAAAATCGAATGTTTATGCAAGTAAAAATCATTTTTTTTATAATATAATACTTTGAAAATAAAATAAAAATGAATGTAAATAAAAATAAAAAGCACACCTTTATCTCGGATTTTGATGAAGCGGAGAGGGGCTGCGGGGTTTAGAAATCTCGAATCGGAAGGGAGAAAATAGAGGGGGGGTGCTGTGTCTGAGGTGAAGGAGGGGGTGTTGTTTGTAGGCGGCGACGGCAAGAAAGGAGGGGGGTGCTGTGTCTGAGGTGAAGGAAGGGGTGCTGTTTGTAGGCGGCGACGACAAGAAAGGAGGGGGGGTCGGAGTCCGACTAGGGCGCGGCGGCATGCCCAGTTGGAGGTGAGCGACGGGGAACTAGGGCATGGGCGGGATTTCTTGGGTCGAGGAGAGACGGGGAGTCGCGGGGTCTTCTGGGGAGTGGCGGGGTCTTCTGGGGCAGAGGCGCCTGAGGCGCGGCAGCCCAGACGGTGGTGGCGGCGGTCGTCTTCCCCGCCCCCGTCATCGATTTCTCTTTCTTTCTTTTTTCTGTTCTGAATGGAAATCGTGAGGGAGAAGGAAAATAAAAAGGGGGCTTAAGTGTAAATATATATATTATATTTTTAATTAATTCTCCTATGTTGACTTTTCATTTGAACCCCAAACGAGGCCCAACGACTGTCGTCCCTAGGGTAATACCCTTATTCCGAACACATTGGGATATGCTTCGTAGGCCAATTCGATCGTTTCGATCAATTTTCATTCAAATTAAAGTATAAATCTATATATTGAATTGAACGCACATTTCAATTCAACGGGGCCACATACTAACTCGAAAAATTCCCGAAAAATATTTTCTAGCTTCGTATTGACGATACGGTCCTAACAAAACTAGTTTCGTCAAATTCTGAGACCGTTTGAAAAATGACCATTTTCCAGTCGATTAAAATCAACTAAAACTGGTAAAACGCGTTTTCCTTTGCCATGCTCACATATTGATTCGAAAAATTATGAAATTTGGAATCTAGCAATAACTTTACATCATAGACCCAACAAAAGTGGTTTCGTCGAAATCCGAGGTCGTTTGCAAAATTTCCATTTTTAAGGGCCTGAATTCCATAGCGACTATTCAGAATTTTCAACTGGACATATCTTTTGATTCCCGCTATGAAATTTCGATTTTTCGGGTTTGTTGGAAAGATATCCTCAAATAGATCCTATTATTTTTTGTTTCACTAAAATCCGGTTTATTTTGCACCCGGTACGTTCAATTGAAATTTGAAATCGAATTATCGAACTACCGCACCATTTTCGATTCCTTTTATAATTTAAAATAAATATTTATATTCTATCGTCGATTCAAACGAATATATACGTTCGAATTATATTCGAAATAAATTTCTCGTCGTTATTATTTAAAATAATTCATTTTAAATAATCAAAATTCACTAAATTGGCCAAAATAAAAAATTTAAACTGGCTTAGATTTCCGGGTTATTACATTTGAACATAATTCCAAATCCAACCATTAGATTTCGAATCTCTAATATTCGTTAGGAAGCACTTTTCGATACGAACCCAAGCTTCCGGTTTTAGGAGAATCCGACGAACGGATCTCCCGTAATGTCCATACGAAGTCAATGGTCGAAATTCGCGAACTGCCGCAGCGCGGCGCGCTCTATTCAGGCCATTATATTATATTATATATATAATATATATATTTCATCAATTTCCATTTAAAATATATTTTATAAATTGTTTTAAATTCGTTTTCAAAACGATTTCAACTTCATATTCAATTTCAAATCAAAATTGAATATTCCATATCATTAATATATAAATGATAGTATTTTCAAAACATTGTATTTTGAAATCAATTCCTTTTCGATATTCATTATAAAAATGAATAAAATCGATATAAATATCGTTCACATCAAAATCGCGTCAATCAATCAATACGGCTTTATATATTTAAATATATTTGTGTCCATCCCAAATCGGACATCAAAATCACATTTTGATCTTTTACTGAATATTGTTTTAAACTATTAGGTATTTTAAAATAATCATTATTTTATAATATTTATTCTTTCTGAACTGGAATCAGACACAGGCAATTACCGTATAATGTGATTATATGGATTTCACACACACATGCATACAACAACAATCAAACACAGTCAACCATCATCCAGAGTGCATTCTACACTTCATAAGCATCAAATATAAATATTTAACTCTTACAACAGCTTGTCAATCAATCGATCGACATACAACTAATTATTGGGATTAGTGTATGTCCAATTTCATCCCAATACCCGTGTGGGGTTTCAATCAACAAATAATGAATTTTATTTGAGCAGTTGGGCGATGTGTAAAATTTATCGTCCCAATCCATATCAGTCAAATAGGTGTATATAAACAAATCGTCTAATTTGTAAATGAATATTTATTTTATTCATATACACGTTAAAAATTATATTTTTAACGATAAAATATTTATTTAATTCATTTGCACAATAAAAATGATATTTTTATTTTTCTAGCATATTTTAGAAAATTTTGACGGCATAACGACGCGATATCAAAATGGGGTAATGTCTAGCATTACCCCTCTCCTGAGATTGGCTTGCGCCATACACATATAACAATTCTAATCAATTCATTTCACCCAAAACCAAATTCAACCAAACAATCCAATCAACCAAGCCAAACAATCAAACAAGTCGTCCATGGTCTGTGGATGATGGGGAGCAATTTATATATGCAGTTATAAAATAACTGTATAAGAAGATTATAGTGAGGAGTTCTCACCTTTGGGATCCACTCCTCCATTCTCTCTTTCTGAACGGTTCGGATTTGCCCAAAGTCCCAATGCAGTCCTTTTCACGCTGTTCATAGTAAAAATCATATTTTTAATATGATGTTTGTATTATAAAAATCACATTTTTATACCATTACTTTACATATAAAAATCACATTTTTATCTAATTAAAAATCGAATCTTTATACCTTAAACACATATGTAAAAATCAGATTTTTCTACTTAAACACACATGTAAAAATCGAATTCTTATACTTTAAACACATTTGTAAAAATCGGATTTTTATTCTTTAAACACATATGTAAAAATCGAAATTTTATTTGTTCACTTTCAATATAAAAACCATATTTTCATATCGTTGTTTATATTTTTAATTCATAACTTGTCATATTAAAATCCACCATATTCATATTTATAAATCAAATCTTTATCTTTTTTTTAAATCACTCCTTTACAAATTAAAAATCATTTCTTTTCTCATATTAAAAATCTTATCTTTTTAAATATAAAAATTTTATCTTCTCTATTTATAAAAATCATTCTTTATATAAATAAAAATCTATTCTTTATTATTGTAAAAATCCAAGCTATATTATCTATAAAAATCTAAGCTTTATTTAAATTAAAAAAAATCTAAACCTTAAGAATCCAAATCGGGAAAACTTATAATCGTCGAAGAAGGAGAAGGAGCGGCCCGAGGCGGGTGGATTCCGGTGGTGGAGGCGGTTTCCGTTCTGGCCTTAGGGGGTTTGAAAGGGGGGGCGCTGGTTTCTCGAAGTGGATATGGGATTGGGGGTCGCGGATTTCAATCGAAGGGGGGAGGCGACGTCAGCGAGGAGGGGAGGGGTGGCCGGGCTGGACGCGACGAGGCTGGGGCTTTGGCGGCGGTTCACGACCGGCGGAGGAAGGGCCTGAGTGTGATGAAGTTTTCTCTTTTCTTTTTATTTGTTTGTGAACGATCGATTACTTCTGAAGGGAGAGAGGAGAGTAGAGAGTTTATATATTAATATATATATATATATATATTTAATTAATTTAACTTTCAAAAAACAAGTTTTTCATTCTAACTCTGAATCTGACCCAATGATTGTTGCCCCTAGCTAATTACCCCCACTTCGAACACAATGGGATATGTTTCACAAGTCAATTCGGCGGTTACGATCAGTTTCCGTCAAAATAAAAATATAAATCTATATATTGAATTTGAACGTACATTTTAATTTACTAGGGCCACATACGGACTCTAAAAATCCTATAAAAATTATTTCTAACTTCGTATTAACAATATGGTCCTAACAAAACTAATTTCATCGAATTTGGAGAACGTTTGAAAAATGGCCATTTTTTGGTCGATCCAAATTGACTGAAATGGTCAAAACACATTTTACTTTGCCACGCTCACATGTTAATCCCAAAAATTATGAATTTTGGAATCTAGCAATAAGTTGGTATTCCGGATCCAACAAAAGAGGTTTCATCGAAAATGGAGGTCATTTGCAAAATTCCCATTTTAAGGGCTATATTTTCCATAGCGACTATTATAAATTTTCAACTGGGCATAACTTTTTATTCCCGCTATAAAATTTCAATTTTTCGGATTCGTTGGAAAGATATTTTCAAATAGATTCAAATATTTTAGGTTTCGCTAAAATCCGGTTTATTTTGAATCATGTACATTCATTTGAAATTTGAAATCGAATTTTCAAACTACCACGCCATTTCCAATTCCTTTTAAAATTAAAATAAATATTTATATTCTAACGTCGATTCAAATAAATATATAATTCTAATTCTATTCAAAATAAATTTCTCGTCGTTATTATTTAAAATAAATTATTCTAAATATTCAAAATTCACTAAAATTGCCAAAATAAAAAATTTAAATTGGTTCTGATTTTCCGGGTTCTTACAATCTCCCCCACTTAAAATCTTTTCGTCCTCGAAAAGGAATGCAGCTGAAAGTTGTTTTACAAACCAACTCAACTTTCAGTTTGGCTTTCATTCTTCAACTTTTCAGTTTCTAAGAATTTTCCAATTCTTTAAAAATTTGGCTAACACCCTAAATTTTTGAATTTTTTTGCCATAACCTCCTTTGTACGGGAGCACTGCGAAAATCCCCTAACCGCCACACAGGCCCTCTCATCTCAAAAAGAAAAAGAAAAAGCCAATCGGCTCATAAAATCATCCAAACCCAAGAAATATAGTAAACATGTACCTATTTGTCGGGCATACAATTTTATTCCTCTTCTCTAGCCTCCTTGCTATGACCTGTTCAATGTATATACAAGTATATGCATGCAATTTCAATCAATTTTCAAATCAGTCCAATATTCGATACAATTTGGCTAAATGGTTCAAATTTTAATTAATCAACCAATAATCAAACAACGCAACCAGCAATCAGTTAGTTGATTAGCTTTTCAAATTCATAATTTTATATATATATATATATATATCCATTTTTGATGCCAAGTCACAGCAATATATTCTAACTGTATTTTGGTTCTCACACCGGTCAATTAGAAATATATAAATATCCCACTTTCGAAACTCGAACACAAACCGCTGATGCTACGTGGTCATCAACAGAATCATCTCCAGGCGACTAGACTGTGATTCTAAATCTATCCAGTATATTAAAACTTCAAATACACGTGGATCAGACGTATACGCAAAATCTTTATATAGTTGATTGTCCAAATCAATATAAAAATAATATTCAAATATGAATAATTGATTTAAATTTTCAAAACAAAAATAGTTTTCATCTTTATTTGAAAACAACCCTCTTCACACTTGTTCTAGGATACTACTGATCCAACTGATCCTATCTCTAACGAGTCGTTCCTATTGGATATTACTAATCCAATCTCTGATGAATTCTTTCGTTTGGTACTAACGTGTCTTGTTCTTCGAGCTCTGTAAACCAAAGCTCTGATACCACTATAAGGACAAGACGAATAAGAACACAAACAGAAGAACATTTCATTGCTTATTACAACAATTTCATCAGAGTACAAGAATATACAAAGTATGAATAAATATTACACATTTACTAAACATTAGCTATTTACAAATTACAGTGCAGCGGAAAATAATACAAAACACAACTAAAAAGAATATACGGATACAGAGCTTTCAGAACATCATTCCAGTTGTAAACCAGGATCCTGTGAATATAAATCTGCAAAACCAAAACTACTAGCTGCCCTTGTGGAAAATAGGGGCACCCAGAGTTTAGGTTCAAACAATAAACTCTAGGTCAGTCATGTGACTAGTGTGAGAACAAAAACAATTATTGATCTTTATTTTAAAGTTCGGCAAATCAAGGGACCACGCCGTATAACACAGAACGGGTTTCCTCCCAAGAATACCGGTGCATAAAACAAACATTGCAATGTTAAATAAAGAACAATGAAGCAATTATAAGACTCAGGTCCCATCACACAATGCAACGCAAGCCAAAGGATAGAGTTTTTACCTTATAACAGCCAAGAATGCTTGGTACGTAAAATTTCATTCTTTATTATTACTATAAGTGTATAGTGTCAAAACAATTTCAAATAAGTATCAATCATAGACGGCATAAGTGCCCCATACCACAATGTCGCCATATATAGGTTAACAATTAAAACCGCAAAATGTCGTATTGGAAGTTGGATTTCCATCTGTGAACCGAGGCAAGGGATCGTCCCCACCTCTTCGAGACGCTTTAGCCCGTGTCTCAGGCAAGCGCGCAGACAAGCCTTGGATCGTCAAGGCCGGTCCACACGGAGTGGATTAAAATGCCTGAACAAGCGTTTCCCCGCCCTATGGGGCATAAACTAGTCATATCCCGACCAAACCATCGGCCCCGGAACGACCGATATAACCGAGGCACCTCGCTAACCACCATCCACATAAGTAAAACGTCAGGGCTTGCAAAATGCTGACACCACTCCTATCTAGAAGGAAACGCATGCCTTCCCTGATGTCCTCTCCCGTTTCTGGTTCACACCTGGGTGTGAGGCTTGCAAATTAACGCTACACAAAGCTACGCTATATTAAAGCCGTGCTTTGATCATCAACCACAAGACTCTGCTTTTCAACAGAAGCCTTAATCATTTGCATTTCAGCATGCCACATAGGCAATTCACGTTATGCAGCCGATATCTATCAATCACACAGAATGAAATCCGATGTCAGACACACATCCATTTACAATTTCGTTCTGGGTCTGAACGAAACCAGAGGCACCTTATTCCTCGTCCTGTATGTCCAATACAGGAGAGAGGTCCTCGCATATCCGGTCGATCTCCAAGTACATCTGGACGATCACCACTTATTACCTTGCCTTCGGTGTACAGCCCAATCAAGACATCAGTAATCATCCAAACAATGTGAAGATCTCCGATCTTCAACCACCGCCTTCATCCTCGACATATCGTAGAATCGGTTATTCAGAATGGGATAAACCCGGCCTTTCTGGATAACTCGCGTATATAATAAACAAGTGTTATAAAAACACAACATACGTCTCATTCCAATCCAGAATATTTCTTTATCCAAATATTCATATACTTTGGGAAAGGTTCCCATTAATTTTATCAAAGATAAATTCTTTAAATTTATTCTTTAATCTTCCTTTGGATATAAATTCAAACCAAATTATGGTTTATCCAAACTAGTCGGGATTAGCGAACCTTGCCGAAGTAATCATTTGTTTAATTTCTCAATCCCAACCTATTCATCCCATGAAGCAAAACTGGTGATACTTCATATCTAACACCACGGTGTTATCGGTAAATTCAATTACCATTTCACGTTCAAATCTAATTAAAGATTTAACTATCGCCTGGAGCAAAACTGGTGATACTTCATTCTCGATCTTTTCAATCTAATTAAAGATTCATTAAAACTTCACTTAGTTTTAATCTTCCCAAAAATCAATATTAATGATTGTTTAACTTGGGAAATCATATCCTTTCTTTAACTGGGTTAAAGAACAAATGTCATATAAAACATGGTTCACTACAAACCCAAAATCACATTCCATTCCATCAGTCTTTAACCGTAAATTAGCAAGTGAACAATTCCCTAAGTATTAACCCCGAAGGCCGAAACCAACATCAGATCAATACCCAGGAACCATTTAACTTAACTAATCTCCAGTTAGTTTCTGATTTTCTTGACTCCGTTGGGTCTAAGAACAGTATTATTAAAGATACCATTCACGACAACCTAAAATCCAATTTGATATTAAATACAAGGCTCTGAATAGAAAATATATCGGCTTATATTCAATATAAAATTCTGAAACCGACAAATATCGTACTGGAATAACGATATATATATATATCTTCCAAATTCCTCCACAATATCCGTATAATCATGAAATCCAATATCGAAATATTCCAAGGGTAATTTCGATTCAAATCTATTCCAATTCATATATTGGAAATTCTGGTTATTTTTAAAACCATTTCAAATCCAATTTATTTATTTAAAAATATCTGATTTCATAATTCTAGTCCATAACTAGTTCATTTCGATAAAACCATATTTTTATCTTTACAAATATGGAGTTTTTCATCCCAATTCTTTCCAAATCATTTGTTATGATTTTACACAAATTATTGATATTTTTAATAATTTTATCAAGGCCCGTACAGTTAATTTCCATAAACGGCCATCGAACTGCACTTACAACAACCTTTTCCAAATTTGATTTGGACATAATTCCAAATCCAACTGTTAGACTTCAAATCTCTAATATTCGTTAGAAAGCTCTTTTCGATACGAACCTAAAGATTCTGGTTTTAGGAGAATCTGACGGTCGGATCTCCCGTAATGTCCATTCGAAGTCAGTGGTAGAAATTCACGAACTACCACAGCGCGGCGTGTTCTATTCAGGCCATTATATTATATATTTTATATATATTTCATCGATTTCCATTTAAACGTATTTTATAAATTGTTCTAAATTCGTTTTCAAAACGATTTCAACTTCATATTCAATTTCAAATCAAAATTGAATATTCCATATCATTAATATATAAATGATAGTATTTTCAAAACATTATATTTTGAAATCAATTCCTTTTCGATATTCATTATAAAAATGAATAAAATCGATATAAATATCGTTCACATCAAAATGGCGTCAATCTAATCAACACGGCTTTATATATTTAAATATATTCGTGTCCATCCCAAATCAGACATCAAAATCACATTTTGAACTTTTACTGAATATTGTTTTAAACTATTAGTTATTTTAAAAAAATCGTTATTTTAAAATATTTAATCTTTCTGAACTGGAATCAGATACAGTCAATTACCATATAATGTGATTATATGGATTTCATACACGCATGTATACAACAACAATTAAACATAGTCAACCATCATCCAGAGTGCACTCTACACTGCATAAGCATCAAATATAAATATTTAACGCTTACAACAGCTTGTCAATCAATCGATCGACATACAGCTAATTATTGGGATTAGTGTATGTCCAATTTCATCCTAATACCTGTGTGGGGCTTCAATCAACAAATAATGAATTTTATTTGTGCAGTTGGGCGATGTTTAAAATTTATCGTCCCAATCCATATCAGTCAAATAGGTGTACATAAACAAATCGTTTGATTTGTAAATGAATATTTATTTTATTCATATACACGTTAAAAATTATATTTTTAACGATAAAATATTTATTTAATTCATTTGCAAAATAGAAATGATATTTTTATTATTCTAACATATTTTAGAAAATTTTGGCGGCATAACGGCGCAATATCGAAATCGGGTAATGTCTAGCATTACCCTTCTCCTGATATTGGCTTGCGCCATACACACATAACAATTCTAATCAAGATTCATTTCACCCAAAACCAAATTCAACCAAACAATCCAATCAACCAAACCAAGAAATCAAACAAGTCATCCATGGTCTGTGGACGACAGGGAACAGTTCATATATGTATTTATAAAATAACTTTATAATAAAATTATAGTGAGGAGTTCTCACCTTTGGGATCCACTCCTCCATTCTCTCTTTCTGAACGATTCAGATTGCCCAAGATCCCAATGCAGTCCTTTTCACGCTGTTCATATAAAAATCATATTTTTAATATGATGTTTGTATTATAAAAATCACATTTTTAAACCGTTATTTCACATATAAAAATCACATTTTTATCTAATTAAAAATCGAATCTTTATACCTTAAACACATATGTAAAAATCAGATTTTTCTACTTAAACACACATGTAAAAATCGAATTCTTATAATTTAAACACATTTGTAAAAATCGGATTTTTATTCTTTAAACACATATGTAAAAATCGAATTTTTATTTGTTCACTTTCAATATAAAAACCATATTTTCATATTGTTGTTTATATTTTAAAGATCATATTTTTAATTCGTAACTTGTCATATTAAAATCCACCCTATTCATATTTATAAATCAAATCTTTATCTTTTTTTTTAAATCACTCCTTTACAAATTAAAAATCATTTCTTTTCTCATATTAAAAATCTTATCTTTTTAAACATAAAAATTTTATCTTCTCTATTTATAAAAATCATTCTTTATATAAATAAAAATATATTCTTTATCATCTATAAAAATCCAAGATATATTATCTATAAAAATCTAAGATTTATGTAAATTAAAAAAAAATCTAAACTTTAAGAACCCAAATCGGGAAAACTTACAGTCGTCGGAGAAGGGGGAGGAGCGGCCAGAGTCGGGTGGATTCCGGCGGTGGAGGCAGTTTCCGTTCTGGAATTGGGGGGTTTGAAAAGGGGGGCACACTGGTTTCTCGTAGTGGGTATGGGATTGGGGTTCGCGGATTTCAATCGAAGGGGGGAGGCGACGTCAACAAGGAGGGGAGGGGTGGTCGGAGTGGGCGCGGCGAGGTTGGGGCTCCGGCGGTGGTTCACGACCGGGGGGCCAGAGCGCTATGAAGTTTTCTCTTTTTTTATTTTTTTGTGAACGATCGTTGACTTTTGAAGGGAGAGAGGAGAGAAGAGAGTTTATATATTAATATATATTTATTTATTTATTTATTTAATTTAAATTTAAAGAAGCAACTTTTTCGTTCTAACTCTGAATCTGACCCAATGACTGTTGCCCTAGCTAATTACCCCCACTCCGAACACATTGGGATATGTTTCACAAGTCAATCGGCTATTACGATCAGTTTCCATCAAAATCAAAATAAAAATCTATATATTGAATTTGAACGCACATTTCAATTTACTGGGGCCCCATACGGACTCTAAAAATTCTATAAAAATTATTTCTAGCTTCGTATTGACAATACGGTCCTAACAAAACTAATTTCGTCGAATTTGGAGACCGTTTGAAAATTAGCCATTTTCTAGTCGATCCAAATTGACTGAAATGGTCAAAACCCGTTTTACTTCTCCACGCTCACATGTTAATCCCAAAAATTATGAGTTTTGGAATCTAGCAATAATTTGACATCTCGGGTCCAACAAAAGTGGTTTCGTCGAAAACGGAGGTCATTTGCAAAATTCTCATTTTTAAGGGCTATATTTTCCACAATGACTGTTCTGAATTTTCAGCTGGGCATAACTTTTTATTCCTGCTATGAAATTTCAATTTTTCGGATTCGTTGGAAAGATATTTTCAAATAGATTCAAATATTTTTGGTTTCGCTAAAATCTGGTTTATTTTGAATTCTGTACATTCATTTGAAATTTGAAATCGAATTTTCAAACTACTGCGCCATTTCCAATTCCTTTTATAATTAAAATAAATATTTATATTCTAATATCGATTCAAATAAATATATATATATACACATTCTAATTCTATTCAGAATAAATTTCTCGTCGTGATTATTTAAAATAAATTATTTTAAATATTCAACATCCACTAAAATTGCCAAAATAAAATTTTTAAATTGGTTCTGATTTTCCAGGTTGTTACATAAGGATTGGTTTATAAAACCATATTTAAATTGAATAGTAAACAGGACTTGTGATATTACAGATAATGTCATCTTTTGAGTTACTAATAGTTATCTATCTTAAGATACGTACGTTGTCGAATCAAGGTCTGAGAGATAAATAAAATACCCCAACTTGAATGACTTCATTTTTATCCAAGGAAGGGTACTAGTTTGAAATAGTATTGAGGTTGGAAATAATTTATTATTCCCATAAGAAATATTGCAACTTCAATTTGCAAGGTTTTAGAAATTTGATAAACTATTAGGTTTTATAGTGAACAATGTATCACTTAACATAATTTGGCCCAGTTATGAAGTGTAATTATATTTATACCATGCGGTTAAGTATATAACACTATTTTATAAGTGGTGAAAGTAGTATAGTTTTGTAAATACACTTATTCGAAGAAATAAGTATGTGACTATGGTTTCCGAAGTAATGGAAATAAGATGTTATACTGGTTTGAAAACAGAAGTGGATGTTGGAAATGTAATTATTATTTCCATAAGAATTAGTGTAAATTATAATTGGAAAAGGTTTGAAGTTAAATAAAATGGTTTGGGTTTATATAATAAACAGTGTGCTGCATGACATTGTTTTGACCCATATAAGATTTGGTGATTAGACTTATACCATTGGGTTAAGTATATATAGCGATATTTTCGAAGTAAAGGAAATAAAGAGGGGGTTTTGTGAATAAGCTTATTATGAAGAGACAAGTGTATCATTATGATTTTCGAAGTAACGAAAACAAGAGATTTGTGAATATACTTATTCCGATTAGATAAGTATGTGGAATCGATTTTTAAGAATTAATGAAATGATTTCAATGAATGGTTTTAATTAAAGGGGCTTGATATGCTGATGTTCTCAGCTGTATTGTTTGAGTTGATAGTTAAAGAGTCAATTATCAATGAATTCCCTTTTGACTTATGACGTGTTAGTTTGAGGAATCCGGGATGGGAACTGGACCCAAAACCACTTCAAACCGACTTTGCATTCGAAAACTAAATTTTGCAATTATGCTTATGCATGTTAAGACGATTTGAAGGCGCAGACCTTCGAAGCGAAAATGGTTGCTCGTTGATGTCTCTAGTTAACAACTAGGATTATAGTTGTAGCAGTAATACCTACATTCTGGGTTCTGCATGATGCAAGGGCTTGTTACTAATCCAAAGGTTTATCCCAGTAGAATGTAGTAAAAGGGTATCTACGGTTAGTCCTAATCTTGGACAACTTGTATAGATGAATGTCTGACAGAGTATTTCCTAAAATCACGTACGATGGTTTTTAAAATGGGTTCTTTTGGCTCACGTCCCTGGAAGTTTTCAAAATATAAACGACATCCACAGTAACTTTTACTTTCAAAGCGGGTCCCTATTTTTATACTTACGTGTTTTCTCAGAAAAAATGTGTTGTCAACTAAAAAAAAATCATAAATTCTGCAAATATTCCCAGAAGACCACGTAAACAAGAAAAAAATTGCATACATATGTGCAAGTATTCACAATAGTTGCACGCATGTATGCAAGTACTCACGAAGCAATTTATATTGAAAATCTGCATGAATTCTTGCACACATGTATGCAACTATTTTAAAATATTTGCACACGTGTGTGCAAATATTTTATGAAGGTTTCATGTTGAAAAATATGCCTTCGTACTATTGCACATATGTGTGCAAGTATTCTGAAATACCTGCATGCATATATGCAAATAAATATGAATTGATTTACATGCATGTGAATTTTTTTCACACTCGTATGCAAGATTTCTGTAATACTTACATGCATGTATGCAAGAAAACCAAAAAAGATGCATGGTTGAAATACTTGCACAGATGTACACATGAAATTCAAAATACGTGCATACTAGTATGCAATTAACTGCAGATTCGTTGTTTTTTTATAATTAGTTTTTGACGTGTTTTTTGATGGTTTTGCGATCTGAATGCATATGTGTACATGTTTTATTTAAATACGAATTTATGTGATTTTTTATTTTTTTACTTTTTTGGTGAATTTTCGAAAAATAAGGATGTAATTTATAATAAGTTTAGGACCGGATGTGAGCATAATTTTGAAACTTTCTAGGAACATGTGCCTAATATTCACTTTTAAAAATATATCGAGTATGGTGGCAAAGAAGGCAACTTCTTTTATCTTAACACCCAGAGTATCTTTGTGCAAATCAATTAGTGATTGATGGATCTAACAATGTGGAATTCAAAGTTGAATGTGATATTTTCAAAAAGTTAACCGTAGCTTCAAGCCTTATCAACTGGGACATGGCTGAAATCGGGCAAGTAACAGGGCTATGTGGGTCATACCCATTAGGTTATATCATCACTAATCTTGTGAAATCGGTTGTCCCTATGCTTCAGAATGGTACAGTTGTTGATCCCAACCATGGTGGCGTTATATTCGGTACAGTCAAGTTGAATGAGTGATCGGTTCTGTGTGGACGGGTTGCAAGATGTTCTCGTTGAACCCCAGTATTTTTTTTCTAGAGGAACATTGATTGGGAGGTAGTTCCTTACTTAGTCATGTATGGAAATCCAAACTCCAGTACGAGCTGTACGGTTTTTCATGTAAACCAAATATGTCGAAAAGTGAGATGCAAGCTTTTCGGTTATATTCCTATTTTATTTATGAATTGTAGACGTTACTATAATATCATTGGATTTGATATAATAAAACTAATTTGGTTATCATAAGGAATATAAAACGTGTATGTGTGGTTGTGTATGACGAGAGTTCCATTCTTTTAAAGGATTTTTAAAATTTAAGCAAGTTGTTTGTAATGTGAGTTTTCTCACTGAAGGTATTACAGACTGATCAGAGTGATTTTGCTTACCTCAAAATGTGCTCGTGTAATAACCCGCATTTTACGTACCAGAAGATCGTAAAATATTTTTATTTTATTCCCTAAGGATTGAATCGTTCTCATCTTTTTATATGTTGCTTACGGGGATGTGAGACATGTCCATAATTTTTACCGATTTTGTTTGTGACCATTTTGCCCCAGTCAGTCTTGTATAGGGCAATAACTTTTGACTTAGGTCGAATTAGAGGGTGAGACCTGTGCCATTGGAAAGGACTTGATGTTTACCTTTCCGTAGAGTGGTTACATTAAAGATTTGGCTCAGCGGTTTGGGAGAAATCAATGTTTTAAGGTTTCCAGTTGGTTATCCAGGTTTTGAGAGCCACAATGGGCTGATTTAGAGAGGCCCATTAGTGGGATGGTGGATGCTATAAATAGGGGGTGAGGGATATGGGAATTGGTTTAGTTTCCCCATTCTCTCATTTGGTGGCATATGTTCCTCCTTCCTCTAACTCCTTTCCACCATTAAAAATCAAAATCTAAGGAAACAGATCGAAGATCTACACCAGTGGAGGCTAGATCTACATCATTCGAAGTGGGAATTCATCGGATCAATGGATTTGGTTCGAGTTGCTTACTGTTTGGATTCATATTTCTGTCATTTTAGCTTGCTTTGGAGAATCGGTGAGTGATTTACATCTCTCACATGGATTCAATGAAGTATATGAATGTTTGATCATGTTTTTCATCAAATTCAAGTCGTTTTCCATAGATATATACCATGTTAAGTCCATTTTCATATGAATCGCCATAGGATCTAATTTAGCAACTTAAAACCGGTAATTTCTGTGTTGTTTCATATGTTTATGCAAGTTTAGATCTACATTTTTGTTAATTCATTATTTTTCATAATTTGATGAATTTCACATAATTAAATGATGATTATGGGTGAGTGGATGATTGTTGATAGTTGCTTGAATTGGTTGTTGGTTGGTTGAATCGAGATTTGTTGATTTCAGATTAGAGTTGTGGGCATTCGAACATTAATAGATCATCTTAGATACAGTGATGGATCAGTGACCGATCGGTGGCTGATCCAGTGATGGATCCGTGACCGATCGGTGACTGATTCAGTGACTGATCGGTGGCTGATCCAGTGATGGATCAATGATCGATCGATGACCGATCCAGTGGCCGATCGGTGGCTGATCCAGTGATGGATCAGTGATTGATCGATGATCAATCCATTAATGGATTGTGACTGATCCAGTGATGGAATGGATGGTCCAAGTCAGTGATGGATCTGTGACGGACGGATCAGTGATGGATCGGTGACGGATTGATGCAGAATTGAGCCAAGGGATATAATAGCATTTCAGAAGCATTGTAGAAGGCTTTTTGACATTTTAGCTTGGTGATGGTGTGACTTCGAAGGGAATTCAAGTAGGAAGGTTGGAAGTGTTGAAATGTGTTCATTGATCGGCGTAAAACAACGAATGAGGTGGCAACTCAAAGGTCGTGGGTTGGTGGATAATGGTTGCTCAAGAAGGTTGCTTTGAGCTATGACAAGTCGTCAGGTTGGATGACTAAAGATGTAAAGGACAAGAAGTTATCATTGTCGTAAGTTCTAGCAGGCTCAAAGCAGGGGTATAAAAGACCAGTTGTAGGTCGAGTACCCAGGGTATCGTTGAAAGGCCTAGTTGTCAAGGTTCTACATACATACGTATCGTTGAAAGGCATATGGATTTTATGCTAGAACTAGGGTTACCATTATCCCTTGACATACGTCAAGGTTGGCTGTCATACGATTAACGATGGTTTCGAAGCAGCATTGGCGGTGATAGCCAGAGTTTGTCATGGTTGATTAGTTGCTTTGTTTGAACCGTCTCATATAGATCGTCCAATGTCGAAGGAAATGTTCCTTAAGTTCTTCTCTGACATTTTGGGTTGATTAGTATGTTTATCTATCCATTCTCATATACTTTATTAATGAAGTTTGTTAGCTGTTTTATCGTTCACCAAGACTGTTGTCTGGCTCATGGTTTTATGTTTCCTTCTTATTACCTTGGGTTGTTCATCCAGTTGTAGATGGGAAGACTGAGTAGCAGGAGACAGTTAATAGTTTGGTGAGATGACGATGCTGATCGATGGCGAGATGGAGGCTGGCGTATTATCTTTACTACTATCTAGTATTTCAATTTCCGTTGTTTGTTATTCTTTGAGTGTTGTAGTGAGGCAATTTGTATAAACATTATTTCCAACTGTATAGATATTATTTTCTAGTTGTTATGAAAGTCTAGTGTTTTCTGCTTCACTATTACTACCTGTTGTATATGTTCTATTATATTTTATCCTTGTTCTATGAGTTCTACAATAGGTTTTGATGTTGTTTACCTACTCTAATGACCGTCCATAGCTGCCTGGCACACCTTTCAGCGCATTATTCCTCTTGTTTAGTGCAGGGGTTATGGGCGGTCGTCAAATTTGGTATCAGAGCCTCGTTAACGATTTTAGACAAAGTTCTAAGACGTAATTACATATAAAAGACGTACTTGTAGATTTCTGTTGGATGCTTACTATATATATAAGCATATATAGTAGTTGCGGTTGTATTCTTTAGCAGTTTTTCTTGGGAAGTGGCTAATTATTCTAAATTGCAAATTTAGAATGAGTAGACGACCATCAAGACACGCTGCTAGGGGAGCTAATACTAGACGGGGAATGGCGGTGAACCAGACTACCCAGCCATGTTCGAGGCTAAGGCGGCATTGATCATGAACAGGGTTCCCGCTCCAGTTGCAGCTACGGTTGATGTTGGAGTTCCAGTGCCTAGAGCTATAGAATTTGCAAAGCTATGCAAAGACATTTCTTTATTGGAAGGAAAACAGTTCAAGGGCACTGAACCAGTTGAAGAAGTCCAGAGGTGGATGGATACTTGTGTTAGGATCTTCAAGGACTTGGGCATTGATGATGCAACAAAGAGAAAGCTTGCATCAAGGCAGTTAGAGGGCAGAGCAATGGACTGGTGGAACTCTGTCACACTAGAGACCCCTGAAAAGGATATTTCATGGGAGCTGTTTCAAGCTAAGTTTGAAGCAAAGTTTATCTCCACCGTGCAAAAGTCTATTCTAGTTAAGAGATTTTTGGAGCTTAAGCAGAATAGTCGGCCAGTTCTTGACTTATTTCTGACTTCGAGGCCTTGTCGAAGTATGCTCATTCATATGTGGATACTCCTTATTAAAAGAACGAGAAGTTTGTCTTGGGGTTGGATGAATATCATGGGAATCAGCTTGTGGATCACCTTGATGATAGCTTTGAGAAGATAGTCGAGAAGGCTTTGAGGAATGAAAGTCTGTTTCCTAAGAAGATGTGTGTTGTTGGACCTAAGTAAGAACAGAAGCCACAGCAGGGTGGTAATAATAATAAGAGGAAGCCGCAACAACATAAAGAGAAGAATGGCCAAAAGAAGCCTAGGAGTGAGGTGGTTTGCTTTAACTTCCAGCAGAAAGGTCATTTTGCTAGTGAGTGCAAGAATCCCAAAGCTGAGAAGAAGTGCTTCAAGTATGGGAAGCCTGGGCAGGAGAAGAAAGATTGTCCAGAATCAGCTAAGGGAAAGCAGGTTCTAAAGGCATATGCTTTGGAAGCCATGCCAACATCTTCAAGTGCTTCTACTGCAGAGGAGAAGGGAAAGGGTGTCATTGTTCAAGGTACTCTTTTTGTTAATGGTGTTTCAGTTCGAGTTTTATTTGATATTGGAGCATTGCTTTCATTCATTTGCAATGAGCTTGTTTGTCGCTTGGGTTTGGAACCCGAGATTTGTTATGGAACATTGATCATGACAAATCCAGTTGGGGGTTCGTCCAGTTTGTGAATGTTGTGCCACGTCTGTGACGACCCCAACCCCATAACACGAAGGCAAGGGTAATCTTTGGAATATAACACATAAACAGATAACAGCAGAACGGAAATAAATAAATACACCAGATAATGTACAACAGAATATATAGATAAATATAAACATCAGAGTTACACAGTATACAGGATCATACTTAGTACAAATACAGTTCAGCTATACTTGAATGTCCACAGTGGAAAACAAACATAATATGTACAATAGGAGCTGAACAACATAAATAGAGATAAATGATAGAATCCATCTTCAGCTCCAGCTATCCAGAAAGAGCCTGCTAAAACCTGAATACAAGGCTGCCCGTGTAGAAATAGGGGCACCCGAGTTTGCAAGTGAAACAAACTACGAGTCAGTCATGGGACTGGTATGAGAAATCTACTTAACACATTTTACAATATGGCTAATCACAGGACCACGCCACTTTCGCGAAACGGGTTTACTCCATTGGATTGCCAGTGCTTTAAAACAAATAAATCTTTTTAAAACATCGCAATGCTTTTTATAAAAATGAAGCCATTATAAGACTCAGTTCCCATCACACAATGCAACACAAACCGGAGGATAGATTTTTACCTTATAATGGCCAAAATATGCTTGATACGAATAAAACAAATCATTTGATATTATTGCTAGTGTTTATATGTTTCTAAAACAATTTCAAATCATAAGTATCAATCATAGACGGCATTAATGCCCCATACCACTATGTCACCATATATAGGTATACAATCAAAACCGTACGATGTCATATTTGGAAATTGGATTTCCGTCATGAACCGAGGGCAGGGATCGTCCTCACCGCTTCGAGACTGTCTAGCCCGAGTCTCAGGAAAGCGCGCAGGCAAGCCTTGGAGCAACAGGGCTCGTCCACTCGATGTGGATTAAACTTAAACCCTGAACGCTGCGTTTCCCCGCCCTTTGGGGCATAAATGAGTCCTACGACTCCATCGGCTCCACATAGTCACCGATATATTCGAGGCGCCTCGCAATAGCAACAACCACACAGGTGAAAGTAATTTAAATGTCAGGGCTGGTAGGTCACTGACACCACCCTAGCTAGAAGGAAACGCATGCCCTCCCTGAAGTCCTCTCCCGTTTCTGGTCCATACCGGGGTGTGAGGCTCGCGAATTCACGTTATACACAAAGCTATGCCACACAGGTGGTGCTTTGATCATCAACCACAAAGATCTTCTTTTCAACAAAAGCTTTGATCACTGCATCTCAGCATGCCACATAGGCAATTCACGCCATGCGACTGATGGCTATCAATCACACAGAATGAAATCCAATGTCAGACACACAGTCCATTTACAAGTTCGTTATGGGTCTAAACGAAACCGGAGGATCTTTACTCCTCGCACATCCGTACAATCAACCTATACGTCCGGACGGCTACTACCTCATCCCCCTCAAGGTAGCTACTCCCATCATGAGCATCAGTAGCACCCCTCCATTCGACGTGAAGATCATTGGTCTTGCATCGTCTTCATATTTTCGACTTTCAATCGTCGTTCAATTATTTGAAATGAGAATTAACTCGGCCTTTTCAAATAATTCACGTATATTTAGAATTTCAAATCAATTCATTTCAATGGTTAAATTATTCAACATCAATAATTCTATTCTTTAATGTAGTTTTCACGCCAAACACATTCAACCGTCAAATATCCAATAAACCAAGTAATTTCAGTTTATTTCCACTCCATATCATTTATAATATTTTATAATGATTTATCGCTATTTTTATTTATTTAAAAATAGCCAATTCATTCAAACGACGCTTCAGGCCATAACGCAGCCGTGGCGCTGTTTTTCTCCAGATTTGATTTACATATATCTGAAAATCTAACCGTTGGATCTTCACAAATTTTATATCATTAGAAAGATCTTTTCAAAATGAATCCAACGGTTTCAGTTTCGGGAAAATCCGACGGTCGGATCTCCCGCTCTAATCGTTTGAATTTGCGATTTCAAAATACGAACTGCAGCGTCGTTATTCGATTTATTTTAATTATATTTATATATATAAAAATATAATCGATCCTGGCGCTGTTTTTTTTCAGATTTGAATTAAACATTCCAGACAATCCAACCGTTGGATCTTTATAAAGTTGGTGTCATTGGAAAGATATTTCCAAAGCGAACCCAATGGTTTCGGTTTTGGGAAAATCCGATGGTCGGATCTTCTGCACTAATCGTTTGAAATCATGGTTCCAAAACACGAACTGCAGCTTCGTTATTTGATTTATTTTAATTATATTTTTATATATATATAAAAATATAATCTATTCTTCGATTTCAAAACCATATTCATTTCATACATTTGATAAAAATCATATTTTTATCATCTATATGAACTATATAAAATAGTCGTGTTTTGAAATAAATTGTTTTATAATAAAAATCATATTTTTATCATCTATATGAACTATATAAAATAGCCGTGTTTTGAAATAAATTGTTTTATAATAAAAATCATATTTTTATCATCTATATGAACTATATAAAATAGTCGTGTTTTGAAATAAATTGTTTTATAATAAAAATCACATTTTTATCATCTATATGAACTATATAAAATAGTCGTGTTTTGAAATAAATTGTTTTATAATAAAAATCATATTTTTGTCATCTATATGAACTATATAAAATAGTCGTGTTTTGAAATAAATTGTTTTATAATAAAAATCATATTTTTATCATCTATATGAAATATATAAAATAGTCGTGTTTTGAAATAAATTGTTTTACAATAAAAATCACATTTTTATTATATACATGAATTGTTAAAAATAGTGAAGTGTTGAAATATCCAACAGACATTTATTTCAACACTTCACTATTTTTAACAATTCATGTATATAATAAAAATGTGGTTTTTATTGTAAAACGATTTATTTCAAAACACGACTATTTTATATAGTTCATATAGATGATAAAAATATGATTTTTATTATAAAACAATTTATTTCAAAACACGAATATTTTATATAGTTCATATAAATGATAAAAATATGATTTTTATCAAATGTATGAAATGGATATGGTTTTGAAATCGAAGAATATATTATATTTATATATATATAATTAAAATAAATCAAATAAAGAAGCCACACAACAGGATTTGGAAATCACTCCAGAATTGGCAGTTGGAAGAGAGCCGGTGAAGATCATTGGCAAAGAAACCAAAGAGCTAAGGAACAAAAAGGTTCACTTAGTCAAAGTGCAATGGAGTGGAGATCCACAAGATTGTACTTGGGATCGTCACAGCCATGGTCTAGTGTTATCGAGTCATGGTTGCTCTTTTGTGTGTGATTGCTTTATTCTTAACTTCGCTGGGTTTGGGATCACCTTGCGCATGGATTGGCTCAAGAGGTATGCAGCAAGGGTGAATTGCGAGAAGCTAGAGGTGAGAGTCAGCGATGTGGAAGGGAGAAAAGTGTTGATTAGAGGTAAGCACGAAGAGTCTGTCTTCGTGAGCTATCCATATTCGCTTGGGATTCCACAGGAAGACTTGTCATCTGTGCTGATCGCTAATGAGTATGAAGATGTCTTTGACGAGGTCAAAAGGTTGTCGCTGCATCGTGAGATCGAGTTTAGGATCGATTTGGTCGAGGGTGCTAGACCAATCATTATGCCTCTTAGACGGATGGCGGATAAGGAATAGCAAGAGTTAGAGGTGCAAGTTCGTGACCTTCTAGGATAGAGATTCATTCAGAGAAGTGTTTCCGAATGGGGTGCACCAATCGTGTTTGCAACCAAGGCGATGGCTCGTTAAGATTGTGTGTGGACTATCGTGAGCTGAACAAGGTGACTAAGAAGAACAAGTACCATTTCCAAGAATTGATGGCTTGTTCTATTATCTTTACGACCCAGTTGAGGGTGGTTAAGGATAGTGTGCCAAAGAATGCTTTTAGGACACCATCCGGTTTCTTCGAATGGTTAGTGATGCCATTCGGGTCGACTAACGCGCCAGCGTATTTTGTGGATCTTATAAATAGGGTTTTCAGAGATCAGTTGAATAAATTTGTGCTTGTGTTTTTGGATGACATTCTGGTTTACTCTTGGAATGAGGAAGAACATAAGATGCACTTAAAGTCGCATTGGAAATCTTGCGAAAGCATCAGCTAAAATCTAAAGTTTTCGAAGTGTCATTTAGTGGAAGAGTGAAATGAGGTTATTAGGCCATGTTGTTTCTGGAAATGGGATAGCAGTGGATCCCGCTAAAGTGGCAGTAATCCAGGACTAGGATAAGCCTAAGAATACGATGGATGTTCGGAGTTCCCTTGGGTTGGCTGGTTATTACTGACGGTTTATCAAAGATTTGTCGAAGGTAGCTGCACTGTTGACAGGATTAATGAAGAAGAACCAAGTGTTCACATGGGATGCAAAGTGTGAGCAAGCGTCCGGGATCCTGAAAGAGAAATTGATGAGTGCACCCGTGTTAACCATTCCGAATAGGAATGAAGAGATGGTGGTATACACCGATGCATGTGGTACTAGGCTTGGAGCAGTGCTAATGCAAAAGGATAAGGTTGTGGCCTATGCGAGTTGATAGCTAAAGCTGCATGAGAAGAATTACCCAACTCATGATTTAAAGTTAGCGGCAATTATCTTTGCTCTGATGATGTGGAGACATTACCTGTTGGGAGTTCGATTTGAGTTGTTTACGGATCATAAGTCGTTGAAGTATCTTTTCTCCCAAAGGGATTTGAATCTTCGGCAGCAGAGATGGTTGGAGTTTCTGGCATCATATGATATTGGTATAGCCTGTACTCCTGACAAATGCAACACAGTGGCAGATGCGTTGATTCGGTGACACGCAAGTTTGGGAGCAATGTTTTCGGAATGGAAGAGCCTTGAGTATTTGGCAAGGTTCGATTTCAGGCCAAGGTGTGAGTTGAAACCTGCAATGCTGGCAAGCTTATCGATAAGATCTAATCAAAAGGATTGGCGAGAGCCAGAAGAGAGATGCAAAGCTTGTCGAGCTTATCCAAAAGCTAGAACCAGGAAATAAAGAGTTTGAGGTCAATCGGGAAGGTTGGCTTCGAAAACAAGGACGATTAGTTGTTCCTGATATCGACAGATTGAGAGATGAGGTTCTGAGAGAATGTCATCACTCGAAGCTGATGATTCATCCCGGTGGTAAAAAGATGTATCAGGACATGAAGCGAGTTTACTACTGGGAATGGATGAAGTGAGATATTGGAAAGTTCATTTTCAAGTGCATGAACTATCAGTTGGCGAAAGCTAAACAGAAGAAGCCGAGTGGTTTGTTTCAGCCATTAGAGGTTTCTACATGGAAGTGGGAGCAGATCGATGGATTTTATCGATGGAGTACCTAGAACCAGGGCAGGGAATTAAGGGACTTGGGTCATTGTGGATCGCTTAACCAAAAGTGTGAGATTCATTCCTGTCAAATCGACTAGGATGGTGTCAAAATTGGTTGAGCTTTATGTGAAATGGATAGTTCGATTCCATGGTGTCCCAAAGAGTATAGTGAGTGACCGAGATCCATTATTTACGAGTGGATTTTGGAAGAGTTTGCAAGAAGTTTTGGGAACCAAGTTGTGCTTAAGTACGTCTTACCATCCCAAACTGATGGTCAGACTGAGGGAGTCAACCAAGTTTTGATAGATCTCCTGAGGGCTTGTGTGTTAGACTTCGGAGGATCATGGGAGGACCATCTACATCTAGTTGAGTTTACATATAATAATAGCTACCAGTCAAGTATTGGGATGGCACCATACGATGCGTTGTATGGAAGGCCGTGCAATTCTCCAGCTTTTTGGTTAGAAACTGGAGATAAGTTGGTACTTGGGCCAGAGATGACAAGAAAGACCTTGGATTGTATCGAGATCGTTCGGCAACGAATGAAGGCAGCCCAGGATCGTCAGAAAAGTTATGCCGATAAGCATCGTAAGGACTTGGAATTTGATGTAGGCGATATGTTTTTCGTGAAGATTTTACCGTTGAAGCATGTGGTTCGATTCCGAAGTAAAGGAAAGTTAGCTCCTAGGTTCGTTGGACCATTTCCGATAGTCGAGCGAATTGGAAACCTCGCATATAGATTGGAGTTACCTGAGAAGATGTCGGGTGTGCATAATGTTTTCCATGTGTCATTTCTACGGAAATTCGTGCATGATTTGAATGTGGTGGTATCTCCAGTGCAGTACGAAGACCTAGAAGTGGAAACCACAGTTGCGAAACCTCGTAAACCGCTTCGTTTTGTGGGAAATGACACAAAACAACTTGGGAGGAAGACGGTTAAGCTAGTCAAGGTACAATGGAGTGAAAATGGCGACGATTGTACATGTGAGATGGAAGAGAGCATGAGAGCGACTCATCCAGAACCAGAACTCTTCATCGGTAGGACCCTTTGATATTGTATCATCATATCGTTGTATCTTATTGTTGTTTGAATAGAATTCCACATGCTAGAATAAGACTATGGATACATGACTTGATGATTGCTAGTTTGGATGATATAATTGCTTCTCGTGGATGATAGGCATGCGGAATTTTTGTGCTTGCTTGTGTCTGCTTAGAATTTCGGGGGCGAAATTCTTAAGGGGGAGAATGTAACAGCCCGCATTTTACGTATCGAAAGATCGTAAAATATTTTTATTTTATTCCCTCAGGGTTGGATCATTCTCATCTTTTAATATGTTGCTTATCGGATGTGAGACACATCCATAATTTTTACCGATTTTGTTTGTGACCATTTTGCCCCTATCAGTATTGTACAGGGCATAACTTTTGATTCAGGTCGAATCAGAGGGTGAGACCCATGCCATTGGAAAGGAATTGATGTTTGTCTTTCCGTAGAGTGGTTACATTAAAGAATTAGCTCAGCGATTTGGAAGAAATTGTTGTTTTAAGGTTTTCCAATTGGCTGTCCAGGTTTTGAGAGCCACAATGGGTTGATTTAGAGAGGCCCATTAGTGGGCTGGTGGAAGCTATAAATAGGGGGTGAGGGATATGGGAAATGGTATAGTTTCCCCATTCTCTCATTTGGTGGCCTATGTTCCTCCTTCCTCTAACACCTTTCCACCATTAAAAATCAAATTTGAAGGAAGCAAATCAAAGTTCTACACCATTGGAGGCTAGATCTACATCATTCGAAGTGGGAATTCATCAGATCAAGTGGTTTGGTTCGAGTTGCTTGTTGTCTGGATTCATATTTCTATCATTTTAGCATGTTTTAGAGAATCGGTGAGTGATTTACATCTCTCACATGGATTCATTGAAGTACATGAATGTTTGATCATGTTTTTCATCAAATACAAGTCGTTTTCCATAGATCTACACCATATTAAGTCCATTTTCATATGAATTGCCATAGGATCTAATTTAGCAACTTAAAACCGGTAATTTCTGTGTTATTTCCAAGTTTAGATCTACATTTTTGTTGATTCGTTAATTTTAACATAATTTGATGAATTTCACATAATTAAATGAACTATGAACTACGAAAAGTCATCAAGTTGGATGATTAAACATGTGAAGGCCGAGAAGTTATTGTTGTCGTAAGTTCTAGCAGGCTCAAAGCAAGGATATAAAAGGCCAGCTATAGGTTGAGTACCATGGGTATCGTCATTGAAAGGCCTAGTTGTCAAGGGTGGACATATATACGTATCGTTTAAAAGCGTATGGAGTTCATACTAGAACTAGGGTTACCATTAGCCCTTGACATATGGCAAGGTTGGTCATCATACGATTAACGATAGTTTCGAAATAGGATTGGCAGTGATAGCCAGAGTCTGTCATGGTTGATTAGTTGCCTTGTTTGAACCGTCTCATATAGATCGTCCAACGTCGAAGGAGATGTTCCTTAGGTGCTTGTATGATATTGGTTTAGGCCTCTGGGTTCTGTGCTTGAGGGATGTTGAATTCGATTAGGATGGTTTACATAAGATATATATAATCTGGATGTTCTAGTTTCCATGGATGAATGATTGGATTGTTATTGTAAAGGCTATCACTGTCCGATGTGGGGAAGACGGGAGTTGAGTTCTTCTCTGATATTTTGGGTAGATTAGTATGTTTATCTGTTCATTCTCATATACTTTATTGATGAAGTTTGTTAGCTATTTTATTGTTCAATAAGACTGTTGTTTGACTCAAGGTTTTATATTTCCTTCTTATTACCTTGGGTTGTTCATCCGGTTGTGGATGGACAGACTGAGTAGCAGGTGACAGGTGATAGTTTGGTTAGACGATGATGTTGATCGATGGCGAGCAGGAGGCTGGCGTATTATCTTTACTACTATCTGTGACAACCCCAAACCCCGTACTGACGGTGGCAAGGGTAATCTTTGGAATATAACACATAAACAGATAACAGCAGAACATAATTAAATAAATACACCAGATAATGCACAATAGAATATACTGGATAAACGTAATCATCAGAGTTACACAGTATACAGGATCATACTTAGTACAAATACAGTTCAGCTATACATATATGTCTACAGCGGAAAAACAAACATAATGTACAATAGGAGCTGAACAGCATAAAAAGAGATAAATGATAGAATCCATCTTCAGCTCCAGCTATCCAGAGAAAGCCAGCTAAAACCAGAATACAAGGCTACCCGTGTAGAAAAAGGGACACCCGAGTTTGAAAGTGAAACAAACTACGAGTCAGTCATGGGACTGGTATGAGAATTCTACTCAACACATTTATAATATGGCTAATCACAGGACCACGCCACTTTCATGGAACGAGTTTACTCCATTGGATTGCCAGTGCTTTAAAACAAATCATTCTTTTAAACATCGCAATGCTTTTTATAAAACTGAAGCCATTATAAGACTCTGTTCCCATCACACAATGCAACGCAAACCGAAGGATAGAGTTTTAACCTTATAACGGCCAAAATATCCTTGATACGAATAAAACAAAGGCATTTGATATTATTACAAGCGTTTATATGTTTTAAAAACAATTTCAAATCATAACTATCAATCATAGACGCCATTAATGCCCCATACCACTATGTCGCCATATATAGGTATACAATCAAAACCGCACGATGTCGTATTTGGAAATTGGATTTCCGTCCTCAACCAAGGCAAAAGATAGTCCTTACCGAATTCGAGACGCTCTAGCCCGTGTCTCAGGCACAGCCGCAACCGTACCTTGGATCGTCAGGGCCGGTCCACACGGAGTGGATTATAATGCCTGAACAATGTGTTTCTCCGCCCTTTGGGGCGTAAATGAGCCAACGAATGACTCCATCGGTCCCGGATCGACCGATATAACCAAGGCGCCTCGCAACAGTAACAACCACATAAGTCAAACTCATAAGGGCGTGTAAAACCACTGACGCCACTTCTAGCTAGAAAGAAAACGCACGTCCCCCATGAGGTCCTCTCCCATTTCTGGTTCATACCGGGGTGTGAGGTTCGCGAATTCACGTTGTACACAAAGCTACGCCACACAGGCGGTGCTTTGATCATCACCACAAGACTTTGCTTTGCAACAGAAGCCTTGATCACTGCATCTTAGCATGCCACACAGGCAATTCACACCAAGCAACTGATGGCTATCAATCACGCAGAATAAATTCCAATGTCAGACACACAGTCCATTTACAAGTCCGCCCTGGGTCTGAACGAAACAAGAGGTACTATATACCTCGCAAACCCATCGACCTCCACGTACGTCTGGACGATCACCACTCATTATCCATATTTCGAGATTCCTCCCAATCAGGACATCAGTTACCATCCAAACGAGGTGAAGATCTCCGGTCTTCGACCACCGTCTTCATCTTCGATTTCTTATCGTCGATTCAGTTATTCAGATTGGGATAAACCCGGTCTTTCTGAGCAACTCGCGTATATAATAAACAAGTGCTACACAAACACACATATGCATCATTTCAATTCATTAGTCGCTAACCGTAAATCAGTAAGAGAACGATTTCCCAAATATTAACCCCGAAGGCCGAAACCAACATCAGATCAAAATCCAGTAAACCATTCGACTTAGCCAACCTTCAGTTAGTTTCTAATTTCACTTCTATATCGTTTATAATATTTTATAACGATTTATCGCTATTTTTATTTATTTTAAAATAGCCAATTTATTCAAACGACGCTTCAGCCATAACGCGGTCGTGGCGCTGTTTTTCTTCAGATTTGATTTACACATATCTGAAAATCTAACTGTTGGATCTTCACAAAATTTATATCATTAGAAAGATCTTTTCAAAACGAATCCAACGGTTCCAATTTCGGGAAAATCCGACGGTCGGATCTCCCGGTATAATCGTTTGAAGTTTCGATTTCAAATTACGAACTGCAGCGTCGTTATTCGATTTAATATAATTATATTTATATATATATATAATCGATTCTGGCGTTGTTTTTCTTCAGATTTTAATTAAACATTCCAGACAATCCAACCGTTGGATCTTTATAAAGTTGGTGTCGTTGGAAAGATATTTCCAAAGCGAACCCAACGGTTTCGGTTTCGGGAAAATCCGATGGTCGGATCTCCCGCACTAATCGTTTGAAATCACAGTTTCAAAACACGAACTGCAGCTTCGTTATTCGATATATTTCAATTCTATTTATATATATATATCGATTCTTCGATTTCAAAACTATATGATTTTCATACTTTTGATAAAAATGATATTTTTATCTAACTGTCTTCTATTTCAACACTTCACTATTTTTAACAATTCATGTATATAATAAAAATGCGATTTTTAATGTAAAACAATTTATTTCAAAACACGACTATTTTATATAGTTCATATAGATGATAAAAATATGATTTTTATTATAAAACAATTTCTTTCAAAACACGACTATTTTATATAGTTCATATAGATGATAAAAATATGATTTTTATTATAAAACAATTTATTTCAAAATATGAATACCATTCAACACATGAATTTAAATTCAACAAATGAATTTCGATTCAACACATGAAGGTTTTCTATAGTTTGTATATATATAGAAAAAATGTGATTTTTATTGCAAAACAATTTATTTAAAACACGAATACCATTCAACACATGAATTTCTATTCAACGAATGAATTTCGATTCAACACATGAAGGTTTTCTATAGTTTGTATATATATATATATATAGTAAAAATGTGATTTTTATTGCAAAACAATTTATTTAAAACACGAATACCATTCAACACATGAATTTCTATTCAACGAATGAATTTCAATTCAACACATGAAGGTTTTCTATTCAACACATGAATATTATTCAAAATTTCGGCAGCATAACGGAAGGGTAGTTAAAACCGGGACCGTCCCTAGTACGGTTCCTCGCTCTACCTTAAAGCCTCGCAGCTTTTGACAACGGGGAATCATGCATCTAGTTCGCATGCAGGCGGCATGTATATTTTTTTCATTTCCACAAACTAATCCTATGTGGTTTCAACCAAATATTTCTCAACCACAAACGGGTATTTTTCAACCACAATCAATCAATTTCAACCACAAACAATTTCAATCAACCATTCGCTATCAATCAATTTTCACACCCATCACAACCAATAAATATCGTCCATGGTTTGTGGACGAGGGGCACACACACACACACACACATATATATATATATATATATATATATATATATATATCATTTCACTTCTATTTCAACACATATATAATTTATACAACGCATATACAACTTATACATCGAACGTACAACTAATACAACGCTTATACAAGAGGTGTACAACGCTTATATAACTCATACATCGATTATATAATTTATACATCGTCGTTTTCCATATCGTTTATAATTTAGAAATCTCACATTAGGTTCCACTCCACCAAAAATTGCAGAAGGCTCAGAAAAATACGCGGTCTCTTCTAGAATGTAGAAGACGTCCACACGAGCCCACTGTCTCTTGTTTCACTGGATTTCGTCAAGAAACGAAAAAGATATGATTTTTACAGTGAAATCAAAAACGGTAGCGCTTTAAACTGCTATTAAATAGTTAAAAATAAAATAGCCATATACCTCGTTTTGATGTTCAAAACTAGGTTTCAGGATTTCTTTCAATCCGTTGAACGTTGCAACGATCGGCCAGCACCACCTTCAAGGCCTTGGAGAGGCGCAGTGGTCGATGTCAGGTGGGCCCCCTGCGACGACGGATCGGAGGAGCAAGGCGGCGGTGAACGGCGCGACTTCTCGAGGGTGATTCTCCCAAAATACTCAATGAAAAAATCTGGTTCCTGTCTTGATTTGAAGCCCTCTCGACGCTATAAAAAAAACTCCAAAGGAGGGGTAGGTTTCGTTGAGAGATGGAAGAGAAAAGGAGGAGGGAAGTTTCGAAGGCCAGCCGCCGTTAATCGCGATAGGGAGAGAGAAATGATGTGGCCAATAATATTTTTTTATTTTATAAATTTTAAAATCCGAAAATACCCCTTGCCACACACGAACATCAATCCAAACCCAACGACTGTCATCCCTAACGTTTTACCCCCATTCCGAACACAATGGGCTATGTTTCGAAGGCCTATTCGACTGTTTCAGTCAGTTTTCATTCAAATTAAAATATAAAACATTCAATATTCGATTTGAACGTACATTTCAATTTGCCGGGGCCACAAACTGATTCGAAAAATTCCCGAAAAATAAATCTAGCTATGTTTTGACGATACGGTCCTAACAAAACTAGTTTCGTCGAATTCTGAGACCGTTTGAAAAATGGCCCATTTCTGGTCGATCCAATTTAACTGTATTTGACCAAAACACATTTTCCTTTGCCACGCTCACATATTAACTTCAAAAATTATGAAATTTGAAACCTAGCAATAACTTGACATCCCGGATCCAACAAAAGTGGCTTCGTTGAATTCCGAGGTCGTTTGCAAAATGGACATTTTCACGGGCTATATAAATTCCATAGCGACCTTTCTGAAAATTCATTTGGCCATAACTTTTGCTTCCTGCTATGAAACTTCGATTTTTCAGATTCATTAGAAAGATATTCATTAACAGATTTAAATCTTTTTGGTTTCACTCAAATCTATTTTGTTTTGCACCTGGTACAGTCAGTCAAAGTTTGAATTCAAATTTTGAAACTACCGCGCCATTTCAGGCCTTGTTTATATTTCAAAGTAATTATATTTATTCTCAATGTCGATTCAAACTTACTTTTCATCGTTATTATTTAAAATATTTATTTTAAATATTTAAAATCCACTATTTTAGCCAATTTAAAAATTTTAAATTGGTTCAGATTTTCCGGGTCGTTACAATCTCCCCCACTTAAAACTTTTCATCCCCGAAAAGGAATAAAGTCGAAAGTGGTTTGATTAATCAACTCTACGTTCGATCTGGCTTCCATTCTCCAACTTTTCAGTTTCTGAGAATTTTCAAATTTTTCAAAAATTTGGCTAACACCCGGAATTTTCGAAAAATTTCGCCATAACCTCCTTTGTACGGGGAGGGGTTTGGAAATTTATTGGGCCGTATTAGGTACCCAATAAATCCTATAAAGCATACACATATTTATAGTGATATATTCTGGTGCTTACAGGGGAGCGTGTATAGATAATAACTCCAAAGAATAAATTCTCGTCACCCTGTCAAAGCCTGAGGGAGTGTGTATTTTAATTGCTCCAGAGGATAAATCCTCGTCACCTCGTCCCGTGTGGGAAATAAATAGTCCATGTGGCGTATCTAATGATTAGAGAGACGTGATTATTGTCAACTCCAGACCCGTGTGGGTTTTTTTTATTAATCTGGCAATTTATCGTTACATTTTTATATGGTCATATCAGTCATCAGTTCAACCTGTAAAATATAGTCATCGTCATACAAGCCTCTCGCTCGTATGGTAAATCTTCCACCTCGTCACACCAGCTCCAAATGCTTATGTGGTATATGATGAAGTATGCCTATCTTCAAAAGTATGCCATGCAGTGTAGTTCAAAATTAATTGTTACTATCCTATGGCGATGTTTATTATTTCACACAGAACAACCAGCACTCCGCATCCAGTGGCATTCACAGGAGTTGATATAATAATATTTCGCATCCAACTCATTAAGGTTTACCTATTTGTCGGGCATGCAAATAAATTCTTTACTCAACAGCTATCCAATTACCTGTTCAAACATATATAATGCACAAGTATATATTTCTATCTATTTTCTAATCAGTTCAATGTGTGATTTAATCGAATAAATTCTACCATTCATTCTATTATTGATTAAATTAACTATTGTTTCAATAATTTTAATTAATCAAATCTACTATCACACAATGCAAACAACAAGCAATTTGTTTTTAACTCTTCAAAAATATACTAATCAATTTCTATATTTTTTTAAAATCATTCAGACTATAGAATTAAAAGTGCACATCCATGGAAAGAAAATAACAACAGAGTAGAGAAGTAATTGGTAATGCAAAGTATGGTAAATGTACCTTGCATCGAAGTCAATCAGAGATATCTACTCGACACTTAGGATAGGCTTTCTGAATGCTCTCCTCAGTTTCCCAAGTACAATCTCGCGGATCTCCACTCCATTGCACTTTGACTAAGTGAACCTTCTTGTTCCTCAGCTCTTTGGTTTCTTTGCCAATGATCTTTAGCGGCTCTCTTCTCACAGCCAATTCTGGGGTAATTTCAATATCCTGTTGAGCTGCTTCTTCACCATCAAGTCTGGATCATGAACGTGCTTTTGAAGTCGAGATATGTGAAATACATCATGTACTCCCGGAAACCAATCAGGAAATTTAACCCTATAAGCGAGAGTTCCAATCCGTTCAAGAATAGGAAACGGACCAATGAATTTGGGCGCCAACTTCCCAGTTTTACCGAACCAGATAACTCCTCTCATCGGCGATACTTTCAAATATACATAGTCGCCAACAGCAAATGATATATCTCTTCTTCTCCTATCGGCATAGCTCTTTTGTCGGCTTTGAGCGGTGAGTAATCGTTTCTTAACGAAATCGACTTTGTCAACAGCTTCTCGGATCATATCAGGCCCTAATACAAGCCTATTTCCGGGTTCGACCAAACAAGCAGGGGATCGGCACGGTCTACTATACAATGCTTCGAATGGCGACATTGTAAGGCTCGCCTGGTAGCTGTTGTTATATGAGAATTCAGCCAAATGCAGATGGTCTTCCCATGATGCACCGAAATCTAGAAAACAAGCCCGCAATAGATCTTCTAAAATACGATTCACCCTCTCAGTCTGACCATCTGTCTGAGGATGATAAGCGGTGCTCAAGTTCAGTTTTTTTCCCAGCTCTACTTGAAATGCCTCCCAAAATTTGCTAGTAAATATTGTATCTCTATCACTAACTATACTGATCGGCACTCCGTGCAGTCTAACAGTTTCCTTGAAATATATCTGCACCAGGCTCTGAGCAGTTCTGTTTGATCTGACAGGTATGAAATGGGCGGTCTTCGTGAAGCGATCTACGATCACCCAAATACTGTCATTTCCTTTTCTGGTTCTGGGCAAACCATCTATGAAGTCCATGGAAATATGTTCCCACTTCCAACCTGGAACGTCTAGCGGTTGTAACAATCCAGCCAGTTTCTGTTGGTAGCTCTTGACTAGCTGGCAAGTAGGGCATCGGCTAACATATATTGAAACGTCTCTTTTCATATCCTTCCACCAGAATGTTCGCTTGAGGTCGTTATACATTTTGGCCACATCAGGATGGATACCCAGCTTGGACTTGTGACACTCGTCTAACACTTCCCTTTTTAGCTCGGGGATGCCAGGAACACAAATCCTTCCTTTCAATCTCAGGATTCCGTCATTATCTATTTGAAAACACAAGGGTTCGCCTTTCTGAATCCTTTTGATCATATCCTTAATAAAGTTATCCTCCTTCTGAAGAATAGATATTTTGTCAATCAAGGAAGTCGTAATAATAAAGCTGGCGATCATTACATTCTTTCGGCTTAACGCATCGGCCACGACATTGGCTTTCCCTGGAGTGTATAGAATCTCAAAATCGTATGCTGCCAGGAACTCCAGCCAACGTTGCTGCCTCAGATTCAAGTCTTTCTAGGTGAACAGATACTTCAGTGACTGATGGTCTGTACACAGCTCGAATTTCTCACCCAGAAGATAGTGTCTCCAGATTTTTAAAGAGAATACGATATCCAACAACTCAAGATCTTGAGTTACGTAGTTTTTCCCGTGCGGCTTAAGCTGACGGCTAGCATAAGCAATCACTTGACCTCTTTGCATTAACATTGCGCCAAGGCCTTCTCTAGAGGCATCTGTCCAGACTTTTAAATCCTGATTGTCGTTAATAATGGTTAACACTGGAGCAGTCGTTAATCTTAACTTTAGCTCTTCAAAAGCCTCCTCACATTCTGGAGTCCATTTGAACTTTGAGTGTTTCTTTGTAAGCTTCGTTAAGTGACCAGATATCTTCGAAAAGTTTTTAACGAACTTCCGGTAATAACTAGCCAATCCAAGAAAACTGCGGACTTCTGTAGGGGTACTGGGCTGTTTCCAATTCTGAATAGCTGTGATTTTACTTGGATCCACAGCAATTCCTTCTTTTGATACGACATGGCCCAGAAATTTTACTTCATCTTGCCAGAATATACATTTGGATAGTTTGGCTTTTAACACATTCCTTCTCAGAATTTCCAGAACTTGCTCCAAATGTTTTTCATGTTCGGCCTTTGATTTAGAGAAGATTAGAATATCGTTAATAAAAACCAGAACAAACTTATTCAGGACTCCTCTGAACACTCTATTCATCAAATCGACAAAGTATGCTGGAGCGTTACATAAGTCGAACGGCATTACTAACCACTCGTAGAATAAGTATGGACCTCTGAATGCTGTCATAGGAACACACTCTTCAGCAATTCGAAGCTGATGGAAGCCTGTAGCTAGGTCCATCCTTGAAAATACTTGTGCTCCATTCAGACGATCCAATAAATCATCGATTCGCGGCAATGGACATTTATTATTTATTGTTTGCTTGTTCAAATCACGATAATCCACACATAGCCGTAGAGTACCGTCAGATTTTGGGACAAATACCACTGCTGCTCCCCAATCAGAGAAACTAGGCCTGATTAGACCCTTCCATACAAGCTGTCTTGTTTGATTGTCTAATTCCTCTTTCTCTTTCAAGGACATTCTTCGAATAGCGTGAACTACCAGCCTTGCATTCGTAATCAAAGCGATCTTGAAATCTATTTCCCTCTGCGGAGGTAAGCGAATAACTTCTTCAAACACATCCGCATAATTCTTGACGACAGGAATATCTTTCACTAGGTCAGGAATATTCTCTGTGACTTCAGGGATATTTTCTATTTGAGCAGGAGAAACATCCAACGCTGCCCAGAAATCTTTTCTATTTGAATTTTGGCCTTCATAGGGAATGATTATATAATCACCTGATTTTTTTCTTTGCCTTAACGACTCTGTCGGCGCATTTAACCTCAGCTTCATACTTGGTCAACCAGTCTAACCCCAAGATAAGATCAAACTCTGTAAAATTCATGAACCGCGATGGTAGGGAACCGATAACGAGAAAAGGAAACCGGCACTCCACAAACCCAACTGAGATCGATGGAACCCCCGACCGGATTTTGGACAGTCATTGGTTCCTTGAGCTTCCTCAAATTCAAATCCAGCTTCTTAACTGCGTTCTTTGCAACAAAGCTTCGCGACGCGCCGGTGTCAAACAGTACTTTTACTGGAATATCTTTGACAGTTAGCGTGCCTTCTAAAACATCCGGCCTTTCCTGACCAGCTGAGGGCTCAGAAGTTTCTGCCAATTCATTTACCTGAGCTTCTTCGGTCGTTTTTAACAGCCGGCAATCTTGCTTTACATGACCAAACCGATGGCATTGATTGCACCTTTTCTTCCCTTGAAAATTCTTCTTGGATTTAGATCCACTCTTTATTCGTTTCTTTAAGGGCCCGCAGTTTATCGACAAATGCCCTTTCTGATTGTAGCTATTGCATACGGCGGTCGTTACTGGTTCTTTCCTAGATTTAGCCCTTTTCCTCTTGGCGCTGGGCTTCTTACTGACCTCAGGACTATCAGTCACAGACTCCACTTCGTTACTCGAGCTGACTTCCTCTTCGTCGTGCAACATACCTTTCTTATGGAGATCTTCATACTGATAAGCCATGTATATCATTTTTGAAAAAGGAAGCTTCACATTCCTCATTACACTATTCTGATATCTCCTTTGTAGGCCATGAATAAATCTCAAATTCTTCCTCTTTGGATCTTGAATCAGATGAGGAGCAAAGTGAGAAAGTTCGTTGAATTTCCTATGATATTCTGGGATGGTCATATCACCTTGTATCAGATAAGAAAATTCATCACATAATTGCTCCGTCACCTCAGGAGGAGTAAATCTTTCTAGGAAAATCTCTTTGAATCTATCCCAGGTGATATCACCTTCCGGATTATCTTTGATGATTGTTTCCCACCAGATTAAAGCTTCTTCTTTGAGCACCCAAGATGCTACTAACCTTTTCTGGTCATCTCTCAACTGGAAACGCTCAAATATTCTTTCTGCAGAGCTCACCCAAGCTTGAGTTTGAATAATAGATTCATTGCCCGAGAATTGTGCTCCACCTAGATTTCGATATCTCTTAAATAGAGCCTCTAGATCTGGTTCTGCATTTCTTCTGTTTCTGACACTCATTTTCTAGTACTTCTGCAAACAGCAGATCAAGTGTCAGGTCACAGAAAAGATAATTTAAAATATAGAAACACATACTTCAAATGTAAATGTGTCTATCGAGGTGTAATTTCATTCTGCTTTACTCATACTAGGATATTACTGATCCTATCTGTAATGAGTTACCCGTCCTAGAACACTACTGGTTCTATTTCTGACGAGTTCGTTAATATGTTATATTCCAGAGCTAAGCTTAACCAAAGCTCTAATACCACGTTGTGACAACCCCAAACCCCATACTGATGGTGGCAAGGGTAATCTTTGGAATATAACACATAAACAGATAACAGCAGAACAGAATTAAATAAATACACCAGATAATGCACAATAGAATATACTGGATAAACGTAATCATCAGAGTTACACAGTATACAGGATCATACTTAGTACAAATACAGTTCAGCTATACATATATGTCTACAGCGGAAAAACAAACATAATGTACAATAGGAGCTGAACAGCATAAAACGAGATAAATGATAGAATCCATCTTCAGCTCCAGCTATCCAGAGAAAGCCAGCTAAAACCTGAATACAAGGCTGCCCGTGTAGAAATAGGGGCATCCGAGTTTGAAAGTGAAACAAACTACGAGTCGGTCATGGGACTGGTATGAGAAATCTACTCAACACATTTATAATATGGCTAATCACAGGACCACGCCACTTTCGTGGAACGGGTTTACTCCATTGGATTGCCAGTGCTTTAAAACAAATCATTCTTTTAAACATCGCAATGCTTTTTATAAAAATGAAGCCATTATAAGACTCAGTTCCCATCACACAATGCAATGCAACGCAAACCAGAGGATAGAGTTTTTACCTTATAACGGCCAAAATATGCTTGATACGAATAAAACAAAGGCATTTGATATTATTACTAGTGTTTATATGTTTTAAAGACAATTTCAAATCATAACTATCAATCATGGACGACATTAATGCCCCATACCACTATGTCGCCATATATAGGTATACAATCAAAACCGCACGATGTCGTATTTGGAAATTGGATTTCCATCCTGAACCAAGGCAAAAGATAGTCCTTACCGAATTCGAGACGCTCTAGCCCGTGTCTCAGGCACAGCCGCAACCGTACCTTGGATCGTCAGGGCCGGTCCACACGGAGTGGATTATAATGCCTGAACAATGCGTTTCTCCACCCTTTGGGGCGTAAATGAGCCAACGAATGACTCCATCGGTCCCGGATCGACCGATATAACCGAGGCGCCTCGCAACAGTAACAACCACATAAGTTAAACTCGTCAGGGCGTGTAAAACCACTGACACCACTTCTAGCTAGAAAGAAAACGCACGTCCCCCCTGAGGTCCTCTCCCGTTTCTGGTTCATACCGGGGTGTGAGGTTCGCGAATTCACGTTGTACAGAAAGCTACGCCACACAGACGGTGCTTTGATCATCACCACAAGACTTTGCTTTTCAACAGAAGCCTTGATCACTGCATCTTAGCATGCCACACAGGCAATTCACACCATGCAACTGATGGCTATCAATCACGCAGAATAAATTCCAATGTCAGACACACAGTCCATTCACAAGTCCGTCCTGGGTATGAACGAAACCGGAGGCACTATATACCTCGCAAACCCATCGACCTCCACGTACGTCTGGACGGTGGCCACTCATTATCCATATTTCGGGATGCCTCCCAATCAGGACATCAGTTACCATCCAAACGAGGTGAAGATCTCCGGTCTTCGACCACCGTCTTCATCTTCGATTTCTTATCGTCGATTCAGTTATTCAGAATGGGATAAACCCGGTCTTTCTGAGCAACTCGCGTATATAATAAACAAGTGCTACACAAACACACATACGCATCATTTCAATTCATTAGTCGCTAACCGTAAATCAGTAAGAGAACGATTTCCCAAATATTAACCCCGAAGGCCGAAACCAACATCATATCAAAATCCAGTAAACCATTCGACTTAGCCAACCTTCAGTTAGTTTCTAATTTCACTTCCATATCGTTTATAATATTTTATAATGATTTATCGCTATTTTTATTTATTTTAAAATAGCCAATTTATTCAAACGACGCTTCGGCCATAACGCGGTCGTGACGCTGTTTTTCTTCCGATTTGATTTACACATATCTAAAAATCTAACCGCTGGATCTTCAAAAAATTTATATCATTAGAAAGATCTTTTCAAAACGAATCCAACGGTTCCAGTTTCGGGAAAATCCGACAGTCGGATCTCCCGGTATAATCGTTTGAAGTTTCGATTTCAAATTACGAACTGCAGCGTCGTTATTCGATTTAATATAATTATATTTATATATATATATATATATATATAATCGATTCTGGCGCTGTTTTTCTTCAGATTTGAATTAAACATTCCAGACAATCCAACCGTTGGATCTTTATAAAGTTGGTGTTGTTGGAAAGATATTTCCAAAGCGAACCCAACGGTTTCGGTTTCGGGAAAATCCGATGGTCGGATCTCCCGCACTAATCGTTTGAAATCACGGTTTCAAAACACGAACTGCAGCTTCGTTATTCGATATATTTCAATTCTATTTATATATATATATATATATATATATATATATATATATATATATCGATTCTTCTATTTCAAAACTATATGATTTTCATACTTTTGATAAAAATGATATTTTTATCTAACTGTCTTCTATTTCAACACTTCACTATTTTTAACAATTCATGTATATAATAAAAAAGTGATTTTTAATGTAAAACAATTTATTTCAAAACACGACTATTTTATATAGTTCATATAGATGATAAAAATGTGATTTTTATTATAAAACAATTTCTTTCAAAACACGACTATTTTATATAGTTCATATAGATGATAAAAATATGATTTTTATTATAAAACAATTTATTTCAAAATATGAATACCATTCAACACATGAATTTAAATTCAACGAATGAATTTCAATTCAACACATAAAGGTTTTCTATAGTTTGTATATATATAGAAAAAATGTGATTTTTATTGCAAAACAATTTATTTAAAACACGAATACCATTCAACACATGAATTTCTATTCAACGAATGAATTTCGATTCAACACATGAAGGTTTTCTATAGTTTGTATATATATAGTAAAAATGTGATTTTTATTGTAAAAACATTTATTTAAAACACGAATACCATTCAACACATGAATTTCTATTCAACGAATGAATTTCAATTCAACACATGAAGGTTTTCTATTCAACACATGAATATAGTTTCAACACAGGAAAATAATTCTAACACATGAATATTATTCAAAATTTCGGCAGCATAACGGCAGGGTAGTTAAAACCGGGACCGTCCCAAGTACGGCTCCTCGCTCTACCTTAAAGCCTCGCAGCTTTTGACAATGGGGAATCATGCATCTAGTTCGCACGCAGGCGGCATGTATATTTTTTCATTTCCACAAACTAATCCTATATGGTTTCAACCAAATATTTCTCAACCACAAACGGGTATTTTTCAACCACAATCAATCAATTTCAACCACAAACAATTTCAATCAACCATTCGCTATCAATCAATTTTCACACCCATCACAACCAAGAAATATCGTCCATGGTTTGTGGAAGGGGGGCGTATATATATATATATATATATATATATATATATATATATATATATAGCATTTCACATCTATTTCAACACATATATAATTTACACAACGCATATACAACTTATACATCGAACGTACAACTTATACAACGCTTATACAAGAGGTGTACAACGCTTATATAACTCATACATCGATTATATAATTTATACATCGTCGTTTTCCATATCGTTTATAATTTAGAAATCTCACATTGGGTTCCACTCCACCAAAAATTGCAGAAGGCTCAGAAAAATACGCGGTCTCTTCTAGAATGTAGAAGACGTCCACACGAGCCCACTGTCTCTTGTTTCACTGGATTTCATCAAGAAACGAAAACGATATGATTTTTACAGTGAAATCAAAAACAGTAGCGCTTTAAACTGCTATTAAATAGTTAAAAATTAAATAGCCGTATACCTCGTTTTGATGTTCAAAACTAGGTTTCAGGATTTCTTTCAATCCATTGAACGGTGCAACGATCGACCAGCACCACCTTCAAGGCCTTGGAGAGGCGCAGCGATCGATGTCAGGTGGGCCCCCTGCGATGGAGGATCGAAGGAGCAAGGCGGCGGTGAACGGCGCGACTTCTCGAGGGTGATTCTCCCAAAATACTCAACGAAAAAATCTGGTTCCTGTCTTGATTTGAAGCCCTCTCGATGCTCTAAAAAAACTCCAAAGGAGGGGTAGGTTTCGTTGAGAGATGGAAGAGAAAAGGAGGAGGGAAGTTTCGAAGGTCAGCCGCCGTTAATCGCAATGGGGAAAGAGAGAATACGGGGAGAGAGAAATGATGTGGCCAATGATATTTTTTTATTTTATAAATTTTAAAATCCAAAAATACCCCTTGCCACACACGAACACCAATCCAAACCCAACGACTGTCGTCCCTAGAGTTTTACCCCCATTCCGAACACAATGGGCTATGTTTCGAAGGCCCATTCGACTGTTTCAGTCAGTTTTCATTCAAATCAAAATATAAAACATTCAATATTCGATTTGAACGTACATTTCAATTTGCCGGGGCCACAAACTGATTCGAAAAATTCCCGAAAAATAAATCTAGCTATGTTTTGATGATATGGTCCCAACAAAACTAGTTTCGTCGAATTCTGAGATCGTTCGAAAAATGGCCCATTTCTGGTCGATCCAATTTAACTGTATTTGACCAAAACACATTTTCCTTTGCCACGCTCACATATTAACTTCAAAAATTATGAAATTTTAAACCTAGCAATAACTTGACATCCCGGATCCAACAAAAGTGGTTTCATCGAATTCCGAGGTCGTTTGCAAAATGGACATTTTCACGGGCTATATAAATTCCATAGCGACCTTTCTGAAAATTCATTTGGCCATAACTTTTGCTTCCTGCTATGAAACTTCAATTTTTCAGATTCGTTAGAAAGATATTCATTAACAAATTTAAATATTTTTGGTTTCACTCAAATCCATTTTGTTTTGCACCCGGTACAATCAGTCAAATTTTGAATTCAAATTTTGAAACTGCCGCGCCATTTCAGGCCTTGTTTATATTTCAAAGTAATTATATTTATTCTCAATGTCGATTCAAACTTACTTTTCATCGTTATTATTTAAAATATTTATTTAAAATATTTAAAATCCACTATTTTAGCCAATTTAAAAATTTTAAATTGGTTCAGATATTTCGGGTCGTTACACTATCTAGTATTTTGATTTCCGCTGTTTATTATTCTCTGAGTGTTGTAGTGAGGCAATTTGTATAAATACTATTTCCACGTGTATGGATATTACTTTCTAGTTGTTATGAAAGTCTAGGTTTTCTGCTTCACTATTACTACCTATTGTATATGTTCTATTATATTTTATCCTTGCGCTGTGAATTCTACGACAGGTTTCGATGTTGTTTACCTACTTTGATGATCGTCCATAGCTGCCTGACACACCTTTCAGCGCATTATTCCTCTTGTTTCCAAGTTGCATTAGGTTTTGCTTGGAGCTTCAGGAGAGGAGCCAGAGTCGAGACGTATTTCCGTATTTTCTGTTATTAATTTAATTCTATTTTGTGTGTTGTATTTATCAGCATTGTATAAGCAGATCTAGTTGTGTACTCTGATTTTCTAATCATGCATATATAGCTTTCTCTTTGTGTAAAGAATATTGATATATTATATTTTGTTAATACTGCTGTGAGATTCTATTCTGCTTTTATTATGTAGTGTTGATATTCTTCTTCTTCTATTCTAACATTTCTTTCTTCTTCTCACAGTCTAAATTCTTTCCCCTAACTATGTGATTTCCTGTGCCTTTTGAGTTTGACACATGTGGTTAAATGTTTGGTTAAACCATACAGAATTAGTGAGTCGTTACATTTAAGGTGACGATTGGGAATGCGGAGGGGCAACATGTTGTGCTTGATGTTTACCAGAGACTAGTGTAATCATCAACTATTTGTATTTTCTTGAGACTCCACATGAAGATTTGTCAAATATTCCCATTGTTTGTGAGTATCGTGTGTCTTTGAGGAAATTTTCAAGTTGTCGCCGTATTGTGAGATCGATTTAGTAAATGGAGCCACCTATTGTTATGCCATTGAGATAGATGGCACTGATGGAATAGCAGGAGCTAGAGGTACAAATTAGGGACCAACTGGGGCAATGATTTAATTGGAGAAGCATATCCAAATGGGGTATACCAGTTGTATTCCCAACGAAGGCGAATGGCTCGTTAAGACTATATGTGGATTATCATGAACTGAATAATGCGACTAAGAAGAATGAGTACCCTTTACCGAGGAATAATGTACTATTTGATCAGCTTCACGAGGCGAAGGTATTTTCCCAAATGGATTTGGCTATGGGATTCCAGCAATTGAGAGTGGTAGGTGATAGTGTACCAAAGACTATTTTTAGGACATCGTTGGGTTACTTTGAGTGTTTGGTGATGTTGTTTGGATTGACTAATACGCATACATAATTTGTGGATCTTATGAATAAGGTATTCAGAGATTAGATGAACAAGTTTGTACTTATTTTCGTGGATGATATTCTTATTTACTCTAGGATGGAAGAGGAACAAAAGACTCACTTGAGCATCACACTTGATGTGTTGGGAAGACACAGACTAAAGGCCAATTTTTCTAAGTGTCAGTTTTAGAAGGAAGAAGTGAGATTCTTGGGTCATGTGGTACCCAAACAGGGGACAACAGTGGATCCTATAAAGACAACAACCATCCAAGATTGAAATCGACCTAAGAATATGGATTTTGGAGTTTCCTTGGTCTAGCTGGATGTTATAATGATTTATCAAGGATTTCTCTAAGATAGATGCACCATTGACTAACTTGACGAAGAAGACACTACATCAAAATTGTGATTTTACAACACTTTGTATTCTTACATTTCGAACATCTTTAAATGTTATAACCCAACCAAGACTAAAAAAAGTGTGAGGATGCTCTAAAATGTTGCAAAAATTAACTAAATATCAAATATAATCTCTCTAACAATAAGAAGCACTGGAACTACAAGTAAATACGTAAACATTTATAATTAGTTGGGGTTTTCTCGTAAGTCTTCAAAGAAAATTCCATTGCAACACTCTCCCCTTCCTGCTAACATTATGTTTGCAGGTTATTTTAATTTCAATGCTCATACAGGCTTTTCTTTATCCTTTCGTAACCATCGGCGACGCTCAGAATGACGGTGCTCGTCGCAACTACTAACTGATGCCTTTTTTATTTCAACAATTTTCTCCTAAGCATCTAATTTTGCCTCTACAACTGCCTCTCATCGCAGCCTTCCTTTCCTTGCATAGCCCATAATGTCCACACCACCATTTATATTAGGTATGATGTTTACAACATCTAATTTTTTATCGCCAGGGTAGGATTGAGACATTGGTCATTGATTTGATTGGATGAATGGACATATAGATTACACTTTGGACTTGATTATCTGGGGGATAGGAATTAATAAATTTCTAAGAAATTAGGATGAACTTATTAACTTGATAATTAATTAAGTGTTTTTTTTATAATTATATTTTTATTATTCCCCTAGGAGTGCCATTCAGTTTAATTTTTTTCCATTCTCTTTGAAGTCCCAATTCATGGTAACTTACATTTAAAGTTACCTATTTTTCTTACTACTGCTAGTTATATTCATAAGCTCTAGCGAAAGAAGAAGAAGATAATTCTCTATACCATAGTGTCAATCACACTACGCCAGAGATTGCATACTGCAACACCGGAGAAGTGATGCAGGAAATGTCAAAAAGTGTTGTTATGGGCCAAAAATGATGTATGACAACACTTTCCCGGTGTTGCATTTTGTCGCATTGCCTTAGAGTCATAGGCAACACCTTTGCAACTATATGGCAACATCAGTACAAGTGTTGCCAAAGGTACCATTACAACAAAAAAAACACCCTTTCACAACTGCCAAAAACAGTTGTAATATGTCTATTAAAACTAGCAAAAATCAACCTTTTTTACAACTGTTTCTAGCAGTTGTTAAACTTTGTTTTACAACTGTTAAAATAATTATACCTCAACTGCTATTAATCAAAGATTTTATAATAATATTATAATAATAATAACTGCTATTTCACTAACAATAAATATAATTACTCACATTAAGAAAAAAACAATTCAAGTTTACACCATTTGTGAATTAGAAATTTCATTACATAAAATAGCCGAATTCACTAAATTGTCACTCGATTCACTCATATTCAGACTCACTGACACTATTATACATTCACTCATATACAGACTCGCTACATTGTCACTCGAACAATTTCCAAGTAAGATATATTAATATCCCAGTCCATAAGGAGTACCTCTTATGTAGCATGCCCGTCCTACGATTATCATTCTCACTCCTTTCCTTTTCATCAACCCAGTCATGTTTCTCACTGCAAATATAATATTTAGTTATCAAAAATTGTTAACAAAAAATAACAAAATTGTTAAAAAATCAATTTCACTACTACACTATTTTTATGACTGTAACATCCATATTTTATTGCACTCATCCATGCTGAATCTGCACAATTACAAAAGTACAAAAAAAATACAATCAAGATGTGCTATTGAACCAAATACAAAAAGGGGGAAATAATAATGTATCAACTTATACCCGGTAACAAACATAGAAGAGATGAATGCAGTGACAAAACCAGAAATTTCGTTAGCCTACATTTGTGTTTGAACAATTTAACAAAGAGCATGTATTTGTGTTTGAACCAATACTTGAACTGCACTTTCTATTATCAAATGAAAAACCAATGAATAAATGAAGACAAAACTGTATGTATGCTAATTTATTTAATATATATTTTTCTTATTCCCTATTTAATGCTTCGGCATGGTCAGGTAGGTAATCTTACATCTATTATGACTTAGTGTGAACCTCGCTTACTAAAAGCTATCTAAAGTGAGGTGTAGTGGCAACTTACATTTACGGACCAGGAATATGAAAGTTGATTCAACAAGGTGAAGCTATTAGCATCATACATCTGTACACAACAGTCGCTGTTGGCAAACATCATTCGAGTTGAACCACAGAAGGGATACTAATTAAAGCACTGTAGATATACTAAAGATTTGAAATGTGATAAACTTACCCTGCGGTCCGGTATATATCCACTGAATTTGTGATGAAGTTGTTGCCACTGGTTACTTTAGTTCAGAAGGCCACTTCAGGTAGATTCAAATAATACAATAACAAAATACACATAAATCAACAAATGTTCATTTTTAGAAAAACCAACCTACTTCTACAGATACCCTCCACCTGCCAGCCTATCTTGCAAATAAGCTCTCCTGGAAATCCACCACCAACCATCATGTTATCTTTCACAGTTAGTGTACTAATCTACACCCTTGAAAGCATATGCGGGGTTGACGGCCCATGACATTTCTATATCAATAGTACATGAAAAGGGAAAGTCATCAAATCCGAGTGCTGCAGAAAAAATATTCACAACTTAAAAACCATATAATAAACAAAGCATACTCGAGTTGGAAGAATTTTTCCTGCCACATTGAGGACTTCTTTGCCATTTTGAAGGAGAGACGACCAATGCATAACCGAATAGTTTTGCACCATATATACATCATGCTTTGATGTAGCCTACAAAAGATTCCTCAACTGAAAAATGAATGACCAACTATGAGTTTAAGGCAGCTAAATATGTAGTACTTATAGCTAATGTCAGATTTTAGCAGTTAACCTGAGTTACACGAAATCATAGAACGTCGACGCCTTGTCTCAAACTACATTAACAGACTAATTGTTATCAAACTACATTAATGAATTAGTTGGTTGCCTCAACTCATTAATGAACCAGCTATTATGTGTGTTATTCTCAAACGAATCATGGGGTTCAGCCTTTTTAGATGATCAATTTAATGGACACACATCCAAAACACAGTACAACTTTATCATCTTATTCCACACTTAAAGTGGAAGCCTTCCTCACTGAAGATGATGATAAAGACTTGTTTATATTTTAAAACATGTATATAGTGAATGATATAACTGCAATTCAAGAGCAACCAACAAGAGCAATGAAGTTGATATGTCTCTATGTACAACTTCCATAGAAATGTAAAAAATTCCCCAAAAGATAGGCTTATCGAATCAAATGAAACATACGTACTCTGATCCAGACCCACAATGTATATGTGAATGTGAATATAACTTTATTCTATAGTTAAGACAATCGGCATTGTCATTCCAAAAACATACTAATTGATAGTAAGAAATGATAATTTGGTGCGGAACAACATTTTTACAAAAACAACAACTTTATAATTTGTTTAAAATAGTGCTAAGAAGCCAAAAAATATCTCAGTTATTCGGATGCATATGCTATCAATCCAGACAAGCTAAATGATTTTGTTGTACATAAGAGATGTGAAAATAAAGATGTGCATAAAATATAATTACCTACCAAAGCCGAAATCTGTTCATGGAAATCCATTTACAGAATTCCCTTTTCGTTTTAGCTACTTATATGCTAGATCTATCAACATCCATCTGTAGCTGTTCAATTTCTCGATAAAAAATTATCGAACTTTAAGCGATAAATTCGAAATTTCTAGGGATTGTAATAGATGAAGGCGAAGAAATCCAAAATTTCCTAATTTAGGGTTTAAGAAGTCGCTTACCTCTAAAAACAAATGACAGCAGGGATAAAATACCTCTAGATCTGAATACCCAAAAAAAGCTCTTGATTCAATATGAGCAAAATAATATTTTTAGCTTGATTTATTTTTCTTTTACTTTCATTTTGACAGTGGCCGGAGGAGAATGAAAGAAGTTCTAGCGGGAAAATGAAATTTTGGGACGGTGAAGGAACTTATGATTGACGCAGATTGATAAACGTAGATCGTTGGATCGTATTCACGTGGATTGCTAATTTTTTAATTTGAAAATATCTATAGCTACTACAACACAATTTTGATATCTATGCTAACACATTGAAGCATGTGTTGCAATAGATAAAAATTAGCATAGCTATGGCAACATTTTAGCTAGCAACACCTTGCATTTTCGTTGCAGTAGGCCATCTATGGTGTAGTGTCATTAACGTTGGTTTAATGAGGAGGATTATGCTATGCCTGATATGGTTACTACCAGTTTGGGTTGATGGGAAGTAGTATTGGGTTGTTCAGTTTTTGTTGGTTGTAGTTGTTTTTTAATATATGATACTATATGACGAAGATTCTATTTAGTATTTGTAGTATGGTTCTTTGTTCAACAGCAAATTGATTTTTTTTCCATCAAATCATCAGCGATAATTGTACCAAATAATTTACCATCAAAACAGGATGAGATAGTTATAATTCTTGTCTCAACTTCTTCAGGTCAACACTACTATTATTGGAAATATCTGTTACTTTGCGTTACTTTAGGTTTAAGTTGTGTTCATAATTGTACCAAATAATTTAGAATCTATCGCTCGAAGTCTCACTCGGTTTCGGGGCAGTATGAAGATATTACTGCTGTTTTTACAAAAAAATAACGACTTCTTATGTAGGCAAAGTTAAATGGGTTACCCATTTGTAACCCTTTTAAAAATGGATCAACCCTTTTATGACTCATTTAATAAAAAAAAAATGGGTTGAATCAAAATGATTGTAATTAGAGTAAAATGAGTTGTGCAGATGGGTAGGGTCTCCCCTCCCGGCTAATAAGGGTGAGCAATATTCAGTTCAAACCGAATCAACCGACCAAATCGGTTCATTTCGGTCGGTTTGGTTCGGTTTTAAAACTAAATCGGTTTGAATTCGGTTCATAAAATATATTTTTTGGTTATCGGTTTAACCAAATTTCAAATTTATTATTTGATTTTACGGTATTATAGTACTTTAAATAGTTAGTTTAGTTATATAATATAAAGGCATTTGTTGCAAATAGATCAAATCTTATCATAAACACAAAATTTACTATATAAAAGTTCTCCAAGCATGAATTTATGTTTTACTTTGAGTACATCTATCATTTGAATAAAAATAATCCTTCAAGTTCGGTTAAATCGATTACTGACCGAATTAACCGAAATTAATTCGGTTCGGTTCGGTTTGCTTTGATTTGGAAAATTTTCGGTTTTAATTTGGTTTGAGTTTTTTTCCGTTCAAACCATTCAAACCTAAATGCAAATCAAATTACTCAATGCAAATCGAGGAAATTACGTTATTGTCCTTCCTACTTTTTTGTGCAAATATTAAATACTGTACAAATATTAATGAAATTAAATATTTAGAAAATTAAAACATAAAAGAACAAGTGATGGTTGGCTCTTTGCATAAAAAATAGAAAGGAGAATAGTGTAATTTTCTCGATTTGCATTAAATAATTTTGATTTGCATTTAGCAATTATGTATTTTAATTTCAATGCTCATCTAGGGTTTCCTCTATCCTTTCGCCGCCATCGGCACTACTCATGATGATGGCATTCGTGGAAACTACTAACTTGCAACGCTCATCTGGGGTTTCCTCTATCCTTTCGCCGCCATCGGCACTACTCATGATGATGGCGTTCGTGGAAACTACTAACTGATGCCTTTTTTATTTCAATGTTTTTCTCCTGAGCATATGAGTTTGCCTCTCCAACCGCCTCTCATTGCGACCTTCTTTTCCTCACAAAGCCATCAATATAGCACAACCATCTACATTAGGTATGATATTTGCAACATCTAATTTTTCTATTGCTAGGGTAGGATTGAGACATTGGTTATTGATTTGATTGGAAAAAGGGATCTGTAGATTACATGTTTGGACTTGATTATCTAGAGGATAGGAATTACTAAATTTCTAAGAAATCAGGATGAACATATTAACTTAATAATTAATTAAGTGTTGCTTTAATGGGGAGGACTATGCTATGCCTGATATGGTTACTACCAGTTTGGGTTGATGGGAAGTGGTATTGGTGTGTTTAGTTTTTGTTGTTTGTCGCTATTTTTGATTTTGTAATACAATACTGTATGACGACGATTTTATTTAGCATTTGTAGAATGGTTCTCTGTTCAACTACAAATTGATTTTCTGCCACCAATCATCAGCGATAATTGTACTAAATTTACCATCAAAATAGGATCATATAGTTATGGTTCTTGTCTCAATATCTTCAGGCCAACACTTATGTTATTGGAATTATCTGTTTCTTTGCATTACTTTAGATTTTAGTTGGCGTTCGTAATGGCTATGCTCAGCCTTGATGCGATATATATTTGCATTAGATAGATACATTTGCAATTTCAAATTGAACATTGCATGAAAGGTTTGGATTTTAATTTTGGTGCAACATATATTATGCAAAATTATATTTTTGGAGCACGTTCGTTGCAAATGCCAAAGAACTATAATGGTACAAAAATTAAGTTTTTTTGTTAAATTTTAGAATTGTAATACTGCAATGTTTAGTAGAAAATGATGAGAAAACTATTCTCTAATAGTTAATATTATATTCTGTAAGTAAAACTTGAGCACTTAGCTAGCTTTTTAGTTATTGATGTTGGTGCCTTCATTGAGCTGTTGCTCCTCTATGACAGCTTCCATTGCCAATTTTAATTTGGTCGATAATCGCTTCAATTTGTTTAATAACTTTAATTATTCTATTGTGTCTATTAGAATTAGGTTGGATCTGCTAGAATTTATTCAATTATTCAATTTGTTCAATTATTTAGTTTGTTTAATTTTACTCTTCGAATTAATATTTTAATTTGGCTTTTTTATTTTGATCTAGTTTTCATTGAAAACACATTTGTGTTATGAAATTTATTTTAACATTTTGTATTTGTTCAGCTGTTACACTATGTTTTGTTTTAGGGTTTTTCTGTTATTAAAAAATAAAGGGGACAAAAAGCAGAAACAAAATAATTCATATTGCATTTAGTTTTCTAGCTATTTTCTTTGACTTGAACTCACTGTTTATTCACCACTTGTTTTGTTCACCTTTATTTTGTTCACTTGTTCTCTTTAGTTTAATTTTATAAAAGAAATTACATTGCATTACCTATTGTGTTCAATTATCTCTCAATTGCGTTGTTGTGTCATTCATTTTGTCCTTTTTTTCGTTGTATTTGCTGTTTATCTTTTTTTTCTGTTGTATAATTTTCATTTGAAAACATTTTGTGTTTCAACTTTACATTTGTAACACCTCGTAATTTTAAAACGGGACATAAGAGATAATTAAAGAATAATTAATCCTTAAAAGAAGAATTACGGGAAATGGGTTGCGCCATTGTGTTCGTCTTGGAATTCTACTTGAGATAGAGTCTGAGTTTGCGTAAAACGGATAAAGTATGAAGAAGTTATTGAGGTTAGAAGATTTCAGTTTAAACCAAAATTAAAATAAAGTACTCAAAACAGCGAAGGCGGGAGGAGGAAACGTGGAACCGACCATGTTTGGGGTTTCGACCCGAGACCCGCTGGGTCAACACATATGTCGACTCAGGCTCTTTGGGGTCGACATGGTGTCGACCCCCTTATAGGGGTCGACCCCATCAGCCAGATCTGGCCAGTGACGAATTTTGACAACCCTGTGTTGATGTGGCCTTCTCTGATTGGCCAATGACTGATTTCTGAGGTATTAGGGCATACTTGTCATGCTGTGATTGGTTGAGTGACACATCTCTTTGGTTTGGATGGCTCTGATTACTCCTAGACTGATCTAAAGGCTAGAATTAATCCTAGACTTCTATATAATCAACTCAAACCCTAAACCTAAAACACATAAACACATTCTCTAAAGCCGTCATGCTGTCTCTATCTGAACTAGCATAGCCTCCATCTTCTAAAAAATAGAATATCTTCTTCAACTAGAAATCAATTAGAAGAACATCAATAGTCTACATCAAAGGAATAGCTTAACAAATTCAAAAATCAGATTCTAGAATACAAGAACTGTTCTTTTTCTGTAAGTTTAGTTATATTTCAGGTTTAAATATATAAAAGTAATGACTTGAAATAAATCGAATCTAGAACTGTGCCTAATTGTGATTCTGATTCATGTTTATCCTTATGACAAATCTGAAATTAACTATGCCTATGAGCCTATTGTGATTTGTACAATTGAACCTAACATATTGTATATTAATTTGATGATGCTTTTATGTGATGTTATGTACATGTTCATAAGCTAAGTCATGTTCATATATGCTTATATGTTTAGATCTACATGCTTGCTTTTATGTTATGTTATGTACATGTTCATAAGCTAAGTCATGTTCATATATGCTTATATGTTTAGATTTATGTTATGTTATGTACATGTTCATAAACTAAGTCATGTTCATATATGCTTATATGTTTAGATCTAAATGCTTACATGTTTAGATCCAAGTTAATACATATGTTTAAGATCAATGTAAATTCATGTTCATATGCTTAAGATCTATGTTAATTGGATCTAACTCAAGTATAAGTTCACATGGATATTCTTGATTAAGTTTATATTGTTCATGAAAAAATTGTATTACACATTCTTAGTTAGATTCATATTATTTTGTGTTGTTGGAATGCTACATGTTCCTTTCTTTTCCCTTTTGTTTATGAGTTAGGCTAATTTGCGAGCCTAACGTTCTATGTAAATTATGCGAACGAATAACGGGGGAAACGTTGGGTTCAAACATTAAATTACATGCTAATGGCATAGATTGGCTCATAATCATGTAAATGATTAATAGCATGGAATGGTATAATTTGTATACCATTAATTATGAACATAATTTAAATAGTAAATGTGACATGACAACACTTGTGGATAATTTACATAAAAACTTGACATAAATGACGAATATGTAAATTAAATAAAGGATGAACATGCCTAACCCGAGATTAGATTGAGTTGTGGTGTAAAACTGCCCGGAACCGCCCGGCACATCCAGTAACTGCAACAACACCTATCTAATGATAGAGGTTAATGCATCATGCCCAAGAAAAAACCGAGGTTAGATTGAGTTGTGGTGTAAAACTGCCTGGAACTGCCCGACACATCCAGTAACCGCAACAACACAGATCTAATGTGAGATGTTGGTGCATTAATAAATTAATTAATGCTAATGAACAAGACATGTTAAGAATGGTAGGGTTAAGTTAACTATGAAACACTTAACCAGTATAACATGTTAATTAAACAAACGGGAGGGTTAAATTAACTAAGACAACACTTAACCAGTATAACATGTTAATTAAACAAATGGGAGGGTTAAGTTAACTAAGGCAACACTTAACCAGTACAACATGTTAATTAAACAAATGGGAGGGTTAAGTTAACAAAGGCAACACTTAACCAGTACAACATGTTAATTAAACAAATGGTAGGGTTAAGTTAACTAAGGCAACACTTAACCAATGCAACATGTTAATTAAACAAATGGTAGGGTTAAGTTAACTAAGGCAACACTTAACCGATATAACATGATGTATGGTAGGGTTGAGTAACACAAGAAGACAACACTTGACCAATATATATAACATGATGTATGATAGGGTTAAGTAACACAAGAGGGCAACACTTAACCAATATAACATGATGAACGAGTGGGGTTAAGTTAATAGAAAATACTTAACCAATATAACATGATGTGTGGGTTGGTTAAGTTAACATGAATGGATAACACTTAACCAATATGACATGAATGAAGTGGATAGGTTTAAGGCAAGCTTAACCAATAATACGTATTGACTTGATCCGTGGGAGGGTTAAGTACATCTCGTGTAGGTAGGTAATATTAGTATATATAGGCCCACAAACTTAACCGTTAAATAAACATGCTAGAATCGGTGGGAGGGTTAAGTACATCTCGTGTAGGTGGGTAATATTAGCATATATTGGCCCACAAACTTAACCATTAAATAAACATGCTTGAATTGGTAGGAGGGTTAAGTACATCTCGTGTAGGTGGGTAATATTTGTATATATAGGCCCACAAACTTAACCAGTAGGAAACCCTAGTAACGGGGACCCATTTCAGCAGTAACCCACATAGATGTATCATGGTACCCTGAACTAGGCAGGGTGGGGCACGATTACTGGGATGATTATAAGCGGTCAAAATAGCGGCATGGGGTACGTCAGTGTAGGTTCCAATGGTTTACGGGCGTGCACGTACTCCGAAGTGGGAAAAAGCAGGCACTGGGTATAAGTAGTTACACACTGTGCATCTTGAATCGTGTCGGATTGCTATCATAAGGATTGATACACCTTATGGTGGGACCAGCACAGGGTATCTATACGCAAGAGAGGGTCGATTGACACAGACACATGGAACACTAGTACAAGTAGGTAGCCGATCGATAGGGTAGTAAGGGTACATCTAACATCTTCGTGGCAATCAGGCTGATTGAGGTTAGATCCTCCTACTAGATGTACACCTGAAGGCTACCACAATTGCGGGATTGGGATCACTTTGTAATATTATCATTTTATACAGATTACTAGTTGGGACACTTGTTAGGCGGTGCAGAGATATAGAAATCAGAATAACAGGGTAGTAGAGAAGCAGAGAAAGAGCAAAAGCGCATTCAGTTTACCTTGCCTTATCTTGTCTTAAGTTATCTTTTTTTGTGGTATTGTCCTATTTTCAGTTTATTCATGTCATGATCCTTTATCTTGTTTACATGCTGAAAAATCACTGGACTTACCAGACTTATGTCTGACCAGTTTTCTTTCGTCCCCCCCCTAAGGTAGTCTGGGAGGGAATAGCTCAGCTTAGTTTGGACCGTTTCTCTTTCCAAGCTTGGAGATTCTGTGATGTATGGCTTGGAACCTCTTATCTTTGGTCATGGTTGTGTTTGCACTTTAATTTGGGGACTTATGCTACTTTGTTATGTTTTATGCTTCTTATATACTTGGAAGTTTTGAATCAAGATAGAAGTTTTATGTAATACTTTTAAGTATGATTGAGTCAATTGTTGTAAAAGCTTGACTGAACTACGTTTCTTATGAAATAAAATTTAGTTTCTCCACTGTTTATTTGTTTTCCTTGTAATTTATCTGCATCTCTTACCTATAACGCTTAACTAAAGTTAATGCATTCCCTTTGTGAGTGACATTAATGAAGGTGGGGTGTTTCATTTGGTATCAAAGCTGAAGGTTACTAGATCAAATAAAAGATTTGAAAAATTAATTTCAAAACAGTTTTAAAAGAAGCATTTTCTAAAGAAAAGCTTTGTTTTAAAGGCATATTCCCCAAAGCCATATGCATTGTCTTTTGATCCTCTGTTTGAATCATTGTTTTCCTTTTTTACTGATTCCCCGGGGGCTCCTGTCTTTCTGGGAGGTAACCTCATCGCGGCATGGTTCCGTAGGCTTGATGAGACTACGACACCTGTCAAAGGGCGAAGAAGTGCCCAACTTCCATCTATAGCCGCAGTAGTTTCACCTACGGCTAATTTTCTTTCAATCTTTGTAGGGTTTTCCGTGCGATGGAGGCAGCTTTCAAGAGACTTGTTAACAAGCCACACAAGGATGGCAAAGATGAGAATGAGGAAGTTTGGCTAAGGAGCACAACACAAGGATGAGAAACTCATGGATATGGACTTGGTTCACAAAGGAGGAAAGAATAGAAAAATCTTAAGACAAGAGGAAGTGTCGTTATTATGGTATAACAGGTCATATAATTAAGGACAAAGGCAAGAACTAAGGACATGATTTCCAGAAGGGCAAGTGCATGCTCTCACCGCCAGCGTACCTGAGAGAGAGGTAGTAAAGTTTCTGTCGAAAAAGTTTAGTTTTTCTTTTTGATTATCTTATTAGTACTCTTTTTGATTTTAGCGCTTCACATTCATTTATATCTGCTTCCATAGTTGAGTCTCTGCACCTTAGTGCTTGTATAGTAGAAGATCCCATTATTGTCTCAAATCCAATTGGTGGTTCGGCTCATTTATCTTTGGTTTGTGAGGATTTGAGAATAGCTATATTAAGTATTGAGTTTAAGTGTAATGCTTATGTTTTTGGTTTCATGGGATATGGGTTGATTCTAGGCATGGATTGGTTAGCTAGTAATTGTGAAAGGAGGGTAGTTAGACTTTCGACTTGCCTCGGGAATACCCTCGAGATTTCGTGCGATCCTAAGGGATCGGTTTGTCTTAGCTACCTAGAATCACTTGATGCATCAATCGACGATTTGCGATCCGTTGGAGTAGTCCATGAGTACGCAGATGTTTTTGATTAGGTTAGGGGTTTGTCCCCTAAAACGCGAGATAGACTTCCGCATATATCTAGTTGACAATGCAAAGCCAGTTGCATTACCTGTATGACACATGAATCCCAGGGAAAGGAAGGGCTTAGTAAACAAGTAAAAGAGTTACTTGAAAAGGGGTTCATAAGGCGAAGTATTTCTGAATGGGGTGCTCCAGTCGTTTTCGTTACAAAGGCGGATGGTTCACTTCGCTTATGCATAGATGATATTTTGGTTTCCTCTAATAATGAGGAAGAACATGCTTTGCATCTAAGGGAAGTCTCAGATACCCTCCATGTGCATCAACTTAAGGCGAAGTTCTCCAAAAATGTCATTTTTGGATAGAAGTAAGGTTTCTAGGACATGTAGCGTCCATAGGAGGGATAGCAGTAGATCCCACAAAAGTAGTTGTGCTGCAAGACTGGAAGGTCCCAAGGAATGTAACAGAAGTAAGAAGCTTTCTTGGTCTAGTGGGCTACTATGGGAAGTTCATTAAGGACTTTGTGAAGGTATTAACCCCACTTACAAGATTGACGAAGAAGAATCTAACCTTTTCTCGGGATATTGGTTGTGATATCGCTTTCCAACAATCAAAGAGGGCTCTTACAACGACCCCAATTTTGACTTTTACCTTACTGTAGTAAAAGGCTTACGGTATACACGAATGCATGCGACACGGGACTAGGCGCCATTTTGATATAAGGGTAAGGTTGTAGCGGATGCCTTAAGAAGAAAAAGGTTGACTTCAAGTCCTCTTTATGTGAAAAGGAAAAGTTCAGAATACATATCAAACTTTGATTTTAGAACCTTCGGTTAAGTTAGTAGTCGACATCGTTAGGAGTAAGACCTACCCTTTTGAATTAAATAGGGACTTCACAAAGAAAAGACTCTCAATAGCTGACACAATGGATAAGTTAAGTAGAGAAGAGACCTCTAATCACCTTAACAACTACACCTGGTAACATGGTTAGCATCTGTTTATTTTCAAGAGATAGTTCTTCTACATGGAATGCCCTCTAGTGAATTTTGGAAGACCTTTTTAGCATGACACAACAGAAGTTGTGGTGCCGAGTATACTAGAAAGAGAAGGGGTGGAACGAGAGGCGATAGTGAAATGAGTTCCGACTCATATTCTGGAAACAGGAATTAAGAAGCTACGCAGTCGCGAAGCTAAGACATTCAGAGCACAATGGGGTGAAGCTCAAGAAGATGCGACTTAGAAGGCTGAAGACTAGATACGCACATCATACCCTTTTTGAGGGTATATCCTTAATCTCTCTTTTTCTGTAAAGTTTATTTGCTAGTCTTTATCTTTTAAGTATATCCTCTTGGTCCTATCCTTGATCCTTAGTAGATGCCAATGGATGTAAACATGTGTTTGAGACATGTTATGTTTGGTGGATGCAAGTGGATGTAAGTGTTTGCTAATGGTTACTCGTGGATGCATATACACGCACATTAGGCACTAGATCGGCTCCGTCACTTCCATATTGCATATGCATGAGTGGATTTTTATATATATGAATTGAAACTTGATGTGATATCATATGGATGATGCATTTGAATGGATAATTGTGCACTCATATAGAAGTTATAAAGTATGATAATAATTGCATACATGATGGACTCATGGCACTAACATAATTTGCATTAAGGAGGTCAACTGAATCAGTAGACCGCCTGATTTTGCATTTGCGTAAGGACAAATACACACACTATGCATATGTTCATGAAAAGCATTAGAGACCTTTTAAGGACAATGGATGCCTGTGATTGAATGGTTGAGTAGATGGATATTGGATGGTGGGATAAACATTCTTCTTGACTTGGAGATTTTGGGGACGAAATCCTTTAAGGAGGGGAGAATGCAACACACCTTAATTTTAAAACGGGACATAAGAGATAATTAAAGAATAATTAATCTTAAAAAGAAGAATTAAGGGAAACGGGTTGCGCCATCGTGTTCGTCTCGGAATTCTACTTGAGACAAAGTTCGAGTTTGCGTAAAACGGATACAGTATGAAGAAGTTATGGAGGTTAGAAGATTTCAGTTTAAACCAGAATTAAAATAAAATATTCAAAATAGCGAAGGTTGGAGGAGGAAACGCGGAACTGACCACGTTTGGGGGTGTCAACTCGAGACCCGCTGGGTCGACACCTATGTCGACTCAGGCTCTTTAGGGTCGACACCGGGGTCGACATAGGTGTCGACCCCATCAGCCAGATCTGGCCAGTGACGAATTTTGACAACCCTGTGCTGATGTGGCCTTCTCTGATTGGCCAGTGACTGATTTCTGAGGTATTAGGGCATATGTATCATGCTATGATTAGCTGAGTGACACATCTCTTTGGTTTGGATGGCTCTGATTACTCCTAGACTGATCTAAAGGCTAGAATTAATCCTAGACTTCTATATAATCAACTCAAACCCTAAACCTAAAACACATAAACACATTCTATGAAGCCGTCATGCTGTCTCTCTCTGAACTAGCATAGCCTCCATCTTCTTAAAAATAGAATATCTTCTTCAACTAGAAATCAATTAGAAGAACATCAATAGTCTACATCAAAGGAATAACTTAACAAATTCAAAAATCAGATTCTAGAATACAAGAACTGTTCTTTTTCTGTAAGTTTAGTTATATTTCAGGTTTAAATATATAAAAGTAATGACTTGAAATAAATCGAATTTAGAACTGTGCCTAATTGTGATTCTGATTCATGTTTATCCTTATGACAAATCTGAAATTAACTATGCCTATGAGCCTATTGTGATTTGTACAATTGAACCTAACATATTGTATATTAATTTGGTGATGCTTTTATGTGATGTTATGTACATGTTCATAAGCTAAGTCATGTTCATATATGCTTATATGTTTAGATCTACATGCTTGCTTTTATGTTATGTTATGTACATGTTCATAAGTTAAGTCATGTTCATATATGCTTATATGTTTAGATCTACATGCTTTCTTTTATGTCATGTTATGTACATGTTCATAAACTAAGTCATGATCATATATGCTTATATGTTTAGATCTACATGCTTACATGCTTAGATCCAAGTTAATACATATGTTTAAGATCTATATAAATTCATGTTCATATGCTTAAGATCTATGTTAATTGGATCTAACTCAAGCATAAATTCATATGGATATGCTTGATTAAGTTTATATTATTCATGAAAAATTTGTATTACACATGCTTAGTTAGATTCATATTATTTTGTGCTATTGGAATGCTACATGTTCCTTTCTTTTCCCTTTTGTTTATGAGTTAGGCTAATTTATGAGCCTAACGTTCTATGTAAATTATGTGAACGAATAACGGGGAAACGTTAGGGTCAAACATTAAATTACATGCTAATGGCATAGATTGGCTCATAATCATGTAAATGATTAATAGCATGAAATGACATAATTTGTATAAATTGTGAACATAATTTAAATAATAAATGTGACATGACAACACTTGTGGATAATTTACATATAAACTTGACATAAAGGACGAATATGTAAATTAAATAAAGGATGAACATGCCTAACCCGAGGTTATATTGAGTTGTGGTGTAAAACTGCCCGGAACTGCCCGGCACATCCAGTAACCGCAGCAACACCAATCTAATGTGAGAGGTTAATGCATCATGCCCAAGAAAACCCCGCGGTTAGATTGAGTTGTGGTGTAAAACTGCCTGGAACCACCCGGCACATCCAGTAACCGTAACAACACAGATCTAATGTGAGAGGTTGCTGCATTAACAAATCAATTAATGCTTATGAACAAGACATATTAAGAATGGTAGGGTTAAGTTAACTAAGGCAACACTTAACCAGTACAACCTGTTAATTAAACAAATGGGAGGGTTAAGTTAACTAAGGCAACACTTAACCAGTACAACATGTTAATTAAACAAATGGGAGGGTTAAGTTAACTAAGGCAACACCTAACCAGTACAACATATTAATTAAACAAATGGTAGGGTTAAGTTAACTAAGACAACACTTAACCAGTACAACATGTAAATTAAACAAATGGTAGGGTTAAGTTAATTAAGGCAACACTTAACTGATATAACATGATGTATGGTAGGGTTGAGTAACACAAGAAGGAAACACTTAACCAATATATATAACATGATGTATGATAGGGTTAAGTAACACAAGAGGGCAACACTTAACAGATATAACATGATGAACGAGTGGGTTAAGTTAATAGAAAACACTTAACCAACATGATGTGTGGGTGGGTTAAGTTAACATGAATGGATAACACTTAACCAATATTACATGAACGAAGCGGATAGGGTTAAGGCAAGCTTAATCAATAATATGTATTGACTTGATCAGTGGGAGGGTTAAGTACATCTCGTGTAGGTGGGTAATATTAGTGTATATAGGACCACAAACGTATCCGTTAAATAAACATGCTTGAATTGATGGGAGGGTTAAGTACATCTCATGTAGGTGGGTACTATTAGTATATATAGGCCCACAAACTTAACCATTAAATAAACATGCTTGAATTGGTGGGAGGGTTAAGTACATTTCGTGTAGATGGGTTATATTTGTATATATAAGCCCACAAACTTAACCAGTAGGAAACCCTAGTAACGGGGACCCATTTCAGCAGTAACCCACATAGACGTATCATGGTACCCTGAACTAGACAGGGTGGGGCACGATTACTGGGCTGATTATAAGTGGTCAAAATAGCGACAGGGGGTACGTCAGTGTAGGTTCCAATGGTTTACGGACGTGCACGTACTCCGAAGTGGGAAAAAGCAGGCACTGGGTGTCAGTAGTTACACAATGTGCATCTTGAATCGTGTCGGGTTGCTATCATAAGGATTGACACACCTTATGGTGGGACCAGCACAGGGTATCTACATGCAAGAGAGGGCCGATTGGCACAGACACATGAAACATTAATACAAGTAGGGAGCCGATCAATAGGGTAGTAAGGGTACATCTAACATCTTCGTGGCAATTAGGGTAATTGAGGCAAGATCCTCCTACTAAATGTACACCTGAAGGCGACCACAATTGCGGAGATTGGGATCACGTCATAATATTATCATTTTATACAGATTACTAGTTGGGACACTAGTTAGGCGGTGCAGAGATATAGAAATCAGAATAACAGGGTAGTAGCGAAGCAGAGAAAGAGCATAAGCACATTCAATTTACCTTGCCTTATCTTGTCTTAAGTTATCTTGTTTTATGGTATTGTCCTATTTTCAGTTTATTCATGTCATGATCTTTTATCTTGTTTACATGCTGAAAAATCACTGCACTTACCAGACTTATGTCTGACCTGTTTTCTTTTGTCTTCTTTTCTTCCCCTCCCCCCCCCTCCCCGGTAGTTAGGGAGGGAATAACTCAGCTTAGTTTAGACCGTTTTTCTTTTCGAGCTTGGAGATTCTGTGATGTATGGCTTGGAACCTCTTATCTTTGGCCATGGCTGTGATTGCACTTTAATTTGGGGACTTATGCTACTTTGTTATGTTTTATGCTTCTTATATACTTGGAAGTTTTTGAATCGGGACAGAAGTTTTATGTAATACTTTTAAGTATGATTGAGTCAATTGTTGTAAAAGCTTACGTTGCTTATGAAATAAAATTTAGTTTCTCCGCTATTTATTTGTCTGTTTTGTAATTTATCTGCATCTCTTACCTATAACGCTTCACTAAAGTTAATGCATTCCATTTGTGAGTAACATTAATGAACGTGGGGTGTTTCAATATTTCTATAGATCAAACAGTTGGCGTAATTATGCTTTTCCTTCTTCTTTCGGTTTTCTATGTTCATTTGTCTTGTCTCAATATTGTTTTTTGCATTTCTAATGTTTTGTTATTTTACATCCAGTGTTTCATCAGACTGCTGCACTAGTTTCACTTTTTGTCTTTTGTTATTTGTTTACTTCCTAGCATCACTCCAAAACACTACATAATCTCTTCTAACCTGCTCCTCCATCCCAATCTATAACTTCAGGGAAGCCAAAAAAAATCAAAAAATCGCTGCATGCATAAGATACCAGCATCGTCCCCTCTAAGTCTTCTGAGCACAAAATCAATCGATTATTCCAAATCAATCAAAGCGACAAAGGATCTACAACACAAAATCAGATAAGATCTTTAATCAACGATTGCTTTGGGGGTAACTGATATTTGAGCTGATTCTATTGTAAGCTACTAATGGCTGGGGCAATGTGTGATTTAAATGGATGCCTTCATTCAAGCAATGGATCATACTCTAAGGCAAGGTCATATCAGTCATATGTAGTCATATGTGTTATGCCATCACCAATCGAGTAAAAGCAGAAATATACACCATTCATTTTCCAATATTGGAAAAGTAAATGATACAACTTCCCCTTTCTCATCTATTGGAGGAATCCAATGGCTTCAACACAAGTTCACTACATCTTCAACTAAATCACTGTATAGCAGGAACATTCTTAGCTTTAGACACAATCCTCTAAAATCTAGTGCAAGTTCAGTAATATATAATCATGCATACTCTTCTTCACATACTAGGAATAAAGGAGATGATAATTGGAATGCAATTTCAAAAGCGTCAAGTAATAGTACTGATTCCATGGGTAACAACTGGATTGAAACTTTAAATAGTGCACGTCATTCTGTTGTAGAGGTTGCTTCAATTGTTGGAATTAAATGCAAGAAATTGTCAGATGAAGTTGTTCATCACATTGGCCAGTTATATGATTTGTATCCTTATCTTGAAAAGTTGTAGTACCTGTTACGTGGACTATGTGGGGTACAAGAGTTGCTTGGTTTATCTTGCCAAAGATTTTGAGGAAGTTTCACAAGTATGCATCACTACTAATGCCCTTCAATCAAGAACCTGTTGTGTATGAGAAAAGCATTTGGAATGCTCTTGAAGATCCCGCAGGATGTTTTATTACTTTGTTGGCGATCTCACAGTTGGGTGGAATGATAGCACCAACAACTTTGCAATATTTGCCTCAAGCATGGAAGGGTGCAGCTATTATTTCATTTGTGTGGTTTCTTAATAGATGGAAAACTAATTTCTTCAGCCATGCCTTGGCTAGTGAAGTTCCTAATATTCACATTGATAGAAACAAACTAACGACCTTAGACAAAGTGTCGTATGGGCTTCTTATACTTGGAACAATGGCTGTAGTTGAGGCTGGGCAGTTTATTCTCACAGCAGGTGTAGGAGGAATGGTAGGATTTGCTGCTAGAGATATCCTTGAAAACCTACCAAGTCTATTAAGACCGTTTACAGAAGAAGATTATATAGAGGATGGAACAATTGAAGGGCAAGTTGTGGAAATGGGACTCCTAACCACAACTTTGATAACTCGTGAGAAACGTCGTATCACTGTTCGAAACTCGTTACTCTTGCGTATGGGGATAGTGAATATCTCGCGTGCTAAGTGTCGTGCTAGTCTTGCAAAAATATGTATGTGTATTGATGATCTCGCTATGATTCCAATCCTTTTGGATGATATTAGAGCTATGCTCAGATCTAATTCGAATGTCTACCTTGAAAAAGACGCTCCTTATTGTTACCTTTCCAAGGTGGAAGATCCGTTTGTTGAGCTTACAATTGGATGCAATCTCAAGAATATGAAAGAAGATGAGCTAAATGATGCAGAACTAGATATCTTAGTACATGCTGCCCAGATTATCAAGAAATATGGGGCTAGTCTTGGAAGCATGGCATATGATTTTTTCAGCTGGTGATCCATGACATAGAAAAGAAAAAAAAAAGGAGCAGCTCAAATCTGATGTTCGAGGATATGCCGACACTATTGTAACAGGATAACGAAACAAAGGGTGGACCTGGTACCACTCCTTCACATACTTAGGAAAAAAGTAATAGAAAAATATGTTTATTTGATTCTCTAAAACTGCAATATTATGGTGGGTTGCTTGCAGTGTTTTGGGTTTTCACTTATATGCTTTGTATTCTGGGTATTCTAATATTTGGGTATATGCATGAGGATAATGGAATGCAGTAAAATGTAATCAGATCAAGCTGTGTGAACCATTGTCAAACTTAGCTCTCATGTTTTAATAGCTTCGTGTATAATGTTTGCTAGAATTAGGTTGGATCTCCTCTATAGCTTGATGTACAATATTTGCTAGCATCTGTTTGACACTCAAATTGTCGGTGCATGTATCATATTTCGCTCCAGATCGTTCTTCCAACATGTTAACATGACCAACTTCGAAATTATGAGCAGACTTACCAATTCTCCATAGCACCACTATTTGTTTGACCACTGATTTCTAACACACCCACGTGGTGATTTGCCATCAAAATCATGGTTGTCTCAATGTATTTTCTAAGGAATTTTTTCCAAGTTACCAAAGAGGGTTGTATTTCCTGAACTTTACAAAAATTATCAGTTCAGTTGACACTGACTAGTAGAATAGTGGAAATATCTGTATATTCTAAATATGGCTTGGATTTAATAGGCGTTCGCCATGGCTATGCTCAACATTGATGCCATTAATTATTAGTTTCAAGACGATTTCAGTGGAGTAAATTGTTTAGAAATGTTGTGCGTTGAGGTATAAGAGCATCTCCAATCCATCTAAAATTCTTTTAAAATGTGAATGACAAGTCAGCAATTGACAAAATTATTAAATATTCTTTCTCCAATGGAGCTGTCTACAGAATGTTAAAGATGAAAATGTGAAATAAAATGTCTACTCCTAGACATTCAACATCACAATTTAAAACCTACCACGTCATTTTTTTCAGTTACCCCTTCTTCTCTATCTCTGTTTTCTCCACCGCAGAATACCTCTTCTCCTCTCATCAGCCAACGTAAACCAATATCCAGACCCACAAAATTCTACTTTTCTAACCCATGCAATTCTCCTTTTCTATAATTAAACTATATTAAAGCACTCTCTTTATTCTTGCGAGAACTGAAAGCTCAGCCAAATAGGTTAAGCACTACAAATAGGTAGGACTATGATAAACTGCAGTGGTTGAATAATTTCTATATAAGAATGGAAAAGACTGTAGCTTGTACAATTACATATAGACTTACTACATCATAGTTCAATGGACATGTAGATTCACGTTGATGATGAAAGTGGAAGAAAAAAAAAAGTAAGTTACGTTTCTGTATATTCTGATCTCGTTGGATGAATGTTATGCCTTTGTGATAGATGATTTTGTATTTGTAAACCGTGAGATCCATCTACCAATTTGAGTGTAATTTCAGTGGGAAAGTATAAAGTTAAGTTCAACAGCTCAATGGTCATTTTGTAGGATTGGAGCTAATTTTTAGTTGACATTTTTAATTGGATTAACATTGTGAAACATGACATGACACCTAGGATTCACAAGACACCACATCCATGATAGGTTGGAGATGCTCTAAATGACACTTGTGGTAAATTTTTATTCTGACATCGTATTGCAATTTCAGCGACGAGATTATAAAGCCAATAGCATAACTACTGATGAATTTGTTTTCATGTGTTCAATATAACCAAAAATCAAAACAAATCACATGATCTGATTTGTATGTTATTATCATTCTGTAATATATATTAGCATTAAACTGATATATTTGCAATTTTGAATTGAACATTGCAGGAAAGGTTTGGATTTTAAGTTTGATATGACATATATTATGCAAATTTATATTGTTTGAGCACATTCATTCCAAATGCCCGAGAACAATAATGGTACAAAAAATAATCTTTTTTATTTGTTTGTTTGTTAAATACTAGAATTGTAATGCTACAATGTTTAGTAGAAAAAGACGAGGAAACTATTTTCTAATAGTTAATATTCTATTCTATAAGTAAAGCTTGAGCACTTAGCTAGCTTCTATATATTATTTGTTGATTTTGGTGCCTCTGCTGCTCCTCCATGATAGCTTCCCTAGCCTATTTTAACTTGATCGATAATCCCTTCAATTTGTTAAACTTAAGACAAATGTTGGTGCCTCTTGTCGAATGCTTCACGGCCTCATCCTTTTGGCATTCACCTTGGGGCAAACAAGGTATTATTCTGTCCGAGTATATTAATTACAACCACGTAGCCCTCACTCGAATTCTAGAAAATGAAGTTGCAATTGACCAGGGACGAAGCCAGGAAATCGGTCAAAGGGAGGGGAGTCAATTTTTTTTTTTATATACCGGTTTACCCTTAATTTCAACCTATAATATCTTATATTATCAATAAAAATATCTTAAAGTGGTCATTTTTGCTTAAATAGGTAAAAAAAAATTTTTTTTTTTTTTAAATCTAGGGGAGCTGCCGCCCCCACTAGACCCCCCACTGGCTTCGTTCCTGCCGCACACATTGACAAAATATGATGGAAAAAATTTATAGACATTTCATTTAACATATATGTTTCCTACTTTGATCTTACTGTTAGCTCCTTGAATACAATATTTTGTTCAGTGCATTAACAGTTGACCTACTCTATAATCTATATTTAATTCATGGCCATTCAAGTGAATACCAGTTATGTACCGGTCTTATTTAACTCGGATGCAGCATTTTTTTTTTAACACGGCTTAGGTCATATAGCAAGCCCGATATCATTTAAACTAATATAACCCGTAACGGTGGAAAAAACCAACCTTGTACCACTATATAACCGATAAAAGAATTTATTTTATTGTAGTTTTTTAATTATTTGAAACTACATACGAATACAATACATAAAAAAAAGTACATATATAATTATTTTAACCAATCATGCAAGCGCAGAGATTAGATACACAAATATTCGTGAAAATATCGAAAAATGATTGATATAATGATTCAAATATTGTAGGCCTTTGATATCTCAGTAACGACATAACATCAGTACATTATACAATAAAAATAATCAGTACAATAGCAGTTGATATTACAAATGAATTATAACCATCTCGAATAGTTGAGAAAAACTCCTAAACGTGTTTTTCCACAGAATAAAGCGAATGATTAAAAATAGTAATCATATCACATGTTCATTGCATAAAACGAAGCATTATACAATAATAAAGAGAAAAACAAACACATTCAAAGTGCGCATCCATATGTCCAACATCACCCAAGATTATCTCTATCTTGACCACTGCCAAATTAGCAAGAACCATCATCCTCACTGGCTCTATAATCTTGCCCTTCGACCCCTACTTCAAAGCATCCAACGCCTTACTTAAATTCCACTTCAACCCATGCTGGCTCTCTTTGGCGGCTGCCGCGGAAGTTTTCAATTCCTCTAGAAACTCCCATGTTGAGATAACAAGTAGTAAATATTTTGCCAATTTCGAGCCAATGCCATTTTTATGTCAGCAAATCAACATACATGAAATTTGGCTATTAATACCTTTCAAAAATAGAAAACCAAGAAAGCACCCAAAATGAATATATGAAAACCAATTCAAAGAGTTTGTTATCTAGGTGAAGGATGCAGGACACATGTGTATAAAAGTCTCACTTGTAGAATTCCTGAATTAAAAAACTTGAACACCTGCTGAATTAGGTGAATGTGAGGAATTAACAGCTTTTGTGCAAACGAGAATGCATAATGAGATAAACTGAGATATTCAATTTAGCCAACAAACAGCATGAAAAGTAATAAACTTGCATCAACAATGCCCAACAGAAAAAGAAATGCTGTCACTTGTCCCTTGCCTTTAACACATACCCAATACGTTACGGTCAAAAAGAAAGCATTTAGGATATGTCCAGTGCATTACTGCAAATATTTGGAAAAGAACAAATTTTCTATCCCGCTTTATAATAAAACGACTACAAGTTTTATTCGACCTCACTAATAAAAGGAGAAACTACCCAAAATAGTTTTATGCCTAATACACAGAAGCGGGTTTTCACCTAAGAAGTAAAGGGTGTATCCTCATTTCTACTATTTTCCAGCTTTAGCTTACTTGATATGTATTGTTGCAATTTTCTTACAACCAGTGGAATAAATATTAAACATGAATTTTTTTTTATTGGCTGTTCAGCTTATAAATATTCATTCAAGAGCAAAGCACAGGTTCATTTCAGTCGATTTGGTTTGGTTTTAAAACTAAATTGGTCAAAGTCGATCAAAAGAATAATTTAATTCGATAATCAATTTAATTAAGTTAAATGATATTTTATTATAGGTTAGTTGTCTAAATAAATGTTATTTATGATATATCTATCTAAATTAGTCTTAAAAAGTGCAAAAGATACTACATAAGAGTACTTCATTTGTATATTCATGTTTTATTTTAGTCTATATGAATATTTCAAATGTGAATTATCTTAGTCCAGCAAAATCAGGTAATCGACCGAACCAACCAAATTTAATTCAGTCAATTTGATTTGGCTTTTTATTTTTATCGATTTTAATTTCGTTTAACCGATTTTATCTTTGAACTAACCGAACTGACCAAATGTTCAGCACCAAGCTTTAAATGTTCATTTTTTATTTTATTTTGAATTTATTCAAAGGGAACCGACTGTAGTCGTAAAACCCCCAGTGCACCTTACTCGGTCCACGAATACCACACAAGTAGTTGACCTTGGTGTACGAACATAGTAAACCTTTAGCATATCGTTTTGGGTTTTGAACCCGCACTGTTGTCACCAAGACTCAAAGCTCTTAACCACTAAATTTAACAACATGGAATTCTGCACTTGTACAAATTATAACACACCTATACTGCACAGGTTATCGAATCTTCATTCACAAATCAGGCATAAGCACATCCTCATTAGAAACAATCTAACTTAAATGAATAAATCAAATGCAATCAACAGAAAGAGTAACGGCAGTTAAATTTGATTCAAGGAGGGCATGGTCCACCACCGGTGTTTGGATAATGGGTGCAGCCGGAATGAGCGGATGGTGGCATGGGTCCCTGCGGCAAGGCAGCGATTGAAGAACGAACCCTAATATTCTCACAAGCTCTTGCTCATCTCCTAGGAGCCTTGATGCATCAACTTGATTTACACTGATAGCTAATGCAACGGTAATAACATATAACGTTACCAAGACGATGCTTTTATATATACTCATCCTGATTGTTTTGCGTAAAGGAGGACATGAATTATTGGGTGTGTGTGTGTGTGTGTGTGTGTGTGTGTGTGTGTGTGTGTGTGTGTATATATATATATATATATATATATATATATATATAATGTCAAATGCTAAAGACTTGATGAGTTTTAGGGGAGGAAGCTGTACGTACAAATTCTGATGTTGATGTCAAGGTAAACCTTTATTTTAAGACCAAGAGATTTTGATAGTCAAGTTACTGGTTTTCATGAAGAAAAGATGTCTGTACATAAGTAGGTAGTCTTTATACATTAGTTTGAATATATTATTGAAATTTTGATTAATCAGCCATGTTATCCATGGCATGCTTGACTTTGATCAAGTATGCATTTGCTTAAAACACAAGTGTTAGTTGGTTAGAGCATGAGAGTAGGACGCCGGACTTCTTCATCTGGATATCCATCATGATAGTATAGTTTATGCTATTAGAATCTGTATATAAATACCCAATTTTTTTGTCTAAAACAAAAACATTTGCTTAATATTTCAAGAAGAAACATATCCTTTTATATATTAAAACTGAAATAAAGAATGTTAGTCTTCTTATATTTTGAATTAGAAATACATGAATTTCAGCTTTTCTGTTACTTTGGTCCTGAAAAAGCCTTCTGAGTGTCTTTTCAAAAACTGTAACAAAGCTACTTTCAAACAATAATAAAAACCCGTGATTTTGGTACAATATTTGCTTATATATTGTGTTTTTTTTTTTGGGTTCTATTTGCACAAACAGATATATGTAGATGGCACACAAAATTACTGTTGAAGCAGATCTACATGAGCAAAATAAGAAGTTGGATCAAAAGGCATTTAACATTAAAATCATTTGAACCTATTTAACAATAAAAGCATTTCAGTTTGTTTGCATACAAGTTTCTAAAAAATAATTTGTAGTAATGATTTCACTCTGTTTAAGATTAGAGTATCATAAAATCTCTCTTTATTTTCCCTTTATCATCCGCTATCTACAAACATTTTATCTTTCGTTTTCAACTACTGTATGGCCCACTTTTTAAAATGATATTAGAGAACCATGCACTACAATGACTGGAAAATAGCTGACTGGAGATTCAAACACGATGATTCGAAAATTCACAATTAATACACGTACTACACCAAAATGAAACCAAAAAGGAAAAATGTTATAAAATGAACACAGAAGATAAGAAATAAGGGAGAAAGAACATTTCTATTCATTCAGATGTGTCATTCTTTCTGTTACATTGGCTCCTTTATATATAGGCTATGGAGCTGATGTTTAACTTTTTCCCATTATGTGGGACTAAACAGAGAACTAATAAAAGCATATTCACAACATTTGTATATATTACAACACTCCCCCTTGAATATGCGTCTTCAAAAACTTGAATGCTCTGCAAACTTGAAGTTGTCCCTTTTAAAACATATATGATGATTGCTCCCCCTTATTATTATCTTGCTTGCATATATCCGTTCAGTCGATACAATTATTGTTTGTTGCCTTCAAAACTCTATCAGGAAAACCCAATGGGAAAAACCTTGAACGAGAAAAAGAGTACAACGTCTGACATTGTGAATATCATATTAAAATGATATTTCTTAAAAGAGTTTGATTCTTCTGGATCAAAACAATGCCTCATTAAAAATCTTTTTATGAAAAACCCTGTGGGAAAAATCATAAACAAGGAAAAGAGTGCAAATTTATTTCCTCTTTAGGTAACATGTTTTACAATGTTACCGTAAGGGTTGATACTTCAGGATCAAGATAATGCCTCATTAAAAACCTTACTAACAAAAACCCAGTGGGAAAAATATTAGTGAAGGAAAAGAGTACATTATAGCATAATTTTATATGCTCCCCCTTATTTATAACTCATTATTCAATTAGTCTATTGATGTAGTCGACGCATGCCAATTTTGTATATCATCTTATGGAATGTTGATTTAGAAATTGCTTTTGAGAACGGATCTACCCTCTTTTCTTGAAATTGAATTTGTTTCTCCTCTTTTTTGTTATCCTTTCATGCATATGTGAAGAGAAATTTAGAAGAATTGTGCTCCATCCTTTCATACTTGATATAATTCACTTGAATCTGAGCCATGCAAACTGCCTTGTCTTCTTCATAAATAATAGTTTACTGCATCAAAATATGTTTGATACTTCTGGATCAAAACGTTGCCTCATCAAAACCTTACTAAGAAAAACCCGATGGGAAAAATCTTAGTGAAGGAAAAAGAGTACAACATACAATGTTATATTTACTACGTCAAAAGTAGCATGATACTTCTGCATCAATGTTATGCCTCGTTAAAACCTTATTAAGAAAAACCCAGTGGGAAAAATCTTAAATAAGGAAAAAGAGTACATTATAACTTATTTTTGTATGTTACTTTTGGGTTGATACTTCTGAATCATGACCCATGCCTCATTAAAACCTTACTAAGAAAACCCATTGGGGAAAAACTTAGTTAAGCAAAAAGAGTGCATTATATCATACTTATGGATGCTCCCCCTGATTTCAAATTTCCTCTGAATTCGTATTCTTCTTTCGGTAACTCAAATTGCTTACAAATACATCTTAATGGAGTTTTTTCTTCTTTTAAAATTTCACGTGCATTTTCAGGCTTCAGGCATGCTTTCTTATTTATAATGCCTCCCTTTTGTGATTTGTATGATACTAATATTCATTTATGAATACACTTCAGGTGCTTATAATTTTCCGTTTCAATCGAACTTGCATGTTGCAATACATATTTGATGAATAAGACAACTTTCATTACTAAGCAGGAAGTAATCTACTCATCTTGAAGTATATCAAGATTTTCATTACAACAATACTTAGAAGAATGTTGCAATCTATCATCCATGTTTTTGGTATTCTTTATAATAACAAATGTTATTTATGTTCTTTAGGAACTTATATATTATAATAAGTTTTGCATATCGCAACTACCACTTCAATGAATATTAAGAGTTTTATTACAACAATTCTTGAAAGTATGAAGTGATCTACTCATCATGAATTATTTCAAGATTTTCATCACAACAATACTTAAAAGAATGTTGTAATCTACATTTCTTTCTCTTTATCACTACCAAAGTTATTTAAATTCTTCTGGAATTTGTATACTTTCATTGTTTATACCTTCAGGGTATTATAAGTGTTTTAAACACTTTTACCACTTTAATCAATTCAGTTATCTCTGAAAATACAATGCTCATGGCATTAATATGTTGTTGACACTCTATGGTGCTTCAGTTTTTATATATATATTTCTATTTTTATCTTATGAACTACAGGTTCATATCTTATGGACTACAGGTCCATATATCTTATTTAGGAGAAATTCATGATGGTCAATCATGTTTCTCTCTAATATGAGATTTTTAATCCATTTATAAATATAAGCTCTTTATTATTTATTAATTTATCATCGATGATTATTTCTTGTCAGTTCTATTCTTAATTTATTGAGATCTCAAAACTTATCATGCTTTAGGTATCTAAACCACTTCTGGGGTTATTTTGACAATCATGTCATGGGTTTCTTTCAAAGTACCCTTAAGTGTTTCTTCAGGAACACTCACCTCCTTTATTTTGCATCTTTATGACTTACTCTAAAGATATTTTGAACTGACTTTTATACCACATTTTCAGTTGTGATTTACACCTTTTTGATTCTTCAGGGATTCAAATCTATATTGGAGAAAGTCTATTATGGACATAATTGATCATTTATGCAAGTTACTTAATACTTCGCATAGTTATATATGTTAGCAATAATGGTCAACATGAACTTATATCCCTTTATCCTCCCCCTCAATGTTGGCAAACATTGTCACATTAACTAATAAATCTTATTTGGATTCTCATTTTTGATCCATTATCGTATTATTGCTAGCAAATACATTATATGTATTTCAATTGTAGAAGGATAATGCTCTTATTAATTGATAAGATGCATTCATATTGAATTGTTTATTCTCTTTCATTGATCCAGTAACTTGGAGGAATTTTCTAATTATATAAATCATTTGAGTACGCATATGACTTCAGGTCATTCAATGTTGGTGTCAATCAACTTTTTGAATTACTAAATAATATGAGCTCATAACAACTTCAGGTTGTTAATTAAATATTCGTATATATGTGTATATACGTGCGTCCACGTATTGCATATGTAATTGATTTGCATATTCTTTCTCATTTGAGTTATCGATTTTAGAACAAATTGTTTATAAGGTTCAAAAATCATTAAATTTTGCTTATCAAGCAATGTCAATGTGAATCTTTAAGAACGTATTATATTGTCCTAAACATCTGGTTTGGGACTGTATTGAACTTCTGGTTCAAATAAAATATATAAACAACTCCAAGTTGTTAAACTGTATTGAACTTGTGGTTCAACTGTATAATAAAATATATAAACAACTTCAAGTTGTTAAAATGTATTGAATTTCTTGTTCAAATAAAATATACAAACAACTTCAGGTTGGAGTTCTAACCCTTTTTTATTTCTTTCATTACATTTGATATTACTTGCTAAATACATCCAATAATAATACATATTTAAAATTGAGTCGATATAGGATCTGCAAGCCTATAAAAAAAATGGTTCCACTAAATACATGCTACCTATCTTAAATTAAAAATACATCAAATATGACTTTACAAATTAATCTGAGCATTCATATCAAATATTAACAAAAATTTCTCAATTGTTAACTGATACCAAATTCCTTATATCATCTAGTTCTCATGTTAACATGGTTTAAGTCAATGCATGTGATTCTCATCAACCGCTGAATCGACAAATGATGGTATTCACAGTAATCATGTTCACCGACTAAAAAACCACATTATAAACAAGAAGTTAGGGTTCTATCAAGCCACATTGTGTTGTAAGGTTTCTAATTGTACAACTTCCGACCCCACATTGCATATCCACTCAAATCTCTCTGTCCAGATACTATCATATACTCATATTCACCTAAAGTTTATGAATTAGAAATGACTTGATTTCTCAGGAAGGTTAAAAAAAAAAATCTAGTTTGTCTATCTTTCTAGATTAGAAACATGTCCAATGTGAATCTGTCTTCTATCTAAATATAAAATGAATGCAAATAATCAACGGTATCAACAATGTAAGTAAAAACAGAAAGGATTGCAAGAATTTACTGTAATAAAATAAAATGGATCTTGTATTGGGTATCAGAGCAGGTTCAGTGTATGCTTGTATTTAATGCCACGTGTGCTCATTCATCACCCGGTGTTCATGTGTTTGATATGAGGTACACCACATGTGCGAAAATTGTTGAGAATAGCAACGCATTTGACAATTGTAAGATGAATCCTCTTGTATATATGAAAACTAAGCAAATGATGACTTATCCTAGATTTATATCAATTATGAAAGAATGACATATTAACATTGGTACTTGCTGTTAAAAATATAATATAATATGACACGAAAATCCTGGAATTGGATGGTGATCAGAAATTTTGGGTAATTAATTGTAGTCTAATGAACTTATTTGACCGTTTAGACCTTAAAAGGCAAATTATAGAACTTTCTCTTTGTTATTTGTTGCCCCATAGAGAATAATAGCTCAACATATCAAAAGACAATACTGGAACACACAACACATACAGGAACCCCAAAAGCTTTCACTTTCAAAATATCTCATATCTTGCATTGGTTGAGAATAACATGTTTGTGGGTGTGGATTGCATGTTAATGAACTACACTTGAATGTAACATGATATTTATAAATATAGACTGATGAAGTATTACATGCTCTCGGAAAATTGTACATACAAAATGTGCATACTTGGAAGTAGAACAGTATTTTACAAATCTTTTGTATATATGTGTAAGGAAGTAATTCATGTGTAATCCAGATTGTATATATGCATATGATATAATATGTACAAAGTCAGTAATGATGTTATAGATACTAGCAGAGAAACATATATGATGCTTATATTAGCAGGGAAACATGCAAAATGCATGCTTATATAACTATAGTTTGACTTTATAGATGCTGTTAAACCCCAATAACTTTTCAGTCCATCACAATGTTCATAACAATATTCTTTATGACATGATTCTTTGTAATAATATCCTTTCACTTATTAACATAGATTAATTCATAAGCAAGAAGAGAACTCTCCAGAATATTTCTCCTAGATACAAAAGCATTTTGATTTAAGGTAATTATTAGGCCATTCATATGTTCCTTCAGTTATTGTGAAAACGATTAGCAAAAAATCATATAAATCACATTATAGCGAGAGATTGGCTTATAGTCTTGGATTAAATTTGGACTTCTAGTACAGGGGATGTACAGCTCAGTAAACATTTTTTTATAACCATTTTTTTTTCCAGATATCAACATGGTACAGCAGAATACAATTCTACCGAAACAAAATTAAAAGAGCTGGCATATCTTTAAATCCAAACCATAATAAAATATTTAAAAATAGTATGTAATGACATACGGCCTTGTTGGTTATCAAATAAATGAAAAATGAGTCCAACAGAAGAAAAAATCAGTCATCACAAATTTTTGCATCTACAGCAAACGATAGCTGTCAAACATATGGATCAGTTCTTTCAAAAATAAATCAATATCAACCTATTCTTCTTAAGTCATACCGTTCATAAATGGATGAAATCAGCAATGAACAAAAATAAATAAATAAATAAAATCATACCTTTTGGAATTCGCCTAAGCGCATACCTGGTTTGCGTAGGCAAGATACACAGATTCTTTGAGCTGCTTCTATCGCACCCGGATTTCACGGATCTGAGATCGAATCTGAATCCGGATTTTGTGGATCTGAGATCCGAAGATTTGCTATTATTTTCCCACAAAATAATTCTTCTAAACAAATTTTTTTTTTCGTATATGGATCTGAAGCTTCCATTTCCCAACTATTGGCAGCAATATGATGTACTTATTTTTTTTTTTTTGAATCATTATTAATATGAATTGTTGGGATCTCAATCCATTTATATTAGGAACTTCAGGTTTCCATTCATTCATGTTAGGAACTTCATGTTTCCATTCATGTGAGAAACTTCAGGTCAAGTTCTAACTTTGAAACTTCGGGTTCCTATTTCAGAATTTGGAATTTCGGAACTTCGGGTTCTAAGTAAATTCGTGCTGATAACGTGTTATAAAATGAACACAGAAGATAAGAAATAAGGGAGAAAGAACATTTCTATTCATTCAGATGTGTCATTGTTACATTGGCTCCTTTATATATAGCCTTTGGAGCTGATGTTTAACTTTTTCTCATGATGTGGGACTAAACAGAGAACTAATAAAAGCATATTCACAACATTTATATATATTACAACAACAAAAAATTTGTCAGATTTCTCTTGATTTTTTGCTAAGTCCGTATTAACCTTTCCCATGTAAAACCCAAAATAAAATAAAAATAAAAATCAGGTTTCTCTCAAAATAGTGTTAAGCTATAAAATCAGCTCCAGAAGTAAAAATAAGGGCAAAAAGCTGAATTGGATCTGAGAAGGAACATATTTTTGATTTTAATAAAAGTTTACCCGGATAGGAATTGAGACGCAGCAGCAGGTGACTCGGAGGAGGACATGGCAGCATCACCAAAGGAGGAAGTGGAACGTTTCCATTTGAATAACAATGTACTTGGATTGGATCTGTAGCGGATTTGACGATGAATAAAAACAGCTGAGGTCTGAAATTGTATTTTCTGAAATAGACGAGGGACGGATATGGGGAAGAAATTGTATATCCGAAAGGCATGGCAGCATTTGATGAAGAAAATAAGGGTATTGTCTGTCAGGCTTCAGAAGAATGTAAGTTTTGTAAGGTGTAGTAAAATTAAGAGAAACCAACAAAATTGATTTGATAAGGTGTAGTAGAATTAAGAAAAACCGACAAAATCGATTTGATTATATTTTATTTACACAGATAACTAGTACATTCTCATTAACAACGAAAATCAAAACCAGAATCAAAACCGAAATTTAAAAAAAAAACACCTGACTTCCAAATTTTCCAAAATCTATCGAAACTAACAAAAATTTAAATGATCAAAACCGAGTTATCGTACCCTGTTACAGACACAGTTCAGCCGACTTTAATTAACGTTAATACGTGTCAATCAAATAATACAAACACCCAGCTACTAGTTTTTTTATATATCACTACACTGGTGTCGGGTGAATCATTCCACCATCTTAAAACAACTAACAAGTCAGCGCTGGTAAATGCTCGTGGCAAAGAACAAGTTAGAGAACGTGGATGAAAGGAATGTAACCACGAGCTCATTTGGAAAGAGCTTATTTTGATTACATTCAAAATGAGTTTTGGATGGTTCTAAGTAGTAGTGAAATTCACGTAGAAGTGCGTGGATGAAAATCATGAAATCTAGCTTCCAAGTAGAAATGACTAAACAAAAATTACTTATGCAGTAGTTTCTTAAGTCATAAACAATAAATAGTGATTTTCAAACTTATTAGCTGCTTTTTACAAACATTTTTGCAAGCTCCTTATAGGAGGCTCCTAAACATTGAAATTGACAAGCATTACGGTTACAGCAGTTTTGACTACTTGTATGTAGTTATCAAAAATGCTCATATTTCAAAAAACGCATTTGTCTATAGTGAATCTGCATACCAGTATATTGCCTATTGCACATGCTTATACAGAATGAACCAAAAAAAATATAACAATGTGTCCATATACTTCACTTTTACTACATTACTTCCCATCCCCACAAGATAATGTATGAGCACTTTATATAGTAGGCACGCTTATATAAGATGAGCCCAAAAGTTAAACTGTGTGTTTCCTTAAAGTTTCATATACGTTAATGTTTTCCCTAGGTTGTTGCATAATCGTACCGAGTGAATCTATGGTTGAGTAGTGACAAAGTCGATTTTTCAAGACATTTCGCTGTTCTACCCAAGTTGTGCAAGATAGCCCCTCTGCCATGATATATTAAGGATTAAAAAACCTAGTTATATTTTTCTTTGCAGAGAAATCGAATCACACACCTTTTTTCACTGTCGGGTAGGTCAAGATATTTTTTCAAAGCGATTTTTAGTGAGAAGTATCATAAGTGGATGAAGAAGGATACTACGTTGTGTTATGTTTAAGTTATCTTCATAGTGATTAAATAGACAAGATATTTTCCAATGAAAAAACAGAAAAATGTTTCCTAGACATAAGAAATAACTGAATTGTGTGAAGGGATCGTTTTTACTGTTAAAAAGGAAATCCGTTTTCGACAAAATTACTGTTTATTTTGTCAAATATTTTCCGGTAATAATATAAAACCCAGCAATGGTCCGTCGAACAAAACATGCATGGTTCTCATTTTGAGACTAATGAAAAAAAATTAAGTGCCCAGGATGTAGGACTGATGAGCTCTCAATGCACTTCTCTAGGTGTTTAATGATTCAGTTAACAAAAACCAATGCCCAATATGATAATTTAGAGCTATTTATGCAGCTCTATGCACTTGAACAGGTGGAGTGAACGGTTGTTAGACCATTTCCCATGTGGTTATAATTCTGCAGTTTAGCAAACATTTGGAACAACAGATTATGAAGACAACAAGTAATGATGGATGCAAACCTTGATAAGCCTTTTCTGAAATAGTGATTCAGCTACTTCATACAAAATTGATTCTGACGGCTGTACAAGAACCCCTTTGTCCGATTGCTGTACACAGAACCCATTTTAGATGGGGGAAGCATATTTGAAACCTGCAGAAAAAGCACAAACAAAAAGGATTGAATTTGAACAAATACGGAACTGTGAAAAAAATGCAGGGTACCTGAATAAGTGGATGGTTACAGCTAACTATATGGATTATTGATTATTATAGATATAATATAAAAAACTTCCCAAATAATTTCTTTATAGATAACATATGCTCTGTCTCAATGTTCAAAATTCTGTTTTCCGCTTTCGTTCCAGACATGGAGAAATTTCGAAGTTCGTGATAGCATACTATTTATTTATAGTTACTTCCTAACTTTATAAATACTCAAGGCTCATGCAAGATTACCCAGTCCGAAAACAATATGACCGGATCCCTTAAATCGTTTCATAGGAACCCTAGTTGTGAAAAACAATTGGTCCCGCCTTCATTTTTTTATTGTCGATTCTCTTCCTGCCTCTTGACGTTGCTCTTTCTATCTTCTTCCTACTTGATGTCGCTCTAGCTGCCTTGTTGGTGTCGCTCTCTCTCTTCCTCCATCTCTTTTCTTACAAAAATGGGTTAAAAAAATGTTATTGTACCATCTGATGCTGGATTTTGAGCCCAATTCCGTCCCGGTCATCGCCGGAACCAGGATGAAATGGCCGAGATTCTGGATGAAACAGAAATGGAGAAATTCTGGATGAAACATCCCATGCTACTGAATCAGATTATAATTCAAAATAAATCTATCAAGCTCCTAATTAGCCATCAGCAGACTCTTATAGCGTGGGAACAGTAACAGAAAGGAATACACAACATGAGTTTAGGAACCATGACAATACCCTTTTTTCCCCGAAATAACACCTAAAGAGATTTGATTCTTTTGACTAGCATGCTACACCGAATCTCTGCCACATTAACCTAGTAAATACTCAAGTTACTGAACATAATGAAAACACATACCAAGCAAGTTCCATCTGATTCATTGTTACAATACATACGTAGAAAGAAATTCAAACACAGCAACATGTGTAAATTAATGCAAACACAGCAGCATGTCTAGATATAGAATATTGAATTTGACAAAAAGAAAGTGCTGACATCAAAAAATCTACAAGGAAGCACTGTTAGCCTGCTGAGAACAAGTCAAAATCTCACTTTTTATAAGTCAAAATCAGTCAGAAATAGCAGGAGCAACGGGGGTGGCTGGCAAAACCGAGAAATTCCAAATCGATGCAGAGAAAAAGAAAAAACTAAACAATGCGGTGAGCGTGGATCGAACACGCGACCTTCAGATCTTCAGTCTGACGCTCTCCCAACTGAGCTATCCCCGCATCCGATAAAAATTAATTTAATTATACTACCAAAGCAATCATGTAGAAAAATTACTCACCAAAACTGGAGCTAATCGATAGGTAAGCAGGCACGCCATGATAGTTTAACTGGGTCGGTGGTGGGTAGTTTTAGATATTTTCTTTTGAAGGCGGACAAATATTGAGAGTTTTTGCTGGTCGTTGGTAAAGTGCGAGGAGCAGAGAAGATTAGTCGATAGTGATGATTCCTCATCAGGGCTAAAAGCGCCCATTCGTTGGACCTATCTCGTGAAGTTTGGATGCCCATTTTGACATCCACCACAATATCGTATATTAGCCTGTCATTTCACCTTTTTTAGGAGTCCATAGGTAGGTTTGATGTGGTTTGAAGTCCGAACCGCTTCCGGAGAGAAGCCGAACGCACACAAAAAGTAATCCTACAAAGTAATCCTGTATTTTAGTTTATATTTCATTGTTTTTTTAATGTAGGTATCAATATTTGTAAGGACATGTTATAGTGTCATACTTTGATATGTGTGTATATGAAGTAAAAGTTATATACCTTATAAAAATTGTGTTATATTGGATGTTTTTCGTTGCGATGTAAGCATCTGTCATATCTCTTTCTTCCACCTCTAATAACTAATCTTACGGACGATTAAACAATCGGCACATGAATATGAATATGAATATATATTAGCTGATGTCTTTAGTGGTAAGAAAGACGATTCGTTAAATTTGGTATTAGGCCCAAAGGTTAAACGAGATCATTAGCTCTAATGGGGCTAACTCATTTGAAATAGGAAAAGTGAGACCTTCGAATGAATTTGAGAGTATTATATATGAGAGAGTGTAATTGTTAGTAATAATACATTAAAAAAAAAACATTGTTTCATTTGGTCAGTTGAGTAGTATATGAATTCTGGTTGATGCATCTGTACAATGTTATCATAGGAATTTGTATACACTTGAGCATAACCAATGACATGATATTGTTTTGAATTTGGCAAATGAAATGATTTTACAAAAAATAGATATTTTTCATATACAAAAGAATAATTTCTAAATTAATATCATTGCTAGTTAATTATATTCGATCGACGAGTTTACGAGCAAAACCCTTCCTTTGTTTGCAAGGGTTGGGTAGATTATAGTTTTAGAAAACGCCAAAACAAACAACTTGTAAACTTCGTTTCACAATTTGACTATCAAGTGTTCAGTATTAATGTTGGGTTGAAAATTTATTGGGAATAGATTAATACGATTGATTTACGCTGAAAATATGAGATATTATGATTAGACAATATTTATGGATATAAATATTTCAAAGATATTTAAAAGGAATAGAAAGCACGACACCTCGATCGTTGGGAAATAATCACTATGATAACTGCAACATTGTCCGTGTTCATTTTCAAATAAGTGGAAAATTAAAACTGCAGCTGTTTTGAAAATCTTAATTTTATATATATATATATATATATATATATATATATATATGTAGGGAGGTTAAACGGTTTTCTCTTCGTCTCCATGGCGGAGAGATCTAGGCGATTTTACACTTAATTTCTGTGGGATTCGTTTCCCTCTAATGCCTGCAAACCATCTACCTTCTATAAAACTCAATATAATTCACTCCCCACTTTATACTACGATTGACCTCATAACGGTTGAATTTCTAATTCCATTTCTTCAAATCGACCCCCTTTGCAGATCAAATCTAGTAATTTCTTCGAATTGAGAGGATCGAGACAACAGAGGAAGAGTGTTTTCTACGATAGTTGATACTAATTTCTACCATCTTATGCCGGAAACTTATTTCTCATAACCGCATCCTCGAATTTGATCTGGAATGATGCTGCTATCTCCGATTTACAAAGGGTAAATCATTACTATACGTATAACATTAGGGTGATTATCTACAGTGATGGCCCGTTGAACTTCAACATTGATTTGGGGCTTATGTGATTTTCTTGGCGTTTTGTATTAGATCCTCTATTTGGGATTTTAATGACAACAACTATACGACTATAGAAAAAAAAATATTGCATCATATAATCTTGCAGGATATATTCAAGAAGGAGATACGAGCATAAACAAGATCACAAGGTATACTCAGAGACATCAAATAAAAGGTTATATCATGTGTTGAGTATTAGATTTTTTGTACAATCTCCTTGAAAGTATATGATCTATTTTATAAATATATATATCAGTCTGTGCAAGCTCAGACGTCTGTTCAATATATATCAGACATCTAATGCTAGGTTCAAGAAATACTTCCGGACTCAGCACAGACGTCTGTCATATATTGACAGACGTTTGTGGATGGTCTCAGGAAATATTTCCTAACAACACATACGTCTGTACCTATATGGACAGGCGTCTGTCTTAGTATCTGAAATCTTTTAGATTGCTTAGACAAATGCCTAACCATAAAGAGTCGGACATCTGTCAAGACATACGACTGTTATGTCTGAAAAGGTGCTTCTTCATTATCAAGAGTCACAACTCTTGTCTTCAAACTTCAAACAAATTTCTCAATGGAAATAATATTTCAAATGAAGAGTTGTATTTTATAAGATTACATCCTTTCATAAAAACCCTTCGTTTACTATAAATCTATCCTAGTTTGAACGATTCAATCATCTATTCTTTCTGAATCTACTCTATATTTTTTAAAGCTCTCTATACTTACTATTGATCTCTAATGATTTCATTCAAGCATTCAATCTCTTCTATACTCTCAAGATATTCAACTCTCATATCAACTCAAGGAGATTATAGGAGTGATTTGTACTAGTCAGTCAAAATCCGTGTTATAGAGAATACAATATTGTCAAAGCTACTTTTTCATCTGTAAGCTTATTCCTCCGGGCTAAGCGAGGGAAGTTTGTGTTAGTAAGAAAGCCGAAGGGGGGCTTCAGGACTGGACGTAGGACGGGAGATCTGAACCAGGATAAAATACCGTTGTGATTGCTTCTAACTTTAGTTGCATAATTGTTTACTAGTTATTACTATTACTTGCTACAGTTAAGACACACATCCGATCCTCTGATAAAAATTCAATTAGTATCGTAGAAAGGTTAGATCAAATTACAGTAACTTGTATTTGCATCATTTTTTAATATGGCAAGTAATAACACTAATAACATATTTCAAGAAGATCAGTCGACACAAAGACCCCCACTTTTTAATGGATCTAATTATGGTTATTGTTCAACATGCATGAGAATTTTTATGGAAGCAAACGGTTTGAAAATTTGGGCTACCACTCAAAAGAAATATGGAGTACCAACCACTGAATTGAGTATGTGGACCGATGTTCAAAAAGTAGCAGCTTCCAACAACTCAAAAGCCATGAACGTTTTATTTTGTGCATTAGATAAGAATGAATTTTCACATGTCATGATGTGTACCACTGCTTATTATATATGGAGAACTTTACAAATCACTCACAAAGGCACTACAAAATTCAAGCAAACAAAAATATCAATTTTACAAAATCAGTTTTCATCTTTTAAAATGAAAGCTGGAGAGACTTTTAGTGATATGTACACTAGATTCCAAACTATTCAACACGATCTAATGGCACTTGGAGTCAGATTCACTGATTTTGATTTAGTCACACGCATTTTAAATTCTTTAACTAATGAGTGAGAAAGAAATGTTCTAGCCATAGAAGAGACTAATGATCTTTCTCAACTCAAAGTCGAAGAATTAATTGGAAACTTGTTGTCCTATGAAGCTAACTTGCAGGTTAGAAAAGAACAGAATACCGAAAAAAAATATTGCTTTTCCAAGTAGTAATGACGATTCAAATTTAAATGAAGAAGAGATATCATTCATAGCTAAAAACTATAACAAGTTCAAAAAATTCAGAAAAATGACTAGGTTTCAGAAGAATGACAAACCAAGTTCAACAAACAAGACTATGATCAAGTGCTACAATTGTGATGAATTTGGTCATATGAAGAAGGATAGTCCAAAGAATGAAAAGAACAAGCAAAAGATCGAAAAATTTAAGAAGAAAAGAAGAGCTTTTCAAGTTACATAGGATGACTCTGACTCATCTTCATCTGACAGTGACAGTGACTCGGAACAAGCTAATGTATGCTTTATGGCAAACAAAGAGGAGGTATGTCCTGAACTCACTTATAATCAGATTTTAGAAATTAACATAGAGTTAGATGACAAGTTTAGAGAACAAAAGAAATTAAATAAAGAATACATTGCTAGAATAAATAGAATGGAAATTGAAATTGGCTAAATAAAGGATGAAAAAACAATTCTGGTAGATGAATTGGAAAATGCACAAATCAGGAATAAAGAGTTAACTTTGGAAAATGAATCTTTATCTATAGAGTTAGGAAAAGTTAAACTAGAAAATAAGGATATTATAGATAAGAATATCAATCTAAGTAGTGATCTAGAAGTATCTTTATCTGAAATCTCTAAACTCAAAATGATTTTGAAAAGATTACTACAAATATTTCTAAATCTAACAAGGGAAAACAAAGTTTAGATCATTTGATCAAAAGTTCAAAACCATCTGGAAACAGAATGGTTTAGGTTTTAAAAAGGAATCAAATACAAAATATTATGGTTTTATGTATACAAAAGTGAAAAAGAAGAATGCTCATAAAAAATAGAGTTGCCTAAGAAAGAAAAAACATGGAACAAAAAGGTTGAATTACCTAAGGAAGTGAAAATTTGGATTCCTAAACCCAATAATAAACTTATTAGGCAAAAGCATATTAGAAGTTTTTTGCATAATATTGTTCATAATCCAAATTATGTATATGAAGACCCCACACCCACATGGGTATGGTTGCCTTCTCCGCCTAACATTTAGGACCCTAACGGAGGAAGTGGATACCAATTAAATTTTCTCATCTTGTAGGTACCCAAGTCAAGACAAAAAGAGAAATGGATTCTAGATAGTGGTTGCTCCAAGCAACTGGAAACAAAGACATGCTGTCAAATATAAAATATATGGATGGTGGCACAGTAACATTTGGCGACAATTCAAAAGGATACGTCATTGGTATTGGAGAAGTCATCAATATCGGTATATCCAATTCTCCCATTATTACTAATGTTTTATTAGTAAAAAAACTTGAAACATAATCTCTTAAGCATTAGTCAACTTTGCTGTAATGTCCTGTATTTTTGGTAGCCAAATATTTAATTTAATTTATGATTTTAAATATTTAATTTGGAATACTATTGAATTTTAATATTTAATTTGTTATTAAAAAACAAATTAAACATTATATATTTATATAATTATAAATCGAGCTCAAAATGGCACGGCAGTTCGTAATATTGAATTTTGAACTTCAATTGAATATACAAGATCCGTTTTAAGCCGGATTTCTATGAAAAAAGAAACGTTGGGATCTTGTTGATTATAATTTTCATATGAAAGGGAAAAAAAATCAAGATTTCTTTTTATAAATTGTTAGTTATGTCCAAATCAAAATTTTAAATAGCCGCTATGGAAATCATTATTTGAAATATAACATTTATTAATTAATATAAAAAGGATTTTCAATATAATGTGAACACCGTTTTAACTCGAATTGACGATATTAAGTTGTATAATTTATATTTGAAACTATATATAATATATATTAATTTATTTGATTATTTACGATAATAATAATTTTTTATTATTTAAATTAGATTTGTTTTGGAATTTGATATATTTTATCGACATTTATGTAAGTTTTTAAGATAGACAATTTTGAAACAGTCTTGGAAATCGACGGTACCAGTTCCACTTAATCCGTAATAATTAACTGTTGTCATCTTTCATATTTCACGATGTTGGAGTTATTTGTTTGGCCATATGAATTAATTACACTTATAAATAATTATTGGTTTGAATCAAAAGAAAATAATAATAATAATAATACACTTGTTAAAATCTCACACGACACAGTAATAGATATGTTGTTTGTTTCAAATCTCAGAACGACCAAACAATCGTTTTCAAGCTTACCCAAAATCCAACAGAAGATCATCAGCTGGAAATCTTAGAAAATATTGGCATGACCAGTGAACGTTGGTTTTATAATGACAATATATATATATATATATATATATATATATATATACCGTGTTCATTCTGTATCACATGGTTGGACTTAAACCAATCGATTTCTTCATCCTATCACTTTGCGTATGTGTCCAAACTTCTCCATTAAGCATTAAAAAGAAATTTGATAGTGGTCAAACCATGCGGCAAATTTTGTTTCCGTTTGAAAGTGAAAATATAAATGCCATCATCTTCTCTCCACGTGTTCAGCTTGTCTGTACTTCTCCCAACCGCACATGAAAGCAACCCTTTGTTTTAAAACACCACAGCAAACCCTCTTTATGTCAAAGTTTGTTGCGTGGTCAACAGACCTAATTTCCGCCTCCACAAAACCATGGATGAACCACATTCTCCGAATTTAATTCTTCCTTAATCTCCCAATCCATGAATTCTTACGTGATGTGTTCAACTGCAAAAGTGTTTAGCTCAACGTGATCTAAGATCTAAGCGATTATGATCAGAAGTTGTGAACTGTGGTGGTTGGTTTTTAACTCGAAACAGTGGCGGGTTCAAGCGATTTCACTGGTGATTGGGTAGGTCTAACGAGGCCATTTTTGGGGCGTTGGCTGAGGAGGCATAGGCGGCCATTTTGGGGGCGTCAGATCAGTCGTTGGTGGGAGGAGCGAGGCGCGGTGGCGTGGCAAACGAGGTTGGCAGCGGGACTTTGCTTTTGGGAGCATGGTTCTGTTAGAAACTAAATAGAAGAACAGGAAGGAATCAGTTCAACCGAAATAATATATTAAAACGAAGATGTAGGAAAGTTTTCCCAGCGTATTCTACTATTCATGTTGGGGCAAAATTATACTAAGAAAAGAAAAGGATTTAGGTCGGTTTTTTTTTATGTTAATGACTAGTAACGTAAGTGACCAAGTATTAAATTTATACTTAATAAATTAGTTAACAATAATTGTATGATGATAAAAATATGACAGGTCAGGGACTGCGCAAAAGCCATTGGAATGAAGTGTCGGCTGATCTGTTAAGTAAAATGATTAGGGTAATAGTAATATAATTAGATTTAAGTTAATATGTGGTTGATAATTAATTAATGTATATTGATTAAGTTATGGTCTGTACAGGGTGGTTGTGCACAATCGAAAATGTGGAGATGCAGGATGGGAACAATCGTCCATGTATAATGTAAATTGTGTAATTAGTTTAAGTAATTAAACTAAAATAATTATTTAAATTAAGGGTTGGTCAGGTTAATTAAAATCGATTATACTAAAATTCAATAAATTCTTATTGCGTGATACCAGGTTCTGGAAACTTAGAAGCCGCTTGGACTGTTAGTTTGGTGAACACGGACGATGTAACCAAGTTGATAAGCCTGTATTCAAAGTGCAACAAAGTAAACAAACAAATTAAATTATAATTAAGGAACAGTGATTTTAATTTTAATCATATTATTTAAGATTTATATGACATATGCATATGTTAACAGAATTGAACAAACTAGATGTCGTCGGAACCGCGGTGACGAGCACTACCATATGGAACAGATTTGGACGCAATTGGAATCAACGGAGATTTTTAATGAAATTAAACACTCATTTAATTTAATTAAAACAAGTCGTTAACAATTGAATCCGATCAAGGTGAGTTAAACTCACTCAGTTATTCCCATTTATATTTTATATAAGTTGGGTTTATTTGTTTGTGTGCTATGGATAATTTTTATTGGATGATTATTGAATTATATATTCATATATTGACTGAACAGTTAAGTTAAACGTTTGTTTAACTTAACTAGATAAAATATTTATTTTTAACGATCGAATCCAATGGAGGTAACTTACCTCAGTGGTTACGTTTATAGTAATATAAACGTTTTAAATAAACATTTGGATGTTTGAATTTCTGTTATTAGCCCAGTATTGACTGTTACAGTTATTGTTATTATTGTATTGTTTGTCATATATTTAAATTGAAAACTATTATTGATTGGCCATACTGAACTGAATAAATTGAATCGTGATAACCCATTGTTTGCAGGGAATAACAGGTTGGAGGGATCCAACAGGATTCCTCACTGATATTGATAATGTTTATCTATATAATCATATTGTTTGTATTGAATATGAAATTGATTTATATTTCACGATTCGGTACTATTGTAGTCATTTGCCTCTTTTAGTACCGTCAAATAAAGAAAGGATTTTTGAAACTGATATCAAATCGATTTCGAACTACTTCAAAGAGAAAAATATATTTATATATATATGAATTTGAAATACGATTTTAATTGTAAAGATAAATATCAAAGTTTAATTTACTGGTTTGATAATTATTTCGTTTATAAATAATCGAGATATAAAATATTATCAAATGAATAGTTAAACAATATAAACTTATCATATTTGTTATTAAAATGTGTAAACTGATATGTAAAGGCCTTAATGGCCGTAAAGCAAGTTTAAGTTGATTTCAAATCATTAAAATGGAATAATTAAATCATGGATTTACGAGAATATATAAAAGAGATCAAGAAGTGATATTTTTGTAATAAATGATCGTTTTAAACAAACGTTGTTTTAAATTATATAGAACAGGATTGAATAACATTTTGTAAATAAGATCAACGAATCAACAGAATTGGAAACGAGTATTGATTTGGAAATTGGATTTCAGGGTTTTAAATGAAATCGGAATTAAAAATATGAATATGGATGCATAAATTGAATTGAGATTTATAAATAGGATTTGGGTTGAAATGACAAATAGAGTTAGTAATTGGATTTAAACCGGTAGCTTGATATAGATTGTTAAATCAAGATTTTCCATATATGATACAACTGGATATGAACATGAGTTGATTTATACGGGGAAGGGTGGTAAAATAAAATTCAAGTATAATAAAATTGGATAAGTGTAAATTGAGAAGTGAGGAAATGATATGAAATGGCTAGGTTAAGTTTTATTCCGAAGTTTAGAATGCTTATTGAGTTGAGGTTTATTCCGAAGTTCGAAATACGATATTCTAAAGTTCAGAATGTTAATCGAAGGTAAGAGCCGAGAAATGAAATCGAATTATAAGTCGTCTCTAATGAATTTCAAAAATGGAATTTTGTAAATGAAGTTAAAGTTTTGGAAAAGGAATTTGTAATAATTGTTTCAAACGATAAATGAAACTATTTTTATAAAGGATCATTATATGATTTTTAGACAACAAATAAGTTGTTGGAAATGAATTGAAAGATGTTTGATAAATGGTAGTAAATTTTTTTTGGAAATATAATCTTTAAGGTTTGATACAAAAGTTAAATTATTTTGATAAAAAATATAAGATCTGTAAAAGAACGTAATAAGATTTGAAAGGATATTTATATAAGATTTGAAAAGCATGTTTATTTAAATTTTAAGTCAATAAATAGTGATTATTACGAATGTTGGTAAAATATATTTATAAAGAGATATTCAAGAAATTTATAAAGAATTCGAATTATAATTGAATCGAGCCTAGCGTATTATATAGTAATGTTTCTTTATGTAATAGTAAAGAGAGTTTGCATAAGAGTTTACTTAATCCATTAAGTAAACGTGTTTGAGATTTCAAATAGAGTCTTTAAAAGGAAAATGGATGTGTTAATAAACGTATATCTATTCTGAAGATATGAATGTTGTTCAAGGTCTGAGAGGTAAAATAGAATACCTAACTTGAACGACTTCATGATTATCCAAGGATGGTATTAGTTTATAAACAAGAGGAGTTGAGGAAATATAAGTTATGATTTCCGTTAATGATTTTATCAATTGTATTAGAAAAGTCTATAAGTTGAATAAATAATGGTTTAAAAATCTTCTTATTCGATAATAAGAAGTTAAAGCTATATTTCAAATATTGGAAGATTTATAAGAATTTAATTAACAAACGGTTAATTAAAGAGGCTAAATGATGTTGGGTACTAAATCAGTGGATTCATTTTTATTTTTATGGATGAATGGTTGTTTATTTTAGTTTATTTTATAGTTAAATAATCGACTATCAAATCTGGCTATACGATTGTTGGTACGGAAGGACCGGGATCGAATTTATATTCGAAAACCATTTCGAACAACAAATACGTGAAGATATCAGAAGATCATGAAGATGGAGTATTGAAGACCGTGGATCTTCATAAACGGAAGAACCATTAATATTCTCTGCCTTGCAAGCAGAGACAAACTGTGATTCTGCAGGCATTGGAATCTACAGATTGCAAGGACTTCTCGCTATTGATCCATTGGTTGATTCCTATATTGGATGCAGTAGGAGAATGCCTTCGGTTCATCCTGTTCCTGGATGACTTGTATGGACGAATGTCTGACAGATTATTTCCAACGGGTTCACGTACGTTGATTTTTTCCAACGTACTATAGTTGGTTAGCTCCCAACTAAGGCACTTTTGTGGACGTCAATTAGTGATTATCTGGAGGATATGACAAAGTGGCATTCAAAGTGAATGGTGACTAGATGTTCTAAGAAGATTATGACATCTAGCCTCATCAACCGGGAACGACATAAAATCGGGTAAGTCGCATTGCTAGGTTGGTCGCACCCATCAAAAGGGTGTATCATTACCTGATCTGGTGAAATTAATTGCCTTCGGTTGTCCCTTTTTATTTTTGTATGTATGCTATCGGTTCGGTTGGCTGGCCCCCGACCGTGGTAATGATATATTCGGTACTCTCAAGAGAAAGTGAGGGGTTGGCCATGTTTAGCCTGGGTTGCAAGATGTTCTTGTTGAACCCCAATGTATTCATCTCCAGAAGTACATTTTCGGGAAGGTGGTCCCATACCTTGCCCATAAATCCATTTTACAATAAGAGCCCGCGGTTTTTTTATTGTATACTATATATGTAGAGCGTGACATGCAAGCGTTCTGCTAAATTGATATTTATTTGTATTTAGACACTATCATAATATCAGAATAATATTGTTTTCAAAAATGTTTTGGTTATAGTAAGGTAAAAACCATCCGTGTTTATGTGTAGGATAGTCTTACTATTACTTTTCTTTCAAAAAGATTTTGACGTTAAAATCAAGTTGTGTTATGCTTTTAAACTTAGTGTGCTTTTCTTACTCTGGTTCACCAGACTGACCCGGTGTTTGAAATGCTCGGGTTAGACTGAGTGTATAGGTTCAATCATCGGGTGCTATGAAGAGACGAGCTGGAAGAGTTCAGACGTATGATATATTTTGTATGTATTCCTCTGTGTGTTGTATATGAGGACAGATTAACATAACTGTCCAGATGTGTGAAGTACTCTGATGATTGTAAGTTCTATTTCAAGCTCTCAGTAAAGATTTATTTCTATATTATATTTTGTTCCGCTGCGATGTGAGACTCGATGTTGCTCTGATTCTGTTCTTCTTCTTCTTCTATTCTAATATCTCTTTCTTTCTTATCCCACCCTCTAATTTCTTTCTAATAACGTTCCTGTGTTTTCGGTGCTTGGAAGGTCGGCATGTTATACAGTAAATGTATTTAGGTTGATTTTCAAGGTCGAAAATACTGTGGGCCGTTACAGTGGTATTAGAGCTATTGGTTTAGTAATAACCTTGGCTCTGTCGTGTAACTCGATAAAGGTAGGGTCAGTAATACCCTAGATTGAGTTGAGTATATGAGAGCGCGTATTTGTAATTATATATATATATATACGTATATATATATATATATGTTTTGTGTTGTGTTATTTGATCGGTTCAAGTGTTGAGAAGCATTGAACTGGTAATAGATACAATATTGTTTTGTATAGCGGGTAAATGAAATAATTTTACCCAAATTATATTTTTATATAGAAAAGAAATAATTTTATTGAATTGTTGAGATACTGTGGTTTGATTGATTTATTTGAATGGATTCGAATGGGAATTTGAATGGTTAATATAGCCAAAAGATTTAACATATATAGTTTGTGGATGAGAATTTTAATATGAAATTGGAAATCAGGATTTAACTTAAGATAAGTTAAAATAGAATAAATTCGAGTGATGATTTTTGAACAAGATCAGAATTTGGACTGTGAAATAAAAATGAACTAATTAGAAATATTAATAGTTAATAAAATGGATTGATTAGTTGAGTTGGTTGATTGATTGATGATTGTGTGTTAAACTAGTTGAGCATATTCATTAGTAGTACAATAAAGAAGTGAATGAATTGGAAACCAAAGAAATGAATTCCAGTATAAAAAATTGGAATGGAATCTCACATGAATTAAAACTGAATGACTATCCCCAGTATTCACATATACTTATTAAAATGAAGTGACACCACCTGTTTGATTTTGGAAATCTATAGAGTTATACATGTTAATAAATGAAATGTTATTTAAGAAATTCATGTAATTGTTACTAACATGTTGAACTGAGTTAAGTACAGGTGCCAGATGGATTTGAGGAATAGATTTTGGTCGAGTAAATCACATATACGTTGAGCAAGTGTGCTCAATAGCGATCATAAAAGGTACGCCTATGCGAAAATATAAATTTTGGGTTTTGATTTTTTGCTTTCCGACCTTGTGGGTCGATGTATATGTATTATTTGTTCCTGCGATATCGCAGATGTCACTCCGTACAAGGGAGACTCTAACGAATTTTTCCGAAAATGTAATGTGTTATAATTTCTTTTTTTTTTTGATATTTTTGAAATTTTTTATTTATAATATTGGGTTGGTTTTTGATTTATAATTAACTGGATTTTGAATAAAAAAAATGGGTTCATATAACATTTTTCTTAACTTAGTAATTTGGGGGATGAAATTCTTTTAAGGGGGGAAGAATGTAATGTCCCGTATTTTTGGTAGCCAAATATTTAATTTATTATTTTAAATATTTAATTTTGAATATTATTGAATTTTAATATTTAATTCGTTATTAAAAACAAAGTTAAACGTTATATATTTATATAATTGTAAATCAAGCTCGAAATGGCGCGGCAGTTCGTAATATGGAATTTTGAACTTCAATTGAATATTCAAGATCCGTTTTAAGCCGGATTTCTGTGAAATAAGAAACATTGGGGTCTTGTTGATTATAATTTTCATATGAAAGAGAAAAATCCAGATTTCGTGTTATAAATTGTTAGTTATGTCCAAATCAAAATTTAGAATAGTCGCTATGGAAATCATTATTTAAAATATAACGTTTATTAATTAATATAAAAAGGATTTTCAATATAATGTAAACACCGTTTTGACTCGAATTGATGATATTAGGTTGTATAATTTATATTTGAAACTATATAATATATATATATATATTAATTTATTTGATTACTTACGATAATAATAATTTATTATTATTTAAATTAGATTTGTTTTGGAATTTAATATATTTTATCGACATTTATATAAGTTTTTAAGATAGACAATTTTGAAACAGTCTTGGAAATCGACGGTACCAATTCCATTTAATCTGTAATAATTAACTGTTGTCATCTTTCATATTTCGTGATGTTGGAGTTATTTGTTTGGCCACATGAATTAATAACGCTTAGAAATAATTATCGGTTTGAATCGAAAGAAAATAATAATAATAATAATAATAATAATAATAATAATAATAATAATAATACACTTGTTAAAATCTCACACGACACAGTAATAGATATGTTGTCTGTTTCAAATCTCAGAACGGCCGAACAATCGTTTTCAAGCTTACCCAAAATCCTATAGAAGATCATCAGCTGGAAATCTTAGAAAATATTGGCATGACCAGTGAACGTCGGTTTTATAATGACAATATATATATAGGGCCGGCTATTTGGACACAAAATTAGACACAAAGAGAGAAACACAAAGCCTTCACCGTTGGATTTGTTTGTCTTTATGTAGAGAGTGGAATTCATGGGAGGATCCAGTGGTTAAGATTCATTGTGTGCAATTTTGTGTCCTTATTTTGTGTCTAAATAGAGTTTCTATATATATATATATATATATATATATATATATATATATGAGGAGCGTTCAAGAGCACCCCAAATAGTGCAGCACCCCTTTAGCCCCCTGATTTCCACCACACATTCCTGTTTCTCTCTCCTCCCACTAACTCTCTCTCCCCCACTAACTTATTTAATAATAAATGCTTGGCCCTCATTCGGGTGCAAAAGGGGTGCCCATAAAAAGGGGTGCTATATAACCCTCATATATATATATATACTGCGTTCATTCTGTATCACATGGTTGGACTTAAACCAATCGATTTCTTCATCTTATCACTTTGCATATGTGTCCAAACTTCTCCATTAAGCATTAAAAAGAAATTTGATAGTGGTCAAACAGCACGACAAATTTTGTCTCTGTTTGAAAGTGAAAATATATATGCCATCATCTTCTCTCCACGTGTTCGGCTTGTCTGTACTTATCCCAACCGCACATGAAAGCAACCCTTTATTTTAAAATACCATAGCAAACCCTCTTTGCATCAAAGTTTGTTGCATGGTCAACAGACCTAATTTCCGCGTCCACAGAACCATGGACGAACAACATTCTCCGAATCCACGAATTCTTACATTATGTGTTCAACTGCAAAAATGTTTAGCTCAACGTGATCTAAGATCTGAGCGATTACGATCAGAAGTTGTGAAATATATGAATTTGAAATACGATTTTAATTGTAAAGATAAATATCAAAGTTTAATTTACTGGTTTGACAATTATTTAGATTTATAACTAATCGAGATATAAGATATTATTAAATGAATAGTTAAACAATATAAACTTATTGTAACGACTACGGATTTTGCCCGGAGCTAATCAATCGCTAAATCGACCAAGACCATTCAAAACTCGAATACGCTAACTTGGGGAATACAACACATTAGAACAAATAACAAAAGACTTATATTACATCATGATAATGTTACATCAGAGTACAAAATATATCAGAGTACATCGAATATAATAAAATAGCGGAAGACTAAATTACAATAAATGTAATACACTGCAGCAGAACAATTAAATTAACACAGCGGAAGACTACCAATGCTCTGGACATAGCTCTAAGCTTCGATCCAGAATCCTGCTCAATATATCTGCAAAATAAGCTACTCGACTGCCCGTGTGGAAAAGAGGGCACCCGAGTTTGCAAAGTGAAACAAACAACGGGTCAGTCATGGGACTGGTATGAGAAATCTTTACTTAACTTAACTAGTAAAAGGGCTAATCCCAAGACCACGCCGCTAATGCGGAACGGGTTTACTCCATTGGATTGCCAGTACATGAAATAAAGTAAATCGTTAAACAACACAATGCTTTTTAGAAAAATGAAACCATTATAAGGCTCAGGTCCCATCACACAATGCAACGCAAGCCGGAGGATAGAGTTTTACCTTATAATGGTCAAAAATGCTTGATATGATAAAACGGATTTGATATGATTATTTGTGTATATATATTTCAAAAACATTTTCAATCATAATGTATTAGTCATAGACGGCATAACTACCATATACTAGGTCGCCATACTAGTTCTACAATCAAAACTGCATGATGTCGTATTGAAAATTGGGTTTCCATCAAGAGTCAAGGCTAGGAACGATCTCCTTACTGATTCGAGACACTCTAGTAATGTCTCAGGATCACACCTACGGGCAACCCTTGGATACAGCAGGGCCGGTCCACAAATACTTTAGTGGATTGGCAATTTCTGAACACACGCTTCCCGGTCCTATTAAACCTATAATACGGCCATTGGCGACCGATAAATCCGAGGCCTCGACAATTCCATCATCTACATAAGTAAAATGTCAGGGCTGGTAAGTCGCTGACACCACTTCTAGCTAGAAAGAAACGTGCGCATTCCCTACGTTTCCTTGCTCCGTTTCTGACACTTACCGGGGTGTGAGGCTCGCGAGGTCACGCTATACACAAAGCTATGCCGAAATAGACTATACTTTGATCATCAACCACAAGGCTCTGCTTTTCAACAAAAGCCTTGATCATTTGCATCTTGGCGTGCCACATTGACAATCCACGCCATGCGATTGATAACTACCAATATATAACCTCTGAGCTCGTACGTCTCAGAGAAGGGTGTTAAGCAAGAGTATAAATTCTCCCCCACCACAGATATATATTAAATAGAAATCAATTTGATTTACATGGAATGAAATTCAATGTCAGACACACATCCATTTACAAGTCCATTCTGGGTCTGAACAAAACCAGAGACACCTTATTCCTTGTCCCGTATGTCCAATACGGAAGTGAGGTGCGCGCATATTCGGACAGTCAACAAGTACGTCCAGACAAACTACCACTTTTAACCCTTTACTGGTAGCTAGCCAATGCCGGGCATCAGTAGTTGTCCATTTGATGTGAAGATCGTCGGTCTTCATCCACCGTCTTCAATGTCTTTGACTTTAATCGTCGTAATAATTATTCAGAATGGGTTAAACCCGGTCTTTCTGAATAACTCGCATATTTTTAAAATTAAAAATCAAGTGCTATAAAGACACATCATACGCCCCATTCCAATTCAGAATATCCTTCTAATAAAATATTCATATCATTAGGGAAATGATCCCATCAATTTATCAAAGATAAATTCTTTACATTTATTCTTAAATCTTCTTTTTAAAGATTCATTAAAACTCCAATTCGGTTTTAATATCCAAAAATCATTACTTTATGATTGTCCAATTTTTAAGAAATTAATCTTATCTTTAACTAAGTTAAAGGACTAATGTTATTTAAAACACAGTTCACAATAAACCCAGAATCATCTTCCATTAAATATGGAATTTTCAGAGAAATCAAATCAATATATAATTGATATAAATTTCCGTATCAGACTAATAATATAAATGGAATAACGACAACGCCTTTTAAATTCCATATATAGTAACAACCTTCCTTTACAGAAGCCTATCTCGATTATTATCAACTCGAATTTCCACTCAATTCCAATTTAATATATATTAAATTGGAAAAACTTGACTTTGGAAAATTTCCTTCTAAATCTTTATAAAATGATTTATAAATTTTATATCATATTTTCACTGTTAATTGGGTTAAAGAACAAATGTCATTTAAAAACATAGTTTACGATAAACCCAATTCACATATCAATTATTACAATTAATAAATATAATTGGAACTCTAAAAATCTTAATTAACAGATTTATTCTTACATGCGGGGTTTAAGAATAGTGTTATTCAAGACACCATCCACGACAACCCAAAATCTAATTCTTTTATTTAATTCTAATCAAATTTTAATTAATTAGAAGACTTCATTAAATCTTAATCTAAAAGATTTATCCTATTTAATAATTAGTTCATTTTGATAAAAATATATTTTTATCTTTTGTTCATCTAAAACTGACATAGAAATCATCATTTTATTCTTCGTTGAATTATATTTTATATATTCGTTATTTAAAAATATTCTTTATTTAAAAGGAATCGTGAATCGGAATGCGACTCAATCAATTACCATATAATTTCGGCTATATGGATTTCATATATCTCATGTATATGTCAACAAATGATAGATAATCATCAAACCATCCATTCAACATCCAGAGTGAAATTTTACAACTGTGTGAGCATTAGAATGAAATTGTAACTCTCATCGCAGCCGGTCAATCTATCGATCGACATACAAATAAATATTCGGACTAGTGTATGTCAATTATCATCCCAATACCCGTGTGGGGTTTTCAGCCAACAACAGTTCATATAAATAAATAATTGGTTAATGAATTTAACCAATTTTAATACTGCTAACATGTTGATGATAATGAACAAACAAGTTATTATATTCTTAGCGCCGAATAAAAAATTATTTTGCTCGTATAATTTCCCTATACATTTCTAATGCCTAATAAACGATAAGTTATTTACATGGCATTGTTACTGACGACAAATAAAGATAATTTTCATTTCCTTTATTGTATGCAATTCCTATCGTTAATTTTAACAAATAAAAAGCAATTGTTTATTTGTATATGTTTTCAGTATATAACTTGACACATATTAAATGCCTATATTAAATTGCATAAACATTCTAATGTATACATTAACATATAAAAATTTCACTTTAGTTTATATACAAATTCTAAGGTGTGTTGTGATAATATAAATGATTCTTTATTTAACATACAAATGCTAATGTATGTTTTTGCAAATAAAGATGATTCTTATGTTTGCATATAAATTCTATTATATGTTATGCAAATAAAAATGATTCTTATATTTGCATATAAATTATATTTCAATAAAATGTATAAAAAGTGATACATTCATTTTGTTGACAATTCTATTACAACAAAATGATTTAAAGGTGGTAATTTCATTTGTTAACAATCCTTGTTTTAACAAAATGAATAAAAAGTGGTAATTCATATTGCTTACAATTCTAATTTAACAAGATGGACATTTTTGTTGTAACACAATTCTAGTTAACAAAAATGCTATTGTGTTTAACTTTTTTATATAACAAAAATGTAATTTTTGTTTTATTCCAAACCTAATTAACAAAAATGTAATTTTTGTTTTCAACCATCATATTTAACAAAATGTAATTTTTGTTTCAACTATTATATTTTGACAAAAATGTTCTTTTCACCTTAGCTATTTGGTTTCAACAAATATGATGTATTTGTCTCAACCAATCTTTTTGGCTAAAATGTATATTTTGACAAAAATGTATATTTTGACAAAAATGTATATTTTGACAAAGATGTATATTTTTAATTCAACTATTTTAATTTATCAAAAATGTTCATTTTTGTTTGAATAATTATAATTTGACAAAAATGTTCATTTTTGTTTTTCAACAATTATATTTTGACAAAAAGGCCAATTTGGGTTTTAACTATTCTTTTTGACAAAAATGGATATTTTTGTTTCAATAAATCCTTTTGACACAAATGATAATTTTTACAAAAAAGGTTATTTTTATTTCGACAATCATGTTTTGATAAAAACTATATTTTTATCCCAATAACCATGTTTTAACAAAATCTATATTTTTATTTCAATAATCATGTTTTATTTACAAAACATAATTTTAACATACATGACAATTTTATTTACATAATATGATTTTAACATAAATGACAATCTTATTTACATAATATGATTCTAACATGAATGACAATTTAATTTACATAATATGATTCTGACTAAATGTCATGTTTAACAAAGACGACTATTTTTATTTTAACTAACATGTTTGACAGAAATGTCTATTTCTATTTTAACTAACATGTTGACAAAAATGACTATTTTTATTTCATATAAAATGACAACAAAAATGATACTTTTAAATCTTCTATTTTTATTTCATATAAAATGACAATAAAATTGCAACTTTAAAATCTATTCTTTTCATTACAACCAAAATGACAATAAAAATGTTTCTTTTGTGTCAATTCTTTTTATTGTCACTAACTTGACAATAAAAACGTTATTTTTAAATATATCCTTTTTATTGCAACTAAATTGACAATAAAAATGTTACTTTAAATTCATTCTTTTTATTGCATATAAAATGACAATAAAAATGTTAATTTTTAATCTACACTTTTTATTGTATATAAAATGACAATAAAAATGTTACTTTTAAATCTCAACTCTATTTCATTGTAACTAATTGAAAATAAAAATGAAATCTTTAATTCCAATTCTAATCTTTGTAACTAATTGAAAATTAAAAAAAGGACTCTTTTGATTCTAATCCTTTTTCATGAAAACAGAATTACATAAAAATGTAATCTTTCTAATCTATTCTTTTTAATGAAGACTAAATTACATAAAAATGTAACTTTTCTAATCTACCCTTTTGTAAATGTAAACAAAATTACATTTTTAATTCTAACATGACATTTTTACATAAAGGATGTTTCTACACTAATATAACCTTTCTAGCATAAATGATGTTTTTATTTACATTAAATATTTCTAACAATAATGTTGTTTTTTATTTACACTAAATATTTCTAACAATAATGTTGTATTTAAATCTAATGTAACATTTTATACCAAAATGGTATTTTTAATTCTCATGTAACATTTCATAACAAAATGTCATTTTCAATCTAAGATAACATTTTTTTACCAAAATGTCATTTTAAATCCTAAAGTAACATTTCATAACAAAATGTTCTTTTATTCTAAATAACATGAACTAACAAAAAAATGATGTTTTATTGTTAACATAACATGAATATTCTTCTACATAACATGATAATTTCTAACTAAAATGATATGTTCTAACAAAAATGATGTTTTTAATCAACATGAGAAATTCTAATAAAAATGATGTTTTTATTCTAAAAACAACTCTATGTTTATGGATCTAAACAAAAGGTGAAACTTTATTAAATCTATGTTCATAGATTAAAATAAAAGATGGATCTTTTATTACAAGATCAAATAGATCAAAATAAAAGAAGAAACTTTATATTATGAGTCAAATCAATATTCATAGATCTAGATTAACAATAAGATTTTTATTTCAACTCAGATCTAACAATAAACTATGGATTCAATTAAAAGAAAGAATTTTACTTTATAGATCGGGGTCTAGCATTATGAACATCACAATCAATCACAAACAACAAAAGAAATATCATACATCGTAGATCTAAATTAATTATCATACATACATGGAATTTAAATAACGAGAGATAATTAAATTTTAACTATTTTTAATTATAGAAATCTCACCATGAATTTAATTCTTAATTCTCTACTGTTTTGATTTAAATTTGGCTGAAATTTAAATCTGCTCCTTGTCAGTTCCGGTCAGTTTCATGTTATAGTATTCTTCAATACGATCGCAATGCATTTCGTTTCGATGAATTATGATTTCATACGAGAATGTTATGGTATTATTAACCTTTGATAACATAATTAAAATAATTAATAATTTAATTAAACTAATTTAATCCTAATCCTTCTTCCATCTTTCTGATATCGGCCGAACCCAAAAAGCTCCGCTCCAAACCCCCTGTCGCACGAAATTCGAGAATGCCTGGACCCAATCTGAAGCCGCCACAACCACCGCCTTGGAACCCCCTCCGCCGCGCACAAGCTGGGCCAATTCGCACCCTTCCACTGCTTCGAAAACCGCACCAAACTCCGGCACTTTGAGGACCAATTTCTGTCGATCCACCATGCGAAAGTTGATCACCACCGTTCAATTGATTGAGCTCGATCCTCACTTTAAATTTCCCTTTTGAAATGTTGGAATTTATTGAATAAATTAGAAGAACAAGGAGGAAGAAGGATTGAACATTAGTGGCCATTCATTTAAAGGATGGCGGCTGGAGCGTTTCTAGGGTTAGTGATTAGGGTTTAGGTTAAGTGATATTTATAATATAATATTATTATTTAATTTCAAATTTGCAAATAAACCCGTTAGTCTATACGGACTCCAAATTAAACCCAACAAGAGTTGTCCCTAGGCAAATACCACGTTCCAGACGCAATGGACTAGGTCCCGTTAGCCCAATCGATCGTCTCTAACTTGTTTTCTTTAATTTAATATATAAATCATTTAATTATTTAATTTGATCGTACATTTAAATTCACCAAGGCCACATACTGACTCTAAAAATTCCAGAAAAAATATTTCTAGCTATGTTTTGACGATACAGTCCTACCAAAACTAATTTCATTGAATTTGGAGACCGTTTGAAAAATGGTCATTTTCTTGTCGATCTGTGAAAACCCGTAACTTCCCCGTAAAGGAAAGCGTCGGATAGTTCGAGAACAAGCCACAACAGAACGCATATAAAAGAACATTTCACTGTATATTACAACAATGCATCAGATTACAAGAATATACAGAGTATAAACAAATAAATATTACACGGAAATATCAGAGATTTAAATTACATTTAAATACATAGCAGCGGAAAATAATACAATACACAACTGAAGGAGATATACGGATACAAAGCTTTCCGGATATCGTTCCAGCTGTAAACCAGGATCCTGTGAATATAAATCTGCAAAACCAAAACTACTAGCTGCCCGTGTCAAAAATAGGGGCACCCAGAGTTTAGGTTAAAACAATAAACTCCAGGTCAGTCATGTGACTGGTGTGAGAACTAAAACAGTTATTAATCTTTATTTTTAAAGTTAGGTAAATCAAGGGACCACGCCGTATAGCACGGAACGGGTTTCCTCCCAAGAATACCAGTGCATAAAACAAACCGCGCAATGCTAAATAAAGAAAAATGAAGCTGTTATAAGACCCAGGTCCCATCACACAATGCAACGCAGCCGAGGATAGGGTTTTCCCTTATAACAGCCAAAGAATGCTTGATACGGTTAAAACAAATCGTTTGATACTATTATAAGTGCATAGTGTATAAAAACAACTTCAAATCATAAGTATCAATTATAGGCGGCATGAATGCCCCATAACACTATGTCGCCATATATAAGTTTACAATCAAAACCGCAAGACGTCGTATTGGAAGTTGGGTTATCATTTATGGTATGAACCGAGGCTAGGGGCAAGATCCTTTACCGATTCGAGACGCTCTAGTCCGTGTCTCAGGCAAGCGCGCAGACAAGCCTTGGATCGTCAGGGCCGGTTCACCGATGTGGATTATTATGCCTGAACACTACGTTTCCCCGCCCTTTGGGGCGTAAGCCTGGCCCGTCAGCCGACAAGAAGCATCGGCCGAAACCGATATCACGAGGCGCCTCGCTTTTCAGCAAGTAATAATAAGTAACATCCACATGAGTCAAACTCGTCAGCCAGTTCAAGCACTGACGCCACTCCTAACTAGAAAGAAACGCATGTCCTCCCTGATGTCCGTCTCCCGTTTTTAGTTCATACCGGGTGTGAAACTCGCGAAGTAAACGTTACACAAAGCTACGCCACAAAGGCCGTGCTTTGATCATCACCACAAGACTTTGCTTTTCAACAGAAGCCTTGATCATTTGCCACTTAGGCATGCCACACAGGCAATTCACTCCATGCGATTGATATCCATCAATATATAACCCCTGAGCTCGTACGTCTCAGAGAAGGGCGTTAAGCAAGAGAATAAATTCTCCGCCGCCAAGCAGATATACATTTAATAGAGATTAATCACACGGACTAAAATCCAATGTCAGACACACAGTCCATTTACAAGTCCGTTCTGGGGCTGAACGAAACCGGAGGCACCTAGTACCTCGCATATCCATCGATCTCCAAGTACGTCTGGACGATCACCAACTGTTTCCATCTTCTTGGGTGTACAGCCCAATCAAGATCATCAGTAATCACCCAAACGACGTGAAGACCTCCGGTCTTCGACCATCGTCTTCATCTTCGACTTATCGTCGTATCCGTTATTCAGAATGGGATAAACCCGGTCTTTCCGAATAACTCGCGTATATTTTAAATAAGTGTTACACAAACACAACATACGCCTCATTCCAATTCATCAGTCACTAACCGTAAATTAATCAAGAGAATAATTTCCCAAATATTAACCCCGAAGGCCGAAACCAACATCAGATCAATATCCAGAAAACCATTCTGCTTGGCTAACCGACAGTTAGTTTCTAAATTTCACATTCATAGGGAAAGGTTCCCATTAATTTTATCCAAGATAAATTCCTTGAATTTATTCTTTATTCTATTTTGGAATTTCGATTCAACTAGTCGGGATTAACGAACCTTACCGAAGTAATCATTTGTTTTAATTTCCCAATCCCAACCTATTTATCCCATGAAGTAAAACTGGTAATACTTCATATCTAACACCACGGTGTTATCGGTAAATTCAATTACCATTTCACGTTCAAATCTAATTAAAGATTTAACTATCGCCTGGAGCAAAACTGGTGATACTCCATTCTCGATCTTTTCAATCTAATTAAAGATTCATTAAAACTCCACTTAGTTTTAATCGTTTACTGGGTTAAAGAATCAGTGTCATTTAAAAACACGGTTCGCGATAAACCCAAAGTCACATTCCATTAATTATCGGGTTAAAGAACGAGTGTTATTTAAAACACTGTTCACGATAAACCCAAAAATCAATATCAATTCAATTCCAATTAAATATCATTTAATTGGTACACTTCATTAAATCTAAATAAAAAGATTTAATCTTTTCTCAACTGGGTTCAAGAACAGTGTTATTGAAGACACCATTCACAACAAACCCAAATCACATTTGATATTAAACACAAGGCTCTGAATAGAAAATATACCGGCTTATATTCAATATCAAATTCTACGACTAACAAATATCGTATTGGAAATAACGATATACATATCTATATCTTTCAAATTTCCATAACAACATTTGTATAATCACGAAATCCAACATCGAAATATTCCGAAGACAATTTCGATTCTAATCCATTCCAATGCAATCATTGGAAATTTTGGTTATTTTCAAAACCATTTCAAATTCAATTTATTTATTTAAAAACAAATAGAATTATAATTCTAGTTCAAAACTAGTTCATTTCGATGAAAATCTATTTTTATCTTTTCAAATATGGAGTTTTTCGTCCCAATTCTTTCTAAATCATTTCTTATGATTTTACACAAATTATTACTATTTTTAATAATTTTATTAAGGCCCGTACAGTCGATTTCCACCAATGGCCATCGAACTGCACGTATAGCGACCTTTTTCAAATTTGATTTGGACATAATTCCAAATCCAACCGTTAGATTTCTAATTTATCACATTCGTTAGAAAGCTCTTTTCGATACGAACCCAACGGTTCCGGTTTTAGGAGAATCCGACGGTCGGATCTCCCGTAATGTCTGTTTGAAATAAATGGTCGAAATTCACGAACTGCCGCGGCGCGACGCGTTCTATTCAGGCCATTATATTATATATATAATATATATAATATATACTTCGTCGATTTCTATTTAAAACGAATTATATAAATAGTTTTAAAATCGTTTCAAAAGCAATTTCAACTTTCTTTTCAATTCAAATCAAAATTGAATTCTTCTTTATAAATTCGTTTTAAAATTCATTTCTATTCAATTTAAAATTTCAATTCAATTTGAATTCATTTCAATTCACTTTCAATTCAATTTGAATTCGTTTTCAATTCAATTCATTTCGAAATCGTTTTCAATTCAATTCATTTCGAAATCGTTTTCAATTCAATTCATTTCGAAATCGTTTTCAATTCAATTCATTTCGAAATCGTTTTCAATTCAATTCATTTCGAAATCGTTTTCAATTCAATTCATTTCGAAATTGTTTTCAATTCAATTCATTTCGAAATGAATAAAATCGATATAAATATCGTTTACGTCAAAATGGCGTCAATCTAATCAACACGGCTTCATAAATTCTATTTTCAAATATTCTATTTCAAATATTTCTTTTTTTTCAAAATAGTTGTTATTATCAAAATATTTCGTTCAACACATGACCAATCTCAATGGATGAGTACTGTCAACACATGAACCTTTATTTTATATTGATAAAGATGTAAATTTTATTACTAAAATATTTCGTTCAACACATGACCAATCTCAATGGATGAGTACTGTCAACACATGAACCTTTATTTTATAATATTCTTTATTTTTCAAATTGGAATGAGGCCCAATCAATTACCATATAAAGTTAATTATATGGATTCCATACAACACATGCATATAATAGCATTGAAAAATAGTCAACCATCAACCAAAGTGCACTACACTGTATAAGCATCAAATATAGATATCTAACGCTTATAACAGCCTGTCAATCGATCGATCGACATATTTAATCAATCAGGATGAGTGAACTTCAAATTTCATCCTAACACCCGTGTGGGGTTTCAAACAATCAAACACATATTTTATTTGTGCCGTTGGGCGATGTGTAAAATTTATCGTCCCAATCAATGTCCTTTAAATAGGTGTACATAAACAAACCGTCAGGTTTGTAAATGAATATTTATTTATTCACGTTAAAAATTATATTTTTAACGATAAAACATTTTATTCAACCTATGAATATTCTATTCGGTCCATTTATTCAATAAAATGTTATTTTTATTTTTCTAATATATTTTAGAAAATTTCGGCGGCATAACGGCACGATACTAGAAACGGGACAAGGCCTAGCCTTATCCCCGGTCTAGTGAAGGCCCGCGCCATTCACACATCAATCAAATCAATTCATTTCACCACACAATTCAATTTCAATCAAATAATCTAACTAATTTTTGCAATCAAACAAACAAGTCCATGGTCTGTGGACGATTGTGTCGGGTGCTACTAAGCACCGTCTGCATCCTAGTATATATATATATAACTAGAAAATGAAATTGAAAGGTGAGAAATTCTCACAAATAGCTATCCAAACATCTTGACTCTTCTTCGATATAAATCTTCTTCGTTCTCGCCTTTTTGTCACCTTCGTTGTCCGCTTTCACTACATATGTAAAAATCGAATTTTTACTTCGCTATTCAATATATAAAAATCATATTTTTACTTCGATGTTCAATATATAAAAATCGAATTTTTACTACTATGTTATATAGATAAAAATTATATTTTTATCACGCTATTTTCCCTATAAAGATTTCGCCTTTATAAAAACATAGACTTCGCCTTTTCAAATTTAAAGATTTCATCTTTATAAAAAAACTCATTTTTATTTTTCTACACATATAAAGATGATATTTTTAATATTCCTATCATGTAAAAATTATATTTTTAATTCTCTACCTAACCAAAAATCATATTTTTACATCTTCTAGATAGTAAAAACTGTATTTTTAATACTTTAAAAATATAAAAATCATATTTTTATTTCTTCTATATGGTAAAGACTATATTTTTAATACTTTAAAAATATAAAAATCATATTTTTATTCCTTTAAAAATTATTCCATTAATTATCGGGTTAAAAATCATATCTTTCAAGCGATAAAGATATAGTCTTTCATTCGATAGAAATATAGTTTTCATTCTATAAAAATATAGTTTTTATTTTCAGATCTAAACACTGTCATTCTTCATACGAACTGATTTTTAAACAATGTTTTATTTAAATCAAAACTGATTTTTAAAATCGCTATTTGTATGCACTAGAAAACTGCTTTTCAAAATAAATACAAATATAATTTACTGTTATTTTTTTTCAGAATTAAAATCGAATAAAAAAAATAAAAAATAATAATAAAACTTACAGTATCTTCATCCGGAGGGGGGGGGGGTTCGTCATTGTGTCAGGGTCAGCAGGGGGTGGAGGAGGTGCGGTGGTGGGTGGTGGCGAGGCCAAGGGGTGTGAGGGGTTCGCACGCGTCAGGGGGCATCGGGTTTTTGGGGAAATCGAGATGGAGAGGGGGAGTCGGAGGTGAGGGGGTGGTCTAGGGGTGCGGCGCCGTGAAGGGGAGGCGGGGAGCGGAGGCGGCGACGGGCTCGAGCTCTGGCGTTTTTTTTTCCTAGAGGCTGACGGTGAAGAAGGAAGTGAGGGAGAGAGAAAAGGAAGTGGGGCCTTTTATATTTAATTATTTATTTTATTATTTTATATTTTTCCAAACCCTAATTGTTGACTTTTCATTTGAACTCAGAATCAAACCCTCCGACTGTCGCCCCTGGCGTTTTACCCCCATTCCGAACACAATGGGATATGTATCGCAAGCTGATTTGATTGTTTCTATCAGTTTCCGTTAAATTTACATTTAAATCATTATATTGAATTTTAAACGTACATTTCAAATTACTGGGGTCACATACTAACTAGAAAAATTCCAGAAAAATATTTTCTAGCTTCGCATTAACGATACGGTTCTAACAAAACTAGTTTCGTCGAATTCTGAGACCGTTAGAAAAATGGCCATTTTCCAGTCGATTAAAATCAACTGAAACCGGTCAATCGCGTTTTCCTTTGTCACGCTCACATATTGATTCGAAAAATTATGAAATTTGGAATCTAGCAATAATTTGACATCACGGACCCAACAAAACTGGTTTCGTCGAAATCCGAGGTCATTTGCAAAATGTCCATTTTTAAGGGCCTGAATTCCATAGCGACTATTCAGAATTTTCAACTGGACATATCTTTTGATTTCCGCTATGAAATTTCGATTATTCGGATTCGTTGGAAAGATATCATCAATTAGATCCTAATGTTTTTGGTTTCACTAAAATCCGGATTGTTTTGCACCCGGAACGTTCAATTGAAGTTTGAAATCGAATTATCGAACTACCGCGCCATTTTCCATTCTATTTATAAATATATATAAATATTTATATTCTAACGACGACGTATATAATATATACGTTCGAATTATATTCAAAACAAATTTCTCGTCGATATTATTTAAAATGAATTATTTTAAATAATCAAAATTCGCTAAAATGGCCAAAATAAAAATTTCAAACTGGCTCGCATTTTACGGGTTGTTACACGATCCAATTTGACTAAAACTGACAAAACATATTTTCTTTTGCCAGATCACATATTAATCCTAAAAATTATGAAAATTGAAACCTAGCAATAATTTGACATTCCGGTTCCAACAAAAGTGGTTTCGTCAAAAATGGAGGTCGTTTGAAAAATGGCTATTATATATATATATATATATATATATATAAATTCTATAGCGACTATTCTGAATTTTAAACTGGGCATAACTTTTAATTCCCGCTATGAAATTTCAATTTTTTGGATTCGTTGGAAAGATATTTCTAAATAGATTTAAATATTTTTGGTTTCACAAAAATCCGATTTATTTTGCATCCTATACAGTCAGTCAAAGTTCAAATTCAAAATTTTCAAACTACCGCACTATTTCTAACTCCTTTTATAATTAAAATAAAAAAAATTTGTTCTAACTTCGGTTTAAATAAATTTTTAATTGTTATTATTTAAAATAAATTATTTTTAATATTGAATTTCCATTAAAATTTCTAAAATAAATTTTTTTAAATTAGTTCAGAATTTTCGGGTTGTTACAATCTCCCCCACTTAAAATCTTTTCGTCCCCGAAAAGGAACGGAGCTAAAGTTATTAAATTAACCAATTTGATTTTTTATTCTTTTATTGGTTTCAATAGTTTTACTAGTTAATTAACCTTTCAAATATATATAACTTTTATATATTCAAAAATTATATTTTCTAAGACCGGATTATATATATAATCACAAATACGCTAATTATAAACTTGTTACTCTCAACTCATTCTAGGGCATTTCTAACCCCATCTCTAATGAGTTTATCATTCTAGGATACTACTGATCCTATCTCTAGCGAGTATTCCTTTATAGGATATTACTAATCCTATCTTTGATGAGTCTTTAGTTTAGTTCTAACGAGTTGTACCCCAAAGATTTGAGCTAACCAGAGCTCTGATACCAACTGTAACGACTACGGATTTCGCCCGGAACTAGTCGATCGCTAAATCGACCAAGACCGTTCAAAACCTGAATACGCTAACTTTGGGAATACAACACATCAGAACAAATAACAAAAGACTTTTATTACAACATGTTAATGTTACATTAGAGTACATAATATATCAGAGTACATCGAATATAATAAAACAACGGAAGATTAAATTACAATAAATGTAATGCACTGCAGCGGAACAATTAAATTAACACAGCGGAAGACTACCAATGCTCTGGACACAGCTCTAAGCTTCGATCCAGAATCCTACTCAATATATCTGCAAAATAAACTACTCGACTGCCCGTGTGGAAAAGAGGGCACCCGAGTTTGCAAAGTGAAACAAACTGCGGGTCAGTTATGGGACTGGTATGAGAAATCTTTACTTAACTTAACTAGTAATAGGGCTAATCCCAGGACCACGCCGCTAACGCGGAACGGGTTTACTCAACTGGATTGCCAGTGCATGAAATAAAGTAAATCGTTAAACAACACAATGCTTTTTAGAAAAATGAAACCATTTTAAGACTTAGGTCCCACCACACAATCCAACGCAAGCCGGAGGATAGAGTTTTATCTTATAATGGTCAAAAATGCTTGATACGATAAAACGGATTTGATATTATTATTAGTGTATATATGTTTCAAAAACATTTTCAATCATAATGTATTAATCATAGACGGTATATCTACCATATACTATGTTGCCATACTAGTTCTACAATCAAAACCGCATGATGTCGTATTGGAAATTGGGTTTCCATCAAGAGTCAAGGCTAGGAACGATCTCCTTACCGATTCGAGACACTCTAGCAATGTCTCAGGATCACACCTACGGGCAACCCTTGGATACAGCAGGGCCGGTCCACAAATACATTAGTGGATTGGAAATTCCTGAACACATGCTTCCCGGTCCTACTGAACCTATAATACGGTCATTGGCAACCGATAAATCCGTGGCCTCGAAAATTCCATCATCAACATAAGTAAAATGTCAGGGCTGGTAAGTCGCTGACACCACTTCTAGCCAGAAAGAAACGTGCGCACTCCCTGCGTTCCCTTGCTCCGTTTCTAACTCTTACCGGGGTGTGAGGCTCGCGAGGTCACGCTATACACAAAGCTATGCCGAAATAGACTATGCTTTGATCATCAACCACAAGGCTCTGCTTTTCAACAAAAGCCTTGATCATTTGCATCTTGGCGTGCCACATTGACAATCCACGCCATACGATCGATAACTACCAATATATAACATCTGAGCCCGTACATCTCAGAGAAAGGTGTTAAGAAAGAGTATAAATTCTCCGCCACCACAGGTATACATTAAATAGAAATCAATTTGATTTACATGGAATGAAATTCAATGTCAGACACACATCCATTTACAAGTCCGTTCTAGGTCTGAACGAAACCGGAGACACCTTATTCCTCGTCCCGTATGTCCAATACAGAAGTGAGGTGCTCGCATATCCAGACAATCAACAAGTACGTCCGGACAAACTACCACTTTTAACCCTTTACTGGTAGCTAGTCAATGCCGGGCATCAGTAGTCGTCCATTTGATGTGAAGATCGCCGGTCTTCATCCACCGTCTTCAATGTCTTTGACTTTAATCGTCGTAATAATTATTCAGAATGGGTTAAACCCGGTCTTTCCGAATAACTCGCGTATTTTTATAATTAAAAATCAAGTGCTATAAAGACACATCATACGCCTCATTCCAATTCAGAATATCCTTCTAATAAAATATTCATATCATTAGGGAAATCACCCCATCAATTTATCAAAGATAAATTCTTTACATTTATTCTTAAATCTTCTTTTAAAAGATTCATTAAAACTCCAATTCGGTTTTAATATCCAAAAATCATTACTTTATGATTGTCCAATTTTTAAGAAATTAATCTTATCTTTAACTAAGTTAAAGGACTAATGTTATTTAAAACACAGTTCACAATAAACCCAGAATCATCTTCCATTAAATATGGAATTTTCATAGAAATCAAATCAATATATAATCGATATAAATTTCCGTATCAGACTAATAATATAAATGGAATAACGACAACGCCTTTTAAATTACATATATAGTAACAACCTTCCTTTACTGAAGCCTACCTCGATTATTATCAAATCGAATTTCCACTCAATTCCAATTTAATATATATTAAACTGGAAAAACTTGACTTTGGAAATTTTCCTTCTAAGTCTTAATAAAAAGATTTATAAATTCTAAATCATATTTTCACTGTTAATTGGGTTAAAGAACAAATGTTGTTTAAAAACATAGTTTACGATAAATCCAATTCTCATATCTATTATTACAATTAATAAATATAATTGGAACTCTAAAATCTTAATTAACAGATTTATTCTTGCATGCGGGGTTTAAGAACAGTGTTATTCAAGATACCATCCACGACAACCCAAAATCTAATTCTTTTATTTAATTCTAATCAAATTTTAATTAATTAGAAGACTTCATTAAATCTTAATCTAAAAGATTTATCCTATTTAATAATTAGTTCATTTTGATAAAAATATATTTTTATCTTTTGTTCATCTAAAACTGACATAGAAATCATCATTTTATTCTTCGTTGAATAATATTTTAAATGTTCGTTATTTGAAAATATTCTTTATTTAAAAGGAATCTTGAATCGGAATGCGACTCAATCAATTATCATATAATTTCGGCTATATGGATTTCATACATCTCATGTATATGACAACAAATGATAAATAATCATCAAACCATCCATTCAACATCCAGAGGGAAATTTTACAACTGTGTGAGCATTAGAATGAAATTGTAACGCTCATCGCAGCCTGTCAATCTTTAATCGACATACAAATAAATATTGGGACTAGTGTATGTCAATTATCATCCCAATACCCGTGTGGGGTTTTCAGCCAACAACAGTTCATATAAATAAATAATTGGTTAATGAATTTAACCAATTTTAATACTGCTAACATGTTGATGATAATGAACAAACATGTTATTATATTCTTAGTGCCGAATAAAAATGTATTTTACTCATATAATTTCCCTATACATTTCTAATGCCTAATAAATGGTAACTTATTTACATAGCATTGTTACTGACGACAAATAAAGATAATTTTCATTTCCTTTATTCGTATGCAATTCCTATCTTTAATTTTAACAAATAAAAAGCAATTGTTTATTTGTATATGTTTTTCAGTATATAACTTGACACATATTAAATGCCTATATTAAATTGCATAAACATTCTAATGTATACATTAACATATAAAAATTTCACTTTAATTTACATACAAATTCTAAGGTGTGTTGTGATAATATAAATGATTCTTTATTTAACATACAAATGCTAATGTATGTTTTTGCAAATAAAGATGATTCTTATGTTCGCATATAAATTCTATTATATGTTATGCAAATAAAAATGATTCTTATATTTGCATATAAATTATATTTCAATAAAACGTATAAAAAGTGATACATTCATTTTGTTAACAATTCTATTACAACAAAATGATTTAAATGTGGTAATTTCATTTGTTAACAATCCTAGTTTTAACCAAATGAATAAAAAGTGGTAATTCATATTGTTAACAATTCTAATTTAACAAGATGGATATTTTTGTTGTAACACAATTCTAGTTAACAAAAATGCTATTTGTGTTTAACTCTTTTATTTAACAAAAATGTAATTTTTGTTTTATTTCAAACCTAATTAACAAAAATGTAATTTTTGTTTTCAACCATCATATTTAACAAAATGTAATTTTTGTTTCAACTATTATATTTTGGAAAAAAAATGTTCTTTTCACCTCAGCTATTTGGTTTCAACAAATATGATGTACTTGTCTCAACCAATCTTTTTAGCTAAAATGTATATTTTGACAAAAATGTATATTTTGGCAAGGATGTATATTTTTAATTCAACTATTTTAATTTATCAAAAATGTTCATTTTTGTTTCAATAATTATAATTTGACAAAAATGTCCAATTTTGTTTTTCAACAATTATATTTTGATAAAAATGCCAATTTGGGTTTTAACTATTCTTTTTAACAAAAATGGATATTTTTGTTTCAATAAATCCTTTTGACACAACTGATAATTTTGACAAAAAAGGTTATTTTTATTTCGACAATCATGTTTTGATAAAAACTATATTTTTATCCCAACAATCATATTTTAACAAAATCTATATTTTTATTTCAATAATCATGTTTTATTTCCAAAACATAATTTTAACATACATGACAATCTTATTTACATAATATGGTTTTAACATCAATGACAATCTTATTTACATAATATGATTCTAACATAAATGACAATTTTATTTACATAATATGATTCTAACTAAATGCCATGTTTAACAAAAATGACTATTTTTATTTTAACTAACATGTTTGACAGAAATGTCTATTTCTATTTTAACTAACATGTTAACAAAAATGACTATTTTTATTTCATATAAAATGACAACAAAAATGATACTTTTAAATCTTCTATTTTTATTTCATATAAAATGACAATAAAAATGCAACTTTAAAATCTATTCTATTCATTACAACCAAAATTACAATAAAAATGTTTCTTTTGTATCAATTCTTTTTGTTGTCACTAACTTGACAATAAAAACGTTATTTTTAAACCTGTCCTTTTTATTGTAACTAAATTGACAATAAAAATGTTACTTTAAATCCATTCTTTTTATTGCATATAAAATGACAATAAAAATGTTACTTTTTAATCTACACTTTTTATTTATATAAAATGACAATAAAATTGTTACTTTTAAATCTCAACTCTATTTCATTGTAACTAATTGAAAATAAAAATGAAATCTTTTATTCCAATTCTAATCTTTGTAACTAATTGAAAATAAAAAAAAGGACTCTTTTGATTCTAATCCTTTTTCATGAAAATAGAATTACATAAAAATGTAATCTTTCTAATCTATTCTTTTTAATGAAGAAAATATTACATAAAAATGTAACTTTTCTAATCTACCCTTTTGTAAATGTAAACAAAATTACATTTTTAATTCTAACACGACATTTATACATAAAGGATGTTTCTACACTAATATAACCTTTCTAGCATAAATGATGTTTTTATTTACACTAAATATTTCTAACAATAATGTTGTTTTTTTATTTACACTAAATATTTCTAACAATAATGTTGTATTTAAATCTAATGTAACATTTTATACCAAAATGGTATTTTTAATTCTCATGTAACGTTTCATAACAAAATGTCATTTTCATTCTAAGATAACATTTTATACCAAAATGTCATTTTTAATCCTAAAGTAACATTTCATAACAAAATGTTCTTTTATTCTAAATAACATGAAATAACAAAAAAATGATGTTTTATTGTTAACATAACATGAATATTCTTCTACATAACTTGATAATTTCTAACTAAAATGGTATGTTCTAACAAAAATGATGTTTTTAATCAACATGAGCAATTCAAATAAAAATGATGTTTTTATTCTAAAAACAACTCTATGTTTATGGATCTAAACAAAAGGTGAAACTTTATTACAAATTCAAATCTATGTTCATAGATTAAAATAAAAGATGGATCTTTTATTACAAGATTAAATAGATCAAAATAAAAGAAGAAACTTTATATTATGAGTCAAATCAATATCCATAGATCTAGATTAACAATAAGATTTTTATTTCAACTCAGATCTAACAATAAACTACGGATTCAATTGAAAGAAAGAATTTTTAGTTATAGATCGGGGTCTAGCAACATGAACACCATCACAATCAGTCACAAACAACAAAAAGAATATCATACATCGCAGATCTAAATTAATTATCATACATACATGGAATTTAAATAACGAGAGATAATTAAATTTTAACTATTTTTAAATATAGAAATCTCACCATTAATTTAGTTCTGAATTCTCTGCTGTTTTGATTTAAATTTGGCTGAAATTTAAATCTGCTCCTTGTCAGTTCCGGTCAGTTTCATGTTGTAGTGTTCTTTAATACGATCGCAATGCATTTCGTTTCGATGAATTCTGATTTCATACGAGAAAGTTATGGTATTATTTACCTTTGATAACATAATTAAAATAATTAATAATTTAATTAAACTAATTTAATCCAAAACCTTCTTCCACCTTTCTGATATCGGCCGAACCCAAAAAGCTCTGCTCCAAACCCCCTGTTGCACGAAATTCGAGAATGCCTGGACCCGATCTGAAGCCGCCACAACCACCACCTTGGAAACCCCCTCCGCCACGCACAAGCTGGGCCAACTCGCACCCCTCCACCGCTTCGAAAACCGCACCAAACTCCGGCACTTTGAGGGACAATTTCTGTCGATCCACCACGCGAAAGTTGATCACCACCGTTCAATTGATTGAGCTCGATCCTCTCTTTAAATTTCCCTTTTGAAGTGTTGGAATTTATTGAATAAATTAGAGGAACAAGGAGGAAGAAGGTTTGAACATCGGTGGCCATTCATTTAGAGGATGGCGGCTGGAGCGTTTCTAGGGTTAGTGATTAGGGTTTAGGTTAAGTGATATTTATAATATAATATTATGATTTAATTTCAAATTTGCAAATAAACCCATTAGTCTATACGGACTCCAAATTAAACCCAACGAGAGTTGTCCCTAGGAAAATACCCACGTTCCGGACGCAATGGCCTAGGTCCCGTCAGCCTAATCGCTCATCTCCAGCTTGTTTTCTTTAATTTAATATATAAATCATTTAATTATTTAATTTGATCGTACATTTAAATTCACCGGGGCCACATACTGACTCTAAAAATTCTAGAAAAATTATTTCTAGCTATGTTTTGACGATACGGTCCTAACAAAACTAATTTCATCGAATTTGAGACCGTTTGAAAATTGGCCATTTTCTGGTCGATCCAATTTGACTAAAACTGACAAAACATATTTTCTTTTGCCACGCTCACATATTAATCCTAAAAATTATGAAAATTAAAACCTAGAAATAATTTGACATTCCTGTTCCAACAAAAGTGGTTTCGTCAAAAACGGAGGTCGTTTGAAAAATGGATATTTTTAATATATATATATATAAATAAATTCTATAGCGACTATTCTGAATTTTAAACTGGGCATAACTTTTGATTCCCGCTATGAAATTTTAATTTTTCATATTCGTTGGAAAGATATTTCTAAATAGATTTAAATATTTTTGGTTTCACTAAAATTCGATTTATTTTGCATCCTATACAGTCAGTCAAAGTTCAAATTCAATTTTTACAAACTACCGCACTATTTCTAACTCCTTTTATAATTAATATAAAAATTTTCATTCTAACTTCGATTTAAATAAATTTTTAATCGTTATTATTTAAAAAAAGTTATTTTTAATATTAAATTTCTAAAATAATTTTTTTAAAATTGGTTCATAATTTCCTGGTTGTTACACTTATCATATTTGTTATTAAAATGTGTAAACTGATATGTAAAGGCCTTAACGGCCATAAAGCAAGTTTAAATTGATTTCAAAACATTGAAATGGAATAATTAAATCATGGATTTATAAGAATATATAAAAGAGATCAAGAAGTGATATTTTTGTAATAAATGGTCGTTTTAAACAAACACTGTTTTAAATTATACAGTATGGGATTGAATAACATTTCGTAAATAAGATCAATGAATCAACAGAATTGGAAACGAGTATTGATTTGGAAATTGGAATTCAGGGTTTTAAATGAAATCAGAATTAAAAATTTGAATACAGATGTATAAATGGAATTGAGATTTATAAATAGGATTTGGGTTGAAATGATAAATAGAGTTACTAATTGGATTTAAACCCGGTAGCTTGATATAGATTGTTAAATCAAGATTTTCCAAATATAATACAACTGGATATGAACAAGAGTTGATTTATATGAGGAAGGGTGGTAAAATAAAATTCAAGTATAATGAAATTGGATAAGTATAAATTGAGAAGTGAGGAAATGATATGAAATGGCTAGGTTAAGTTTTATTACGAAGTTTAGAATGTTTATTGAGTTGAGGTTTATTCCGAAGTTCGGAATACGATATTCCAAAGTTCGGAATGTTAATCGAATGTGAGAGCCGAGAAATGAAATCGAATTATAAGTCGTCTGTAATGAATTTCAAAAATGGAATTTTGTAAATGAAGTTTAAGTTTTGGAAAGGGAATTTGTAATAATTATTGCAAACGATAAATGGTACTATTTTTATAAAGGATCAGTATATGATTTTTAGACAACAAATAAGTTGTTGGAAATGAATTGAAAGAGGTTTGATAAATGGTAGTAAAAAGATTTGGAAATATAATCTGTAAGGTTGACACAAAAGTTAAATTATTTTGATAAAAAAATACAAGATCTATAAAAAATCGCAATAAGATTTGAAAGGATATTTATATAAGATTTGAAAAGCATGTTTATTTAAATTTTAAATCAATAAATAGTGATTATTACGAATGTTGGTAAAATATATTTATAAAGAGATATTCAAGAAATTTATAAAGAATTCGAATTATAATTGAATCGAGACTGGCGTATTATACAGTAATGTTTCTTTATGTAATAGTAAAGAGAGTTTACATAAGACTTTACTTAATCCATTAAGTAAACATGTTTGAGATTTCAAATGGAGTCTTTAAAAGGAAAATGGATGTGTTAATAAACGTATATATATTCTGAAGATATGAATGTTGTTGGTCAAGGTTTGAGAGGTAAAGTAGAATACCCTAACTTGAACAACTTCTTGATTATCCAAGGATGGTATTAGTTTATAAACGAGAGGAGTTGAGGGAACATAAGTTATGATTTCCGTTAATGATTTTATAAACTATATTCGAAAAGTCTATAAGTTGAATAAATAACGGTTTAAAAATCTTCTTATTCAATAATAGAAGTTAAAGCTATATTTCAAATATTGGAAGATTTATAAGAATTTAATTAACAGACGGTTAATTAAAGAGGCTAAATGATGCTGGGTACTGAATTAGTGGATTCATTTTTATTTTTATGGATGAATGGTTGTTCATTTTAGTTTATTTGATAGTTAAATATCTGACTATCAAATCGGGCTATACGATTGTTGGTATGGAAGGACCGAGATCAAATTTATATTCGAAAACCATTTCGAACAAAAAATACGTGAAGATATCAGAAGATGATGAAGATGGAGTATTGAAGACCATGGATCTTCATAAACAGAAGAACCACTAATATTCTCTGCCTTGCAAGCAGAGATAAATTGTGATTCTGTTGGGATTGGAATCTACAGATTGCAAGGACTTATCACTACTGATCCATGGGGTGATTCCTATATTGGATGCAGTAGGAGAGTGCCTTCGGTTAATCCTGTTCCTGGATGACTTGTATGGATGAATGTGTGACAAAGTATTTCCAACGGGGTCACGTACGTTGATTTCTTCAAATGTACTATAGTTGGTTAGCTCTCAACTAAGGTATTTTTATGGACATCAATTAGTGATTATCTGGAGGATATGACAATGTGGCATTCAAAGTGAATGGTGACCAGATGTTCTAAGAAGATTATGACCTCTAGCCTCATCAACTGGGAATGGCATAAAATAGGGTAGGTCGCATGGCTATGTGGGTCGCACCCATCAAAAGGGTGTATCGTTACTTGATCTGATGAAATTAAATGCCTTCGGTTGTCCCTTTTTATTTTTGTATGTATGCTATCGGTTCGGTTGGCTGGCCCCTAACCGTGGTAATGATATATTCCATACTCTCAAGAGAAAGTGAGGGCCCGACCATGTTTAGCCTGGGTTGCAAGATGTTCTTGTTGAACCCCAATGTATTCATCTCCAAAGGCACATTGTCGGGAAGGTGGTCCCATACCTTGCTAGGAAATCCATTTTCTAATAAGAGCCCACGTTTTTTATTGTATACTATATATGTAGGGCGTGAGATGCAAGTGTTCTGCTAGATTGATATTTATTTGAATTTAGACACTATCATAATATCAGAATAATATTGTTTTCAAAAATATTTTGGTTATAGTAAGGTAAAAATCATCCGTGTTTATGTGTGGGCTAGTCTTACTATTACTTTTCTTTCAGAAGGATTTTGACGTTAAAATCAAGTTGTGTGATGCTTTTAAACTTAGTGTGTTTTCTCACTCTGGTTCACCAGACTGACCCGGTGTTTGAAATGCTTGGGTTAGACCGAGTGTATAGGTTCAGTTATCGGGTGCTATAAAGAGACGAGCTGGAAGAGTTCAGACATATGATATATTTTGTGTGTATTCCGCCATGTGCTGTATATGAGGACAGATTAACATAACTGTCCAGATGTGTGAGGTACTCTAATGATTGTAAGTTCTATTTCAAGCTCTCAGCAAAAATTTATTTCTATATTATATTTTGTTCCGCTGTGATGTGAGACTCTGTGTTGCTCTGATTCAGTTCTTCTTCTTCTTCTATTCTAACATCTCTTTCTTTCTTATCTCACCCTCTTTCTTTCTAATAACGTTCCTGTGTTTTCGGTGCTTGGAAGGTCAGCATGTTATACAGTAAATGTATTTATGTTGATTTTCGGGGTCGAAAATCATGTGGGCCGTTACATTTGCGATAAAGGATTTCAAATTAGTTTTGAAAAAGATAAATGCAACATTTTTGATAATCATAAGAATTTAATTTTTGAAGGACTTAAAAATAGAAACATTTATATTTTAAGTATGAAAATAAAGCAAAATTCAGATTTATGTCTAACTGTTAATCATGATGATCCATGGTTATGGCATAAACGGTTTTGTCACATAAATTTCAAATATATTAATAATTTAGCTAAAATGAACTAGTTAGAGGCTTACTAAAGATTAATTTTAAAGTAAACAATTTATGTGATGCATGTCAAATTGTCAAATTAAAAAATAGTTCATTTAATTCAAAAAATGATATTTCTGCAAAAATAACCATTAGAATTATTACATTTAGACTTGTTTGGTCCTACCAAAACTCGTTCATTAAACCATAACAAATATGTTTTTGTTATAGTAGATGATTTTTCAAGAATAACTTGGAATTTGTTTTTAAAACATAAAATTGATACTTTTGGAATATTCAAGGTATTTGCTAAAGGAATAATGAATTTATTAGATCTCAAAATAAAAAATATTCGTAGTGATCAGAAGGAGAATTTGAAAATGCATTGTTTAATGATTTTTGTAATAAAATGGGAATAAATCTTAATTTTTCTATCCCATGAACATCTCAACAAAAGGGTGTTGTAGAAAGGACGAACAGAACCTTACAAGAATGCACTAGAATTTAATAAACAGTAGTGGTCGACTAAAACAATTTTGGGCTGAAGCAGTAGCAACAACATGCTATGTATTAAATAGAGTAACATTACAACCAATGACGAAAAATACATGTTATGAAATGATTTTTGGAAAGAAACTTAAAGTTTCATATTTTAGAACTTTTTGTTCAAAATGTTTTATTTTAAACACAAAAGACAATTTAGAAAAGTTCGATCCTAAAGCCGACGAAGGAATTTTCATTGGTTATTCAGATCGAAGTAAAGCATATAGAATCTTTAATAAAAGAACTGATATGATTGAAGAAAGTTTTATATGTTTCTTTTGACGAAAATTTCCTAAAAATTAATAATTCATACGATGAATAAGAAACTGAAATTCAAAATGATGCTAATTCAAAAATAATGATTCTTCGACAACATTAAGATCACCACCCTGAATTTTAAAAGATCATCCTACTAACAACATAATAGGAGATATAAATTCAAGAGTATCTACAAGACATCAACTTAATCAAATGAGTCATATAGCATTCATATCGTCTTTAGAACCTAAAAATTATAAAGAAGCTGCAAACGAAGAATCATGGATTTTAGCAATGCAAGAGGAACTTAATCAATTCGAAAGAAATGAAGTATGAGAACTAGTATCCAGGCCAACAGATCATTCTGTAATTGGAACAAAGTGGGTCTATAAGAATAAGACAGACGAAATAGTTGATGTAGTTCATAACAAAGCTCGCTTAGTTGCTCAAGGATACAATCAAGAAGAAGGCATTGATTATGAAGAAACTTTTTCTCGGGTAGCTCATCTTAAAGCGATCCGTACTCTTCTTGCGTTTTCTGTTAATCGTAATATAAAACTTTTTCAAATGGATGTTAAAAGCGCTGTTCTAAATGGTTATATAAAAGAACAAGTTTATGTCGAACAACCTCCACTTTTTACTCATGAAAAATTTCCTAATCATGTTTTAAAACTTAAAAATGCTTTATATGGTTTAAAACAAGCACCTCATGCTTGGTATGAAAGATTAAAATCACACTTAGTTAACTCTAGTTTCGAAAATGGAAAAGTAAATACTACATTGATCATAAAAAGAATTCAAAAAGACATACTAGTTATCCAAATATATGTCGATGGTATAGTTTTTGGATCAACTAACGAAATCTCTGTGATGATTTCTCTAATATAATGAAAAATGAACTCGAAATGTCACATATGGGTGAATTAAACTTTTTCTTAGGTTTACAAATTAAACAACTCAAAAATGGAATTTTCATAAATCAAGAAAAATATTGTAATAATTTACTAAAACGCTTTAATATGGAAAACACTTCGGGTAAGCCTACACCAATGAGTACAACTGTTCACTTAGATAAATATGACAACGGAAAAGATTTTGATCAAAAATTATGCCGGAGTATAATAGGGTCTCTCTTATATCTGGCTGCTAGTAGGCCGGACATTATAATGAGTGTTTGTCTTTATGCAAGATTTCAAGCACAACCTAAAGAATCACATTTTAGAGCTGTAAAACGAATTTTGAGATACTTAACCAATACTAGGGATTACATGCTTTTCTATCCGAAAGGCAGTTCTTTTGAACTTGTATCATATAGTGATGCGGACTTCAGAGGATGCAAGACATAAAGAAAAAGAACAAGTGGTACCTGTCACTTTATCAGTCAATCTCTTGTCTCGTGGTTTAGTAAGAAACAAAATTCAGTTTCACTTTCAACATGTGAAGCAGAATACATATCTGCTGCTTTTTCTTGTGCTCAAGTAATCTACATGCAACAAACATTTAATGATTTTGGAAAAAAACCTCACTAACTCACCTAAATATTGTGATAATATTAGTGCTATTAATTTGTCAAATAACCCTATTAATCACTTTAGAACAAAACATATTGATATTAGACATCACTTTCTAAGAGATCATGTTGAAAAAGGAAATATAAAGTTATAATTTGTTTGTACAAATAAATAAATTGCTGACATATTTAAAAAACCTTTGAATGAAATAGCTTTTATAAACTTAAGAAGGGAGTTAGGCATTTGCTCATACTCAAAATTATAATTCTTCGTTATCTGTATAAATTTTCTCTAAATTAATAAAAGTTTCTCTACATTCACTCTTCTCATTATCTTCCTATGTGGTCTATAATTTTCCTAATATAAATAGCTACCTATTTTAAGGAGGTAAAAATAGTAAAAACTTTATTATAAATACGATCTTCTCTACTAAAAAAAAATACAATAAAATTCCAATAGAATTCAACATAATGTCAAACAATTCTACTTCTCTTAATATCACATTCACTACTAATAATTTGGCAATGACACCACATCCTCCTACACCAACATCAAGGCCTGAGCCTGTATACGAGTGGGAGGACTGGGTACATACCAGAATCAAAGAAGGCTAAATGTTCTCTATTTGTTTCTCCAAACACCAAATAAAAGATTGATGAGATCCTTCACTATCAAGAGCAACAACTACGTCTTTAAAAAGAACTCTAATATGGAAAAAAAGTCACGGCCACTCGCTTAAGTTTCCTTAAACAAATAGGTACAAAATTTTGTGGCTCAAAAATAAAAATGTGTTTGAACCTCTTCCACGACCGGTTAACCCTCTTGATCCGTCTTCCTCCTATCGTACATCAGCAGACCCAGCTAATCCATGGTCTTCACCACAAAGACCTTCTTATTCTCCAAACACATGGGAAAGAAACTACAACAAAAATGAAGGTTCAAAGAAGAAGTCTCCAAAAAAAACATTATCTTTCTTAAAAATAAGTTTCTTGTTTCCTGCATTTAATATTAGTTGCATTGAGATAATGCAATATTAAAAAAAATTAACTGGTTATTTTAATAAATAAAAGTTTCATTATTGGCTAAGAAACAAAAAATTTAACATATCAGACGTCTGTCCAGGGAATACCAGACATCTAATATAGAAACAAAATGAAAATAAAGAAACATTTCAGCATAGATGTCTGAAAATATAAGCAGACGTCTGTACATACTCTCGGGTTTCAAAACCCTGTTAAGACAGACGTCTATCAAAAGAATACTCATACGTTCGTGGATGGTTAAAACATATATATCAAACTTGTTTCAGCATAGACGTCTGACAAAATTAGATCAGACGTTTGTCTATGTTCTTGGGAAAATTTCTACTGTAAAGACAAATGTCTGTCACCTCCATGAACAGACGTCTGTTATCCCCATGAACTGACGTCTGAGCATTTCCAAGCCGAATTTTAACCCTCTCATACATATACCTTTTTAACTTTTACCATTTTACTTTTACATTTACACTCTTCTTCTTAACCTCAACCCTAAATCCCAAATTCCCAAATCTCTACAAAATCTCGAATTAATGGGTAACAAGCATCCGGCTTCGAAGAAGAAGAAGGTTGTTGAAGCTACCACATCTCAACAACAAGAAGAGACTCCTAACTACGCCATAGAAGAACAAATTAACGGGTGGCTGAAAGAAAAAGGCGGACCAAAATTACTTGAATCCTTGAAGAAAAAAAAATCTATTCATCCAGGTCCATTCTATCCTATTAGTCAATTATCTAATTACGATGTCAATAATTTGCTCACTCGAGCAAAACTTATACATTTGGTGGAATATGAAGACATTAAAGGGATGATAAATACTCTTGCTATTTACCTGTTTTTCATTAATCTCTGTTCATTGGCAATATAGTCTCCACCGGATCCAAAGAATTGGATTTGGTCAATGGTATATGGACAAGCGATTAAGATTAATGTAGAGATGATAGGCCATATTTTAAATACATCTTTTACTGGGGTTAATTTGCAAGATATTCCGGATATGCGCTACAAGTCCAGAGACCGTATTACTCATCAAATTTGGGAGGACACGTTTACAAGAATGACTCCTTCATAATTTCGCCCTAGGCCGAGATTAATCAATCGAATGTTAATCAACACGTTATTCCCATGACTTGGGAGTCATGAGCAAGTATATGATCATGACTATAAGGTTCTATATGAAATTTTTGGTCATACACGGGTGAATTGGGCTCAATATATTTTTGATCAAATAAAGAATTTTGGAGCCTCGTTAAAAGGACTATTCCTTATGCAACCAACCTTATGCGTATATTTCGGTTGCAAGAAATTAAGCTTTATCTTTCGACTTATCCGGAAATAGAAGTCCAAAGTAGTGGAATACGTTTTGCCGCTCTTATGCACTTACCTAACAGACCTCCACAAGTAATTTCATTCAAACAATGGCAAGAACGACAAAATCTTCCCCAACAACCCGTTCAAACACCGCAACCCCAACAACGACATAGGCATGAATCTCAAGCCGAACAAAGTAAACTAACAGAATACTACTCCGATCCGGAAATACAAGATGCTAGGATTGTGGCCAAGCCTAGAGAAAATGTGCACGATGTCACTTTGCATAACCAATGACTTCTTTCTATAAATCAACAAGTCCTAGAAAAGAATGTTACACGACTTGAACTCTCCTTTTCTACTTGGATGATTAAAGTGGAAAGAACTTTAGATAAGGTCGTTAACACCCTTAGACAAATAATTCGCAAGGTTCGCGAACGTTTCTCCTCTAGGTCTTCTTCGATGTCTCCTACTCCGCCTCCTCCACAACCAATTTTACTGGATCTTCCGGCAGGCTCAAGTACTCAAGTTCCGTCTCCCGTATGTCATGCACCAAGAAAAGACCAAGTATCAGAAGGAGAGGAAGAAGGAGAGAGTGATTGGCCACTTGAAGATGTGCTTAGACAACATGCTTTTGAAAGCTTGTCCATTCAGGAGAATGTTGTGTATAATAACGATTCACAATGGCAACAACATGAAGACCAATCTTCCAACTTATTTGGCTATTTTACGGGTTCTTAGCTTTATCTTCTTCACATTTATTCTATTTAGTCTATGTTATTTCATCTATGTTCATGTTTATTTTTAATTCAACATTATGATTTACATTTATAACTCTATGTGCTTGACACTCTATGCTTTGGTATGTTTGATTTCAGTGTTTCATTTATGATTGCTTTTTGATAATGACAAAGGGGGAGAAAAGGATCATTAACTCAGGGGTAGCTTTAACATTAGTCGTATAGTTGTCATCATCAAAAAGGGGGTGAATTGTGACACCCCGTAATTTTAAAACATGACATAAGAGATAATTAAAGAATAATTAATTTTTAAAAGAAGAATTAAGAGAAACGGGTTACGCCATTGCGTTCATCTCGTAATTCTGCTTGAGATAGAGTCTGAGTTTGCGTAAAACAGATACCGTGTGAAGCAGTTACGGATGATAGAAGTTGGGCAGAAAAATCAGAAAACAGGCCAGGATAACTGGCGCACTTGTGAAGTGCGCTAGAACAAAATTGCATTAGCGCACCTGGGAAGTGCGACCAGGCCGAGCCAGCTCTGCAAAATTCTAGAGAGTTCTATTTGATGACGTATCTTTCTGGTATTGGTTGGATGACGTGTTTTTCTAGTCTGATGGCTCAGATGGTTCCTAATCTGATCTAAAGGCCCTAATTCACTTAATACATCTATAAATAAACACCTAAACCTAACCCTAACCCTAATCTCATTGTTATCATCCATGGCGACTCATTGCTGCTCTAATCTAAACTAGCCTTTCTTCTCCACCAAAACAAATCAGAATAGGAGTGTTCCAATTAGAAGATCAGATCTACAAATCAAAATAGGAATATTCTAAGATCAAGATCCGCAACAACAAAGCCTAATTCTCTTTTCTAAGAATCCTATCGCTGTGAGTCTATATTACTTTCACATATAATTAAATTAAAAAGTAAATTGTGATAGGATTGCAAATTGGATCTGAGGTATATGCCTGTAGATAAGATGAATCATACCAGGTTTTGTAATTTGTTACCCTTTAGATTCATACCCAATTGCTATTATCATATGCCTATCTGATCTACTTTGTCATTATTCATTTCACATGCTCATTTATATGTTTATGCTAGTTTTGATGCCTTGATTCTCTTCCCTTCTTCTTTTCCTTTTTCTTTATGAGATTAGGCTAACTTCAAGCCTAACATATTGGATTGAGATTTACGTACGAATAATGTTGGAACGATTGGGAAAAGTTAGGGGAAATATGCAATAAAATGATATTTGGCATAAATTGTTGATGAATATGGAAAATTGGTTTGGGCATAATTGAGTATGACTTGTATACATGAGATTTGGGCATAAATTGTTAATAACTATGAAAATGGGTTTGGGCATAATTTGGCACATGAGATTATAAACATAATTTAGATTGGAAATTATGGGTGATTGGAATATATTAAAATCCAAGATTTGAAATTGGGGCTTGAATCAAGATAGTGATAATAAATGCCTAAGACACGAGGTTAGATTCGGATTGCGGTATAAGCCTGCCCGGAACCGCCCGGCATATCTAGCAACCACAATTCGGTAATCTAATGTGAGAGGTCAAAGGCAGAAACTAGATGCGTAATAATGCAAAGACACGAGGTTAGATTCGGATTGCGGTATAAGCCTGCCCGGAACCGCCCGACAAATCCAGCAATCACAAAACGACAATCTAATGTGGGAGGTCTTGCAAAATTACAGTTATACTGAATTAATGAACACTTAACCAAGATAAGACATGCAATTAGACATGGGGATAATTAAGGGTTAAGTGGTTAACATGGGTAGCATGTGAAACATAAGAAAAACACTTAACCAAGATGAGACATGTGATTAGACATAGGGATACAGAGGGGTTAAGTGGGAATTCTTAGTGGGGACTAAGCTTAGGAGGGAAGCTTATGTCAAGTGGGTGGACCCTTTTCAACCAGTAACCCATTTTAGTATCTATATGAGCTCGAACTAAGTTGAGGACATGGACACGCTTACTGGGGTTGATTGTAAGAGGTCAATAAAGAGTTAGCAAGTGTAGTGCAAGTCCAACGGAGTCATGTGCGTGCGTGGGTCCAGGCTGGTAGGTAAGACGTTGTTGCATCGTGTAGGTATAAGCTGTGCATTTCAGTAGTATCGGGGTTGCCACCTTAGGGAGTGATACACCCTATTGTAGGACCAGCACATGTATCTACGAGGTTAGGGAGTCGATCAAATGGGAAGGGTAGTGGGTACAACTAGTGGTGGTAGGAGCAAGTGGGGAACCTACGAGAGCAGCTAGGAGTATACGAAGCTACCATTATTATGATTAGTAGGGAGGGATCATCTCTTAATATGTAACTGGTATGTGGTACGGTGCAGAGCATATCTTATAGTGTCTAGGAGCACGGTCGATGTTCTATCTTGCTTACCTTGTTTACCTTATCACATCTGCTTTTGTTACAGTCATCTCTTATATCCAGTTTATGTTCTTATCCTGTCACTTTACTGATTATATTATTAAGGTCGCTGGGCTCGCCAGACTTATGTCTGACCCCTTTTTGTTTCGCCTCTTTTCTTTCTTTTCCCTCCCAGGTCCTCAGGGTGGGATTAGTGAAGCTTGACTTGGATCTCTTTCTTCTTGAAGTGCTTGGAAATGTTGAAAGTAATGCTCAACTTTATCTCTTTTTCATTATGGCTATTTGGAGTGGGATTATGGTTTTACTTTTATGTACTCTGATAATAATTTTGTTCAAGATGGATATTTGTGTACTTGGCTTTAGTATGTGGTTTTGATGTTGTAACCAAACATGTTTTGCTTTTCCGCTGCAATGAATAAATTTTTAATTTTTAAGTACCATTTTATATATCTGTCTTGTGATGTTCTATTCTATACTCTTATAACGCTCCATGAAAGTTATTGCATTCCCTTAATGAGTGACATCAACGGACGTGGGGTGTTACACGTGGTATCAGAGCAGAAGGTTTCCAAAACAGATAAAAGATTTTGAAAACCGTTTTCAAAAACATGTTTTAAAGAATGTATTTTCAAGAGAAAGGTTTATTATGAAAAAGATAATCCCCAAAAGCCATATATCTTTCTTTCGATTCTCTATTTTGAATCTCTTCCTTTTTCCTTTCAACGTGTCTCGGGAACCCGATATACCCAAGGGCGTACAGATACCAGGCTGGTTCAAAAGGTATCTGGAGGCTAAGGCTACTGCTGCAGGCCCAGCACACGTTCCTCCTCCCCCAGCTATAGCCGCTCCACCTCCTCCTCCCCGTGTAGATGCTTTTTCTAAGATATGTAAAGACTTCCGTGTGATGGGAGGTAAACCGTTCTATGGAACTGAGACGTTTGTTGAGGCTCGGAATTGGCTCAAGGAAGTGGAGGGTTTGTTTGGTATCTTTGAGATAGACGATGGAAGGAAGGTTAAGCTAGCTGCTTGGTTGATGAAGCATGAAGCTTCCTTTTGGTGGGAAGTAACTAATGGAGGACGTGCAGTGGAGACGTGGATGTATTTTAGACAAAGATTCGAGTTGAAATTTCTTTCACAAGCGGAGGAGAGTTTATACATGGAGAGGTTCTTGGCTTTGAAACAAGGAAGTTTGTCTGTGAAGGAGTATGTTAACAAATTTAACCACTTAGCAAGATTTGGTATGGAATTAGTTAATACACCACATAAGAAGGCCTTGAGATTTTCCAAGGATCTGAATGAACCATTACACGGGTTGGCTATGTCCCACATTCCTACGGGGGCTACTTTCGAGAATCTAGTTGTTATGGCGTTGATACATGAATAGGAGAAAGGTGCTAATGCACAGGATAAGAAAGGGGATCCAAAGAAGGCACAACAACAACAAAAGAAGGGCGGTAACTATAACAAGGGCTCAGAGAAAAGAAAGTGTCACAATTATGGAATACCTGGCCATTTGAAGAAGGACTGTAGGAAGAAGAAGATGACTGGTTGCTTCCAATGTGGTGAGGCCGGGCATATGATTAAAGACTGCCCAAGGAGGCAAGGACAAGGGCAAGGACAAAGAACACGATCTACTTCTGGAGGGCAGGTTCATGCTCTCATGACAGCTACGCAAGAGAGAGGTAGAAACATTTCCGTTGAAAGTTTGAATTTCTTTTTCGATCATCCTGTACGTACTTTGTTTGATTCTGGCGATTCACATTCGTTTATATCTGCTTTTGTTGTTGAGTCTCTACACCTAGATACTAGTATAGTAGTGGATCCGTTGTTGTCTCAAATCCTATTAGGGGTACGACTCATATGTCTATGTTATGTCAGGATTTGAGAATATCTGTGTATGGCGTTGAGTTCGAATGCAACGTTTATGTGCTTGGTTTTACGGGCTATGGGTTGATTCTAAGAATGGATTGGCTAGCCAGGTATGGTGCCATTCTCGACAGTGAAAAGAGGGTAGTTAGACTGTTGACTAGTTTGGGTAATACTCTCGATATCTCATGCGACCCTAAGGGTTATGTTATGCTTAGCTACCTAAAATCTCGTGACACATCTATTGATGATTTGCAATCTGTTCGAGTAGTCCATGAGTATGCAGATGTCTTTGAGGAGGTTAGGGGCTTACCTCCAAAACGTGAGATAGATTTCCATATATATTTGGTGGACAATGCAAAGCCAGTTGCATTGCCTGTGCTCCACATGGCTCCAAAAGAAAGGAGGGAGCTTAGTAAACAAGTGAAAGAATTGCTTGAGAAAGGGTTCATAGCAAGAAGTTTCTCGGAGTGGGGTGCTCCAGTTATTTTTGCCACAAAGGCTGATGGTTCGGTTAGATTGTGCGTGGACTATAATGAGCTGAATAAGCTCACGAAGAAGAACAGACACCCATTACCGAGGATAGATGACTTGTTTGATCAGTTGGTTGGTGCTTCGGTTTTCTCGCAGTTGGATCAAGCTACAATATTTCATTAGCTAAGGGTGGCTGAGAACAACATAGATAAGACTGCATTTAGAACTGCAGATGGTTTCTTTGAATGGTTCGTCATGCCTTTTGGTTTGACGAATGCACCCGCATATTTCGTGGACTTGATGAGTAGGGTGTTTAGGGAGTTTCTAAACAAATTCGTGGTAGTCTTTGTGGATGATATCTTGATCTTCTCTAGAAGCGAGAAAGAGCATGCCTTACATCTTAAGGAAGTCTTAGAGACCCTTCGAGCACATCAAATCAAGGCTAAGTTCTCCAAATGTTACTTTTGGAGGAAGGAGGTAAGATTCTTAGGGCACGTGGTCTCTAAGCAAGGGATAGCAGTGGATCCCGCGAAGGTAGTGGCAATCCAAGATTGGAAGATTCCTAGAAATGCAACGGAAGTAAGAAGTTTTCTTGGTTTGGCGGGCTATTATAGAAAGTTCATCAAGGACTTTGCTAAGATATCATCCCCACTTACTCGGTTAACGAAAAAGAGTTTGACCTTTTCTTGGGATGTTGACTGTGAAGATGCTTTTTAACGATTGAAGAGGGCATTGACGACAACTCCAGTTTTAGTTTTTCCAGATGGGAGTAAACCGTTCACAGTGTATACCGATGCTTGCGGGACAGGGCTTGGCGCAATTTTGATGTAAGATGGAAGGGTGATATGTTATGGTGGAAGACAGTTGAAGGTCCATGAGAAAAATTACCCTACCTACGACTTAGAATTAGCTGCCATAGTTTTTGCGCTTAAGTCTTGGCGCCATTACTTGCTTGGTGAGAGGTTTGAGTTGTATACAGACCATAAGTCACTAAAATATCTGTTCTCTCAAAAAGATCTAAACTTAAGGCAACAAAGGTGGATGGAATTCTTAGCATCCTATGATTTTGAGATTGCATATACCCCTGGCAAGGGTAACGTTGTAGTTGATGCCTTGAGTAGAAAGAAGTTAACCTTAAGTCCTTTGTTTGTCGAGAGACAGAGTTTAGAGTATATCTCTACCTTTGATTTTAGACCCTCTATTGATTATGTACCCAGTTTGTTGGCATCATTAGAGGTGCGACCTACGCTTTTGGGACAGATAGGTGTGACACAGCGAGATGACCCACAACTGATAGAGATAGTAGACAAGCTCATAAGAGGGGAGTCTTCGAGCCATCTTAGTAGGTATATTATAGATGACAAAGGTTGGTTGCGTAGGGATGGGAGACTTTGCGTATCTCGAGACGAGAGTTTGAGAAGGACAATCCTTTAAGAAGCACATCGTTCTAAGATGACCATACATCCCGGTGGTGACAAGATGTATAAGGACATGAAGCGAGTTTTCTTTTGGGCCGGAATGAAGAAGGATGTGGCTGAGTTCATTTCCAGATGCTTAGTATGCCAACAAGTTAAGGCTGAGCAAAAGAAGCCTGGTGGTTTGCTTCACCCTTTAGAGGTTCCACAATGGAAATGGGAAAGTGTTTCCATGGATTTCGTCGACGGGTTGCCGAGGTCAAGGAAGGGTAATACGGGGATTTGGGTAGTAGTATATAGACTTACCAAGAGCACCCATTTCATTCCCGTTAAGAGTAAAAGAACAGCTACATGGTTAGCATCTGTTTATCTCTGAGAGATAGTTCATCTACATGGCATACCTTCTAGTATCGTGAGCGATCGAGATCTAGAAGATGGACGGCGGTTAGAACGCAATTGTGTTTTGGAAGAGCTTGCAAGAGGCGGTAGGAACGCAATTGTGTTTGAGCACCGCTTATCACCCTCAGATGGACGGCCAAACAGAAAGAGTAAATCGGATTCTAGAAGATCTTTTGAGGTTATGCATCTTGGACTTTGGAGGAACATAGGAGGAATACCTTTCATTAGTAAAGTTCGCCTACAACAACAGTTATCAGGCTAGTATTGGCATGGCACCTTTTGAAGCTCTATATGGACGACCTTGCCGATCACCGACTTGTTGGTGGGAATCTACAGATAAGATTTTACTTGGGCCCGAGATGGTTAGAGAAACTTCGGAGAAGATAGACTTGATTTGAAGACGCATGAAGACGGCACAAGACCGACAAAAGTCAGACGCTGATAAGAGACGAACCGATCTTGAGTTCGATGTTGGAGACACGGTTTTTATTAAAGTATCACCATTGAGGAATGTAGTTCATTTTGGATCTGTAGGGAAATTGGCACCAAGGTTCGTAGGGCCATTCCCCATTACAGAAAGAATTGGACAGATGGCCTACAGAGTAATGTTGCCTGAGAAGCTTAGTGGTGTTCATGACATATTTCACGTGTCGCATTTGAGGAAGTATTTACACGATACTGCGGAAATAGTAGATCCGAGCATGCTTAGAGAAGTGGAAGTAGAGCAAGATGCCACGGTTAAACGAGTTCGTACATGCATCCTTGGGACAGAGGTTAAGAAATCACACAACCTAGAGGTCAAGCTGGTTAAAGTCCAATGGGGAGATGATCAAGGAGACGCGACTTGGGAAACAGAAGACAAGATACATGCGTCGTACCCTTTCCATTTTGAGGGTATGTTCTTAACTTCTCCTTTTTCTACCGCTTTGTTTATACTTGTTCTATCGTTTAGTGTATCCTCTCGATTATATCTTTGATATTTAGGTAGAAATCCTATGGTCGTAAATATGTGTTTGAGACATGTTATGTTTGGTGGATGCAAGTGGATGTAAGTGTTTGCTAGTGGTTTCTCGTGGATGCATTTACACACACATTAAGCACTAAATCGGCTCAATCACTTTCATATTGCATATGGATGAGTGTGCATATTTAAATTAATGGATGTATATAGAATGTGTTATCATATGGATGATGCATTTGGATGAATGGTTGTGCACTCATATAGAAATGATATGTATCATTAGGATTCTTTGCATATATAATGGACGCATGACACTATCATGATTTGCATTAAGGAGGTCAACTGAATCAGTGGAACACCTGATTTTGCATTAGGATAAGGACATATACACACACTTTGCATATGTTCATGAAAGCATTAGAAATCTTTTAAGGACAATGGACGCCCATGATTGATGGATGAGTAGATGGATGATGGATGGTAGGACATACATACCTTTCAGCTTCGAGATTTCGGGGACGAAATCCTTTAAATAGGGGGGAATGTAACACCCCGTAATTTTAAAACGTGACATAAGAGATAATTAAATAATAATTAATTTTTAAAAGAAGAATTAAATGAAATGGTTTACGCCATTGCGTTCGTCTCGGAATTCTGCTTGAGATAGAGTCCGAGTTTGCGTAAAACGGATATCGTGTGAAGGAGTTACGGATGATAGAAGTTGGGCAGAAAAATCAGAAAACAGGCCAGGATAACTGGCGCACTTGTGAAGTGCGCCAGAACAAAATTGCACTGGCACACCTGGGAAGTGCGACCAGGCCGAGCCAACTCTGCAGAATTCTGGAGAGTTCCATTTGATGATGTGTCTTTCTGAGATTGGCTGGATGACGTGTTTTTCTGGTCTGATGGCTCAGATGGTTCCTAATCTAATCTAAAGGCCCTAATTCACTTAATACATCTATAAATAAACACCTAACCCTAATCTCATTGTTATCATCCATGGCGCCTCCATGCTGCTCTAATGTAAACTAGCCTTTCTTCTCCACCAAAACAAATCAGAACAAGAGTGTTCCAATTAGAAGATCAGATCTACAAATCAAAATAGGAGTATTCTAAGATCAAGATCTGCAATAACAAAGCCTAATTCTCTTTTCTATCACTGTGAGTCTATGTTACTTTCACATATAATTAAATTAAAAAGTAAATTGTGATAGGATTGTAAATTGGATCTGATGTATATGCATGTAGATAAGATGAATCATATCAGGTTTTGTAATTTGCTACCCTTTAGATTCATACCCCATTGCTATTATCATATGCTTATCTGATGTACTTTGTCGTTATTCATTTCACATGATCATTTATATGTTTATGCCAGTTTTGATGCTTTGATTCTCTTCCCTTCTTCTTTTCCTTTTTCTTTATGAGATTACACTAACTTCGAGCCTAATATATTGCATTGAGATTTACGTACGAATAACGTTGGAACGATTGGGAAAAAGTTTGGGGAAATATGCAATAAAATAAGAATTGGCATAAATAGTTGATGAATATGGAAAACTGGTTTGGGCATAATTGAGTATGAATTGTATACATGAGATTTGGGCATAAATTGTTAATAACTATGAAAATGGATTTGGGCATAATTTGGCACATGTGATTATAAACATAATTTAGATTGGAAATTATGGGTGATTGGAATATATTAAAATCCAAGATTTGAAATTGGGGCTTGAATCAAGAAAGTGATAATAAACGCCTAAGACACAAGGTTAGATTCAGATTGCGCTATAAGCCTGCCCGGAACCGCCCGGCATATCCAACAACCGCAATTCGGTAATCTAATGTGAGAGGTCAAAGGCAGAAACTAGATGCGTAATAATGCAAAGACACGAGGTTAGATTCAGATTGCGGTATAAGCCTGCCCGGAACCGCCCAGCAAATCCAGTAACCGCAAAACACCAATCTAATGTGGGGGGTCTTGCAAGATTACGGTTATAATGAATTAATGAACACTTAACCAAGATAAGACATGTGATTAGACATGGAGATAATAAAGGGTTAAGTGGGTAACATGGGTACCATGTGAAACATAAGAAAAACACTTAACCAAGATGAGACATGTAATTAGACATAGGGATAAAGAGGGGTTAAGTTGGAATTCCTAGTGGGGACCAAGCTTAGGAGGGAAGCTTGTGTCAAGTGGTCTTGTTTATGCTTTAAAGGAGATTGTACAAAAAATCTAATACTCAACACATGATATAACCTTTTATTTGATGTCTCCGAGTGTCAGGAAATATTTCTGGACTCAAGTGTTGAGGGAAGCTTGTGTCAAGTGTTGAGTACAGACGTCTGTGCACTTAACCCCTATATGATGCAACCCCTATATCATGTCAGAGGGGTTAAGTGTTATATCATGTCTGATGCAAGGTTCGGGAAATACTTCTGGACTCAGCACAGACGTCTATCATATATTGACAGACGTCTGTAGATGGTCTCAGGAAATATTTCCTAACAACACATACGTCTGTCCCTATATGGACAGACGTCTGTCTTATTATCTGAAATCTTTTAGATTTCTTAGACAGACGCCTGACCATAAAGGGATAGACGTTTGTCAAGGCATACGACTGTTATATCTGGAAAGGTGCTTCTTCATTATCAAGAGTCACAACTCTTCTCTTCAAACTTCAAACGAATTTCTCAATGAAAATAATATTTCAAATGAAAAGTTGTGTTTTATAAGATTACATCCTTTCATAAAAACTCTTCGTTTACTATAAATCTATCCTAGTTTGAACGATTCAATCACCTATTCTTTCCGAATCTACTCTATATTTTCTAAAGCTCTCTATACTTACTATTGATCTTTAAAGATGTCATTCAAGCATTCAATCTCTTCTATACTCTCATGATATTCAACTCTCGTACCAACTCAAGGAGATTATTGGAGTGATTTGTACTAGTTAGTCAAAATTTGTGTTGTAGAGAACACAATATTGTTAAAGCTACTTTTCATCTATAAGCCTATTCCTACGGGATAAGCGACGGAAGTTTGTGTTAGTAAGAAAGCCGAAGGGGAGCTTCGGGACCGAACGTAGGATGGGAGGTCCGAACCAGATTAAAATACTGATGTGATTGCTTCTTACTTTACTTGCATTATTGTTCATTGGTTATTACTATTACTTGCTACAGTTAAGACACACATACGATCCTCTCATAGCATTTCATTTTGGACTTCACTGTTAATTTTATGCCAACTTTTAATAAAGGATTGAAAATTTAGCAAACTCGATGTACATTTTCTCCACTGAATGTACATTGAAACAACATGTTCACAATGATTTCAGATCGTTATTCGGTTGCAGTTGGCAAGATTTCAATTCTAGAAGTACTGAATTTGAATTTTGCGGGTTAATACGAGTTATACGTTATTATCTCATGCAAAAAAATAGGATGACATTGATTGGACTTCTTGTTCTGAGATAATTTACATTGTTTTACTGGCAAATTCAGCTTCATTGGAATTGGGTATTTACTTCACAAGATCTTCCAATTTGGTAGATTGTACGCACCTGTTTAACTTAAAAATAATTTCCGTGATTTTCTATTTATTTGGGAAGCAATGAGATTATAGATGTGGATTGGTTTTTTTGTTACTATGTCATGTTACTGGAAACAACAGTTGTAGAAGACAATACAATGTTTCCATTTCATGGAGATGAAACCCAGTTTACAGATATATATCAAAGGTAATGTTCGATTATGCGTTTCAAATTAATGTGTACCCATTTTATGGATTTGAGTAACAGTATTTGAAATTGTCTCCAGAAAGGTAGATTGGGTTTTTATACCGGTATACCTGGAAAAATAAATGAATTATTCAGTGCAATTGAAGTTCTCTAAACTAAAATATTATTAAGGACTATAGAACTGGATCGAAGACAAAGGGTTCTTCTGTTTATGCAGTGATGCATGGTTGTTTCTTACTTCCATTCACAAGCCAAAAGTTAGAGGATACAGATTAGAGTGCAGCGAGATCGCATTTGCAAGATTTGGAGTTGTCGACCTCATCATGGGCCCAACTTCACTTTTATTTTAGTTATTTGCTTTTTTAACATATTTTATTGCATATTGTTTGTACTATCTGAATTCAAGTTAGTATGCTAACCTTTCTATGTACTTTTCTGGTTACTAATATAAGTGTACCAATTTTCAATATATATATATATATATATATGTGTGTGTGTGTGTGTGTGTGTGTGTGTGTGTGTGTTATTTCAAATTGTTTCAAAATAAAAACCCAAATGTTTAAACCTTAAGTTTTAGGTTAGTTATTCTGTGGACTCATGTATCATAGACATTAAGGTGGGCTGGTTGTGCATCTTTTATAATAAATTGTTAAGTAATTTCATTGTTAAAATAATTTGAAATTTCAGCAATTTTAAATAGTCGAGATTTCTAAGTTAATATGAAAATGGACTATGTATTTCAGAAAATAAATCTTTGTAACTTATAAATGTAAGAAGATAGTAAATTAAACAAATTAACTTGTAAACACCTAGTTAAGTAAGGAAAATATTACACACACATAGTGTTGGTCCTGGGCCAGTGTTAACTAAGCCATGGCACATGGCATTAAATGCCCTAGGGCAAAAAATAGCTGAAAGAAAAACCATCGAGCAAAGGAGAAAACGTAGAATTGAGGAAGGAAATCAGATGGAAAAAGGAATTCAAGCATCGCACAGGAAATCATGAAAGGAAGGAAGGAAGAGGCCAACTGTTAAGGGAAGAAAGAGGCAAAAAAATTGTGGACCATGATCTATTTTATTTGTGAAGAAGAAGCGGAATTTGAGTGCTTTGAAAAGAAACCCTAATTTATAAATTATTCTGGTTTAGGTTTACATAAGTAACTATTTTTCCTGTTAGTAATTTTAGAAAGAAAGAAAATACTGGTGTTAGAACCTGGGTTTCGAATGAATAATGAGGGAAAATAATTGATTTTTTTCTACATTAGGAATTCTAAACGTTGATTATCTTTAAGGAAAATGTCATTTTTTGTTTATGTTTTCTAATGAAAAAAGTCTTCTAACAAAGAATATGATTTTATCTTCGTTGTATTTTTTTAATAAGAATCATATTTTCAGTTGAAGAAACTAAAAGCTAATTATATTTTTTCCGTGGCTGACATTTTCATTTTTTGTTCAAAGTTTAGACGTCATGACAAATTCTTTTTCCACCATGGATATTATTGAGTTCCCCAATGAATTTGGTGTCCTTGTTTGGCTAGAGAAAGACAAGGCTACGTATTGCACAATCGGTGAAAGATACTTCTGCCAAGTAAAAACAAACTAGTGAAATAGATCGCAACACAGAAGTTAGCGTGAGTATTCTAGAACGAAATTTCCATCTACTAATAAATAGTAGATTTCACATAACTTTTGTGCTTCTCGAGCCAACTTCAGATCATAAAAACAATTGGGTTTCCCTTTTCCCTTATAGCCAACTTAGTAAGGCTTCATGATGATAAAAAACAAGGTTTAATTGTCCTCGTTATTTAGACTTATGTTTAATATGTTGACATTGGTGTTTATTACTAATAATTGTAAATGTATTATTACTAATGCTAAATATAATTATAGAAGTATTATAACTAATGCTAAATATAAACGGTGGTACAAAAGAAACAAATGATGGTTTCTAGTAGTTGGGAGACTTCAACTCTTGTAAATTTCATCATTTAGGACTTATTATTTATAAACTTTTGCATTATAACCATGTCATTGTCATTTGTTGTATTTGCAATATTAGTTCTTAATGGCAGCATTGAGTTATTAAAAGTTAATTAAGCATTACAATTAAGAATTTGATTCAGTGTGGTTTCACAAGTTTTACAATAGGGCATAATTTAGTAAGTCGCACTGGATATGATAAACCCTAGGACCTGCTCTATACACACACCCCTTATGACGTAAAGGAGTACAATATGAGTATGAAATTGAGTTAGAAAATGTTGATAACTAGAGTTAGACTTTATGAAATATTTTCATAAATGAAATTTGGAAGTAATTAATGGGATTTGGCATATTAATAACCAAAAGGAATAAATATATAGGTTGTGCTTAGACAATTTGTTTGTACTTTTATTTTTAATCTAAGATTCAAGACCTAAATAAGGAATTATGATTCGAGACCTAAATAAGAAATTACGATTAGATTCTTGATGGCGAACACTTGATGAGAATTATTGGTATGAAACTAAAGTTTTCAATCATAATATATATATATATATATATATATATATATATATGGCTATGCAAAATGAACAAAGATTCCTAATCAAGGGGCCTGATCAAAGTCTACACTTGGGAATCAGCTGAGTGATACTAGTTTGAAAAAGTGTTACATGTTCGAATAGAAATCGAATCAGAATTGGCCAATGACTATGAAAATCACATGGAATTATGAGTAGTTTGGTATTCTTGAGATGAGATTTCGAAGACGAAATTCTTTTAAGGATGGAATAATGTAACGATCTGAAATTTTATCACATTGATTTGAAAATATTTAATTAACTTTAAATATTTAAGATGATTATTTCATAATTAAAATATCCTTTTTTTAGCCTATATCTAATAATCTAAAGTTTGATTTTGAATTTAGTTTACAACAATATTTAGAACAAAAAAAATAGAAAATCTGACCGAAAAGATTTTTCAAATGTTGATTTTTGGATCATATAATAGTTATTTAAAATGTGTTAAAATTTAATTAGAATATACACACATGTACATATAATATCTAAGTATGATTAAGATATAATTTAATAAAGTGAAAATTTGGGAGGCATCCTTAAAATCAAACTTAGTTCAAAGCGGTCCCTCCCTTAGTTTCATTGTAAAGCGAGTCCCAATTTTACTATAGCAACATATTTCCATGTTTTTTAACTGTTACTTATAAAAATTAAAAAAATTGTAAATATCAATGGAAAATTACTAATAAAAAAGGTTGTAGAAATGTATGCACTTGTTGTGAGTAAATGCATACATATCTGCAATTATTGACATAGTGTATTTTTTTGGGTAAAACCGACCGGTTTTTATATTGTTCCGTAACACTTATTATTATAACAAATAATCATTCCAGTACGTATAGGAGTTTGGCAGATTGCCAGACTGCTAGTTTGGTTTCTAAAGTGGTCCGTACACTACATACGGTTTTTATAGAGGTTCTTCCACTCCATCTATTCTGGATTACAGCAGAGGAGCTAGTAATACGTACTAGACTGCTCATTTCACACTCCACGCATGGAGTAATTACAATCTGTCTTACAAATAATATAAAATGGCAAATTACATATTCCAGGGACACACAACACAACAGTAAAAAGAAACAACTCTTCACAGCGGCGCCTTACTTCCTTGATGACATCAGATCAGTACAAGCACCATGCCAATTGCCAACCCAGACATTATTACCAGTTGAATAATGAACCAATCAGCCAAAATGAACAGCGGAAAATGCAAGAATGGATAGAAGATTTAAAGTTGCCTAAAATGGCCACCACGCTAGGATAGAAGTATAACCAGTGACGATTCTAACAGGAGAGGCAGTTGAGTAGAGGTTTAAAATAAGGTAATAATTTTGAAGTTAGGGCTTGGATCTGAAAATGAAAAAGGGTTTTCGGAGGATAACCACACATAACGAAAGCAACGGGAAGTAAAAAGGAAAGAAGTGCGGAGAATAAGATGAAAGAAGGAGAGAACAGAAGAAGATTGAAGAGAAATCAGAAAGAAAGAAGAGAAATAGAAAAATCGATGTTGTCGCCATTAACAGTTTTTCCTCCAAAAACAAGCCCTATATATTTATTGACATAGCATATTGCACGTAATAAAATGAAAAAACATGTGCAAAAATGTCTACGCTTGTGTGAATACGTGAAGATATATCGGTAGCAATCTCTCACCATATTATACACATGTCAAAAAATTGCCGACATATATGCAAATTTTCTATACAATTGCGGTTATTTCTGTAATTTTACTGAAAGTAATCTAATTTTCATTGGTATGCAATATACAAAAAAAAATTGATAATTTTTCTGCAATAATGCGATGTTTGAATAAGTTTTGGCATTAAATTTAAAAGTTTGAATCATCAGGAAAAATATTATAATAACATGCATGATTATGTTATAACTGCTCTAATGTCAGCGATTTTTTGGAAATTTACAAGATTTTGCTAAAACGTAATTTTTTTAAAAATATGTTTTTCTTTTTCTTACATGTATGAAGAAGATTGTTTTGTTCGTGTTAATTAATAGTTTGATAAATTGTTGAAATTTAAACTAGTAGAAACAAACAGCGTTGTTTCGTTTATATCAACCATGTTCTTCCTATATTCATCCAATCATTTCGTTCAAACGAAAAGGAAGAAATTTTTTATTCAAAGAATTGGTTTTGACACTTGTTCTAACTTCGCTAAAAATTTAAACACTTGTACTTTAAGCTAGACAATTAAACTACTTATCTCCTCTTTGCTGCAAAATCTACACTTGTCCTTGCTTTTCTGAAACTACTACACGTTATTGTTTCCTTCTTTTACTGGTTTTTCTTTTTCTACGTTATAAAATGTGTAACCCTTTTATTCCTTCTCCATACACACGACATTCCACCTCCTATATTTCAACCAACCGAAATCTAATTTTCCCCGAATCAAAAAAATATTCACTACCCTCAAATTGAATCACAGCAAAGCAATCCACCTATCGTCGTTATTGGTGAAACCCGCTCCGACCTCGTCTCCCTCCTTCTTCTCCGCCTTTGCCTTCACCACCATCTTCCAACATGGAACCGTCAACGCTCCTTTACAAAAACAAAAATGAATTGCTGCCATCTTGCTTGCTTCTAACAACACACACCCTTTCAACCAGACCTGCTAGCCCAGCGCACGACAGTTTTCCTACCAGGCCTGTTCGCTGCTTTCGTTGTGCTCGGGTCATTGTTTATTCCTGCCTCAAAAGTCGATTTAAGAGACACTGCCTTAGATTGCAGCGGCGTTTGCAAAGGCCAGACGTCCTCCTACCTTCGAGCAACCCGCCCACCACTCAATGGTGTCGCCTGCACCTTTATCTATTGTGTCATTAGGTGAGTATACCTTACAATTGTCCAATTTCAAGCATATTTACTTTGATATGAACTGAAATATAAGTGTAGCGACCCAAACTTCCGGTACCCTTCGAGTCGAGCAAATATCACTCACGTCCGACCCAAAGTGCATAGGAAGCGGATTATTAAAAGAAAGAAATTAGAGGGTAAGAGAAAGGAAATAAAGAATAGAAGAAAAAGAAGAAGGATCAAACTAAATACACAAAACAGAGACTCACATAGCAGTGGAAATAAATATAATATAGAAATGAATCTTTATAAGAACTTGTATAGACACTTACATTCATCAGAGTACAACAGACAACCAATACATCTGGACAGTTATAACAACCTGCCCTCATATACAACACACAACAGAACAAATACTAAATACGTATCATAGGTCTGTACTCCTCCAGCATGTCTTCTAAGGTCCGTAGCATCCTTTCCTGAAATCGATAAAACTCGGTTTGACCCGAGTGTTGAAAATGCCATGGGTGAACCAACATGAGAAAACTCATTAAATTTAGGTGACATCAAACTAATTTAAAGTAAAAAAATCTTTTGAAAGAAAAGGATAATCGTAAGACCAGTCCACATATAAACATAGACAATTTTACCTTACGATAACCCAAAACATTTTTATATAAAAATCTGGTGATATTATAATAGTGTCTATATCAAATAAATAACCATCTAGCAGGACGCTTGCATCTCACGCCCCACATACTTAGTATATAATCAAAAACTGCACAACGCTTAGTGGAGAATGGATCCCAACTATGATAAGGTATGATACCACCTTCCGAACAGTGTACCTTTAGAGAGTAATACACCAAGGTTCAATGAGAACATCTTGCTACTTGGCCATAAATAACCGACCACTCATTCAAATTGAGTATACAAAATATATTATCACTAACGGTTGAGCTCAAACCAATGTTTTCTGTAACGACCCGGAAAATCCGAACCAATTTAAAAAATTTATTTTAAATTATTTGGTGGAAAAATGTGGCAGAAATTAAAAATTCCATTTTTAAATAATATTAAAGCCAGTGAAAATAGTCAATTTTCAAACGATTTCTGTTTTCAATGAAACCACTTTCATTGGAACCGAAATGTCATATTATTGCTAGATTTCAATTTTTAGAAGTTTTCGAATTAATATGTGAGCGTGGCGAAGGAAAATGTGTTTGGTCGATTACAATCAAATTTAATCGACTGAAAAATAGCCATTTTTCAAACAGTGTCAGAATTCGACGAAATTAATTTTGTTAGGACCGTATCATCATAACATAGACAAATATATTTTTTATGGATTTTTCTGAGTCCGTTTGTGGCCTCGGTGAATTTATTTATGTAGACGAATTAAATTAATAAATGAATTAAATATTAAATTAAATAATACAGGCCACAAACAGCCGTTTGGGCCAACGGGACCTGTCCCATTGGGTCCGGAATATGGGCTATTAGCTAGGGTCAACTTTGTTTGGACTGGAATCAGCACGGTTTGAAAGATTTGGATTTATTTGTAAAAATACACAAATATCAATATAAAAATAGGAGATTAAAACCCTAAAAATCAAAAACACTATTCACCATCTTCGTTGCCGCCGCCCCCCTAATTTTAATGGCCGATGTCGTTCGTTTCTTCTCCTCCTAATTTCTCCTCCATCACTGATTGACATAGAAATATGTTAATTTATGCTCTTATATCTTATCTTTTGTATATAAATAAATATTACTTGGGTATTGTTTTATTACTTTTACAGATATTCCAACCCAGCCCGCATGCAACCAGAAATGTAGAGAAATAGAGTTCAATTTGCTGTGTATTTGCATTTTGAAGAATTGTAGATGAAGATATCACATCTAGTTGCTGTTGGACAAGAAAAGGATTGATAAAAAGGCTTTGAACATCACAAATCAATGAAGAAATGTCAAGGAAGCAAGAGGAAAAAGAGAAAAGGCCCAAAATTGCTTTAATTATCAAAGGCCCATTTATATTTTTCATTGTAAACTAATTAGTGATGTAATGACCAGGCCCATTTATCATTAGGGTTAGGGTTAGGGTTTGGCTATCTACCCTATATATACCCCTGTAATAACCTTGTAGCCACCATCTCATCTCTTATTCCATTGTTCTAATAAAAGTTCTTCTTTCTCTTTTATTTTCTGCAATTTTTTTGTTTTCTTAGCAACTAGTGTTGTCTATACGATTAGATTCGGTAGAACACTATTTGTATTTTGCACTTACTTTCATTAGTGATTTACCGTCTGATTAGATTCAGCGGAAATCCTAATTTTAATTCTTGTTTGTTATTTCAATTTCTCCAATTTCAATTTCTGCTTTTATTATTTTCTTAGGTCAAATTGGATTTGATTAGATTCAAATCTAATTCATAGTTTTATTTCTTTTCCATTGAAATTGTGATCTGATCGTCGGTTCAGTTAGATCTGTTCTGAATCAAATCACAGTTTTAATTTTGTTTTGTTTTATTTTCAAAATCAACCTCCAAAGTTCGTCTAACACGCCCACGAAACATATAAATAATAAAATTTAACTTTCCTCCCTGTGTTCGACCTGTATGCTACACACCTGTATGCTTGCAGAATTTATTACAAATGTCGCGCTTTTCTAATTCATAGACTAGCGTCGATCAAGTTTTTGGCGCCGTTGCCGGGGAGGCAATAATTAAGTTTTATTATTTATTTAATTTCTGATTCGTGTTAGTTTTTGTTTATATTTTCCTGTTGTTTTCTTGTGTATAGATATATATATAAAAAAAAAAGATTTCAATTTTCCTTTATTTCTTTCCACTTTCCTCCCAATTTCTACATTCTTTTCCTTCTTTAATAATAAAAAAAAAGAAAAAAAAAACAAACAAATCATATTTCTTTCCTTCTCTTCTGATTTCTTTTGATTTCTTTCCTTTTACCCAATCAATCCCTTCTTTTACAAATTCCTCTCTCCTTTAAAAAATAAAAATAAAAAATTCACTTTTCAATATATTTCTTTCCTTTTCTTCTTGTAAAAATTTCTAAAAAAAATAAATAAATTATTACAAATTTCTTTTCTGTGCTCTGTTTTCCTTCTCTGCCAAAATCTCTACGCACACACAAACCACCACGTTCACGTCCATAACCATCCATTTTCACCACAATACACATCTGCCCTGACCATCATCCTCACCATTACTGCATCCACCATCAATTCTATCAGTCAAAACCCATCTACAACATCCCCTCACAGGCATACTTTGAACAACCAAATACCCCCACACAATACAAGCCACAACCTCACGTTGCCACAGCGCTCCACACCAAAACAACCACGTCCAACAACCATACCCACCATCTCTTCGGTTCACACCACTTCGGATTCATACACCATCAACAATCACCGCAAAAAGCTCTCCAACTTTCACAATATCACCACACCGTACCCATTTTTTTTTCCCACCGAAATTGCCTCGCAAACTTCCAACACCGATCAACCTGGGTACCATCCATCACCATCAAATACATCCCAATCTAACGCACAGTCATCCCATACCCTTCACCACTACAAATCACCTTCATCACCGTTCAACATCACCAAACTACCGCAGACTCCCCCCACACTAATCTCGCACAAGCTTCACCCTTTATCACCCCAATACCATCACGCAAATCCACATCCATAAATAAAAAAAAACCCATCAGAACCCAATTCGAATTTCACTACAGCAAACACCCATCACCATCGCCACCTTCACAATACCCAACAACCCTGCCAGACCTCAACGCAATTCGCCAATTCCTGTTCGCAAGTCCACCCTCACTCAACTCCACAACCATTAACCCAGATTTCGAGACAAATCCGCACTGAATCGTCCGCAACCCAGTTCGCTCCTTCAGCCTCCATCCTCGCAACCGAAACCCCTCAACAACCGTACAGCACCCACCGCTTCTCAGAGCACGATCCCCAAGACCGCCCAAAATCAGCACCGAATCATCACAACCCCAAATTCAGAAATCGAAACCCCTCCAATTGAACACCCTCTCTGAACACCAAACCAATCGCACTCAATTCGAACTATATTCAGATCGAAATAAACCCTTAAACCCCCAATTCAAGTAGCTATAAATCGAGAAACCAAGACTCGAAACCCTGATTCAAGCAATTCTTGGAAATTTCGATTTTCATAATCGATTTTGGGAAAGAAATTAAGGGGGCGTGGCTGATTTTTTTTGGCTTTCTGGGAATTAACGTGGTAATTTCTAGAGAAAAAGAGAAAAAAATAAAAATAAAGAAGAGCAATTTATATTGTATTGAGCAGGGGGTGGCGTGATTGTGTTACTGTTAACCTTGGGTTTATATATTTGTGTTACTGTTGGGGCGTGAGTTTTAATTTTCTGATTGAAATTCATAGAAAAAGGAAAAGGAGCGACTTTGTTGGGCGGTTTGACTGGTCTTGTTTTCTGAGACTTTGCTTTGGATTTGAACGTGTTTAACTTGGGGTGTGATTTTCTGAGACTTTTGTTGAGCGATTTTGAGCCGTTCGTTTGCCTTGGTTTTGTGAGTCCTTGTGTTGGTCAGTTGGTTTGTTCCAGTTCCTTTTGCTGTCATATTGAGTGAACTTATAATAATAATAAAAAAAATCGATTGCGTCAACTATCCAGCATTGGATGTCACTGCATCTAAACTTGATTGGCTTTGGATCAGTTCTCAGCTTTCACTTGTAACTTGTTTTTAATTCTAGTTTTGCTTTTATTTTAATTTTTAAGAAAAAAAGACAAAACTAGGAGAACATAACTCAAAAAAAAAGGGGATTTCAAATCAAAGACAGCTTTGCAGTGACGAGTTCAATCAAGCAACAAATCAAGAATTCAGAAGTCAAGCTAACTACAAACAGTGAGATTTCAATCAGTGATACTGCTCAAATATACTGGACGGACAACCACACCCCACGGTAATATTTTTCTAAACTCTACAGGTGCTGAGGCTGCTTTGAAAATATAGAAATTGTGTGTAAAAAATTTCTGCAGGGGCAGCGGCTTGAATGTAAATTTTAATTCTGCAATTTATATTTCTGTGTCTGTTCTGTGACTGATATTTCTGAATTTGTGGTGAGGAACGGTTTTCCATAACTAATCACTCTCATCGATTTTCAATTTTAACACGTAATTTTGATTTTCAAAATAATATAACTGAAAAGTGGTGCTTTGTGAAGTTGACTGTCTCGTACAATTGGATCGCGGATATATATTAGTTCAATTTATTGAACTTTTAGCAAAAGAGGTTGCATACTACCCGTAAAACATTGGTCGTATCCCTTAGTTTTATACTATACGTGAACGACCATAAGACCCTCTTCCCCCTTCCAATTGAGTCAGTTAATTAATAGAGCACAACTCATTATTTTATATTATTTTGAATTGAGAATAATTTCTGTCTTGCCGTGATTTCATTTCAAATGTCTAATTCAAAAAAATCATTAAGAGAAATGTGGGATAATAATCGAAGTAGACGTCCTCTTGAAGAGTATGAGTATGAGTATGAATTGCAACTCATGAAACAAGATTTTCCAAAATTTCGTGAGCCCAATGTCAACAATTTTCAAAATTTTCCAAATGACCAACGTTTTCAAAATCATAGATATAATCGAAATGATGATTTCAATTTAAATTTCAATAATTTCGATTATGGGTCACATCCACATCAAAACGGTTTTGAATCGCAAAATAGCTTTGATCCACATCAATATGGGGTTGGAAACCAATTCGAAAATAATTTTGAAAATGATTTTCAAATCGATCAAAATTTTCAAAACTACAACCCATATCAACATCTTGAAAATGACCAAAATTGCAATTTTCACTCGAATTTTAACAGTTTTGGTTATGAACAAAATTTCTATGATCAAAATGATTTCCAATATCATTGTCAGTTTTCTGAAAATTCAAACAACTACCACATTGGAAATAATATTGATTGTGAAATTGATGTGGATTATAATTTTGAAAATCAGGAAATTCCAAACGAGAGCTCTCAAATCAACGATCGTCTTAACATTTTTAGAGAGAGGGTAGAAAGGCTAGATAGACAGCTTAATGAAAAAGATAGAAAGATGGATGAACTTCTTTGTTTAATGACAACTTTGAAAGAACAGCGAGAGCAACATAATCAAATTCAAACAAGCGATGAATCAGGAAATAATCCATTCTTTGCTGACATTGAAAATTTTCAAATAACGACTTTTGAAATTGAGAATAATCATCTTGATGAAGTTTTTCAAAATTCAACCAATGATTTGAACTTCAACTCTTTTCAGGAAGAAGATTTAAGCTTAAATTTTGATCTTCCTCTTTCAGGCTGTGAGAAACTTGAAATCTTTGAAATTGAACAGAATAAAAATGTTGAATTTTTCAATTCAAATGTGGAAAAGGGTTTTAACGAACATGAATTCTTTGGATTGTATGAGGAAGAGTTGCCAAATGAAGAAGAAGTAGATTCACATCACGAGTTCGAAAAATTTGATTTTGAGGTTTCAAACGAACTAGAATTTGTCAGTGTCGAAAATACGTTGTCAATTAACGAAATTGAGAAATGTGATCACACAGTCTTGAACACCACTCAGATGTCAAGTTTCACTGAATTTACATATGATCACAAATTTTTGAAAAATTACACTGACAAATTTGTTGAATACATGAATTACTTTTGGAATGCTGGCTTGGTTGAAAAACTTCAGGTTAGGACGACCCTAGATATTTATCTCCTGGACTACAAATCGAGGTTTAAAGATGATATGGTTTTCAAAAACTCTTGCTTGTTAGAAAATATACCTAGACATAGTGGGAATGGGACTCATAGGGCTAGAACCAAGTGTGGGGGGAAAAGTTGGTGGAATTCTTTGCATCGCGTGCACCGCAAACACATATATCATTGTACATATGATCCATCCCTACATATAGCTAAACTACATTTCATTCTTCAAATTATTTTGCATTTGATACACCTTTGGGTACTATCTTTCAAATATAGAAAAAAATTACAGTGTGGACACTGTTTAGTTCAAGTGTGGGGGGGGGGGGGGGGGAGTCTGCATTTCATCCATTTTCATTTTTCTTTGTTTTTATTTCTTTTTATTTTCAGCCATTTAAGTAGGATCATCATACATTTTAGATTGTAGTAACATACCATAAATTTTTTTTTTGGAAGATACGACTCATTTTCAATTGATATAGCAAAATAAGTTTATAATTTTTAGCCAGTTGATAGTATTTTTCTCTCTCAACTTCGATCGAATAGGAAATATAATGAAAAGTTTAATTTTGAGGGATAATAGTGTAACCGGTACATAGGAAGATTCTTAGGTGATGGCCATGAAATCTATTCTATATTGTAGACTTTGTTTAAATAAGTGGAGGACTTAAAATACTTATATTGGCTTTTCAAATCTTTAAAACTAAGTTGTGTTAAGTTGAATTCGCGTAACTCTCTTTTGTGCTTATATTTTAGATAATAATAATAATAGTATTCCAAGGGTATCCAACATTGCTTGTATATCGAGCGTTGGTGTGCAAACCCGCTAAGCTCTATCCGACACGTTGTTGACAAAGTCAAAGTTGGAATATCTTGGTCTCATTTTATGAGATTGGACACCAAAGGATTACCGACACGTTGTTGACAAAGTCAAAGTCGGCTTGCACAATCCGCCAAGCTCTTTACCTACTCTCCGTTAGTCCGCGAGGCAGTGCATGGGTGGTAAACCTTGGTCTTCCAAGTTAGGTGTATGTACTTAATAATAAATTTTAAAATTTTATAGAATAAAGAATAAGCGATGATACCCAAACACTTCTTGACCTTATTGATTTGACTAGCCATACGTGAGAAAATTAGAATACCACTTTGCAAACTGTGCCAAGCAAACTAAGAATTTATTTCATGGCTGCACTATGTTATCGACCGAACTAACTGGCCAAACTGGAATTTAACATTTGAAAACTTGATTTATATTGAAAATTTGTGACAAGTCGAGGTATCTAAAATAAAATCAACTGGTTAGAAATTATTAACTTAATTTGTTGTACCACTTTCCTGGAATAAGTCGTGTTGTTTTTTTTCGTTTTTATTTTTGCATATGTCCATTGCATTCATGTAGTTTCATTAGAATCATAGCATACTGCATGTGGATTTTGTGGGTAGTATCCGCTGAAAACCCTCACGAGACACCACTCGTCCTACTAGGGACGCCTAGAGGTTTAACGGCTTGTTGCATACGCTCAATGCAATCGTGTTTCCTACGAAAGTGTGACCTATCTAGTTTAGTTTTTCATTTCTTGTTTTACTCGAGGACGAGTAAAAGATAAGTGTGGGGGTATTTGATTGACATAGAAATATGTTAATTTATGCTCTTATATCTTATCTTTTGTATATAAATAAATATTACTTGGGTATTGTTTTGTTACTTTTACAGATATTCCAACCCAGCCCGCATGCAACCAGAAATGTAGAGAAATAGAGTTCAATTTGCTGTGTATTTGCATTTTGAAGAATTGTAGATGAAGATATCACATCTAGTTGCTGTTGGACAAGAAAAGGATTGATAAAAAGGCTTTGAACATCACAAATCAATGAAGAAATGTCAAGGAAGCAAGAGGAAAAAGAGAAAAGGCCCAAAATTGCTTTAATTATCAAAGGCCCATTTATATTTTTCATTGTAAACTAATTAGTGATGTAATGACCAGGCCCATTTATCATTAGGGTTAGGGTTAGGGTTTGGCTATCTACCCTATATATACCCCTGTAATAACCTTGTAGCCACCATCTCATCTCTTATTCCATTGTTCTAATAAAAGTTCTTCTTTCTCTTTTATTTTCTGCAATTTTTTTGTTTTCTTAGCAACTAGTGTTGTCTATACGATTAGATTCGGTAGAACACTATTTGTATTTTGCACTTACTTTCATTAGTGATTTACCGTCTGATTAGATTCAGCGGAAATCCTAATTTTAATTCTTGTTTGTTATTTCAATTTCTCCAATTTCAATTTCTGCTTTTATTATTTTCTTAGGTCAAATTGGATTTGATTAGATTCAAATCTAATTCATAGTTTTATTTCTTTTCCATTGAAATTGTGATCTGATCGTCGGTTCAGTTAGATCTGTTCTGAATCAAATCACAGTTTTAATTTTGTTTTGTTTTATTTTCAAAATCAACCTCCAAAGTTCGTCTAACACGCCCACGAAACATATAAATAATAAAATTTAACTTTCCTCCCTGTGTTCGACCTGTATGCTACACACCTGTATGCTTGCAGAATTTATTACAAATGTCGCGCTTTTCTAATTCATAGACTAGCGTCGATCAATCACTAACTTTCAGACCTCAACCCATATACCACCTCAAAGCCCCTTCTCTCCTCTCCACATCCATACGGTCATCATCCCGTACCAGTGCTTGTAGCGACCGCCTCGACCCCCTGAACATCCCGCCGTCGAATACCCGCTCAGGCCGCAGCTCGCCACCGAGTTGGCCAGTGCTCCAGGCGCCGGTGCGCCACCCGTAGCCCGTCGACGTCCCGCCATCCGATCAGCCTCTAGTGCCTCCATCCAAGAGCAAATCCGAACCCTAGTATTGAACAGTAGGAAGTGGTGTCGGCCTGTAGTGTCTGAGAAGGGGAAGAAGGTGATTTACCTTATTAATTTATTAATTAATTTATTTAAATTATTTTAAAACTTCGATTAACCATATCTAACTCATTTCAATTCGAAATTCGATGATTTCAGCGACGTTGTAATCGTGTGACTGAGATCTACGCATATAGATTGACTGGAGTTGATTCTGAACAGTTTGAATTTTGGCCAAAAATCGTCAACGACTGTGAGATTCTGAATTTAAATAATTAAATAATTTATTTTAATTCTATTCGATCAGTTGAATCATTGTATATTATTCTGATCTGTTATGTGGTGATTGTTGAATTTTGTTCGTTGTGATGTCATGTTATAGTTTGACAGTTTGGATCTGTAATATTCTGATGTAATCATAATAAAGTTCTCATCTTTTTTATTTTTATTTTTATTTTTAATCCTTTTATTTAAGTTGAATTCTTATTTAAAAGTAAACAAAATATAATCAAAGTTTTAATCTTTTGTTTGATAAACAAAATATAATCAAAGTTTTAATCTTTTGTTTGATAAACAAAACAAATCAAAGTTTTAATCTTTTGTTTTGAAAACAAATCAAAGTTTTTGTCTTTAAACAAATTAAAGTTCTAATCGTTTGTTTTTGAAAACAAAAGAAAGTTGAATCTTTTATTTACAAAACAAAAGAAAGTTAAATCTTTTATTTTCAATACAAAAGAAAGTTGAATCTTTTATTTACAATATAAGAGAACGTTGAATCTTTTATTTACAATATTAAAGGTAGTCGAATCTTTGTTTACTATATACAAGAAAAGTTTGAATCTTTTATTTACAAAATATAAGAGAAAAGTTTGAATCCTTTATTTTGATTTATAAAATAAAAGAAAGTTTACGTCTTTATTTGATTTATAAAATAAAGAAAGTTTAGATCTTTTAAACTTTAATTAAAAGATAAAATAAATATTAGACATCTTATTTGATTTACAAATGAAAATAAGATGAGACCTTTATTGTGATTTATCAAAAGTATACACTAAATTGCATCGTCATGTTTATATAGTTGAAATGACATCAAAATTTCATCGTCATGTTTAAATAGTTGAAATAAACAAAATTTCATCGTCATGTTTATATGGTTGAAATGAACAAAATTTCATCGTTATGTTAGTATAGTTGAAATGAATCAAATCTTGACATTAGAAAATACATTTATTTTAGGAATGTTGACACTAGAAAAGATGTTTACATTGGAAATAAAGTCCACCTTTTTAATTGCATTTTTCAATGCAAATATTACATAGAAAGATGAATTAACTTCTTAATTGAGTTCTCTTAGTTAAGGAAAAATAAAAAGATATTTTCTTTTTCAATGTAAATAGAAAAGAATAAAAAGACATTTTCATTTTTAATGTAAATAGGAAGAATAAAAAGACATTTTCATTTTTAATGTAAATAGGAAGAATAAAGGGACTTTTACATTTTTATTTGTTATACATTTTAAAACATTTTAAAACATCATTTTTGGTCGCATTAGAATTGGCGAACAAAAATGTCATTTTGTTAAAAATGAAATTATACATCGTTGAAATATCATTTTTGGTCGCATTAGAATTGGCGAACAAAAATGTCATTTTGTTGAAAATGAAATTAAACATCGTTGAAATATCATTTTTGGTCGCATTAGAATTGGCGGACAAAAATGTCATTTTGCTGAAAATGAAATTATACATCGTTGAAATATCATTTTTGGTCGCATTAGAATTGACGAACAAAAATGTCATTTTGTTGAAAATGAAATTATACATCGTTGAAACATCATTTTTGGTCGCATTAGAATTGGCGAACAAAAATGTCATTTTGTTGAAAATGAAATTATACATCGTTGAAACAACATTTTTGGTCGCATTAGAATTGCCGAACAAAAATGTCCTTTTGTTGAAAATGAAATTATACATTGTTGAAACATCATTTTTGGTCGCGTTAGAATTGGCGAACAAAAATGTCATTTTGTTGAAAATGAAATTATACATCGTTGAAATATCATTTTTGGTCGCGTTAGAATTGACGAACAAAAATGTCATTTTGTTGAAAATGAAATGATACATTGTTGAAACATCATTTTTGGTCGCGTTAGAATTGGCGAACAAAAATGTCATTTTATTGAAAATGAAATTATACATTGTTGAAATATCATTTTTGGTCGCGTTAGAATTGGCGAACAAAAATGTCATTTTGTTGAAAATGAAATGATACATTGTTGAAATCATCGTTTTTAATAAAGGAAATCGCCCAAATGGTTTATATATTATATATAAATATAAAATATAAAATTAAACGAAACGAGCGCGGCAGTTCGCGTATCGACAATCGTAACTTCAAACGAATATATAGAAAGATTCGACCGTTGGATTTTCCCAAAACTGGAACCGTTAGGACCGCCTTGGGAAAAGCTTTCCAATGATATAAATTTCATCAAAATCCGACGGTTAGATTTTAAGATATGTGTAAATCAAATTTTGGTAAAAGCAACGCCAGCGCCTCCCATTGACCCGAAACGTCGTTTATTTATTTCTCGCTATTTTTAATAAATAAAAATAGCGATAAATAGTTATAAATATATATGAAATGTTTTAAACTATAATTATTCGACAATTATTTGAAAAGACCGAGTTTAACTCATTTCAAATAACTGAACGGCGATTGAATCAAAGAAGTAAAAAGACGATGGTTGAAGACCGGCGATCTTCACATCGAATGGGCGATGACTTCTGATACCTTGGACTGACTTGCTCCCAGGACTGGGTTGAAGCAGTAATTGTCCGGACGTGTGTGTTGATCGTGCGGGTTAGCGAGAACATCTTTGGTGTCTCCGGTTTCGTTCAGACCCAGAACGGACTTGTAAATGGATGCGTGTCTGACGTTGAAATTCACTTCATGTAATAAAATCGCTGTCTATTAATATAGGTCTGTTTGGTGGTGGAGAATTTATTCTCTACTTAACACCCGGATACATAGTAGTAGTTATCGATGGCATGGCGTTGAATTGTCAACGTGGCACGCCAAGATGCAATGATCAAGGCATAGCCTGTTTGGGCATAACTTTGTGTATAACGTAACTTCGCGAGCCTCACACCCCGGTATGAGTCAAAAACGGGATATGGACCGTAGGGAGTGCACACGTTTCTTTCTAGCTAGGAGTGGTGCTTGGGTTTTGACACGGCCCGGCATTTTACTTATGTGGATTTTGGATTGAGGTACCTCGGGTTTTTATAGGCCGGAAGTGGTCATATTATAGGTCCAAAGGGACCGGGAAACGTGTGTTCAGGCATAACTAATCCACTACCGTTAGGTAGGGACCGGCCCTAACGCATCCAAGGGTTGCCCATAGGTGTGATCCTGAGGCATTTGCTAGAGTGTCTCGAATCGGAAGAGGACGATCACTTGCCTCGATTTCATGACAGAAAACCAATTCCCAATACGACGACATTTCGGTTTTAATTGTAAACTTATATACGGCGACATAATATATGGTACCTATGCCGTCTAGGATTGATATATGTATTTTGAAGTATTGTAATACTGTTTAAATAGTAATGATAATATCAAAACATTACTTTTCACGTATTAAGCATGTTTGATCATCATAAGGGAAAACTCTATCCTCCTGTGTGCGTTGCATTGTGTGATAGGACTTGAGTCTTATGATGATTTCATTTTTCAAAAGTCATTTCGCTGTTTTATATGAACTTTATAAAATATTGCACTGGCAATCCAATGGAGTAAACCCGTTCCGCGTTAGCGGCGTGGTCCTGAGATTCGCCATCTTGATAGTTAATTTAGTTAAGAATTCTCACACCAGTCCCATGACTGACTCGTAGTTTGTTTCACTCTTGCAAACTCGGGTGCCCTCTTTCCACACGGGCAGCCAATTGACAGGTTTCTAGGTGATACTTTCTGGTGGGAGCTAGCTTTGGGAGGAAGAAGAAGAAGACCTTTTCTCCATCTTTTATTCTGCTTTTTGAGACATTTTTCTATCTTTTGCTTTTGATGTATGTAATGGGATTTGAAACTCTTTTCTTTTCATTTGAGACTTGTTTCTCCTTTGTTAAGACTTCTATTATGCTAAGTGGATCCTGTAAAACTGCATACTCTGATGTTTTGCTGTGATGCTGATGACATTTATTTCCGCTGCAATGGTTTATGTGTTATGATAATTATTTGAGATCTGTTTTTGTTGTAAATATGTTGTATTCCAAAATGATCATCCTTACTTTCGGTCTACGGAAGTTTGGGGTCATCACAGTTGGTATCAGAGCCAGGTTAACCTTAGCTACGGAATATAACATATTTAGAACAATTCGTCTAGATAGAATCCACATTATTCTAAGACGAGTAGCTCATTAGAGATAGGACTAATAATGTCCTAGAGTGAGCACAACAGAATAGCACATATTTACCAGTCATTACATCATCATCTTTTCATCTCGTCCTTATCTTATCTTTTCTTGAAAATTCTCATTTTGTTGGTCTGACTCTTTCCTTGATGGTACAGACTGATTTAAATGGATACTAGATCAAGAACAGCCCGAGGCGGAGCCCGTGGTGGAGCTCGAGGCGGGGCTAGAGGAGGAGCCCGAGTAGGAGCTGGAGGGCTAGCTAGAGACGAGACACCCATCACTCAAGAGCAGCATAATTTAGAGGTCGTAGTCGAACCACCTCCACCTCCACAGCCTTTCGATTTGGAGAGAATGTCAAAGAAATTCAAGAACCTTGGAGGTGTACCTTTTACAGGGCGGGAGTCTGCAATTCAGGCAGAAGCATGGCTTAAAGATTGCGAAAAGACATAGAAGGCTTGGAACTAGAAGATCAGCGAAAGCGTTACCTGGCAGTTTGGCAACTAAAGGAGGAAGCAGGGCACTGGTGGGATACAATTAAAATCTGCAATGACGTGGCCAATATGTCTTGGGCCAGATTCAAGGAGCTTTTCAATGAGAAGTATATACCCCCACAAGCTAGAGAGCGTCTGCGCGAGTAGTTCGTTAACTTACAGCAAGGGAATATGACCGTTTCTGAGTATGTGAGGAAGTTTGATGAGCTTTCACGATATGCCCCTAGTTTGATTCAAGATCCAGTAGAGAAGAATAAGAAATTTATCAAGGGGCTGTCCAAGAAATATTTGAATCGAGTCACTGCCCATACCAAGCTTCCTTTCGATGAAGTAGTGGAAATGGCGTGCCGCTATGAGGAGAATGATGAGTCTGGACCGCAGGATAGGGGGAAAGGTCAAAGCAACAACCAAAATGAACAGGCTAACAAGAAACAGGAGGCGAGCAATTCTTCTGCAGCTAAGCCCCAAGGGAAGAAGAGGTATAGGAGCAAGGTGACCTGCTATAACCGCGACAAGATTGGGCATTTTGATTACGAGTGTAGAGCACCAAAAAGGGTCAAGAGAGATGATTCAGGCTCTAGTCAGAACCGTGGTCAGAGTTCCCAGAATCGTAGTTAGAATTCTCAGAATCATGGTCAGAACCCCAGGAACACACAGGATTGCTATAACTGCCATAAGCCGGGGCACTTTGCCAGAAATTGTCCTCTGTTGAAGAAAACCGAAGTGGCACACGTTTATGAGGGAGCAGTTGCACCAGCTTCGACTGAGGGGCCTAATAAACCCAATGTCTTAGGAGGTACGCTTAATATTAAGAACATCCCTATTACTGTCTTATTTGATATTGGTGCTGCAAGAAGCTTTATTTCTAAAGATGCAAGTAAAAAGTTGAAACTGAAACCTAGAAAACTCAAAAATTTGATTAGAGCTAATAGTCCGATAGGAGGTTCCCTCATTCTAGATCAGTATTGTAAAGTGCTTATCTCCTATTCTCGCTATCAATTTTCTATTAATTTGATCATCATGGAGTTTTCTGGATATGACATCATACTTGGTATTGATTGGTTAGCAAAATATGAAGCTGAGTTAGTATGCGCCAAAAGAATTGTCAAAGTTAAACTAAACTCGGTAATGTATGTATCCCGTGCCATGGCTCAGCCACCGACAGGAAAACATTCTGGTCTTCTCTAGAAGTTACCGCTACTTCTATTGAGGATATCCCTGTCGTTAAAGATTACGCTGATGTTTTCAAAGAAGTTGAGGGCCTACCTCCACATAGAGAAATCAGCTTCCGAATTGATTTAGCTCCGAATGCAAGGCCTGTTGTACATCCCATTCGGAGAATGTCGCCAAAAGAAAGAGAGGAGCTGAAAAATCAAACCAAGCAGCTTTTGTGGAAGGGTCTGATCAGGCCCAGCTTCTCAGAATGGGGAGCAGCAGTGGTGTTCGTGCCAAAATCAGACGGTACTCTCAGGCTATGTGTAGATTACCGTGATCTCAACAAGCAAACTCTTAAGAACAAATACCCACTGCCTCGTATTGATGACTTGCTTGACCGACTGCATGGGGCACGAGTATTCTCTAGGATGGACCTAGCTACAGGCTTCCATCAACTTTGCATCGCAGAGGAGTGTGTGCCTTTAACTGCTTTTAGAGGCCCTGACATCTTTTATGAATGGCTAGTAATGCCTTTTGCACTGTGTAATGCTCCAGCATATTGTGTTGACTTGATAAATAGAGTATTCAGAGATGTTTTAAATAAATTTGTGCTCGGGTTCATCGATGACATTCTCATCTTTTCTAAATCCGCTGCTGAGCATGAACAACATCTGAGAGAAGTCTTAGAGATTTTGCGAAGAAATGTGCTGAAAGCAAAATTTTCTAAATGCATATTATGGCAAGAAGAGGTGAAATTCCTCGGCCATGTTGTATCAAAGGAAGGCATCTCAGTAGATCCAGGGAAGATCTCAGCCATCCAAGAATGGAAGCAGCCTAGAACTCCCACGGAGGTCAGAAGTTTCTTGGGACTGGCCGGCTATTATCGGAAATTTGTCAAAGATTTTTCGAAGGTAGTTTGTCCATTGACAAACCTGACCAAGAAGCATACGAAATTCAAGTGGACACCGGAATGCGAGGCAGCTTTCCAAGAGCTAAAGAAAAGGCTGACCAATGCTCCTGTGTTGACCATCATAGATGGCAATCAGGATTTGAAGGTATGGACCGACGCCTCTAAGCAAGGTTGTTTCTTTTATAAATTAACATGTCTGAGATAACATTTTTCCTTTAATGACAAATCTTATTTTAACATGTTATCCCTTATTTATTTAAGGTATTGGTACGGTGCTGATGCAAAGAGGCAGGGTAGTCGCATATGCTAGACGCCAACTGAAACCGCATGAGAAGAATTATGTCACACATGACCTTGAACTAATGGCCATTGTGTTTGCTCTTAAAATATGGAGGCATTATCTTTTGGGTGAAAAGTTTGAAATCTACACCGATCACAAATCTTTGAAGCACCTTTTTACCCAAAAAGATTTGAGTATGAGGCAACAGCGCTGGGTCGAATTTCTTGCATCATATGACCTGGATATCCTATATACTTCGGGAAAAGCAAACGTTGTAGCCGATGCACTCAGTTGAAAGAGTGCAGAATGCAACAATCTCATTATCGCCAGTCTCATTATCACTCCTTCTTTGATTGATAAAGTCTCTGCTCTTCAGAAGGATGGTAAATTTATTCAGAGGATTATTAAAAGGATTCAGGATGGCGAAACCACAAGTTTCCAAATTGATGACAAAGGGGTTCTGAGGCAATTGGGCCGAATCTGTGTCCCATACGACTCTAAGCTCAGAAGGGAGGTTATGGATGAATGTCATAAATCTAAGCTTAGTGTTCACCCTGGAATGAGCAAGATGTATCACGACCTCAAGCGCACATTTTGGTGGAGGTCGATGAAGAGAGACATTTCCATTTATGTTTCTAGATGTCCCACTTGTCAACAAGTTAAAAGTGATCAACAGAAACTGGCAGGTTTGTTGCAACTGCTAGGAGTTCCTGGTTGGAAGTGGGAGGAAATTTCTATGGATTTTATAGATGGCTTGCCCCGAAGCAGAAAGGGAAACGATAGCATATGGGTGATTGTTGGCCACTTAACAAAATCTGCCCATTTCATCCCTGTTCGGTCCAACAGAACAGCTCGAAGTTTAGCACAGCTCTATCTTAAAGAGATAGTCAGACTGCATGGAGTTCCTAAAAGCATTGTCAGTAATCGAGATCCATTATTTACCAGTAAATTCAGGGAAGCTTTTCAAGAAGAGCTTGGGACCAAGTTGAATCTGAGCTCTGCCTATCACCCTCAGACAGATGGCCAGACTGAGAGGGTGAATCGTGTTTTGGAAAACTTATTGCGTGCTTGCATTTTTGACTATGGCGGTTCATGGGAGGACCACTTGCACTTGGTGGAATTCTCCTATAATAATAGCTACCAAGCAAGCTTGGGGATGTCACCATTTGAATTAATTTATGGCAGGCCGTGCAGATCTCCAACATGTTGGGTGGAGTCAGGCAATCGACTAGTCTTGGGCCCCGACATGGTCCGCGAAGCATCGGATAAGGTTGACTTGATTAAGAAGCGCTTGTTGACTGCTCAGAGTCGACAAAAGAGCTATGCAGACCAGCGAAGAAGGAATCTAGAATTCTATGTGGATGATCGAGTATACTTGAAGGTTTCTCCTCTGAGAGGCGTGATTCGCTTTGGGAAGACGGGAAAGTTGGCACCGAGATTCATTCGTCCATTCCCTATTCTCGAAAGGATTGGTACTCTCGCTTATAGAGTGCAGCAGCCTGACTGGTGCCAGGGGTGCATGATGTATTTCATGTGTCTCAACTCCGCAAGCATGTGCACGATCCAGATCTGATTGAGGATGAATTAAACCAACATGTCCTAGATATTGCTCCAAATCTGACAGTGAGAAAGGACCCGATTAAGATCATTGGCAAAGAAACCAAAATCTTGAGTAACAAGAAGATCAACCTAGTCAAGGTTCAATGGAGTGGGGATCCTAGAGACTGTACTTGGGAGACAGAGGATAGCATCAAAATTGCTTACCCCAAGTGAAGAGTGGATATCTCCGAGTAACTCTTGTACTAAGGTACGTTTATATCAATTTACATTTTCCATCTTGGTTCCTACTTTACTTTGTTTCCTTTTCGAGGACGAAAATTCTTAAGTGGGGGAGATTGTAACGACCCGGAAAATCCGAACCAATTTAAAAATTTTATTTTAAATTATTTGGTGGAAAAATGTGGCAGAAATTAAAAATTCCATTTTTAAATAATATTAAAGCCAGTGAAAATAGTCAATTTTCAGACGATCTCTATTTTCAACGAAACCACTTTCATTGGAACCGAAATGTCATATTATTGCTAGGTTTCAATTTTTAGAATTTTTCGAATTAATATGTGAGCGTGGCGAAGGAAAATGTGTTTGGTCGATTACAATCAAATTTAATCGACTGAAAAATAGCCATTTTTCAAACAGTGTCAGAATTCGACGAAATTAATTTTGTTAGGACCGTATCGTCATAACATAGACAAATATATTTTTTCTGGATTTTTCTGAGTCCGTTTGTGGCCTCGGTGAATTTATTTATGCAGACGAATTAAATTAATAAAGGAATTAAATATTAAATTAAATAATGCAGGCCACAGACTTCCATTTGGGCTAACGGGACCTATCCCATTGGGTCTGGAATATGGGCTATTAGCTAGGGTCAACTTTGTTTGGACTGGAATCAGCACGGTTTGAAAGATTTGGATTTATTTGTAAAAATACACAAAAATCAATATAAAAAAAGGAGATTAAAACCCTAAAAATCAAAAACACTATTCACCATCTTCGTTGCCGCCACCCCCCTAATTTTAATGGCCGATGTCTTTCGTTTCTTCTCCTCCTAATTTCTCCTCCATCACTAACTTTCAGACCTCAACCCATATACTACCTCAAAGCCCCTCCTCTCCACATCCATACGGTCATCATCCCGTACCAGTGCCTGTAGCGCCCGCCTCGACCCCCTGAACATCCCACCGTCGAACACCCGCCCAGGCCGCAACTCGCCACTGAGTTGGCCAGTGCTCCAGGCGCCGGTGCGCCACCCGTAGCCCGTCGACGTCCCGCCATCCGATCAGCCTCTAGTGCCTCCATCCAAGAGCAAATCTGAACCCTAGTATTGAACAGTAGGAAGTGGTGTCGGCCTGTAGTGTCTGAGAAGAGGAAGAAGGTGATTTACCTTATTAATTTATTAATTAATTTATTTAAATTATTTTAAAACTTCGATTAACCATATCTAACTCATTTCAATTCGAAATTCGATGATTTCAGCGACGTTGTAATCGTGTGACTGAGATCTACGCATATAGACTGACTGGAGTTGATTCTGAACAGTTTGAATTTTGGCCAAAAATCGTCAAAGAATGTGAGATTCTGAATTTAAATAATTAAATAATTTATTTTAATTCTATTCGATCAGTTGAATCATTGTATATTATTCTGATCTGTTATGTGGTGATTGTTGTATTGTTGAATTTTGTTCGTTGTGATGTCATGTTATAGTTTGACAGTTTGGATCTGTAATATTCTGATGTAATCATAATAAAGTTTTTATTTTTATTTTTATTTTTATTTTTAATCCTTTTATTTAAGTTGAATTCTGATTTAAAAGTAAACAAAATATAATCAAAGCTTTAATCTTTTGTTTGATAAACAAAATATAATCAAAGTTTTAATCTTTTGTTTGATAAACAAAATATAATCAAAGTTTTAATCTTTTGTTTGATAAACAAAACAAATCAAAGTTTTAATCTTTTGTTTTGAAAACAAATCAAAGTTTTTGTCTTGAAACAAATTAAAGTTCTAATCGTTTGTTTTTGAAAACAAAAGAAAGTTGAATCTTTTATTTACAAAACAAAAGAAAGTTAAATCTTTTATTTTCAATACAATAGAAAGTTGAATCTTTTATTTACAATATAAGAGAACGTGGAATCTTTTATTTACAATATTAAAGGAAGTCGAATCTTTGTTTACTATATACAAGAAAAGTTTGAATCTTTTATTTACAAAATATAAGAGAAAAGTTTGAATCCTTTATTTTGATTTATAAAATAAAAGAAAGTTTAGGTCTTTATTTGATTTATAAAATAAAGAAAGTTTAGATCTTTTAAACATTAATTAAAAGATAAAATAAATATTAGACATCTTATTTGATTTACAAATGAAAATAAGATGAGACCTTTATTGTGATTTATCAAAAGTATACACTAAATTGCATCGTCATGTTTATATAGTTGAAATGACACCAAAATTTCATCGTCATGTTTAAATAGTTGAAATAAACAAAATTTCATCGTCATGTTTATATGGTTGAAATGAACAAAATTTCATCGTTATGTTAGTATAGTTGAAATGAATCAAATCTTGACATTAGAAAATACATTTATTTTAGGAATGTTGACACTAGAAAAGATGTTTACATTGGAAATAAAGTCCACCTTTTAATTGCATTTTTCAACGCAAATATTACATAGAAAGATGAATTAACTTCTTAATTGAGTTTTCTTAGTTAAGGAAAAATAAAAAGACATTTTCTTTTTCAATGTAAATAGAAAAGAATAAAAAGACATTTTCATTTTTAATGTAAATAGGAAGAATAAAAAGACATTTTCATTTTTAATGTATATAGGAAGAATAAAGGGACTTTTACATTTTTATTTGTTATATGTTTTAAAACATTTTAAAACATCATTTTTGGTCGCATTAGAATTGGCGAACAAAAATGTCATTTTTTTGAAAATGAAATTATACATCGTTGAAATATCATTTTTGGTCGCATAAGAATTGGCGAACAAAAATGTCATTTTGTTGAAAATAAAATTATATATCGTTGAAATATCATTTTTGGTCGCATTAGAATTGGCGAACAAAAATGTCATTTTGTTGAAAATGAAATTATACATCGTTGAAACATCATTTTTGGTCGCATTAGAATTGGCGAACAAAAATGTCATTTTGTTGAAAATGAAATTATACATCGTTGAAACATCATTTTTGGTCGCATTAGAATTGGCGAACAAAAATGTCATTTTGTTGAAAATGAAATTATACATCCTTGAAACATCATTTTTGGTCGCATTAGAATTGGCGAACAAAAATGTCATTTTGTTGAAAATGAAATTATACATCGTTGAAACATCATTTTTGGTCGCATTAGAATTGGCGAACAAAAATGTCATTTTGTTGAAAATGAAATTATACATTGTTGAAACATCATTTTTGGTCGCGTTAGAATTGGCAAACAAAAATGTCATTTTGTTGAAAATGAAATTATACATCGTTGAAATATCATTTTTGGTCGCATTAGAATTGGCAAACAAAAATGTCATTTTGTTGAAAATGAAATGATACATTGTTGAAACATCATTTTTGGTCGCGTTAGAATAGGCGAACGAAAATGTCATTTTGTTGAAAATGAAATTATACATCGTTGAAATATCATTTTTGGTCGCGTTAGAATTGCTGAACAAAAATGTCATTTTGTTGAAAATTAAATGATACATTGTTGAAATCATCATTATTAATAAAGGAAATCGCCTAAATGGTTTATATATTATATATAAATATAAAATATAAAATTAAACGAAACGAGCGCGGTAGTTCGCGTATCGACAATCGTAACTTCAAACGAATATATAGAAAGATCCGACCGTTGGATTTTCCCAAAACTATAACCGTTAGGACCGCCTTGGGAAAAGTTTTCAACGACATAAATTTCATCAAAATCCGACGATTAGATTTTAAGATATGTGTAAATCAAATTTTGGTAAAAGCAGCGCCAGCGCTGCCTATTGACCCGAAACGTCGTTTATTTATTTCGAGCTATTTTTAATAAATAAAAATAGCGATAAATAGTTATAAATATATATGAAATGTTTTAAACTATAATTATGCGACAATTATTTGAAAAGACCGAGTTTAACTAATTTCATATAACTGAACGGCGATTGAATCAAAGAAGTAAAGAGACGATGGTTGAAGACCGGCGATCTTCACATCGAATGGGCAATGACTTCTGATACCTTGGACTGACTTGCTCCCAGGACTGGTTTGAAGCAGTAATTGTCCGGACGTGTGTGTTGATCGTGCGGATTAGCGAGAACCTCTTTGGTGTCTCCGGTTTCGTTCAGACCCAGAACGGACTTGTAAATGGATGCGTGTCTGACGTTGAAATTCACTTCATGTAATTAAATCGCTGTCTATTTATATAGGTCTGTTTGGTGGTGGAGAATTTATTCTCTACTTAACACCTGGATACGTAGTAGTAGTTATCGATAGCATGGCGTTGAATTGTCAGCGTGGCATGCCAAGATGCAATGATCAAGGCATAGCCTGTTTGGGCATAGCTTTGTGTATAACGTAACTTCGCGAGCCTCACACCCCGGTATGAGTCAAAAACGGGATATGGGCCGTAGGGAGTGCACACGTTTCTTTCTAGCTAGGAGTGGTGCTTGGGTTTTGACACGGCCCGGCATTTTACTTATGTGGATTTTGGATTGAGGTACCTCGGGTTTTTATAGGCCGGAAGTGGTCATATTATAGGTCCAAAGGGACCGGGAAACATGTGTTCAGGCATAACTAATCCACTACCATTAGGTAGGGACCGACCCTACCGCATCCAAGGCTTGCCCATAGGTGTGATCCTGAGGCATTTGCTAGAGTGTCTCGAATCGGAAGAGGACGATCCCTAGCCTCGATTTCATGACAGAAAACCAATTCCCAATACGACGACATTTCAGTTTTGATTGTAAACTTATATACGGCGGCATAGTATATGGTACCTATGCCGTCTAGGATTGATATATGTATTTTGAAGTATTTTAATACTGTTTAAACACTAATGATAATATCAAAACATTATTTTTCACGTATTAAGCATGTTTGATCATCATAAGGGAAAACTCTATCCTCCTGTGTGCGTTGCATTGTGTGATAGGACTTGAGTCTTATGATGATTTCATTTTTCAAAAGTCATTTCGCTGTTTTATATGAACTTTATAAAATATTGCACTGGCAATCCAATGGAGTAAACCCGTTCCGCGTTAGCGGCGTGGTCCTGAGATTCGCCATCTTGATAGTTAATTTAGTTAAGAATTCTCACACCAGTCCCATGACTGACTCGTAGTTTGTTTCACTCTTGCAAACTCGGGTGCCCTCTTTCCACACGGGCAGCCAATTGACAGGTTTCTAGGTGATACTTTCTGGTGGGAGCTAGCTTTGGGAGGAAGAAGAAGAAGACCTTTTCAACATCTTTTATTCTGCTTTTTGAGACATTTTTCTATCTTTTTCTTTTTATGTATGTAATGGGATTTGAAACTCATTTCTTTTCATTTGAGACCTGTTTCTCCTTTGTTAAGACTTCTATTATGCTAAGTGGATCCTGTAAAACTGCATACTCTGATGTTTTGCTGTGATGCTGATGACATTTATTTCCGCTGCAATGGTTTATGTGTTATGATAATTATCTGAGATCTATTTTTGTTGTAATTATGTTGTATTCCAAAATGATCATCCTTACTTTCGGTCTACGGAAGTTTGGGGTCATCACATTTTCAATAAGAATGCAGAAGCGATAGAAGAAAGAACAAATGAAATTTATCTAGATAGCGATAATATACCCTAATGGGAATGACCAACATAGCCATGCTACCTGCTCGATTTCTGTTATTTTCTCGGTTGATGAGGCATGAGGTCACGATTACCTTTTAGAACATCACATCATCATTTACTTTGAATGCCATATTTTCAGATCCGCCAAATCACTAATTGACATCCACAAAAATACTTTGGGTGTTAAGCTAAGAGAAGGTGTCTTCTCAGCCACCAAACAGAACTATGCTTGTAAAAATCAACGTACGTGATTTTTAGTAAGTACTCTATTAGACATTCATTCATGCAAGTCATCCAGGAATAATACGAATCGAAGTCACCCTCCCGCCACACCCTATATAGGAATCATCCCAAGAATTAGTAGTGAGTGGTCCTTGTAATCTGTAGATTTCAACCACGACAGAATCATAGTCTATCTCTGGAAGCTACCCAAAGATTATAAGTAATTCTTCTGTTTTATGAAGATCTGCAGGTCTTCAAATACTCTATCTCAACCATTATCTTATATCTTCCACATTTACATATTTGCTGGTTAGGAATGATATTCAAATAAAAACTCGATTCTGGCCTTTCTGTACCAAAAATCGATAATAGGCCAGATTTGATAATCGATTATTTAACTATAAAAATAAAAAACCATGTAACTATGAAAATAAAATGAATTCGCTGGTTTAGTACACACCATCACTTGGCCTCTTTAATTAACCATTCGTTAATTAAAACTTCAATTTTTTTTATATTTGGTTAATAATATTTTACTTCTTATTTTGATATAAGAGTATTCTCAAAACCATTTATTATTTTAATACTTAGTAAACCTCTCACACGTACATCACCTTTTGGGTTTAAACATGTACGCGTAAAACATCATTATGACAACTCAAAATTCTAGTATCGGAATTTGATTACTATAAAAATATAAATCTTTAAAATTTTAAATTTAACTACTTATCAGTTAATAAAAAAGTCAAACAAGTTGGGGTATATTTACAGTAGACCTTGAATAAACAACATTCTTAACTTCAAGCGGATAGAAATTCCCATGCTCAAATGTTACCTCAAATATGATATATTCATCTAAATCTCGTAATCATATCAAATATTTCATTTATAAATATTATTTGCAAAAAATTTGCTACAACCATTTTTTAATTTCTAAAACAAGAATAAAGTTCTTTTTAGAAAAAAAAAGTATGTTTACTAACCAAATGAGTTCAACTTAACCTTCCATTTGACAATTTCTTCTATTATTGGAAATCCAATTTGCAACTTGCAAATGACATTTTTCGCCAACACCGAAATTAGGTCTAAGGATTCGGACCTAGGGATACCAAAGCGATTATTTAGTTCCTATATGCTTGAGTTAGTTCACCATTTCCTAGATATCAAGGTCTCATGCCCGAAAATTAGTTACTCTTCATTCAAAGAGGTGAGCATCACACTTACGAGACTCAATGACCAAAAATTACCTTGGGATAAGGGTTCCCTAAGCGCAATGCAAGATAGAAAGCTAAACGGCTTGTGGAAGGGTATTTTGGGTAATTCAGCTTTTGCATGAAACTTTATCATAGGGAAGCAATAAGAAAATTGGCATCATAAATGATAGGGAAATTCATGACAATAATCTCAAGAACTGATTCTCTCTTTATTGATCATTTTATTGAGTACGTAGGAGGTTCTATGTAAAATCCCCAAAATCAATTTAGAAATTAAGGTTTACTCTATAATAAAAGATTATAAGACTTGAGAATGATAAAACTCCCATAAAATGAGATCCCAGGGTCTTTTTAATAGACGGGTACCCCTTTTGGTTGCGATCAACAGAAACCCAATTTGGATGCTTTCGGCTTCGGCGGTTATCCTCCTGTCTCGGTGTCGGTCATGTTAGTGGCTTTCGGTGCTGGTTACTCAGTTTCTGCCTCCTTTTCTCTTCTGGGAATTGTTATTGGCTCTGTTTTGCTTTTGGTGTGTCGGTCTCAGTCTCTAGCAATTCATTACTCATATGTTCTTTTTATATAGTGTATTGATACCAAGTATATTGGTATGGATAACTTCCTTAGTTGCTCTCGGTTTCAATGATCAACCTCTGCTCCGATAGTAAATCACTAGTTTTGACTTACTTTATTACCTTTTGAATGTTGGATTTACTCTTTCATAGTATCGACATCGACACTAAGAATATTAGCGTGGATGTCCCATCTTACTCATGAGCCTTGCCTTGCTTCAACAATCTTTGGTTCTGGTATTAGCATTGCGACAACGTTGCTTATGGATCCTCTCTAATGACTTCTAAATTGCTTCCTGGGTCGGTATCGATACCAAATAAATTGGTATCGACCACTATTTGCTTCATCCCGGCTTGGTTTCCTGCTTTCCCTTACATGGCTATTGGTTTTGATGTCGAATTGTATGCTTTTGGGATCAGAACCAGGTTGATTGCATTTGGTGCCGGTATAGCAACCACCCTTGATTGCTCATTGCTTCCATGCTGGTTTCAAAATCGTTTTGCCGCCATCTTCCATGTATTGGTACCAAGCTTTTGTGTCCCTTGTTGGTACCGATAGCACAATGACCAATTTTTTCTCTGTTTTGGTTCCACGCTCTGATATCCAATTATGTGCTTCTAGCTTTGGGGACCAAGTTGATTGTTTGCTTCCTTTTTGTACTGGATTTCTCTCGATATCACTACCAAGCCTGTTGGTAGTGATAACACTTTTGTTTGCTTACAGTATAGTGCTTTCCATCATCTATGAACAATACCGCCTCCTCCGATATCTAGCCTTAATACCTGACTTTATTTAACTGTTTGCTTTCGTCGCTTTCACTTTCTTTGAGGCCCTCTCTGCTTGGTTCCATATTCACTACCTTAAGCCTTTTGTTATTTTGGTTTGGGAGCCTGAGCCACTGCTTCTTTATATTTGGTCGATGCAAATTTTGGTGTTAACACAACTCATTCAACATAGTTCAACTTATATATGTAATTTCATTTATAACTTTACTTCTGGGAAAAACCTTACTTACAATTTGAGCCATTAAATTTCAAATCTGATTTTAATTTTCCATTACCAAGCCACACAACCCGTTTACAAAGTCCTTTTTAGTTTATATTTTGAAATTAGCTTTACTTATATTTAAACGACTATATAAAAAAATACGTAAGTTAAGTTGTGGAATTTATTTTGAAACCAAAATCGTAGTTTACCTCTTAAGAGAATAAACTTTTATTATATACTTTAAATGACTAATTTAATATATATATATATATATTTATTTATATAATCTTAAAGCGTCGCAGAATCAATTGAAAATCGATTCCAACAATTTGTTATTATAATAATGGTACTAAAGAGCCAACGACAGCTAAAGTACCAAATAGTGAAATAAGGATTTGTGTCATCCAATTTCACACCCAACCAAACATATTCATCAACAGATGATAAACATTATCAATATTAGTGATGAATCATGTCTTTCCCTGCATCATAAATTCAATATTTCAACAGATATCATAATATATGAAATTTAACAACTACTAGTGAGGAATCAAGTTGGATCCCTCCAACCTGTTTCCCTGCATCACCAACATGTCATCTTAAAATAAAATCGTATGTTTCAATATAGAGATATAATTATTGTTATGCACTTCAATTGATGGGAATAATCAGTTCAACTGATAATTTTCAACAATCAGAAAATAACAACAATCTAAGCATCCATCTTTTAATTAAATAAGTTTATAATATATAAACATGACCAACAAGATACGTTCTCTCATTTGGTAATAATCGTTGGAATACGATTTGATTTCAATTAAATTAAACGAACATTTAATTTAACCAATTCATCCAATATATGTACATACATACATACATACATACATACATACATACATACATACATATATATAAACATTCAACACACATCCAACAATCATCAACATAGCATACAAATTGAAAATCCCAACTTATATGAAATATAAGTGGGTCAACCTGAGTGAGTTGTACTCACATTGATTTCGTTCGTCACTTAGTGATTTGGTTTCAGTTAAATTGAACAAGCATTTGATTTAACTAAAAATTCTAGCTGATTCCAAATTCACCCAAACCGGCTCTAGAACGTAGTGTTCTACAATAGAACTCGACGTTGCTTGTTTCGTCGGATTCCGACCTTGCAATAAAAAGTTATTCACATTATAACTACACGATTTTAATTAAAATAACAAACTCTTTAATTATATTTTAATTAAACTATTTAGTTTTCTTAAGAAATAACATGCTGGCTAATTCCTTCTTCATGTTGCTTTCGTTCAGAATGACACCACAGACGCCTGATTCATCACCTGATTGTTGCGCCGTTGTCCGCTTGTCCATCAGATGTTCATCGGACACCACCGGCCTACATGCCTTATCCCCTCCATGTTCGACCCTAGCCTCAACTCTAACTGTTAAACTCAACAACTTCAAGATCCGATTCCGGCAACACCAACGCCCAGAAACCCATTGCCACCATTCAACTTGTAGCTCTCGTCAAGCTCAGACATATTTGTGGTGAAAGATTTTGATTTAGATGAATGGGTTGTGAGATTTGGGAGGAAGAAGATAGAATGATTTCGACTGTAAAACTAAACTAATTAAAAAATGGAGGCTTTTTTCTACATGAACATATATGGTATTTATATATGAATAAAACTGTAATCTTGTTTTTGGAAAGTACCCAAACTACCCACTTCATGTGTAGAAGCTTCCAAGTTGTCATTAACGAATAATCATTCGTTAAATACGCATGACACTTTTAGCCTCCGTTGACTTGTACATTAGCTCCTAACTGTAGCTTTATGGTAAGTGGGTAGGTGGTAAATGAGGTCGTCAATGATGCATGAAATGAACTATTTCCATTTTTCCTTTGTATTTCTTCACTTGTGCATGCATATCCTTGAAACTACTTCAAATATTGTTCCTTATTTCCTACAAATAACAATAAAAAGGTGAAAGTAAATTTTATTAAAAGTTAACATATACACAAATGACCATTTTTCCATTCAAATGAAAAATGATTTAAAAATAATTAAATTTAAATTTAATCATGAAAAATACCCTAATACGCTCATTTATTAAATTAAATAAATTAAATATGGTAGTAAAAATATGCACATTTACATGCATATAAATATCTAGTGGGACGACATCGTAATGAAGAACGAGTTTTCCTCTCACTAATGTCAAGCTACAATATGTAACCAGTTATTAGCTCCTGCACTTCAATGGTTAACACAGGACAACAATAAAGATAGCAATAAAATGTGCAAAATCAACATGTAATGAATTTCTCATCCCCATTATACTGATTAACTGTCTTAATAGTTTTGTTATATGCCTTTCGATTTATCAGTTACGTAGGTATCATTCTAGTTTCGTAGTTCATTTTTAAAAACTATTCTATCATTCAATGTTTGCATACTCTTTCTTTTCTTCTAGATCAACTATCCCACAAAATTTATAAAGTGAACCTTCAAAGGATGTTGGCTATAACTATCGCGCACCTCCTTTGTTTTATACCGTTGGATAACTAAGAACTGATAGTTTTACGTATATCATAAATTGAAGCCTTTTACGTGATGCAGATGGCCCATCAAACAACCCATGGTTTTATCTGAAGGTTAATAAGAGCCATGTAGTTTTATTTGTGGGATGACCATAAACCCTTTATATATCTGATGGAAATTTCCTATCGCACATCTCATAGTCCTACCTCAGGTTGACTAAGAACCTATTAAACACTTGGGTGCATATTGTCTATTATACCCTTTTATAGTTTTACCATAAGGTATACTAAGAACCCTTCAATTTGTTTTACACTTGTCTCCTTAACAGTTTTTAATGAGTGCCTCCCCGGTTTCATCTCTCATATGGCGTTCCCAATGTGTTCATTCAAATGCAATGACATAGTATGATTTCCTACCGTTATTAAGACAAGTACCCGGCTTTCGGCCAGATAGAAACAACAAGGAAAATGATGCAACCGTTTTACTGCCAAAAGTGTCAAGCAAATCAATTGGTTTGAAACCCCTTTTTGACACCATTAGTAGGCATCGAAGCTAACATGGTAAAACCCAATAAGATAGGAAATAATAGCAATAATCTTTGAAAACAAATTGCCTTAAGAAAATAAAGCTTTCATTTAGAACCATTAGGTGACACCCTCTTACTCTTGCACCTGTGTTTAGAAGCATACCCCGTTTGACTCTTACATCAAGAGTCAAAGTCCACATAACACTTCTAGTTTTAAACAAATCCCTCCCATATGCATGCAACCTAACAAGTGAACACGACTTGTTAACATGAAAAAATGACGATAAGATATAGAGGCTAAAGCCTCAAGCCAATTTTGAAATCAACGAAAGGTTTCCCTGCCACTACTGGCGACACCCACAGGTTACGGAGGAAAACCCTCATAACATCTTTAGTAAAAATTTCCTTAAGGGCCACGGCTGTGACCAGGAAAGTAGGTCATAAAACGAATTTATAAGGACTTCTCGTCGTTGGCAATGACTTCAAGGATTTTGGAAGCATGAGCTTCAATTTAGAAAACAAGTATAAACTAACCCTTTCAACAATAACGGTGTCGATCGAGACATAGACAAAAGCCTTGGTTTTGAAGATAGTGTATAAAGCCATGTTATAAAAGAATCTTGCAAAAGCAATCCCTTATGCAATAGTTGTGTTGAAGGAAATTATGGTATGCCAACATATTCTTTAATGAAACCTTGCCGACATTACCCATGTCAACATGACTCTAAAGAGTCATTTGTAACAAACTGTAATTTCGACTGGTTTTAGAATAATAAGTTGTATGAAATTTTAAATAAGATAGTTTAAAGTTTAAAATACTATGATTTCTCAATGAAAATTGAGTTTGTATTATTAACATATAGAATTTTGATTAGATTGATTATAGTGTTTTGATCACAAGAAACCAAAGGTTAAATTGTTATGCGCATTATTGGATTAAACTGAATAAGCGTTTTAATGAAACTAAAATAATAATACTTTTGAGGAAAAAAAGATAAAGTATATGTTTACGGTTTGAAGTGACTATAATTTTATGAAAAATATAAATATGAAACATACTTTATGGTTGCAAAATATCAAACTTAAACAATACGAAAACGATTTCTAATGTTAATCTTTGAACTCAAAGTTTGAATTTGATTTTAGGTTGCATCTGTTCAGTTTAATTTAAAGAAATGAAAAGGATCATTAAATGCATATAATTTATTTTACTTTAGATTATTAATGTTAAAATAGTCGATAATATAACAACAAAATATTGGTTTTTATAATATAATTATTTTACGTACAACGATCCTAGAGGATTTTATGATTTCAATGTCGCCGTTTGTTTTGTCGAATTTTGATTTTGCTACTTTTAGTTAAATTGATTTGAACTATCGATTTACGGTAGCAAAAATGTATATAACATAAATAATAAAATTTTCGCGAGTAATAAAATGTTGGTTTTCAATGTGCTATTCCGTAGTACGAACACACTGAATATAACATTACATTTTTTTCATTTGTTTGAATATTCGATTTGGACTGAAAACAATTTGAATTCTTGTTTTTAAGTGCAATACGATTTTAAGGGCCTACTATATCTTTTAAGCTGAAATTTGCAGCAGCCATCCTAAGGGAATGAAGATGTTTACAAAACTGTGTTTTACCTATGAGCAAGAAATCCATCCCGAGGAGTTCTTTATTCCACAATAATAGGTAGTAGTTTTGCCACACAACTTTACATTCAATCATGATGCAGTAAATTTGTTCCCTGTCGATTAGCCTGTGGATGATCTACCAATTAGTGATCTAGTAGTCTGAGTTTCTAGCTGATATGCCATGTAGTGGGGATATCTTGTTTTGACCGATCACCAATTTCTAAATCAAGCATCCAGTTGGCGTTCTAAATTTGATGTATATAATACAGTCAAAGAGATTTTCGTTTTTCTTTTGTTAATATTATGTCTAGACTGCGACATAAACACAAACATGGCAAAACGAAATAATGAGAGATGACCGTCTACGTGTATAGTTGCTGAAAAAGGATATAAAAAATTGAAATTTTCTAACATGCACCGTTGAATAAGTAATCAAGTACTCGGTCGTCTGATATTTGTGAATCTACGACTCACCGCCTCTTTTTTATTTATTTGTTCAATTCTTCCACATTACTCTTTGAATAATACGGTGGCTCTTCTTTCTCTTCTTCTCTTTCCATCCATTTTTGAAAGCCTGTGGCACGTGTGTGTGTATGTGTATATATATATTTATATGTATGTATATATATATATACATACATACATATAGGAGGGTTTCGCTACACCTCTTATATTGCACGTGAATTCTCCCCCTTAATCTCCGCCACCCATTTCCCACTCATTCTCTCTCTTCCCATTTCAATATTATTTCTTAGTAGGAAGAGAATAAATGAGTGGGAAAATGGGTGGCGGAGAATAAGGCGGAGAGTTCACGGGCAATATAAGAGATGTAGTAGAACCCTACTCATATATTATATATATATAAACAAAAGTTGTAATAGCAGGCCGAACCCCACTCTGCCATGCCAGGTAGTCGAACCACCACCAACCTCCCCTCCGACCCCTTCGACCCAAGCTCTGCCCTCCCCTTCCACCTAGTAGCAGCCCAGACGACACCGAGACCAGCCCCTCAACCTAAACCGCTTCCTTCCAAAGTTCACCTCCACCTATAGGTGACCTCCTCCGACTTCCGACCTCTCCTCCCTCTCCCCTTGCTGCTGCGAAATCACTTCCACACCATAGCTTGAACCTCCACCACTAAACGACACTTCAACCTTAGCTCCGTCCACATTCTTCCTCGCTAGCAAGCTCTGAAACCCAGCGTCGCACGTCCAGACCCTAAACCCATATCCATAAGCTCCATGTTGATACACGATAATCTGACGTTCGTGCTTCCTGGATCTCTTTGTTGTTCGGTTTTGCGTGGATTCGTATGCAGTTTTAAAAAAGAAGTGACATGGGAGAAAAGTGGGGGCATAGGACCAAATATGTCTTGCTTATGTGAATGCTTGGAGCATGGTATGTTATGCAAATACTGTTAGGGACTTTCCTAGGATCTCTACACAATTAGATTTTAGAAGAGATAAGAAGTGAAGAAAAAATAATGACAAAATATTTCCACCAACAAAACTTTTACTAAACTACCAAAAGATTACAAGAAAAAATTTGAGAAGATATCTCAAATTCTAAAACCTAAAGAGAAAAACATTTTCTTCCATATACATATAATGAACAATATAATGCCTATTTATAATAGGATTGACAAAACATCTTCTTTAAGAAGCCATTGAATAATTCCATAAGTCTTTCCATGTAGATAATTTGTTGTCTTTTCTAATGCAATAAAAGAGGCAACTAATTACTCCATAAGATCTACCAATATCTTTAAGAGATGCAATTAATTAATTTTCAAAATGTAGGAAACCTATAAAATAGGCAACAAATTTGAGTCATTATTCCATATAGACTCAAATATATCTAAGATCTACATATATGTGAAATATTGTATCACCAAAAAACCTAACAATCTCCACCTTGATACTATATTCCATATATGTCATCCAAGGTCCACCTAGAACCGAGGCTTCTAGTATCCAATAATACAATGGGAACAAATGTCGTCATTCTGAAAATAAATAACCTTCAAATCACCCAAAAAATGCATGCTCCAAACTAGATATGCATGTCAACAAATCAGAACTGCTTGTAATACCACAATGGCCTCCATGTGGTCTTCGCATCTTTTTGTTGCGGGCTTCACCTTGATTTTGACAAATTTTAATTTTCACCACCATTTTGAGAAGTTCCTTCACTCTCAATTGTTTTCCCAAGCAATTTATATATGTTATTATTTCCCCGTTTCACGCGCAGAAGCTCTTTGTTACCCCTCCAAACTCTTGTGACTCCACCTCTAGTCGAAAAGTTTCAGCCTTTTTGTTCTAACTGTCCTATAGAAGCAAGATTCTTCTTAATTTCTGGGATGTACCTAACTCCTGTTAGCCTCGCTACCCTTCCATCATTCATCTTTGGCCTAACTGTGCCTATGCCTTTAACATGCAAATGTCCACCATCAGCAGATTCCACTTTATCAGTTTGTTCTTCATAATCAATAAATGCTTCTCTTTGATTGCATACGCGGAAACAAGAGCCTGAATCAAGTACCCAATCTTTTGTTTTGTCTTTATCTACGCATAGGACATTATCATCAAGATCTTCACCAAAATTAACTTCTCCGTTGCTGCTTTCATCAACCTTGACTTTGTATTCTTCTAATGCTTTTATTCTTTGTTCATCCTTTTTAAGTTTGTTGCAAAATCTTAGTTGATGACCGGGTTTTTCATAGTAATAGCAAATGATATTCCTTTCTACATTTGAGTTATTTGATCGTCCATCCGTATTTGAATGACTAGATTTCCTTGCAAAATTGACCTCCTCAAATAGGTTTCTACTTTTTCTTTCTACCTTATCCTTTTCTTCTATTAGGTTAATCCTCCGTATCTCCTCATTAAGCAAGCTACTAACCACTGACTCCATTGAAACAACACTATTTGAATTTGAGTTGTTCAATGCAACCACAAGTGTTTCCCAACTCTCCGGTAATGAACTCATCAACATTAAAGCTTGTGTCACATCATCTACCTTGTAATTTATGGCTGCAAATTGGTTTACAATTTCCTGAAAATCAGTAATATGCTCTCCAATTGACTCACCTTCCTTAAGCTTGAGATTCACCAATCTTCTCATAAGAAGAGTCTTGTTCGTTGTAGAGTTATCTGCATAGATTCCTTCTAACCTTTTCCAGATCACATAAGCAGATGTTTCATTAGCAACAATATAAAATACTGAATTCTCCATAAAACACCTAATAGCTGCTGCAGCCTTTCTATCCAAAATTTCCCACTTTGCCTCAGTTATGCCATTTGGCTTCCCCCCATTATTTTCCAAGGGTCGGTAAAGATCATTAAGATAGAGATAGTCTTCCATCTTCTCTTTCCATAACCCCCAATTTTTTTCATTAAGTTTCTCTACATTTATCTTCTCCATAACCAAATTCTCTTTAAAAAAAATTATGTAGTAGGCTCTGATACCAATTGTTAGGAATTTTCCTAGGATCTCTACACAATTAGATTTTAGAAAAGATAAGAAATGAAGAAAAAATAATGAAAAAATATTTCCACCAACAATTTTTTTACTAAACCACCAAAAAATTACAAGAAAAAAAATGAGAAGATATCTCAAATCCTAAAACCTAAAGAGAAAAATCCTTTTCTTCCACATACATATAATGAACAATATAATGCCTATTTATAATAGGATTGACAAAATATCTTCTTTAAGAAGCCATTAAATAATTCCATAAGTCTTTCCATGTAGATAATTTGTCGCCTTTTGTAATGCAATAAAAGAGGCAACTAATTACTCCATAATATCTACCAATATCTTTAAGAGATGCAATTAATTAATCTTCAAAATGTAGGAAACCTATAAAATAGACAATGAATTTGAGTCATGATTCCATATAGACTCAAATATATCCAAGGTCTACATAAATTTGGAATATTGTATCACCAAAAAACCTAACAAATATGTTTGTAAATTTAAATGGGGGAAAGCGATAAAGATCTAGTATACTGGATCAAGGCATACTGTTAATACTATTACCGTATATATTTTGTTGACCTCATCCACCAAGTTTTGCTCCATCGCCAAGACTATTAAGTGAGTTTGTAATCGGACCACTTCACTGAGTTTCAACAGTCCAAAAAGGCAAACTCTGGTCGCATGTTTATGTCCATCGAGTTGTAGATTCGAATTGCGTTCATCCTTATCTGCTTGTCGTTCGTATTGAGATATCCATGCAATCATCCGTTCACGTGCAAAGGTGAGTGTTTTACTCACGATTTATATGTTCTTATGTCAAGTAAAATTATCGAATTCCCATTAGATATGTGGCTATGTTAGTTAATGAAATAAACTATTGATTTGTAATTTAAGTTAGTATCAAAAATTAACATTAGTGCTAGTTGACACCCAATATTAGAATTGTGTCAAATTAATTGATTTGCTGTTGATTTATATTCAATAGTTAAATTAATTCGAATCGCATTTACCATACTGAATTCTAAATGAATTAAATGAATAATTTGGTCATTTAATCAAATATAGAAATTAGCTTTGCATTTGAATTATTAACATATGATATTGAATTGGAAAATATTAAATTTCATGAATTTGAGATTTGTTGAATTAAATTTTAAATTTTTTTAATAGTATCGATAATCGAACACATCGATATATGATTGTTGTATAGTATGTTTGCTTGTATCTGGATTGTATACTAGAATTGATTGATTGTATGATGTTTGTTATTTTAGTTCTTATTAGGATATATTCCTGTCACTATATCGGTAATTATCGAAACAATATTAGTTTTGAGTGGTTACTATTGATGGCAAAATATGTCGTAAACACCCAAGATTCCTAATTACTTAAAAATTATAGTTTCTCTTGAAAGTATAAGTGCAAAAAGCAGTAATTGACACGAGATTTATAGTGGTTCGGTCCCGTGATGGGCCTACGTCCACTTTGGAAGAGTCGCTGATATTTTACTAGCAACAAGTGGTTTCGAGCTATTAGCCACTTTTAGGCATTTAATTACAAGCATTCCCATACAATTTGGGGTCATAGTCATAATACATAAATATTTGGAAAAAGACACTTTTGCCCTTCTTCTTCCTAAAGCATGGATGCCATTAAAGAGGTCACTTGGTGCTCTTAAGAGATGTCAAATCAACCAATCCCCCCCCACTTTGTAGTGTGAGCTTGGAGGTATTTATAGTGGAGTGTTATGCGGGAGTAGATAGGAGTAGGGGACCACATCAGGAAATCTCAAACCTCAGAATGCAGGCCATGGAAAGCTCGGACCCCTCCTCTCGTGCCTTCAAAATTCGTACACTTACCGGGGTACGAGTTTTGTACCCCGTGGAGTATGAATTTCGTACCCCGTGGGGTATGAATTTCGTGACCCTGGGCATACAAAATTCCTACCCCGATACGTGGGATTCTAATATGAATCCGGAGGAGGCGAGGCTAGGGGCTCAAGGCTTTTGGGGTTCAGAGCATAGGTTTGAAAATGTTTCGAGGAGAGGTGAGGTTCCTTTTTGCGTGACCCTTCCCGGCTCATTTCCTTAACTCCTTGGCGACACTCCGGGCAATAACATCAAGCGATATGTTGAGTTGAGCGTGTCTTGTGTACTTTTGGGAACCGGACCAAAAGGTCGGTTAACATTTGCTACCAAAGTACGTCTTGTCTTGACATGATATGCTTTGAGTTGGTAGAAGTATTTGTTGAACTGTCAATTTTCCTGTAAACTCATGAAAATAAATGTTAGTTGTTGGGCTCATTTACTTAGTAATCGTAAATGAGTCGTCATCCTTTTGACTTCATGCTTATGTTGTTGCACACACACGCATATATCGAATTGGTGCATATGTTTTTATGTATGTATTCATACGTACGTAGAAGCACGAACATTTGCGCTTTTTCCCTTTTTTTAGAGGTACTCGTACCTAGGGCCATCAATTTCTAACACGACCTAAAACACAATTCGTAACCCGCACGAAAAAACCCAGCCCGACCCGACCCACTTATAAACGGTTCAATTTCGGGTCAACCCCCTCTGACCCGTTTAATATATGGGTTGACCCGACCCGACCCGTGAACCAGTTTCTGATCCGTCATGACCCGTTTAATATAAAAAATATTTCTATTACTCTAAAATCTACAAAACATTGGCCCAACCCAGTCCACTACCCATTTACCGCTTTACCCTAATTTACCAATTACCAAGCCGCCACTCATTCAGTCATTCTAATTTATGCGGTTCTACCTCTTCACTGATTCACTCCGTCACGTTTTCATGTTTATTCCCACATTAACTGCTTTTTAAATTTTTATTTTCATCTTAGCTTGCAACAAGTGAATGACGAAAACACCCTTCTTTCATGTTTTCATCTTTTTATACAAATATTTTTCTTAATGGGTTACACGAATCAAACCTGAAACCCGCACAATTATAAATGGGTCAACCCGGAACCGACCCGTTTAATAAACAGGTTGAGCTGACACGACCCGAACTCAACCCGAAAACGACTTGATCCGACCTGAACCTGACCCAAACCGACTCATTGACAGCCCTACTCGTACCCGTGTGTTTGAGGATACGAGATTTTCGTATCCCAAACTGAGATACGAAATCTTGTGCCCCTATGGGGTATGAAACTTTGTACCCCACGGGGGTATGAGAACTCGTGTTCCATTGTGGAACACGAAAAGTTAATGGGCTCGGACCATTGTCCTTGCTTCCACTATAAATTTGAGCTCCCTTATTCCTTATTCTTCTTTACTTGCTTAGCTTCATGACATAAAAAAATCGTACATGAGAAGACTCGCCCCTAGATTTTCTGAGAACGTAGGTAAGCTCCGACATCGGTCGGCTTGACAATGTGGAGATGGCTCTCAAGCTGGGCCCAGCGTCGCCTCGTAGCATGACCACGCGACGGATCTCAAGGCGATCTAAAAGTGGTCTCTTCTTCTTTCTCGAACTTCATATTCAGGTTTGAGGATTTTAGGGATGGATTATCAGTTGAGCTTGGGGATGACCTCCGTTGTGGCGATGCGAGGCAGTTGGATGGGTTCGAGCTCGAGAGCCATCGGAGAAAGAGACTAGGGAGATAAAAAAGATAAGAGGAGAGGAGGAGTAGGGAGTCGAGAGTTCATCTTGGGTGGAGGAGATCAAACTGTTTGACAAGGTCGAAGTGTAATGGGTTGGAAAACTAAAGCTCATACCCCTCACTGGGTACATAAAATCTCATCCCCGAACAGGGATATGAAAATTTCGTACCTGGATGGATACAAAATCTTGTAACCCCATTGGGTACGAAATCTCGTTCCTGGATGGGCTACGAAATTTCGTACCCTGGATGGGTACGAAATCTTGTACCCTCAATGGGTACGAAATTTCGTATCCTAATGTGAGGGAATGAGGTTTTCACGTGGCCTGCAGACTTCGAGCCATGTTTTAGCGACTCGCTCCACTTCCCCCCGAGACTTTGGTTTTTTCGACTACCTACTCAATGGTTTGCATTGTTTCCTTAACGTTGCATGCCTGAACCGAGACTTATACCAGTAAAAACTTAGTTGACAATTCTTCCTGGCACATAGGACTGGAGCATGTAAGCGGACTGCAGCTGGACTATCACTACAAGAAAAATACCCTATTGCAACTAGCTATTTGCAACAGGCAGCATGTGATAGCTGCAATAAATGATATTTAGCAACAGACCTATTATAACAGTTGCAATAGATGAGATTTAGCAACGGGCCTTTTCTTTCTGTTGCGAAAAACATATTTTTTTAGCATCTGCGCTTCCTTTCCTATGGCAAAAACATACTTTTAGCAACAGTGCTTCCATACCAGTTGCAACAAACATATTATTTGCAACTATGCTTCCAAGCCAGTTGCGAATAATTATCTTTAGCAATAGTTTTCGCCACTTGCAATAATTGTATTTTTTTACAACTGGTAAAGCCACTTGCGAAAAAATATATATTAAAAATAAGTATTAGCTCTTAATGATTAATTATTAATTTTAAATAATTACTATTAAATGATTAACTACTAGTAATTATATAATAATTAAGATTAATATTTAATAATTATTAATTATTAATAAAATTTAAGTATTATAAAGTGATATTTATAACTGATAAAATAATTATAATTAATAATTAACAAATAATAATAATTAACATCTTAAAAATAATTAATTTAGCCATGTAGTAATAATTAATAAATAAGAAGTTATATTTTAATAATAAATCATAATTATTGTTAATAATAGAGAACTATTATTTGATAAATAAAAATTAGTATATTTAATAGTTTATAATTATTTTAATAACTATTAGTATGGTTTAATTAATTAATTACTTAATAATTAATAACGTATAAGTAATAATTTACATAATAATCACTAAATTTTAATTTATAGTTAATAATTATAAATAACAACTCGTATATGTTTTTCTTACCAACTCATATATGTCACTATTTGTAATTTATTATAGTTGAGTGTTAGATAATTTAATTAGAGTTACTGATTGTTACAATAATCAATAATTATTTTTTATTTAATAATTTATTGTAGTTAACAATTAATTTTTACTTAATAATCTATGATTATTTTTGTATTATAGTTAAAAATTAAATTTTTTCTTACTAATCAATAATCATATAATTACTTATATATTAGTAATTAATGTTGTATAATTAATAATTAATATTATATAATTAGCCATTAATATTTATATAATTAATTATTATTAACTAATGCAATTGCGTGATTAATAATCAAATTTTAGTAACTAATGTTTAATAATTAAAATTCAATGCTACAAATTTAATTTCCAAGTAATATGTAATAACTAAGAAATAATATGACAATGCAATAAATTACAAAATATTTACTTAGTAAGCAATTTGTTGAATGATTATATCTATATTATTTTGTTAAAAAAATTAAACTTAAATTTTCTCAAGTACATTTTAAAAATATTTATGAAAAATAGGTTCACATTTGCTGTTCATTATTTAAAATTATAACTAATAAATATACCACTAACACTAAGACTAAAGTAAGGAATGGTAATTAGCGAAGCTAATATGGCTGTGACTAAAGTATTAAATGTGCCGCTTGTTTCCATCGTAAATTTCACTTTCCGTTAAATTTTCCTGAAATTTTCGCCAACCCCAAAATTTCAAATCACCTGCCTCTCCTTTGAACTCCATTTCAGATCTTGAACCCCAAAAAACCCTGGCTCTCCGCACTATCCCTAACCCACAAATAATCCCAAAATTAATGAGATCCCCTTTTCCAAATTCGTAATCCTAAATCAAAAATCCAACCATCGTGGGAAAAAATACACACCAGCTCGAAGAGATGTGACCATCTCAAAATCCCACCTCTACTCCATCCTTTGGAATACATCTAGCCACAGCATGAGCAGGAAGTACAAGAACTAGTTTACAACTTCGGTTCTAGCTCACAGATTTCAATAACGGGCCAAAAATCACATGAATGTATGCGGAAACTGACGAAAACAGCCAAAGAACAGGGAGTTATGCAAACTGTGTTTTCTGTCATAGCGATCATTGTTGTTGGGTACGAAGGTGATGTGGTAAGGGATGAGGTGTTAGCTGATATGGCAACAGCTGCTTTTAAGGTAAGGCTACTGAGTTTCATTTTCCAACTCATTTTCGATCGATGTCAAATATTTTGTACTTCCAGTTTGGCTGCCTCGTTTATCTTTCATTACTGATTAATTACATTCAACTTTTCAACAAATGATAACAAAAAAAATGGCAATTTCTCCTTTTGGTTATAGCTGTGCTATAACACAGAATTTACAAGCTACCACTGTCCCATTTTCGCATTCAGACAGAGAGGTATAGCAATATACCTGTGTTATGCAGATATAAGGCTTTATAACACTATGGTGTTAAATTTCTCATTTTTGTTATAGCGATGGTGTTAAATTTCTCATTTTCGCATCCCTAATATGATATAGTATCTATTGTGCAATGTTAGTATGGTAGAATATCAGACTTGCTTATATTCAAGTAAATTTTATGGAAACAAAAAAAAACTAAATTAAGCATAAAACATTATTACTTTCTGCTTAGTATAAAAATTTAAATGGATGTTGTACATCAGTCTAAGAAGCTAGACATATGTACCAAAATTTATTGTCACCATCAAAAACCGAACAAGAGAAGATGTGCATAATTTATGATTGAGATATATCATAATCATCAGATAATTGTATTAAGATAATGTTAAATTACTAAATCTGCCTTTTCATTTGGAATTAACTGGACAAACTGTGATTTGAACCCATTCCAATACTTGCAATACTATCATCAAATAATAGTTCTTTAAACAAAATTACAAGTTAATTATATTAAAAAAATATTTTATTGCATATTATAATATGCATATATCAGCATTATTGTGTAGCAAATATACTTTCGTTGTAGCATGAGGTTGCACGTGGATCACATGATATCATAAGAAATAATAGACTATCATAAGGTTGCACCTATACGCTCGTATTAATACGCATACCTTTGTAGGAAAGAAAGTTCTTGGTAGTTAAGATTCAGCGAGGCATGTAAACTGGCATTTTGGTTTCATAGCTCCATTGAGCTGTTACGAACCATTGCCAAAGTTTGCTATTGCTGAAAACATTATCTCTCTAACATGTCCTGCTAAATAAATCAAGTAACAATATAAAGAAAAAACTGATGCCGGATTTTTCAACAAATGATAACCTAAAAATATGGCAATTTGTTATTTTGGTTATAGCGATGGTGGCTTACTTTTTTCCTTTTCATTTTCATTGATGCAAAAGCATACCAAAATTTTAGTAGTACAAAACAAAAAACAGCACATGCAAGCCAAAATCACATGGTTGCTATATCTTTATGACAAGCGGGTTAAAAACATTGATAATGATATGAATTGCCTACATCATATTTGTTCCTGAAAGTATATTGATCAAACTTCAAGTTTTCTAAGTAGAGATGTATTTTCCAAGTAAAGCGATTAAAAGTAGAGATGTCTTTTCCAAGTTATTCAAAACTGAGAGTTGTTTCAAAGCTATAAGAGACATCTGTTTGGCAAAACTATAACACATGAAAACTGCACAAACACTTGATTATCTTAAGATCATTTGATCTAAGTTTGTAAACACTAATCTATTAAGAATATTGTATTAGCACAAGCTATCAAAAATGCTTGATTATCTTAATATCTTTTGGAATCATATTTAGTTTTTTTGGGTAGCAGCAACATTCTTCTATTCAAGGTGAAGGACAAGTTCACTACAATTGATTTTGGTCCCCGGCAGGTAATTTACTTTTGTTTTTTGTTAAGAAAGCATCATAGATTTGTTGAAACAAGTCAGTCAAAAAAGTTAGATTTTGCAGTGTTGCACATCAAAGGGTTACAAGGAAGTACAGAAGGTGTTGTCGGTTCTAAGCTTTTATTTGATGTAGAGTTTGCTAGAATGACATACAAATTCCTAGATAGGCATGTACATGTTCATGATCGACAACAAACTTGGAGCATGAACTGTAGATTTGTTCTGGTGAACTGATGATATTTATTCTTTTGTTATAGTATATGTATGATAAAGTAGTACTTTATTCGAAAAAATATGTTGTGTGAGAGAAGAAATTGTTATACATGAATGGTGTATCAAAATTGTACAAATTTTTGTTGTAATTGTTTGTACTATTAAAACTTTGTTAAAATAAATTTTATATTTGTTTATATCATTATGTGATATACACTATTACTAAAACGAATACATTTAATATATAATATCTATAAGCTATATTTTTTTACAGATTTATGAATCAATTGCAACGGGCATATACTGTTACAAAAGGATCTGTTGCAACAGCAAAAGCCTATTGCAAAAAAGTCTGCCGCAACATCTTATTGCAATAGGAGGAAAATGTTGCGAACTTTTTACAACTCCGGCTACACCAAAGGCGCGGGTTTGTTGCAATTGGTCTACAGCAACAAATATTGCTTGTTGCGAAAAGTGTTTTTTTGTTGTAGTGTATCGAGCTGCTGGGAACGTTTTATCGATTCGAGTCTTAATGCGTGCATGGTTCGATGCGATCCCGGGAACGTCGGTAGATTGCGATGATAGTTACAATCCTTGGGACTTGTGATCGTCGTCATGTCCCGAGCTTTCAAGCTATAGACTGTGCTAGCACAACACTGCACGCACATATTAGTTTACACCAACATGAGGGGTACAGGTTATACAACTGCAATTTCTATTTCTAGTATGTTAAAAGTATAGTTAGCAACGAAGATAAGATCTATGACTGAGCAAACTTTGGAAGCTGATACTTCTTTACCTTCGTCGCACACATCCGATTCAACTAGTAATGCTAGCTCGACGGGCAGCGAGCTTGAGACTCTTGGAAGGTCCACCCCTTTTCAGGTGACATGTTTGCCGGAAGCGTCTGATCATGGGGGGCAACCAGAAGGACAACACTCCCCGGTCGTGCACGAGGAGGTAGAGAATGTGGATATTGTAGAGGGAAACACATCAGTGGCACTAGATGCATTGGCGGACGCGGTTATACTTGAAAATCTGCCAGATTCGGTGCCATCACATATGGATGCGGCGACGGTAAGACGCATAGCATTGCGGTTCCACATTCTCGAAGGAGATGTTCTCATGCCTAGGAAGGATAGCAGCTCCCATGCACCACCAAAGGGGTACACTGCTTGGAATAGGCAAGTCTGTATCACAGGGTGCGTGCCCCCGGCCAGTAACTTTATCCAGGATATGTTGTACTACTTTTTCCTTGCACCCTCGCAGCTTCATCTGAATGCATACGCTTCCCTTTTAGGTACCTACATTCTCTACAGGGAGTATTTGCAGCTAGCACCTACTGGAGAGGACATCCGATATTTGTTTCAGTTGAAGAAGAGAGCTAATATCTCGCCGTCTTAGTATTCTTGGAGGCTTCTCCCTACACTAAATTCTTTAACGAAGCCTGGTCTAAGCTACCTGTATATAAGAATGATTGGTTCTTCGTGCATTGCCCTCCTGGATATGCAAGGAGATGGTTAGAGGGAAGTAAGCGTTTCATTTTATTTTCAGCTTCGGGATTTGTGGGTTTTAGTAGCTTGGGTTTTTTTAGCTCCGTTCTTACATGAAAGGAAATCCTAAGGCGCCCACAGACCCTGTGTATCAAGAGCGTCTCGAGTCCTTGTTAGCCATCCCGGCTGGGTTACATTCCACTACGAGTATTCTAAAACAGGACCGATTTTGTTGTGCATGTTTACTTCCTGACGATCGAGCGGTAACTAGAACAACCATCGTTGGTGGTGGAAGGGAAATGGAGACCGGGAAGGAGGCGGATTCCCTGAGTCGGAAGAGGAAGATGCCTCTTGCCGGGCATAAACCGTGCAAAGCTGCTAAGACTTAGAAGGAAACCGGCGGGGGTGAGACTGGCTATGAGGAGTTAGTTGCGGGGGACGAGGTCCCATTGAATGCTCTTGTTCCGCCTTTGACAGATGAGGCGGGGGTAGGAGCATTGACAAGGTCGCAGTCTCCAGCGATTCCTTCAGAGAGGCCATCTCACTTGAGAGAGAGGGCCAGTGTGATGATCTTAATAAACTCTGCTAGACTTGTCTCCCTGGGTGGGTACGACAAGTATGGAAGAACTATCTTTAGCTGCAGGGGAGTTCGCTCCTTCGGGTGAACCATTATCTGGTCTATTGAGAGAACACTTAGGACATACACTCATAAACACTGCATGACACAACGTTTTCTTGTATGTGTAGAGTATCCGATTTTAAGCTATTTCTTTGGTAGGTGATATGGCAAGAGGACAAGGAGGCCGAGACTATGGGTACAGAGGTTGTTGATTCCCGAGAAACACTTTTCTTGACAGCTTCAGAAGGGAGACTAGCTTGTTTGGTGACTCTCCACCTTCGCATGATCGTAGTAGTGAACACCTCCATGGAGACCGATCCAGGCGAATCTGACTCCTCCACCTCTTGTTCGGGCATCAGGGGGAGACTCCCGATTTGATGTAGCATGCACAAGGAATTTTTCGTCAGCAGCTCCTCCTCACCCAACGTCTCCGGCCCTTATCCAAGTTACTAAAGGGAAGGAGTCGGCACTTGGCCATTCGGGAAAGAAGGAGAAGGCTAAGAAGAAGAAGCAGGATCTGGTGGTGCCTAAGGCTAAGGAGCTTTTTGTTAAGGAGAGGTAAGCATTGTTAAAGAAGAAGTTCCCCTATTATTATTTTGACGAACTGGTGTTCCTTCCTGATATCATTCCGATTCCCCGGGAAGATACCAAAAGGGTGTGGATACAAGTGAAAGCTGTGTAGTTCCAGGCTAGGGAGCTTACCAAGTACTCCCTGCATCTCTCGGACTTGATTAGAAAGAAGAACATTAAGATCCAGAGTCAGGGGTTGATTATAGATTCCGAGCGGACCACTGTCCGCAACTTGGAAAGGGAGAGAGGTAAATCTGCTTCCGTTGGTGTAGATATTTCTTTGTTCGTTGTTATACCCTCAAATGGTAACTTTTTAGTGTATTCGTCACAGTGGAGCTGAAGGAAATGTACAAGAAACTGAAGAAGGAGGTGCATCATGCAATTTCAACTTTCAAGGACACTGCGGTCTTGCAAACAATCTAGAACATGGACCTAAAAAGGGATAAAGATGAGCTAGGGAAAGTAACGCTGAACTGGGGAAGGACATTGAATGGGCATCCCAATATCAGAAGGACAATGAGGCCTTGAGGGAGTAGAATGAGTGGTTGAAGGCTGAGAACGAGGGGACTCAAAAGCTTCAGGAGGAAGTTACTGAGTTGAGGAGGCAACAAGAGGTGGCTAGGAAGGAGAATGAGGAAGCCGAGGCCAGTAGTAAGGATATTACTATAAGAAAACATTGGCTAAAAAACGATGTCCTCTTTTTTCTGGAGTGATGTCTTTGTTGGTGATGTCTAAAGTACCTCTTTTTTACATTAGTTAAAAGATGATTTCAAAGCAGCTTTAAGACATCATAAATTAACTAATCAACTATTGCAATAAGTATTTTACCATATCAACTTTTAACTGATGTCTATTATGGCTTTATACCGATGCCTATGATGGCTTGTTTATGTTGTTTTCTCTTCTCATATACGGAAATAAATATTTATTAAATGAAATACTATTGCACGAAATTTAATATTCAAACAATATTTGTATTTAATTAAATATTTTATTTTAACATATGAAATATTAGAAACTTCCGACTCCAACTATTTTACATTCACATTTCTATACATAATTCAATACATTACGTAATCAATTTTACATTGCCATCTCGCTACAACAACAAGCATCGCAACTAACATTGCTGCTAGAACTGACCAGTACATGTAAGATTGAGACTTCTTTTTCTTGAGAATGACTCTTGAAACATTATATAAAGCATAGACGGATAAATAGATATGGCATCCCCCTGTATGTTAATCCCGTGTTGACCTAGACAGTCGTCATCTCATCCTGGGTAAATAATCGATTGCTTCGTGCAACAAGCAAGTCACAATCCTGCAATAACACATCACATTAACATATTCACCACTGCTACAAATTCAATCATGAGTTCAGTCCAAAGTGGAGCAATTGCAACACAGTTGACTGATCGTCGCTAATCTATGAATTAGAAAAGCGCGATATTTAAATTAAATTCTGCAAGCATACAGGTGCGTAGCATACAGGTCGAACACAGGGAGGTGTAATTAAAAATTATTATCTATTTATTCTTGGGCGAGTTAGACAATAGTTGGGGGTTGGTTTTGAAAACAACGCTATTGAATTTACTATGGACCTGAATCTAATCAGATCAATACCAAATTCAACCACAAAAACGAAGAACAAATACTAGAAATGAACAATAAACAAAAAAAAAACAACAGAAATTAAATTAGTATTGCCGTTGAATCTAATCAACGGTCAATCCTAATAAGCAATAGAAATAACACTAACAATTCATGTTCTACTCAAAACTAATTGAGTGGATACACAATTTGTTATATAAGAAAAGTAAATAAACCAGAACAAAGGAGAACCTTATTAAAACTAAATGACAGTACAGAATACAGAATAATTGCATAAAAAATGGCATTCCTTTACAATGATACAGTGGTCTTTTTATATAGGATGTAGCCTTCTCTCTTATTTGAATACAAGGCCCACAGAATAAATACATGAAATTATCCTTTCTAGAATGAAGGAATATTCCTTGCTAGATTGAAGAATTGTAATTAATGTCCTTCCTTTTGATGCATTGCACAGTCAGTGAGAAGATAAGGATGTGTTTAATTGAAGATGTGTGATTAAAACATTCCCTTCTTTTTGCATGGCAATTAAATACGATTAATTGGATTTGAATTCTTGAGGGGATTATGCTAAAATTCAAAAATCCTTATTAAGTGCATGCATTATATACATACATAAGAATATATACATATAACACATCACTATTCCATATATTCTTCATAGCAAAGGGGCAGTGTGAATGTTCCGTTTTTTTGGCAAAAAGTGAGCTTGACGGGGATCGAACTCAGGTCTTTCAGTACAAATCTCTATGCATTTACCAGTGAGCTACAACTTCTTTTGGGACTGAGAAAGTGTTGACATAAGGAAGTAGCTTTTTCTTTGTAGTTGGCCTTTAATTTGAAATGAAAGAGGCATCACTTGACAATCTGTAAATACACATAAAAATACCCAAAGTATCATTTATTTATTTATAAAAGATAAAGTATAAGAGCATTAAATAAACATATTTCTATGTTAATCAAATACCCCCACACTTATCTTTTACTTGTCCTCGAGTAAAACAAAAATTAAAAACTAACTAGATAGGTCACACTTTCGTAGGAAACATGATTGCACTGAGCATATGCAACAAGCCGTTAAACCTCTAGGTGTCCCTAGTAGGACGAGTGATGTCTCGTGAGGGTTTTCAGCGGATACTACCCACAAAATCCAAATGCAGTATGCTATGGCTCTAATGTAACTACATGAATGAAGTAGACATATGCAAATAAAAATGAAAACACGACTTTTTTTAGGAAAGTGGTACAACAAATTAAGTTGACAATTTCTAATCAGTTGATTTTATTTTAGATACCTTAACTTGTCACAAATTTTCAACATAAATCAAGTTTTCAAATGTTAAATTCCAGTTTGGCCAGTTGGTTCGGTCGACAACATAGTGCAGCCATGAAATAAATTCTTAGTTTGCTTGTCACAGTTTGTAAAGTGGTATTCTAATTTCCTTGTGTATGGCTAGTCGAATCAATAAGGTCAAGAAATGTTTGGGCATCATCGCTTATTCTCTATATATAAAAGTTAAAATTTATGATTAATTACATACACCTAACTTAAAAATCCAAGGTATACCACCCATACACTGCCTTGCGGACTGACGGAGAGTTGGGACAGAGCTTGGCGGATTGTGCAGACCGACGCTGACTTTGTCAACAACATGTCGGTAATCCTTAGGCGTCCAATCTCATAAAATGAGACCAAGATATTCCAACGCTGACTTTGTCAACAACATGTCAGATAGAGCTTGGCGGGTTTGCACACCAACGCTAGATATACAAGCAATGTTGGATACCCTTGGATTACTATTATTATTATTATTATTATTGAAAATATAAGCACAAAAGAGAGTTACACGAATTCAACTTAACATAACTTAGTTTTAAAGATTCGAAAAGCCAATATAAGTATTTTAAGTCCTCCACTTTTTTAAACAAAGACTACAATATAGAATAGATTTCATGGCCATCACCTAAGAATCTCCCTATGTACCGATTACACTATTATTCCTCAAAATTAAACTTTTCATTATATTTCTTATTCGATCAAAGTTGGGAGAAAAAAATACTATCAACTGACTAAAAATTGTAAACTTATTTAGCTGTATCAATCTAAAATGAGTCATGTTTTTTTTTAAAGGAAAAAAAAATTTGGCATGTTACTATGACCTAAAATGCATGATTGTCTAATCTAAATGCATGAAAACGAAAAGGAAAAGAAATTAAAGAAAACTGAAAAGGATGCAATGCAGACTCCCCCCACACTTGGACTAAACAGTGTCCACACTGTAAACACGTTTCCTAAATGTGAAAGATAGAATCCAAAGATGGATTAAATGCAAAATGATTTGTAAAAAAATGCAATTTAGCAACTATATGCGTGTGAAAATCATATGCAAGATGAAATCTATGAAGATGATAAATGATTTGTGAAGAATGAAATTTCCTTTTCCCCCCACACTTGTTCTTATCGAAAATGTTAAGTGATGGTTTCTTACCTCCAAATTCGTAAGGTATCATAGGCATGTCAATAGATTCTGAAATCAAAATCTTACCTAAGAAAAGTTTGTTGTGACAATGATTTGTGTTATTCAGCAGAAGATTATCAAAATCCCATAAATTTGAGCGTTTAACCACAATTTCTTTTGATGATATGGAATTACGATTATCTTTGAGATGTTCCATATATTCATCCTCGTCATTTAAAAGTTTAAGTTCGTCTTCAAAAATTTCTTCAAAAGACATAGTGGATATGTTTATTGAGGCAAGAGAAATTTCTTGAAGGGCTAAATCTGATGTGTCTTCTTCAACTGTTTCAATCACGTCAACTTCTCCTATTTCAGAATATTTGGGTTGATGAAAAATATTCAATTCAATGGTTAAGTGCCCAAACGATAGTCGAAGTTGGCCGCTCCTACAATTTATGATAGCGTTTGAGGTGGCTAATAAGGGACGTCCCAAAATCAATGGAATTTGACTATCATGACTCAAAACAGGCTCGGTTTCTAGAACTATGAAATCGACAGGGAAGTAAAATTGTTCAATTTGAATCAAAACGTCTTCAATTATACCCAATGGTTTTTTAAAAGATCGATCAACTAACTGAAGAGTGATGTTTGTTGGTTTAATCTCCCCTAATCCAAGTTGACGATAAACAGTGTAAGGAAGAAGATTTACACTGGCACCAAGATCAAGTAGGGCACGAGATATGTGAATGTTTCCTATTTCGCAATCAATTGTAGGGCAACCAGGGTCTTTGTACTTGACTGGGGTAGTATTCGAAAGAATGGAGCTTGTATTCGCAGACAAAAAGGCAGTTTTAGGAACATTAGTGGCTCGTTTTTGGGTGCATAGCTCTTTGAGACACTTGGCATATTGAGGAATTTGTTCGATGGTGTCTAAGAGTGGAATATTGACACGAACTTGTTTGAAGATTTCAAGAATTTTTCAAAATTCGCATCCTTCTTCTTATTGTTAAGTCTATGAGGATAAGGGGCTATTGGTTTATAGACTCTTTCAGAATTTTGATCGTTCGAAGAAGAAGGTTTCGATGTGGAAAGTGACTGAGGTACAGGAATAGAAGGTGAGATGCTGGGATTGCCAACATTCGAAGAAGATGGGATTTCATAAGGTTCCAAGGAGTTGGCATTGGTTGCCATCGCAAGAGTGTCAAGCTTTTCAATTGGGGTTGAAATCGAATGGTTGTCGGGATTGCCAACATTATTGTCAATCATTTTTCTAGACCTCAGGGTGGTGACAACGTTAACCGAATTATTTCCATCCTCACAAGAATTCACAGTATGAGAGTTATATTTTGGATTCACCTCGGATTGACTAGGTAACTTTCCTTTCTCATTACTTTTCATTAGTTCCTTCATCATATTCATCATTTGTTCGAGTTTAACATCTTGATTATTTATTTGTTTTTCTAATCGAACAATATCTTGTGACGGTTGAGAAGATTGAGATGATTGGTTTGATGATTGAAAATTGGGGTGCCTATAAGGTTGTTTGGATAGGGGTGCAGCTTGAGAGGTTTGAGACTTGGGAGATGAAGCTTGGTAATTCGGGTTGGGGATAAAGGGTTGCACATGAGATGGGTTTGCCGAATTATTATGGTTTGACCAAGAAAAATTTGGGTGGTTTCTCCAACCAGGATTGTATGTGGATGAGTAAGGATTATTTTGAGCTATAGCATTGGCTTGGTCTTGAGGGTAATAGTAGGGTAGCCCTTCTCCGACTTGAGGAGTTTGATTTTCTAAGGAAATTTGATTTGGGTCCACGACATGCACTCCTCTAGTAGAAGTACGAACAGGAACACGAATTGATTCCCATTGCATGTCCTTTTCCGAATAATCTTCTAAGAATTGCCAAGCTTCATCGGCCGTCTTAGACATAAAGTCTCCTCCACACATTGATTCTAGTTGAGTTCTAGACTGATAGTTTAGCCCTTCATATGCAATTTGACATAAGTGATCTTTTAGAATTCCATGATGAGGGCAACTATACAATAGTTGGTTGAATCTCTCAAAATATTTTGAAAAAGTTTCCCCCTCATTCTGACAAAACTGATTTATTTCAGTTCGAATTTTGAGAGTTTTATGGAAAGGGAAAAACTTTTTCAAGAATATAGTGACAAATTCATCCCAACTTCTTATGGAATGTTTTGGAAGAGAATTTAGCCATCTTTTAGCGCTTTCAAGTAATGCAAATGGAATTAGTCTTAGCTTGATCGATTCGTTAGACAATTGTTGCATTTTTGTTGTGGATGCATACAATTCAAATTCACTTAGAAATTCATAAGCATTTTCAGACCCAGTAAATTTTGGTACCCCTTGAATGAAAGAATGTTTAAGTTCAAAATTGTTTCCTTCAGCTGGTGGGAATACGATGACAGAGGGTTGAACGGTCCTAGTTGGATAACATCGGTCACGAAGAGATAAGGGTCTATCCATATTGAGATTATGCAAGTTTTGATTTGTTTGATTTTGATCCATCCTAGTATCAAAATTTTGATTTATTTGAGAACCCCTAGGAGAATTATTTTGGCTAACATTTTTTTCACTCATTGTTGTTAGACGCACGCACAGAAATCAGCTACAATGAAATTTTCTGTCCTTAATGGCTCCTAACCCAAAATTATAAAGTGACACGTTTGATTACTTGGATCAAAAGATTTCTCAGCCAGTTAACGGACAGGAGTTATCGGTGCACCAGGAATCACCCTAGCAATGCAGCCGAAGGTTTAAGTACCTTCAGAGTAACAACCGATATAATATTTACGATTCACCGTAATATTTATAAACGGTTATTTCTCTGCCGTAGTCTAGACACCGAGAAATAATTCGTTCCAAATGAATCAACTATCACAATACAATTAAGCCCTAGATGAGCCCGTGACTCCCTTAAGTCCAACGTCTAACCGTTATTATTAGTCAGATTCTACGATGAAATGCAATTTGTGGGCTAAGGAAAGGGTGATGAAATCCCTCACCTTATGTGAATTGGGGTATTGCCCTTAACAGAATGAAAAAAAATGCAGCAATAACAACAATCAGACAAAATAATTGCAGAAATTAAAAATTGTACATTGCAACCCGCTGCCCTGCAGAAATTTTTACAACAATTGTCTATATTTTTTTCTTTTTGCAGCAGAGCACCTGTAGAGTTTTAAAAATTCTCACCTTGATCGGCAGTCCTCCAGTGAATTTTGGGAAGCGCTAGCGCGTTCACACCCCACTTGGTGTGCAACCGCTCCAACAATTCGAATTTTGTTTGCAAGTTGACTGATTTTTGAATCTCTTTGTTTGTTGTGTGGGCCTTTTTTCGCTTCTAACTCTTTTTTTTTCTTTTTTCTTTTTTTCTTTTTTTTTTTGAAGAAAAGACACGGTAGAGAAACAACAAAATTAAGAACTAAATTGGAAGGAAGAAATAAAATTAAAAACTAAACTAAACAAAAACAACTTACTCTAAAACAAAATCCGGCACTCGCTCAATCAATTAAAACACTTTTTTTTTGTTTGTTTGAGAAGAAAATAAAATAAAAAAATAAACTAGACTAACCAAACACAAAACAAAAGAAACAAGCTAAAGTAGACTCCAACAAAACAAAGCGATAAAACCTGACAAAGAGACAAGAACAAAGCGACAACACTCACGCACCCAATTGGCAGATCACACGCACTCAGCCGGTCACAAAATGAGCGTACACAACCCTAAGAACGAACCAGGCTTGACTATCCAATTATTGTAATATATAAAAAAAAATCACGCTAGTCCAATTATTAGACAATCACGCCCCCTATTTCTTTGATTTCCCAAACGCACTTCCTTTACTTTTCAGGAAGCAAATCACAAGTATGAAATTTATTTCTTCAAATCAGCCACAAAAGAAATGACTATAAAACAGTGCCACACACACAAGCTTCAGCAAGTCACACACAGAACAGCGAACAGTGAGACCGAAAAGAGACAGTCAACAATGAAAATCCCTTCCTTCTTTGATACCCCTTCTCTTTTATGTTTCAACCCAGATAAATCACGCACAAAACAAAAAATCAACTCAGACCTTCCTTTGTTTTTTTTTTTCGCTCTTCTGGTCTCGAATCAACTCAGCTTGATTCTAATCGAATTGGGTTTTTAATCGGATTTAGGAGTTGCGATTTGGAGGACCGGGAGGTTTTTGCTGGCGCAGGAAGATGAATGGGCGGTGGATGAATGTTGGGGTGAAGTGGTGTTTGCAAGGTGACTTTGCAGTTGCGGAGGCAATGAAGGGGGAGGTGCAATTGGTGTAGGGTTAGAAAATGGAAGAAGACAGTGGCTTTGTAGTAGAGGAAGGGTGTGAATTTTGAATGGCGTGGATCTACAGAGAAGAAAATAAGGGAAAGAAATGTGAGAAAAGGGAGAGAATTAAAAGCAGAGAGGGAAATAAGGGAAAAATTAATGAAAAGATCTTTTTTTTCCGAGAAAGAAATCAGGTTGTAATGGAAAAGTAAGAAGGGAAAGAAATGAAGACAGAAAAAAAGAAACTGAATAAAAATGGGCAAGTCTTTTTTTTCTCTGTTTAGTTGATAGCAGTACCAATCAAATTGATAAACCAAATTACTAAACCAGATATTTTTTCGAATTGGAATGGAATTCAAAAACGGGAAAGAAATCAGAGGATAAGAAAAAAACAAGTTTTTTTTTAGAAGATTTTGGCTACAACTATCAATACCAAATCAACAAAATGAGATTTTTTTTTTGAAAGTTTGGAAAAGAAGATAGGGAATCAAATGTATTGAAAAACAGGAAAGAAAGCCGTGAAACAAAATGAGAAAGAATTGGCAAGTTTTTTTTTTAAATGAAGAGAGAGAGGAACTTGTAAAAAAAAGGAATAGACTGAGGAAAAAAAAGAAATAAAAGAAAAACTAGCAAGATTTTTTTTTCTTGTTTTTGGAGATTAAAATATCAATAAATAATATCCAATCTACCAATCAAGAGTTTTTTTTTCTACTAAACAAAACAAAACAAAAACAAGAAGAAGAAAAACAAAAAAAAACTAACACGAATCAGAATTAAATAAATAATAAAATTTAACGTTACCTCCCCGGCAACGGCGCCAAAAACTTGATCGTCGCTAATCTATGAATTAGAAAAGCGCGATATTTAAATTAAATTCTGCAAGCATACAGGTGCGTAGCATACAGGTCGAACACAGGGAGGTGTAATTAAAAATTATTATCTATTTATTCTTGGGCGAGTTAGACAATAGTTGGGGGTTGGTTTTGAAAACAACGCTATTGAATTTACTATGGACCTGAATCTAATCAGATCAATACCAAATTCAACCACAAAAACGAAGAACAAATACTAGAAATGAACAATAAACAAAAAAAAAACAACAGAAATTAAATTAGTATTGCCGTTGAATCTAATCAACGGTCAATCCTAATAAGCAATAGAAATAACACTAACAATTCGTGTTCTACCCAAAACTAATTGAGTGGATACACAATTTGTTATATAAGAAAAGTAAATAATTGTTATATAAGAAAAGTAAATAAACCAGAATAAAGGAGAACCTTATTAAAACTAAATGACAGTACAAAATACAGAATAATTGCATAAAAAAATGGCATTCCTTTACAATGATACAGTGGTCTTTTTATATAGGATGTAGCCTTCTCTCTTATTTGAATACAAGGCCCACAGAATAAATACATGAAAATATCCTTTCTAGAATGAAGGAATATTCCTTGCTTGATTGAAGAATTGTAATTAATGTCCTTCCTTTTGATGCATTGCACAGTCAGTGAGAAGATAAGGATGTGTTTAATTGAAGATGTGTGATTAAAACATTCCCTTCTTTTTGCATGGCAATTAAATACGATTAATTGGATTTGAATTCTTGAGGGGATTATGCTAAAATTCAAAAATCCTTATTAAGTGCATGCATTATATACATACATAAGAATATATACATATAACACATCACTATTCCATATAGTCTTCATAGCAAAGGGGCAGTGTGAATGTTCTGTTTTTTGGCAAAAAGTGAGCTTGATGGGGATCGAACTCAGGTCTCTCAGTACAAATCTCTATGCATTTACCAGTGAGCTACAACTTCTTTTGGGACTAAGAAAGTGTTGACATAAGGAAGTAGCTTTTTCTTTGTAGTTGGCCTTTAACTTGAAATGAAAGTGGCATCACTTGACAATCTGTAAATACACATAAAAATACCCAAAGTATCATTTATTTATTTATAAAAGATAAAGTATAAGAGCATTAAATAAACATATTTCTATGTTAATCATTGACCAATAAAAATATATCATTTCATGTTGTTTAACCTGTACAATGGCTTGTGCGCAAAGCATTCCAGATAAAATAACACCCTCCATCGAAGCTAAGTGCCTCTGCTTTGTGTAATCACTGGAAAAATAAAATCCTTCTATTGGAGATCTTTGTAAAGGACGACATGGTTCGCAATCGGGTACAGTTTTATACGTAGATCTGGAAATGAATGTATTTATATAAGCCCCATTATATACACTTATCTATGATCCATTTGTGAAAATATTACCTTGGTGTTTTGACTACATGGTACTTTAGAATTATAGCTTTACTTTGGTCAGAAGAAATTATATTAGGGAAATTTTTTGCAAGTTCATTCATGGTAGCATCGATTATGTCACTGTCACTACATGAGATTCATTCTTCTGCAGGAGCAAATATTAGCTCTAGCATAGACCGGTCTGGATCATAGTACTCCTTCATTAACTATATAATATAAACTCATGTGTGTATATATGAAGAAAGTGTTAAATCACTTTATTATTTGTACCAGGATACATATTTCTCTTTCGGTGTTTCAATTACCTTGCATGTAACAGACGTGTCTGCATAGACACTAATAAGAGGGCTCTTGTGCATGTGAAATAAGTTGTTAGTTCCATGTAGTTACTAGTTTTATGATCAAAAGTAAGATAAGAAACTTAAAAAATAAAAGAAATAAAAAAAATGGAGGAAAAAAAGTGTATCGAGACCTGATGAAAAGGAGGTGGTCATATGTATTCTTTACTTTTCTATCAAACCTACAAGTTTAAAACAAACTTTTTAGGTTAATGTTTACCACATCGCCTTTTAATTAGATAATTTGATTCAAGAAGAAAGAGAGAGGAAAACAAAGATAACAATAAAGATATAAAATTTAAAAGTTGACCATATATGCAGATTAATCACCGGAACGCCTAGTAATTTGTCTAGTTTCTTGAAATAAGATATCCATATCCATTCTTCAGGTAACAGAAGCTTGAATATGTCAACTATAGATTATAATTCATGATAAATATATGCACACACATTACAAGGAGAATTAAGAAGAATTAAAACTTATACCAGGAGAAGCAACTACATAAGCATCACCAGTTACAATATTTCCATTTCCAAGAACAAAATGTTTAATGGTTCCATCTGAATTCAGTTCAATTTTCTGAAGACGTGAGTTGAGTTTGACTTCTCGCCAAATATTAAGTGCAGATGCAAACAACAATGCAGAACCAAAGCTGATGTCGCAACAATTCACTCTATGAGGATTAAAAACTACAATCTAATTTGAGTTATCTTACCTAAATCCAAATAAATTTCCACCATAAGAAAATTCTCTCACCTGAACTCATGTTAATGATCTGTATACCTTTAAACAGGCAAGTACATGAGTGATATGTGTGTGGCTACTTCTAAACAAGGAAGATAAATATATACAGACCCAAATAGTTGCACAAACCTGGTCCAGACCCAACTTTCCATACCCAAATCCGATTTCCTCGGAAACAAAAAGTCTATGTTTCATCTGCGGTAGTGGATTCTGATCATGGTCGTGTTTTTGGGGTTGATTCCAGAATATGTCCACCTAAAGATACAAAACTGGTAATTAGACCGATTGTTGGTCAATGGTAGGGAGAGTGATCTAGACCCAGATGCCGAACTGTCAGAAGAATTGAGGAAGATGTAGCCAATGAATTCATTTTCATGTGAAGAAGGAGGCGAGTAATTTCCAAGAAAGTCGAGAGGAGATGGGTTGGGAACGTTGTTAGGGTTAGGGATTTGGTCTGGGTTGAGAAATAAAATGCGAAGGGGTGAAAAGTGAAGCAGAGAGTTGAAACGTGAAGAGGGAAATTACTGTTGACGTGGAAGACGCTGATTGGAGGGTTTTAATTGTTGCGGATTAGGAGAAGTGATCAACGACTAGATAAAGGAAATTATGGTGGTGCAGATTGACAAGGAAAGCAAATTATGAGACCTTTAACATCACGCATGGAGCTGATGTAAATGATGCAAAGAAACTGATATTAAAGCACATTTCAATTTATTTATTAATGTAAAATATAATTTTATAATAAAATATAATTAATAAATATAAATTATAATTGATAAATCTTAGCTATAATTACTTAAAAATATTAACCATAATTTACTAATTATAATATTAACTATAATTAATAAATATTAACTATAGTTACTAAAAAATATTAATTATAATTTACTAATTACAATATTAACTATAATTAATAAATATAACTATAATTTACTAATTGTAATATTAACTATAATTAATAAATATTAACTATAATTACCAAAAAATATTAACTATAATTTACAAATTATAATATAATTAATAAATATTAATTATAAGTAATAAATATTAACTATATAATTACTAAAAAAAATTAACTATAAAATATAATTAATAAATATTAACTATAATTTACTAATTATTAATAATTAACAATAATACGTTTAACAAGTGATGCAATAGACAACAGCTATTTTAATTAATAAGTGATGTGATAGCCAAGATTTTTTGGTATGGCCTAAGTTCAAATTTTTTTAAATGTATTTAAGACATCAGTCATTCAATAAATCGATGTCTGAGAAACAAACAACATCACTTTAAAAATTATTGTTGTTAAAAAACGTTTTGACATGGGCAGAATTTACAATGGATGTTAAAACTATGATGTATATTCTACTTTTTCTTGTAGTGTGTATTGAGCTCAATTGATGGGTTAAAGGCTGAGCATCTGAGGGACGTGGAGAACTTGAGGGCAGAGATCAAGAAGGCAGAGGTCTGAGTGGAAGCATCCCTAGAGGAGCACTTTCGAAACATGTATGTTAAGGCCCAAAAGTTTTGCGAAATTTCATGGGTCGGGGATTACCCCCGGATGCTAGCCCAAACATGGTAAAGGTTGGTGCCATATGAGACTTGGCTGCATCAGATAGACGTGGGAACTTTAAATGAGCATCAAATGATGATAGTGCTCCTGACTGGCGAGGAGCATGAGAAACAGGAGGAAGGGAGGAGACTGTTACAGGAGGATGCCGAGAGAGAGAGACTGGCGAAGTGTGATGTCGAAATAGGAAAATTCGTTCCTACGGAGAGCGTGGTTGTCGCTGAGGCATTTGCGGAGGGAAGCTCCTACCAGCCACCAGCTCCTAAATCCGCCAGAACAAGTGGTCCCACTATCTCGATCTAAGCCTTAGTTGAATATGATCGTGAGCACCTGAGATTGGGAGTGGTTGAATCTACCTTAACTGCCACAACGTGCACACTCCCTATCATACCCTATGCTTCCCCAAACAATGGAACCTGGGTTAGGACTACAAGGGATACAGTTTGGAGAGGGAAACCGTCAGGTGGACACGTTCTCGCATGTCGAGCTAGAGTCCAATATTTATAAGGCTCTTTTAGAGGTGAGAGGTTGTGGATGACCAGAGTGCTCATGTGGAGGGTCCAGTGGAGGCCAATGTGCCAACAATGCAAGCCATGGTGGAGGCCCAAAAAGCCCAAGGGTGGCTAAGTTTGAAGAGCAGAAAGAAAAGAGGAGGAAGGACGAAGCTGCTAGGCAGGAGGCAGGACGAAGCTGCTAGGCAGGAGGCACATGCAAAGGCTGGTAGGGATGCCGAGAAAAGGGTTGTTACTATAGCGGCGAAGGAAAAGGTTGATGCCGAGGTAGAGGAGGTGAGGGTTGCTGAAGAGGCCCAGAAAAAGAGACCCGCTGATGAGGCTGACAAGGAAAGGGTTGCCGCGGAGGCTAAAAAGAAAGAAGCCGATGATGCCAAACAGAGAGCCGCGATGACTTTTGAGAAGCTCAAGGCCGATAAAATTATGAAGCTTAGGTCTAAGAAGCTAGCTGACCGGAAGGCCACCAAAGAGGCCAAGAAGAAAGCGGACCTGGAGGCCTAGAAAGTTCCGGAAGGGGGTGACACTGTGCTAGCCCTTGCTTTTGGTGCTTCCCCCAAACCAGTGCATTGCTCCTATGGAAATCACAGAGATTACGAGTGGCGAGAATGATGGAGGGAAGCGTGCCTCGATTTATCACAAATCTGTCACTCTTACAAAAGGCAGAGGAGGGAAAAGCGGCAGCGGCTCCGGAAGGAAGAGGTCCGTCCCTAATGATCCGCCGAGTGTTGTATCTGTACAGAAAAGAAAGAAAAAGGATGAGTAGCATTAGTAATTGTAATATATTTTATTGGTATTTTGGTTATGTTGGTCGATAGGATAAGCAAGTACGACCCTCCCTTTTGGTGTTTAAAGGCACGATGTGGTTTTCATGTACACCCTGTCATTAGGAAGGAAAGGTATTATATATGTAGTTTGTTTTGCGGTGTGTGATAAGAAGTACTAGTTTTCTAAATCGCATTTCATGTTCGAGTGTATGAACGTTCGTATTATGTTTTCCAGCATCTTGTAGTGATTGGGAGTCTCTACTTTGGGGGTGTACCCGGTCGTGCAGAGGCCATGCGCTGGTTCCATTCGTGGGGTTTCCATTGTTCTGGTATCCCGAGGGGCGTGGAATCCAAGCTAGGTGCCTTCTGCCTTGGACCGCCCGGAGTTCGTTAGTCTTAAGTAAAGGTAAGGCATGGACGCTGCAATTCGTCTGACTTTAGGCTCTCCCGTCGTTCTTTCGGGTTTAAAGCACGAAGGCTTCATTTATTTGCTAAAGAATGCTCGGATCCAGACACAGTAGGTCGGATTCTGGCAGAGGGGCTGCCACCAAGTCCAGGGACTTAAGAGCAGAAATGATTTAAGCTCGGTCTCGGTGCTGGACCGAGATTCGAGAGGTGCCTGAATCCTGATCCGATGGGTCAGATGGAGCTGTATGAGTGGTTGGTATCGCACTAGGTTGGTTGGTGGGCTACTCCCAAGTCCGGGGGCTTAGGAGCTGAATGATTTATAGTCGGTCTTGGTGTTGGGACGATATTCGAGTAGGGTTGTTTATACTCGGTCGCGTCGCAGGCTCGGGATTCAAGTAACGATGCCGGCTCCCGTGCTCGGGGTGCCGAATCGAGGCCATTTGTGTTTGTCCTCGATGTTGGTTCTAGGCTCAAATGGCAGCATCGGCTTCCGTGCTCGGGGTTCCAATCCGGCATTTGAGTGTTTCTGTACGCAAGTCAGTTGCGATGGTCAATCAAACATATAATGCAGGAAGTAAACATAGCGAGGACACAGGAAATTTGACATCATCTTTACTAATACATTGGCAGTAACAGCCTTTACAATGCCTTGAATTTCAAGAAAACAAAACATCGTTGGAAAGCAGGAAAACTATACACTAAGTTATGTGAAGTAGCGACAAATATGTTCGATGTTCCATGCCCCTGGGAGCTCGGCTCCGTCTACGGTTGCTAGCTTGAAAGTTCCATCTCAGAGCTTCTGTTGTATGATGTACAGACCTTCCCAGCAAGGTCTGAGACCATTATTGGAGGAAAGACCCATTTCAGGACGAGGTCGCCGATATTGAGATCCTTGTGGCGGACTCTAGAGTTGAAGTATCGGGCTACTCGTTGACGCTGGGTGGCAACCCTGAGCTCAGCCTCGTTCCTTTTCTCCTCGAGTAAATTGAGCGATTCCAGAAGTAAATCTAGATTGGATTTCAAATCATAGTAGGTGACTCGATGAGATTAAAGCTTTAGCTCAACGGGGATGACGGCTTTAGATCCAATGCAAGGGAAAATGGAGTGAGGCCGGTTGCTGACTTACGGTAGTCCAGTAGGCTCATAGGGCCAGAGGGAGTTCGTTTTCCCACAAGCCTCCAACCTTTTCCAGACACTACTTGATGATGGATTTAATCACTTTGTTGACAGCCTCGACTTTTCCCTCGGCTTAAGGGTGAGCCACCGCCGAGAATCTCTTTTTGATGTTGTGCCGCTGATAGAAAATTTGAACTCTGCGCTCTCAAATTGGGTTCCATTGTCTGAGACGATGGCCTGGGGGACACTGTAGCGGGTAATGATATTGGCAGAAGACGAAGTTGATAACTTTCTTGGTGGTGATCGCAGCGAGAGCTTCGGCTTCCGCCCATTCGGTGAAGCAATAAACCGTGACGATGGCATAGCGTGCCCTGCCTCTAGCCACTGTAATGGTCCCGATGATGTCTATCCCCCACATAAAAAACGGTCAAGGACTGACCATTTGAGTCAACTGGGTAGGCGGGGCTCTTGTGATCTTTAAGAAACCCTGACATTTGTCACATTTGCGGGCATAGTTCGTGGCATCATGATTGGGTGTGGTCCATAAGTAGATGTGCCTTATGATTTTTCTTGCCAGGGTTTGCCCCCCAGTGTGGTCGCCGCACTCACCTTCATGTACATCTGTCAGTATGCGGTCGACGTCGTTGCGGGCAACGCACCGGAGTAGTGTAATAGAAAATCCTCTACGGTAGTGCCCTCCGTCCAGGATGATGTAGCGAGATGATTGTCGGACGAGTTCTCATCTTTCTTTGTAACTCCCCGGGAGGGTCCCATATTGTAAATAGTTCTTGATTGGTGTCATCCAAGACTTAGGCTCAGTTTCGATTTCCGTTGTCATCACTAAATTAGTCTGCATCTGTTTAATGCTCGGAGAGTCGAGTACTTCGAATGGGTTGAGGCCCATGAGTTGCGCATCCCTAAAGCTTGCCAGTTTGGCTAGTAAGTCAGCTTTTTCATTCTATTCTTGGGGGATATGTGTGATGATGTAGTGGTCGAAGTTGGTGAGAAGTTCGCAAACTCGAGTGAGGTAGGGAGCTAGCCGTGCCCCTTTGGCGTGGTACTCTCCCAGTACCCAACACACGATGAGCTGCGAGTCAGAATAAATCTGGATGGCCTTGATGCTAAGTTCGATCGCGATTCTAAGTCCAGCGACCAAGGCCTCACATTCTGCGTCGTTGTTGGTAGCAAGGAAGTTGAGCGTTAGGGCATAGCATATTAGGCGCTCCTATGAAGTGATGAGAACGACTCCGACACCAGAACATTTGTTGTTAGAAGACCCATTCACGAACATTTTCCATTGGATGACTGGAGTTTCAGTATCTTCTGGAGGAGGCTCCTCAAGGATGGTGAACTCCACGATGAAATCGGCAAGGGCCTTCCCGAGGATGGCTTGGTGAAGGATGAATGTTATCTCGAATAGACTCAGCTCTATATTCCACTTTAGTACTCGTCCAGTTGCCTTAGGTCGTTGCTGGACCTGTCATAGCGGTTGGTCAGTGTAGACTATTATTGGGTGATATTGAAAGTATGGTCGCAGCTTCTAAGAGGAGATCAACAAGCAATAGGCTAGTTTCTCGAGCTTCAGGTAGCTCTTCTCTTCCCTTGTCAACTCTTGTTGATGTAGTAAATGGGTCGTTGGACACGGTCTTCGATGTGCATGAGCACTGAACTGATTGCCTCCATGGATCTCCCGATCTAGTCTTTGAAGATGGAGTTGACTAGTCGTTGATAAGTGACCCCAGCGTTTTTAAGACCGAAGGGCATGACACGATTGCAGTAGAGCCTGAGATCAATTATGAAAGAAGTATGGTCCAAGTTAGGGAGGTACATCTAAATCTGAATGTACCCCGAGTAAGCGTCTATAAAGGATAAAAGTTGGCATCCGGCTGTCGAGTCAACAAGCCGGTCGATCTTCGGGAGTGGGAAGCTGTCTTTCGGACATGCCTTATTCAATTCGGAGAAGTCGATACACGTTTTCCATTTGCCGTTTGATTTCTTTACCAGGACCAGTTTGGAGATCCATTCAGGTTAGTAGGCTTCTCGGATTAAATTATTCTTGAGGAGGTATCTACTTCCTCATTAAGTGCGCTTGATCTTTCGGCTCCCAAGAATTAATGTTTCTGCTTGACTGGAGGTTGCGAGAGGTCGAGGGCTAACCCATAACAAGCGATCGCGAGGTCGATGCCATGCATATCAGAGTGTGTCCAAGCGAACACGCCTAGGTTGGCCCTTAAGAAATCCGCAAGATCTTCTTTTATCCTAGGGTGAAGTTGTGATCCGACTTCCAAGACCTTTGACGGGTCATTGGGACTAATCCGCAAGATCTTCTTTTATCACAAGGTGAAGTTGCGATCTGACTTTCAAGACCTTTGACAGATCATCGGGACTGATCGAAACATCCATAATAGGTTCAACTGGGGTAGCCCTCTCATAGTCAGGCTCTTCATCCTCCTTTGGATCGAGATCGTCGGAAAGACGACATTGGTGCCTTAGCCAAGGCTCAAACGACTTCAATTGCTATGCGGAGATGGACTTAGCGCAAGAAGGTGGAGGCACAATCTTGCCTTTGTCCTTATTGCATGCGCTCTTCCATTCTATTGCGTAACAATCTCAAGCGGTTGCTTGGTCACCGTTGACCGCGCTGATCCCATTCTCTGTCGGGAACTTCATTAGGAGAGACCATGGTGAGATGCGGACTCGGAATTCTATAAGGAAGGGACGTCCAAAGAAGACATTGTAGGGAGAGGCGATGTCGATAACCATGAAAGTGAGGATTCAGACCCGGCTCCGATCCCCATCTCCGAGTTCAACAGGTAGGTCGACCATGCCCATTGGGTGATTGGAAGATCCGTTGAAGCCATGGATCGTGGCGCGATAGGGTTTCAAGTCCTTAGTTTTTAACCTCATCTGATCGTAGGTAGCTTTGAAGATGATGTTGACTGAACTTCCCGAGTCGACTAATACTCTTCGGACGGAAGCAGATCCGATCTGAGCTGTGATCGCGAGAGGGTCCATGGTTGGGATCTCAATTCCCGTAGACTCTCTTTCATGAAAGACGATGTCGTCCCACATTGTTTTTTGAAGTTTGGCGGGGATGGATTTGTAGAGTGGAACAAGCTTCATAGGTGTCATGCTTTATAGAGCTCGCATAATCCTCCATCTTCGGAAACTTTCATGTGTGGGGAAAGGTCCGCCACAGATAGTGTTAATCACGATAACCCTCCTTTGGTTGGATGGACCTAGGGCCATATTAGCAAGTGCTGGTAGTGCAGGCTTTGGGGGACCCGTGGCTGCTTCAAGAGGGACATGGTCTTGAACGTACTGCTCCACGCGTTTCTCGCGGATGAGCTTTTTAATTGAGTCCTTGATTTGGCGACAATCATTAGTATTGTTCCTATACATGTCCTGGTATCAGCAGTATCTGCCGGAGTTCTTCTCCCGGCCAGTGGATTCCCTAGAATTTGGTTTCTTATACTAGAGTGTATAACATGTTTCCAAGTAGATTTACTCCAAGTCTTCATTCAGCGCAGTATAGGTCCTGTAAGCTTGGTAGTGATCGGGCTTTTTGGGATCTACTAGAACTGGTTGTCGTTGCGACTGCTCTGCCTACCGCCGTTTGGCTTTGGTTTGTAGGGGACTGCTCCCTTATCTTTTTCGAGGGGTTCTCCAACTAGTTTCCCTTTGATGCTTTCATTGGTGGTGTCGGCTTGCGGGTTGTTGGAATGGTTAGTCCGGGAAACTCGATTACGTCGTGCTTCTTCTTGATACAAGAATTGCCCGACCTTTTCGTAGAAGGCATCAAGACTCTTAGGTTGTTTCCTGTCGATCCAGTCACCAAATTCAGAAGTAGGAAGAATACCTTTTGCAAGCTAGAAAAGTACGGTACTAGGCTCTAGGTCATCGACCTCGGCAAGGGCGGTGTTAAACCGTAGAGGTGGCTCTTAAGTGGCTCTGCAGGTCCTTGGTAAAGATTAGACAGAGTGAGGGCGTTCTTTGAAGTTGGGACGTGCATTCAGAACTGCTTGACCAGTTCTGTGGCGAATTGGCCAAAGTGTTGACAAAATGGAGCGGAAGGCGAGAGAACCAGGGTAAAGTTGTGTTCGACAAGAAGACCGGGAAACATTTGCATTTGACTAGCTCGGTGGCCGATTGGAGTCCATTTTCCATTCATAGTGGTTTAGGAAGGTGCAGGGGTCGTTCGTGCCGTCATAGAGTGTCACCTGTGGCATGTTGAAGCGTCAGGGTCACTCGGCCTCATGTATCCTAGTGAAAGGATTATTCCTTAAGTGGATTACCTACGAGTCATTGGCGTTCCCGCATAAATCTTTCATGATCCTTTGGAGCTTGTCCAGAAGATATGTTGGATATGGGTTTTTTGGCGGAATCCATTGGTTTTGTCGAACGTCGGGAGTTCTATTCCATGGTCGTCTCCTATGATGCACATCCGAGTCATCCTCTTCCATCTCATCTACATCGATGGCCTGGTTATGGTATGGGTGGCGCGATTGAGCTGGTTGGTGTGCATCTTGATCCGGAAGTACTTGAGTCTGCTAAGCTGTTGCAAGAGCAGGCCCCTGATTCTGAGCAGCGACAGTTGGGTTCTGTCGGGGAGGGGGTGATTTCCTGGACCTGGCTTGTCACTGATAATCAACTGGGAACAGTCACGGTACTGAGCTCCCTCGCTGTAAGTGATGGTAGTTTGGTTTCCATTTCCATTGGTATGAGCATCAGAACGGATGATAACATTATTGATGTAGCTAAACCTCCTTCTTTGATGTAGGCCCCTTGACTCGAAAGAGGGGGTTTCCTAGATAGTACGCCATGGTCGGGCGTTGTTCTGAGCGTCTGAAGTCTAGCAATGATGCATGGACTTTCGTGGAGTTGACGAATAAGGTCGATATTATTTTTCAATGCCAGATTGAGCTCGGAAGTTGTACTCTCATATCTCTTATTAAGTGCGTGGATCTGCACATGTGTAGCGGGAGCTTCGGGGTATACAGGAGGAAGGGTGTTGGTTATAGCCGAAATATCCACCGGTTGAGGTTGCTGAGATGTTCCAGCTACGGCTGCAGCAGAAGAACCAATCATTGCATTTTATGGTCGCTTTGCCATTGTAAGCAGACTTGGCGGCAGGTTAGAGAAGAAATCTAAAGCACGTCGGAGTCGATATGGTGATGTGCGATTAAGATGCAAATCCAAGAGTTCTCAGTGAAAGCACTAGAATGTTGATGGCAAAATATGTCGTAAACACCCAAGATTCCTAATTACTTAAGAATCGTGTGGAAATATAAGTGTAGAAAGTAGTAAATGACACAAGAGATTTATAGTAGTTCGGTCCCGTGTGGGCCTACGTCCAATTTGGAAGAGTCGTTGATATTTTATTGACAGCAGATGGTTATACGCTATAAGCATCTTATAGGCATTTAATTACAAGCATTCCCATACAATTTGGAGTCATAGTCGTAATACATAAATATTAGGAAAAAGACGCTTTGCCCTTCTTCTCCCTCAAAGCATGAATGCCATTAAAGAGGTCACTTGGATCTCTCAAGAGATGTCAAATCAACTAATTCCCCTACTTTATAGTGTGAGCTTGGGTGTATTTATAGTGGAGTGGTTAGGTGGGAGTAGGTAGGAGTACGAGACCACATCAGGAAATCTCAGACCCCAAAATGTAGGCCGTGGAAAGCTCGGACCCCTCCTCTCGTGCCTTCCAAATTTTCACCCCTCACTAGGGTACGAATTTCATACCCAGTGGCTTACGAATTTCGTGACCCTGGGTGTACGAAATTCGTACCTCGAGGGGGACGTGGGATTCTAATATGAATCCGGGGGAGGCGAGGATAGGGGCTCGAGGCTTTTGGGGTTCAGAGCACAGGTTTGGCAATGTTTTTAGGAGAGGTGAGGTTCCTATTTGCGTGATCCCTTCCCGGCTCGTTTCCTTAACTCCTTAGTGACACTCTGGACTATGATATCACGCGATATGTTGCATCAGGCGTGTCTTATGTACTTTTGGGAACCAGACCAAAAGGCCAGTTAAATGTTATGTTCCATACATGGACTTGGTGACCCAAATGGAGTTGAAATGATATATATGTGTATATATATATATAAATATATACTCAATTACATGATATATTTAAACAGAATTATGTAAAGAAGTTGAATTTGAATATTTGTGTTTGTTACTAAAATTTGTTCTGAAATTTATTTGAAATTTATAGCAATTTAATGAAAGTTGGCGTTTAAACTTGTTTATATTGAATTGAAATTTTAATTGGTTTAAATTAATTTTTCGAACTAGATTTAAGTTACCTTAAATTAGATTTGAGTTATAAATTTGTTTAAAACTAGAAATGAAATATAAATCTATTTTGAATGAATTTGAAGTTTGAATTATTCAATTCGGAATTTACATTTGTTTTAAATTGGAATTTGAATTCATTTTGAAATGTGAAGTTTAAAAGATTTCCAATTGATATTCGAAATATGAAGTGATGTGTAATAATGGTATCAAATAGTTCAAATTTAATGACGATATTTGATATGATAAGATATTTGAAATCAAATATTTTTTTGAAGTTATATTATCCATATAACTAGTTTATAAAGTTTTTATAAACAAATGAGATTTTTGAAATATTATTGGAGAATGTAAACTCTACCGAATTTGAAATAATTCCCTATGATTTCGGAAAATAAGCATTGTAAGACCTCTGCTTATGAATATTTTTCTAAATGTTTGCGACTTCAAGTACCAAGTGAGTAATATATTGCTGAGAATACAAATAACCTATAGTTGGAAAATGATTTGATTTGATAACCAGTTTATAAATAAACGGTATTCGAAATATCATTAAAGAATGTAAACTCTACCGATTTGAAATAATTTCCTATAATTTCAAAAAATAAGCAGTGTAAGACTTATGAACATTTTTCTATATGTTTGCGATTTCGAGTAGCAAGGGACTAATATGTTGTTGATGATACATATTACCCATAATTGGAAAATAGGTTTGATTTGAGGGTTCCTTTAGAACCCGAGTATAATCCATCGAGGGCATACTTCATTTAGTTTATTAAATTGATAACATATAATTCGTTGGCCTTGTTATTGGAAGGAATCTCCCAAATCGATTTCATATTATTATATATGATTATTTGTAATATTCAAATTTTGAATTGATGAAATTTTAAAAGATTTCGTTAAATCTTTAATATAAACTATATCATGAAATTGAATGTATTTTATTTTTAAGAATGTTGAAATAAACTAGATTTAATTTGAAGGGATTATCATCGAAAGGACTATTAATTTGAAAATTAAAGTAATTAGATTCTCTTGTGTTGACTTTGAAATTACTTCACTTTTAATTCTTGATTTGATTTGACTAATACAAGAATATGTAATCCTGACTTGAGTGTTTTTTCCTTTGCATTACACTCGGGTCAGTCAGTTTTTTTTTTCAATTATCGAAGATCTTAGTTACTTGAAGACGAATTAAGAGTCTGAAGATCACATTACTACCTTTTTATTCTGCAACGTTATTGGTATGTTATAGTAAATGTGTAACTCTCATATGTTGTAAATTGAGAACAAAAATATATTATTTGTCGGTTTTATTGAACTGTCTATTTTTTTTATGGTTTCGCTGTGAGTTTTTGTGTATTATTTAGTTCTTTCTCTACTTATTTTCTTTTCTTCTGTTAAACCCCATTAATAATCCGTCATTTTTAGATGGTCTGAGTTGGGCATGTACGGTTCATTATTGGCTCAAATCGTTGCAAAAAGGCAGATTATTACCTAATGGGTCACTAATAACCTATAACGACCTAGGAATTTAACGCTCGAATTTTGACACTAATACATCTTCTGTATTCATGTGTCTAAACTCAAGTATCGAAAACCTAAAAAGTTAGAAGAAAGAAGTTAGAGGGTGAGAAGAAGAAAGAAATGTTAAAATAGAAGAAGAAGATCAACCACACTACATAATCAGAGCAGAATAAAATCTCACAACGAAACGAATAAAATATAATATATCAATACACTTTACATAAAGAGAAAACTATATATACATGATTACAAAATCAGACTGCACAACAAGATCAGCCTATACAATATGTATGTACAATGGTGATAAATACAACATACACAACAACAATAAATTAATACGAGAAAATACAGGAATACGTCCCGACTCCGGCTCCTCTCCTACAGTCCAACCAAACCCAATGAAACATGGAAGATATGCTCGATCTAATCCAAGCACATTTTGAGGAAAGCAAAATCACTCAGATCAGTTTGGAATACTTTTAGTGAGAAAACTCATATCACAAACAACTTGCTTAATTTTTAGAAATCATTTTAAAAGAATGGAACTCTCATAAGACACGATCACACATAAACATGGCACATGTTTTTCCTTTACGATAATCAAACCACTTTTATTATAAATCTAATGATATAATAATAATGTCTAAAATCAACAAATAAGTGAAGAGAAGGATGTGTGAAAAAGGAATTTGCTTTGCAATAAAGGTTGCATGCATGGGAGGAAATGGTGCGTGTGGCCATAGATCTGAAGCTTTTTGTCATAGGAGGTGAGATGTTTGTGCGGCTACAGGTTTGAGATTTGAAATAAAAACAAAAGGAAGTGAAAGGGAAAAATGTTTCATACGTTAGCAAAGAAGAAAGCCTATAGCATCATTCATACATTTTTCCTTCCATTCCTTTTTTTTAAAGAGTGCGAGAATGGTAGATGGAAAAAGGAAAAAAATATGGAAGAAGAAGAAGAAAGGTTACATGGGAGCTTGCATGAATGAAACAATAGGAAGAAGAAGGAAGCTTTGTACACAAGTTTTTCAGAAGATAACTGTACATTAAAAGCAGTAACTTGATGACTTTTCGGTACCAAGACTTCTCTCATTCCAAAACTAAAACTCCATAATTCAAAGCACGTATTAAATGGACAGATAAGCATAGGTAACCGAACGAATGGCTAAAATACACATTGAAGCAATATATATACTCATTAATAAATTTTACGCATTTTTCAGTCGAAATTAAAAATTTAAAGAAATAAACATCTGAATTTTACAAAAGGAAAAATGACGTCTTACACAGAAAATGGTCTAATGTTTTTTGGAAGAAAAGGCCTAAATTCCGAGATACTTTATTTTCAAAACGATTTATTCAAATTTAACTAAAATTCGTGAATAGAACAAACTTGTATATTTTACTACGAAATTTATTCCTATAAGATGTTTATCTAAACGCATCTCAAATATCAAATTTCAGATTTTATTTCAAACTTTAAGTTTTTAATGTTAGTTGCGCTATATCGATTGTTGCTACTGTAAATTGATCGTATAAATTGATTTAAACAGAGTGCGCAAACTTTGACGTTTTCATTATTAAATTTATAGGATCAATTTTATGCAAAAAAAATTATTTTATAAATCAATATTGCAACATATAATTTACAATTGATTTCACATTTGTTTCTAAACAAACATTTTTCAAAAAAAATGATCGTTTTGATTTTGTTATTTAAGTTAGACATACATATTTTAATTTATATCCATAAATCAAATACACAATTTTTTTATTATTCACATTAAACAAAATTTTAAATTCGTAATGAAAAGTTCAGTTAAGCACATTATTCAAAATCATCAAAATTTCAAGTTGTTGCGGTCTCTCTAACTCAAATATTTTCATCCCCAAGAAGGGACGAGACAGGAAAAATAGAAATAAAGCAATAATATATACAAAATCAAGTTATAAATATTGGTTAATCTTATTTAGGTTAATATATTGGAATATATTTTTAAATCAAAAAATATGGATATTTCCAAACATTTCGAAATGGTTTTAAGTATCCACTCGACGTCTCAAATGGCACTATATATATATCACTTTTGAAACATGAAAGCGAATATTGGTGATGCTACAATAATCATTATAATCATTTTCAAGCAACTAGAGTGCTAATCTATATATCTAGTTCATATAAGATTTAGCACATACTCGATCAGACATATACCCAAATCACTAAGTATTTGATGGATCACTTTTAACGTCTGATAAATACTCGAAACTTTCCATTTAAAATAAAATATAACAAAATTTCCAAATATTAATGTTTCAAATCATTTATTTGTTACAAAATTTTGAATAGAGGAAATTTATATATCTCCCCCACTCATTTACTTTATTATATTTTGGACTTAAATCATATATTCAAATACAGAAAATTTATAATTTCAAGAAAGATGATATAAAATTTCTAAATTATGGTTCATTAACTTATATTAATATTTCACTTAAGTTATCACTTCTAATTTAAATACTAAATCATCCTAAACCTTGCACATAATTCCAATTTTTTAATAAGTCCAATTATCAAGAATATATTACTAAGTTTCTATCTATAAATTAACATATTTACTAAGTTCATATTCGATTAATTCCTATTACATTAGATTCATATAAATATTTCTTATCAACATACCAACTATAATTTTTTTATTCTGTTTAGTCCTATTAAATTTGGTTCATTTTACTATTATCCACTACATTCCTTAGTGTTACCAATGTTTTAAATTTTAGTTAATATCAATTTGAAGCTTTTATCCCAAGTCCAAAATTATTTAGAACGCTTAAACCTGAAAGTTAAGTAAACACTAATCAATATCATGTATTAAGGTTAGTACTTGCTTTATATTATACTAATAAAGCCTAGTTAATCTCATAAGATTGGTTTATATATATATATATATATATATATATATATATATATATATATGTATGTATATATATATTCATATCATCGTTCTTGTATTACTTTCAAATCTATATAAAACAAACCTTTATAATCGAGTTAGTATTCCGATTATATTCATTCAAAATCACATCTATGTTTCATGTCTACTTGATTAACTTTCTTAATTTAAAAATATCTTGAGTACAATTATGCATAAAAGGGAATTTTATTATTGTCTCCTAAAGCATTTAATTTTTTTGGTGAATTCATTAAATATATATCTTCACAATCGCCACCATATAATTGTCTTTTTTTGTGTGTATATACGCACACACACTTAATAGTACCATTGAGTTTCAAAACATATATTTCTTTACAACCTTTTGAAATATCCATCTATCGTAAGTAAAAAATTATCTTTTTTATATACAAATTAATATTTCTATTATTATTATTTTTATTCAAAACCAATTAAATATTTCATACTTAAAATGGAGTTAACAAATTTCAAAACATCATGCTTCAGGTTCTATCTTATAATCTTCTTATTGTAGACTCACTTAATATATTATCTCAAGTTTTCAACATATAATAGCGTTCAAATACTTATTTCACTAATAAATTATCTACGAGATTATTACCCTAGTTATTAACATGTTCACATTTTCACATTAATTCTTAATATAATCTACACTTAAAATTTCACTATTGTTTCAGTTAGGGCAATGACAAGACTAGAACATAAGCTAGAAGCTGAACTGTAAAACCTCACACTTTACTTAGCCCAAATTTCGACAAAAATCGAAACTCAAACGCATCCAAATTAAGTGGAGCATATAAACCAGGTACCCGCAAATAAATGAGCATGTGCATAACCAGAGTATGATAAAATATTTCACAACGGAAACGAATTATGAAAAACTAGTATCAACTTAGGTAACTACCTGATAGAGAGTAAATCAACATGTCAATACCATGCAAGAGAGAGAGAGAACGAGAACCGAAAACCAAACAGAAACATTTGTGAGAACCTGATCTTCTCGAGAAGAACCTGATCTTCTCGAGAAGAACCTAGGACTTGTAATGAGGAGGGGGTCAGAACAATAAGTTCTATTGAGCAGAAATAGTATAACACAGTCTACAATACACAGGTGTATACCGTTTGGTTCAACCAGAGGCACATGTCTTTCAAGGCTAGTGATTCAGACCTAATCTTGTAAACCCGTATGCATGACACTAACCACCATACCCAAGGTAGCATTCCTAAACGATAACGGTACTGAGATATAACGTTTACGCATAATTTTGAAGACTTTAAACCATCCTTCAACAAATTACCAAAAACTAAGAGGTGGACTCTTAATTACTCACTAATCATACGGTGGTTAATTATTTATATATATAGCCACTTAAGACCTCACTATTAATGATAGACAAGAGTGGATCCTCTTGATCAGTTAAGACCCTAGATGGACCTATTGGTCAATTAATGCCTTTTCGATGGTATCTCTATGCTAATAAGAATTAGTGGACACTAGCTACGAGTCCTATTAATTTAAGGCTTCCGCCATTCACGCATATAAACCCATACCCCGAATAAGACGAGAGATAGTAAGTGTCACTTAAGACCAGTCTGTAGGTAGATATAGCACACCATTTAAGACCTGCCTATGGTGAACCCCCTCGTTACTATCAAAATGACCTTTTTTGGATAATCCTCTAATCACTTAATACTTTCCCTTATGATAGGTTAACCTATGGTATCTGAAAATTCGTGTGATTTAGTATAGGATCTTTATATATGGAATATTACCGAATTGACTATGAGATTATAACTTGTCTAATATAGTAGTTATGCAAATAAATATTCAATAGTAAAATCTATCACAAATAAGTAAATGCAGTAAGTAAAGTGACACCCGGAATTTTATACTGGTTCGGACTTCTGGTCCTACGTCCAGTCCCAGACTCCTTTTGGAATTTTACTATCAACACCCTCTTTTCACCCGAAGGAATAGGTTCACAATACACCCGAGCACCAACACAGATCTCCCGCCTGAGCACTGACATAGGACTTTAACAAATAATAAGAGTATGACTTCTGATTGTGTTCTTGAACAATTATGAATAGCCAATAATCCTCAAGTATATAACGTGTATGTAAAGATTGAAGGAAGTATATTACTTATTAAATCAAGAGATTTGAAATAAATTCAAAGATTCAGTAAGTAATTTGAATATTTGAGAGCTTTTTAGAATGCAAGAGTGCTTAGAAATATAGATCAAGAAATAGAATAGAATCGGTAAGAATTGGTGATTTGATAAACAAATTTGTGATGTATTTATAGTGGTTAAAGACTAGTCAATGTTCATGAAGAGTTTTATTGAAAAGAAGCAACCATTTCCTTTAGAAAGCAAAAGAAATCTTTTCATGAAAGAAAGTGACCCTACAGAAATATGGTTGTTATTGTCGAGTCAGCCGTCTAGTATAATAATCACCAGTCAACTGGTAGAAAATATAAATCGTAAATATATTTGAAAAATGGGAGAAAATAGCCGTTACTGGGTTTTTACCCTGTTATTAGTCGACTGGTCCATGGCAGAATGCCCAGTTATGGTTGTTTTAAGAAATTCTCATATATATGCCTCAATTTGTGTTTTGTGTGATTGTGTTATAATAAATGAGAATAGATTTTAACATAAATCTAATACACTAAACACACACACACATGCACGCACGCACACGTGCGCGCGCGCGCACACACACACACACACACATATATATATATACATATATATATGAACTAACTCTTCAATCGATCTTCATTTTGTTGTTGTCATGAATCAACATTCTCCCCCTTTTTTGATTAATGACAACCTCTTGCACTTGTATAGAATTATTTATTTTCTCTCCCTGAATGTATGCTTGCATATATTTGTCTCCCCTTGATTAAAAAGCTTCTCTGCAACATTTTGTTAATTATTGCATATGTAACATCCTGTATTTTTAGCAATTGAATAATTAATTAATTTAATTATTTAAATATCAATTTGGCGATATCAATAACTTGAGTTAAATAATTTTGATTATTTAATTATTATACATAGTGGAATAATAATTTAATTTCTGAAATACTCAGAAATAGCTGAACGAATAATATTGTGTGAATTTGATAATTTAAGATATTTAATCGTGTTTATATTTGAGTTATAATAACGAATATATTTTTAAACGGCAGTTGAACGTATTAATTATAATATAATTATAAACGAACTCGTAACGTCACGGTAGTTCGTAATATTGAGTTTTTAACTTCAATTGAATATACAGAATCTGTTTTAAGTCAGAATTCTGTGAAACAAGAAATGTTGGAATCTATTAAACTGTATTTTTCTAATGGAAGTGAAAAATCAAGATTTTGTCTTATAGATTATAAGTTATATCCAAATCAAATTTTTAAATAGTTGCTATGGAATTGTTTATAAGCCATAACGATTATTTAATATAATTAAATATTAGTTTTGAATTTAGACAAGATGTTTTTGACGTATTTTTATTCTAATTTATATAATTTTTCCATAATTTTTAATTTGGAAAATATGCAACTTTTTATTTAACGTATATTACATCCTATATTAGCATTTTTTGGATTTCATGAAATAAACTAACTTGTCTATTTTATTATATTTTTGGTATCATGGTGCATCGCTCTACATGATAGTATTTTTATTTTTGTCCGTAACCGCTCGTACGTGAGCAGAATTCTATATAACCGATACCCTACACTTTATAACTTGAAACAGGTTATATAAACCGGAGAATCGCTTTGGTTTCAACCTTGACTGAAAATTGTGCAATCTTTAGTGCTTCCTATCGTGGTTGGTTCATATACAATAGTATGTCTGTAATCTACATGACCGAAAGACCCATAAAAATTCCATGTAGATTCCCTCTCCGTATAGGATTTAATCTTTTCCCGTCAAATCTTGAGGTCTACATCTCTCATTTCAGGACTTGGGTTTCATTTTGAGTGTGTCATAGGTCATCAAAAGGGCATGTGTGCATCACAAGAAAGTATAGGTGTTACATCCGCTAGAATATAGTAAAAATCAGGTGCGTCTTCTTGTGTGTTTAGCATTCCTAGACCAGTTTTGGTGAGTAAGAAACATATCTTTTGAAGCTAAAGTGTATAATAAACCAAAATATTCTGTGCATGGAGTTTAAAAATAAACAAAGTGACAAAATGGACACATCCATTGTTAAAGAAAAAAAAACAATGATACCGTGAGCATCAAAACGTAGCGACGAAATGTTTGACTTTATAGTACTTGAAGCATAAAATAAATCCACAATATGCTTGAGACTTTGTTACTACATGCAAGTGAAACTTCTGTAGGCATGATTTTAATAATAAAATAGTACATTTTAATTTAAACATAATGAGTTCTGGGTCATAAGAATATACTTCCATATGCCTTCCAGCTTGTCTTATAAATTTGTATTAAAAACAATTTGATGCAAATAATATAGTTTTCCCCAATTTATCGGAGACACAGTGCATTGCTGTAAAAAGAGAAAAGTGTTAAATTTCAACACCTTCAAATGCAAGTAACCAATAAAATAAACAATTCTTTGCAACCTAGAAATTGGTATAGCCTCTATCCTATTTTCGCAGGCAAGAGATACAGACCTACCCCTTGTAAACTACAGAAGCTATGTTAAGGAAAATCAATGTTCCATCAAATCTGCAAACCTAATACCACCGCAAGCTATGCTTTCAAATCCGCAATAAACAATGAAAAGAGAACTCAAGGCATACATACCTACCTATGCTATAACACTACTACTTGGTTGCCAAGTTTTATCATGCTATAAATAACACGATAAGCTCTTCATTCCTCGATTTCACGCAGAAGGGAAAAACCAAAGTGATCTTAAACTAAATCGTTTTTTAATCAATAACAAACTGAATATCTCATGAAAGATCACAAACTTGGGTTTCTAAGATCGGGTGGCTACTGGAACAAGCGAAGGGGTTGATGAAACTCAGCTTTATGTCACGGTGGTAGATGAACGGTAGATCCAGTGTGATGGTGGTTATTGTAGAAGGGGGTTAGTGGGTCCGATGTGGCCTAATGTCGACATCTGTGAGTGAAGGAGTAGTTCATTTCATTGCCTGGAGGTAGGAGGTCGCCGTTTTGAAAGGAGCTAGTTGATGTGGTTAGGATATGAAGTTCAAGTGGGGAAAGAAGGAGATGGTGAAGAGAAATCGAATGAAGGCTCTGGTTTAAAGTTTCATAAAGAAACAAAAGAGAACGAGAGCTGCAAAGGGCTCAAAAATGGTGAAGGAAACAATTTACAGAAGCTTGCGTGGTAATTAAATGGGGAAGATGGAGCACTTTAGCATGTGGGTGGAAACCTTTTGGCGTTAAACTGATTTGGGAAGTAAGGCCCAGTAAAAAAAGGGAGAGAAAGAAGTTTGAACGTGAAGTTTGCAGGGTGCCAACGTTTTGAATAGGGGAGAGTTTTGCATGGTGCCAACGTTGTACATGGTTAGGCACACATGCATGTGGGAATGGGGGAAATAATAATGCAAAGGAACGCATAATAGGACCGCATGGGAAGAAGTGCTTTACAGGGAGCATGCTGGTTTCATTTTGGCTATGCGGTGAAGATGAGTATTGTAGAGAGAGGAGCGGGTCGGGTATTGCATGTCGTGGGCCAGGTATTGCATGCTGCGGGTCTGAATAATGTGGATGGGCCGAGAAGAAAAGGGTAAAAGCCCAAGTTTAAATTTAAGTTTAAAATTAATAGTGTGTTAAACTAAAATTATAATAACTTATATACACGTTGTCCAAATTTAACGATACATGGTCCATTAGGATTGTAGGATCGCATGCTACACAATGAAACTAGCCTGGAGAGATTTGGAGTTCGTTCCAATTTATTGCAGAATTGAATGCCTGATATGATCAAGCAAAAGTTTATCGTTATTTAATGATAAACGAACAAGGTGAGTAAGCTCATTAACTCTTATAATTTTATAAAAATTATTTAATATTGATAAATAATGATTGAATGATGCATGATGGTTGTTTTGGACGAATTGTTTATTAATTGGTTGGAATTATATATATAATTATATATATGAACAGTTGATTGAATGCTTATTCTATTTATTTTAATATCCCACATTGATATGAAATCAGTGATATTTATGTTAATTAACATATGTGGATGCAGGGAAACAGGTTGGAGGGATCCATCTGGATTGCTCAACAATAATATTGTTGTTTTCCATATATTGCAATATATGATGCGACTAATAATCGCTGACTGATTGTTGTGTGATTTTGCGATGTTTGAATAACATTGACCTGAAATAATCGGTATTTAAATACCGTAATTTTATTGGAAAAGAATTCGAGTTTTAAAAAGGGAAATCTATTTTTATTATTTTTAAACAATAGAATTGAATCTTTGATTGGGCTAGAATACAAAACTTGTTTTATTTATATTAAAATAAATAGATTGATTTAAAAACGATATTTAGAGATAAAATGGAATAATTATTATAAAATAATTTAGGATATAAAAATGAATAATAAAACGGGAAATTGGGAATCATTGGAAAGGAAACAATGAAATTATTTCGATATTCGAAATGTAAATAAGATTGAAATAAATTTGCAAGGATTTATAATTAGAATTCGACTGTGTCGAATATTATAAAAATAATTTATTTTATAAATTATATACAATGAAATTCAGAATTTGACGAGATATTTATTATTGGGATTTATTATCGAATATGAAATCGAGATTAAGTTATAACTTATAAAATGAATTAATGTAATGAAATATAAAGTATGAGTTTATTAAGCAACTTGATAAATAGGAATTTAACCTGTAATGGTATTTACAAATATAAATCAAGATTTGATTTGATAAAACGAGTCCAGTTTCCTGTAAAATAAATAATATTCAGGTTTAAAGTGAATAATGATTTTAAAGAAAACGCTTTGCAAATTGAAATTGGTAGGAAAGGAAATTGATAAATGTTTTGGAAATGATAAATTCAAAACTGAATTTGGAAATCGAGTTAACTTAAAACAGTGAGTTTATCCCGAAGTTCGGAACGTTAATCGAATAGAGATTAATCAAAATAGAATTATACGTTGAGGTTCGATTATATCGAATCCAGGAAAGTATTATTTACTTTCGGTTTTTAATCAATATTTAATTAATTATTTAATTAATTATCATTTATTTTTCAAAGCAAAGAATGGAAATTATATTTTAAAGTTAAATATTTGGGAAACAAAGGTTATAATGCTATCATTATAATCAATATCTTCTGTAAAGGAAGTGGATTCGTAAACCGAATCCAAGAGTTGCGTAAGAAATGATTTGATAGGAAATTAAGAAATCGAGTTAAGATAATTATAAACTGACTGGAGATTAGTTAAGTTGAACGGTTTCATGAGTATCAATCTGATGTTGGTCTTGGCCTTCGGGGTTGATACTTTGGGAGTTGTTTTCTTACTAGTTTACGGTTAAGGACTGATGGATGTGAAAGAATAGTGATGCGTGAATAAGATATGGAAGTATTTTACAATGTTAATAACATGTATTTTTTAAATATGGGAAATAAGGAGTTGTGAATATAGGGAAACGTTTTCCAAGAAATCGTGAGAGGCCAAGCGAGTTGGAAAAATATTTGGGTAAATATATCAAAGCGAAATTGGAAAATGAAATGATGATTGATAAATCTATATAAAAGGGCTCAGTGTTAATTGATGATTGATCGATAAGATTTCTGATGGGAAATACAATCGTTATTTGTTTGTATGTTTTCCTTTGATAGTTATACAACCGACTATCAAAGTTGTTGACCATTTTCCCGTTGTCAATACACGAGAGACTATGATCAGATTTATTATCTGAAAACCACTTTGTATGGGCATTAGCATTGTGAATCAAATATAACGAAGATAATTAAAGACGGAGAGTATGCAAGGGTTGTTCTGGGAATCTTAGGTAGAAATTGCCTAAAATGGATTTGCGGAATAGTGCCTTTGGTTTGTCTAGTCTCAGGACAACGTGTATAGATGAATGTCTGACAGAGTATATCTAGTAGATCGAGTAAGTTGTTCTCTTCAAACTTATTCGTGTTTGGTGGCGTAGTAATTCGTTTCTCTTAGCTTTATGCCCGTGGTATTTTTGGAAAATCAATTTGTGATTTGGCGGGTATGACGATGTGGCATTCGGAGTAAATGAAGGTATGATCTGTCAAAAGATACGTTATGACCTCAAGCCTCATCAACCAGGAAATGACAAAAATCGGGCAGGCAACATGGCTAAGTGGGTCGCACCCAATTAGGGTATGTTGTCACCATCTAGAGAATATTCATATTTGTTACTTCTTTCATTTCTGTATCTCCTGGGAACGGTTATGTTGGTATACCAATCGTAAGGTGATAATATATTCGGAACGTTCAAGTGAAATGAATGGCCTGTAATGTGTAGCTGAGTTGCAAGATGTTCTTTTTGAACTCTAGTGTATCCCCTCTAGATACACGGATCGAAAGGTGGTTCCATAACTTGTCATAGTTGGAAATTCATTACCTAATAAGATCCCGCGGTTTTGATTGTATATTATATATGTAGAACGTGAGATGCATGTGTTCTGCTAGATTGATATTTACTTGTATTTCACACCATTATAATATCAGAACAATATTGTTTTTAACAAATGTTTTAGGTTATTGTAAGGTAAAAACCATCTGTGTTTATGTGTGGATCGGTCTTATGATTATCTTTTCTTTCGAAAAGGATTTTGAAAAGTTAAACTGAATGATTGAAGTTTACTCGCACTTGTCCCATGACTGACACAGAGTTTATTTTTTTTGTTTTACCTTAAACTCTTAGGTGTCCAAATTTGTACGGGGATTCAAGTAGTCGGGATTTTTCAGATACTTGGAGGAGCTTGGAGTAGGAGGCCAAAATGTTAGATCCATATAGAGTTTATTTCCGTTGTGATATTTATATATGTGACGTACTCTAATGATATATGTAAGTCAATTATAGTTTTGTATTTCAAAGTTATGTTATATAATATATTTTATTCGTTCCGTTGTGAGATTCGTATTTACTCTGATTCTGTTCTATTATGACCTTCATTTTCTTCTATTCTAACTTTTTTTCTATTTCTCACCCTCTAACTTCTTTCTACTAATGATCTTGTATTTCCGATTCTTGAATATTCGACATTGTGTTTGGTGTCAATTTTCGGGATCGAAAATCCCTGTTCGTTACAGTGGTATCAGAGCTGAAGGTTAAGTGATTACCTTGGTTGTGTGGCGTGACTCAATAGAGATGGGGGTAATAATATCCTAGATTGAGTTTGAGTATGTATATACGAGAGAGCGTATTTGTAGATTTAAAAAAATGTTTTATATTGTGGAGATTTATTGATTGGTGGCTTATAAATTCTGATCGATGGTAGGGCACCACAATGTCGATAGGGATATCTAAACACTTGAGTATGATGAATCAACACAGTACGTTTTAAAAGGATGGTAAATGAAATAATTTTACCCAAATTATATTTTGATATAAAAAAGTGTATATTGGAATTGTTATACATACATATATATATATATAATGGATGTATTGGTTGTTATTATAATCGAATAAAATTATAAGTGAGATGGTTATAAAATAACCGATAAGAATTCATATAAATGAAATGTATAAAATTAGATGGATTAAATATGAATATAAAACCAAACTTGGAATTAAATCTATGGAAATTTGGAAAAGTATTTATAAATGAATTTTGAATTTAATATAAGGAAATTTTAAGATCCTAGGTGATTTGAAAATGTTTTTCAAATATAGTAAAAGGTATTTTGAATTGATTTCAAAATGGAAGTATTTAATAATATGTTCTGAAGTGAAATAGTAGTGAACTCACTTCGATCACTAGAAAATAATTCTGATGATGACGACCGCATCATCAATGTCATTTTCAAGATTCCAAGTGGTGGATTACTAACATAGATTTTATTTTGAATTGTTTTGAGGAAACCAGTTGCTCAAAAATTCAAATGTTTTGAAATTTTATTATTATGTATAAATATATATGATTTCAAACTGATTTGAAATAAAACCCAGGAATTTGAATTTTGGATTTAAATTTAACTTATGAAGTTAAATATATTGAAGTAGTGAAAGTGAATAAATAAATTAAAATTTAATTTAAAATAAGTTATATAAAATTTGGATTGGATTAGAGATAATCTTGAATGGAACTGAATTGATAAGTTAAGAGTTTGGAATTGAGATTGGAATTGGAGTTTGAAAGGAATTTGGCTTGGTTCGAGAATGAATTGAGTGGAGATAAATCGGGAGTACGTTTGTAAATGTTGAAGTGATAGCCAATGGAAGAGACATAGTTGAATGCCCGACAAAATGGTACGAGTTTATATTTTATTTGGATATGAGATTTATGAGCCTATTGAACAAGCCGCTTAGCTGTTAATTTTATTTTTGGATTGAAGAAGGCCTGGAGAGGCGAGTTGTAGTTGTACCAATTAAGCCGTGTAAAGGAGATGTTGGCGAATTTTTTTGGAAATTTAAGGTGTTTGAAAATTTTCAAAAATTTTGAAAATTTTCATTAGTAATAAATTAATATTTTAATTAAATTGGTTCAGTTGAAACTAAAAAAGAAAACAAAAGATTTTAATCTAGTTAGTAAGGTTTATAGCATTTTCTAACTAAGTAATTTTGGGGACGAAATTCTTTTAAGGGGGAAAGAATGTAATGTCCCGTATTTTTAGCAATTGAATAATTAATTTATTTAATTATTTAAATATCAATTTGGTGATATCGATAACTTGAGTTATATAATTTTGATTATTTAAGTATTATACATAGTGGAATGATAATTTAATTTCTGAAATAGTCAGAAATAGTTGAACTGATAATATTGTGTGAATTGAATTATTTAAGATATTTAATCGTGTTTATATTTGAGTTATAATAACGAATATATTTTTAAATGGTAGTTGAACGTATTAATTATAATATAATTATAAACGAACTCGTAACATCGCGGCAGTTCGTAATATTGAGTTTTCAAACTTCAACCGAATATACAGAAGCCGTTTTAAGTCGGAATTCCGTGAAACAAGAAACGTTGAAATATATTAAACTGTATTTTTCTATTAGAAGTGAATAATCAAGATTTTGTCTTATAGATTGTAAGTTATGTCCAAATCAAATTTTCAAATAGTCGCTATGGAATTATTTATAAGCCATAATGATTATTTTAATATAATTAAATATTAATTTTGAATTTAGACAAGAATTTTTTAGACATGTTTTTATTCTAATTTGTAGAATTTTTCCATAGTTTTTAATTTGGAAAATATGCAACTTTTTATTTAAGTTATATTACAGCTTATATTAGTATTTTTGGGATTTCACAAAATAAACTAACTTGTCTATTTTATTATATTTTTGGTATCCTGGCGCATCGCTCTACATGATAGTATTTTTATTTTTGTCCGTAACGGCTCGTATGCAAGCAAAATTTTATATAATTGATACCCTACACTTTATAACTTGAAACAGGTTATATGAAATGGAGAATGGCTTTGGTTTCAACCTTGACTGAAAATTGAGCCATCTTTAGTGCTTCCTATCGTGATTGGTTTATATACATTAGTATGTTCGTAATCTACATAACCGAAAGACCCATAAAAATTCCACGAAGATTTTCTCTCCATATAGGATTTAACCTTCTCTTGTCGAATCTTGGGGTCTACATCTCTCATTTCAGGACTTGGGTTTCATTCTGAATGTGCCATAGTTCATCAAAAGGGCATGCATGCATTGCAAGAAAGCACAGGTGTTACATCCGCTAGAATATAACAAAAATCAAGTGCGTCTTCTTTTGTGTTTAGCATTCCCAGATCCGTTTTGGTGAGTAAGAAACATATCTTTTGATGCTAAAGGTGTAAAACAAACCAAAAGATTTTGTGCATGGAGTTTAAAAATAAACAAAGTGACAAAGTGGACACATTCATTGTTAAAGAAAAAAAACAATGATACTTTAAGCATAAAAACGTAGCAACAAAATGTTTGATTTTATAGTACTTAAAGCATAAAAAAAATCTGTAATATGCTTTAGACTTTGTTACTACATGCAAGTGTAACTTCTATAGACACGATTTTAATAATAAAACGGTACATTTTAATATAAACATAACGAGTTCTGGGGCATAAGAATATACTTCCATACGCCTTCAGCTTGTATTACAAACAAGTATTAAAAACAATTTGATGCAAATGATATAGTTTTCCCCAATTTATCGAAGAAATAGGGCATAGCTGTAAAAAGAGAAAAGTGTTAAATTTCAACACCTTCAACGCAAGTAACCAATAAAATAAACAATTCCTTTGCAACCAAGAAATTGGTACAGCCTCTACCCTATTTTCGTAGGCAAGAGACACAGACCTACCCCCTGTAAACTACAGGAGCTATGTTAAGGCAAACCAATGTTTCATCAAATCTACAAACCTAATACCACCGCTAGCTATGCTTTCAAATCCACAATAACCTATGAAAAGAGAACTCAAGGCGTACTTACCTCCCTACGCTATAACACTACTACTTGGTTGCCAAGTTTTATCATACTATAAATAACATGACAAGCTATTCATTCCTCCATTTCACGCAAAAGGGAAAAACCCATAGTGATTCTAAACTAAATCTTTTTTTAACAATAACAAACCGAATATCTCATGAAAAATCACAAACTTGGGTTTCTAAGATCGGGTGGCTGCTAGAACAAGCAGAGGGGTTGATGAAAATCAGCTCTATGTCACGATGATGGATGAACGGTAGATCCAGTGTAATGGGGTCATTGCGGAAGGAGGGTTAGTGAGTCTGATATAGCCTAACGTCGACATCTGTGAGTGAAGGAGTAGTTCATTTCGTTGCCTGGAGGTAGGAGGTCTCGGTTTTGAAAGGAGCTAGTCGACATGGTTAAGAGATGAAGTTCGAGTGGTGGAAGAAAGAGAGGGTGAAGTAAAATCGAATGGAGGCCCTGGTTTAAAGTTTCATAAAGAAACGAAAGAGAACGGGAGCTGCAAAGGGCTCGAAAATGGCGAAGGAAATAATTTACCGAAGCTTGCATGGTAATCAAATGGGGAAGATGGAGTACTTTAGCATGTGCGTGGGAACCTTTTGGCATTGGGCTGATTCAGGAAGCAAGGCCTAGTAAAAAAGGGAGAGAAAGAAATTTGAACGTGAAGTTTGTAGGGTGCCAACATTTTGAATAGGGGAGCATTTTGCATGGTGCCAACGTTGTACAGGGGGAGCACACATGCATGTGGGAATGGGGGAAATAACAATGCAACGGAACGCATAAGAAGATCGCATGGGAACAAGTGTTATACAGGGAGCATGCTGGTTTCATTTTGGTTGTGCGGGGAAGAAGAGTATTGTAGAGAAAGGAGCGGGTCGGGTATTGCATGCCGCGGGTCTGAATAATGTGGATGGGCCGAGAAGAAAAGGGTAAAAGCCCAAGTTTAAATTTAATAGTGTATTAAACTAAAATTATAATAACTTATACATACATTGTCCAAATTTAGATAAATAGTATCTGTTAGGATCGTAGGATCGCATGCTACATAATGAAACTAGTCTAGAGAGATTTGAAGATCGTTTCAATTTATGGTAGAATTAAAAGTCTGATATGATAAACCAAGCGTTTATCGTTATTTAACGATAAACGAACAAGGTGAGTAAGCTAACTAACTCTGTCCAAATTTATAATTTTATAAACATTATTCAATATTGATAAATAATGAATGAATGATGCATGATGGTTGTTTTGGGTGAATTGCTTTTTAATTGGTTGAAATAATATATATATATATATATATAATATTATATATATAAACAGTTAATTGAATGATGATTCTATTTATTTTAATATCCCACATTGATATGAAATTAGTGATATTTATGTTGATTATCATCTGTGAATGTAGGGAAATAGGTTGGAGGGATGCAACTGGATTCCTCAACAATTATATTGTTGTTTTCCATATATTGTAGTATATGATGTGACTAATAATCAGTGATTGAATGTTGTGTGATTTTGGGATGTTTGAATAACATTAACCTGAAATAATCGGTATTTAAATACCTTAAATTTTATTAGAAAAGAATTCAAGTTTTAAAAAGCGAAATCCATTTTTATTATTTTTAAATAATAGAATTGAATCTTTGATTAGGCTAGAATACAATAACTTGTTTTAGTTATATTAAAACAAGCAGTTTTATTTAAAAACGATATTTAGAGAGAAAATGGAATAATTATTATTAAATAATTTAGGATATAAGAATGAATAATAAAAGGGGAAATTGGGAATCATTGGAAAGGAAACAATGAAATTATTTCGGTGTTTGCAATGTAAATAATATTGAAATAAATTTGTGAGGATTTATAATTAGAATTCGACTGTGTCGAATATTATAAAAATAACTTATTTTTATAAATTATATATAAATTCAGAATTTGATGAGATAATTAATATTGGGATCTATTGTCGAATATGAAATCGAGATTAAGTTATAACTTATATAATGAGTTAACAAATGAAATATAAAGTATGAATTTATTAAATAACTTGATAAATAGGAATTTAACCTGTAACGGTATTTATAAATATAAATCAAGATTTGATTTGATAAAACGAGTCCAGTTTCCTGTAAAAGAAACAATATTCAGGTTTTAAAGTGAACAATGATTTTAAAGCAAACGCTTTGCAAATTGAAATGGTAGGAAAGGAAACTGATAAATGTTTTGGAAGTGATAAATTCAAAAGTGAATTTAGAATCGAGTTAACCTAAAACGATGAGTTTATTCCGATGTTCGGAACGTTAGTTGAATAGAGATTATTTGAAATAAAATTATACGTTGAGATTCGATTATATCAAATCCAACAAAGTATTATTTACTTTCCGTTTTTAATCAATATTTATTTATTTACTTAATTAATTATTATTTATTTATTCAAAGCAACGAATGGAAATTATATTTTAAATTAAATATTTTGGAAACAGGGGTTATAATGCTATCGTTATAGTCAATATCTTCTGTTAAGGAAGTGGATTCGTAAACCGAGTCCAAGAGTTATGTAAGAAATGATTTGATAGTAAATTAAGAAATTGAATTAAGATAATTAGAAGCTGACTAATCTAGTTAAGTTAAACGGTTTCCTGAGTATCGATCTAATGTTGGTCTCGGCCTTCGGGGTTGATACTTAGGGAGTTGTTCTCTTACTAGTTTACGGTTAAGGACAGATGGATGTGAAAGAATAGTGATGCATGAATAAGATATGGAAATATTTTACAATGTTAATAACATGTATTTTCGAAATATGGGAAATAAGTAGTTGTTAATATAGGGAAACGTTTCCAAGAAATCGTGAGAGGCCAAGCGAGTTAGAAAAATATTCGGGTAAAGATATCAATGAGAAATTGGGAAACGAAATGATGATTGATAAATCTATATAAAGGGTATCAGTGTCAATTGATGATTGATCGGTAATATTTCCATTGGGAAATACGACCTTTGTTTGTTTGTTTGTATGTTTTCCTTTGATAGTTAGATAACTGACTATCAAAGTTGTTGACAATTTTTCCGTTGTAATTACGGAGATACCAAGATCAGATTTATTTTCTGAAAACCACTCCGTATAAGCATTTGCATTGCAAATCAAATATGATGAAGATAATTGAATACAGAGAGTATGCAAGGGCTGTTCTAGGAATCCTAGGTAGAAATTGCCTAAGATGGATTTGTGGAATAGTGTCTTCGGTTTGTCCAGTCCCAGGACAATTTGTATAGATGAATGTCTGACAGAGTATATCTAGTAGATCGCGTAAGTTAATCTCTTTAAATGTATTCATGTTTGGTAGCGGAGGAATTCGTTGCTCTTAGCTTTATACCCATGGTATTTTTGGAAAATCAATTTGTGATTTGGCGGGTATGACGATTTGGCATTCAGAGTAAATGAAGGTGTGATCTGTCAAAAGATACGTTATGACCTCAAGCCTTATCAACCAGGAAATGACAAAAATCGAGTAGGCGGCATGGCTAAGTAGGTCGCACCCAATTAGGGCATATTGTCATCCTCTAGAGAATATTCATATTTATTACTTCTTTCATTTCTGTATATCTCGGGAACGGTTATGTTGGTATACCAACCGTAAGGTGATAATATATTCAGAACATTCAAGCGAAATGAATGGTCGGTCATGTGTGGCTGAGTTGCAAGGTGTTCTTGTTGAAATCCAGTGCATCCCCTCTAAAGTACACTTATCGGAAGGTGGTTCCATACCTTGTCATAGTTGGAAATTCATTACCCAATAAAATCCTGCGGTTTTGATTGTATATTATATATATAGAAAATGAGATGCAAGCGTTCTGCTAGATTGATATTACTTATATTAGACACTATTATAATATCAGAACAATATTGTTTTTAGCAAATATTTTTGGTTATTGTAAGGTACAAACCATCTGTGTTTATGTGTGGATCGGTCTTACGATTATCTTTTCTTTCAGAAAGGATTATGAAAAGTTAAATCGAATGATTGGAGTTTACTCACACATGTCCCATGAATGACCCAGAGTTTATTTTGTTTTGTTTTACCCTAAAATCTAGGGTGTCCAAATTTGTACGGGCAGTCAAGTAGTCGGGATTTTTCAGATACTTGGAGGAGCTTGGAGCAGGAGGCCTAAATGTTAAATCTATATAGAGTTTATTTCCATTGTGATATATATGTGATGTACTCTGATGATATTTGTAAGTCAATTACAGTTTTGTATTTCAAAGTTATGTTATATAATATATATATTTTTTCATTCCGCTGTGAGATTCGTATTTACTCTGATTCTGTTCTATTATGACCTTCTTCTTCATATTTTCTGACTTTCTTTCTATTTCTCACCCTCTAACTTCTTTCTACTAATGATCTGGTGTTTCCGATTCTTGAATATTCGACATTGTGTTTGGTGTCGATTTTAAGGATCGAAAATCTCTGTTTGTTACAGTATATAAAAAATACTTACCGTTTACTTTCTTGCCACAAAATGTTAGCGTCTATTAAATAATTTTCTCCCTCTTTGTCATCAATTAAAAATAATATGTAACCAGCTAAAGAGTAATCGAACACATATATTAGAAGATACAAGAAAAGTTTCTAGTACATAACATGGACAGGTTTGAAGTACAAGCAGCAGACAAATATGAAGTTTTGACGAGACTATTTATTACAAGCCTCATAGATTTTTATATGAAAAAGTACGATAAGGAGATCACTTAGTACAGATCTCATGAATTCATTTATTTAAAAATAAATATGTGCAAACTTACTACCATGATATTCTTAAAAAGCATCAAATTCCATACTTTCTGATGACGTCCAACTTACTGGAGATATTGGCCTTTTTCCTGGATCCGCATCTTGACTTGAGGAAGCAATCAAGCACGAAATTACATTCCGCATATTCCATAAAAGCTTCTTGATTTTGTTGAATTTTGTATCAACCTTTTTATCAAGTATTTTAATTCTAGCTTCCAAAAGGAGTTGATTTCGTGCAACAACGTCAACTGCTCGTTTAGTAGTTAGAGATTCATTGATTAAACGAACATCTTCTAGATTAGCATGCGAAGCACTTGACAATGGTCGATCCTTCTCTCTATTCTTCCATTCCTCTAAACTCATAACTCTCCGAACCAGAGGTGGTAGTTTCATCATTTTTAGATTTTTGCTACCAAGAATTTTTACGTCTAGCTTATCGGATGTCGGTTCTGGTGTATCGGCATTTGCAAAGATTCACATAAGATATTCTCCATAAAATTAGCTTGGAGTTCCGGTAGTGAAAAGCAAGATGTGATCCAAGATAGTTTACATCCAATTTATCTGAACTTCATCATAGACTGCATATAATGCTTTGATAGTCTCAGCATATACCAAATCAAAAGTTCCGGTATGTGGCAAGATAGTTCTTGTCAATGCATGGTGTAATAACCTTGCACTTACCTTTAATCCTTTTGTTCTAGAGCCATCTGAATTATCGTCAATAAATTCATGGCTTACTTCATTTATTACTACAATCTCACAATTCAAATCACTTAATGGAATCCTGTTGGATGAAGCGTTCAATATATTAGCCATTCTATCAACGGTAAGAAAGACAGGCTTGCTACATACCAAACTCCATGCGCAATTTTCCGAATTTGAAAGAACTAAGTGATCCAAATTCAAGTTTTCTAAGAAAAGTTTGACCATAACAATATTAATCTTCCTATGATTTTGTTCATAATTCCTCAAAGACTCTAATCTTCCTTTTCGAGCCAAACGTTGTAAACCATATGTATCAAAATCGGAAAATTTAACAAATACACCTTCGAGAAACTTCAAATTTTCCACTTCCTCCACCTCTTTTTGAAACATCATTCCACAGCCATTTGGAGATACAAGGATTTATGGGTTTATCTTGAGATGAAGAGGCACTTTTTTTGATCTCTTGCGTGGGGGAGCCATTAATTTGATGAAATAAGAGATAAAAAATGAGTTTTTGCTGAAGGAAAAAGGAGCTGTTGGGGTTATAAAGGTCGAGTTCGAGTAGCAGATTTTTGCTCCCGAATACAGCTACTAGTCGAGTGGTACCAGATTCACCAGTCGATTGGTGGCTGGTAAACTTGTTTTCCAGATTTTATCTTATACTTATATATATATATATACATATATATATACATATATATATATACATATATATATATATATATATGCACATTCATATGCATTTAACCGTTTTTAGCACCTGCATAAAGAAACTTTTGGATAGAATTAATTTTTATTAAATTCAAGTTATTCAATCGCTATGAAATAAAGATTGTCTTATAATATGAGTTCAATAATATTATTTAATCAATGAGAAAAAATATTAACGAACACCGAGAAAACAACCTTATTTTTGCATTTTTAGTAAATTCAATTTTTATTAACATAACTCAAACGAAAAAAAATCAAAACCATCACATTAGTTTGAATCTGAAGAAGTTGAATTTCTAGGAGTTTTTGATTCAACTCCCTCATAATTCTTTTAGCTTTTGTCCCATGAATTGGGACTATACTTAGGTGTCTTAGGAGTTTTCTTCCATGGACTCCAAGAAGTGGATAGTCCTTTTGGAGTTTTTGGAGTTGTGGACAACAGATGATGTCGTGGTTTTAAGATAACAGATTTTCTGCAAGCCCAAAGTGCAATTTGTTCAAGGAAGCTCAATCTATGTGAGTTTTGTTTTTTTTCGAAATATAATTCACATTGTAGCTTTGTCTGCTCCTGCTGATAGTGATGTATTTCGTCGATCTTATATTTTGTAGAGGGTGATACAAAGAACTGTCTTCTTTATCTGCATCTGGAGTAAATCCAGTACGATAATCTTCCCACCATAACTGTGGATCTCTATTTGGAGTTGGAGAGACCATAATATCAATAGATTCGGAAGACGTTTTCTCCGATGATTTTGTCGAAGTAGATGCTGACGATTTTGAAGAAGTTGATTTCTTTGACATGTTGTATTAAGTTTTGTTTTTATTTGGAGGAATAACTACTATTGTTCTGAAAGAAGGAGAAAGCTTCTTTAAACATATATAAAGAAGGAAAGATGTACAAATTAGCCGCTGAAATAATGGAATGAGTGGTGAATTGATTTGATACCACTAGTTTGAAAATTGGTTAGTTAGATAATAATAGAATTATCTGTAAATAGTTTCACCCATAAAATTATGAAGTAATATATTTTGAATGTGTAGAATAATGTAACTCATTTGGTAGCATATATTAGCTAGAGAATGCAAGTACCTAGGTTCAAAACCTTATGAGCACAGAAAATTTTATTTTTGAATTATTTATCTACTTATTTTATGAAATTTTTAGCAAAAATGTTTTCTTCCAGAAGGAATTTCACTAAATTAAAAACTACATAAAAGAAGTAAGAAACAAATAAATACCGTAATTACTCAATGACCTTTTAAATGTTATATCCTTGTTTCTTGTCATGACCAATCACAGGTGAGTACCTATTTTCCTCTAGTTTTGAGTGGGACCTGCAAAAAATATATGAAAGTCATTGGTACCCACTTCCTTCGTTAGGGCCCTAAAAGTTAGGTCTTAGGTAACCAAACCCATGAGGGTTCAGTGTCCCTTTTAAAAATATAATTAATATTATTATGCACTATTTTTAAGAAATTTTTAATATACTTGTTTCTAATCAAATGATTATTTGTTTTTGGAACCCGTGTACAAATATTTTTAGAAAACTTTTTCTTTGAAACAAAATCTTGTTTCTTTATCCTAGAAAGAACAGGTTTGATAGATTTAGAATTTTTCTTAGTATTGATTTTCTATACATATCCTAATCCTTTTTTGCTAGAAGAAGGTTGAGAATTTTCTAAAATTCTAGATAAATTTTCCCTACCTTTGTTAAAATTATTAACATTTTAGAAATATCATCTAACTTTAGTTTATGACTAGAATTATCTAATTCGATAATTTTAATCTTAGAATTTAAATCATGATTCTCAAAAACAAGCAAAGTGTTCTTTTCTTTTTTAGTTTCAATTTCTTGACTCAATAAGGAAAGTTGAGATTTAACATTGGTTAGAGATTCCTAAAGATTTCTAATTTCATCCCCTAATATTTCTTTTTCATCTTTTAATATGTCTCTCTCAAATTCGCTTTTTTTAATCTTCATTTGCTTGTTTAAACTTTCTTTTATAATTATTTCTAGATTCTAAAATTTCCGTATTAATTTCAATCATTTTTTTTGTAAGTAAAATCACTAACCTCAGTCTCTTTGGCCATGAAGCATACATTAGTTTGTTCATTTTTGCTATCACTGTCACTTTCCGAAGATGAGGATTTTGAATTATCCCATGTAATCAAGGAAAGCTCGTCTTTTAGATTTCTCCTTTTTGTTGTAATTTTTCGTAAGTTTTGGATAAATTTCCTGAAAATGTCCACTTTTGTGGCAATTAAAGCACTCAACCAAGGATGGATTAACCTTAATTTCTTTTGTTGAATTCTTCTTTATATTCTTCATTTGACCCTTCTTACATTTCTGAAATTTTTGGAAAAAATTCTATGTCCTCTTCATCAGAATCCGATTCATCCTTTTCAACATGAAAAGCTAGATTTTTCTTATCTTGAGCATGAATCTTTTTGGACTGAAAATTGACTTCATACGACATAAGATTACCAATCAACTCTTCACGTTTCATGGCTGAAAGATCGGTAGCTTCTTCAATAGCTAAAACCTTTCTTACCCATTCATCCGTCAAAGAGTTTAAAATCTTTGATACTATACCAAAATCAGTATATTTTTCTCCCAAACCCAATAATGAATGATAAATATTTTGAAATGATGAATACATATCATTAATAGACTCATTCTCATTCATTCTAAAATTTTGAAATTGATTTTTAAGCATGGACATCTTGCTTTGTTTAACCATGCTAGTTCCTTCGTGGGTTACTTTGAGTGTTCGCCAAATTTCATATGCATTATTGCACATACAAATCTGATTAAACTTGTAACTATCCAAGGCACAATGCAACATATTCATAGATTTAGCGTTGGAAGTAGCCTCTGCTTTTTCATTTGTGGACCATTCAGTATAAGTTGTGCTAGGTTGTGTATATTCTTTTTGTGTGATATTCCAAGCATCCAAACCATAAGCTTGCATATATATTCTCATACGTGCAGCCCAATAACTATAATTGTGCTATTGAAAAAGGGTGGTCGTGCAGTAGATTAGCCTTCTATGAAACCAATGTTTGCGCTAGTACTAGTGTTATTTCCCATATTAAATAAGTATCAAATAACGGTTGTAAGGTTAAATTATGTCTCGCTCTGATGCCAAACGAAAAACCATGCAACTTATTGTAGGATCTTCATATATGAAATATTACGGAATTGACTATGAGATTATAACTTGTCTAATACAGTAGTTATGCAAATAAATATTCAATAGTAAAAGCAATCATAAGTAAATTCAGTAAGTAAAGTGACACCAGGAATTTTATACTGGTTCGAACTTCCAGTCCTACATCCAGTCTCAGACTCCTTCTGGTATTCTACTACCAACACCCTCTCTTCACCCAGAGGAAGGGGTTCACAATACACCTGAGCACCAACACGGATCTCCCGCCTGAGCACCGACACAAGACTTAAACAAATAGTAAGAGTTTGACTTCTGATTGTGTTCTTGAACAACACTGAATAGCCAATAGTTGAGTACACCCTTCCTATAATCTTATCATCAAGTATATAACGTGTATGTGAAGATCAAATAAAGTATATTACTTATTGAATCAAGAGATTTGAAATAAATTCAAAGATTTAATAAGTAATTTGAATATTTTCGAGCTATTTAGAACCCAAAAATGCTTAGAAATATAGATCAAGTAATAAAATAGAATCAGTAAAAATTGATGATTTGGTAAACAAATTTGTGATGTATTTATAGCGGTTGAAGAGTAGTCAATGTTCATGAAGAATTTTACTGAAAATAAGCAACTATTTCCTTTAGAGATCAAAAGAAAACTTTTCATGAAAGAAAGTGACCCTTCAGAAATATGGCAGTTATTGTCAGGTCAGTCGATTAGTATAAAAATCAACAGTCAACTGGTAGAAAATATTAATCATATATATATTTGAAAAATGGCAAAAAATATCCATTGCTGGGTATTTACCCTATTACCAGTCGACTGGTATGAAATGGATTAGTCGACTGGTCCAGGGAAAAATGCCCAATAATCGCTGTTTTAAGCCATTTACATACATATGCATCACTTTATGTTTTGTGTGATTGTGTTATAATAAATGAGGATAGATTTTAACATAAATCTAGTACACTAAACACACATACACACACACACACACACATATGAACTAACTATACAATCGATCTTCATTTTTTTGTCGTGAATCAAAAACTCATGAATCAACAATACCTCCATACTAGAAATTTAAAATCTATTCCCGAATGGACCCTCGACCCCAACCACTTGTGACCCAAGGGAAGCAGACTAATTGTGTAGATTGTCGAACTTGTACCCAATTAGCCTCTAATGCTTTCATTTATCGGAGGTGGGCAATGTGATCTTTTAACACCTTTTTAAAGGTGGATCTAACAACTTAAGGCCTTTATTTCCAAAGCAGGCCATGCTGTGGAGTTATTCTCATTTATTTTCTCCTTATGAAAATAGTCCATGTGCGCAAACTAACTATCATCATGGGTTCTTATAGTCCATGATGTCTCACATCAGTTGGACATATATTCGACTATTGGAAAGTGTAAGCTTCTATCGAACAAGGCAACTTCGGTCGCATCATTAACCTACTAAATCCAATTCAAATTTCTAATCATATTAATTCTAGAATATTATAAGGGGAACTTATCTCTATTCTCGAATGTTTAATTAATTGTTTACTTATTGGACTTAGTATTTAAAATGACAACCAGTACCCTTTAATCCCTGTTTCAATTCCATGTATTACCATTTACTCGGGTTATGGCCACTTATGACCATCACGGTCATATTTTCCTAAGGCGCTAATTAACCACTTAAATGTCATTTTTTACCTTATGGTCAGAATTTCCTAAGACATTAATCTTACAATGAAATGTCCTTATTATATCAGTCCCTTTTTATTTACGATCTAATTATTATAACTTCATAAACATTTCTATTTCACTTTAATTTGATTTATTCTTGTGCATATATGCATTTATATGTTGTAAGCATTATTTATTCACTTAATTGGAGTTACAATTCCTATTCCCAGTCATCATTTTCAAATTGTAACCGTTTAGGCCTAACAACCTAATTCAAATTATTTTCCCCTAAATCGATGATGGTTACAATACTTATTATTCTTTTATGATCCTATTTATAGAAAATAAATTTCATTTATTGCTACAAATGTCATAACATATATTTCCATTTAATACGGATTACACCTCCATATGTAATTCCAAAAAACGGAAACCATTCAAACATACATATATAACAAACATTAATTATAGTACAATTTTTCGTTATTAACGTAGGTTTGGACGGATAATGTATATATATATATGCATATGTATATATATGCATATATATATTTATATTTTCTCATAGTTAATGTAGTTATTATTCTTTTATTTTATTACTATTCAATTTAGTGTTTTGGTTTAAGCTAACAACCAAACATTTCTTTTTGCATTAAATTTTGTAATAAGATTCTAAATCTTACAAAGAGGCTATTAATTACTATAAATTATGCCTAAATATTTAAAAGAGGAATAAACATACTTCAAATCATAAGAGATATATAATATTTGTGTTTTTCAGAACGGTTAATGTAAACTATGCACAAACATATATAAATATATATATTTGTACATGAATTTACACAACTCTTCCCTTTTTATTTTTGGTACGTATTCCTTATTGGTTTCATATAATGTCTTTTTATTGAAAAATAACAAAATGGCATATTTACAATAATCAAGTTAATACCCAAACAAAACTAAACAGGCTTATTTCTTTTTAACAAAATTTACTTTAATTACGTATCAACACCCAAACTACAGATTTGGAATAAAACTACATCTTAGCCGTGATTTATGGGACTGATTTTCAGATCTAGGGTACTTACAATGACCACAATCTTTTCAATTACAATTTTAGGCGATAATATGAACAATCTAATAAGCCTACAAAATAATAATGTTCAAATCACAATTACTCTTTAGATCTGACAAATACTACAACATATTTGTTGAATATATAGGCATATGTTTCAGATTTAATGCAAACGAATTAATCAGATTATTGTACACTTTGTATATAAACTTCTGACTCACCTGAAAGCATCCAAATCTGAATCTGAATAATCTTTTAGGCCTACAATTCCTAATTCTTACAAATCTACAGTTATTCTGAAAAGGGGATACTTTCAGATTTATAGATTTGTAAAAAATAAGAAAAGAGGGGAGAAATCTGATGAAGAAGAACCTAAATGCCAATCCATGTTCTTTTCCACTTGAATCTAATTAACTACTTCAAATCTATATTGTTTATATTTGATTTTTGATTTATATGAATATATTTTTATTTTAGAATTTTTTTGAGGAGAAAGGGAAATGGCATAACTTTGTTGTTGCTCTCAGAAATATTTGGAAAAGAACTGGGGTCTAACCCTTTATTTATAGGAGTTGGAATGGCCATGAACCATTAGATTTAATTTAATATATATATGTCCGCTAATATAATAGTTTTATATATTAAAACCCAAGCTGCCACCTGCTATATCGACCCAAAGGGTTGATATAGCGGTCGTCCTTGCAGGTAGGGGTGGGGAAATATATTTTTTCCTTAAGTAATTTATTCTATTTTAATTAATTCCGTCCGTTTTTCTTATTTTGTGCGTAACTTTTTCATTGAAAGTTGCCCAGAATTCCGTGATGAACACAACAATGAAAATTTCGTGGTCAAATTCCATCATTTGTAGAAATTACTATTTTAGAAAAATATAATTAAATAACTAATTTATTTGTTTCCAAAATTCTGGGTTGTTACATTTTTCCCCTCTTAAAAGGAATTTCATCCCGAAATTCTGACACTTACTTATTTTGTCCTACAAAACCAACTTGTGTACATACATTTTGCGACCAAGTACGCATGTGCATAGTGTACATAATGCATTTCAACCACAAAACATGTATGTACAATGATTCTAAATCGGATCCTCCTATATGTAAATTTCAAAACACCTTCAAAACATGATGCAAAACATCCTAAATATACCGGCAGTTCTATATGAATACAAATTTTGAAAACACTTTTTCATCCATAACCCTCACACAACTACGAACAGAAGTGTGAATCAACCAATTTTGTATAAAAATCTTGCCATCCAAAACGTCAACACATCTAATCGCTTCCTATTTAATTTCTCCCAAGCCAGAAAAAGAAAATTAAAGCGAAGAATTTTTAACGTTCGTTTCTCTTATATATATTCCAATTCCCATCCCATAGTGGAAATTTTACCTCAGTTCCCCAAAATACTCCAAAAATTCCCATATGTAGACTGTCAAGGAGACTTAAAACAAGCTCTAAAACGTGAAACGAGTTAATCAACAACTCGCATGTATCATTTACAAGGCATGGAAACAATGTTTCCAAGGATAAAACAGCGTTTTCCTTATTGTTGTTAACGTTTTTATCGCATCATCAGGCCCACGACCCCGAGGGGTTTGAAATTTCGAGCCTGGAGGGGTTCGAAGACTTGGACTTTGAGGCTCGGAGTTTCAAATTCTGAAATGGGTTGGAGCCTTTCTCTCCTGCTTAGGACTTTGACCTCCCAAGTGCCCGTCTTTAGATTTACATATCAATCGCATAACCGTGCACTTAGCGTTAATGTATACACCGATAGTCGCGTGAGCAGGGTTTTGAACCTTTCACATAGGTTAGAGCATACATGCGGATTGGGACTGAACTTGTTGGACTATTTCGAACTTTCCTTTATGTTGCTCACCTTTGCATAACACTACACACATATGTTAATTATCACCAACACGAGGGGCACAGTTCACTTTTCTGCGAGTTCTAACACTGATGTGTTAAAGTATAGCAAGCGATGCAGACAAGATCGAAGACTGGAAAGACCACGGAAGCCGAGGCTTCCCCTCCCTTGCCACGTACATCTAACTCTACCCCTAGTGGTAGCTCGTCTGGTAGCGAGCTTGAGACTACCGAAGGATCGACTCCTTCTCACACGACCAGCTTGCCCGAAGTATCCGATCGTTGGGGACAAACTGAGAGGCATCATTCCCCGGTTATAACCGAGGAGGTCGAGAATGTGGACATTATGAGTGAGGATGTGCCAGTGACTCCAGTGGCCCCGGACATGCTGCCCAACACGGTCATCATGGAGAATCTAACTAATTTGGTACCATCGCGCATGGACGCCACAGCAGTTAGGAAAATGGCGGTGCGCTTCAACATACCGGTAGGTGAAGCCCACGCACCAGGAAGGGATGGCAGAGCTAAGGCGCCGCCCAAGGGTCTTACTGCCTAGAACAGACATGCTTGCTTTGCGGGGTGCGTTCCCCCGGCCAATAACTTCATTCAGGACATATTATGCTACTTCCGCCTCGCGCCATCGCAACTGCACCTAAATGCTTATGCTTCCGTCATAGGAACTTATGTTCTCTATCACAAGTTCTTGCAACGGGAACCAACCAGAGAAGATATTCGATACTTTTTCCATCTAAGGAGAACGAGTAATGTCGCACCATCTCAATGGTTTCTGGAAGCGACATCTGCCACAATTTTTTTTATCGGGAAGTGGTCCAGGCCGTCAGTGTTTAAGTACGAATGGTTCTTTGTTCGCTGCCCTTACGAATTCGCGAGGAGGTGGATAGAAGGGTGTAAGTATTCTTCTGACTTCGTTCCTTGCTGTGAATTTTTGGATTTCCTACCTTATTTTTGTTATGATTGGATCATGGCAGGAAATCCGAAGGCACCTACTGGTGACGAGTATCTACAATGCCTTAATGCTTTGCGAGCGATACCAGAGAACTTCCGCAATACCGACACAGTGACAAGTCAGAAGCGCCTTCGTCGCGCCAGGTTGCTTCCTAGTGATCGGGCTCTGATCAGGCCCGTAGTTGCAAGCGGCGTACCAACGGAGAGAACAGTGACAGGTCCAACCGCCATTAGGCAGGAGAGGAAAATGCCCCTTACTGGAGGGGGACCTGCAAAAGACTGCCCAATCCCATGGAGACATGTGCGGAGGCGAGGCTCACGGTCAGGAGGAGGCTGCCAGGGATGAGGAGTTGTTAAGCGCTCCTGTCCGCCCTTTGATAGGAGAGAGGAAAGGAGCATCGGATAGACCGCAGTCTGTGTGACTCATTCAGTGCCTCACTCGAAGATGCGGGCCAGTTTGATGGCCTTAATAGACTCGATCTGGAATTAACTCCATGGCCGAATACAACGAGCCTGGAAGAACTAACTCTTGTTGCATAGGGGTTAACTCCTTCGGGCGGACCACAATCTAGTTTGTTGAGAGAACACTTAGGGCATACACTCATAAACACTGCATAACATAGGTGTGCATCTGAATGTATGACTTGACTAACTTTGGCATGTTCCCTTGGCAGGTGATATGACTAAAGGACTTGGTGAACGAGGCTACAGACATGGGGACCGCCGACACCCCCGGAGTTCTGGAAGAGTTTCAGAAGATCAACTAGTTTATATGGTGTCCCACCCCTGCCAGAACAGGGTAGTGAACATCGGGGTAGGGATCGATCTCGACGATCTACGACCCCTCCTCCTCCTATTCGGGTGTCCATGGGAGATTCTCGGATCAATGTAGGTGGTTCCCGTCCCTCGCCATCGATAGCTCCCCCGCATACTGCCCATTCGGCTCACGTTCAACCTGCTAAGGGGAAGGAGTTATCGTTTGGTCATTCAAGACCGGATAGGGAGGCTGTGATGGGGATGCAAGGCCTGACAAAGTCCCAAATTCAAGCGTTTTCTACAGAGGAGAGGAGGGCATTTCTGAAACTATATTTCCCCCAGCATTACTTTGATGAGCTGACATCTCTTCCTGATCTCTGCCCAGCTCCTGGTAAGGAGTCAGGAGAGGTGCGGATGCATGTAAAGGTTGCGTATCATCAAGCCAACGAGCTTACCAAGTATTATTTTCACCTTTCAAAGTTGATCAAGAAGAAAAACCTGGAGCTTCTTAATCGACAATTGACCATTTATTGTGAGAAGACCTCCGTGACTAACTTGGGGACCGAGCTAGGTAAGCCTATCAATTGCGTTGTAGTCATTTAATCACTAGCCCTTGTATTTCCAAAGATTAACTTTCAATCATGCTATTGCAGCAGAACTGAAACACGCCCATGAGATCCTAAAGACGGAAGCAGCGTATGATCGCGTAACTTTTAACGAAAACGTGGCTAATCTGACCATTTAGAATACAACCCTCAAGAGAGACAAGGACGAGTTGGTTCAAACATGCGCCGACCTAGAAAAGGAAATTGCGAAAGTCACTCAACTCCAAAATGACAATGCCGCCTTGAGAGCGGAAAATGAATGGTTGCATGCTGAAAATGCCGAGGAAGTTGCGCTAAGGAGGAAGCTTGAGGAGACAAGGAAATCAAAGGAAGAGGCCAAGGCCAGCAACAGGGAGGTGTTGAGTGTGGTCGACGGGCTGAAAGCCGAACACTAGATGGAGGTAGAGCAGCTGAGGGGACAGCTGGAGGATGCGGAATTCCGCATTGGATCATCTTTTGAGGAAAGTATCCAAAATATGTATATTAAGGTCTTGAGGTTTCGAGGACTTTCGTGGGTCGAAGACTACACTCCCGAGCTAGCCCGAACCTTGGAGAGGTTGGTCCCGTATGAGGCTTACTTGCGCCAAGTGGATGTGGGTACTTTGGATGAGCGTCATTTATGACTATCCTCCTAATTGAAGAGGAGCGTGAGAAGATGGAGGAAGGGAGAAAATTGCTTCTAGAGGATGCTGAGAGAGAGAGGTTGGCCAGGCTTAACACAGAGAAGGTGAAATTTGTTGTCACTGAGAGCGTAGCCATGGCAGAGACATTTGCAGAGGGAAGTTCTTATCGGCCCCTGACCCCCGAATCTGCTATGGTGAGTGGCCCCGGTGCCTTGGCCCAAGCCTCTACTGAGTGCAACCCTGAATATCCGGTGCTTGGGGACATCGGATTCAGATTTCCTGCCGCTACGAGCACCCTTCCTATCCTCTCTACACCTTCCCTGACTGTAGGCGAATTCTTTTTACCCTGCATCCCCGAGGAGGATGTGATTACCTAATTTGCAGACTAAAAAGGTTGTGTTTTTACTGTGCAACTCCTTCTGGGCCATCCATGCCTTCAGTCCCTACCCTGTGATCCCAGAAACGACTGAATTTGGACCAGGGCCTGCGGAGATGCAATTTGGAGAAGGCGACGATTAGCTTGATACCTTCTCGGGCATAAGGATAACTCCCAGCATGTATGAAAGCCTTAACGAGGAAGGAGAGATGGCAGATGGACAAAGTGCGGTGGCCTGGGGACCAGTGGAGGCTGATGTGTCCTCGATGCATGACCTGGTAGAGGGTTTAAAGGGTCAGATCGTAGCAAAGTGCGAGGAGGTGGATGAGAAGCGGAGGCAGGATGAGGCTTCCAGCCAGGAGGTCCTAATGAAGACCAAACCGGATGCTGAGGCAAGGGCATTGTTAACCACTTTTAACTTGATTAACCACTTTTAACATTATTTTAAATCTATACAACTTTTTGCAAAACATGAAATATGTATTTCAACAGATTTTTAAGCATTTTTAACATTATTCTAACTTTATTTACATAAAATTAACATTTTACATAAAAATGAACATTTTGAACTAAATTTACACAAAAATGGACATTGTTAAGAATTTGATTATTTCAAACCCACAATCTTAACCCAACTAAATTCTTAAACTCAAAATTGTTGTAATATATATGAGTGAATATGCTTTTGTCATATTCTTTTTAGTCCCACATTGTGGGATAAGTTTTACTCCAAGCTCCCAAGCCTTTATATAAGGAGATCATGTAATGTAAATAGTGTACTAATTTTAGGAATGAATAAATGTATCTTCTTTCTCCTCCTCTAATGGATTTCTAATTGTATATTGTTTACAACATGTTATTAGCACGAGATTCTATTAGAGCTATTGTTTGAAATATTCTAGATCTATATCTATGGATCTATCATGTAAGTAATTTTTATTTGAAGGTACAATTCATGGATTTATATATTTGTTATACAATTATTTTCTGTTAGAAAATATTTGATCAATGGAACTATCATATCTTCTATTCTTTTAGATCTAACTAAAACTTCTAGATCTCTTTTCCTATATATTTTTTGCAGATCAAGATTATATTCTAATGGATCTAACTTTTTAGATCTAATTATTTCTGTTGATCCTAAATATGTGTAGATGTATTCTTTCATTTCTTTGCGGATCTAATTTTGAATTTTCCAAATCCAGTTTGATAGAGATTCGATTGTATATATATTATTTACATTATTGATGATGTAGAGGTAGATCTAGTTTTATCCTTTCCGATCTACTATTACTTTTCGTATGTAGATAGACTGAAGATAAAATATGTATGTTTTTTTTATGTACACCAATAGTATTATGGGTATAAATATGATGATGTAGCATTTAAACTCAATAGCAATATTGATTTATAACCGGAAGTGAAATTGAAAATTCATGATGTAAACAATTTTTTTTTTTCAAATAAGGAACCTGGAGTTCATATGCAAATGAGGAACCTGAAGTTCATATGCAAATGAGGAACCTGAAGTTCGTAAGCAAAAAAGGAACCTGAAGTTCGTATGCAAATAAGGAACCTGAAGTTCGTATGCAAATAAGGAACCTGAGGTTCGTACGCAAATGAGGAACCTGAGGTTCATATGCAAATGAGAAATCTGCGGTTCATATGCAAATGAAGAACCTGAAGTTCATACGCAAATGAGAAAGATGAAATGAAAGCCTCGAAGCATGTAATTGCATTTAATTTTTTGCTTATAGCAAATGACATGTAATAGAAAAGGATTTGAAAAAGCAATGAAGGAAAAAAAAAACTTTCATTTATTAAAGTTATTTTTAATTTAGCACCTGAGGTGAATGGAAATATTAATGAAAGCATTCACGAAAAACTTAATTTTTAGTATTTGAAATAAAAGCTGAGAACATGTAATTCCTTTATAGTCAAATTTTTTTTTTTTGAGTTTCCATAAATTATTGAATGCATTTGTTATTTGAGATAGAAATCTTTTATGCAATATATCTCATTTGCTAAAATTACAGATGTAAGATTTTTTGCATCCTGAAGATGCTATCATATTTGTATGAAGATTATATATATATATATATATATATATATCTCAAGAAGAGTATTTTAGGAAATCAAATTATTGAGAAATAAATTTCATTATTAAGATATTCATTTTAATTTTGATCATTAGTAATATTGACTTAAACCTGAGATGAAATTGTGTTACTTTAAGTACCATTTCTTAATTGATTCATACATTTGTAATGAAATCATTTTACTGTGACATTAGCTATATCCTAGGCCATATAAATGTTAATTGCAATTACTATTAACATAAATGCATTGATTATTGTAAACTAAATGTTATATGTTCATGCTCAAAATACGGATATAATTATGATTTTTTTATGTATTTATTTGGCAAGTAATATATGATATAATGGAAGAAATAGGTTCAACAACAACCTAAAGTTGTGTAAAGAAATTATTTTAACAAGGAGTTGTATAAATCAAAACCTGAAGTCTTGAATTCATATCAATATTTTTCTTAACTTATCAAAATTTATAAGCTTCTAAACAAGGAGTTTACACATAATTTGAGAACCCAAAGTTCATAAAAAACAAAATTTAATGAACTTGAAGTTCATGAATAAGCAGCCTGAAGGTATGTTGAAATTATAAAAAATGATAAGATTTTACTTCCTGAAGAAGTTAAAGGAAATAAATAAATCATAATACTCACGAAATAGAAACCCGAAGCTTTCTTAAAGTTGTGACATGAAATGATTCTACTTCCAGAAGATGTTAAAAGAGACAAACACATAATAATATGTGATAATAACATTGCATTCTATAGAAAATCTCTAAACGAGTTTCATCTAACTGACATCTTTCATGTACAATTTACATTAATTGAATATCCTGAAGATATAATATGCATATTAATCTCTTGAAGAGATTTTTTCTAGAGATTTATTTTTATATAACAAAACCAACATCCTAGAAGAGATGTTAGAGATTTTTTTTGTTGCATTGCAATTACATAAATAAAAGATATGTTCCCTGAAGGAATATCATACACTCTAGAAGTAGTGATTTCTTTTCTTGAATCTTATTTTTATTTAGTGCATCTAATTTTGTTACTGCATTTAAAGTTTGATATGTATTTTTGTATATTGATATGATATTTCAATAGTTTGTATATGTTTATCTCTGGAGAGATAAGTTCATCCCAGAAGCGGTGATAACAAAATATCTTTAGAGGATATTTGTATATTTGGAAATGGTAAGATATCTCTAGAAGAGATCTGTTTATTTGAAAATAATAAAATATCTATAGAAGAGATTTATACAATTGAAGTGAAAAATATTTGTAGAAAAGTTCATAAATTTCTTCTAAAAGAGAAAATATGTATTAAAACTCCACAAATGGTGTTTATGGAATATCCCAGAAGTGATATCAAAACTCCATCAACTTAACAACTTGAAGTTGTTCATATATTTATTTGGACCTGAAGCTCAATATGTTTTCAAACTAGAAGTTTTGAACATTATTATACGATCCTGAAGAATTTGTAATGACATTGATCAATACATTGAAATCAAAAGTTTGATCTTTGTAACAATTTGTTCTAAAATCACTAACTCAAATGAGAAAAACTATGCAAATTTGTAATACATGGACGCACGTATTTATATATTCATATCTGTAAATATTTAACTAACAACCTGAAGTTTGTTATAAGCATATTTTATAGATTATGCATATATATTATTTAATGATTTAAATTTCAATCAACATGAATGTTGAATGACCTAAAGTCATATGTGTATTCAAATGATCTGTATAATAATAAAATTCCTCCAATATTGCTAGATCAATGAAAGAGAATAAGTAAATAAAAAAAATGAATGCATCTTATCGACTAATTAAAGGGTTATCCTCCTACAACTGATATACTTATAATATATTTGCTAGCAGCAATGTGATAATGGATCAAAATGAGAATCCCATGATGATTATTATTTAGTGAGACAATGTTTTTCAACGTTGAGGGGGAGGATAAAGGGATAAAATTTCATTTTGAGTATCTGTGTTAAATAATTAACACACGAATAAATTATAAATAATATCCCTTGTAGACTTACTTCAATATATATTTGAATCCCTAAAGGATCAAAATGCATAAACCACATTTAAAGATTGGTTTAAAAGTCAGTTCGAAATACTTTTGAAGTAAGTAATAAAGATGTCAGATGAAGGAAGTGAGCGTTCTTGAAGAAACACCTAAGGAGTCTCTTGAAGAAATCCATGACATGATTGTCAAATAACCCCAAAAGTGGTTTATGTACCTAAAATAGATAAATAAAGATATCTCAATAAATTATATGTAGAACTGAAAATATATAATCATCGATAATAAATTTATAAAAAGTAAAGGGCTTATGTTAAATCATGATTGGCCATCATGAATCCTTCTCTAATTGAGAAATGTGGACCTGTAGTCTGCAAATTAATGGATAAACCTCGAAGGTATGGATAATTGTTAAATCACACTAAATAATGAAAAAATATTAGTTCCTGAAGAACATAAACTACTTCGTTGGTTATATAGAATATAAAGAATAAAGTGAGTTGATTACAACATTCTTCTAAGCATGGTTATGATGAAAATCATGATATAATTCATGATGAGTAGATTATTTCCTGCTTTTAAGTATTGTTGTAATGAAACATTTAACATACTTTTGAGTATAGTTGCGATATGCAAAATTCATTGAAGTGTACATGTTCCTGAAGAATATAGATAACTTTAGTAATTATAAATAATGCAAAGAACATAGAACATAGATTACAACATGCTTCTAAGTATTGTTGTAATGAAAATCTTGACATAATTCAAGATGAGTAGATTACTTCATGCTTTCAAGTATTGCTGTAATGAAATTATTATTGTTCATTACAAATGTATTGCAGTGTGCAAACCCGATTGAAGCATAAAATTGTAAACACTCGAAGTGTATAGAAAGCAAGCGCAAACAAAAGGTGCTTTAAATAAGAAAACATGCCTGAAGCATGAAAATGCACACAAAAGTTTTTAAAGAAAAGTTCATTAATAATTATCTTGTGATGTTATACTCTTTTTCCTTCACTTTGGTTTTTTCCTATAGGGTTTTCCATTATGAAGTTTTTAATGAGGCAAATGTTAATAAATGATGAACATCGGAAGTATGAAGACTAAAGATTATTATCTTTTGATTTTATTTCCTATACAGGATTTGTTTGAGTAATATTGTCAATGAGATACATATTTATGGATCCAGATGTATCTATAACGAAACTGAGATATCAAAGGATAATTATAATTTTAGAGGAAATTAAATCAGGGGGAGTATCAAAAGAAGTATCATCTTCAAAGTAATATTTGAAAGTTTTGACGAGGCGTTATCTTGATCTAGAAGAATCAAGCACCACATCAAGGAATAAAATCTCAAATATGTTATTTAAGTTAATTTGTATTTTTATCCTTAACTAAGGTTTTTCCTACTGGGTTTTCCTTTGTAAGGTTTTTATTGAAGAATTATATTTATCCAGAAGTATCATTCTACATTTAATGTAGTATATTATGGAAAATATGTTATTGTACACTTTTTCCTTCACTAAGATTTTTCCCATAGGGTTTTTCTTAGTAATGTTTTAATGAGGCGTTACATTGATCCTGAAGTATCGAATTCTTAGAAAAAATATCATTTTAATATGGTACTTACAATTTCAAGAGTTGCACTCTTTTCCTCGATCAAGGTTTTTCCCATTGGGATTTCCTAGTAGAGGTTTTTAACGGGGCAACAAACAATATCTCTGTCATCCGAATAGATATTTGCAAGCAACATACTATGAGGGGGAGCAATAATCTTTCAAATGGGGTAATTTCAAGCTACTATAAGAGCATTCAACAATTTGAAGACACATATTCAAGGAGGAGTGTCAAAGTTACCTTTCTGATCCACATAAAGCAAAATCACAAACTGGATATGTGAAGGCCCGCCCCGCACCAACCGACATTTACACTAAAAGTGCGCTGTACACATGTCCAGTTAGCACGGAACGGTTGTCAGAAGGCAAGAAAGAAAACGAAGAATCAACAAGGAACCTGTAGAATGTATCACAGCGCATAGAACAAAATATAATAACAACATACTTGACATAAAACATGTGAGACGGTGCATAAGCTGAAAACAAACTATCATAGCACCGGAAAATCCAAATACAGCTTATATTCCACATCATCATTATTACAACTTTTCAAACTGTCTCTAAAGGTAAAAGAAAGATAAGAGAGGTACACAACTAATGCCCAAGTAATGACCACCAACGACACAGGTAGAATATCTATATATATGTCATACGTGGAAGCCTCCTGCTGGCCTCCGATCAGCTACTCGTGCACCACCAACTAACCTGTCTCTAGTCTGCTCATTTAGGAGCACCCAGAGTAATAAGAAGAGACATAAAACTCTGGGTCAGACAAAAGTCTGGTGTGAGCGATAAGCAGCTAAACAGAACAATAACAGGTATACTAAACCATACCTGGACCTGGACCTGCAACCAAAGAGTTAGCACTACATACTGTACAACACTCTAAGGTGCCACTAACATATGGTGTACAAGCATACGGGGGTGGGGGTGTGCATGTCATAGTGATGGCAAACAATCAAGCATAGCAACCATCCTCACATCTCTCACTCAGTGCGTAAAGCATACGATATCCACCACTTCGATCACCCAATACTTTGCTATGATCACTCTGCCCCATGAAGTCACAACGGCTTCACTGCACTGATCCATAGCCACTAATCCTTCGCTATGTCCACTTTTCCTCATGGAGTCGTACACACCCCACTGCACTGGCTCATAGCCTTACTAATCCTTTACTATGTCCACTCTGGCCCATGGAGTCACAACGGCTCCACTGCACTGGCTCATAGTCTTGCTACAATCACTTTGCCCCTCGAGTCATGATGACTCTACTGCACTGATACGTAGCCCATCATTCCTTTTCGGTGGTGAATCAAAGTTATGAATGTCGACAACTCCTTAGCACACGTCCTGCAGCAAAGCCCAACCATGAAGTGGACTCATTGGTTCCCAATTGGATCCTGAGCTCTAACTTCCATTTCGAATACCTTTGCATCTCGGGTTATTGGTCTTCATCAGATCGGTACGGATCGTCGCCTTCATGTCATAGCGGTTCGGATCAGCTTTCAGTATCCCCCACTGGATCGATTCGTGCTAAGCTTCTCCGGATCGGATCGTGGTCTTCATCTGGTAGTGGTTCGGATCGGCCTCTTCCAAAGCACACCGGGTCGGGTCGCAGTCTCCAAGTCCAATCGTAGTACATCGGTTCGGGTCGGGGTATTCTGGCGGATCAGATCGGTCGTGATCTCCTCCAAGTCTCAAGTCAGCTCGTGGCATGCAGGCTTGGTTCGGGCGCAAGGGGGCGGATCGTGAATGGGCCACACGAACGGTTCGGTTCGGACCTCCCCATCCGATCCGATCCGATCCCTGTCCATTTCCTGCATTTTGTCCAGCGAGTTGTTTACGCCATTCGACGGCGTTTTCGACCACTCTAGCTATTCTAATCAATCACAAAGCATACCACAAAGTCATAGCAACAAATAGAAGTGACCTCAAACACCAAAACATCAATATGATAGGTTAAAATGGATCAAACATAGCCAAAACCCATATTTTCCCTTAAGCATGTTTAAGCCAAACTAGTGACATGATTAGTAAGACTTAATCAAATTAACCCAAATTTCCAACAGAGGTCTAAAACATTATTCAGGAATTTATAATTATTTTTCCAGATTTTGATCATGCATAAATTCGCTAATTAACACTAATTACCCTTAATTAACCATAATTAGTGAGGAACTATGCAAATCACTCACCTTAGCCACAAAACCTTAGATCTGAAATAAACCTCTGATATGGCGCAAATACCAATGCTAAACAACAGCTCTAATCTCGATTTGGTGAAGATCTCCCTTGATTTGATGTTGCTAAGCTTAATCCTTGATTAGAAAGTGATTTGGAGGTGATTTAGAGGTTGGAGGCCATTTTTTAGGGTCCCTAAGAGGTAAGTGGAGGCTAGAAAACTGAAATGGAATGAAACCATAACTCTTTTCAGCCTCCTCATAACCTAAACCCGAAATGGGTTATGGGTCCATTCACTAATCACCTTATTTGGCCCGGTTAAGCAGTTTTTCACCTTCCAAATCTTATTCAGCCATATTTCCCAAACGGTAAGTCCGTTTGGCTATTATGACCACTCTACGGAAAGGTAAACCATCAAACGAATCTAATGAAAGTGATTTCAGGTCAAAATTCCTTTACAATCAAAAGTTATGGCCGAAACAAGAACAGCTAGGGGCAAAACGGTCATTTAAAAAATTTGGCAAAAATCATGATCTGGGAAATGACCCCAATGGTCGTTTCCCAAAGCCACATGACCATACGACTTCATATAAGAAAGAAATAAATATTCTACGATTCTCCGATGCGTAGAATGCGGGTTGTTACATTCTCCCCTCCTTAAGAAATTTCGCCCCCGAAATTCCCTAACCAAAACACACAAAGGGTCCTGCATGCCTATCAGTCATAAAACAACAATCAAACATGCAAAACAAGAAAAACAAGTCTATCCTAGCATACGGAATAACTAAATTGCAAAGTAAATCTTACCAGGCAAAGAGTTCTGGATACGTTTTCCAAATGCTCTCCTCTGTTTCCCAAGTACATTCATTCTCGTTCTCGCCCCATTGAACCTTGACTAGCTTCACCGCCTTCCTTCGAAGTTGCTTCGTATCTTGCTCGACAATACGAATCGGCTTGTAGTTCCCAACCGCCTCGGGTTTCACTTCGAAGTCCTCTAACTGATCAGGTGAAATAGTCAAATCTGGGTCGTGCACGAACTTCCTTAGCTGGGAAACATGAAATACGTTGTGAACTCCTGCCATCTTCTCTGGTAATTCAATTCTATATGCCAAAATTCCCAACTTGTTCGAGAACTGGGAATGGGCCAACAAATCTTGGTGCCAACTTGCCTCTCCTGCCAAATCGTATCACGCTCTTCAACGGAGAAACCTTGACAAACACCAAGTCACCAACGGAGAATTTTAAGTCTCTTCTCCTCTTGTCAGCATAACTCTTCTGCCTATCCTGGGCAACCTTCATCCGTTGTTGAATGATTTTAATCTTACCTGAAGTTTCCCTTACCACATCTGGTTCAAGCACAAATTTCTCACCGGTCTCGATCCAACATGACGGTGAGTTGCACGGTCTTCCGTACAAAGCTTCATATGGAGCCATACCGATACTGGATTGGTAGCTATTATTATATGCAAACTCTACTATATGCAAATGGTCATCCCATGATCCACCAAAATCCAATATACAAGCCTTCAAGGGGTCTTCCAATATACGATTCACCCTCTCTGTCTGACCATCGGTTTGAGGATGATACGCGGTACTGAGATATAATTCCGACCCTAGAGCCTCTTGTAAGCTCTTCCAAAACCCACTAGTAAACAACGGGTCTCAGTCACTCAAAATGCTTTTAGGTACTCCATGAAATCTCACTACCCACTTCATATACAATTCTGCTAACTTAGTTGCCATTCTGGTCAATTTGACTGGTATAAATCTTGCACACTTAGTCAATCGATCCACAATTACCCAAATGCTATCATATCCCAATCTAGTCCTTGGTAAACCATCTATGAAATCCATTGAGACTTTCTCCCATTTCCATTCGGGAATTTCTAATGGTTGCAACAAACCACTAGGTTTCTTTTGCTCGGCTTTAACCAGCTGGCAATTCATGCACTTGGATATAAACTTCCCAACGTCTCTTTTCATCCCTTCCCAGTAGTAAGTCTGCTTCATGTCTCGATACATCTTATCACCACAGGGGTGTATAGTCAGTTTTGAATGATGACATTCCCTAATCACTTCATCTCTCAACCCATTCACGTTGGGTACAACGAGTCTTCCATTCTTTCGAAGCCACCTTTCTTGATCAAGCCCATACAAATTCATCTCCTCACCGTCGATATTCATCTCTAACTTGGAGATGATTTCCAATAAATTAGGATTTTTCCTCTGGCTGGAACCAATCCGCTCAATCAAAGTGGGTCTGGTCGTCAAACTAGCTAACATCTTTGGATCCAATTCGCACTTTGGTCTGAAATCATACCCTGTGATATACTCCAGTTGCTTCCATTCAAGAAACATAGCCCCTAAAATGGCATGTCTCCTACTCAAGGCATCGGCTACCGCATTGCGTTTTCCAGGTGTATATGCGATATCAAAATCATACGAAGCCAAGAACTCTAACCATCTCTGTTAACGGAGATTCAGATCCTTCTGAGAGAAGAGATACTTTAACGATTTATGAATGGTAAACAACTCAAATCTCTCTCCCAAGAGATAATGTCTCCACATCTTCAATGCGAACACGGTCGCTACTAGTTCCAGATCATGGGTAGGATACCTTTTCTCATGCGGCTTTAGTTGCTGACTAGCACAAGCTACAACCCTACCTCCTTGCATCAATACATCACCTAGTCCAGTACCACAAGCATCCGTGTATACCATCATTTCTTCATTCCCTTTAGGAATGACTAATACTGGCGCACGCGTCAACTTTTCTTTTAGACTCTTCAATGCATTCTCACACACTCTGTCCCAGACGAAGGCTTGATTCTTCTTAGTCAACTGAGTCAACGGTGCTGCTATCTTGGAGAAGTCCTGGATAAACTTACGATAATATCCAGCTAACCACAAGAAGCTTCTCACGTCTGTTGCATTCTTGGGCGTAGGCCAATCCTGTACCGTAGCCACCTTCGCAGGGTCCACGGCAATACCATTCTCTGAAACAACATGGCCCAAGAATCTCACTTCCCTCCTCCAGAAGTGACACTTAGAAAATTTCGCTTTCAATTGGTGTTTTATCAACACCTCCATCACTATCCTCAAATGTCCCTTGTGTTCTTCTTCTGTCCTCGAGTAAACAAGGATGTCGTCTACAAACACAAGAACAAACTTATTCAACTGATCTTTGAATACCCGATTCATAAGATCTACGAAGTATGCTGGTGCATTGGTCAACCCAAATGGCATGACCAACCACTCATAGAATCCAGACGGCGTCCTAAATGCCATTTTCGGAACACTCTCAGCCGTTACTCGGAGCTGATGAAATCCTGTCGCGAGGTCTAACTGGGAGAACACTCTTGCTCCTTCCAGTTGATCAAACAAATCATCTATCCGTGGTAGAGGAAACTTATTCTTCCTCGTCACCTTATTCAACTCGCGATAGTCCACACACAAACGAAGGGAACCATCTGCCTTAGTGGCAAACACAACTGGTGCTCCCCACTCGGAGACACTTCTTCTAATAAATCCTTTCTTCAAAAGATCACTTACTTGCACCTCGAGCTCTCGCTGCTCCCTTGGTGCCATACGACGAAGTGGCATCACTATAGGTCTGGCATCTTTCACTAAATCAATACAGAACTCAATCTCTCGGTGTGGTGGAAGTCCAGTCACTTCCTCGAAGACGTCCCGATACTGGCCAACCACGGGCACATCTGACAACTCATAATGCGGGATGTCGAGGGAATTTATAAAACTAGCCATTACCCCATCACTAGGTATAGACTACCAAACACTACCCTCTGCCCATCATCCGCCCTAACTATCACCAAAAAGCCCTCACAGTCTACCACCACCCCGTATCTTTGGAGCCAATCGACCCCCGATATAATGCCATACCCAGTAAAGCCCAAAACAAAGCAATCACAAACATACATCGATGACTCGATAAGACCAAATTTCGACAAATCATACTAAGGTTAGTCGAACCACCAATCGGGTTCGTCACAACCAACGGTCTATCGACTATCTCGGGTTCCACTCCCAACCTATCTACCAGGTCACTAGATATGATGGAACGGGAAGCCCCGGTATCAAACAAAACTCGAACAGGTATATCATGAATAGAAAGCATACCTTGAATGACGACATTCTTTCCTTTCTCCGCCGCAGTTGGGGCATTCGAAGAAGAAGGAATAGCATTAATAGCATATGCTTTCACAATCTTCTTCTCTTTAAGAGGTTGTGGACATTTATCCTGATGATGTCCCACTTGGCCACAGTTGTAGCACTTCCTATCCGCTGGCTAGGCCCGACACTCTTTGGCATAATGGCCCTTCTTACCACAGCTGAAGCACTCAACATCTTTCTTTCTCTTTTTCTGGCCATCCTTAGGTTGGTTTTGCTTCCTATTGTTCTGAGTGTTATTCTTGCCTCCACCGCCTGCTTGCGGCTTCAGCCCTTCTGCAGATGCAACCTCAATCTTTGACTTAGGGTAAAGACTCTCTGATCTCAAAGCTTTCCCCACAATCGATTCAAAAGTCTCATCGATGTGGTTGATAAGCCTTTCCCCCAAGTATCCATCCAAACCATTAATGAACTTCTCATTCTTCTTCTCAGGAGTATCGATAAGGGATAATCCATACTTTGACAAGGTTTCGAACTCAGCAATATAGTCTGAGACTACCCTACCATTCTGTTTAAGCTCCAAGAACTTCCTAAACAATTCCGACTTCTGAGCAGCTGGGATAAACTTGTCACTAAAGCGAGCCTTAAACTGATCCCAAGTAACCTAATCCTCTGGAGTGGATGTTTTAACAGCATTCCACCAATTCATCACTCGCCCTTGCAGCTGACGAGACGCTAGCCTTCTCTTCATCGCATCCTCGATACCCAAGTCGTCAAAGATATGGTCACAGCTATCCAACCAATCCTGAACATCCGTGGCCGACTCCGTTCCGTGGAACGGCTTTCCACCAAGGTTAGTGTAATCCTTGCACAGCTTGGCGAAATTGACCCTAGGCACCTGCACTATTGGACCACCACCATTACCGGCATTGGGAGCTGCCCCCTGCACATCCCTAAGTATCTCTCTCATGAGGTCAGTAAACATCGTCCTCATGTTAGCAGCATTCTCATTATTGGCTCCTCTACCAGCACCTCTTGCATATCGGCTCATCGTTCAATCTGTAAAGAGAAAACGATTAACCATCTCCATAGTGGTGCTAGTGCAGTGCGACTTCATCCTTAGCTATACTAATAGTATATACATATATATAGCTTTTGAAAACCAAAGTAATCACAAATACGCACTCTCATATACGTACTACCTCTCCCTAGTGTCTTTTCCCAGGTCAACTACGCAACCTAGAGCTCTGATACCAAATGTGACGGCCCGCCCCGCACCAACCGACATTTACTCCAAAAGAGCGCTGTACACATGTCTAGTTAGCACGGAACGGTTGTCAAAGGCAAGAAAGAAGACGAAGAATCAACAAGGAACCTGTAGAATGTCTCACAGCGCATAGAACAAAATATAATAACAACATACTTGACATAAAACAGGTGAGATAGTGCATAAGCTGTAAACAAACTATCATAGCAGCGGAAAATCCAAATACAGCTTATGTTCTACATCAACATTATTACAACTTTTCAAACTGTCTCTAAAGGTAAAAGCAAGATAAGGGAGGTACACTACTAATGCCCAAGTAGTGACCACCAACGACACAGGGAGAATATCTATATATATATATATATATCATACGGGGAAGCCTCCTGCTCGCCTCCGGATCAGCTACTCGTGCACTACCAGCTAACCTATCTCTAGTCTGCTCGTTTAGGAGCACCCAGAGTAATAAGAAGAGACATAAAACTCTGGATCAGACAAAAGTATGGTGTGAGCGATAAGCAGCTAAAAAGAACAATAACAGGTATACTAAACCATACCTGGACCTGCAACCAAAGAGTTAGCACTATATACTATACAACACTCTAAGGTGCCACTAACATATGGTGTACAAGCATACGGGGGTAGGAGTGAGCATGTCATAGTGATGGCAAACAATCAAGCATAGCAACCACCCTCACATCTCTCACTCAGTGCGTAAAGCATACGATATCCACCACTTCGATCACTCAATACTTTGCTATGATCACTCTGCCCCATGAAGTCACAACGGCTTCACTGCACTGATCCATAGCCACTAATATTTCGCTATGTCCACTTTGCCCCATGGAGTCGTACACACCCCACTGCACTGGCTCATAGCCTTACTAATCCTTTACGATGTCCACTCTGCCCCCATGGAGTTACAACGGCTCCACTGCACTGGCTCATAGTCTTTCTATGATCACTTTGCCCTCCGAGTCATGATGACTCTACTACACTGATACGTAGCCCGTCATTCCTTTTCAGTGGTAAATCGAAGTTATGAACGTCGACAACTCCTTAGCACATGTCCCGCAGCAAAGCCTAACCATGAAGTGAACTCATTGGTTACCAACTGGATCCTGAGCTCTAACTTCCATTTGGACTACCTTTGCATCTTGGGTTATTGGTCTTCATCAGATCGATTTGGATCGTCGCCTTTATGTCATAGCGGTTTGGATCGGCCTTCAGTATCCCTCACTGGATCGATTCATGCCAAGCTTCTCTGGATCGGATCGTGGTCTTCATCTGGTGGCAGTTCGGATCGGCCTCTTCCAAAGCACACCGGGTCGGGTCGTAGTCTCCAAGTCCAATCGTAGTACATCGGTTCGGGTCGGGGTACTCTGGCGGATCGGGTCGGTCATGATCTCCTCCAAGTCTCAAGTCAGCTCGTGGCATGCAGGCTTGGTTCGGGCGCAAGGGGGCGGATCGTGGATGGGCCACACGAACGGTTCGGTTCGGACCTCCCCATCCGATCCGATCCTTGTCCATTTCCTGCATTTTGTCCAGCGAGTTGTTTACGCCATTCGACGGCGTTTTCGACCACTCTAGCTATTCTAATCAATCACAAAGCATACCACAAAGTCATAGCAACAAATAGAAGTGACCTCAAACACCAAAACATCAATATGATAGGTTAAAATGGATCAAACATAGCCAAAACCCCATATTTTCCCTTAAGCATGTTTAAGCAAAACTAGTGACATGATTAGTAAAATTTAATCAAATTAACCAAAATTTCCAACAGAGGTCTAAAACATTATTTAGGAATTTATAAATATTTTTCCAGATTTTGATCATGCATAAATTCGCTGATTAACACTAACCCTTAATTAACCATAATTAGTGAGGGACTATGCAAATCACTCACCTTAGCCACAAATAAACCTTAGATCTAAAATAAATATCTGATATGGAACAAATACCAATGCTAAACAGCATCTCTAATCTCATTTTGGTGAAGATCTCCCTTGATTTGATGTTGCTAAGCTTAATCCTTGATTAGAAAGTGATTTGGAGGTGATTTAGAGGTTGGAGGCCATTTTTTAGGGTTCCTAAGAGGTAAGTGGAGGCTAGAAAACTGAAATGGAATGAAACCCTAACTCTTTTCAGCCTCCTCATAACCCTAATCCCGAAATGGGTTATGGGCTCATTCGCTAATCACCCTATTTGGCCCGGTTAAGCAGTTTTTCACCTTCCAAGCCTTATTTCAGCCATATCTCCCAAACGGTAAGTCCGTTTGGCTATTATGACCACTCTACGGAAAGGTAAACCATCAAATGAATCTATTGGAAGTGGTTTCAAGTCGAAATTCCTTTCCAATCAAAAGTTATGTCCGAAACAAGATCAGCTAGGGGTAAAACGGTCATTTGAAAAAAATCGACAAAAATCATGAACATGGGAAATGACCCCAATGTTCGTTTCCTAAATCCACATGACCATACGACTTCATATAAGAAATAAATAAATATTCTCCGATACTCCGATGCGTAGAATGCGGGTTGTTACAGGATATGTGTTTACAAACAACAATGCAACTACTTCATGGAGATCTACAAAGCAAATATTGGTAGGAATATCATCCAATCATTCTGAAATACTAGCACTACGTGAAGCAAGTCAAGAATGTGTCTGTTTAAGATAATTAATTGAACATATTCGAAGCACATGTCAACTTCCATCAACTACAGAAAGATCATTTATTTATGAAGACAATGCAGCATGTGTAGCTCAGATTCAATCGGGTTATATCAAGGGTGATAGGACAAAACACATTTCCCCAAAATTATTTTTCACACATGAGCTCCAAAAAGGGACAATAAGATAGAAGTGAAGCAAATCCAATCTCAAGAAAATCCAGTAGATCCATTCACGAAGGCACTTCCAAAATCAACGTTGAAGAAGATGATATATAAAATTGGTATGCGCCGATTGCATCACCAACTATTTGAATAATGTGTTACGAATCAGGGGGATCATATATTATGCTGTAATGTACTATTTTCCTTCACTAATATTTTTCCCATTGGGTTTTTATTAGTAAGGTTTTTAATGAGGCATTATTTTGATCTAAAAGTATCAACCCTCATTGGAACATTGTCAATATGTTATCTAGAGATGAAATAAAAATTGTACTCTTTTCCTTGTTTATGATTTTTCCCACAAGGTTTTTCATAAAAAGGTTTTTAATGAGGCAATTAGTCTTATTATCTTTACATACGCATATTTAAGGGGGAGTGTTGTAATATATATGAGTGAATATGCTTTTGTCATATTCAGTTTAGTCCCACATTGTGGGATAAGTTTTACTCTAAGCTCCCAAGCCTTTATATAAGGAGCTCATGTAATGTAAATAGTGTACTAATTTTGGGATGAATAAAAGTATCTTCTTTCTCCTCCTCTAATGGCTTTTATTATTTACAACAAAATCACCATTATTATTCCCGATTAATCCATACCACATGAATTGTAAACACTGCTTCTAAAATGTTTTAATGCTTTTTAACACTAAAAATTCACAATACGCAACAATTTTACATTTTACTCAAAATATAAACATTTTAACATAACTTGTGTAAATTTTTACTTAACACATGAATTAAATACTTTACTACCCAAATTTTAGTACATAAATCACCCAACACGCACAAAAATTCACATTTTCTACGTTTTGTTGACATTTTAAACAGAAATTTGCCTTTTAACATTTTACATGCACAAATTTCTCAAAATTCACATAATACACAAAACTTGACATTAAGTTTATAAAAACTTATTTGCTTTTAAACAAAAATTTCCAAAGGCATATTTTAAATGAACTTAGCTCCAATAATTTCTCTTGATATAACATTTAACCCTTTTTTCCTATATTGCAACCATTATTAACACTTACTGATATTTTAAAATTACCAAATTATATATTTCACACCCAAGGTCTCCATTTCAACAATTGATCCCCAATTTACATTTATTCCAATAATACCCCTACATTATGACCCTCTCCGATTAAGTACTATCTCATTTAATGAAATATGGCTTTTAAGAAAAATTGATGAAAAATTTGTGCAAATCAAGTACTTTTTTATTGTACTTAAGTTAATTTAGTATTTCTTTAATATCAAATAATGTTTTCTTTATAATATATAGAAATATAATATTTTAAACATTACATTATTTAAATGTCAAATCAAAATTTTATCCTTATAAAAATATTAAGTTGAAAATAAATTTAAATCATTTTATTAGTAACCATCATACCATACATTTTATAATATAAAATTTAAATTTACAAATCTTATTAGTAGATGTGTATATTAATATGAAATAATATATATATAATATTAATCCCAAATTATGTATATGTATATATAAATATAAATGTGTGTGCGTGCGCGTATAATCAAAAACATGTATTCCTAAAATTATTTTATTTAAAATATACATATACCCCCACATATTTATAAACAAATAAAGCTAAGATTTCTACTGTAAAAATTAAAATGGCTACTAATCATAGTAATCGCTATTTAAATGATGATAAAATAAAATTTTCCTATAATAAAATTAAATTTTAAGGAATTTTAAATAATCAAACCTCTAATAGAGTATTTAAAATAAATTAAATATTCAAAAATTAAATTTATAAAATTATGAATTGTTACATTCTTTCCAACTTAAAAGAACTTCGCCTCTAGAATTCGTACGAAATCATATCCATAAAATATAGATAACAAAGAGATAAAACACAAGATAAACATCTCAATAATAATACTTTCCTAGGCTAAAGTTTCTCTCTCTCTCTCTATATATATATATATATATATATATAAGAATAAAAAGCCGACTTCTTCCTTATTAATGGAGACTAGGTCTCCAGCGATTTTCCGCCGCCGCTCCCTCTTGTAATCTTCTTCTGCAAATCACCCCTCCATCTTCGTTCTTTCCCCAATTCTAGACCTATCTTTCTCCGTTTCTGGGTAGATCGGCTCAACCTATCCTTCCTCTCAAATCCTCCGCTTCTCCTCAAATCGCTTGCGTATCATGCCACCACTGCGATCCCAGCCACTTCCTGTCTCACCGTCGACTGCTCTAAGCTTCCGCGACTGCTTGGAAATCGAAGGCCTTCTTGTTCGAATTGGGGTTCAAGCCATTGGGTGACTAGGTTCCGGCATTGCCGGCGGTTACTGAAGCTTCTTCAGTTGCAGTCTCCTCCAAACGATCCTCTGGTGACCTCGAAGTTCTTTTCTTTCCTTGTTTGTGGAGTGCGATTTGTTCTGATATTGGTAGGTAGGTAGGTCTATTTTGCTATGGTGTTGAGACCGATTTGCTTTGATCTGGTTTGTGTTGGTTTTGTTGAGGAAGTTGAGAACTGAATTGTTCTCTGTAAAGAATTCGACTTCACTCCCATCTTAAGTCGTTTTTTGGTCGATATGTTCTGTTATGGTTTTGTGGTGAGAATTTGGTGATGCTCGGTGAGATGGAGCGTTCTTGAATGATTTTTTCAGTAGTTTTTTTCAGTCTGTAAGCTTATTGTTTTGTAATCCGGTTAGTATGCTAACCGAAATCATGTAATGTTAATGATTTATATATGTTACCAATTTCCACATATATGTGTGTGTGTGTGTGTGTGTGTGTTTGTGTGTGTGTGTAATATGTGTGTGTGTGTATGTGTGTGTGTGTGCACGTGTGTGTGTATCTAGATCCAACGCTAGTACAACACACAAGGATAAGTCAATAATTTGCATCAATCCAAAACCTAAATAAAATACCACCTAACCACCTCTGTTACAAAATGATAAAGAGATACAACAAATGCTAAGATGAGTCTAGATAGAAACATTGCCACCAACAAAATTCTCACGTCGAAGTCATTCCCCACTAAAACATTTATCATCCCGGGTGCTACCTCCTCGGCAGGACCTCCCCCTCCAACCGCTCTCTATAGACAAAACTGGCTCCTCAACCAAAAACGTACAATCACGCTCGTCCAACACCTAGTCTTTCTCTTCCTCCCCAGCCAAGTCTACATGCCAAAATTGATCTCCACTCTCCTCGAGCTCATCCTTATCCCTCTTAACAACTACACTCCCTACTAATCTTCTCTTGCCCTTGTTCCCTGACACCCTATGGCATCATAGCTAGTTTGATCATCGCTCTCCCAAACTGCTCCCCCAATTATAAATGCTTTTGTTTCCTCAAATGGCCATGCAACTAACCCCTCTAATGGAATCTGAGCATAGAGATCCAAAAATCCATGACTCGACATGAACTACCTAAGCCTCGACCGAAATCGCAGATAAACTCCTCTAACGACACTATGCGTCCTCTGAATAAAGAAATAAGGATAACATCCTTAATATGTAATAGCACTAAAATCTAATTCCGTAAGCAAAGAGCATCATATATCATACTTAGGAAATTAAAACTTATGATTTTTGTAATCAAACCAGGTTATTAATTCTTAGTAGTTTAACAAATCGTGATGGTCAAACCGTGAAATTTAATTCATAAGGCGTTTGTGTTTACGTAAAATTACTACAAAATTAACTCTAACACATACAAGTTCTAACTATATTTCAACGACATAAATATCCTATACAAATGTTTAATCTATACTTTTTTTTTGATATCTTATAAAACATTATATAAGATAATAAATATGCATTATCATATACAATACCCTCATATATGATAATCTCATTCAGAGGATGTATAACTTCCAACCAAAAATTAACCGCTTATCATATGCAGATGACCTAATCCTTTTTACAAAAGCAACAAATAAGGCAGCGAGAACTATCAAAAAACTTTTTGTTGATTTAGATAAGCTTGTGGGTCTTAAGATAAATGAACTTAAAACAAAATGTTATTTTATCAAATTTGGCAGGAATAAGGCTTTAATTATGGAGATTCCAAGAGTTACTAAAGGAGATTTGCTAGTCAAATATTTGGGTATCCCATTATCCACAAATAAAGTAACAAATAGGTAGTGTGCCAAACTTGTTTCTAACATCAGAGACCAACTGCTAGGTTGGAGTTCGAAATTGTTGTCATTTGTGGGGAGAACTAAATTAATGCATAATGTCATTCATCCAAAAGATAATTTGTTAGATGCAAATAGTTCATATACCAGAGGCCTCAATCAATAAAATTAAGAGAGTATATGCGGATTTCAGATGGAAATGGGTATGCATAAAATAAAGTTCCACGATTTGTGCAAGCCAAAAAAAAGCTAGTGTGGGTTAAGAAATTTCAAAGACATGCCTACTGTTTTCACATTGAACCTAGGATGGAAGATACTCAATTCTGAATGTTTATGGTCGAAATTGATTGGCAGAAGATATATTAAAGGGAATTTCTAGCTATAGTAATTTATAATAATTCATCGTCGATTTGGAAATCTATTGTAACAACCCCGATTTTATCAAGGAATATTTAATTAATTTAAATATTTTAATAGGATTTATTTTAATAATTAATGACTTAGAATTTATTTAATTTAAGATTTGAACGTATAAGTTATAATATAATTAAAAAAGAGCTCGTAGGGGCCCGGTAGTTCGTAATATTATGTTTTGAACTTTAAATGAATGTATATGATCCAATATAAGTCAGAATTCATTGAAACAAGAAACTTTCAAACTTATTGATCTATAGTTTTATAATGAAAGTGAAAAGTCAAAATATCATATTGTAGATTGTGAGCTATGTCTCAATCAAATTTTCGGAAAGCCGCTATGAATGGTTTATAAACCAGAACGAATTATTAGGTAAAATAAAATTAAAGGATTTTTATAATTAATTGAATACCGATTTAGCTTAAAAATTGAAGTATCTGGTTATAAACCCAAGTATGTTTATTTTGGAGCTATATGATATTCTTTTTGGATATATAATTTAATATTGAAAAATAGTCATTTTGCAAACAATCTCAGGTTTTGATGAAACCAATTTTATTAAATCTGGAATGATTAATTATTGTATGATTTCAAATTTCGAGTCAATCAGAGTTAGTATTTAGCCGTGCAAGCTGTAAACGTTCAATGTAAATATGTATGAATATAAAATCACTAATTAAGCCCAAACTAGCGCTATTTGAGCAAATAGACTCGGATTTCGACCAAACAAGTTTTATTAGGACCATAATGTCAGACCACAACTGTATATCCATTTTTACCACTAAAGGAGTTCGTATGTGATCGGACGAATTGATAAACATCAATCGGAGATAGCGATAGGCAATGAGTAAAATAATAATAGAGTAGAATATTATTAAACATAAAACATCTCACCTAGAAATACCCTTAAAATTTCCTAAACCTAAATCCCAACTTTATTAGTCTCAAAATTTGCAAATAAGTCCACCTTCTCATTTTAATTTATTCCTCTCAAACCCTTAAAAATTGGTGAAAGTTATCAACATGATAGTTGTAGATCTGGTTGAGGGCAACACGCTGACCAAATTTCATGGCCAATGGAAACCCAAGGTGATTGGAACCTCACCAAAACCAGCACTAGGTCATTTTCGCATTTCATGGATTTATGTGCAGACGAGGGAGAGGGAGGTAATGGTGTCGACTAGGAAGTTGGAGAGGGGAGGATGGTCTATGACTTTTATGTTCAAAGGTCGACCTGAAATGGGTTGTGGTGGTCGTGGGGTTGAGTTTATCGGAGGTGAACTTTTAGAAGGGGCGACGGTCATATTTCTTTGATTTGTGTGATTTCGAGGCACATTCAAAACAAGGCTTCAACATGAGAAAGGTATAGGAAGGGGAGGCACGTTGAACCATAGCGGTGGCAAGACAATTGGGGGTCGGTGGTGGTAGAATTTTGGCCCGATCGTGTCTGCAGTTGTGGGCTATTTCTGGCGCCACAGCGAAGCTTCGGGGGCGGTGACTTCTGGCAAAGGGACAATGCACATAGCGGGAGACGACATTGGGGTTGGTCGGCGGCTTGGGTGATCGTAGGTGGCGCAGTTGCGATTTTGGCAAGGGGAGCACGAGATGAACGACGAAGAAGAAGGTGTTAAGGTATGATTAATTATAAAACAAATTTAAACTAATGACCCTATTTAAATTGTTCAATGTACAAACATTTGTATCTCGCTCGTATGAACTCAGAATTTGACGAAACAAGTTGATATAGAACCGTGGCGGAGAATACTATGTGTACAAACTGGATAAGATTTGAGCTATTTGGAATTATAAGTTAAACTAAACTCATGTTTAATTTAATTTAAAACGATCGTCATTTCAATGCTCAATAATTACTGTGAGAACTCTTCTATTTTAAACTGAAAAATATTATAATTGTCGACTTATTATATATTGATTACTTGTGTTGCTATGATTGCTTCGTGGATGATGAATGTTTATTTCAGTTTTATTTATACTGTTTATGTATATGTAAGCGTTAACAATTACGACGCTCATACTATAACTACTATTTAAAAGAGCATAACTATTGTGGTTGTTATTATAATTGTTCACACAGTTCACACCACAAATATGAAAATATTTTGGAATTGATTGAGTCGAGTTCCATTGGAATATTAAATGACCAATATATTCAATTTAATGAAATAATGCATGAAAATGGAAATTGGATTTTTGTATTTGAAACGATTTGGAAATGATTTCAAATGACTATTGAAAAGGTTGAAATGGATTTGAATGAGTTTTGAATTAGAAATGGTTTGTTACATTTAAAAAAAAGTTTTTGAATAGTAAATTCAAAAGTGAATACGAATTAGGTATATAAATGACGTTTTTAGCTCGAAATGATTGTTCCAGTGATCTTATTTATTTTTATAATGGATTTCATGAAAATTTGGATTTCAAAAGATTTAATTTTGAGAAATATTATTATTTTAATATTATAGTAATAGAATATTCAATTTTGATTTATAATTGAATTTGAAGTTGGAATCGCTTTTGAACGATTTTATGAACGTTTTATAAAATGTATTCCAACTGAATTAGATGAGTTTTGTTTTAAATAACAATATGGCTTGAATAGGACGTGTTGCGCGGCGAAAGTTCGCGAATTTCAACCATGAACTTCAAACGAGAATAACTAATGCTATTTAAGTCAGATTTCCCCGAAATGAAAAACATTTTTTTCTATTAATGATAAGTTCCAAATGAAAGAAGAAATTTTGAATTTCAACTTATATACTTCAATTATGTTTAAATCTATTTTTGAAAAAGTCGATGTAAATGCAGTTTGATGACCTAATTGGAAATTGATCGGAATGGCTTTATAAAAATTATTAAAAATATAGAAAAGTTGTGATAAGTCATAGAAAATAATTTTAAAATGATTTGAGAAGGAAATATTAAATTTCGAACTATATTTCAATTTTTATGCTTTCTTCCTAACTTGTTGAATATGGTAAAACGGCATTTTGTGAATTTAAGTTAAATTAACTTAAGTTATTTGGTTTATCAAATATGAATGTCGCTTCACAGGATATGTTTTGGCAAATCTTTTGATTTAGAAAAGTTTTCCAATTCGAAATTTGATTTGAATAGAAATTGATCTTCAGATATTTGTTATTGATTACCATGTGTAAACGTTTAATATTTGAGGAATTTGGAAGATGTTAATATCGTTATTCCATTTACAGTATCCGCTGATTACGAGAATTGGTGTTGAATATAAGGGGATATAAATTATGTTTAAATCTAATATTTAATATAAATTAGTTTGGGGTTTGTAGTGAATGGTGTCTTAAAAAACATCGTTCTTTAACCCAGTTAAAGATGAGGGGTATGTAACAAATTTTTAATTTAAGATTAATGAAGTTTTCCAAAGTTAAGTTTTCCAATTAATGAATTAATTTAGAATTGAATAGGAATTGATTTAGTGATAATTGAGATGGGTCTCTATGGATGAAGACCTTTACTATTTAAGGAACTTAAATGGCTTTGTCGTTATTCCGCTTTTAGTATTAGTCCGATACAGGAATTTATATCGATTATAAGCTGATATGATTTCTGAGAAGATTTCATTTAAGATGAAAGTATGATTTTGGGTTTATAGTGAACGATGTCTTAAATAACATTTGTTCTACAAACCAATTAAAAAGAAATGATGATTTCCCAAGTTATGTTGAAGAGTAATCTTTATTCAATTTGAATATAAAGATTTTGTGAAAGAGTTTCCCCTAGCAAACGATAATAGGGATAAAGTATTAAAGATCATTTAAGGGATAAGAGAGTTTCCCTAACGAAAAGATTTAGAGAAATGGGTTTAGGTTAACAAGTTTTCAAATATAAACTTTGTTAAGAGTAAGAAATCGTAAGTACGATTTTGGGCAAGAGATAGGATTGAGGAAAGCTAAAGTAATTCACCATAATCAATGATCAATGAATGGATTGGGTTTGGGCAAATATGTTTTCTCATAATGATAATTAAAATCTTTAATCAAATTTGAAATGAATAAGGTAATCATCTTACAAAAATACGAGGGGTATTAGATATGGAGTACCACCAGTTTTTCTCTATAGGATGAATGGGATAGGAATGAGATAATGATTTGAAAAATTACCTTATTCGCGAGATTCAATAACCCCGAGAAGGCATAGAAACTCGATTTGAGTTAAATTTGTGAAATGATATTTTATAAACTTTTGAAATGATTTCCAAGGAAAGATTTAAACAAGAGTTTAAAGAATGTAAATCTTTGAAAAGATTTAAATGGGAATACCCAATATAAAGAATGATTTGAGTAAAAGAATATTCCAAAGTGGAATGAGAATCATGATATTTATATATATCAATATTGGTTTTTAAGATGCACTAGTTATTTGAGAAAGACCAAGTTCCAACCCATTATGAATAACTATACGACGAGTATTGAAGATAGGGATCAAGACGGTGGTTAAAGACCGGGGATCTTCACATCGTTTGGATTTATTGTTGATGTCTCGATTAGGATGTATACCCAAGATGAGTTTATAAATGACACTCGTACAGATGTACTTGGAGATTGTCTAGATTTGGAAGGACCTCTCTTCTTTATCGGATGAGGAATAAAGTGCCTTCAGTTTTGTTTACAACCTAGAACGAACTTGTAAATGAATGTATTTCCGACGTTGCATTTTATGACACAACCAATTGGTTTCCATTGATGATATATCATATGGTGATGGAGGATTTATCCTTTTAGCTTAACACCCTCCTTTGAGGCTTGTGTACTCAGAGGGTTATATATTAATAAACACCGATTATATGTTGTGAATTGACAGTGTGGCATGATAAGTGATGAGCTATTGATGATCAAAGTTTTTTTTAAAAAGCAGAGCTTTGTGAGAAGCATAACTTCAGGCCTTACAACCGGTAATGAGCCGTAACAAGATGAAGTACAACAGATATAAGGACTAATGTTTCCTTTTAGTTGAGAAAGTGATGCCATGGTAAGGAGTCCAGGCAATTTACTTAGTGGGTGATACATTGAGGCGCCTCGGATAATGGTTGGTCACGACCCGGGGACGTTATGTTCAGGAGAAACCCAAACTACACCTGGTATAAGAGGGTTGGCTTTGCTGCTACAGAAGGACTCTTTTGTTGACTCCTAGGACATCCTACTAAAGGTGTGCCCAAATGCGGTTAAGGAAGATCCTTTGCATTGGTCATTGATGGAACCCAACTTCCAATACGAGCCTTTTACGATTTTAGTTGTAACCTATGTATGTGGATGTAATATATGGTAGCTACGTCTTCTAAGATTTATACATTTACATTCTAAAGTAATTTCCACGCTATGTACTAGTAATAATAAAAGAGACTTTCATGTATCAAGGATATTTGGTTATCATAAGGCAAAACTTGCTTCTCTAGTGTGTGTTGCATTGTGTGATAGGATGTGAGCCTTATTGTAGCTTCATTTTCAAAAAGCATTGCGAGTAGTTTATAACCGGTATGCAAGAGGAGAAATTTGTTCATGTTATACGACGTGGTCTTATGATTTACCCAACTTTAAAATAAACGTAAATAACTGTTTTAGTTCTCACATCAGTCCCATGACTGATCTGATCGTTCTTTCCCTAAACTTTGGGTGCCCATATTTTCCACTTGGGCAACCTAGTAGTTCTGGTTTGTGGATATTTTTAGAGTAGGTGTTGGATTGAAACTAGAGCTATGTCAAGAGCATTTCATTTCTTCCACTGAGAGTTTATATTTTCCGCAGTGTACATGTTACACTATGATATAGTTATTTCCTCTATGCATGTATTTATTATTGTACTCTTATGTAAGTTGTACTTTGATGTTAAAGTTATAGCAGTGATAATGAAAAGGTTATTTTGTTCAGTTCTTATGCGTTTTAACCCCAAGCGATACATCTTATTGATCGATTTAAGTTGATTTAACTATAAATTTGAATCAGGTAGGAAGGCGGGTCATCACACTTGGTATCAGAGCTTTGGTTTATACAAAGCTGTAAGGTACGACTCGTTTGAATAGAAGGAAAGGACTCATCAGAGATAGAATTAATAATATCCTAGAAGAGTGGGTTAGTATTGCCATAGAATGAGTTTGAAGAGTATTATATATAGAAGAGAACAAATTTCCGTATTCATTAAAGTGAAATTTATTTTGAAAGATTATATATTTGAAACGAAGAATTATAAAGTACATGTGGATAACTTATATAATTATCTTATAATAAGAGTTTGAGTGTTTTATTTGAAGTCGAGGTTAGACTATCGAGTATAAGAAGATTTTGAATATACACATAGCCGACATATATACGAAGTCTCAAATATACTAGATAGATATAGAATCACATTCTAGTCACTTGAGGATGATTTGTTGATGATTGCAACATCATCAGATGCTTATTTTTGAGTTTTAAAAGTGGGATGACTATATGATTCCGATTTAAATGTCAAGATATACTTAGACCTACTTAGATATGTGTTTTAAAATGATTTGAATTGCTAAGATAATGGAAACAATAGCCTTAAGCTAAGAACTCGGTTAAAATTCAATGTTTGTAATTTGGGAAATTATTAAGATGATTTGAGCTTTAAATTTAACTGGTACAAGTTAAATAAATTGAAAAGATAAAAGTGAATCAAATGAATTAAAACTTAAGCAAAGTTAAATAAAATTGAAAGGAATTTTAAGGAAATTCAATTTCGTAGTTAATAAATTGGAAATTAGTTGGAATTGGACGTATATATATTGAACTGGTTATTGAATGGAATTTAAGGTGAGGAATAAAACTGAATGCTCGATACAAAGGTACATATTTATTGTATTAATTGGGTTTGATGATTTTATGAGCCTAGATGGCAAGCCGCTTGGCTTTCCGATTTTCTTTTGATTGGTAGGGGCTAAAGAGGCAAGTTGTAGTTGTACCAATTGAGCCGTATACAAAGGAGGTTATAGCGAATTTTTCGACATTTAAGGCATTAGAAAAGTTCGAGAATTGGGAAACTTTTACGAAACTAAAAAGTTGAAGAACTTAAGTTAGTTAGAATAAAAGGCTTTATTGGTTAAAAAATAACCTTTAGTTTCATCTTTGATTCCAAGGACGAAATTTTTTAAGTGGGGGAGACTGTAACGATCCAGATTTTATCAAGGAATAATCAGTTAGTTTAAATATTTTAAAATGGTTTATTTTAAGAATTAACGACTTATAATTTATTTAATTTATGTTTTGAACGTATAATTTATAATATAATTAAAAACGAGCTCACAGCGGCGCGGTAGTTCGTAATATTATGTTTTGAACTTTACATGAATGTATATAATCCATTATAAGTCAAAATTCGTTGAAACAAGAAACGTTTAAATCTATTGAACAATAGTTTTCTAATGGAAGTGAAAATTCAATATTTCATATTGTAGATTGTGCGTTATGTCCAAATCAAAGTTTCAAAATTTCGATATGGAAATCGTTTATAAACCATAACGATTTATTAAATAAAATAAAAGGATTTTTTAATAAATTATTATCATTTAGCGAAAAAATGAAAGTATCGAGTTATAAACCCAAATATGTTTATTTTGGAGCTATATGATATTCTATTTGGATATATACGATAAAATTAATTTATTACTATTAAATTGAATTGTTTTCAAATTTAAATTATATTTTATCAGTTTAATTTAATATTGAAAAATAGACATTTTACAAACTTTCTTGGATATCGACGAATTTTTTTTTAGATTCGTAATGATTAATTATTGTAAGATTTCAAATTTCGAGTCAGTCGGAGTTAATATGTGGTCGTACGAGCTATAAAAGTTCAATGTAAATACGTACGAATATAAAATTAATAATTTGAGCCCAAACTAGCGCTATTTGAGCAAACGGACTCAGATTTTGATGAAACGAGTTTTTTTAGGACGGTAATGTCAAATCATAGTTGCATATCCATTTTCACCGCCAACAGAGTTCGTATGTGATTGGACGAATCGATAAACGTCAATCGAATATAGCGACAGGCAACGAGTAATATAATAATAGAATAGAATATTATTAAACTCAACATATCTCACCTATAAATACCTCTAAACTTTCCTAAACTTAAATCCCCAATTCATTAGTCCCCAAATTTGCAAAGAAGTCCACCTTCTCATGTTAATTTATTCCTCTCAAACTGTTAAGAATTGGTGAAAGTCATCAACATGAAAATTATAGATCGGGTTGAGGGTGACACGTTGACAAAATTACAATGCCAATGGACACCCAAGTTGGTTGGAAGCTCACCATGACCAGCAGTAGGTCATTTTCGTGTTTTATGGATCTGTGTGCAGACGAGGGAGAGTTAGGTGATGGTGTCAACTAGGAAGCTAGAGAGGGGAGGATGGTCTACGACTTTGCTATTGGAAGATTGGCCTGAAATGGGTTGTGGTGGCCGTGGGGTTGAGTTAATTAAAGGTGAACTTTTAGGAGGGGTAGTGATCATATTTCTTCGATTTGTGTGACATCGAGACACTTTCAGGCCGAGGCTTCAACAAGAGAAAGAGGAAGGGGAGTGTCGTCGAACCATGGCGGTGGCATGGCGTTTAGAGGTCGGTGGTGGTGGATTTTTGGCCTAATCCTATTTTTGGTCGTGGGCTTTTTCTGACGCGACGGTGAAGCTTCAGGGGTGGCGGCTTCTGGAGAAGGGACAGCGTATATAGGGGGAGATGGCAGCGCAATTGGTCGGTAACGTGGGTGGTCGTAGGCGGTGCGGTGGCGATTTGGGCAAGGGGAGCACGAGATGAACGGTAAAGAAGATGTTAAGGTTAATTATAAAATTAATTTAAACTAATAACCCTATTTAAATTGTTTATATGTATCTCGCTCATATGCACTCAGAATTTGACGAAACGCGTTGCTATGGAACTATGGTGGAGAATACTATGTGTGCAAATTGATATGGATGAGATTGGAACTATCTGGAATTTTGAGTTAAATTAAACCCACGTTTAATTTAATTTAAATGATCGTTATTGCAACGGTCAACAATCATCATGAGAACTCTTTTCTTAACTTGAAGGTTATTATAATCGTCAACTAATTATATATTGATTGATTGTGGTTGCTATGATTTCTTCGTGGATTGTAGATGTTTATTACAGTTTTATTTATACTGTTTATGTACATATAAGCATTAACAATTATAACGCTCATATTATAACTATTGTTTGATAGATGATAACTATTATGGTTGATATTATAATTGTTCACACAATTCACATCACGAACATGGAAATATGTTGGAATTGATTGAGTCGGATTCCCATTGGAATATTAAATGAACAATATATTCATTTAAATGAAATAAGGAGTGAAAATGGAAATTGGATTTTTTTTTATATTTGAAATGGTTTGGTAATGAAACTGGAATGGTTTCAAACAAATATTGAAAAGGTTGAAATGGATTTGAAAGAGTTTTGAATCGGAAATGGCTTGTTCTAATTAAAAATAGATATTCAATAGTAAATTCAAAAGTTAATACGAGTTAGGTATGTAAACGATGTTTTTAGCTCGAAACGATTGTTCAAATGATCTTATTTATTTTTATAATAGATTTCAGGAAAGTTTGGATTTCAAAAGATTTAATTTTGAAGAATACTGTTATTTTAATATTATAATAATAAAATATACAATTTTGACTTATAATTGAATTTTAAGTTTGAATTGCTCTTAAATAGTTTAATAAATTTTTTATTAAATATATTCCAACTGAATCGAACGAGTTTCACTTTAAGTAATAATATGGTTTGAATATGATGTCTCGTGTAACTACAGTTCGTGACTTTCAACCTTGAACTTTAAACGAGCATAACTAATGTAATTTAAGTCGTATTTCCCCAAAATGTAAAAGCTTGTTTCCTATTAATTATAACTTCCAAACGAAAGAAGAAATTTTGAATTTCAGCTTATAGATTTCAAGTTATGTTTAAGTCTATTTTTGAAAAAGTCATTATAAATGCAGTTCGATGACCATAATTGGAAATCGATCGAAATGGACTTATAACAATTATTAAAAATATGGAAAAATTATGATAAATCATAATAAATGATTCTAAAGTGATCTGAGAAATAAATATGAAGTTTTGAACTATATTAGATTTATGTGCTTTCAGCCTAACTTGTTGAATATGGTAAAACGACGTTTCATGAATTTAAGTTAAATAAACTTAAGCTATTTGGTTCATCAAATATGAATGTCGCTTTCAGGATATGTTTTGGTAAATCTTTTGATTTATAAAATTTTTGCAATTTGATAAATTGGATTTCAACAGAAATGATCTTTGGATATTTGGTATTGGATACCGTTGTGTAGACATTTACTATTTGAGGAATTTGGAAGATGTTAATATTATTTTTCCACTTGTAGTGTTCGTTGATTACGAGAATTTGTGTTGAATATAAGTGGATTTAAATTCTGTTTAAATCTTATATTTAATATCAATTAGTTTGGGTTTTTTCGTGAATGGTGACTTCAATAACATCGTTCTTTAACCCAGTTAAAGATGAGGAGTATGGAACAAATCTTTTAATTAAGATTAAAGAAGTTTTCCAAAGTTAAGTTCTCCAATTAATGAATTGAATTGGAATTGAATAAGAATCAATTTAGTGATAATCGAAATGGGTCTCTGTGGAAGAAGACCGTTACTATTTAAGAAATTTAAAAGGCTTTTTCGTTATTCCACTTATAATATTAGTCTAATACAGGAATTTATATCGATTATAAGCTGATATGATTTCTGTGAAGATTTCATTTAAGATGAAAAAATAATTTTGGATTTGTAGTGAACGATGTCTTAAATAACATTTGTTATGTAACCCATTTATAAAGGAAAGATGATTTGCCAAGTTAATTTGAAGAGTGATCTTTATTACATTCGAATATAAATATTTAATGAATGAGTTTCCCCTGTTTTGCTCCATGGGATGAATAGTGTGGGAATGGGATAATCATTTAAGAAATTACCTTGTTCGCAAGATTTAATAATCCCGGTAAGACGTAGAAACTCGATTTGAGCTAAATTTGTGAAATGATGTTTTCTTTTTGAAAAAAATAGGGTACTTATATTTCAAGAAAATTATTATAAAGATGTTTGAACTGGGTACAAATAACACAACAGAGAAAAATGAATACTGTACCTAAGACAACATCACCTAGCTCAAACCTAACAAGACGCTACAAAAACAAAGGCAGAGAAAAAAATTACAACACTTAAAATAAGCCCAGAACCCTTACTAACAACCTCCAACAAAACAGCAATATGAAGCTCCAGAGTACACTGATAGGATTAAAAACCAAGTATATTAACAGCAACTACATCACCAGGGAACAACAAGCTCCATGCACCCATAACAACAACATGAATAAAGCCCTGAACAGCTCCAAACAAATAACAAACCTCCAGAAAGAAGCTAAATAATTAACATGAAGGATCTATAAGAGCTAACTCCCATGCAAAAACTCCACATGAAACCAGAATCACAACCATGCAATACAGGTCAATAGTAACCCAACCTAACATCAACCCAAATGAGCAACTAAACAAATACCACCCAAGCCCTACACTCAGCAGAACCAGCTAAAAATTGAACAAATAAAATCCCACAGGTCCAACAGAAATATAAATCTCAATAATTATTTTCTACAAATTCCTCCACTCTTTACTCCACCTGTTTTTATCACCGTCCTCTCTCATTTTCTTTGATTTAGACCTAGCATTCATCTGAGATACCAATTTAAGCCATTCATGGTTAGTTTCCACTAAGGGGTCTTCACCAATTATTACAACATTACCTTTCATCTTACGACCCTTGACTTTACTTCTTCTTCTTCTTCTTTTAAAACTACTAGTGGAAGAAAAATTTGATTCTTCCATAAAATTGTCTTGTAAATCATTAATATTACCTGGTTTATGGTCAAATGTTGGAGCCTCACCAAGCTCTGATTCAAATGAATTGTCTACATTATTAACAACAGCATTGTGAGGAATATCACCATTTTTACTAACTTGTTGGCTTCTAACACTATTTCCACTAACATCTTCAACACATTCAGATAATTGAACCTTCAATGAATCAACAACATTTTCATGTAACCCCACTTATAATCTACCTTCATTTTTATACTTAGGACCTACATATACTTCATCTGTATATAACCCATCTGGTTCTGTCCTTACTTTCTCGTATGTAATCAAATTATGCTTGCTAACATTATGAAATAGAATAGCATGAAGAGAATTATTATCCTGTGATATACCCTTTTCAAAATATCCATACCTATTATCCTGAACTACATTATTAACACCGCTATCATTGAAAACTGTCAATGGAAATTTGGTTATATCAACTGATTTTCCACTACTTACAACATTTCCTCTGACTTTTAACTGATCAACCTCTTTGTCATCAATTTCCATTCCACAAGATTTATCATCATTATCCTTGGGGAACCCATTCTCTAACTGAATTACAAGAATTAGTAGAATGACCAAATACTCTAAGGTTAGAGCATGTAGAGGGTTTCCATTCATATACAATTTTTGGCCAAACTATACTTCCATCATGACATAATATAGGCAATGTCTCAGGAAATTTAAAATCTATGTTAACTTCCAGTACAATCCTTGCATATATAATATGAAATACACCCTCGGTAACATTATCTAGCTTTATAGGATGACCTAGTAAAGATGTTATCCTACATATGGCTTCTTCAAACCAGAAATCAAATTCAAGATTAGGAATTTTTATCCAAATAGGAATAGAATTGAGAGAATCACGCATTAATTTCATATCTAGATCCCACTTCTTCATAAAAATCAATCTTTTTTTGTAGAAATAGCGTCCTCCGCTAATATTTTCTTGCAGTCCTCAATCAAGTCGCATTTGATGATGTATAAACCATTTTCTCTTGAGAACAACTGATATCTACCTTTCAAGCACCAATTTCTATATACATAGCTTTTCAAATAATTGTAGAATGGTTCACTTCCATAAACGTAGAAAACAATTGAATTTAACCACTTATCTCTTGCTTTATTGACTAACTCTTCTCTGATAACAACCCTTAAATTATCCTTGACATCAGGCTCGTAGTACTGGAGTTGAAAAGAATTTTAGTGCGATTTGTTCGCTGTGACAACATCCATCCATGATTTTGATTGAATAACATTAATTTTGTTGAGATTTTCTTTGGTATTCAAAACTAGGTAAGGAAGCTCAAGTTTTGAATCCAAAACCGGATATCAAAAATTCTCATGAGAAGAGTGTAACGACCCGCATTCTACGCACGGAGGATCGTAAAATATTTATTTCTTTCTTGTAAGGAGTCGTATGATCGTGTGACATTGGGGGACGACTATTGGGGTCATTTCCCATGTTCATGATTTTTGCCATTTTTAAATGACCGTTTTGCCCCTAGTTGACCTTGTTTTAGCCATAACTTTTGATTGATAAGAAATTTTAACCTGAAACCACTTCCATTAGATCCGGATGATGGTTTACCTTTCCGTAGAGTGGTCATATGTGAAAAACGGACTTAACGTTTGGGAGATATGGATGAAATAAGGTTTAGAAGGTGAACAACTGCTTAACCGAGCCAAATGAGGTGATTAGTGAATGGGCCCATAACTCATTTCAGGATTAGGGTTACAGGGAGGCTGAAATGAGTTAAGTTTTCATTCTATTTCATTTTTCAAGCCGCCATTTACCTCTTAGAAACCCTAACAATGGCCTCCACCTTCTAGTTTCATCCCAAATCGCTCTCTAATCAAGTATTACGCTTAGCAACATCAAATCAAGGAGAAATAGCACCATTTCAGAGTTAGAGCTGTTGTTAGACATTGGTATTTGCCCAAATCAGAGGAGTTTCAGCTCTGAAAGTTTTAATTGTGGCAAAGGTGAGTGATTAGCATTGTTTTTACACTAATTACAGTTAATAGGGTGATTAGTGTTAATTAACGAAATTATGCGTTCAAAAATCTGGGAAAATGTTTAGAAATTCTTAAATATTATTTTAAGCCTCTGTTAGAAGTTTGAGTTACTTTGGTTAAGTTTTGTTAATCCTATCATTAGTTATTGTTAAACATGCTTAACGGGAAAATATGGGTTTTGCGTAGATTTGATCCATTTTGACATATCAAATTGTTGTTTTGGTGTTGTGATCAATTATATATGTTGCTATGACTATATGGAATGCTTTGTGATTTATTAGAACAGTTAGAATAGTCGAAAACGCCATCGTATGGTGCAAAACAGTCATAGAAAAAGTTGTAGGAAATGACCCAGAGCCGAATCGGATCCCCCCCCCATTCGAACCGACCCGATCGTGAATGTGAAGACCACGAGCTGGAGGACTGCTCGCACCTCAAGCTCACGACCCGACCCGACCGTGGAGAGCTATCACGACCCGACCCGACCGTGGAGAGCAATCACGACCCGAGCCCTCCATTCGTGAGATAGCCTCATGAGCCAAGCATCCAACAACAGATCACGAGCCAAGCCAAACAAGGAATCATGATCCGTGGAGCATCCATTATCACGAACCAGGGGGTCCCATGATCCGAATGTGGTGTCATGAGCCATGGGTCACGAGTGGAGCATCATTATGTGTCGAGGACAGAAGGGCGATCCACGAACTGATCTTCAAGTCTGGACAGCAAACGAACTGAATGGAACTGAAGTACGAACGGGATGATAGTGACCAAAACATGAGACGCAAAGGTAGTCCAAATGGGAAAATTGTACTCGGGATCCAATTGGGAACCAACGAGTCAACTTCTTGGTTGGGCTTTGCTGCAGGACGTGTGCTAAGGGGTTATCGACGTCCATAACTTTTATTCACCACCAAGACGGATGTTAGGCTACGTATCAGTGCAGTGGGGTAGTTATTACTCCACAGGGCAGAGTGATCGTAGCATGGCTATGAGCTAATGCAGTGGAGTCATTATGACTTCATGGGGGCAGAGTGGACATAGCAAGGACTAGTGGCTATTGATCAGTGCAGTGGAGTCGCCATGACTCCATGGGGCAGAGTGATCATAGCAAAGGATTTGGGTGGTCAAAGCAGTGGATATCGTATGCTTTACGCACTGAGTGAGAGCTGTGAGGATGGTTGTTATGCTTGATTGTTTGATATCACTATGACATGTACACCCCCACCCTCGTACCTTTACACCATATGTTAGTGTCACCTTAGAGTATTGTACATCCTGTTGTGCTAACTTTTTGGTTGCACGTCCAGGTTCAGGTATGGTTTAGTATACCTGTTATTGTTCTGTTTTGCTGCTTATCACTCATACCAGACTTTTGTCTAACCGAGAGTTTTATGTCTCTTCTTATTACTCTGGGTGCTCTTAAACGAGCACACTAGAGACATGTTAGCTGGTTGTGCACGAGTAGTTGTCCGGAGACGAGCATGAGGCTTACACGTACTATTCTCTATATATGTTCTCCCTGTGTCGCTGCTGGTCACTACTTTGGGCATTAGTAGTGTACCTTTCTTATTTTGGTTTAGAGACAGTTTTAGAAGTTGTAATAAAGATGATGTGGAACATAAACTGTAATTTTGGATTTTCCGCTGCTATGATGGTTGAAGTTTTTAGCTTATGCACTGTCTCGCCTGTTTTATGTCAAGTTATGATATTATTATATTTTATTCCATGCGCTGTGAGATATACGACAGGTTCCTTGTTAGTTCAAATTCCTTTCTTTTTCTTTCTTTGGCGACCGTCCCGTGCTAGTCGAGCATTGGCACAGTGCACTTTCAGTGGAAATATCGGCTGATGCAAGGCGGGCCATCACATTTGGTATCAGAGCTCTAGGTTGCGTAGTTAACCAGGGAAGACACCAGAGAGAGATAGTACGTATATGAGAGCGCATATTTGCGATATTTTGGTTTTCAAAAGCGCTATATATATATATACATACTATTAGTATATTTAAGGATGAAGTCACATTGCATTGGCGCCACTGAAGAGATGGCTAATCGTTTTCTCCTTAAAGATTGAACGATGAGCCGATATACTAGGGGTACTGGTAGAGAAGCTAATAACGGGAATGCTCCTGATATGAGGACGATGTTCACTGACCTCATGAGAGAGATGCTTAGGAATGTGTAACACCCCACCTCCGCCAGGGTGACTCTTGCAAGCACTCTGACTTTGGAGGGGCGTTTGAATCAGGTAAACATGCATAATGATATATCAAGGCAGAACAAGAACATATGTATATATGTAAACAGAGTAAATAACATAGATAAAACAGCGGAAGATTTTCAAACCATTTCAAAACAAGTCTGGTACAACATAATGTTAACTTTCCAAATACACAAGTCTAGATAAAAACAACATTACTGAAAAACTGAAATACATAAGTACTATCCCCAAAATAAGTGATAACCATAGCTGGCTTCATGTCAAGACCGTACATGAGCTAAAATCCCACAAGCAAGCGATCAGAAATCCAGCTAAGCTCCAATATTCCCTCCCTGAGAACCTGGGGGGGGAACGGAAGAAAAGAGGCGAAAGAAAACAGGTCAGTCAAAAAGACTGAGTAAGCCCTACTACAATCAATGTAAACTGATAAAGTTAACTGTCATGAGCAGCAGGGATGAGCATAAGGATAACAACATACTAGCATGATGATTAACTAACAAGGTAGATAAAGGTGTCATCGCATAATCAGGTTTAAGGTTTTGCACCACAGGTGTACTAGCAAACTAACATGACTGGAATAAACAAGTATTGATCCCTTGGCCCAAGCTTTGGCCCAATAACATGAAATGACCCTAATACAAGGTCCAACCAAACGGTCTAGTCGATCGACTCCCTAAGCCTAACTCGTCACGTGTTGGTGTCAATGCGGCCCAAACATAATTGTAGTCGAACTGTGCCGGGTCCACCCTTCGGGTGTATCAAGCCCTAGGGTGCCAACCCCTGGACACCATAAACATGAGTGCACAGTCTCGATCTACTGGTACCCATGGGTGACTTCTCCAAATACGGACTACGTGCACGACCATAGTCCGTCCGGAACTACATCGGCGTACCACCCGACCGTCGTTTATTGGTCGCTTACCTCCAGCCCAGTAATCGTGCCCCCACCCTAGCCTAGTCCCTAGGGTCATGATGATACAAACTAGGGATTACTGCTGGAGTGGACCCCCATTGCTAGGATTTTTCTAGTGGGTTAAGTACGGTTTAACCCCTTTACTAATCATGGATTAACTTGGTTAAGTGTAACGATGAGTTCACGACTTAACCCCGATTAATCTACCAAGCCCAAATTGGTTAAGTATTAAATGGACCATGACTTAACCCTAATCATGAGGAATTAATTAATTAATGCGCCTTAACCTCTCACATTAGACTTTGTTGTGGTTACTAGTTAAGCCGGGCGGGTCTGGGTAGCTTTACACCACAACTTGGTCTAACCTCGGGTCCAAGGTACAACATGGCCAACTTCTCACATTGGGTCCTATTGTTTGTAGCAACTAGTTAAGCCGGTCGGTTCCGGGTAGGTTTACGCTACAAACTCAACCCAACCTCGAGTTGGTCACACTTATCTTTTCTAAGTGTCATGTCCATCATGTTTCCAAAACACATTACAAGTTTTCAAGCAATTGGGTAGACCTAACTTAATAGGTAAATTCCCAATGGGTAGACCTAACTTAATAGGTAAATTCCCAAGCTTATGTTTTTATGTCATTTAAGTTTACCCAACCCCAAACGCAATCCCATCGCTTATATATCGCAATAGCGCATAAAGGATAGAAAGAGGGAACTTGGCATAATCATGACATAAAGGTGTTGAAGCCACAAGTTCAACATGGTGGCATATGAAATGTACATATGTTCATATACTTGCATTAGGCCTCAAAAGCATGCATAAAACCAAACTTATCATATTGGTGATACATGGTGCTAAATGACATGTAGAAATGGCCATAAGTTCGCATTTAGCCTCACATGCAAGTTATCATAAGAGATATGATAACTTACATGTTGCCAAAATGCAACCTTTGGCATAAAGCTTGAAGCTTTATGTTCATAAACCCAAGATAAGCTTGCATAACATGATAGCATGAACAAAATGTTCAACCCAAACTTGCATAACATACTTGCATATCATAACATATCAAATTTTCATAACATAACATGATGAACTTGCATATCATAACATATCAAACTTGCATATAAATTTGCATATCATAACATGACATACTTGCATATAAACATGCATATTACAACATGATAAACTTGCATATCATAGCATAGTAAACTTGCATCTAAACTTGCATATCATACATTTAACTTTAGAGTTTAAGTATGAAAGTAGAATAGGGCTTACAATGCTTATGAGGACTCAAATGAGTATAGCAAATATAAGAAAGCCCTTATGAAATCAATTAAACCCAATATGCAAGCAAAACCCTTGAGCCAAAATGATCAAAACTCTTTCTTTATGATGCAAATATATAAACTTGACTTGAATGCAAGCTAATGATGCTCATACAAGCTTGAAAACACTTGTATGCATGGAAAATCTCATAAAAACTTGTTTAGGAATTTTATGAAGAGAGTGGAGGCCATGAGAGGATTGATTTTGCCATAGTTTAGTTGCTAGAATGAATAATGATGATTTAGGGTTAGGTTAGGGTCTTATTTATAGATTAGGCAAGTGTTTTAGGCCATAGGATTAAACCCTAGTTCCAATCTCAGCCCTCAAAACCGAATCTGGCCCCCAAGCTCAACACAATCTCAAAATGGTGCACCAGGCTAAACAGCCCGGCTGGACCAAGTCGACAGCCAAGTCGACAGGGCTGTCGACTTGGGTCCAACCAAGTCGACAGGGCTGTCGACTTGGGTGCTCTGGCGGGAATTTTCCCGCCTAGCCCAAACTGGCCCAAATTTCCAAATTCAAACTTGAATTTGAAATCTGTTTTTTTTTTTACTTTGAAATTTTCTGAAAACTTCGTTGGGCCTTAATCGGGTCATACGGACTCCGATTTTCGAAAACTCGGACTCTATTTCGCGTATTTTTCCGAGACGAACGCAATGGCATAGCCCGTTTCCCATGATTCAGATTTTAGAATTAAATTCTGCCTCGATTTACATTATAACAGGTTATTGAAAATACGGGTTGTTACATTCTCCCCTCCTTAAAGGATTTCGTCCCCGAAATCTTCAAGTTAGGAAGAACGTATCCTACCATCCAATCATCCATCTACTCAAAACATCATCCACGAGCAATCATTGTCCTTACAAGATTCTAAATGTTGTATGAACATATGCAAAGGTGTGTGTATATGTACTTATCTAATGCAAATATCATCAATGCAAATTATGTTAGTGAAATGAATCCATATGTATGCAATTCCTAACATAATGTATAACATCTATATGTGTGCACATAACATACATCCATATGCAACATCCATGTGATAACACAAAAATTTTCATCCATGAATAAGCATAAACACTCATGCATATGCAATATGAGGAGTGTGTGAGCCGATCTAGTGCCTAATCGTGTATAATGCATCCACGAGTAACCACTTGCAAACACTTGCAACCACTTGCAACCATCAAGCATAACATGTTTCAAACACATGTTTCATCCAACGGGTTTCTACCTAAGGTTCTCATGACAAGATTAACACGATAAACTTGATAAACATGGATAGCAAAGAGAAAGATATGCTAACAAAGAAAAGAGATTGAGAGTGTACCCTCAAAAAGGAATGGATAAAGCCCACGCATCTTCTCCTCGGTTTCCCAAGTTGCGTCTTCTTCGGCTTCACCCCATTGAACCTTCACCAACTTGACCTCTCGATTCCTTAGCTTCTTGGTCTCCGTCCCCAAGATACGAATCGGAGCTCTCCTCAAGGTAGCCTCTTTCTCCACTTCCACATCTTTCAGAACACTTGGCTCAACAACCTCTGCTGATTCATGTAAACACTTCCGGAGATGCGAGACATGAAAAACATCGTGTACTCCGGCAAGCTTCTCGGGCAACTTCACTCTATAAGCCATCTTCCCGATCCTCTCTATAATAGGGAATGGTCCAACAAACCTCGGTGCTAACTTCCCAACGGCTCCAAATCGGACCACATTCCGCAAAGGAGAAACCTTCACGAAAACCATATCCCCAACATCAAACTCCAAATCAGTTCTTCGCTTATCAGCATAGGATTTCTGTCGGTCTTGGGCCGCTTTCATCCGTCTCCGAATCAACTCGATCTTCTCGGATGTATCTCTGATCATATCAGGCCCAAGTATAAGCTCATTTGTAGTCTCCCACCAACATGTAGGCGACTTGCACGGCCTCCCATATAAATCTTCGAATGGTGCCACCCCTATGCTTGCCTGATAACTATTATTATATGCAAACTCAACAAGAGGAAGATGGTCTTCCCAAGTACCACCAAAATCCAGAATACAAAGCCTCAACAGATCCTTGAGTACCCTATTCACCCTTTCGGTTTGACCGTCCGTCTGTGGGTGATAAGCAGTACTTAGATTCAACCTCGTGCCCATAGCTTCTTGCAAGCTATTCCAGAATTGGCTTGTAAAGATTGGGTCACGGTCACTGACTATACTAGAAGGGACTCCATGTAGTCTCACAATCTCACGAAGATATAAAGACGCTAGCCAAGATGTGGTCCTCTTGCTCTTCACCGGAATGAAATGAGCACTCTTCGTAAGTCTATCCACAATAACCCAAATGCTCGTATTCCCTTTCCTTGACCTTGGTAGCCCATCGATAAAATCCATGGAAATACTCTCCCACTTCCATAGTGGAACGTCTAGAGGATGCAATAGCCCACCGGGCTTCTTCGACTCGGCCTTAACTTGCTGGCAAATGATACATCTAGAGACAAACTCTGCCACATCCTTCTTCATCCCAGGCCAAAAGAAAATGCGCTTCATATCTTTATACATCTTATCTCCGCCTGGATGTATAGTCAACTTAGAGCGATGCGCTTCCTCAAGAACTTTTCTTACTAAATCTTCTACCATTGGAAAACATAACCTTCCGTCTCTTCTCAGCCAACCCTTGTCATCAATAGAATATCGAGCGAGATGACTAGACGCCTCTCCTCGAATTAGCTTATCCATAATCTCAACTATCTGAGGGTCTTCTCTCTGCGAAGCCCCAACTTGATCAAGAAGGGTAGGTCTGAGTTCCAGAGATGCTAAAGAACCGGTCATCGACTCAACCGCCAAAGAGAAATCAAAGGTTGCCACATACTCTAAATTCTTCATCTCAACGAATAGAGGACTTAGGGTCAACCTTCTTCTACTCAATGCATCAGCTACCACATTCCCCTTGCCAGGGGTATAAGCTATCTCAAAATCATAGGACGCCAAGAATTCCATCCATCTTTGTTGCCTCAGATTCAGATCCTTCTGAGAAAAGAGATATTTCAATGACTTGTGATCGGTATAAAGCTCAAATCTTTCGCCCAGAAGATAATGGCGCCAAGCCTTGAGTGCATATACTATTGCTGCCAACTCTAAGTCATGAGTGGGATAATTCTTCTCATGCACTTTGAGTTGTCTACCGCCAAAGCATATCACTCTTCCTTCTTGCATCAGAACAGTTCCTAACCCCGTGCCACATGCATCGGTGTATACTGTAAATAACTTCCCTCCATCGGGCAAAGCGAGAACAGGTGCTGATGTGAGAGCTCTCTTGAGCTTCTGAAAAGCAAGCTCGCATTCTATGCTCCAAGCAAAAACTAAATTCTTCTTCGTCAATTTAGTAAGAGGAGCGGAAATCTTCGCGAAGTCCTTGATGAACTTCCGGTAAAAACCCGCAAGACCTAGAAAACTTCTTACTTCGGTTGCATTCCTTGGAGTCTTCCAATCCTGAACTGCAACTACCTTAGCGGGATCCACCGCTAAGCCTTGCTTAGATACTATATGCCCAAGGAATCTAACTTCCCTTCTCCAAAAGTGACACTTGGAGAACTTGGCCTTCAACTGATGCGCTCTAAGCGTATCCATCACCTCCACGAGATGCCTTGCGTGTTCATCCTCATCCTTAGAGAAGATCAGAATATCATCTACGAAGACCACGACAAATTTGTTCAAGAACTCTCTGAACACCCTACTCATCAAGTCCACGAAATATGCGGGTGCATTAGTCAAGCCGAACGGCATGACAAGCCATTCGAAGAATCCATCTAGAGTCCTGAACGCAGTCTTGTCTATACTATCCTCAGCTACCCTGAGCTGATGGAATCCAGTAACAAGATCAAGCTGAGAGAAAACAGAAGCACCGACAAGCTGGTCAAAGAGATCATCAATCCTCGGTAACGGGTGTCTGTTCTTCTTAGTCAGCTTATTCAACTCTCGATAATCAACACAAAGTCGGAGAGAACCATCTGCCTTGGTAGCAAATACCACAGGCGCTCCCCATTCAGATATACTTCGTCTAATGAAGTTCTTCTCAAGCAACTCCTTTACTTGCTTACTTAGCTCCCGCCTTTCACGCGGAGCCATGTGCCGAACGGGCAAAGAAACCGGCTTTGCATTATCCACCAGATAAATGCGGAAATCAATCTCTCGCTTAGGGGGCAACCCCCTAACTTCATCGAAAACATCCGGATACTCTCGAACCACTCTCACAGACTGAAGAGTTTCCATTGACGAGTCGAGTGATTTAAGATAGCACAGCATGACGGGACCTCTCGGATTACAAGAAATTTCTAGGGTGTTTCCGAGGCGAGTCATGAGCCTCACAACCCTATGCTCACAATCAAGGATGGCTCCATATCTGGACAACCAATCCATGCCCAATATCAATCCGTATCCCCTGAAACCAAGAACATAAGCACTACACAAGAACTCTACACTCAGTATAGAGATCCTCAAATCCCCACATATCATAGACAAATGGGCGGAACCCCCAATAGGATTTGAGACACAGACGGGATCATCTACCAAGCTAGTACTAAGGTGCAAACCATCAACAAGATCAGATGAGATAAAGCTATGCGATGCACCAGAATCAAACAAGGTACGAACTGGAAAATCAGAAATATATACAAGGCTCTCAACAGAAATACTACCTCGATCGGGAACTGGAGCGGTATTGAGAGCATGAATTTGCCCTCCTGAAGGTCCAGCACGCTGAGTCTGACCCTGGCCTTGCCCTTGCTTCTTTGGGCAATCCTTACTGAAATGTCCAGTCTTACCGCAGAAAAAGCATTCACCATTCTTCCTTTTCCTCTTCTTACAATCCTTAATAAGATGCCCAACTGAACCGCAATAATGGCACTTCTCCTTGATGTTCTTGCCCTTGTTGTTGTTCCCCTTGTTGCCTTGACTCTTGTTCTTGTTCTGGTTGCCTTGACTACTTTGACCACTTGGATTACCCTGATTTCCTTTTCCCTGGGAATCAGTCTTCTTGGCTTGAGTATCATTCATCTTGGTCTCTTTCTTGACATCTCCCTGAAGTAACGCCATATCAACCAAACTCTCAAACGTGGCCCCATGGGGAATATGTGACATAGCCAATCCCTGCAACGGCTCATTCAATCCTCTAGCAAAACGAAGAGCCTTCTTCTGAGGAGTATTCACCATATCCAAGCCAAAACGAGCTAACTGATTGAACTTGTTCACATATTCTTTGACAGACATATCTCCTTGTTTCAAAGTTATGAACCTTTCCATTTGCAGATTCTCCTCAGCAGAAGATAGAAACTTAAGCATGAACCTTGCCCTGAAATCGGCCCAAGTCTCAACAGGCCTAGTACCATTGGTGACTTTCCACCAATAAGCGGCTTCATCCTTCATAAGCCAAACCGCCAACAAGATCTTCCTCTGATCGTCTAACCCAAAGATAGCAAATAAATCATCGGTCTCTTTCAACCAATTTCTGGCCTCTACAAAAGTCTCAGTGCCTTGAAAATTCTTGCCACCCATTGCTTTGAAATCTTTGCAAGTCTTTGCGAAGTCAGCTTGAGGATGCTGAGGGGGAGGAGGAAGAGGAACCTCAGCGACAGGAGGAGGAGGATCATTAACTACTGGAGGAGGAGGAACATTAACTACTGGAGGAGGAGGAACATTAACTACTGGAGGAGGAGGAGGAACATCTGCGGGGCCGGCTTCGGTCGCCCTAGCCTCCAAAAGTCTCCTATACCAAACAGGTACGTGTACTCCCTCCGGAATAGAAAAGTTATCGGCCATACTGAAAACGAAGAAAAAAGACAGATTCAGAATGGAGAAAAACGAAGGAATTTTGCTAATGGCTTTTTGGGGAATAGCCTTTAAAATAAACTAGACTTTTCTTTGGAAAATACTTTATACTTTGTTTTGAAAATAGTTTTCCAAAAGTTTTCTAAAAACCTTTTTGTTCCTTCTCGTAAACCATATGCTCTGATACCAAATGTAACACCCTACCTCCGCCAGGGTGACTCTTGCAAGCACTCTGACTTTGGAGGGGCGTTTGAATCAGGTAAACATGCATAATGATATATCAAGGCAGAACAAGAACATATGTATATATGTAAACATAGTAAATAACATAGATAAAACAGCGGAAGATTTTCAAACCATTTCAAAACAAGTCTGGTACAACATAATGTTAACTTTCCAAATACACAAGTCTAGATAAAAACAACATTACTGAAAAACTGAAATACATAAGTACTATCCCCAAAATAAGTGATAACCATAGCTGGCTTCATGTCAAGACCGTACATGAGCTAAAATCCCACAAGCAAGCGATCAGAAATCCAGCTAAGCTCCAATATTCCCTCCCTGAGAACCTGGGGGGGAAAACGGAAGAAAAGAGGCGAAAGAAAACAGGTCAGTCAAAAAGACTGAGTAAGCCCTACTACAATCAATGTAAACTGATAAAGTTAACTGTCATGAGCAGCAGGGATGAGCATAAGGATAACAACATACTAGCATGATGATTAACTAACAAGGTAGATAAAGGTGTCATCGCATAATCAGGTTTAAGGTTTTGCACCACAGGTGTACTAGCAAACTAACATGACTGGAATAAACAAGTATTGATCCCTTGGCCCAAGCTTTGGCCCAATAACATGAAATGACCCTAATACAAGGTCCAACCAAACGGTCTAATCGATCGGCTCCCTAAGCCTAACTCGTCACGTGTTGGTGTCAATACGACCCAAACATAATTGTAGTCGAACTGTGCCGGGTCCACCCTTCGGGTGTATCAAGCCCTAGGGTGCCAATCCCTGGACACCATAAACATGAGTGCACAGTCTCGATCTACTGGTACCCATGGGTGACTTCTCCAAATACGGACTACGTGCACGACCATAGTCCATCCGGAACTACATCGGCGTACCACCCGGCCGTCGTTTATTGGTCGCTTACCTCCAGCCCAGTAATCGTGCCCCCACCCTAGCCTAGTCCCTAGGGTCATGATGATACAAACTAGGGATTACTGCTGGAGTGGACCCCCATTGCTAGGATTTTTCTAGTGGGTTAAGTACGGTTTAACCCCTTTACTAATCATGGATTAACTTGGTTAAGTGTAACGATGAGTTCACGACTTAACCCCGATTAATCTACCAAGCCCAAATTGGTTAAGTATTAAATGGACCATGACTTAACCCTAATCATGAGGCATTAATTAATTAATGCGCCTTAACCTCTCACATTAGACTTTGTTGTGGTTACTAGTTAAGTCGGGCGGGTCCGGGTAGCTTTACACCACAACTTGGTCTAACCTCGGGTCCAAGGTACAACATGGCCAACTTCTCACATTGGGTCCTATTGTTTGTAGCAACTAGTTAAGCCGGTCGGTTCCGGGTAGGTTTACGCTACAAACTCAACCCAACCTCGAGTTGGTCACACTTATCTTTTCTAAGTGTCATGTCCATCATGTTTCCAAAACACATTACAAGTTTTCAAGCAATTGGGTAGACCTAACTTAATAGGTAAATTCCCAATGGGTAGACCTAACTTAATAGGTAAATTCCCAAGCTTATGTTTTTATGTCATTTAAGTTTACCCAACCCCAAACGCAATCTCATCGCTTACATATCGCAATAGCGCATAAAGGATAGAAAGAGGGAACTTGGCATAATCATGACATAAAGGTGTTGAAGCCACAAGTTCAACATGGTGGCATATGAAATGTACATATGTTCATATACTTGCATTAGGCCTCAAAAGCATGCATAAAACCAAACTTATCATATTGGTGATACATGGTGCTAAATGACATGTAGAAATGGCCATAAGTTCGCATTTAGCCTCACATGCAAGTTATCATAAGAGATATGATAACTTACATGTTGCCAAAATGCAACCTTTGGCATAAAGCTTGAAGCTTTATGTTCATAAACCCAAGATAAGCTTGCATAACATGATAGCATGAACAAAATGTTCAACCCAAACTTGCATAACATACTTGCATATCATAACATATCAAATTTGCATAACATAACATGATGAACTTGCATATCATAACATATCAAACTTGCATATAAACTTGCATATCATAACATGACATACTTGCATATAAACTTGCATATTACAACATGATAAACTTGCATATCATAGCATAGTAAACTTGCATCTAAACTTGCATATCATACATTTAACTTTAGAGTTTAAGTATGAAAGTAGAATAGGGCTTACAATGCTTATGAGGACTCAAATGAGTATAGCAAATATAAGAAAGCCCTTATGAAATCAATTAAACCCAATATGCAAGCAAAACCCTTGAGCCAAAATGATCAAAACTCTTTCTTTATGATGCAAATATAGAAACTTGACTTGAATGCAAGCTAATGATGCTCATACAAGCTTGAAAACACTTGTATGCATGGAAAATCTCATAAAAACTTGTTTAGGAATTTTATGAAGAGAGTGGAGGCCATGAGAGGATTGATTTTGCCATAGTTTAGTTGCTAGAATGAATAATGATGATTTAGGGTTAGGTTAGGGTCTTATTTATAGATTAGGCAAGTGTTTTAGGCCATAGGATTAAACCCTAGTTCCAATCTCAACCCTCAAAACCGAATCTGGCCCCCAAGCTCAACACAATCTCAAAATGGTGCACCAGGCTAAACAGCCCGGCTGGACCAAGTCGACAGCCAAGTCGACAGGGCTGTCGACTTGGGTCCAACCAAGTCGACTCCCAAGTCGACAGGGCTGTCGACTTGGGTGCTCTGGCGGGAATTTTCCCGCCTGGCCGAAACTGGCCCAAATTTCCAAATTCAAACTTGAATTTGAAATCTGTTTTTTTTTTACTTTGAAATTTTCTGAAAACTTCGTTGGGCCTTAATCGGGTCATACGGACTCCGATTTTCGAAAACTCGGACTCTATTTCGCGTATTTTTCCGAGACGAACGCAATGGCATAGCCCGTTTCCCATGATTCAGATTTTAGAATTAAATTCTGCCTCGATTTACATTATAACAGGTTATTGAAAATACGGGTTGTTACAGAATGTTCAGAGGGCAGCTCCTAATTCTGCAAATGGTGGAGGTGTAGCGGTGCAGGCGCCTAGGGCCGATTTCGCCAAGCTATGCAAGGATTACACTAGCCTTGGTGGGAAGCCGTTCCACAGAACGGAATCGGCTACAGAAGTTCAGGATTGGTTGGATAGCTGTGAGTCTATCTTCGAAGACTTAGCTATCGAGGATGCGATGAAGAGAAAGCTTGCATCCCGTCAACTGCAAGGACGGGCAATGAATTGGTGGAATGCTATTAAGACAGCCACTCCAGAGGATCAAGTTACATGGGATCAGTTTAAGGCCCGATTCGGTGAAAAGTTTATCCCAGCTGCTCAGAAGTCAGAGTTGTTTAGGAAGTGCTTGGAACTTAAGCAGAATGGTAGGGCAGTCTCGGAGTATATTGCTGAGTTCGATACTTTATCGAAGTATGGATTGTCTCTTATTGACACTCCCGAGAAGAAGAATGAGAAGTTCATAACAGGCTTAGATCAGTACTTGGGGGAAAGGCTTATTAACCACATTGATGAGATGTTTGAATCGATTGTGGGAAAAGCTTTGAGATCAGAGAGTCTATACCCTAAGTTGAAGACTGAGGTTGCATCTGTAGAGGAGCCAAAACCGCAAGCAAGCGGTGGAGGCGAGAATGGTTCTCAGAATAAGAGAAAGCAGAATCAGACCAAGGATGGCCAGAAGAAAAAGAATAAGAAAGATGTTGAGTGCTTTAGCGGTGGCAAGAAGGGCCATTATGATAAAGAATGCCGAGCGAAGCCAGCGGACAGGAAGTGCTTCAACTGCGGCCAAGTGGGACACCAAAAGGATAAGTGTTTGCAACCCCCCTAAAGAAAACCAGATTGTAAAAGTATATGCTATCAATGTTGTCCCTTCTTCGTCGAATGCCCCAACTGCGGTGGAGAAAGGAAAGAATGTCGTCATTCAAAGTATGCTTTCTGTTTATGATGTTCCTGTTCGAGTATTGTTTGATACCGGAGCTTCCCGTTTCTTCGTACCTAGTGACCTGGTAGACAGGTTGGGATTGGAACCCAAGATAGTCGATAGACCTTTAGCGGTAACGAACCCGATTGGTGGTTCAACTAGCCTTAGCATGATTTGTCGTAATGTAGTCTTATCGAGTAATGGATGTATGTTTTCTTGTGATTGCTTTGTTTTGGGCTTTACTGGGTTTTGCATTATTTTGGGAGTCGATTGGCTCCAAACATACGGGGTGGTGATAGACTGTGAGGGCTTTTTGGTGACAGTTAGAGCGGATGATGGACGGAGGGTAGTGTTTGGTGGTCTACCTAGTGATGGGATAATGGCTAGTTTTCTAAATTCCCTCAACATCCCGCATGATGAGTTGTCAGATGTGCCCGTAGTTGTCCAGTATCCGGACGTCTTCGAGGAAGTGACCGGACTTCCACCACACCGAGAGATTGAGTTCCGTATTGATTTAGTGAAAGATTCCAGACCTACAGTGATGCCACTTCGTCGTATGGAACCAAAGGAGCAGCGAGAGCTCGGGGTGCAATTAAGCGATCTGTTGAGGAAGGGATTTATCAGAAGAAGTGTTTCTGAGTGGAGAGCACCAGTTGTGTTTGCTATCAAGGCATATGGTTCCCTTCGATTGTGTGTGGACTACCGCAAGTTGAATAAGGTGACGAGGAAGAATAAGTATCCCCTACCGTGGATAGATGATTTGTTTGATTTGTTGGGTGGCACGAGAGTGTTCTCCCAGTTGGATCTCGCGACAGGTTTTCATCAGCTTAGGGTGGAAGCTGAGAGTATAGCTAAAACGGCATTTCGGATGCCGTCTGGATTTTATGAATGGTTGGTCATTCCATTCGAATTGACCAATGCACCAGCATATTTTGTGGATCTTATGAATAGGGTATTCAGATATCGGTTGAATAAGTTTGTTCTTGTGTTCGTAGACGATATCTTGGTTTATTCGAGGACAGAGGAAGAACACAAGGAACATCTGAGGATAGTGATGGAGGTGTTGAGAAAACACCAATTGAAAGCAAAGTTTTCTAAGTGTCACTTCTGTAGGAGGGAAGTGAGATTCCTGGGCCATGTTGTTTCAGAAAATGGTATTGCCGTGGACCCTGCGAAGGTGGCTACGGTACACGATTGGTCTACGCCCAAGAATGCAACAGACGTAAGAAGTTTCTTGGGATTGGCTTGATATTATCGTAAGTTTATCCAAGATAGCGGCACCATTGACTCAGTTGACCAAGAAAAATCAAGCTTTCATCTGGGACGAAAAGTGCGAGAAGACATTTAAGAGCCTAAATGAAAAGTTGACATGTGCACCAGTGTTAATCATTCCTAAAGGGAATGAAGAGATGACGGTATACACAGATGCCTGTGGTATCGGACTAGGTGCTGTATTGATGCAAGGAGGTAAGGTTGTAGCTTATGCTAGTCGGCAACTGAAACCGCATGAGAAAAGGTATCCTACCCATGATTTGGAATTGGCATCGACCGTGTTCGCATTGAAGATGTGGAGACATTATCTCTTGGGAAAAAGATTCGAGTTGTTTACCGATCATAAATCGTTAAAGTATATTTTCTTACAGAAGGATCTAAATCTCCGACAGCAAAAATGGTTAGTGTAACACCCCGTATGTTGAATAACTTGTTATAATATAAATCAGGGAAGAATTAAATTTTAAGATCTGAATCAGGGGAAACGGGCTATGCCATTGCGTTCGTCTCGGAAAAATACGCGAAATAGAGTCCGAGTTTTCGAAAATCGGAGTCCGTATGACCCGGTTAAGGCCCGAAGAAGTTTTCAGAAAATTCAAATTTCGAAAAACAGATTTCAAATGCAGAAGGGGGGCTAGGCGGGAAAATTCCCGCCAGCACCAGGTCGACCGCCGTGTCGACTGGGGAGTCGACACACGGGGGGGTGTCGACAGAAGTGTCGACACCCCTGTCGACACAGGTGGCTCGGCCAGTTTGGCTGGGTGCACTGTTTTGGCTGTTGGGTTGTGTTTTGGGGCTTGACGAAATCTGACGGCTCTAACCTAATCTAGGGTTAATCTAAGGGCCTAAAACACTTAACTAATCTATAAATACACCCTAAGACTACCCTAATTCATACTAAAATTGGATACAACATCATCATGCCGTCAAAATGCAACTTGAAGGAGCCTCCATCAAATTAAAGAGGAAGATAGCTTCTCAAATCAACTTCTAATCAACTATAGCAACTAAATCTTCTTCATAGAAGTGCTAATCAACAAGTTGTGAGTTTCTATGCCTTTAGCAAGCAATTGCTAAACTAATTATGATAGGATATAATGAGGTTATGGTTATGTATGTGGATCAATGCAAGTTATGTTATCATATGCTATGTGTTCATGATGTTAGTTATGCAAGTTTTAGGCTATATGTTCATGATGCTAGTTATGCAAGTTGTATGCTATATGTTCATGATGCAAGTTATGCAAGTTTGATGCTATGTGCCCATGAAGCTAGTTATGCAAGTTGGGTGTAATTTATGCTATGTGTTCATGATGCTAGTTATGCAAATCACTATGATAAACATTGATCCAATATGACACCATGTTATGCAAGTTTGGTGTTGATTATATGCAAGTTCATATATGACATGTTATGCAAGTTTGGTGTTTGATTATATGCAAGTTCATATATGACATGTTATGCAAGTTTGGTGTTTGATTATATGCAAGTTCATATATGACATGTTATGCAAGTTTGGTGTTTGATTATATGCAAGTAACATGTGCAAGTTTACACCTTTGTATGATATGCATACATATGCAAGTTAACCCCTTTGTATGTCATACATACATATGCAAGTTTACCCCTTTGTATGACATAAGTAACTTATGCAAGTTACCCTCTTTATGACATATGTGATTCATGCAAGTTTGGGTTGATTATTTATGCTAGTTGGGTTTGATGTTATGGTCATATATGCAAGTCGACACCTTTAAAACCCATGTGATGCTAATGTTATGCTAAGTTGAACCCATTGTATTTGCGATGAATCTTCCCTTTTAAGTATGTCATGTTAGCGTATTACGTGGGGAACGATGGGGTTAATATTCATGTTAACAAAATTGTGGTGAAATTGGTATGATGTTGCATACCATGAGTGGATGGACATAATTGAGTTAATTATGTACATCATTAAATTGGAATTAATTAGGGAAATTAATTCAAAATATGGGGGTGATTAATTAGGTGTAATTAATCGACTAAGACACGAGGTTGAACCCTTTTGTAGCATAAGACTGCCCGGAACCGACCGGCAAATCCAGCGGCTACAAATGGTTGGCCCAATGTGAGAGGTCTTAGGCATGAACTAAATACGTGACAAGTGTAAAGACACGAGGTTAGACTCTGTTATGGCGTAAGGCTGCCCGGACCCGACCGGCAAATCCAACTGCCATAAAAGATAGTCTAATGTGAGAGGTCTTTACAAAGGTTACGTTCTTAATCAATTAAGAAACACTTAACCAGATAAGCATGTAGTGGGGCATGAGTGGTTAAGTGGGTGCCTTGGGTGGCATGTGGAAATCAAGTAAGTGCCTTGGGTGGCATGTGGAAATCTAGTGGGTTGCCTTGGGTGGCAATAGAAAATACGATTAGAATACTTAACCAAGTGGAAACATGTAATTAAACATGATTAAAGGGTTAAGTGGGATACACTAGAAAATGGGACAAGCTTAGGTGGGCATCTTGTGGGGGCCCATTTCAACCAGTAACCCATATGTATCTTATTGGGCTCGACCCATGTCGAGGACGGGACACGCGTACTGGGCTTGACTGTAAGAGGCCAAAACGGGTTAGCGGTGGCAACGCAAGTCCAACGGGTTTCATATGCGTGTGTGGAACCGGGCTGGTAGGTAAGACGTTGTTGTATCGTGTAGGTATAAGCCATGCATCAGTGTTGGTATCGGGTTGCCACTTTGGGGAATGATACACCCCACTGTGGGACCAGCACGGGTATCTACGTTAGGGAGCCGATCGCTTGGGGAGTAGTGGGTACACCTAGTGGAGATAGGGGCAGACGGCACCTATGTGGTCAGCTAGGGGTACACGAAACTACTAGTTATATTTTCTAAGTCCATGGGTGGGATCAACCTTTAAGTAGGAATGACTGGTGTGGTGCAGTGTAGTAATTACCCTTGGGTGGGTAGATGCGTCTTTACCGATATCTTAGTTCATCCTATGTCTAGTTGGCTGCTTAGTGTAGTCATTTATCCCCAGTCGTTACCATACCAAGTTTATATCATACCCTAATTACTTTAATGATTGTATTGTTAAAGTTATAGGACTCGCTCAGACTTATGTCTGACCCCGTTGTTTTTTTATCTTTTTCCCAACCCCCAGGTTCTCAGAGTGAGCCTAGCACTAGTGGGCTTTGATCAGATTGCTTTATCTATCTTTTGGAGCTTGGACCGTTGATGTAAAGCCCAGCTTATCTTTTCTATTATGGCTATTAGTATGTAGTGGGATTATGTACTTATGTTTTAACGAGATGGATATTTTGTACTTGACTCTTGTTGGTTTTTTATATGTAACCAAACATGTTTACCTTCTGCTGCAACGAAATGATGTTTTAAATTTCAAGTATTACTTATATCTGTCTTGTTGTAATTTTTCTGTTCTATATTCACCTAAAATACTCCACCGAAGTTAAGGCATTCCCTTAGTGAGTGACCTTAGCGGGTGTGGGGTGTTACACGTGGTATCAGAGCTGAAGGTTACCAGAACAGATAAGACTTTTAGAAAAACTATTTTTCTAAAAACATTTTCGAAGGAGTATTTTCAAAAACATGTCTTTTAAGAGAAAAGTTTTTGAAAGAAAAGCATAATACCCAATAGCCATATCTTTATCTTTCGAATTCTCCGTTTTGAATCTTTCCTTTTTCGTTTCAGCATGGCTGAAGATCTTAACTTTCCGGAGGGTGTAGCGATACCAGTATGGTATAGGAGATTGATGGAGGCTAGGGTCACCGCTGCGGGTCCAACAAATGTTCCTCCACCACCAGTTGCACCCGATCTTCCTCCCCCTCCTCCTCCTCGTGCGGATACTTTTGCTAAGACTTGCAAGGAATTTAAGGCTATGGGAGGGAAACCTTTTCAAGGATCAGAAACTTTTGTGGAAGCTAGGGATTGGCTTAAGGAGACGGAAGAGTTGATAGACATCTTTGAGATGGAAGAAGGAAAGAAAGTCAAGTTAGCTGCTTGGTTAATGAAGGGAGAGGCCTCGTTCTGGTGGGAGGTCACTAATGGAGAACGCCTTGTTGACTCTTGGGCGGATTTCAGACAAAGGTTTGTGGCAAAATTTCTTTCAAGGGCGGAAGAAAATCTGTATATGGAAAGGTTCTTGACTCTAAAGCAAGGAAACCTATCAGTGAAGGAATATGTCAACAAGTTTAATCAGTTGGCAAGGTTTGGCATAGACATGGTTAATACATCGGAGAAGAAGGCTTTGAGGTTCCTTAAAGGCTTGAATGAACCGATGCATGGATTGGCTATGACTCACATCCCTATGGGGGCCACCTTTGAGAAGCTAGTAGATATGGCACTCATGCATGAGGAAGAGAAGGGTCCCAATGCTAATAAGGCACCCGAGAAGAAAGGAGATCAGAACAGACCTCAACAGCAACAGCAAAACAAGGGTGGGAAAGGCAACGGTGGAAAGGGAAAGAAGAAGTGCTTCAATTGTGGGACACCAGGCCACCTAAGCAAAGACTGTCGGAAGAAGAAGAAGATTGGCTGCTTCCACTGTGGCGAAGTAGGGCATCTAGTGAAGGACTGCCCTAAGAAGGGGCAGAGGACGGGATCTACCTCAGGAGGATAGGTGCAAGCTCTTATGGCACCAGGTCAGGCAAGGGGGCAAGTTCAGGCTCTCGCGGTTCCACCGATTCAGGAAAGAGGTAGAACTATTTCCGTTGAAAGTCTGGTTTTTCTGTTTGATCATCCTGTCCGTACTTTATTCGACTCTGGCGCATCGCATTCGTTTATCTCATCATCATTAGTTGAGTCACTGCACTTAGACACCAGTCTAGTAGATGATCCCTTGGTTGTTTCAAACCCAATTGGGGGCTCCACTTATTTGTCCATGATATGTTTGGGTTTGAAGATTTCTATACTTAGCGTTGAGTTTAGATGTGATGCTTTTGTTTTGGGCTTCACGGGCTATGGGTTGATTTTGGGCATGGACTGGTTATCCAGTAATGGTGCCGTTCTTGATTGTGAAAGGAGAGTTGTTAGGCTCATGACCCGCTTGGGGAACACTCTCGAGATCTCTTGTAATCCCAGGGATTCTGTTATGCTAAGTTATCTTGAATCGCTTGACGCTTCGATCGAGAGTTTGCAATCTGTTAGAGTGGTCCGGGAATACTCGGATGTGTTTAAGGAGGTGAAGGGCTTACCTCCGAAGCGGGAGATAGACTTCCGAATATATCTGGTGGACAATGCTAAGCCAGTATCTTTGCCAGTGCGCCACATGGCTCCTCGTGAGAGGAGGGAACTCCATAAGCAAGTAGGGGAGTTGCTTGAGAAGGGGTTCATAAGACGAAGTATATCGGAGTGGGGTGCTCCGGTAGTTTTTGCCACGAAGGCGGATGGGTCCCTCAGACTTTGTGTAGACTATAGAGAACTCAACAAGCTCACAAAGAAGAATAGACACCCATTGCCGAGGATTGACGATCTCTTTGATCAGTTGGTTGGCGCCTCAGTGTTTTCGCAGTTGGACTTAGCCACGGGGTTTCATCAGTTGAGAGTGGCTGAGGATAGTATAGAGAAGACTGCCTTTAGGACTCCGGATGGTTTCTATGAGTGGCTTGTGATGCCATTTGGTTTGACGAACGCCCCTGCATACTTTGTTGATTTGATGAGTAGGGTGTTCAGGGAGTACCTTAATAAGTTCGTGGTGGTCTTTGTGGATGACATCTTAGTCTTTTCTAAGAGTGAAGAAGAGCATGCCCTACATCTTAGGGAAGTGTTGGAGACTCTTCGAGCGCATAGCCTTAAGGCTAAATTCTCTAAATGTCACTTTTGGAGGAAGGAAGTGCGGTTCTTAGGGCACGTGGTCTCTAAGGAAGGGATAGCTGTGGATCCCGCGAAGGTAGTATCCATCCAAGATTGGAAGGTTCCGAAGAATGCTACCGAGGTGAGGAGTTTCTTGGGGTTGGCTGGCTACTATAGGAAGTTTATCAAGGACTTCGCAAAGATATCAGCCCCATTAACTCGCTTGACGAAGAAGAATCTAGTCTTCACATGGGACGTAGATTGTGATGATGCGTTCCAACGGTTAAAGAGAGCTTTAACCACAGCTCCAGTCTTAGTGTTGCCAGATGGGAGTAAGCCATTTGTTGTTTATACCGATGCTTGTGGGACAGGACTAGGCGCAGTCTTAATGCAAGAGGGAAGGGTAATAGCCTATGGGGGAAGGCAGTTGAGAGTGCATGAGAAAAATTACCCTACACATGATCTAGAGTTGGCCGCTATTGTTTTTGCGCTTAAGTCTTGGCGCCATTATCTTCTTGGCGAGAGGTTCGAATTGTTCACTGACCACAAATCATTGAAGTACTTGTTTTCTCAGAAGGATTTGAACTTAAGACAGCAAAGGTGGATGGAGTTCTTAGCATCCTATGATTTCGAGATAGCGTATACCCCTGGCAAGGGTAACGTGGTGGCGGACGCCTTAAGCAGAAAATGGTTGTCTTGAGTCCATTGTTCGTGGAACGACGAAGCTTGGAATTTAACTCGATGATTGATTTTAGACCTTCCGTTGACCTTGTACCCGGTTTGCTAGCATCCTTATAGGTCAGACCTACTCTTTTGGGACGGATTGGCGAGGCACAGCGGGACGACCCACAGTTGGTTGAGTTGGTAGAGAGGCTCATAAGGGGGGAGTCGTCCAGCCATTTGAGTAGGTACACCCTAGATGATAAGGGGTGGTTGCGTAGAGACGGTAGACTTTGTGTACCGCAAGACGAGGGTTTGAGGAAGGCTATACTTGATGATGCACATCGTTCGAAGATGACCATTCATCCCGGTGGGGACAAGATGTACCAAGACATGAAGCGAGTTTTCTTTTGGGCCGGTATGAAGAAGGATGTGGCCGAGTATGTCGCTAGATGCTTGGTGTGCCAACAAGTGAAAGCACAGCAAAAGAAACCCGGTGGGTTGCTTCACCCATTGGAAGTTCCGCAATGGAAGTGGGATAGCGTCTCGATGGATTTTATCGATGGGTTACCGAGATCGAGGAAGGGTAATACGGGAATTTGGGTTGTGGTAGACAGACTTACTAAGAGCGCCCATTTCATACCCGTGAAGAGTAAGAGAACTGCTCCATGGCTAGCTTCAGTTTACCTTCGAGAGATAGTTCGATTGCATGGTGTACCTTCTAGCATAGTGAGTGATCGAGATCCCATCTTCACTAGCGAGTTTTGGAAGAGTTTGCAAAAGGCGGTAGGGACTCAGTTGTGTTTGAGCACCGCATATCATCCTCAGACGGACGGCCAGACCGAGAGGGTGAATCGTGTTCTAGAAGACCTTTTGAGGCTATGTATCTTAGATTTTGGAGGTACATGGGAAGAGCATCTTCCATTGGTGGAGTTCGCGTATAGTAACAGCTTTCAGTCTAGTATTGGTATGGCTCCTTTTGAAGCACTTTATGGAAGGCCTTGTCGATCACCTACATGTTGGTGGGAATCTACGGATAAGATCTTGCTTGGGCCTGATATGGTTAGAGAGACTTCGGAAAAGATTGATTTGATTCGAAGAAGGATGAAAGCGGCGCAAGACAGACAGAATTCTTACGCGGATAAGAGGAGGACGGATCTTGAGTTTGATGTTGGGGACATGGTCTTTGTTAAAGTATCTCCATTACGGAATGTTGTTCGCTTTGGGTCCGTTGGAAAGTTAGCACCAAGGTTTGTAGGACCGTTTCCTATTAAGGAAAGGATTGGACAGATGGCATATAGAGTGGATTTACCCGAGAGACTTAGTGGGGTACATGACGTATTCCATGTGTCACATTTGAGGAGGTGCCTACATGAGACCGCAGAGGTGGTAGAGCCGAGCTTGCTTAGAGAAGTGGAGGTAGAGCGTGAATCAACGATTCGACGAGCTCCTACTCGCATCCTGGGGTCAGAGATTAGGAAGTTGAAAAACAGAGAGGTTCAACTAGTCAAAGTGCAATGGGGAGATGATGAGAGCAACGCTACTTGGGAAACAGAAGCGAAGATGCGTTCACTGTACCCATTCCTTTTTTAGGGTATGTCTTTTAACTTCTCCTTTATCGTTTGTCTAGTACTTGTCTTATCTTTAGTATGTCCTCTCATTAGTACCTTTGACCTTTAGATAGGGTAAACCTATGGCTGAAACATGTGTTTGAGACATGTTATGCTTGATGGATGCGTGTGGATGCAAGTGTTAGCTAGTGGTTGCTCGTGGATGCATATACACACACTTTAGACACTAGATCGGCTCAGTCACTTCATATTGCATATAATTGTGTGTAGGTAGCTATATTAATGGATGTATAATGGTTGTGTTATCATATGGATGATGCATTTTGGTGTATGGTTGTGCACACATGTAGAAATAGTATGTGTCGATAGGGTTCTTTCGCATACATATTGGATGCATGGCACTATCATGGTTTGCATTAAGGAGGTCAACTGAATCAGTAGACCGCCTGATTTTGCATTAGACAGGGAACATATACACACACTCTTTGCATATGTTCATACAGCATTAAAAACTTTAAGGACAATGGATGCCAGTGTTTGATGTTTTAGTAGATGGTTGTTTGGTTGGTAGGATACGTTCTTCTTGACTTAGAGATTTCGAGGACGAAATCCTTTAAGTAGGGGAGAATGTAACACCTCGTATGTTGAATAACTTGTTATAATATAAATCAGGGCAGAATTAAATTTTAGGATCTGAATCAGGGGAAACGGGCTATGCCATTGCGTTCGTCTCGGAAAAATACACGAAATAGAGTCCGAGTTTTCGAAAATCGGAGTCCGTATGACCCAGTTAAGGCCCGAAGAAGTTTTCAGAAAATTCAAATTTCGAAAAACATATTTCAAATGCATAAGGGGGGCTAGGCGGGAAAATTCCCGCCAGCACCAGGTCGACCCCCGTGTCGACTGGGGAGTCGACACACAGGGGTATGTGTCGACAGTAGTGTCGACACCCCTGTCGACACAAGTGGCTCGGCCAGTTTGGCTGGGTGCACTGTTTTGGCTGTTGGGCTGTGTTTTGGGGCTTGTGACGAAATCTGACGGCTCTAACCTAATCTAGGGTTAATCTAAGGGCCTAAAACACTTAACTAATCTATAAATACACCCTAAGACTACCCTAATTCATACTAAAATTGGATACAACGTCATCATGCCGTCAAAATGCAACTTGAAGGAGCCTCCATCAAATTAAAGAGGAAGATAGCTTCTCAAATCAACTTCTAATCAACTCTAGCAACTAAATCTTCTTCATAGGAGTGCTAATCAACAAGTTGTGAGTTTCTATGCCTTTAGCAAGCAATTGCTAAACTAATTATGATAGGATATAATGAGGTTATGGTTATGTATGTGGATCAATGCAAGTTATGTTATCATATGCTATGTGTTCATGATGTTAGTTATGCAAGTTTTAGGCTATATGTTCACGATGCTAGTTATGCAAGTTGTATGCTATATGTTCATGATGCAAGTTATGCAAGTTTGATGCTATGTGCCCATGAAGCTAGTTTATGCAAGTTGGGTGTAATTTATGCTATGTGTTCATGATGCTAGTTATGCAAATCACTATGATAAACATTGATCCAATATGACACCATGTTATGCAAGTTTGGTGTTTGATTATATGCAAGTTCATATATGACATGTTATGCAAGTTTGGTGTTTGATTATATGCAAGTTCATATATGACATGTTATGCAAGTTTGGTGTTTGATTATATGCAAGTAACATGTGCAAGTTTACACCTTTGTATGATATGCATACATATGCAAGTTAACCCCTTTGTATGTCATACATACATATGCAAGTTTACCCCTTTGTATGACATAAGTAACTTATGCAAGTTACCCTCTTTATGACATATGTGATTCATGCAAGTTTGGGTTGATTATTTATGCTAGTTGGGTTTGATGCTATGGTCATATATGCAAGTTGACACCTTTAAAACCCATGTGATGCTAATGTTATGCTAAGTTGAACCCATTGTATTTGTGATGAATCTTCCCTTTTAAGTATGTCATGTTAGCGTATTACGTGGGGAACGATGGGGTTAATATTCATGTTAACAAAATTGTGGTGAAATTGGTATGATGTTGCATACCATGAGTGGATGGACATAATTGAGTCAATTATGTACATCATTAAATTGGAATTAATTAGGGAAATTAATTCAAAATATGGGGGTGATTAATTAGGTGTAATTAATCGACTAAGACACGAGGTTGGACCCTTTTGTAGCATAAGACTGCCCGGAACCGACCGGCAAATCCAGCGGCTACAAATGGTTGGCCCAATGTGAGAGGTCTTAGGCATGAACTAAATACGTGACAAGTGTAAAGACACGAGGTTAGACTCTGTTATGGCGTAAGGCTGCCCGGACCCGACCGGCAAATCCAGCTACCATAAAAGATAGTCTAATGTGAGAGGTCTTTACAAAGGTTACGTTCTTAATCAATTAAGAAACACTTAACCAGATAAGCATGTAGTGGGGCATGAGGGGTTAAGTGGGTGCCTTGGGTGGCATGTGGAAATCAAGTAAGTGCCTTGGGTGGCATGTGGAAATCTAGTGGGTTGCCTTGGGTGGCAATAGAAAATACGATTAGAATACTTAACCAAGTGGAAACATGTAATTAAACATGATTAAAGGGTAGAAAAGGGGACAAGCTTAGGTGGGTAGCTTGTGGGGGCCCATTTCAACCAGTAACCCATATGTATCTTATTGGGCTCGACCCATGTCGAGGACGGGACACGCGTACTGGGCTTGACTATAAGAGGCCAAAACGGGTTAGCGGTGGCAACGCAAGTCCAACGGGTTTCATATGCGTGTGTGGACCCGGGCTGGTAGGTAAGACGTTGTTGCATCGTGTAGGTATAAGCCGAGCATCAGTGTTGGTATCGGGTTGCCACTTTGGGGAATGATACACCCCACTGTGGGACCAGCACGGGTATCTACGTTAGGGAGCCGATCGCTTGGGGAGTAGTGGGTACACCTAGTGGAGATAGGGGCAGACGGCACCTATGTGGTCAGCTAGGGGTACACGAAACTACTAGTTATATTTTCTAAGTCCATGGGTGGGATCAACCTTTAAGTAGGAATGACTAGTGTGGTGCAGTGTAGTAATTACCCTTGGGTGGGTAGATGCGTCTTTACCGATATCTTAGTTCATCCTATGTCTAGTTGGCTGCTTAGTGTAGTCATTTATCCCCATTCGTTACCGTACCAAGTTTATATCATACCCTAATTACTTTAGTGATTGTATTGTTAAAGTTATAGGACTCGCTCAGACATATGTCTGACCCCGTTGTTTTTTTATCTTTTCCCCAACCCTCAGGTTCTAAGAGTGGGCCTAGCACTAGTGGGCTTTGATCAGATTGCTTTATCTATCTTTTGGAGCTTGGACCGTTGATGTAAAGCCCAGCTTATCTTTTCTATTATGGCTATTAGTATGTAGTGGGATTATGTACTTATGTTTTAACGAGATGGATATTTTGTACTTGACTCTTGTTGGTTTTTGATATGTAACCAAACATGTTTACCTTCTGCTGCAATGAAATGATGTTTTAAATTTCAAGTATTACTTATATCTGTCTTGTTGTAATTTTTCTGTTCTATATTCACTTAAAATACTCCACCGAAGTTAAGGCATTCCCTTAGTGAGTGACCTTAGCGTGTGTGGGGTGTTACAGTTAGAATTCTTGCCTTCCTACGATTTCGATATCGCATATACGCCAGGAAAAGGCAATGCGGTAACTAACTCATTGAGTAGAAGACATGCCAGTTTAGGGGCTATGTTTCTAGAATGGAAGCAACTGGAGTACCTCGCTGGGTATGATTTCAGACCGAAGTGCGAATTGGATCCAGAAATGTTAGCAAGTTTGACGATCAGACTTACTTTGATTGAGCGTATTGGTTCCAGTCAGAGGGACAATCTTAACCTATTGGAAATCATCTCAAAGTTAGATATGGGAATCGACGAAGAGATGAACAAGTATGAGCTTGATCGAGATGGATGGCTTAGAAAGAATGGAAGACTAGTTGTGTCCAACGTCAAGGGATTGAGCGATGAAGTACTTAGAGAATGTCATCACTCAAAACTGACTATACATCCCGGTGGTAACAAAATGTATCGAGACATGAATCAGACCTACTACTGGGAAGGGATGAAAAGAGACGTTGGGAAGTTTATACCCAAATGAATGAACTGCCAGCTAGTTAAAGCTGAGCAAAAGAAGCATAGTGGTTTGTTGCAACCATTAGAAATTCTAGAATGGAAATGGGAACAAGTCTCAATGGATTTCAATGATGGATTACCAAGAACTAGATCGGACCCTGATAGCATTTGGTGGATTGTGGACCGATTGACTAAGAGTGCAAGTTTTATACCCGTCAAGTCGAATAGAACGGCAGCTAAGTTAACGGAACTATATATGAAATGGGTAGTGAGACTTCGTGGAGTACCAAAAAGAATTGTGAGTGACCAAGACCCATTATTTACTAGTGGATTTTGAAGGAGCTTACAAGAGGCTCTAGGGTCAGAACTACACCTCAGTATTGCGTATCATCCTCAAACTGACGGTTAGACAGAGAGGGTGAATAGAGTATTAGAAGATCTCTTGAGAGCTTGCATATTGGATTTTGGTGGATCATGGGATGACCATTTGCATCTAGTAGAGTTTGCATATAATAATAGTTATCAATCCAGTATTGGTATGGCTCCATATGAAGCTTTGTACGGAAGACCGTGCAACTCACCATCATGTTGGTTAGAAACTGGTGAGAAGTTTGTGCTTGGACCAGATGTGATAAGAGAAACTTCAGATAAGGTTAAGATCATTCAACAGCGAATGAAGGCTGCCCAAGATAGGAAAAAGAGTTATGCTGATAAGAGGAGGAGAGACTTAAAATTCTGCATTGGTGACTTGGTTTTTGTCAAGATTTCTCCATTAAAGAGCGTGATACGATTTGGTAGGAGAGGCAAGTTAGCACCAAGATTTGTTGGACCATTCCCAGCTCTCGAGCAAATTGGGAATTTGGCATATAAAGTTGAATTGCCAAAGAAGATGGCGGGAGTTCATAACGTATTTCATGTTTCCCAGTTAAGGAAATTCGTGCAAGACCCCGATATGGCTATTTCACCGGATTAGTTGGACGATATTGAGGTTGAACCCGAGGCGGTTGGGAACTGCAGGCCTATGCGTATTGTTGGAAACGATACGAAGCAACTTCGAAGGAAGGCGGTGAAACTAATCAAAGTTCAGTGGGGTGATGATGAGGAAGACTGTACTTGGGAAAAAGAGGAGAACATAAGGAGGAAGTATTCAGAACTCTTTGCCTGATAAGGTTTTTATATCGGTATAATACTCCCTTGTCAGTAAACCACATGCTAGGATAGGCTTGTTGTATTGTTTTGTATGCTTTATTGTTTTGTTAATGATAGGTAGGCATGCGGGATCATTTGTATGTTTTGGGTTAAGGAATTTCGAGGACGAAATTTCTTAAGGAGGGAGAATGTAACGGCCCGCATTCTATGCATCGGAGGATCGTAGAATATTTATTTCTTTCTCGTAAGGAGTTGTATGGTCGTGTGACATTGAGGGACGACTATTGGGGTCATTTCCCATGTTCATGATTTTTGCCGCTATTTAAATGACCGTTTTCCCCGAGCTAGCCTTGTTTTGGCCATAACTTTTGATTGATAATGAATTTTGACCTGAAACCATTTCCATTAGATCCAGATGATGGTTTACCTTTCCGTAGGGTGATCATATGTGAAAAACGGACTTATCGTTTGGGAGATATGGATGAAATAAGGTTTAGAATGTGAAAAACTGCTTAATCGTGCCAAATGAGGTGATTGGTGAATGGGCTCATAACCCATTTCGTGATTGGGGTTATATGGAGGCTGAAATGAGTTAGGTTTTCATTCTATTTCAGTTTTATAGCCGCCAATTACCTCTTAGAAACCCTAACAATGGCCTCCACTTTCTAATTTCATCCCAAATCGCTTTCTAATCAAGGATTAAGCTTAGCAACATCAAATCAAGGAGAAATAGCACCATTTCAGAGTTAGAGCTGCTGTTAAACATTGGTATTCGCCCAAATCAGAGGAGTTTCAGTTCTGAAAGTTTTAATTGTGGCAAAGGTGACTGATTAGCATTGTTTTTACACTAATTACAATTAATTAGGGTGATTAGTGTTAATTAATGAAATTATGCGTGTCAAAAATCTGGAAAAATGTTTAGAAATGCTTAAATATTATTTTAAGCCTCGGTTAGAAGTTTGAGTTAATTTGGTTAAGTTTCGTTAATCCTATCATTAGCTGTTGTTAAACATGCTTAAGGAGAAAATATGGGTTTTGGGTAGATTTGATCCATTTTGACATATCAAATTGTTGTATTGATGTTGTGGTCAATTCTATATGTTGCTATGACCGTATGGTATGCTTTGTGATTGATTAGAATAGTTAGAATAGTCGAAAACGCCGTCGTATGGCGTAAAACAGTCGTAGGAAAAGTTGTAGGAAATGACCCAGAGCTGGATCGGATCGCCCAACCCCCCTTATCCGAGCCGACCCGATCGTAATGTGAAGACCACGAGCTGGAGGACTGCTCGCACCTGAAGCTCACGACCAGACCCGACCATGGAGAGCTATCACGTCCCGACCCGATCGCGGAGAGTCATCATGACCCGAGCCCTCCATTCATGAGATAGCCTCACGAGCCAAGCATCCAACAACAGATCACGAGCCAAGCCAAACAGGGAACTATGATCCGTGGAGCATCCATTATCACGAACCAGAGAGTCCCACGATCCGAATGTGGTGTCACGAGCCATGGGTCACGAGTGGAACATCATCACGAGCCGAGGACAGGAGGGCGATCCATGAACCGATCTTCAAGTCTGGACAGTGAATGAACTGAATGTAACAACTGGAATTGTTCCATAACAAAAAAATGAACTAAAGTACGAACGGGATGATAGTGACCAAAACCCGAGAGGTAAAGGTAGTCCAAATGGGAAAATTGTACTCAATATCTAGTTGGGAACCAACGAGTCAACTTCATGGTTGGGCTTTGCTGCGGGACGTGTGCTAAGGGGTTATCGACGTCCATAACTTTGATTCACCACCAAGACAGATGTTAGGCTACGTATCAGTGCAGTGGGGTAGTTATTACTCCATGGGGCAGAGTGATCATAGCATGGCTATAAGCCAGTGCAGTGGAGTCGTTATGACTTCATGGGACAGAGTAGACATAGCAAAGACTAGTGGCTATGGATCAGTGCAGTGGGGTCGCCATGACTCCATGGGGCAGAGTGATCATAACAAAGGATTTGGGTGGTCAAAGCAGTGGATATCGTATGCTTTACGCACCGAGTGAGAGCTATAAGGATGGTTGTTATGCTTGATTGTTTGATATCACTATGACATGCACACCCCCACCCCGTACCTTTACACCATATGTTAGTGTCACCTTAGAATATTGTACATCCTGTTGTGCTAACTCTTTGGTTGCAGGTCCAGGTTCAGGTATGGTTCAGTATACCTGTTATTGTTCTGTTTTGCTGCTTATCGCTCATACCATACTTTTGTCTGACCCAAAGTTTTATGTCTCTTCTTATTACGCTGGATGCTCTTAAACGGGCACACTAGAGATAGGTTAGCTGGTTGTGCACGAGTAGCTGTCCGGAGACGAGCAGAAGGCTTACACGTACTATTCTCTATATACATTCTCCCTGTGTCTGGTCACTACTTTGGGCATTAGTAGTGTACCTTTCTTATTTTGCTTTAGAGACAGTTTTATAAGTTGTAATAAAGATGATGTGGAACATAAACTGTAATTTTGGATTTTCCGCTGCTATGATGGTTGAAGTTTTCAACTTGTGCACTGTCTCACCTGTTTTATGTCAAGTTATGATATTATTATATTTTATTCCATGAGCTGTGAGACATACTACAGGTTCCTTGTTAGTTCAAATTTCTTTCTTTTCCTTTCTTTGGCGGCTGTCCCGTGCTAGCCGGGCATTGGCACAGTGCACTTTCAGTGGAAATATCGGCTGGTGCGGGGCGGGCCGTCACATTTGGTATCAGAACTCTAGGTTGCGTAGTTAACCTAGGGAAGACACCAGAGAGAGATAGTACGTATATGAGAGCGCGTATTTGTGATATTTTGGTTTTCAAAAGCTATATATATACTATTAGTATATTTAAGAATGAATTCGCATTGCACTGGCACCACCGAAGAGATGGTTAATCGTTTTCTCCTTACAGATTGAACGATGAGCCGATATACTAGGGGTACTGGTAGAGGAGCTAATAATGGGAATGCTCCTGATATGAGGACGATGTTCACTGACCTCATGAGAGTGATGCTTAGGGATGTTCAGAGAGCAGCTCCTAATGCTGCAAATGGTGGTGGTGTAGCAGTGCAGGCGCCTAGGGCCGATTTCTCCAAGCTATTCAAGGATTACAATAGCCTTGGTGGGAAGCCGTTCCACGGAACGGAATCGGCTACAGAAGTTCAGGATTGGTTGGAAAGCTGTGAGCGTATCTTCGAAGACTTAGGTATCGAGGATGCGATGAAGAGAAACCCGGCATCCCATCAGCTACAAGGATTGGCAATGAATTGGCGGAATGCTATTAAGGCAGCCATTCCAGAGGATCAAGTTATACATGGAATCAGTTTAAGGCCCGATTCGGTGAAAAGTTTATCCCAGCTGCTCATAAGTCAGAGTCGTTCAGGAAGTTCTTAGAACTTAAGCAGAATGGTAGGGCAGTCTCGAAGTATGTTGCTGAGTTCGATACTTTATCAAAGTATGAATTTCTCTTATTGGCACTCCTGAGAAGAAGAATTAGAAGTTCATAATAGGCTTAGACCAGTACTTGGGGAAAAGGCTTATTAACCACATCAATGAGACGTTTGAATCGATTGTGGGAAAAGCTTTGAGATCAGAGAGTCTATAACCTAAGTCGAAGACTGAGGTTGTATCTGTAGAGGAGCCAAAATCGCAAGCAAGCGGTGGAGGCAAGAATGGTTCTTAGAATAAGAGAAAGCAGAATCAGACCAAGGATGGCTAGAAGAAAAAGAATAAGAAAGATGTTGAGTGCTTTAGCTGTGGCAAGAAGGACCATTATGCTAAAGAATGCCGGGCGAAGCCAGCAGACAGAAAGTGCTTCAACTGCGGCCAAGTGGGACACCACAAGGATAAGTGTCCGCAACCCCCTAAAGAAAAGAAGATTGTGAAAGTATATGCTATCAATGTTGTCCCTTCTTCGTCGAATGCCCCAACTGCGGCGGAGAAAGGAAAGAATGTCGTCATTCAAGGTATGCTTTCTGTTTATGATGTTCCTGGTCAAGTATTGTTTGATACCGGAGCTTCCCATTCCTTCATATCTAGTGACCTGGTAGACAGGTTGGGATTGGAACCCGAGATAGTTGATAGACCTTTAGCGGTAATGAACCCGATTGGTGGTTCAACTAGCCTTAGCATGATTTGTCGTAATGTGGTTTTATCGAGTCATGGATGTATGTTTTCTTGTGATTGCTTTGTTTTGGGCTTTACTGGGTTTGGCATTATCTTGGGAGTCGATTGGCGCCAAAGATACGGGGTAGTGGTAGACTGTGAGGGCTTTTTGGTGACAGTTAGAGCAGATAATGGGCAGAGGGTAGTGTTTGGTGGTCTACCTAGTGATGGGGTAATGGCTAGTTTTCTAAATTCCATCGACATCCCGCATGATGAGTTGTCAGATGTGCCGGTGATTAGCCAGTATCTGGACGTCTTCGAGGAAGTGACCGGACTTCCACCACACCGAGATATTGAGTTCCGTATTGATTTAGTGAAAGATGCCAGACCTATAGTGAGGCCACTTCATTGTATGACACCAAAGGAGCGGCGAGAGCTCGACGTGCAAGCGAGCGATCTGTTGAGGAAGGGATTTATTAGAAGAAGTGTTTCTGAGTAGGAGCGCCAATTATGTTTTCTACCAAGGCAGTTCCCTTCGATTGTGTGTGGACTACTGCGAGTTGAATAAGGTGACGAGGAAGAATAAGTATCCTCTATCGTGGATAGATGATTTGTTTGATCAGTTGAGTGGCGCGAGAGTGTTCTGCCAGTTGGATCTCGCGACAGGTTTTCATCATCTTAGGGTGGAACCTGAGAGTACAGCTAAAACGGCATTTCGGACGCCGTTTGGATTTTATGAATGCTTGGTAATGTCATTCAGGTTGACCAATGCACCGGCATATTTTGTGGATCCTATGAATAGGGTATTCAGAGATCAGTTGAATAAGTGTGTTCTTGTGTTCGTAGACGATATCTTGGTTTGTTCGAGGACAGAGGAAGAACACAAGGAACATCTGAGGATAGTGATGGAGGTGTTGAGAAAACACCAATTGAAAGCAAAGTTTTCTAAGTGTCACTTCTGGAGGAGGGAAGTGAGATTCTTGGACCATGTTGTTTCAGAAAATGGTATTGCCGTGGACCCTGCGAAGGTGGCTATAGTACAAGATTGGTCTACGCCCAAGAACGCAACAGACGTAAGATGTTTCTTGGGATTGGCTAGATATTATCGTAAGTTTGTCCAAGACTTCTCCAAGATAGCGGCACCGTTGACTCAGTTGACCAAGAAAAATCAAGCTTTTGTCTGGGACGAAAAGTGCGAGAAGACATTTAAGAGCCTAAAGGAAAGTTGACATGTGGACCAGTGTTAGTCATTCCTAAAGGGAATGAAGAGATGGCGGTATACACAGATGCCTTTGGTACCGGACTAGGTGCTGTATTGATGCAAGGAGGTAAGGTTGTAGCTTATGCTAGTCGGCAACTGAAACCGCATAAGAAAAGGTATCCTACCCATGATTTGGAATTGGCAGCGATCGTGTTCGCATTGAAGATGTGGAGACATTATCTCTTGGGAGAAAGATTCGAGTTGTTTACTGATTATAAATCGTTAAAGTATCTTTTTTCATAGAAGGATATAAATCTCCGATAGCAAAGATGGTTAGAATTCTTGGCTTCCAACGATTTTGATATCTCATATACACCAGGAAAGGGCGATGTGGTAGCTAATGCATTGAGTAGAAGACATGCCAGTTTACGGCCTATGTTTCTCGAATGGAAGGAACTGGAGTACATTGCTGGGTATGATTTCAGACCAAAGTGCAAATTGGATCTAGAAATGTTAGCAAGTTTGACGATCAGACCCACTTTGTTTGAGCGGATTGGTTCCAGTCAGAGGGACGATCCTAACCTATTGGAAATCATTTCAAAGTTAGAGATGGGAATCGACAAAGAGATGAACAAGTAAGGGCTTGATCGTGATGGATGGCTTAGAAAGAATGGAAGACAAGTTGTGCCCAATGTCAAGGGATTGAGAGATGAAGTGCTTAGAGAATGTCATCACTCAAAACTGAATACACATCCCGATGGTAACAAAATGTATCGAGACATGAAGCAGACCTACTACTGGGAAGGGATGACAAGAGACGTTGGGAAGTTTATATCCAAATGCATGAACTGCCAGCTAGTTAAAGCTGAGCAAAAGAAGCCTAGTGGTTTGTTGCAACCATTAGAAATCCCAGAATGGAAATGGGAACAAGTCTCAATGGATTTCATTGATGGCTTACCAAGAACTATATCGGACCATGATAGCATTTGGGTGATTGTGGACCGATTGACTAAGAGTTCAAGGTTTTTACCCGTCAAGTCGAATAGAACGGCAGCTAAGTTAGCGGAACTATATATGAAATGAGTAGTAAGATTTCATGGAGTACCTAAAAGAATTGTGAGTGACCGAGACCCGTTATTTACTAGTGGGTTTTGGAGGAGCTTACAAGAGGCTCTAGGGTCAGAACTACACCTCAGTACCGCGTATCATCCTCAAACTGACGGTTAGATAGAGAGGGTGAATCGAGTATTAGAAGATCTCTTGAGAGCTTGCATATTGGATTTTGGTGGATCATGGGATGACCATTTGCATCTAGTAGAGTTTGCATATAATAATAGTTATCAATCCAGTATTGGTATGGCTCCATATGAAGCTTTGTACGGAAGACCGTGCAACTCACCGTCATGTTGGTTAGAAACTGGTGAGAAGTTTGTGCTTGAACCAGAAGTGATAAGAGAAACTTCAGATAAGGTTAATATCATTCAACAGCGAATGAAGGCTGCCCAAGGTAGGCAAAAGAGTTATGCTGATAAGAGGAGGAGAGACTTAAAATTCTCTATTGATGACTTGGTTTTTGTCAAGATTTCTCCATTAAAGAGCGTGATACGATTTGGTAGGAGAGGCAAGTTAGCACCAAGATTTATTGGACCATTCCCAGTTCTCGAGCAAATTGGGAATTTGGCATATAAAGTTGAATTACCAGAGAAGACGACGAAAGTTCATAATGTATTTCATGTTTCCCAGTTAAGGAAATACGTGCACAACCCCGATATGACTATTTCACCAGATCAGTTGGACGATATCGAGGTTGAACCCGAGGCGGTTGGGACCCGCGGGCCTTTGCGTATTGTTGGAAACGATACGAAGCAGCTTCGAAGGAAGGCGGTGAAACTAGTCAAAGTTCAGTGGGGTGATGATGAGGAAGACTGTACTTGGGAAACAGAGGAGAATATAAGAAGGAAGTATCCAGAACTCTTTGCCTAGTAAGGTTTTTATATCGGTATAGTACTCCCTTGTTAGTAAACCGCATGCTAAGATAGGCTTGTTGTTTTGTATGCTTTATTGTTTTGTTAATGATTGGTAGGCATGCAGGATCCTTTGTATGTTTTGGGTTAAGGAATTTCGGGGATGAAATTTCTTGTGGGGGGGGGGGGGGGGAGGAGTGTAACGACCCGCATTCTACGCATTGAAGGATCGTAGAATATTTATTTCTTTCTTGTAAGGAGTCGTATGGTCTTGTGACATTGGGGGACGACCATTGGGGTCATTTCCCATATTCATGATTTTTGCCGATTTTGAAATGACCGTTTTGCCCCTAGCTGGCCTTGTTTTGGCCATAAATTTTGATTGATAAGGAATTTTGACATGAAACCACTTCCATTAGATATGAATGATGGTTTACCTTTCCGTAGAGTGGTCATATGTGAAAAACGGACTTATCATTTGGGAGATATGGACGAAATAAGGTTTAGAAGGTGAAAAACTGCTTAACCGGGCCAAATGAGGTGATTAGTGAATGGGCCGATAACCCATTCTGGGATTAGGGTTATGGGGAGGCTAAATGAGTTAGGTTTTCATTCTATTTCAGTTTTCTAGCCGCCATTTACCTCTTAGAAACCCTAACAATGGCCTCCACCTTCTAATTTCATCCCAAATCGTTCTCTAATCAAGGATTAAGCTTAGCAACATCAAATCAAGGAGAAATAACACCATTTCAGAGTTAGAGCCACTGTTAGACATTGGTGTTCGCCAAATCAGAGGAGTTTCAGTTCTGAAAGTTTTAATTGTGGCAAAGGTGACTGATTAGCATTATTTTTACACTAATTACAGTTAATTAGGGTGATTAGTGTTAATTAAAGAAATTAAGCATGTCAAAAATCTGGAAAAATGTTTAGAAATTCTTAAATATTATTTTAAGCCTCTGTTAGAAGTTTGAGTTAATTTGGTTAAGTTTTGTTAATCCTATCATTAATTATTATTAAACATGCTTAAGGGGAAAATATGGGTTTTGGGTAGATTTAATCCATTTTGACATATCAAATTGTTGTTTTGATGTTGTGGTCAATTCTATATGTTGCTATGACTGTACGGTATGCCTTGTGATCGATTAGAACAGTTAGAATAATCGTAAACGCCGTCGTATGGCGTAAAATAGTCGTAGGAAAAGTTGCGGGAAATGACCCAGAGCCGGATCAGATCGCCCCCTTTATCCGAACCGACCCAATCGTGAATGTGAAGACCACGAGCTGGAGGACTGCTCGCACCTCAAGCTCATGACCCGTCCCGGCCGTGGAGAGCTATCACGACCCGACCCGACCATGGAGAGCCATCACGACCCGAGCCCTCCATTCGTGAAATGGCCTCACGAGCCAAGCATCCAACAACAGATCACGAGCCAAGCCAAACAAGGAATCACGATCCGTGGAGCATCCATTATCACGAACCAGAGAGTCCCACGATCCAATGTGGTGTCACGAGCTATGGGTCACGAGTGGAGCATCATCATGAGCCGAGGACAGGAGGGCGATCCATGAACCGATCTTCAAGTCTGGACAGCGAATGAACTGAATGGAACTGAAGTACGAACGAGATGATAGTGACCAAAACCCAAGACGCAAAGGTAGTCCAAATGGGAAAATTGTACTCAGGATCCAGTTGGGAACCAACGAGTCAACTTCATGGTTGGGCTTTTCTGCGGGACGTGTGCTAAGGGGTTATCGACGTCCATAACTTTGATTCACCACCAAGACGGATGTTATGCTACGTATCAGTGCAGTGGGGTAGTTATTACTCCATGGGGCAGAGTGATCGTAGCATGGCTATGAGTCAGTGCAGTGGAGTCATTATGACTTCATGGGGCAGAGTGGACATAGCAAGGACTAGTGGCTATGGATCACTGTAGTGGAGTCGCCATGACTCCATGGAGCAGAGTGATCATAGCAAAGGATTTGAGTGGTCAAAGCAGTGGATATCATATGCTTTACGCACTGAGTGAGAGCTGTAAGGATGGTTACTATGCTTGATTGTTTGATATCACTATGACAAGTACACCCCCACCCCCATACCTTTACACCATATGTTAGTGTCACCTTATATTTATGTACATCCTGTTGTGCTAACTCTTTGGTTGTAGGTCCAGGTATGTTTAGTATACCTATTATTGTTCTGTTTTGCTGCTTATTGCCCATACCAGACTTTTGTCTGACCCAGAGTTTTATGCCTCTTCTTATTACTCTGGGTGCTCTTAAATGGGCAGACTAGAGACATGTTAGCTGGTTGTGCCCGAGTAGCTGTCCAGAGACAAGCAGGAGGCTTATACATACTATTCTCTATATGTATTCTCCCTGTGTCGCTGTTGGTCACTACTTTGGACATTAGTAGTGTACCTTTCTTATTTTGCTTTGGAGACAGTTTTAGAAGTCGTAATAAAGATGATGTGGAACATAAACTGTAATTTTGGATTTTCCGCTGCTATGATGGTTGAAGTTTTCAGCTTATGCATTGTCTCACCTGTTTAATGTAAAGTTATGATATTATTATATTTTACTCCATGCGCTGTGAGATATACTACAGGTTCCTTGTTAGTTCAAATTCCTTTCTTTTCCTTTCTTTGGCAACCGTCCCGTGCTAGTCGGGCATTGGCACAATGCACTTTTAGTGGAAATATCGGCTGGTGCGGGGCGGGCCGTCACAAAGAGAAAATAACTCGGCTTGCATGTTGAAGAAATGGAGATCAATCAGGAGGATATGCCGATCTGTGATCTGAATCGAGATTTCGAAGTGATTTTGTGGGAATTAGAATCCAGTGAAGGTAAAATCGCCTTTTCTCTCTTTTGTCGCCATTTTTTCAATCCAGTGAAGACGCTAAAGTTATTGCTTTATGAGCCTAAATGAGATTTTATAAACTTGTAATGATTTTCGAGACAAGATGTAAACAAGAGTTTAAAGAATGTAAATCTTTGATAAGATTGAAATGGGTATACCCAATATAAAGAATGGTTTGAGTAAAAGAATATTCTAAAGTGAAATGAGACTCTTGATATTTATATATATATATATATATATATCAATATTGGTTTTTAAGATGCACTAGTTATTTCGGAAAGACCGGGTTCCAACCCATTCTGAATAACTATACGACAAGTATTGAAGATACCGAAGACGATGGTTGAAGACCGGGGATCTTCAAATCATTTGGATTTATTGTCGATGTCTCAATTAGGGTGTACATCCAAGACGAGGTTATAAGTGGCAGTGGTCCAGATGTACTTGGAGATTTCCCGGATTTGCAAGGGCTTCCCCCCTTTATTGGACAAGAAATAAGGTGTCCTAGGTTTCGTTCACAACCCAGAACAAACTTGTAAAAATCCGACGTTATAATTACGACATAAACAATAATTGGTTTCTACTGATGATATATCAGATGGTAGCGGAGGATTCATCCTTTTAGCTTAACACCTTCTTTTGAGGCTTATGTACTTAGAGGGTTTTATATTAATAAACAACGATCATATGTTGTGAATTGACAGTGTGGCACGCAAAGTGATGAGCTATTAACGATCAAATCTTTTTGTTGAAAAGCACAGCTTTGTGTAAAGCGTAATTTCCGGCCTCACAACCGGTAATGAGCCGAACCATGATGAAGTTCAACAGAGATAAGGACTAACGTATCTTTCTAGTTGAGGAAGTGATGCCTTGGTATGAAGCCCAGGAAATTTACTTAGCGGATGTTAGATCGAGGTGCCTTAAATAATGTTCGGTAACGACCTGTGGACGTTATGTTCAGCAGAAACCCGAACTACACTTGGTATAGGTGGGCCAACTTTGCCGCTATAGAAGGACTCATTTGTTGACTCCTAGGACCTCCCGCTAGAGGTGTACCTGAATACGGTTAAGGAAGATCATTTACCTTGGTCATTGATGGAACCCAACTTCCAATATGAGCCTTTTACGTTTTAGTTGTAACCTATGTATATATACATAATATATGGTACCTACATCTTCTAATATTTATAGATTTACTTTCGAAAGTAATTTTCATGCTATGCACTAGTAATAATAAAAGAGACTTTCATGTATCAAGCATGTTTGATTATCATAAGGCAAAACTTGCTCCTCTGGTGTATGCTGCATTGTGTGATGGGATGAGAGTCTTATAGTAGCTTCATTTTCAAAAAGCATTACGAGTAGTTTATAACTGGTATTCATGAGAAGAAACCTGTTCCATGTTATACGGCGTGGTCTTATGATTAACCCAACTTTGAAATAAAAGAAAATAACTGTTTTAGTTCTCACACCAGTCCCATGACTAATTCAGAGTTTATTGTTCTTTCCCTGACACTGGGTGCCCATATTTTCCATACGGTCAGCCTAGTAGTTTTGGTTTGCAGATATTATTAGAGCAGGTGCTGGATTGAAACTAGAGCTATTTCCAGAGCATTTTATTTCTTCCGCCAAGATTTTATGTTTTCCGTTGTGTACATGTGCACTCTGGTATAGTTATTTCCATTGTGCGTGTATTTATTATTGTACTATGATGTAAGTTGTACTCTGATGTAAAAGTTATTGCAATGATGATGCAAAAAAGTTATTTGTTCATTTCTTATGCGTTGTGACCCCAAGCAATACATCTTGTTGATCGATTTAAGTTAGTTTAATTGTTGGTTTGAATCGGGCAGGAGAGTGGATCGTCACAACTATTTTAAGAATAAAAAATAAACTGATGGGAAATTGTGAAAGACATATTGCAAACGGAAAAGAAATTAATCTAAAGAAGTATCCATGTTCGGTAGATATTCTAGGATGTGATACACACTTAGCATATAGTTGTCCTAACAAAAAGGTGGGGGATATAATTAATTATAATAACTAGATCTGTAATAACATACCATGTGATGTTGAGTACAAAAAAAAAAAGATTAGATCCATGCCACTATATTTTGCAAGAGATCATGACATTTGGAAATGCAAACATGCCAAAGAGGATTTCACAACAAAATCTGCATTGGTCGACGCTACCGGATTAAAAAAATAGACAGGATGGTTAGTGTTCGATTATTTAGGAAGAATCTATTTGTCCCAAAATGACTCATAATAATACCTATAAAACAAATTTGAAAATGCTACCAACAGGAAACTGATTAACTAATTGGTGGATTACAAATGTATCTATTAGTTTCATGCAATTCTCGCTCTAAAACCCACGAATATTTTTACTAAGTGTGATTTACTAAAGAACCTATCAATACATGTTACTAATATTTCAGTCTAGCAGTGGATAAATGCAAGCTTCGGGAATTAATAGTGTACATGGCTATGGATGTGAGCATTGGTGAACAAATTTGAAGGAGCATACTTCTCATAGTCTTCGATTTTTGATTTAGTTACAGTCCTTATGACCTTAAGCTGTTTATAACTACCTGAAAATGGCGAGAACAAACAAAAAACATTCAACCTTTGCTTTTTCTCAAAAAGCCAACAAGTTTGTTTCAATACACAATGATTTCAAATCTGCCCATATGAAGAGGTTTGTGCGTGATGTCATTTGCATTAAATTTACATCTTCCAGTAACCTTACTTTACTTGTTATATACATAATATTTCGTGTCTTCCTTCCAGTATTTTAAAAAACGCACCTAAGGGACACCACGAGGCGAGGCGTGAGCAATAACGCATTGAGGCGCAACTCATGAGGCGTTTTACCTTTGAGGTTTAAGTCTCAACCCACTGAGACGTGAAAAACGCAAAAATACGTACGTCTCAACCCATTGAGGCGTGAAAAACGCAAAAAAGTACGCTTTAAAGGCTTTTCACTACATCTCCTGCTCTATTGGTCAAATATTCAAACGAAAAAAAGTAACCTCGAGCTTGAAATTTTCGAACTGGAAACTCGATTCAACTGGAATCAAGCTCGATTCCTTAACTGTAATCAAGCTCATTTCCATTTTTTCAATGTACTGTATTTTTTGTGTCTTTTTTTTATTTTATTTTTTTATCAGTCCTTGTTTAATTGGTTCCTAATTTCTATTATTGGCTAGATTAATTTATATGGGTTTTACCTACTATTTGAAGTTTAACGGTATTCCATATTAAAAATTAAGTATATGTGTTGCGTTTTTTCTTTACCCAAAAGGCTTACGCCTCGATGTTTCGAGGCTTACACCTCACCTCACGAACCCAGAAACGCCTCACGTACGCCTTTTATGTTTTAAAACATTACTTCCTTCCATGTTGGGAAAGAGTTGGTTAACTAGTGACATTCATTTCAACTACTATTTTCACACACACGCACGCGCGCGCGCACACACACACATATATATATATATATAGGGGCAGGTTCAATGACATCCCAAATAGTGAGCACCCCTTTAGCCTATTATTTTTTCATCACACATTTCTTCCACTCATTCTCTCACCTCCCACTCACTTTCCATTCATTTTTTTTTAATATAAACGAGTGGTTGAAAATGAGATGCAAATGAGAGGCTGAAATTCAAGAGGGCTCCATGATCCTATATATATATATATATATATATATATATATATATATATATATATATACACACACACACACACACCCCCACACACACACGTTACCTGATGCTAAGGAAAAATATAGGTTAGAAGGGCTAGAAGGACGGCTGTATTTTATATTTTTAATTAGAGCAAAGAGAATGGGTTGGAAGGAAAATCCTAAAACTAAGAAGATCAAAGCATTTCTATTGTCAAGAGATCTAGATTTTCCCATAGTTATGTTTCTCAATTCAAATCATAGAACGGTGATGAAGACGGTAAAATAAAAAATAATCCAAAACTATAATTTTTTAGAAGATAAACAATAAAAATCAGATAACTTACCAAAATATTTTGAGCCATTCTATCAAGTAGTTCGATCTAACACAAGAAAAAATGGAGTCTCCGTTGATTTCCCTATTTCCTATCAATTCAACAATAGCCGTCAAAAGTGCTTTACCAAATGATGAAATTGATTCTATCATTTTAGAATGGGTTTTACTGATTTATTACTTCAACAGCATCTTTAAAAGCCAAGGTTGAGTGTTGATATTTGTTACTAGAAAAATACGAAGTAGAAATTTTTCCTGAATACATGTATCAATCGTTGGACGACGGCTGTATATTTATTCTTATCTAGGAACCATCTAGATTCTAGGCTTAGCATGCGGGCGGCTAAGCAATTCTAATCGCATCCAGCCTATTTTTTGGCCCAACTAAAATTGTCAGGAACCAATAGTTAGCTGTGATCAACATCTATTGAAGAAAATTATACCGCCCTTTTAATTTGTTTCCATATGCATTCAATAAGAAATTACTGTAACAATTTATCAAATGCAGAGTGTAGAAACGGAAAAAAAATATTATGCCAGAAAATCTTTTGTCTTTTCTTCATCTTATTCCAATTAAACGTTATCTCTCTCACTTCTTTATTTGTTTATTTTCAATTTTTGACCTGTTAACTTCTTGTCATTTTGTCCTTTTCTTCGATTTCTTTTTTAGTTCTTTGCATTTGGGTTGTGAACGAATTAATTATGGATATAAGTTTCTTTTTACTATGGTTTTTGTACATTTAAATTCTTATTACATGTATACCGAAAAAAAATATTTTTGACCAGATCAAAGGTTTTCTAATTGTATCATTTTAAGTTACTCAAAATTAAATTTACTAGTATTACCGCAAAATGGTAGAAAAACCGACCGTTAAGGTGTTCAACATAAATGTGTTTGTCTACATATTATATTTGATTGTATAACTTGGGTTAACCATATGATTCTTTTTTCTTCCAGCCTGGCCTTTGGTGTTTGGTTGCTGTGCTGATTTCAGATACTATGTTGTTCGTATCTTTTTGTCCTTTCATTTGGTTTAAGATATTATGTTGTTTGTTTACACTCGCAACAGTTCTTATTAATTTGATGAAATGATGAAATAAAATTTAGTTTGGTCTCTCTGTAATGCAGGCAGGATCACCCTGGATCAAGGGCTAACAAAAACAATACAAAACAGGACAAATTTTCTCTTAAGGCTTGTTTTAAAAACTATTTCGCGTTTAAGGCTTGTTTGAAAACTTATTACCAAAAGGGGCTTGTTTGTGCCAACTCAGCTGCCATGTCAGCACATTTTCAACTGCCGGAACAGGCGCAACTTTGAGTCGCGCTATTTTTTTTTTCAATTCTTTTCCTTAGCGCGAGTATTAGTTGCGCTAGTAAAAAAATTTCTCTTAGCGCGAGTATTAGTTGCGCTAGTAAATTTTTTTCTCTCAGCGCGACTATAAGATGCGCTAGGAGAAGTTGGAATAATTTTCCAACGAGCGCAACTTATACTTGCGCTAAAACAATTACACGGTGCGCAACTGCTAGTTGCGCCCCGACCTGCTGCTGCTATAAACACAGCAGCTCCCTTACTTTCCCTCTCTCATTACTCACTTTATCAAAACAGCATCCCTTCAACAAAAATGGCCGAACCCAACAACCCTAAACCCCAAATACTTTAATTTCTTTTCAAATCTATCCAAAATTACTCAATTTCTTCATCATTCTTCACACAATACAACTCTACAACAAATGGAAGCCGGATCTTCGTCTACAATTCATGATTTTGGTAATTTCAAAAACCCTAATTTTAGATTTTTGTATGTATTTGCTTGCAAAGTTGTTTCAAATTGAACATACTTCATTTGTTGATGAGTTTATAGAACCGGAGAGCGGACCGGTTGATAGTAGCGTCTTATACTTACAACAAGATCATCGTAGCAACTCGGAAAGCATGATGAGGGTATGTTTGTAGTGAATGTTTTGTAAAATTTTCATTTTGTGTAGCTAAATTGAGATTTAACTTGTAAATGTAGAGTACAGCAGTTCTAGATTGTTTGGACCATTCCCAAAGTTTTGACCAGCTAATGGAGAGGGTCCAGGATATTCGAGTGCAGCAGTTACTTCAACATGCTGGATTTTGGTCTTTTATGCAAATAAAGTATATTAGATTTGATCGGTCTTTGTTGACAGCGTTATGCGATAGATGGAGGCCAGAGACTAGCACGTTTCATTTCCCCGTTGGTGAAATGACAATTACATTACAAGACGTGTCCATTTTGTTAGGTCTTCCTATTGATGGCCCTATCGTTGCGTATTCTGGCAATCTTGATGTACCAAATATTTGCAATCAATTGCTTGGTCAATTTCCACCGCCTGAAGCAATTGTACATGGTAAAGAGCTTAAAGTATCGTGGATTTCTGAGTTCGTATCCTCCCGAGAGATCAATGTTGATAGTTCAGTTGAGGAGATTAAACAATTCACTCGAGCGGTAATATTGCTTCTTATTGCTTCTAGGCTTTTTGCGAACCATACAAAGGGTCGAGTTAGCATTAAGTGGTTATACCTTCTAGAGGACTTCACTACTATTGGAGATTATTCATGGGGTAGTGCGGTTTTGTGTGCGCTTTATAAAGAGTTAGATAATGTAGCGCTTAAAAAGTCAAATGGTTTAGGCGGCTGTTTAACTCTTCTCCAGGTATGTTGTTGTTTACATATTTAATTGTTCATTTCTGTACGAACTTTTATTAAACATTGATGTGCTATAGGTATGGACGTGGACACGTATTTCCGTTGGACGTCCAAACGTTCGTGTCGGCGATGTAGTGGGATTACCATATGGTGCAAGGTATAAATTCTTATTAATTACTATTGGAATTATTTGTTTTAGTAAATCACCGGAACTGTAAATTCTCTGTATTGTATGTAGATGGACGTTAGACAGACATTGGAGAGATAATCCATCCCGCCACCCAACACTATATCGTAATGAGTTAGATGTCATGGAGGAACATCAGGTTGAGTGGATGCCTTACACAATTGATGTATTAAATGATCTTCCACAAGTATGTTTGGAAGGGCAAGAATCATGGTTTGCACGGAATACCCTTATATGCTTGCAAAGTGTTGCTATGCATTATCCGGATAGAGTGATGAGACAGTTTGGCCTTAGTCAACATATACCGGATGCGACGGAGAAGATTTTTCCTAACGGTTGGAGTCGAGAATTGTATAACACTTATGTGCAAAGATGGGAGCACCGCTTGGATTATGTACAAGTTGAACGCATTCCTAGAACGTCTATACAAGAGTACCGTAGTTGGTATTGGCATATCACGAAATGATTTGTTTTGAAAGAGTCATCTACTAGATTGGCTAGATATGCTCCACGAGGACCTGTAGAACGTGACTTGGTATGATTATGATTTGTTCTCAATTAATGTTTACGTTTCAAATACCGTAAGCTCATGCAATTTTTTTCGGTTACTATAATTTTAGGTTCAAGGCATGTATATGATTTCAAATGAGGTTGTTGATATATTGGCCGATCCCGCAGATGAAGCACATGTTAAAAGCAGGTGCTTAAGTATTAAACAGATCATCAACACAATACTTGGACGGCATAAACTCGAACGACCACCGCCTTATCGTCCTCGTCCACCGGGAGCATTTGGTGTTACTTACCATCGTAGAGGTCGAAGAGGACAAGGTATCCACATAGATGAACCCGGACAATCTCAACCAGCCCAGGACATTGTAGATGTCGGACCATCTCAACCACCCACCACGCAAACACAACCAACTGGACGAGGAAGATATAATCTTCGACGACACGACGAGCATAGAAATGATTGATTACTATGTATGCGCACTATATTAGCTTTAATTATGTGAACATGTAAGTTAATGTACGTGTACTTTGGTAGCTTTACTGTATTTGAACTTATGTATTTCTAGCTTTAATGTGAGCATTGTGTATTTTGTTAATTTCTATTGTATTTTGCTTTAATGTATGCATTAATGTAGTGTCACTTAGAGTTGCTCCAAAGTGTGTTGTTTATATGTGTATTTTGTGATCTTATGTCTGAAATTGTCAAAAGCGCAACTTATAGTTGCTCCAGAGTGTGATGTTTGTAGCGCAACTAACTGTTGCGCATATGCGCGCAACTAACAGTTGCGCATGGCGCGCAACTAACAGTTGCGCACTAGATTTACAAAGGCGCGCAACTCATAATTGCGCTAGTCTTAGATTTACAACTGCGCAACTATGAGTTGCTCCAAACCATTACTTGGTCTGCAGCCTAGTACGTGGGCTGAAGCCCACTAGAAAACAGGATGATATACCCCAGAACCCTAGTCTTCAGCACACTGAACCCTCATTTTCACCATTGCTCAGAAATTACAATATACTCTCCAAGAAATCAATCAAACATCAAAACAAATTCAATTTTTTTTAGCATAGTATTGGAATTCAACAAATCGCTTAGACTGCAACTCAAAGGTAAAGACTTAAAACCCTAGCTGATTTAAAATTCATTTTTTTTTTAAGATCTGGATTGAAATCGTCTCGAATTCGTTATTTTTTGTAGATCTATGACTACCGTTCCTATAATATGTCATTTTAATGGCGAGTTATTCATCGATGGCAATAACATGCCTAGCTACGTTGGTGGCAAGCATAAAGGATCCAAAGTACGAAAAGGTTGCAATTATCAAGAGTTGAAAACCGCTATTTATGCTGCTATGAAGATTAATTCTAACGAATTCGATATATCGATTGTGAGTAAATGGGTTACGGATGATAAACCATCTGCAATTGAGGTGAACGACGACGACGATGTTGATTCGATGTTCTGTGTGGGAATGAAAGTAATTGAATTGTACATTAAGAAGGAAAGAGTTGTAAATACATCTCAGCCAGAACCAAACGTCGTTGAGTACCCGTATTATTCTTCTCAACCGCCGAATTTGTACACGCAATCCCCTGGGTATGCAACTATGGTATATGATATATGATAAACTATGATATTATCATCGATATATGCTAAACTATGGTATTCTTTCCTTGCAGATGGCATGCACAGTCCTCCGGATACGGTTACACGTCATATCCACCGCAAACACCTGGCTACGGTTTGACGCCATATCCGCCACCATCATTTCCAACTCAGGTTTCAAGCGAGTATTTACAACAAACAGAATACAACGATGTTGAAACTGAAAATATGGAAGGGGGACATTCGGACAATGACGCACCACAATTGGATAGCATGGAAGTTGCTGTGTCTCTTGACGAAGATGATACGTGGGTCGACTCTATGCATGTTAACAATGAGAATCCCTTAGGATATATTCCTGAAGAAGATGCTGAAGCAGCTGAAGATTCTGAAGATGCAGAAGATGTTGAAACCGGTGAGCAAGTACAGATGGAAGAACCACTAGAAGACGACCAATGCAACGATGTTATAATGAATACCTCTGTAATGCAAGAGGTTCAATTCAGAGACGAAATGTTCGGTGCAGAATGTGTAGAGAAAGGCCCCCAGGTCGGCATGATTTTCAGGTCAAAGGCATCTCTAATTGAACATGTAAGTGAATGGTCGATAAAATGCTCGGTTTCATTTAAAACAATCAAGTCGAAAGCCAGAGAATTCACCGCCGCCTGCGATATAGATGATAACTGTCCATGGAGGTTGCATGCCATTATTTCTAAAAGAGATCACGCTGGCTGGTGGATAGTAAGGAAATATGGTGGTGATCATACATGTTCGAATCCTATCATCAATTCCAACCACAAACAAGCAACCGCAAAATTTATATGTAGCAAAGTCCTTCCGCATGTTCGTTCTAACCCAAGTTACACTGCCAAATCCGTCCAGGAGCTAATGACGACCACGTACAAAATTCAAATAAGTTACATGAGGGCTTGGAAGGGTCTTAGCAAAGCCGTGTCCAAAATTTTCGGTGATTGGGAGTCATCGTACAATGACTTGTCGCAATATCTTCGTGCAATACAGAAAAGTAATCCAGGTACAGTTTATCATACTCATATAGATGGCCTTCAGTTCTGGGGAGCTTTCTGGGCTTTCGGACCTAGCATAGAAGGTTTTAAGCATTGTCGTCCCGTTCTATCTATTGACGGAACACATCTATACGGTAAGTACCAAGGTACATTACTTGTAGCAACTGGAGTTGATGCAAACAACTCTCTATTCCCTTTAGCTTTTGCTATCGTTAGAGCTGAATCAACGGAGACGTGCGGATGGTTTTTTTCATGCATTGGACATTTAATCCCATCTGTACGAAGAAGATGCATTACATTCATTTCAGATAGAATGAAAGGAATTCCAACAGCCTTACAAGAAAAATGGAGAGTATCTCATCATCATCGCTTCTGCCTTCGCCATTTGAAAGCAAACTTCAAAAAAGCAGGTTTTGGTAGTCAAATCTTGCAGAACTTATTCCATGCATGTGCTGAAGCAACAGACCAAGTAACACATAAAAAAATCCGAGATCAACTGAAAAATGTTTGTTCGAATGCTGATAAATGGATAAACAACAGTCTTAAGAAAAATGATGAACATTGGGCTCTTTATAAAGACGACGGCGCAAGATTTTGTATGATGACTACAAATGCTTCCGAGAGTTTCAATGGGGTTCTAAAAGGTGCAAGGTCACTTCCAGTAAAAGCTTTAGTAGCACGTACATTTCATCGACTTAACAGTTACTTTTATAGAAGACGAACAGATGGAGTACAATACACTACCGCACTAACACCAACTTATGAGAGAATGATGGAAAAACATGCAGAAGAGGCACGAAGTATGAGCATTACAAGGTACAGCATGGAGAAGTGGGAAGTAACAGACACAAGTGCATGCACCTATACGGTAATTATTACAAATAACAACTGCAGCTGTACTTGTAATATTCCTGTTCTAGCCCACTTTCCTTGTCCTCATGTTTTGGCTGCATGTGCACGTTGTAGAGACGGTGCAAATCTATCTTTTCATGATCTTATTTCGCCATGGTTCAGGGCAGATAGCTATAGACAGACTTATTCACCTATTTTCAATCCAGTTCCGGATAGCAGATATTGGGATGAACATGACGGTCCTATCATACAACCGCCGCCTACGCGTAGAAATACCGGAAGACCAAGGTCAACAAGAATAAGGGGAGTCATGGATGAGATGGGTGGACGAAAACAAGACAGATGTGGCCAATGCAGTAACTTGGGTCATAAGAGAAGAACGTGCGGAAAACCATAGCTCATTTATTCTGCTTCACTCTTATTTTTAGCTCGTATGTAGCTTTGAACTTTAGAAAGTCTGTTGTTAGCCTGCTTTGTGACCAGGCTACCCAAAGCAAAGATCGTGTTGACACACCTCTGGGTAAATGCTGCCTCATATGGAATCTCTGGATAACATCACTCTCCGACATTGGAGGCATCGTCAGAAGACACAAGGCAGTTTGTTAAAAATCACAACACCAGTATAAACTGGTCTGAAACCCTTATCAAACGACCTCATTTTGATCTATTCACATCATATGCTTGTAGCCCTCTGAATAAGCTTCAGTTTGAGCTTTGGTTCGGCTCAATCGGACTTACGGTTTGAAAGTTATGCCCGTTTCCGTGAACGGGTCCAGATTAGCATCAACTCGTGTCATTCCTGGTCGGATCGCGAACCGTGGATCGTGGATATCGGATCGGATCGCCCCCTCTGTTCGCGGAGCGTCCTCAAGCCACGATCCGTCCGCTCCAGCTCACAACCAAGCCTCAGATCGTGAAGCCCATATCACGAACCAAGCCCATATCACGAACCGATCCCAGACCCACGAACCGATCGCCGAACCTGCAGATACATGCACTGTTTTGACCTATTCTTAAGGCTATTCGATCTCCTACTTTTCCGGATCGCATGCCACGTGTCCTACCACGACCCAGTCCTCCCAGGAGCTTTCCTACAGCTATAAATACACCTTCAGATGGCATTTTCAGGGGACTTTTTTTGGCATCTCAACTTCCATGGCTGCCATGGCCAACACATCTCCATGAATAACCACCATCTTCCTAAATAAATTCAATGGATTCGGAGAGAATTATTCATTGAATTCAAGTGATTGAGAGCCAATATTCATTGTAATTGTAACCTCTAAGCGAAATGAGAAAATATAAAGTGGACGTAGGCTCGTTAACGCCGAACCACTATAAAAATCCTGTTGTCTTGCTCTTTTCTCTATTTTTCAGTTATTTCTTCATATCCTATGCTCAAAATACGACGATTTGGGTGTTAGGACCATTTTTTGGTCTAACATTTTGGTGCTTTTCACTGAGAACTGAATGAGGATTATAAAGAAAATGCACAGGAGCAGGTTAGAGCAGGTGGTCGGTTCGCGGTTCGCGGATCGCAGGAGCCATCACGATCTGATTCGCGGTTCGCGGATCGCAGGAGCCATCACGATCCGATTCGCGGATCGCAGGAGCCATCACGATCCGATTCGCGGATCGCGGAACGACCCCCACGACCCGGGCCCAGAATGATCTTCACGACCCGACCTGGTGTAGGATCCGCGATCCGATCCGAAGACGATGATTAATTGACGATCCGAGCCACGAACCAGACGACAGTAGCGAACCGCGACCCAGAAAAGTGGTGACGAACAAGGGTCGCGATCCGACCCAAAAAAGTGACATATTTTGGAAAAAATGTAATTTTCAGATCATTTCAGAAAAGGCTCTATCTTCCAAAATCGAAAAAAATCGTGCGGTGCCCACATTTTCGACCTAACCGGTTAGGTCGATCGCCGCCGGGACTGCGGGGCCCCGGACCCCGCCGGCGCTGCGCCCGGACCCGCTGACGGCCTCGCCTTCGGCTCGGAGCACGGCTCGCCTTCGGCTCGGAGTACATTTTGACCCACAATTATCACAAATGCTTATCAACCAAGATTCGGTAGGTATTCTGAGGATTCTTTCCAGAAGCCATGACCTCCATCTACCGATGTTATTGAATGTGAGGAGTTGTTGAAAAGATTCGACACGCTGGCTATGGCAGTATGCAAAATAATGATGGTCTCATAACAGCCTCCTCTTCCACAGCTCCAATGGCGAAATCCCAGATGACATTGACATAGAGCAACCCGGATACTATTCTGAGGATGACTCAAAAGATCCCAATGACCATGATTCTCAATAATTGGATACCCGACGACAAGTAAGGACCCTAGCACTACAAAGTTACCCTTCGCTTGAATGGCATGGTGAAAAACATATGTCCTACGGTTCACCTATTTGCCGTCAACCGCATCGAGATAGATTGATTTCCACGTGTCCAAGGGTTAGATCGATGTACTTTAGTCCCCAGAGTTAGGAACCAATTGAACCTCCGCAGGCCGTGATTGGATATATGGATCATTGCTGAGATGATAACAACTTGACTGCTCACCAGCCACCTTATGACATTGGTCAAGAAATGAGAATTTGAGATCAACGCAAATATGAATCAACCATTAGCTCTCCACTTCATACAACAGTTGTGATAGGATATACGAACCTTACTTGAAGCCTCACAAGCTATGCTATCATGTTCAAGCTCATCTGATCAAGATTCAGACAGACCAACTCCAACAGAATTCAGAGCCTACATTGCACCCTAGTGCCTATTGCTAAATATGCTAACCGAAGATGGAGCGGGAATGGTCTATGGTGACCAAGTTATTGGAGAAGCCGACTATTCAGCTGGATGGACTATGCTACGCAACAGAGATTGCGTGAAACCCAAAGACGCTTCCCCTCCAAATGAAATGGAGTGTGAAGGAGGTGTCAATGTTGCGAATAATGGGAGCATCGCAAAAGGAATCGCCAAACGACCTGCCCGAAGACATAGACTCCAGAGAGGATGGTGATTCGGGATGAAGAAGGGTGACATCTAATAATGCAACTGCGCGTGTTCTGACTGGTGACGCCGACCTGACTAAGGTCTTCACATCGGATCTCCTTTAGACCTCTTCCGAACGAGAGAACTTATATGCTTTCTGTAGGCGAGCCTGGATGTGTTCGTTTGGACCGGTCTGTCAGACAACCTCAAATCCATCTTAACCTGAAGTGTTCTCCTGTCAAGCAAATAAGACATCTGCAGTAAGTTCACTATCGCGGGATTTTATATGGAGTTGCCATTCGAAATGAAAGATGAAATCAGCCACTTGGAAGTTGTATACAGACGGTGCAAGAAATGATCGGCAACACAACGCCGAAGTTTTGCAGATAACCCCCGAAGGACGACTCGAAAGGAATTCCAGTCGGAGAAACCACAACTTGCAGCTTACCTAGAATGGGCAGAAGAGTTATTAGATGGATTGGAACGTTACAACATACCTCATATTTCATACACAAAAGATCTAAAGTCGAATCATTTGGTCGAATAAGAAAGTTCCGATAATCCAGAAAAGATAGAGACGATCCCCATCAAGACACTATGAAATACAACCATTGATAAAATGGAAGTTGATCCAACGTTGGAGACCGAACCCAGAAGAGAGTCATGGTTAACTCCATGATAAACTTCCTACAGCACAAAATGCATCTAACAAGGTGAAGTGAAAGGCGTGCAATCGTTCTTTATGCCTCGAGGTATGACATGCAATTCGACATTGCCTATTTCTCTTGGAAGGTTGTCCCAAAACAAACACCAACGAATGCAATTGCCAAATTCACCGCCCTAAATGATTCGACCAAATCACCAGTCAGCCACCCATTAGATGGGAGATGTACATGAATGAAACTTCTGGGCAATGGCGTTCTGAAGTTAGAAAGTGAAGACTCACACTTCTACTCCCCTCATCGATTATATGCCAAGCAAACTCATGCCCCAGATGCTGGGGGCAACTGGAGATTTTAGCATGGATTACTCGAGGTTACATCACCTAATTCAAAGTTGATACACCAAAGGTTTGCATGGCCAATTGCATTAGTCTTGCCTGAAGGTCAGCAAGCTGAGGGTTTAGAACGCTTGCACCCGAGTGATGATTGATTGTTTGCGCACAAACCCTTGTCCCTGACATAGGATCGAAGGCATACCGGCGAATTTACAGGATATGACTATCTCTCCAGCTGCTATATTCTATTTCCTAGCACAGAAAGTGCAAAAGTTTCTACAAGCATGAATCCGTTGTTCTCGTGCCAACTTCCATCCTAACACCAATGTGATGGCGTGCTACTATTAGCAGTACAAACATGACTCCCCGGCACTCTATCCTTACCCTCAGCATGGGGGTCAAGAGACGATTTAAAGGGAGACGCGCCCTCATCACTCACTTATAGTACCCACCTAACCGCCTTTGCCATCTCAGGACCCCGATCAAGGCCTATTCATTCTTGGGACTGCCGCCCCACAATATTTTGAAAAGATATCCTTCATCATCTAAAAGATTTTGGCAGCCCTCCACTGGCAGAGCTAAGGCGAAGCAAAATGGACCTGCAATGAACATGCAACGCCATTTTCGCTCATAATTACGCTCATTCCTTTAACAGGATTGTTCTTTAACTATGACTCTTATATTTGCATACTTTATGAGTTATTGATGTAGTTAACTCAGATGAACTAATATGTGGATGGTGTAGGTACCCCGGATTTGATACCGATCAGATTTCTGACACCCGCATATGGGATTATGGAACAGAACCATAACGAGCTCGATTGAACTGCTCGTCTACAAAACCACGCCCTCCATCTAAAGAAAATCATATAGCTCAAGGTGGATCTAGAACGACCATCCAATCCTTGGCTCACGCGTGGCAGAACAAAAAAAAAACAATCGTACATAAATCATTGAATCGCAAAGTCGTAGTCCGACTCCAGAAGAACGCAGTGTGACCGCCCATATGGCTCGATCCTGTCCTCGACGCCACTGAATCGCATGAATCTGAATAAAGGAGGCGGCACTGCCCCTTGATATGCTCACTTTTCAATCATGCAATTTACTTTCGCATGCTTTCCGAGTTATTGACATGACTAACTCATGCGATATGAATAATGCAGGTACCCGAAGTCAGGTGCCAACCATCCCTCCCGTAGACTGTTCGGAGGAACTCAAAGCCTTGGCAAATGCTCCAACTGTTCGTCCGACTGGTTTTAATCCTCAGAGCTTGGATTAAAATATAAACCTAGGACGAGTTCGATGGGCATGCAAGATTGCAGACCGCTTGATCCGTGACTCTAACTCTCCAGAGCCGAGAGAGAGTATAAAGGACGCGAAGATGACGTCTACAAGGCGTGGCGGTGTACCATGATCGGAGCCGCCTAAGCAAAACTCTAACCTCGGCGACTGCCAGGAGAGTATAAAAGCGTCTCCGATTGAGCGCTGAGAAAGAGCTCCTACCCCGCTGAAGGATCGGGGAGCGACGGAACTGCTGAGCTCGAACTCTAATTCTCCAGAGTTGAGAATGAGTATAAAAGCGTCTCCGATTGAGCGCTGAGAAAGAGCTCCTACCCCGCTGAAGGATCGGGGAGCGACGGAACTGCTGAGCTCGAACTCTAATTCTCCAGAGTTGAGAATGAGTATAAAAGCCCTCTGATTGAGCGCTGAGAAATGTGCTGGAGACTCAGCACCCCCCATAATTTCTACTCCGCTGAAGGATCGTTGAGCATACCATGAAACGAACTAGAACTCCTACCCCGCTGAAGGATCGGGGAACCGCTGAGTTTAAACTCCAGAGAGAGTATAAAGGCGCCAGAGACTTAGCGCCACGAGGGCTCTTACCCCGCCAGAGTGTCGGGGGATTAACCGAGCTTTGAGCCCGAATCCTCCATGCCCAGACATGGGGGCAAAACAAATAAGATCCTAATCAATCCTCAACAAAGCCCTGGACAGGCACTAAGTTAATGATTGATTGGAAGCATACCTATACACACAAATTACTTTAGTGCATTTTCATTTATAATTGCATTGACTACTTATAGCGCTTCATGACTTATTTGCCCATTCGCAGGTACAAGACAATGCGAAAGAAACAAAAATTTTATTACTAAACGCAGGTTTACAAAAGATAACTAGTCAAGAACGCGAGGGCCTCATTCGCAACAATGGCAACATGCTAATGGAAAACGAACAAAGGGTCGCATCCAGAAGGATGATGTAGGCCCCTTGAAGACCAGAAAGCAGATGAAAAGAGAACGTCCATCTGCTCATCCCAACTTACTTCCAGAACAGGAAGCTCAGATAAGGCTGGATATATCCCATGTAATAATTGAACATGATGCAACCATTTCGTCCCCGACATTTCCCTTGATGCAAAGAGCAAACGGGAGCACTCGAGGCAACTACAATCTGACTCTTCACCGCTCGATTTCTGTCCTCAGAGCTTGGACGGGAGAGTGTAAAGGCGCTAGAGACTTAGCGCCACAAGAACTCTTACCCCGCCGGAGTTTCGGGGGTCAGACTGAAAGCAACTTCCTCTCCTCATGTTTACATGTCTGAATTCAAAAGGGAAGTGATCCGACCGCATGTCTTTCACATTTACCCTATGATTGGGGGCATGACTATTGAAAATATTTACAGAAGACATAGCTTATATGCCTGTATTTGACTTATGTTGTGATCTTGACAGGCTCCTTGAGGACTAGGAAACAAATGCAAAGAGAACGTTTTTTGGTCCTAACCTACTTCCAGACTCGAAAGCTCAGATGAGACTAGATACATCTCATGCAACCGTTAGATGTGACACACCATCGTATCTCCGACCTTTCCCTTGACGCAGGGGGCAAGCCGGAACACTCGGGACGATCACAGTCTAACCTTTCGTCGTTTGATGCCGATCCTCAGAGCCTGGATAAAGGACAAAAGAGTAGCGTGGATTTCGTACCAACAAATTGATTTTCACCCAACTCTAACTCATGATGCGAAGAGGGAGTATGAAAGATATGGATTTGAAGTCCGCTACTCAGAACAAACCCCCGAGGGTGAGGGCGCCAACACTAAACTGGAAGGCCGAGCAACAATCATCAATTCGCTGGAAATGATAAAATTGAAGTTCAAGTAATGACGAACTAGGCATAGTCAGATATTAACCATCAGCTTGGGTTGAACACAAACCAATCAGCAGGCATGCAGCATGCAGCTTCGATTCATAACATCATGGATGGAAACACGGGCAATGGAACAACTACCTGCAATAACCCAGATGAAAATACAAGGATCGCAACAAGCTCAGGTCATGCACGACCAGCATTAGTTCCAACTCGAATGAATACTCAAGCGACATTTCATACTCAGCTCCAAGAAAGAACGCAACAACTCGAAAAACAGGAACCCGGTCAGGTCGAATGACTCAAACCATGACCCGGGGGCAATATCGACATGGAAACAAGAAATCAGCAAAGACCCCCTTTGTAATCTCAGATTCGATGCTGGGGGCACCAGCCAGGATCTTGATAATATGCATCAATTCTTTGATGGCAACCTACTCGCTAGTTTGATTCGGCACCTCTCAAGAAGCTTTTCTTCTCAAGATGATGTGGGTAACGACAATCATAGCCTCTTCACATGGGACATTAGAATATCCTCTTATTCCCACATATTTCAATGCTTTACCACAACGAGACTTCCTCAGAGGCTCTGACGAATTCAACCCTGAGGTGGATAGACCTTTATGACAAAAAAAAAAGTGTTAACGTCGAGACGAATAACCAAGATGCTTTTCCGACTAAAAAAATAGAGCACCTTTCCATTCCTGAAACGGTGAGGACAAAGGAAAAGCCCCGGAAAAGAATGACAAAAATGTGCAGTTACAAAGAGAACCTATACCACTTATTGAGCCCATGATCTTATTTGTCAAGCACAATTGAACCGAGAATGAGAAAGAGACTCAATAAGACTGTGATAACCATTTCGGACTATGCCGAAGCATAAACGGAGGGGCCCAACTAACTTCATAACGACATTTATTCACTCGCATTCAACAACCTTACTTAACTCCACAACTGATCTGATGAGAGTAACCGAAGTCGCTGATGCCCGATGAGGCAATCCTCACTATCTGACTAAAGAGAAGAGATGATATCAAAGCAAATGTGGTTCAACCATTCGCATATACAATTCCGATTTTTGCTAAATAGAGAAACAGTACAGAATGATCTGGGTGGACTAAGATTGCTGAACCTGCAACTCTTACCAGATGCAACGACAGGAAGTATAAAATCTTCAAGACTAAATGCCTTGTTGACTCAACTCAACCCCCATCGATACTGGGGGCATAAATACTGACCTCGCTTGTCCTCCGATGGCACTGAGAGCGCAAGCGTCGGTTCATAGACTAACTTTAAAGACAATCCAGGCATGAAATGGGATTCAAAACATGTACGTCATGCCTCCGGAGTACAACCTTACTCATCTTTGCCGACCAAGCGAGCTAGCTTGTGGATCAAATGTGAACTTAAAGACTCAAACTACATCGAATGGAAGGAGTGGCAAACCTATCTACTACCTTGCGATGGTGACGATCCTATAGGCACTGGTCCATATAATTTTAACAACATCCCTTACTGCCTGCTTCATATGTGAATATTGGATTAAGAAATGATCCGTAACAATTGTGGAGTCTCTCGACTACGATCCAGAGTGATCATGGCTTTTGAATTCCTTACTGTTACGATTCAATGCGATTTTAAGATCCTGAATCAATATCAAGATATCGAGATAGTTCGAACTTGAGTACAAATGACAAACTCGTATGACGATTTTGGCGTGCTCCATCCCAATGGTCCAGATGGTAGCTTAGAGCCCGAAGATTCTTGACACACTCCATTATTCGGAATCACGCTCGGGAGCCAACGGTTTAGCATGACTTTTTGAACTTGGCCTGACTAGCTCCAATAGAAGCAATGCAACAATTGGATAAAGCCTTCTCAAGGATAAATGACGTTCCAGAGAGATTTACCTCAACATATTCAAAGCACATCTCATCTTCGATAAGATGTACTTTGGGGGGCAAAATGTTAGCCTGCTTTGTGACCAGGCTACCCAAAGCAAAGATCGTGTTGACACACCTCTGGGTAAATGCTGCCTCATATGGAATCTCTGGATAACATCACTCTCCGACATTGGAGGCATCGTCAGAAGACACAAGGCAGTTTGTTAAAAATCACAACACCAGTATAAACTGGTCTGAAACCCTTATCAAACGACCTCATTTGGATCTATTCACATCATATGCTTGTAGCCCTCTGAATAAGCTTCAGTTTGAGCTTTGGTTCGGCTCAATCGGACTTACGGTTTGAAAGTTATGCCCGTTTCCGTGAACGGGTCCAGATTAGCATCAACTCGTGTCATTCCTGGTCGGATCGCGAACCGTGGATCGTGGATATCGGATCGGATCGCCCCCTCTGTTCGCGGAGCGTCCTCAAGCCACGATCCGTCCGCTCCAGCTCACAACCAAGCCTCAGATCGTGAAGCCCATATCACGAACCAAGCCCATATCACGAACCGATCCCAGACCCACGAACCGATCGCCGAACCTGCAGATACATGCACTGTTTTGACCTATTCTTAAGGCTATTCGATCTCCTACTTTTCCGGATCGCATGCCACGTGTCCTACCACGACCCAGTCCTCCCAGGAGCTTTCCTACAGCTATAAATACACCTTCAGATGGCATTTTCAGGGGACTTTTTTTGGCATCTCAACTTCCATGGCTGTCATGGCCAACACTTCTCCATGAATAACCACCATCTTCCTAAATAAATTCAATGGATTCGGAGAGAATTATTCATTGAATTCAAGTGATTGAGAGCCAATATTCATTGTAATTGTAACCTCTAAGCGAAATGAGAAAATATAAAGTGGACGTAGGCTCGTTAACGCCGAACCACTATAAAAATCCTGTTGTCTTGCTCTTTTCTCTATTTTTCAGTTATTTCTTCATATCCTATGCTCAAAATACGACGATTTGGGTGTTAGGACCATTTTTTGGTCTAACATCTATAATATGTTATATTTCACTTTTATTTTTAGCTCGTATGTAGCTTTGAACTTTAGAAAGTCTGTAATATGTTATATGTAATATGTGGCCAATGCGGTAACTTGAATTGCATATTATTGTCTATGCATATGTATTCCATATTTATGGGGTCGTCACGTGTTATAGTTGAGTAATACAACAAACAAGAAACACACAAAGCCAGACTAGGGTAATAGTTGATGTTACTACACTCTGCAACACTAGGATAACGTGTTATAGGTTGTCCAACGAATAGAAACAACATGACTTGACAACTCGTACTGATTAAAGATGAATTGACAACTCATACTGATTAAAGACGACTTGACCACTGCTTTAATAAAGCAAAGCCAGCAACAAGATTCCTTAGTTTATGGGGTCGTCACGTGTGAAGTTAAATGGGATTGATCTTTTCATTTAAATACTAGATGATGGATTGCTCTTCTTTCATAAATAACTCTGTAGGTTAAATGGCAGATTGGTATATAAGTGATGAACAAATTGAGCAAATGTTCGATGAGTGGGAACAAACCAACGATCAAAATGAGGTTGGATTCGTGCCAGAAACTCAAATAAACGAGGTGCCTGAAGAGATTCCTGCACCTCAAATACGAGCTACAATGCCACGACCTACTACAAGTGTACAAGCTCAACCAGTTTGTGCTAACCATAGAGCCTCATCTTTCTTAGGTTCAACTAACGAATATTCTGCAGATGAATTATACATTCTCATGAAAGCGTACATTGAAGTTGAACGTCGAGATACGTTATTGATTAAAGGAGGTGGAGGTTTAAGCCATGAAGAGTTTTGGGCAATGATCGCAAGATTACATAACAGCCACCGTAGGTGTCCCGTTAGAAGATCAACAGTTGAAACCCATGCAGCTCACCGTCGTTTTGTAGAAGCTTACGATCGCTACCATACGATTGTCCAGACAGTGGAAGATGAAGACATTCTTCAAGCTTCTCAAGCAACTTTTGATGCTCGTTACCTGGCCGAACACGGGACGGATTTTGTGGGTCACAAAGCTTACAAGCTTCGCTACAGTTGGCTAAACCGATCTCTGGATGAGTAGGTTTATATTGTATGTTTACTAAGGCTCGTGCTTTAAATTAAGTCTGTTGTATTTTAAATTCTGGTTAGGAATTTCTATGTTGCTATTTCTACCTTATTGTATCCTAGTTTAAATTTCTACGTTGCTATTTCTGGAATGTTGTAACCTAATTTCTGTGCTGGTTGTAATGTTTTGTGGGTCATAAATCAAATTTAACTAGTTCTGTCCACTCAAATTTAATTAGCTTCATTTCAAACATTTAAATCGATATGCATGACAAAATCCGATATATATATCCAAGGTTTTGTTATGTTGCCAGAAATTGCTCCAAAATATATATTTAGCGCGACTATAAGTTGCCCAAGTAAATTCTTTAGCGTAAGTATGAGTTGCACTATGGAAAAATATATTAGCAAGTAAATTCTTTAGCGCAAGTATAAGTTGCGCACGTGTAATTGTTTTAGCGCAATTATAAGTTGCGCTCGTTGGAAAATTGTTCCAACTTCTCCTTAGCGCATCTTGTAGTCGCGCTGGGGCAAAAAAATTAAAAAAAATTAGCGCAAATAAAACTCGCGCTAAGGAAAAGAATTGAAAAAAAAATAGCGCGACTCAAAGTTGCGCCTGTTCCGGCAGTTGAAAATGTGCTGACATGGCAGCTGAGTTGGCACAAACAAGCCCCTTTTGGTAATAAGTTTTCAAACCAGCCTTAAACGCGAAATAGTTTTTAAAACAAGCCCTAAGAGAAAATTTGTCCTACAAAACAACAGTTAAATATAGAATTAGGAAAAAATAAGTAAATGTACAACTTATACAGAGATAAGAAGGTAGAGCCAACAATTTGCAACTGATGACAGTAAATGCTCAAATAAGCAAAACCAAATTCCTAATCAAGTATCAAAAACCATCTTTAAAAAGGCCTTAGTAGGGATATCAAAGAGTGCTTATCTGAGATGGGAGATCTTATCGTGCTGGCATTATCCTGAAAGAAATTGATCATGTCAAGCGGGTTATCTTTTCCATGAGAAATCAGTTCAAACATTGCTAACTGCAACATCTTCTTCCTTCAATGTTAACCCATAAGCTTTCTGGGAACAAATAATGTCTTTGGCAGTGATAATATGGAAATATTCAACTTTGTTTCTGGGAACAGCAAACTCGTTACAGAACTGATACAGTTCCATTATGTGAATCCTTCGGAATGTATCTCTGGATTGCTTAATGTCCAGGTCAGAAGACGTTTCAATGTTCCTCCAGCTAACAATATTCGGTTGGGTGGCAAATGTGGGAAGAAATGGCAAGATGATCATTAACAAGTGGTTCAGTTCATGAATATGATGTGTGATACGAATGCGTTTGAACCACTGTTCTGACAAGATAAGCCTAGCTATAACTCATATCCACATTGAATTGCCTTAATGTTCGATGAAATAAGAAGTATACCTTGCAGCAAAGGACATTAGGCTCAGGGTGGGCTTTGATGAGATAGTCGGTTCCCCATTTAACCGCGTTCATGGCATGACCCAATTCACCGCTTTGATCCATTTGCTTGTCGTTCACCGAATGAAAGAAAGGGATGTACATTTAATATAAAATGAAGTTGGAAATAAAATAAGAGAAAAAAGACTGAATTAAAAGTAGAAATTTTATAGGGTTAACTAGCTTTATTTCACTACAAGAAACAGTTCAAATAGTGACGGCAAATAACCGTCGACGACCGTCGCCAGCCGTCGCCAAATGCCGTCACAAATAATGTGGACGCTAAGCAAATAGCGTCGGCCATGGCGATGGCTTTGGGCACCACTTTTGCGACGGCTAGCGAAGGCAAAGTTGCCACGTGGACAAATGGTTATAATTCATATAAACGGCTATAAGCCATCACAAACCGTCACCATATTGCACTAACAAGCCGTCGCTAACCGTCACTATTCCTTACAAATAAGTCGTCGCTAACCGTCACTATTCCTTACAAATAAGTCGTCGCTAGCTGTCGCTATGCGTGGCAAAACTGGGTAAAAAACCCTCGCACGCCGTCGCTAACCGTCGCCCAACGTGACCATAAACCCGTCACTAGTCGTCGCCAAACTGTAACTTTTTTTTATATTTCAGCAGCTAACAAGCCATCAAACCACACAAACTCAAAATGCAGTTCATCTGCAACTCATATACACTCAATTTCACATTCCATCAACTCAAATTCATTTTCAATCACCTCATCAACACTATAAATCAACTCATACCATCAACACGTCCAAAAAACAAAAATATAAAAGATAAACTATCAAAAAACCATCAACACATTCACATGAAACAAACCATGTCCAAAATACCATCATCAATCGTCTCCACAAAATACCACAAACATCTCAAGGCCATCACCAACAACTAGTTTGTATTTACAAAACAAGTCCAAAAAAAAGACAAGTACCTACCTACTCATCATCATCTCCGTTCTGCTCGTCCTCCTCATCCTCATTGTCCTCCTCCACGGGCTCACTCAGCGGCATCACACCATGCTCCTGAAGATATGCCGCAATCCGCGCATCCAGCACTGCCTCGAGCCTGTTCTTCTGAAAATCCTCTAAAGCTGCAACCTGCTGTCGAAGCATGTGGATCTCCTCCTCATCCTGACGCCTCGTATAAGAGGCCTGAGTCTCCGCCATCTGTAATTATATTAAAATAGTTAGAAACCATTGTCAAAAGGTTTTTTTTATACACTTTACATGCTTTATACAATTATTGTAATAGAGTTGTCGATATAAAATGCACACCAATTAATGGAACCAATTTGTAGTAATTATTCATGCCAGTAATTAATATTTGTTTACGTGGATTGAGTACCTAAGTGATATTAAGTAATAACACTTGGGTATGTTTAAATGCTTTAATAAAACGCTTTACCTCTATGTTTCCGAAGCTGTAGCGTCTACCCTTGGTAGGCGGGTCGATGATTTTGTTCCAGATGCGATTGCACTCCTCCACGTACGGCTCTTGACCTAACTGCGTCGCTCGAGCATCTAAAGCCGCTCTGTATTTGTCCTGTGATAACGGACAATTATGGAATACATTAAATAATCAATTCAAAATAAAAATGTGAAATACAAGTTATTACAAATGCTAACCATCGTTTCGTAAGACTTAGGGTTCGACCAGGTATATGAGGTGTTACCCTCCTCATCTGTCTGCTCGACGGCATGAGTCTGTGTAAATACCTCAGCAAATGTAGGCTCCCGTTGGAGCGTCGACATCTGAAATGATAAAATATATATTTGGAATTAATCAATACGATTTAAAAAGTTTAGAACTATTTGTAAATGTGATTTATCGTTCGTACCAATTCGCGACGATGCTGGGAGAAGGACTTAGACCCAGCCCGATGCAAAGCAGGATTTTTGAGCCTGTTTGCTCCATTTCGCTCTGAAAGCTCCTGTATATTTAATTATATGATTAATTGATGGATATACAAAATAAAATTTTAAAACAAGCTTAAGTAATTTACCCTCGCAGCTTCTGTGGCCCACAATTTCTGGAAATCGGCGTAGACCTCCTCGCCCATCCACTAAGGCCTCTTTTTCGCTTTTTTTGCTTTGTATACATTGCCTGAATAATTTTTCCTCATCTTCTGGTTCCATGCGGTGAGGAAAACATCCATATCTTCATCCCGGACAAGTACAGAACACTATAAATTAACAAACAAATTGTATTACATATTTTATATAATTTTGCAAATGAGAAATATATTTATACTTACAAGAACCTCCGCGAGGATGACATTCCTAATCTGCATAGGAATATCGTCCCAGTGAGGCCACGCCTCTGTCCACCTAGCGACATATGCTTGTCTAGACACATGTAAAACAAGCTCTCCTGGAATAATATCAAACCCCCTGCAGAAAGTACGATATTAGCATTTAATAACTTTTGAATACTAAGCATTTACGAAATTAAAAACTTACCCTGCGGACTTGGGCACGAGCTCTACGATCGGACGTGTATCCGGTGCTGTACCGCTCGCACCTGCCTCTGAACTATGGATAGGTCGGCATCTAGGAGGCATATCTGTCACAAACAGATTATTTCGTATAATAATAACTCATACATCATTATGCACATCCATTATCAAATAAACTCATAGAACATATATTATCAAATGCAACTACAAGACCCATTTACATAAAAGAAGAAGAACCAGCTAATAAATAACCGTAGCACATCATATGTAAGTTCACAAAATAGTACATCACATACGTTCACAAAATAGCACATCATATAAGTTCACAACATAGCACATCATATAAGTTCACAACATAACAATAATAATATTCTTCTTCTTCATTTTCTGATTCAGTCTCAGTCTCATACTTTATATCATTGTCCTCTGTACTCTCAAAAGCTTCTATTAATTCATTTGATTCATCATTTAAAGACTTTAAATTAACATCATTAGCAATTATTATTTCATCGTTTTGATTTGCATCCGTTTGATACGCTGCATCGTCTGGAATAACAATTCCTTCAAAGGTAAATCTTGCCTTTGTTTTAATTACAGCAGACCAATCTGCTTTATCTCTTTTAAAGGACGGATACGGAGCAAAGTAAACTTGTAATGCTTGCTTTGCCAATACAAAAGGATCATACTTATAGTAATGCGATGTGTGCTTTATTTCTATAAGCTTGTAATCTTTATGCACGTTGATTCCAGTACCAGGAACATTGCTGAACCAGTTGCACTTGAATAGAACAACTTTTTCAACGGGTTGTACATAATATGTCAACTCTAAAATCTGTGTCAAGACACCATAAAAGTCTTTTATATGCTCTTCGGGATCATCACTACCTTTGACAAATACACCACTGTTATATGTTAATCTTTCAGTACCATGGTCTTTGGTGTTGAATTTAAATCCATTGACGAAGAATATTGGATAAGTCTTAACATTTCTTTTTGGTCCAAGCGCAAGATGTTGCAAACCTCGTCATTGACGCAGTTTATTGGATCGAAAACGTACTTCAAGAACCATTTAGCAAAATCTTTACTGAGATCGCCATTTGGATTTTCTGATTCGTAAATACTGCAAATATAAATGATTTTATTACTAGCAAACAATTTACGTACACATAACTGTAATAAAGTTAAAAATTTAGTACCTAACAAATGGTGCAACTTCAGCACAATTTAGAAGATCATATGTGTGTGCTACATGGTGATCTCTATCATCTAACCATATTTCTACACATTTTCCAGAAGATCGACCATGTTGTCTAAAAACAGATAACATTATCGGACAAAAATTGGGTTCCACGGTTTCATCATTACGAGGACCACTTACAAATGATAGGATCACATGATCACTGAAGTAATGAGAAAAAAACGAAGCTTCTTCTTCAAGATAAGATTTGCAAATCGAACCTCCAACTCGTGCTTTTTGTCGTACTTTTTTCTTCAGATGATTCATATACCTAAAATAAAATTCATGGTTCAATTTATATGCACTAACGTCACTTTGAATTGTAAGCACAAATTTTACATTTCAAAAGGATACATCCATCCATATTGCACTGGATCTCGAAGAATAGCTTCGGATGGAAGATGAATAGGTAAATGCTCCATTACATTAAAAAATCCTGGAGGGAAGATTTTCTCTAATTTGCAAATCAATATCGGAATTTCTACTTCAAGTTTACGGAGACGATCAATTTTTAACGTTACCGAACAAAGCTGTTTATAGAATAAGCTTAACTCTGTTAAAACACCCCACACTTTTACAGGCAATAATTTTTTGAACACCACTGGTAATAAATATTTCATCATGATATGACAATCATGACTTTTCATCCCACTCAGTTTATTGTTTTTATAGTCAACACATCTACGAAGATTAGAAGATATCCCATTCGCACATTTCAGTCCCTCAACCCATTTCAGTACAAGTTTTATTTGTTTGTTGTCTAGTTCATAGCACGCTTTAGGTTTTTTATTGTCATTAGGCTTCATATGAAGTTCTGGACGTTTACAATATTCTTCTATGTCACGTCTCGAATATATATCATCCTTTGTTTTTCCTTTGACATTTAAAACAGCATTAAACACGTTATCAAATACATTTTTTTCATTGTGCATAACATCGATATTATGTCGAAGTTTGAGATCTTTCCAGTAAGGTAGCTCCCAGAATATGCTTTGTTTACACCAATTATGAATGTCAGATTTACCCGGAATTTCTGTCTGCTCTCCAGTCTGATGGATCTTCGGATAATCCTTTACAATATTGTTTATTTCTTCCCTTGTCCAAATTTTGGGTGCTTGCAAAGTCATTCCGCTGTTAGCTTTAAAGTTTTTTTTATCTCTTCTAAAAGTATGATTGGTATGCAGAAAACAACGATGACAATCAAACCACGAATGCTTCCTTCCATACCGTAAGAAAATTGCTTGTGATTCTTCCATGCATAAAGGACAAGATAGACGACCGACGGTACTCCAACCTGAAAGCATCCCATATGCAGGGAAGTCACTAATCGTCCATAACAAACAAGCGAACATACGAAATTCTATTTTTTTGAAATGTCGTAGATTTCAACTCCATCATCCCATAGTTTTTTCAACTCTTCGATTAATGGTTGTAGATAAACATCGATGCCTTGTTTTGGATCATTAGGACCAGGAACGAAAACAGTGAGAAACATAAATGGAGTTTTCATACACATCCACGGAGGTAAATTATAAGAAGTAACGATAGTAGGCCAAGATGAATATTTACTACCAAATTGAGAAAATGGTGAAAACCCATCTGTACATCAACCAAGTCTGACGTTACGGCTCTCTGCGCAAATGTTGGATACGTCCTATCAAAATGTTTCCATGCTTCTCCATCCGATGGATGTGTCAAAGTTCCATCTTCTTGTGTTCGCACACTATGCCATCGCATATGACATGCAGTGACTAAGGATGCATATAACCGTTGTAGTCTAGGGATGATTGATAAATAATGCATTCTTGTATACGGAACTTCCTTACCTTTCTTTTTTCTAGGTTTATACCTTTCCCCGCCACATTTCTTACAGTTTCTAAGATTAATATCATCTTTCCAATACAACATGCAACCTTTAACACAAGTATCTATTTTTTGGTACGGCAAACCAAAAGCCGACATTAGTGTTTTCACTTTGTAATGACTATCGCACATCAGATTATCGGTTGGCATATGTCTTTTCGCAGCTTGTACAACCGCTGTAAATGCAGCTTCTGTAAGGTTAAATTTTGATTTCATGGTGATGTACTCAGCGGTTACCGATAATTCAGTTTCACTTTCACAACCATTCCACAATGGCCGCTTAGCTGAAGCCAATAAATCATATATTTTTTTGGCTTCCGTGTCCGGTTCTTCTTCAATATTGACGTCATCGTCGTCAACCTGACCGGTAGGGAACATTGACCATGCTGCATCTTCCATCATATCTTCTATTGGATTCATCATAACTAATTCGACCTCCGACGCTACAGGATTTACTGTAGGCACAACAAGTTCTCCATGACGATCCCATAAATAATAATTTGGCACAAAACCTGATTTGTACAAATGTACTTTAACGATGTCTGGTTTATGAAACCTCATCAGTTTACATTTACTACACGGACAACGAAGCTCCTCGTAATTTCGATTATTAGATATTGCAAATCTAACAAATTCATTTACACCATTATAGAAATCTTCTTTCACTGAGCTTTTCATTCCAATTCTAACTTCATACATCCAACTACGGTCAATGTAATAATTGGACATTTTTCCTGATTCAAAAATATATAGCAGTGATTTTGATAACACATACATATATTGTTCAAAGAATTTATTCAACGCATGAATATTTTTAATGGTTCACACATACAATAAAAATGTGATTTTTTTTGTTCAAAGAATTTATTCAACACATGAACATTTTTAGTGGTTCATACATATAATAAAAATTTGATTTTCATTGTTCAAAGAATTTATTCAACACATGAATATTTTTTGTGGTTCATACATAATAAAAATGTGATTTTTATTATCTAGGCAAATTATTTCTATCATAAATAAATTATCACACATGAATATACTTGAACATATGAAAATAATTCAAACACATGAATATTTCTGAAAATTTCGGTAGCATAATGGCAGGGTAATTAAAACCGGCACCGTCCCGATGTACGGTTCCTCGCGCTACCTTAAAGCCTCGCAGCTTTTGACAAGGGGGATTTCAATAATCTATTTCGTGCGCAGACAATTTTTTTTCCACAAACTAATCCTATTTGGTTTCAACCAAAATCAATCATCAACCACAATCCTACTTGCGCCATAATAGTCATTCCATTCCAATAATTTCCACAACATAATTCATTTTCAAGCCCCGTCTACAACCCAACAATTTCACAACCATTGCTTTTAACTAGCTATATCCAACAACATGTACACCAATCCCATATCCAATAATTACATACGCACAAAATAACGGTTCATTAACACATATATTAATACAAAATCAAACATCACACCGATAAACAACTAAATCAACAATTTAGGGTTCCAATCATTACTAAATCAACTACATTAATTCAACAACCATTGTATAATCAACTAATACATACATTTATATCATTATTAAACAATTAATTCATGAAATTAGGTTAGAATTCATATCTTAGAGAGAGAGAAATTGGTTTGGAAGAATGGAGAGGGCTTGAGAAGGCCGGAGGGGGAAGGAGATAGGTGGAGGCCTCAGATCGGCGGCGACGGGGTGACGGGGTCTAGGAGGGTTTGATCGTGGTTTTGATTTGGGGGGGGGGGAGCTCGTGAATGTTATGTCTTCCTGTAGCCTCGCGGTTATATTCATTTTGGGCGATGGCTGGCGACGGCTAGCGAGGGCCGATTTTTTTAACCGTCGCTTTGGTCCGTAACTAATTTGAGCATTTCTTGTAGTGTTTTGAGTAGTAAGTGAATTGGAAAACTTAATGATTCCATTTACAGTCTTGCAACATTATTTGATGATAGTTGTTGAAAGGTGATTACAAGATTCCACCTAAAAAGACAATATAATTAATGAATTGTTCTTGTGCATTATGACAATAAAACCGTATCCAATCCAGTTGTATATAATGTATACAGTAGGAGTATGATGCAATTATTGACAAAAAATCGAACATGTATTAGTGTGTTAATAAAATTATGCAATTCCCAAATAAAAAGCATGTAAAACTAATATTATTATAAAGTATATAACAATACACGTAAGCGGTCTTAAATTCTCCTAACACTAAGTGAAAGACAATGAAACCACATTGTGGTTGTGCTTCTATGAGCATCTATGGTCACCAGCTCAAATTAGAAAATATGATTATCATGTGAGTTTTGCTTCAGATCATAATATACACACATCAGTCTAATGTTATTGTAATTATAAATGCATGGAATACTTCTAGCATATTTTACTACATTCAATAATACCAATATCATAATTGTATTAGTTGGCATAGAAACATGTGAAATTATACAATACCAAATTAATGCTTTGATTGGGATCAACCATCCATGAACAATACCAGACCAAACCAAGTTCTTCTAAATGTGTAATATCAATTTTTAAAATACAGAACCAATCATAAATCTAACTTCATGTATTCTTATTATTGATTAAATTTGGAAAAACTAAAATTAAATCTTAGACATCAAAAATAATATTATTATTTTCCAGCATAAGATCAAATCATTAGGAAAGGAAAAGAAAATTGGTACCTTCCGATATATTCCATGATAGCTAGGTCCACGCGAGGAGAAATATTAGGAGGTGCTAAGGTTGCTGTAGCATCAGGTATTCGGAGACGGATCCATGCATCTAGCAGGAGGATGAGGTACCTTGATGAAAACAACTACCTATCCAACCAAAGTGTAATTAGTTAAAAAGAGCTGGCAAAAATATATTGTTGGCAACTTCAATGTATAAGCAATCAAGATAAATGTTGTGAATGTCTGTTATCATCCGACCGAAATTGCTATCACTAATGATAAAAAAAAATAACTTAAAAAGAGATGTATACGACATCCTACAAAATACCCTTAAACTCAAAATTATCCTTCTGACGTTTTTCATATGTTACTTATTATGTAATTTCTAAATGCACAAAATCTAAAAAGAAAGATGGTACGACAAAATGAATTTATTGCATTAAGAATCATATGAAAGTTGTAAATCAAAGTAGACACCCAAAATTCTATGTAAAATCCCTAAATTGAAACACGAAATAGGAACCCTAACATGTGAAAGGGGCATATAATTCAATTTGCAGCGTAATTAAATAAATCAAAGAATATAACATTAAAATACCTACTGAGAGGAAGAATTAAATTTCTTTGAAATCTTTCGTCTTTGATATCAGTAAGCTTGAAACCAATAAATTTAGCAAGCTTAAAATCAGAAACCTTGATATCGGTAACTCTTATTTTCTGGAAATCAAGTACTTTTAAAATTAACCAAAATCTGATACGTCTATTTTGAAATCTTGAGGAAAATCCTCATTCCATGATTCGTCTATTATCGAAATCGATTCCCCCTAAATCCCGAAATTTTGGATATGGAGTTGTGCGTAGCTACCTGTTTGATTAGTTTGACATTTTATGAAGAATTCATTGAGAAACTGATTTTAAACGGGATCGCAGAGATCTAATTCGCATAGAAAATAAAAATAATAAAATAAGAGGAAAAATACAACAGAACACGTCTAAGCATGGATTCAGAAGCATGCATTGTTAAAAATAAAACACCCATAAACATTAATGAAGAAGAAAATGAGCTACGTAACATTGAGGACAATAAATTAGAGAGTGATTCAGTTGATCACATGGCTGTGGATGCATCACCAGAGGAAGCTAGTCATTGTTCTTTGGATCCAAATAGCAACAGTTTAAAATATTCACAATGAAAGCTGAAAGGAATAGCTAACTTATCATAAGATGATCATGTGCAAACCCTCAAAGCAGAGAAGAAAGTCACTACAACCCTAAGCAAGTTGTCAGAAATGCTTCAATGTGGAGCACAAGACCGACACAAGGAGAAGACTCACCATTTGAGCTTAAAGCAAGCTTATCTGCAGATGTAGTGGAAAATCGTGTGCTGATTGAACATATAAGAGAAGAAATAATGAAACGTATATGCAACTTCATATGCCGCTAAAAATTGAACTTGCATCAGACATCTTATTGATCAGCATGGTTATCCTATCATAGAACAAACGGATCTGCAAGGTAATGCTATTAACTCAAGGGATAAAGTATCGTTAAAACAATAATAGACACGCATTACCACAAATAATATTTCAACAGTAGTGGTTACTTGATTACAAAATTTGTGCAATTAAAAAGGGCTGAGGTACACATGAGAGAGAGGTAAAAATAGATTAAAAATAGGGTGAACAAATATATCTGTTACTCAGTGCCTTCTGTAATTAGATAATAAAACGAACGATAAAAGTAACCAGAGAAATGAAATTAACATTGAACAAAATGCACACAAAATGCAGACGCGATGTAAATTGAAATGCAAAAGGATGTATAAAAGAAACAACTAAGTTATTTCAAATGGACAGAGAAATAAATGTAAATAAAATGGAGGTTGAAGTGTTATAAATAATGCAGGTTCAAGTTAAATTGTTGCGACAGAAAGATTAATTAAAATGAAGTATGGGAAACAAATTGCACTACACTAGGCAAAATGTAAACCAATGCACCATGTTCATTTGGCTGAGAAACAAGAAATAAAATGAACTTCAGAGCAATAAATAGTGATTAATGCAATAAAAGAACAAATGAACAAATTCAAGTGAAAATTAAAACTGAAAATGAAAAGTTATGCGCAAACGAAATGTAAATCTTTTGTCGGAAAATGATAACTGAAGTGGGAAGAAATATGTTGAGACATGTTCCACATTGGGGAATTTGTAAAATGAATCCTGTATAACTATTAAGAGTCCACCCTTCACATTGCCAATTGGTTTTGTGATAATCTGGGGTTCTCTAACATGGTATCAGAGCGGGTTTAATTCGTGCGCACAATGCCACACTTATCCACGTCACCCAATATAAAGGTCCACGTGTTAGGCTCATGATATGCCACACGTGCGGGGGCGTGTTGAGACAAGTTCCACATTGGGGAATTTGTAAAATGAATCCTGTATAACTATAATGAGTTCACCCTTCACATTGCCAATTGGTTTTGTGATAATTCGGGGTTCTCTAACAAAATAAATGAACAAAACAGAACACAAATAGCAGTAAGTTTAACAATTTAGTTACGAGACAAACTTAGTATGAAAATAAAGTCATTACAAATGCCAAATTTTGGTATAGATCTAGCAAAATATTCATGCAGTAAACATTAATTGACGAATTAAAAGAAAAATATATTATAAAACGCATGCAAAACTAAAATTAAGTAATGAATTGAATATAATGAATAATATATGATAAAAGATTAAAACTGCTGAATGAAACAGGCAATTACATGTTTATATTAATTTAATGAAATATTACCAATTATAGATTATTACTACTACTACTTTTATAGTCTTATGTTTGATATTTTACTATTTAACCTTTTTCATATGGATTCTATGATTACAAGTTCTATAATTACCTGAAGAAAATTAGTTATAAAACAAACTATATTAGATGAACTACAATAACAAAACATCAACTTTTTGTTAAAGTAGATTAGTCACAAAATATATTAAATAGATAAACTTCAAACTCTTTTTGAAATAAGTTTAACTTGCCACCTCATTGGTTTGCAAAAAAATCCTGGAATACAATCAGGTTATTAGGATATCAGCAAAAGCTGCAATGGAATAACCCTACTTTGACACCCTTGGTATATCCCAGTTCTAATGTCTTTGCCATGTATTTGGAAACTTCACTTGTCGCCTTGATTTGCATGTTGCGGTCATTTTACGAAAGTGTACTATTGTTTGTATGCTAAAATCATATATATGTTTATTTAAGAAAAAAATCTGAAACATGGCAAGTAATACTTATATTCAAAATTTCACTTTTCCCTGTTTCTGTGAATGAATCTGGAAAGAGGTATTCCTTTAGATATATGCATGAACTAGAGTGAATGTCGGTTAATTACTCTTCAAACATAGATGCTAATTTTAGTAGTCAAAAGAATGGTCATACATCTATTTAGTATTTTATTAAATATCAATTTAAAAATTCATAGAATGATCATATATTTTCTAAAAATATCCACCTTATTGTCAAACTGATATGTTCAAAAAATTGTCAATTCAATATATATATATATGTATATATATATATATATATATATATGTATAGGTGGATATCAATTGTCAAATTGAAAATAATAAGGTTTACATATCGGATGAATCAGGAAACATTTCTTAGCTGATTTAATAAGGCAATATTAAATGTGTATGTTTAATTATCAGCATTTTTAGAAAATAAAATCATGTATAATGGAACTAAACAGAAAGATAAACAATATCAAATCTGAAAATGGGAAACTATACCTGAAATCAATTGTTTAAGATTTTGGCTACAACAAAAAAAGGAAAAGTTACTAAGCGCAAGTAAACATTGAAAATAAAGTATAGCAACACAATATTTTTTTTTTCATTGATAACATGTTAATCAACGAAACAACAAAAAAAAGAATATTTTTCTTAATTACTCATCAAACATTAAACAATGATTTTACTTGTCTTCTTTGCAAGTGCACCAATAGTTTTTTTTTCAATTTAGAGAAGAAAAGGTTGAGTATTACCATTTAGAGAAGAAAATCCTCAAGCTAAATATTAGATTAGCGAGTAATAAAGCCATAATATTAAATGAAATATGCAACGTACTTGTATAGAATGTATGCTTTCATGTATGTTATAGAATAAAGAAAATAAATGAAATACTTACCATTTTACACTGCTTTGATGTCGGCTTATAATTCAGTAGCTTCAGAACTAAAAAGGAAATATCCAAAAGTTGAAATTCTAACCTGATCATAATTGACATAAATGAGTACGAATTTAATATTGTTATAAGTTTGTGGTAGTACAGGAAATTAGTAACTTGTATTAACAGTATTGTCATGCACGAGTCATAGTTTCTGCATAAATTAGTAATTGATTAACTTTTATGTTGATGACTAAAAAACTACTAGCCTTTATGGAAAAAATAATATGACAAATGAGTAACTATGTATGTACAAGAGCCAGTGATTAGTTGGTCCCTTACTGTATAATGCAATTTTGTCTTGAATGCACTATTCTGCCACATTTTAGTAATTAATTAACTTCTTTCTTCAAGATATTAGTGATCATGATGTTATCGACTTCATATAGATAAAGGACCAAATTGGATGCAGAAAATCAAAGAGTAATCTTTTTAGGATAGAAATAACAGTTAGAGTAATAGAATTTATTAATTTTAATTAGAGATTAAACCAAACAGTAAATAGTACTAAACAAATGCCAAAAGCATTACATAAATCAGAATAGTTAGAGATTAAACCTGAGTCAAAACTCTTCGTATAAGTGCAGTATATTTGAATCTCTTCAATAACAGCTAACTTCAAAAGTAATTTTTCTTCCAACATAAGATCAAATCATTAGAAAAGGGAAAAAAGCCATACCTTCTGACAGATTCCATGGTAGCTAGGTCCACGCGAGGAGAAAGAAGCAATAACACACACGAAGAAGATTGGGAGGCGCTGAGGCTGCTATAACATCATGTATTCGGAGGTGGATCCATGCATCTAGCAGCGGAACGAGGTACATGGCGATGTCGATTTCAGAGCAAGCGATGTATATTTAGGGTTTTGGATGCACTAAATTTGGAGTTTAAGGGGGAGATTGATTCGGTATGACGAGAGCTTGAAGGAGAAATATCAAAATTTGAAGCATAAATCAGGGGAAATGTTTGTTGCGTGAGGAATTTGGTCAGTGATTTGGATTGTGGAGGAATTAGAATGGAGGAAGAAAACGAAAGGAAGGAAAATGCAGAAAGGAAAGTCTTATGAGCGAAAATTACGCCTAAATTCATTGGTTCAGACAATTTGATTTTGGCTCTAACAGTAGGCAAACCTTCCTAACGGTCGGTTTGATTAATGTATGCAACAAACAGAAGGTCAATTGATGAAAAGTATTGTTAAGCACTTTTAGCATCCATTCAAGGATAGACAAAAAATAAAACCTATTTGAGCTACTCACACATACCTACCCATTATACGAGACCCATCACCTAGTATAAGGCATTCTGTTATGCACATTAACTAAAACATTTACTATATTTACTGAAACTTAGAATGAGAAGAAAAGAATAAAAGTAACAAACATAAATCATGCTATTTACGGAATATAAACATGTACACTTATCTACAACTGCAACCATAACTTAATCTTACATACTAAACGATCAAATCCAATATAACTTGACTTCTGCACACAAAAATTTCCTAACATACTAAAACGTTGCTACTCAACGTTGGATGAGGACATCAGCCGTTAATGGTGGATTTGAAGCGACATTCATAGATAGTAGAATTAACCAATTGTAGCTGCATGTTCAGCATTGGATGAGAACATCCAGGTCGCTTTATCACTTCGATGACTTGCAGTCCATGTTCCCAGGTACTGTACAAATGAGCGGATGCAAAGATTATGTTAGCATCTATATTAGCACGAAATAACTGAAAAAATAATGGTTATAAACTAGCTTACAAGCCTTCATGTTCTTGGAAAATATCAAATACTAACCGACAGTAGCTTATATCAGTCTCTGAACTCAAAATGTTAACTGCCAGTGTGGCCTAAAGCATTAAAACTATCAGGAAAATACCCCGAAGGACAAAAAAAACAAAAAATTGTTCCATCAGGACAAAGAGGCAAAATTTTGTTCACAAGGACAAGTTTTAGTATAAAGAAATGAATTATAGTGGACACCTGAATTTCTTCCTTTACACTAAATTTTGTCGTTAAAGATAAAATTTTACCCATTTGTCCTTATGAAACAATTTTTTGTTCCTTTTGTCCTCAAGGGTAAAAACCGCTAAAAATATTGAGTGACTGAACAGAAATGAATGATTATTGATTTGCTCTAAAACACTATTTTACTTCACTGGACAACCTTTCATTGGAATGTCTGTTCCCATGTTAGACTAACTTAAATATCGTTCAGATAATGTTAGCGTTTTTAGTAATATATCAGAGTCGAGTACATGAATGAAGTCGACAAAGTGAGGTGTTATAATATTGAAGTCAGCCATGGTTCTGGAAACAAAAAAGTACATTAACATTACTATGTAACTGGTTCACAATTTGGAGTGTGCATAAATCAGTCAATGTGATCTTTATATGCTAAAAGAATTAGTAAATTGCTACCGTTTGGCCACTATAATACATTAGAAGATTGCAGGGGAAATACAAACTACTGTAAGGTTGTCATCTACTTCTACTTTTTTCATGTTAAATAGAAGAAAACCTAAAATTCATTATAAGGTTAAAAAAAACTAACAAAAACACGTGTTTACTCATTTACTGCTGATAATCATGTGTAAAAAGGCCGAGGGCATATAAAAACTTATTCTGATCTAATCACTGTGCGAGCAGACTATACATGAATGTACATTCCTGCTTTCATCATTTTTGAAGGAATGTTGCACTAATGACGTAATTAGTTCCTATAGCAATGCATTTTCATAAATTTAAACTCAGACTTAAGTCCTACCAGCACACATTCTCATAAATATAAACTAGAGGTATGTAGGATGTATAGAAAATGTGGACAAGGTTGAGTCCTTCTTGGAGCGAAGCGATTACCCAATAATAGTAGCAAACAAAAATATACGTCATGCCGCTCAAGACTTGAGTCCTCTCTCTGAGGTTGCGAGATAGGAGGTAGACTGAAACAAAACATAACTTGACATGTTACTTTTAAAGTTTACATTAGCAAAACTGTTGTAATATATATGTTTTTAAGGGTGAATACGCTTAATGCAAGGGACGCTATTGTAATTGATGAGACATGTAAAACCTAAAAATGGAAATCTTATGTATGTTGTAAATGAAACTGAATGAGTAATAATGGTTTCTCTCTCTCATTTCTTATGTTCATCTTTTAGTTTGTAACACATTATCAGCACAATTATCTATATTATAATATAAAATTTTTATTTTTATTTTATACGTACAAATTAGATTTTTTTTCCTGAAAGGATCTGGAGATTTATCGGTAAGATTGATATTTTCCTACGTGCACTTTATTATTTGATTGTTTCTTATATCACTTAGACTATTCGAAAGCTATAAAAGGGTATATTCTAAATATCTACCTTTTTACCAATTCTACAGCATCTTAATTCTCCAGCCGCTTTACTAAACTGATATCATTATCTAAATATACCTAGTACCTTTTATTTTTTAGACCTACTCTCAATGCGTCCTTCTTATTTATTTATTTTCAACTTATACAATCCAAGGTACAGTCCTTTAGTTTTATTTTTCTGAAGCATGAAGCTTTAGTTTCATACCATGTATGGTGAAGTGTTTGACAAACATTACTTGTTTTATTTTTTATTTTATTTTTATTGTTTGAGGTAAGAATGTTGCATTAGTTTTTCTTATCCCCTTAAAGAATTTGATTAAAACCATGTTTTGCTGAGATTTGATCATGTCTGACTTCATGTAAGTATTAAATATGCTAACCATTAGGATGTGGTTAGATTTGATTGAAACTATGTTCTGGGATGTGATTCAATATTTTGAATTGTTCATCTTCATTTATTATTGTGACGCAAGGGTACTAATGGAATGTACTGTACTGTGTATGCTCTGATGTATGCTCTATTCAAAGTTGCATTATTTTGACGCACGGCTACTGTAACACTCCGTATTTTCTGAGAATAAAAAAAAATGGTTAATTATGAAGAAGTTATTCAGCCTTGAAGTTTGTATGCATATGAGAGACATATATATAGATATATATAAAAATTAAATAAATAAACATGCAAAAAAGGTTCAAAACAGCGAATTGGGAGGGGGAATAACCGAACCGGCCCAATTTTGAGGTCGACTCGAGCTCCGTTGGGTCGACTAGGGGTTAATCCAGGGTGTTTGGCTGTCATCCCGTGGGCCGATTCGCTCAAATGCAGATTTTGCATTTGAATGGTTCTCATGATTCAGGGTTAATCTAATGGTCATAAATAACTTCCTACACCTATATATACATCCCTAACCTAAACCTAAATCTCATATACAATTCTCTAGCCTCCATTGCTCTCTTCCTCTCTAAAAATAAACAAATCAATGGCGTCTCTACTCTACTGAAACCTAAGCTAGGACTTATTCTTCTTCTTCCTCCAATTCTGATTAGGGTTAAAAGAGAACAGCTACAACACCTTTTTCTTTTAGAATCCAACCAAGGCAAGTGCAGTTATTTTCCAATATAAACTTTAATTATAATTGTGACATGATTGTAAATCTGAATTTGAGATTGCGTATGTTCTGTTCTGATCTATTTTATTCTATATCTCTTTCTTCTTTCTGTTCTATAGCAAGGCTACCCCGAGCCTGCGCCAAATCTCATAAGAGATTAACGCACGAACGTTAAACTTTGGAACAAATAATGAATGATGGCATAATTGGACATGGCTAATCTGTGACTAAAAGGACATAGCTTGTAAACTAGATTTAGATCTGTGCATATTCTGTGAATTGGAAGAAGAGGAACCATTGTATATTAACATGTGACTTGAGACATTGGACATAACGCATATTTTTGAATTAAAGATTTGTTATAATTTAAATTTCTAGATTGTTGGGCATATTGTTTATATAGAGATTCATGATTTGGGATAAAAAGGGAATATGACTTAGGTGTGAAGATTTATGTTAAGATTTGATAACTATTAAATGTGAATAACACCTAAGTGGGAGATTTTTGAATATATGACATGCATTGAAATCGATGGCTATATTTGGTATAATTTATATGTGAATCTTTTGTACTAGGCAAGTTTAACTAAATTTGAGACGTGTGTTATATGGTAAATTATGACCATAATCTGTGCCATGTAAATTCAATGCAAACGTGGGGTATATGATCATAATGTGAATTGTAACACCCCGTGAATTCTATAACAGTGAAATTCGTAAATTAAAGTATAATTAATTTCAAATCAAAGAATTAAGGGAAACAGGATACGCCATTGCGTTCGTCTCGGAAAAATACGCGAAATAGAGTCCGAGTTTTCGAAAAACGGAATCCGTATGAAGAAGATATGGCCTTCGGAAGTTTTTTTAAATTAAATTTTAAAATTCGAACAGCTCAGAAAACAATTAAAAATTAAAAATCGGGCCCAATGGGCCAGGGCGGGAAGATTCCCGCCTAAGCCACCCAGGTCGACAGGGCTGTCGACCTGGGCTAGCCATGTCGACAGGGCTGTCGACAGCCCTGTCGACAGGGGTGTCGACCTGGTCGAGAGCCAGGTCGAACCCAGTCCAACCTGGCTGGCCAGGTCTGTGTTTGGCCGATTTTCTGTGGTCTGCTTTGTCACTAGGGCTAGGTGGCGACACGGGATTGGCTTCCTCTTCAAACGAACGTCTATGATTGAATCAAGCTCCATCGACGGTTTAAAACATCTTGCAAACATTATAAAAAGGACCTAAGACCTAGCCTAACATCATACTATTTCATCCTAGCCTTAGGCCGCCGCCATTAAACCTAGAGCTCTAAATTAAAAATACAAAGAATAAAATTATAGAAGAAGGAGGATGATTCTTGAAGGCTACAGCTAGAAGCTACAACAACTACGACGCTTTAGGCAACGAATTTGGAGACTAATTGGGTTATTTGCTTCATATTGTAAGTTCTATGTTACTTTTTAGGCAAAAGCGCTAAAACAATATGGACATGCGATGAATTGAAACTGAATTTATGTAATATTGCCAATTCATTGTTTATATTATTTATCGTTGAATTATAATTTGGGGATATTGCTATGGCAACATTACAGGTTAAACTCGTCATGATTTTTACGTTGTTATGAATCATTTGGGCTTGATTGTTTGGCAAGTTGGATTAATTCATGTCCATAAGATCGCTATGAAATCTTTATGTTGATGAAACCATGCTTATGGTGCTAATTAAATTATGCCTATAATGTTATTATACCCATCATGAACTATTAATGAAAATTGGGTATTGCTAGGTTAATTATGTTAAAGACGCTAAATCGTCTATCATGTTAATTATGTTAAAGACGCTAAATCGTCTATCATGTTAATTATGTTAAAGATGCTAAATTATCTATCATGTTAATTAAGCTAAATTGTCAACCATGCTAATTATGTTAAAAACGATAAATTGAAATCATTATGTCTATCATGTTGATTTAGAATCATTAAATTGGAATCATTATGTCTATGAGAATTATTGTGTTAAAATGCTAAATTGGAATTCACTATGCCTATTAGGATTACTATGCCTTTAATGCTTCATGTTTATGATAAAAATTATCATGATGCCGCAATGGTTATTATGCCTATGATGCAAAGTTTAAATCATCATGTTAAATTAAGTTGGATTCATTACTATGCCAAGTTATCATCATTGCAACTATGTGATATGTTATAGTATGTTTATTATGCAAGTAATGTTGGAATTATCATATATGCCTATCACATGTTTGGTGTTATTCCCCTTTATCTCTTGAATTGTTTATGCTTATGAACGAGGTGCGTTTATATACGTTGGGGATACGATTGGGTAGAATAGGCAAAACTTGAATTAATTATAGGAATAAACTGTGAAATTTGGCATAAGTAGAACATGAAATGTGGCACGAAAACCTGACTTGAACATGCCATAACTTGACTTTAAACATGCCTTAGTTGGGCACGAAGTTGACACATGAACATGATATCAAAATTGATAAGAACATGGGCATGACTTTAGAGAACAAGAAAGTGGCCAACTCGAGGTTGGGTTGAGTTTGTAGTGTAAATCTGCCCGGAACCGCCCGGCAAATCCAGTTGCTACAAACAATAGGATCCAATGTGGGTAGTTGGTCACATCGCGCTTGAAACCCGAGGTTGGGTTGAGTTCGTAGCGTAAACCTGCCCGGAACCGCCCGGCAAATCCAGTGGCTACGAACAACAGGATCCAATGTGAGTGGTTCGGTGCATTAACGAATCAATTAATGCCAATTAGGGTTAAGTCATGAACATGAAAAGACAACTTAACCAACTTGAACACGATTTGTAGGGCTAAGTCATGAACTTGAAAAACGACAACACTTAGCCAACTTGACATGACACGTAGGCGGGTTAAGTCGCGAACTGAAATGACATACTTAACCATCTTGACATGACTAGACTGGAAAAGGGTTAAGTCACGAATTACATGACTTGATCTGTTAGGCGGTTAGGTCACGAATTACATGACCTAATCTATTAGGCGAAACCCTAGACACGACCCCTTTCAGCAGTAACCCTCTAGAAGTATCAAGGTACCCTGGGGCTAGGCCGGGTGGGGGCACGATTACTGGGCTGATTGTAAGAGGTGAACGGCGGCAGTGGGGTACGCCAGTGTAGGTTCGGCGGACTACGATCGTGCACGTATCCGAGGCAGACACTGGGTATCCGTAGATTTATCTGTGCATCTTGAATCGTGTCAGGGGTTGACACCTTCGGGCTGATACACCCGAAGGTGGACCCAGCACAGGTGACTACATTCGTGATTAGCCGTATGACACGGACACTTGACGAGCTAGAACTTGTAGGGAGCCGATCAACTAGATAATCGCTCCGTAGGACCCCGTACTTGGGTCAGACCCCGTTTTAGGGTCATTTCATGATATTGGGCCGTGGGATTTATTTCGTGATTAATTTGTGACACGGGCTTAGTATACTAGTGAAGTCGATGCAACGGATCTCGAACATGTGATACTTTACTTGACTTGTCTTGACTTATCCTGATCACCTTAGTCTATCTTGTCCACCTTGACACTATTCTTAAGTTTAGTTCCAGTTCATTCATGACAGGTTGTTTTAACCGTTTTTACACTGAAAGTCACTAGAACTTACTCAGTCTTTATGACTGACCCTTTTCCTTTCGCCTCTTTTTCTTTCGTTTCCCCCCCCCCAGGTTCTCAGGGAGGAATAACCAGCTCTTAGCTTGGATATCACTTGCTTTGGCTCAGCATGTACGGTTTGCTATGGCTGCTTCTTTTTACTGCACTTGGGGAATAAGCTGTTTTACTGTTTTTTTAAGTTATTGCTTCTTTGGCTATTATTACAAGACAGTTGTAATGAAGTTACTTGAAATCTTTGTAAAAGACATGGTTTATCATAATTAATGAAATGAAGTGCTGTTTTGCTCAGAAATTCTTCCGCTGTTTACTTAATTATTTATTTATGTTCTGTCTTGTGATAATTCTGTGATGTTATCTCGATAATACCTCTCCAAAACTAGGGCATTCCCTTGGTGAATGACCCTAGCGGAGGTGGGGTGTTACACTTGGTATCAGAGCAGAAGGTTACCAAGACTGGGCAAAAGTTTTGAAAACCTTTTGAATTTTTTTTAAACCATTTACAAAGAAGCATTTTCCAAGAAAAAGTTTTTAAAGGCTATTCCCCAAAAGCCATTAGCACTATCCTTTGTTTCCTTGTTTGAATCTCTTGTCCTTCGTTTTGAATCTATCCTTCTTGTTTCAGCATCATGTCCGAAGAACTTAACTTGCCAGAGGGCGTACCAATACCTGGTTGGTTCAGACGATTCTTAGAAGCAAGGGCCACCCAGCCAGGTCCTACCATTCCTCCTCCCCCAGCTGCAGGAAATCATCCAGCTGCAGCAACACCTCTTCCTCCACCTCCTCCACGGGGAAACACTTTTGCTAAGATATGTAAAGATTTTAAGGCTATGGGAGGAAAGGACTTTCATGGAACTGAGTCCTTCGTGGCAGCTAGAAATTGGCTAAAAGAAACCGAAGACTTATTCGTCATCTTTGAAGTAGAAGATAGGCAGAAAGTACAACTGGCAGTGTGGTTACTAAAAGGTGAGGCTTCCTACTGGTGGGAAGTCACTAATGCAGAAAGACCAGTGGAAACATGGGAGGACTTTAGGGCGAGGTTTGAGGCTAAATTTCTCTCAGAAGCCGAAAGGAGTTTGCAGTTGGAGAAATTTTTATTTCTTAAGCAAGGAAATATGACAGTCAAAGAGTACGTTAATCAGTTCGACGAGCTAGCTAGGTTCGGACTAGACTTAGTCAACACCCCGCACAAAAAGGCCCTCCGCTTTGTCAAAGGGTTGAATGAGCCATTACACAGTTTGGCCATGACCCATATACCCATGGGAGCTACGTACGAAAGGTTGGTGCAAATGGCATTGCTGAACGAGGAAGATAAGGGCAAGAAGGAGACAGAGGCAGAAAACTCTCAAGGGAAGAAAGAGGTCAAGCCTAACGATTCTAAGAATAAGAAGGTAGACCCCGAGAAGGGAGGCAAGAACAACAACTCACGCGATAAAAGGAAATGCAATTACTGTGGTACGGAAGGGCACATAGCCAAGGATTGTAGAAAGAGGAAGAGAAAGCACGGTGAATGTTTTCATTGTGGGAAGACTGGACACATCAGCAAAGACTGCCCTGAGAAGCAGACCGGACCTTCTGGCGGTACATCGTTAACCTATTCTAGATGCTCTGTTTTATCTTATTTCTCTCCTCGATCCTATCTTGAGAACCATAGTTAGAATCTTTTTGGATGTAAACATGTAATTGAAACATGTTATGATTACGAAATGGTTGCAAGTGGTCGCAAGTTGTTGCTCGTGGATGCATGAATACACATTAGGCACTAGATCGGCTCAGGCACATTTTCATATTGCATATGCATGAGTGTTTATTTTGGAAACTTGGTTGTGTTATCATTTGGTTGTTGCATATGATTGAATGTTTGAGCACTCATGTAGAAATTATGAATTATAATAGGAAAAATTTGCATGCATATTGGATTCATTTCACTAAACATATTTTGCATTTAGAAGATCAATCAGGCCTGATCATTAGCATTAGCTAAGGAACATATACACACACTTCGCATATGATCATAAAGCATTAGAAGTCTTTTAAGGACAATGGATACTCGTGTTTGATGGATGAGTAGATGGATGTTTGGATGTTAGGATATACATTCCTCCTAACTTGAAGATTTCGGGGACGAAATCCTTTTAAGTGGGGGAGAATGTAACACCCCGTGAATTCTATAACAGTGAAATTCGTAAATTAAAGTATAATTAATTTCAAATCAAAGAATTAAGGGAAACAGGATACGCCATTGCGTTCGTCTCGGAAAAATACGCGAAATAGAGTCCGAGTTTTCGAAAAACGGAATCCGTATGAAGAAGATATGGCCTTCGGAAGTTTTTTTAAATTAAATTTTAAAATTCGAACAGCTCAGAAAACAATTAAAAATTAAAAATCGGGCCCAATGGGCCAGGGCGGGAAGATTCCCGCCTAAGCCACCCAGGTCGACAGGGCTGTCGACCTGGGCTAGCCATGTCGACAGGGCTGTCGACAGCCCTGTCGACAGGGGTGTCGACCTGGTCGAGAGCCAGGTCGAACCCAGTCCAACCTGGCTGGCCAGGTCTGTGTTTGGCCGATTTTCTGTGGTCTGCTTTGTCACTAGGGCTAGGTGGCGACACGGGATTGGCTTCCTCTTCAAACGAACGTCTATGATTGAATCAAGCTCCATCGACGGTTTAAAACATCTTGCAAACATTATAAAAAGGACCTAAGACCTAGCCTAACATCATACTATTTCATCCTAGCCTTAGGCCGCCGCCATTAAACCTAGAGCTCTAAATTAAAAATACAAAGAATAAAATTACAGAAGAAGGAGGATGATTCTTGAAGGCTACAGCTAGAAGCTACAACAACTACGACGCTTTAGGCAACGAATTTGGAGACTAATTGGGTTATTTGCTTCATATTGTAAGTTCTATGTTACTTTTTAGGCAAAAGCGCTAAAACAATATGGACATGCAATGAATTGAAACTGAATTTATGTAATATTGCCAATTCATTGTTTATATTATTTATCGTTGAATTATAATTTGGGGATATTGCTATGGCAACATTACAGGTTAAACTCGTCATGATTTTTACGTTGTTATGAATCATTTGGGCTTGATTGTTTGGCAAGTTGGATTAATTCATGTCCATAAGATCGCTATGAAATCTTTATGTTGATGAAACCATGCTTATGGTGCTAATTAAATTATGCCTATAATGTTATTATACCCATCATGAACTATTAATGAAAATTGGGTATTGCTAGGTTAATTATGTTAAAGACGCTAAATCGTCTATCATGTTAATTATGTTAAAGACGCTAAATCGTCTATCATGTTAATTATGTTAAAGATGCTAAATTATCTATCATGTTAATTAAGCTAAATTGTCAACCATGCTAATTATGTTAAAAACGATAAATTGAAATCATTATGTCTATCATGTTGATTTAGAATCATTAAATTGGAATCATTATGTCTATGAGAATTATTGTGTTAAAATGCTAAATTGGAATTCACTATGCCTATTAGGATTACTATGCCTTTAATGCTTCATGTTTATGATAAAAATTATCATGATGCCGCAATGGTTATTATGCCTATGATGCAAAGTTTAAATCATCATGTTAAATTAAGTTGGATTCATTACTATGCCAAGTTATCATCATTGCAACTATGTGATATGTTATAGTATGTTTATTATGCAAGTAATGTTGGAATTGTCATATATGCCTATCACATGTTTGGTGTTATTCCCCTTTATCTCTTGAATTGTTTATGCTTATGAACGAGGTGCGTTTATATACGTTGGGGATACGATTGGGTAGAATAGGCAAAACTTGAATTAATTATAGGAATAAACTGTGAAATTTGGCATAAGTAGAACATGAAATGTGGCACGAAAACCTGACTTGAACATGCCATAACTTGACTTTAAACATGCCTTAGTTGGGCACGAAGTTGACACATGAACATGATATCAAAATTGATAAGAACATGGGCATGACTTTAGAGAACAAGAAAGTGGCCAACTCGAGGTTGGGTTGAGTTTGTAGTGTAAATCTGCCCGGAACCGCCCGGCAAATCCAGTTGCTACAAACAATAGGATCCAATGTGGGTAGTTGGTCACATCGCGCTTGAAACCCGAGGTTGGGTTGAGTTCGTAGCGTAAACCTGCCCGGAACCGCCCGGCAAATCCAGTGGCTACGAACAACAGGATCCAATGTGAGTGGTTCGGTGCATTAACGAATCAATTAATGCCAATTAGGGTTAAGTCATGAACATGAAAAGACAACTTAACCAACTTGAACACGATTTGTAGGGCTAAGTCATGAACTTGAAAAACGACAACACTTAGCCAACTTGACATGACACGTAGGCGGGTTAAGTCGCGAACTGAAATGACATACTTAACCATCTTGACATGACTAGACTGGAAAAGGGTTAAGTCACGAATTACATGACTTGATCTGTTAGGCGGTTAGGTCACGAATTACATGACCTAATCTATTAGGCGAAACCCTAGACACGACCCCTTTCAGCAGTAACCCTCTAGAAGTATCAAGGTACCCTGGGGCTAGGCCGGGTGGGGGCACGATTACTGGGCTGATTGTAAGAGGTGAACGGCGGCAGTGGGGTACGCCAGTGTAGGTTCGGCGGACTACGATCGTGCACGTATCCGGGGCAGACACTGGGTATCCGTAGATTTATCTGTGCATCTTGAATCGTGTCAGGGGTTGACACCTTCGGGCTGATACACCCGAAGGTGGACCCAGCACAGGTGACTACATTCGTGATTAGCCGTATGACACGGACACTTGACGAGCTAGAACTTGTAGGGAGCCGATCAACTAGATAATCGCTCCGTAGGACCCCGTACTTGGGTCAGACCCCGTTTTAGGGTCATTTCATGATATTGGGCCGTGGGATTTATTTCGTGATTAATTTGTGACACGGGCTTAGTATACTAGTGAAGTCGATGCAACGGATCTCGAACATGTGATACTTTACTTGACTTGTCTTGACTTATCCTGATCACCTTAGTCTATCTTGTCCACCTTGACACTATTCTTAAGTTTAGTTCCAGTTCATTCATGACAGGTTGTTTTAACCGTTTTTACACTGAAAGTCACTAGAACTTACTCAGTCTTTATGACTGACCCTTTTCCTTTCGCCTCTTTTTCTTTCGTTTCCCCCCCCAGGTTCTCAGGGAGGAATAACCAGCTCTTAGCTTGGATATCACTTGCTTTGGCTCAGCATGTACGGTTTGCTATGGCTGCTTCTTTTTACTGCACTTGGGGAATAAGCTGTTTTACTGTTTTTTTAAGTTATTGCTTCTTTGGCTATTATTACAAGACAGTTGTAATGAAGTTACTTGAAATCTTTGTAAAAGACATGGTTTATCATAATTAATGAAATGAAGTGCTGTTTTGCTCAGAAATTCTTCCGCTGTTTACTTAATTATTTATTTATGTTCTGTCTTGTGATAATTCTGTGATGTTATCTCGATAATACCTCTCCAAAACTAGGGCATTCCCTTGGTGAATGACCCTAGCGGAGGTGGGGTGTTACATGAATCATGACAACTATTTAGGCATGCAAACTTAGGCCAAATTTATAATTAGGCAAGATATGTTTATGAAACTTTAAGGAATGATTAAATCTGTTATATGGCCTAATCTGCTAGTTCTGTTATATTGCCTAATTTGCTAGTTCTGTTATATTGCCTAATCTGCTAGTTCTGCTATAATCTGCTATATCTGTTCATATACCAAATCTGTCATCTACTAAGTCTGCTGAAGATGCCTAAACTGTTATATGCTAAATCTGCTAAACTGCTTAATCTGCTGAATTCGTTAAGTCGCCTAATCTGCTAAATCTGTTATCTGCCATATCTGTTGAGTTGATATATTTAGTCTGTTATTGACATAATCTGAATTGGCTATAATTATGAAAATTGACATGTATATTAGGCATGGGCATAAATGGTAAATTAATAATTAATTGGCCGCAAAGATAAACATGGCTGACTCGAGGTTAGAATGAGTTTGCGGCGTAATCCTGCCCGGAACCGCCAGGCACATCCAGTGGCCGCAAACAATAGGTTCTAATGTGAGAAGTTAGTCATAACGTGCTTGAAACCCGAGGTTAGACTCAGTTTGCGGCAGAAATCTGCCCGGAACCAACCGGCTTAACCAGTAGCCGCAAACTGTCAGTCTAATGTGAGAGGTCTGGGCATTAATATTTAATTAATGAAAATCTGAGATAAATATAATGTCTAAAACGTGTTGGGCGGATAGGGTTAAACCCACTAGACTGATGAGTTTAATAAATCTGTTCCGTGAATCGGTAGGCCCAATTACAAAGTTAGACAAATCTGTAAATCTGTTAAATCCGTATATCTGATCCGTTAGTCTAAAACTTGTCTGACCTGTGAACTAGTTGATCTGAATTTTGTATGTCTGAACTTGTTAATCTGAAATCTGTTAGTCTGGGACACAAGGATAGGAGGGGAATTACTTGTGTCATCTGTTGTTTGGGACCCATATTAGTCAGTAACCCTTTCTGGTATAAAAACTTTGACCCAACAGTAAGTAGGGTCCGGGCACGCTTACTGAACTAATTATAAGCGGTTCATTCTGATAATGGCGAGGGGTGTTGATGGTGCGTTCCAACCGAGTCATGTGCGTGCATGGATCCCGGTCTGCCTCTGAGGATGTAAGACGCCGTGACATCTGTAAATAGGTCTGTGTCATTCAAAGGTTGCCACTTTAGGGAATGATACACCCTTCGGTGGGGCTGGCACAGGGTATTTATGTATTAGGGAGCCGATCGCTTGGGGTAGGGTTTTAGGGTACACTTAGTTCTGTCTGTTTCTGCATGGTACCGTCTGTTCGGGTGGTAAAGGCCCAATTACTAGTGTACACCTTATGCTACATTCTGCTTCTGTCTGTTTCTGATCGGGTGGTAAAGGCCCATTACTAGCGTGGAAATTATTCTGTACCTGTTTCTGTTTCAGTTTAGACATTAGGGTGACACCTAATTCTGTTATACTAGTATTAGTGCAGAGAAGTGTAAAGCAATAGCTTATATCATTCTGTTCTTCTGTCATATCTGCTACATCTGTTACAGTTATCTCTCATCCAGTTTTATTTTCATGTCATGTTATTATTATCTGTTCATAACTGAAAATCACTGGACTTGCCAGACTTTTGTCTGACCCTTGTTATTTCACCTCCTTTCTTCCGTTCCCCCCCCAGGTTTTGTAGAAGGGAGTACTCTAGCTTGATCCAGATTTCTTCCGCTTGCGGTGCTTAAAGTATGGCTTGTCTTCTTCTGTGGGGATTATGATTTTAAACTATGCATTCTGAAGGCTTTTGTACAAGACTGATATTTTGTATTTGAATTCTGATATTGTGATTTGAAAGGATGTAACCAAGCTTCTGTTGAAATAAAGTTATAATTTTTTCAAGTACTGTTTTATCTGTCTTGTAAGTTTCTGTTCTATTTACTAAAATTCTCCACCAAAGTTAAGGCATTCCCTTGTGAGTGACCTTAACGGAGGTGGGGTGTTACACTTGGTATCAGAGCTGAAGGTTACCAGATTGGGTAAAGTTTTTGAAAACTATTTTCAAAAAGGTTTTGAAAGGAAGTATTTTTAAAAATAAAGCTTATTTTGAAAAACATGATCCCCAAGAGATATATATCTTTCCTTCAGTCCTTTTTTTGTATTGAATCTTTCCTTCTTTTTTTTCGTTTCAGCATGTCTGAAGCATCTGAGATACCAGAGGGTGTTCACGTACCCGGTTGGTTTCGTCAATATCTTGAGGCTAGGACCGCCGCCGCAGGTCCAGCAAATGATCCTCCTCCTCCACCCCCTCCTCGTGCAATTACTTTCTCAAAGATCTGTAGAGATTTTAGGGCCATGGGTGGAAAGGATTTCAAGGGAACTGAATCATTCGTAGAAGCGAGGAACTGGCTCAAAGAAACTGAGGATATATTCGTTATCTTCGAGGTGGACGATAGGCAGAAGGTACAGTTGGCGGTATGGCTGCTCAAAGACGAAGCTTCCTACTGGTGGGCAGTCACTAACGCCGAGAGGCCGGTTGAGACATGGATGGATTTCAGAACAAGGTTTGAGACAAAATTCCTCTCGCAAGCTGAACGAAGTTTACAGCTGGAAAAGTTCTTATCTCTTAAGCAAGGAAGTGTGACGGTCAAGGAATACGTCAACCAGTTCAACCAACTAGCTAGGTTCGGATTGGATTTAGTCAACACTCAGCATAAAAAGGCTCTCCGCTTTGTTAAAGGATTGAACGAGCCACTGCACAACCTAGCCATGACTCATGTACCCATGGGAGCGACTTACGAGAGATTGGTGGACATGGCACTACTGCACGAGGAAGACAAAGGCCCGAAAGAGACAAAGAAGGAAGAACCACAAAATAAGAAAGTAGGGCCCAAAAAGGAAACGCAAAGGAAGGATGAGAAGTCTGAAGATGAGAAGGGGAAAAAGTGCTTTACTTGTGGAAGCTCGACTCATCTGAACAAGGATTGCAGAAAAAGGAAGGGCGCTTGCTTCAACTGTGGGGAGATGGGACACTTCACTAGGGACTGCCCGAAGAGACGAGGACAAGGAGGGCAGGCGAACACTCTTGAGGCTAGTGGCTAGGATAAAAGTAGGAAAATTCCTATAGTAGGTTTAATTTCTTTATCTGATTATGGAGTTAAGACTCTTTTTGATTCTGGTATTTTGATTTTGTAATTGATACTCTGCACTTTAATACTAGTATTGTTTCTGATTCCGTTGTAGACTCAAACCTATAAGCGTTATGACTCATCTGTTTATGATAGATTGGGGTTTGAGGGATATCTGTGTTAGACGTCAAGTATGACGCATACATTCTGAGTTTTTGTGGGATATGATTTTATCATGCTTAGCTTCCTAAGAATCATTACGGAACCTGATCTGTACCAGTAGTCTATAAATATTTGAATAATTCTGCTTTCCAGTTTTGACATTGTCTAAAGGAGGTAATCCTCTGGGTGTCAATCTGATGTTGATTTCGGTCTTCGGGGTTGATACTTAGGGGAATTATTTTCTCAACCAATGTCTAATGGGAACCAAGTCTTTGTCTTATCTGTACTCGCTTCCATCATTCGACTGTATCCTATCGATTGAATCTTCGAACTTTAGGTAGAAACTAATGGGTGTAAACATGTGTTTGAGACATGTTATGTTTGATGGTTGCAAGTGGATGCAAGTGGTTGCTAGTGGTTGCTCGTGGATGCATATACACACACAAGGCACTAGATCGGCTCAAAAACACTCTCATACTGCATATGGATGTGTGTGCATTTTTCAATTTTTGTGGATGCAGAATGATTGACTCCTCACATGGATGTTGCATTTGGATGAATGGTTATGCACTCATATAGAAATGATGTGTATCAAATAGGATTTCTTGCATACATATTTGGACTCATGACACTAACATGATTCGCATTAAGGAGGTCAACTGGATCAGTAGACCGCCTGATTTTGCATTAGATAAGAAACATATACACACACTTTGCATATGTTCATACGGCATTAGAAACCTTTTAAGGACAATCGATGCCTGTGATTGAATGGTTGAGTAGATGGATGTTGGATGTTAGGATACATTCTTCTTAACTTGAAGATTTCGGGGACGAAATCCTTTAAGAAGGGGAGAATGTAACACCCCGTATTTTCCGAGAATATAAAAAAATGGTTAATTATGAAGAAGTTATTAAGCCTTGAAGTTTGTATGCATATGAGAGAAATATATATAGATATATATAAAAATTAAATAAATAAACATGCAAAAAAGGTTCAAAACAGCGAATTGGGAGGGGGAATAACCGAACCGGCCCATTTTTTAGGTCGACCCAAGCTCCGCTGGGTCGACTAGGGGTTAATCCAGGGTGTTTGGCTGTCATCCCGTGGGCCGATTCGCTCAAATGCAGATTTTGCATTTGAATGGTTCTCATGATTCAGGGTTAATCTAATGGTCCTAAATAACTTCCTACACCTATATATACATCCCTAACCTAAGCCTAAATCTCATATACAATTCTCTAGCCTCCATTGCTCTCTTCCTCTCTAAAAATAAATAAATCAACGGCGTCTCTACTCTGCTGAAACCTAAGCTAGGACTTGTGCTTCTTCTTCAGCTACAACACCTTTTTCTTTTAGAATCCAACCAAGGCAAGTGCAGTTATTTTCCGATATAAACTTTAATTATAATTGTGACATGATTGTAAATCTGAATTTGAGATTGCGTATGTTCTGATCTATTTTATTCTATATCTCTTTCTTCTTTCTGTTCTATAGCCAGGCTACCCCGAGCCTGCGCCAAATTTCATAAGAGATTAACGCACGAACGTTAAACTTTGGGACAAATAATGAATGATGGCATAATTGGACATGGCTAATCTGTGACTAAAAGGACATAGCTTGTAAACTAGATTTAGATCTGTGCATATTCTGTGAATTGGAAGAAGAGGAACCATTGTATATTAACATGTGACTTGAGACATTAGACATAACGCATATTTTTGAATTAAAGATCTATTATAATTTAAAGTTCTAGATTGTTGGGCATATTGTTTATATAGAGATTTATGATTTGGGATAAAAAGGGAATATGACTTAGGTGTGAAGATTTATGTTAAGATTTGATAACTATTAAATGTGAATAACACCTAAGTGGGAGATTTTTGAATATAAGACATGCATTGAAATTGATGGCTATATTTGGTATAACTTATATGTGAATCTTTTGTACTAGGCAAGTTTAACTAAATTTGAGACGTGTGTTATATGGTAAATTATGACCATAATCTGTGCCATGTAAATTCAATGCAAACGTGGGGTATATGATCATAATGTGAATCATGACAACTATTTAGGCATGCAAACTTAGGCCAAATTTATAATTAGGCAAGATATGTTTATGAAACTTTAAGGAATGATTAAATCTGTTATATGGCCTAATCTGCTAGTTCTATTATATTGCCTAATTTGCTAGTTCTGTTATATTGCCTAATCTGCTAGTTCTGCTATAATCTGCTATATCTGTTCATATACCAAATCTGTCATCTGCTAAGTCTGCTGAAGATGCCAAAACTGTTATATGCTAAATCTGCTAAACTGCTTAATCTGCTGAATCCGTTAAGTCGCCTAATCTGCTAAATTTGTTATCTGCCATATCTGTTGAGTTGATATATTTAGTCTGTTATTGACATAATCTGAATTGGCTATAATTATGAAAATTGACATGTATATTAGGCATGGGCATAAATGGTAAATTAATAATTAATTGGCCGCAAAGATAAACATGGCTGACTCGAGGTTAGAATGAGTTTGCGGCGTAATCCTGCCTGGAACCGCCCGGCACATCCAGTGGCCGCAAACAATAGGTTCTAATGTGAGAAGTTAGTCATAACGTGCTTGAAACCCAAGGTTAGATTCAGTTTGCGGCAGAAATCTGCCCGGAACCAATCGGCCTAACAAGTAGCCGCAAACTGTCAGTCTAATGTGAGAGGTCTGGGCATTAATATTTAATTAATGAAAATCTGAGATAAATGTAATGTCTAAAACGTGTTGGGCGGATAGGGTTAAACCCACTAGACTGATGAGTTTAATAAATCTGTTCCGTGAATCGGTAGGCCCAATTACAAAGTTAGACAAATCTGTAAATCTGTTAAATCCGTATATCTGATCCGTTAGTCTAAAACTTGTCTGACCTGTGAACTAGTTGATCTGAATTCTGTATGTCTGAACTTGTTAATCTGAAATCTGTTAGTCTGGAACACAAGGATAGGAGGGGAATTACTTGTGTCATCTGTTGTTTGGGACCCATATTAGTCAGTAACCCTTTCTGGTATAAAAACTTTGACCCAACAGTAGGTAGGGTCCGGGCACGCTTACTGAACTAATTATAAGCGGTTCATTCTGATAATGGCGAGGGGTGTTGATGGTGCATTCCAACCGGGTCATGTGCGTGCATGGATCCCGGTCTGCCTCTGAGGATGTAAGACGCCGTGACATCTGTAAATAGGTCTGTGTCATTCAAAGGTTGCCACTTTAGGGAATGATACACCCTTCGGTGGGGCTGACACAGGGTATTTATGTATTAGGGAGCCGATCGCTTGGGGTAGGGTTTTCGGGTACACTTAGTTCTGTCTGTTTCTGTTGGTACCGTCTGTTTCTGTTGGGTGGCAACACCTGTCTGTTTCTGCGTGGTACCGTCTGTTCGGGTAGTAAAGGCCCAATTACTAGTGTACACCTTATGCTACATTCTGCTTCTGTCTGTTTCTGATCGGGTGGTAAAGGCCCATTACTAGCGTGGAAATTATTCTGTACCTATTTCTATTTCAGTTTAGACATTAGGGTGACACCTAATTCTGTTATACTAGTATTAGTGCAGAGAAGTGTTAAGCAATAGCTTATATCATTTTGTTCTTCTGTCATATCTGCTACATCTGTTACAGTTATCTCTCATCCATTTTTATTTTCATGTTATTATTATCTGTTCATAACTGAAAATCACTGGACTTGCCAAACTTTTGTCTGACCCTTGTTGTTTCGCCTCCTTTCTTCCGTTTCTCCCCCCCAGGTTTTGTAGAAGGGAATACTCTAGCTTGATCCAGATTTCTTCCGCTTGCGGTGCTTAAAGTATGGCTTGTCTTCTTCTGTGGGGATTATGATTTTAAACTATGCATTCTGAAGGCTTTTGTACAAGACTGATATTTTGTACTTGAATTCTGATATTGTGATTTGAAAGGATGTAACCAAGCTTCTGTTGAAATAAAGTTATAAATTTTTCAAGTACTGTTTTATCTGTCTTGTAAGTTTCTGTTCTGTTTACTAAAATGCTCCACCAAAGTTAAGGCATTCCCTTGTGAGTGACCTTAACGGAGGTGGGGTGTTACAGCTACTAATTTACTATTCTGATGTATCCTCTGTTATGTACTGGACTGTGAGTTCTCCATTACAAGTTGTTTTCTTTGTTACTGTATCTATCAAAACAATGTTCCTTTTTAGTATCTGTTACGTTAAGTTTTGTTTTTATTTATTCGTTTTCATATAATTGTTCATTTCAACATGTTACATGTATAATTAAATTATGCGTTGATCTGAATTTTGTTTTTATATGTAGTTTGCAAAAATGTCAAACATCGCTAAGCTGGAATTTAAAGCATTGGACATTTCTGGAGACAATTATTTGTCATGGATGCTAGATGTCGAAATCCATTTGCAATCTCAATGCTTAGAGAACGCCATTAAAAATGGCAATAATATGTCCCAGTAGGACAAAGCAAAGACTCTGATATTTTTTAGATGTCACATCCATGATGATTTAAATCAGAATATTTAACTGAAAAAGATCCCCTCCTCTTACGGAACTCCCTGAAGGAGTGTTATGACCACCAGAAGACGGTCATACTTCCAAATATAAGGCAAGAATGGTTGAACTCGAGGTTTCAAGATTTTAAAACCGTAAGGGAATATAATTCCGCTATGTTTAAAATTACTTCTAAACTAAAATTATGTGGAGAAATGGTAGATGATGCACAAATGTTGGAAAAGACCTTCTTAACATTTCATGCCTCGAATGTGCTTCTGCAGCAGCAAGAGAGCATCATTTTACAAAATATTCTAAACTCATCAAATGTTTGTTGGTTGTTGAACAAATCAACGAATTGCTTCTTAAAACCTACTCCTCATGACCCACTGGTTCAGCTGCATTACCTGAAGTTAATGATAACTTTGCCCACTTCGGAAGGTCGTGGCAGAGGCAGAGGATGAGGTAGAGGACGTGGTCGTGGACGTGGATACAACCTCAGCAGCGGTGGTTATAGTGGTTTTGGATGCAACAAAACTAATGATTTTAAAAAGGAGCCTAAAATATCAATAATTCAGCTGCAGAAAACAAAAAGCATTTTGAGGACGTTTGCTATAGATTCAGGCGCACTAGTCATTGGTCACACACTTGTAGATCATCAAAGAAAACAATCGAAGAATATCGAGACAAATAATACCGAGGGGTTGTCCGATAACACTAACATGGAGTTAGATGATTTCTTTGAAGACTATGATGGAAATTTATTCAGCGATGAAAATTTAAATGTTATATTTGAAGAAATGACCGAACCAACCAATAAATAGCATGAAGCTTATCACGTGATTTTTATTTTATTTTATTTTATTTCCTTTCAGCGTGTATTAGTTTGAAATTCTTGTTTACTTGTTTCCCTTTTAGTTTATTCTTATGGAATTACGGAAATAATGTGTAATGTTGGACATGATAACTAGTTTATTCTCGTGGACATTTATTTATATTTATAAGTTTTTTTTAGTTATTGACTAGCTGTATTGTTTTTAATTCTTAAGGTATGGATCGACAGTGTTTAAATGATGATATATGTCTGGTTGATAGTGGAACTACTCATACGATATTGAAAAACCCAAATTTTTTCTCTGAATTACCTGAAAATATTTCATATAAAGTTTCAACTATAGTTGGTTCAGCCAATATAATTGAAGGGTCCGGAAGAGCCCATATAGTGTTACCAAATGGTACACATATATTCATTCAAAATGCACTATATTCAAGAAATTCTAAAATAAATCTGCTTAGCTTCAAAGATATAATAATGAATGGATATCATATTGAAACTATAAATGAAAACAATAAAGAATATCTTTGTGTTATTTCTAAAACTGAAAGCCAGAAGCTTATTTTAGAAAAATTTGGTACAATTTCAACTGGATTATACTTTACCAAAATTGGCATAGTTGAATCTCATTTTATGAACATGAGCCAAAATCTCATGGATACAAAGAAATTGATTCTTTGGCATGATCGTTTAGGTCATCCTGGATCAACTATGATGCGCAAAATTGCTAAAAACTCAAATGGGCATGATTTTATCAAATCAGTTAAATTTACCAAGTGATTACATGTGTACCTCGTGTGCACAAGGAAAATTAATTACTCGACCTTCATACAGTAAAATCACTTCTGAATCTCTAGCATTTTTGCAAAGAATTCAAGGTGATATATGTGGTCTAATTCATCCCGCTTGTGGACCATTTAGATAACTTATGGTATTAATTGATGCATCAGCTCGTTGGTCACATGTATGTTTGCTTTCTGCAAGAAACATGGCATTTTCCAAATTACTTGCTCAAATAATTAAATTAAGAGTACACTTCCCCGATCATCAAATCAAATCAATACGACTAAATAATGCAGGAGAATTCACTTCTCAAGTATTTGATGATTATTGTTTATCACTAGGAATTGAAGTTGAACATCTAGTAGCTCAAGTTCATACTCAAAATGGTATGGCAGAATCACTAATTAAGTGATTGCAACTTATTGCAAGACCATTGCTTATGCAATCAAAGTTTCCTGTTACAGCTTGGGGACATACAATTTTGCATTCATCCAAATTGATTAAAATTAGACCAACGGCTTATCATCAATTTTCACCATCACAACTTTTAACTGGATCCAAACCAAATATTTAACATCTACGAAAATTTGGCTGTGTTGTGCACGTACCCATTAGTCCCCCACTTCATACTAAAATGGGTCCTCAAAGAAGGTTGGGAATTTATGTGGGATTTGACTTACCTTCGATAACTCTTTATCTTGAACCTCTTACAGGTGATGTCTTTACTGCAAGATTTGCAGATTGTAAATTTGATGAGTCAAATTTCCCGCCGTTAGGGGGAGAAAAGACCGTTCCAGTAGAACGGTGTAAAATTTCATGGAATAATCCTTCTATGTTTCATTTGGATCCACGTACCAAACAATGTCAATATGAGATACAAAGAATTTTGCATATTCAAAATATTGCAAATCAAATGCCAGATGCATTTAATGATGTTGCAGAAATAACTAAATCTCATATTCCAGTAGCAAATACACCAGCTAGAATTGAAATCCCCGAAGGACCAATAGCAGCAAATAAATCCAAAGCTAGACAAAAACGTGGAAGACCGATAGGTTCATAAGACTTGGCACCTAGAAAAAGAAAGTCGAATGAAAAATCACCAATTAGCAAACCTCTCGAACAGGTTATAAATGATCCAAAGGATAACTCAAAAGAAAATCTCAATTCTCCTAAAATTAGTGAAGGAACTATTGTCCCAGAAGAAATAATAGAAGCTTCCGAAAATAAAACGGTACCTAATAATAATGAGATCTCAATGTTTTATACGAATTCGAAGTAAAATAACAATTGATGATGTATTCTCACTCGCAGTAGCTACTGAAATAACTAAAAGTCATGACTATAATGAGGATAATGATAATGAACCAACTAGCATAAATGAATGTCGAAAAAGACATGATTGGCCAAAATGGAAAGATGCTATTCAAGTTGAGATATATTAACTCCAAAAACATGGTGTATTTGGACCAATAGAGAAAACACCAGAAGGTGTTAAACCAGTCGGTTACAAATGGGTATTCATTAGAAAACGAAATGATAAAAATGAAGTTGTGAGATACAAAGCAAAGCTTGTTGCACAAGGTTTCATGCAGAGACCAGGTTTTGACTTCAAAGAAACATGCTCTCCTGATATGGACATAATAACATTTCGATATTTAATAAGCCTTGTAGTTTCTGAGAAGCTTGACATAAGATTGACTGATGTTGTGATGGCTTATCTATACGGTGAATTAGATACCGATATTTACATGAAAATCCTAGATGGATATAAATTGCTTGAAGCAAAATCAAAGTCAATGTATTCATTAAAATTGAGACGATCACTATACGGTTTGAAACAATTTGGAAGAATGTGGTATAACCGTCTTAGTGAGTATTTAATAAAAGATGGGTATAAAAACAATCTGATTTGTCCATGTGTCTTTATAAAGAAATCGGTAAAGGGATTCACTATTTTAGCGGTATATGTTGATGACATAAATTTGATTGGAACTTCAGAAGAGATCACTGAAACAATAGATTACCTAAAACAGGAATTTAAAATGAAAGATCTTGGCAAAACCAAATACTGTCTTGGTCTACAGATTGAGCACAATAAAAACGGCATACTAATTCATCAATCAAATTATATTGAGAAAATCCTGAAGCGTTTTCAAATGGATAAAGCGTATCCACTTAGTACACCTATGGTTGTCAGATCACTAGATATTAAAAAGGACCCTTACCGACCAAAAGAAGATGATGAAAATATACTTAGTCCAGAAGTACCATATCTCAGTGCAATTGGTGCATCAGTATATTTAGCCCAATGCACAGGACCAGATATTGCATTTTCAGTCAATCTTCTAGCAAGATATAGTTCTACACCAGCTAAAAGACACTGGAATGACATAAAACATATCAAGAGATATCTGCGAGGAACCATAGATTTAGGCTTATTTTATTCTAACACAGGCAATAATCTGATTCTAGTTGGTTATGATGATGCAGGTTACCTTTCTGATCCACATAAAGCAAGGTCACAAACTGGATATGTATTTACTAACAGCAATGCAGCTATTTCATGGCGATCTACAAAGCAAACATTGGTAGCAACATCATGCAATCATTCTGAAATACTAGCACTACATGAAGCAAGTCGAAAATGTATTTGGTTAAAATCATTAATCAAACATATTTGAAACACATGTCAACTTTCCTCAACAACAGAAAGATCAACCATCATTTATGAAGATAATGCCGCATGCGTAGCTCAAATTCAAGCAGGATACATCAAGGGTGACAGGACAAAACACATTTCTCCCAAATTCTTCTTCATACATGAACTTTAAAAAGACAATAAGATAGAAGTGAAGCAAATCCTGTCTCAAGAAAATCTAGCAGATCATTCACAAAGGCACTTCCAAAGTCAACATTTCAGAAGATGATATATAAAATTGGTATGCGCCGCTTGCATCACCAAACTATTTGAATAATGCATTACGAATCAGGGGGAGCATATATTATATTGTAATGTACTCTTTTCCTTAACTAATATTTTTCCTACTGGGTTTTGGTTAGTAAGGTTTTTAATGAGCCATTATTTTGATCCAGAAGTATCACTCATTGGAACATTGTCAATATGTTACCTAGAGATGAAAATTGTACACTTTTCCTTGTTTATGATTTTTCCTATAGGGTTTTTCATAAAAAGGTTTTTAATGAGGCAATCAATTTTATCATCTTTGCATACACATATTCAAGGGGGAGTGTTGTAATATATATGTTTTTAAGAGTGAATACGCTTAATGCAAGGGACACTATTGTAATTGATGAGACATGTAAAGCCTGTAAATAGAGAGCTTGTGTATGTTGTAAATGAAACCGAATGAATAATAATGGCTTCTCTTTCTCATTTCTTATGTTCTTCTTTTAGTTTGTAACAAAAACAAAGTTATATAACAAATCTTAAATTAAAAAGTGGCCTTTTTCTTTTCCTTTGACAACAGAATCGTATTTGCTATCATTCCAAAATTTGATAATTTTTTTTTACTTTTGTAGGAGATTCTAGCTAGCATACCCTTTTTTTGATTTTGATTAATATTTCACCATATTTATTGTACTTTCGTCGACCTTCTTTAAATTCAACTGTTTGGGACAATTGAGGTCGAGATGAAAGTTCGCGATATCAATATCAAAAATAACAAAACAAAAGTAGAAGATTCTTTAATGTTTTTCTTCCATGAATATTTTGTAAGGACGCCAAGAGATCTACAAAATTATTAAAAATATTAAGACCATATGAAAATAATAAATTGTAAATACTTCCGTACTTAAACCAACAACAAATTATTGGAAGGATAGACAAATCACAAAGTTTTAGAAAAAACGCAATCATTCCAATAAACAAGATGTCTACTAGAATCATCGACATCATTCTTATGCTGAACTACAACCAACAAATCGTCTATTTCAATCACCGAGTGCATATTTATTGACACATCCTTCAATGTCCTACTTTAGTACAAATACAAAGGGAATTCAAGAGATGTATTTCTTTTAGGATCAGGAACACCCAAGTACTCTTTCCAGAGCGAGAGAATACGCTCTTAAAAAATATCTGCAAAATAAATAAATAAATAGGAGCAACTTCAAAAATAGTACAAGGCGGTCTTTTAAGTTATTATTAGAAGTGAACTCGTGGTACGCACACGGGATGATGGACAAATTACTGAACATGTTGGATCGATGGAGAAATCCATCTTCCTCTAACCTCATTATACTTGTTTTTATACATGATATTTCATGTCTTGTTTTTAAGAAACTTGTGTGTTTTTGATAATATTTAAATGCTTTGTGCAAAATTCATTTACTAACATACAAGTATACCTATACCTTGCCGTTGGATCCAATTTCCACTTCCCAACCTCAATGTATTTTCATATGAAATTAAGGGCGAATTAGATTATGACATAGCAAAGAGTTAGGCACCAGTTTGACAGTCCAGAAATTATGTGATATTGACTCATCAGTTGCTTGTTGTTACTATATGAAAATGATGTGAAACATAATTCTAAAGGTGGATGCATTACATGACTCTTAATCGATGTTCAAAAATGAACATAACTATAATAGTACTTGTAAAGGGAAAGAGTTGGTTAACCTGTGACATCCATTTCAACAACTTTTTTTTTTTGAAAATTGTTTCACTTTTATTATCTAATAAAAACAGTACAAAGGAAGGTTAACATACTAACCATTACAAAACAAATGCAAAAAGGAAAAACAGGAAATACAAGAAAGTATAATGCTAAAAACTTAAAACAGGCCCATGATGAGGCCTATCCCACTTAGTGCAACCCACTGCACTTCACTTGAGCCACTGCTCCAACTTGTGCGCATCTCCAAATGCACAACTTATTGCGATCCGGCTACACTTCATCTCAGAGATAAAAGAGGTGTCCATTTCTTTATATTAACTTCAAAAATCAAATAGTCTAAAAAACCGTAGAACACAAATATGTAGAAAACTTATCCCTTCAATATCAAGTCCATTAATATTTCATTAACAAAGTTTTTCGATCACTTTGTCAAGCCAAAACCAGACCTTTAAAACAGCCCATGATCTCAAGTAAACTTCCCTTGAACGGATGTAAATGGCACCTTAAATCATAAAGAACTTCTACATGCAGAAAAACCCAAAAGAATCCCTTGAACAAATATAAAGAGCTTGCAGAATTAAATCGATAATACAATTCAACGCCCTTCACAAACAGCTAACAATGGACTATACTATATCAACAACTTATTTATTCATATACATATATATATATATATATATGTATGTATGTATGTATGTATGTATGTATGAAAGAAACGTGCATACAAAATATCTTTTGAAAGGAGATATAGAGATTTGATATAGTATAGCGCACTACAACAAATATAGTTTTCAACTGCATGTGACAACAGCGATGGAACTCAACTTGACGTGTTTATGACAAGGGTTTTAAGTTAAACAATGTAACAGTGTTGTCAACCCGCTGATAAAGACAAAGAGAACCAAAACTTAAGCAGCAAAACATTTTATTTCCCTCTCATATTTTTATTTCACGTTTCCATCCCCAATCAATCTGTATGACCTCTTAAAAAAATGATTTCTTCACCGAGTAGACTGCTAAATAATCCAGTATTCACAATCTTCATCCCATGGTGGCTTCTTGAATCTTCTTGTTAGAATAATTAATATATTGTATTTATGTTAATAATATGTTACATATATTTGCGTAATATATTATTAACATAAATACCACATATTAATTATTCTAACACTTCTTTCTTCATTGGTCTAACCTGTAGATCCAACGACAATCATTTCCGGGTAATCGTAGATGTGTTTTATTGGATGCCTCATATCTAATTTTCGTGTTTCTGATTGGTTTTTACTATTTAATCTATTGCACTATTCAATCAGTGATTTTAGGATTTGAAGTTTTAATTTACCAATTTAAAATTTGTTTACAATAAGAAAGTACATAATGATTGTTTTAGAAAAACCGTAGTCCAACTGAATTCTGAATGGTGCTTCAAAATTCCATAGAAGGAGCATGGAGAACGAGTGATTTGATTTATGATTTTTCTATTGTTTTTTATGTCTCCTTTTTTTGGTCATTTTGATTGCTAGAAGACTTTGAAATAAGTATCAGGTTTATTCATTATGGCAATGGTGATTATTATTATTATTATCATTATTATTTAGACTAAGAATTTTATTAAAGAAGATTGAATCATTGATTTCTATACTGTAGAAGAAGATTGATTTGAAATGCAAAGATATAAATAATGGATTGTTGTAACTTTTCTAGATATTGACTCGAAATTCAATCATCGGTTTCTGTAATTTTTTAGACTAAGTTTACACAATTTCGTTAACTTTTATATTGCATTTGACGCTGAACCTTTATTTACCATGATAAATAGATTTAAGACTATGTACGTTTCAGTTTTACATTCAACATGCAGCCATCAGGTTTGAATATGTAAAACATACATGAATAATCATATATATATATATATGTGTATATATATATATATATATGTATATATATATATATATATCTTTTATGACAACGTGAGCAAAATCTAAATGTAGGACCATATTAGTTATACTTCAATGCTGCTTGCTAGGGTGGGGTTCAACCACTTTGCTTGCTGAACTTAAATATCAATACGTTATGTCCAAAATTAATTAATATTTTAATAAATTTTACGTTGTATTTTACGCTGAGCCATTATTTGTTTTCGGCATGATAAATGGATTTAGAACCTCTTATATTTCGGTTTTGCTTTAACCATCGGCCTTCTATTCAGGCTTGAATGTGTAAATCATACATGAATAATCATGTATGAATCTTTTATGATTGTGTAAAGGTAATTTTTATTCTAATCAACAATTTTAATAAGTTAATCCAACCTATTAAATAAGATCGTTGACTTTTAATAATATTTAAATTTTAATTAGTTAATCCACCTAAAAAAATCATCAAATATCTTTCTTTTACTCATTTCTTTTAATTTCAAGTATCAACAATGTCATATTGATTCGAAGAGCATTTTTTTTGTTATTGAATTAAAAATATATTAGCTAATAGGTATCGACCAATGCAAACCTGTAGTACTGTAAAAAGATATTGTTTAAAGTATCAAATACAAAGTCATTATATGGCAAGCTTCCATCAACAGGAGGAGTGTAGCTTCCAGCATAAGCCATATAAGAGGAGGTTGGAATTTTCACCGAATTAGACATTTAACTTAGAACATGAAACTTGGTTATATTCATCCATTAGTATTTTATTTGTTGGATTTTTTTTTTCTTTTTTTTTCTTTTTTTATGATAGCCATACTTGATTATCTTCCACTGTTTTTATATGTTATATCGACTCTACAATCATTAGTTATGAATATTGCTTCTAACTGTAGATTTCCTGCTTTTTTTAGAAGATTTTTCTCACTATACATTTTGGCCATTAAGAACATTTACAAGCATATATCATTTGTTGTTCTCAGTCCCGTGTTGGATGTCTGGTTTTCCTTTTTTCCAAATAAAAACATAAAATCTTTAATTTAATCCACTTGTGGATTAACTTATAAAATAGTTGTGGATTAACTTATTAAAGTAAAACTGTGGATTAACTTATTAAAAATTTGTATTAGAATAAAAATTATCTTGTGTAAATCGTGCACTTTTATTGTATACATTAAGAATAGAGACATTAAAAATATATAATCAAGATTCAAGTAGAAAATTATTTCTTCTAGCAGTGCCCACAATAGTAAATTTTACGTCTTATATCCTTTGGAATATTAGCTAGTTCAGACATTAATAGACGGATGTCATTCGTTGAACAGACTGAAATAAATCTGCAACATAAAAGCAGAGTTGCACTAACAGTTCAGCCTTTTAATGCAGGGTTATTCTATCGCCCTTGATGCTAAAAGAAAAGTAATGAAATGGCTAACATCAAAATTAATTGGCATAAGGATTTTAAAGTAGGTGCATGTGACTACTATACTATTACTATATATATTCTTGTAATTCACCATGCTTATGACAATTACCGATATAACCTAAAACAAATGTGTCAAATTATACTGCGTGGTCTGGTACATTCGGGTGTGTTAAATTAAAAATTTATGGTGATTGGATCATATACATAGTTATGATTAATAGACTAGGAAAACTTGTTAATAAACCGAGCTTCTGTCACAGAATGATTATTAGTAGAAACTTAATAGAACAATAAATTAATTATATTTTGTGTATATATATTAATTATTTCAGTTACTCGATAAAAAAATATCTAAAGGATTATACTTTTGTTTTTCTAAACCCATTAGTTCAGTTTTAATATGCGTTTAGTTGGGAAAGCAGTTGACATTTCATTTATTGTTATGCTTATTGCTTGTGTATTTCTGAGTCAATGTAGTAAAGAAAATTATGATTTGCTGCTAATTTGCCGTTGTTTTGGTTTTTTTTTACTATGTTGATTCCACTACAGCGGTTTTGCATATTAGTAAGTTCACTGGTATTTAAGTAATAATTCAGTACCACTTACATTGGTTTTCTTTATTTACTTTTATTTCCAAATATCTCAGTCTCTGATTAGATTTTCTTAATATATAATATTTAGTTTCCTTCACTGAAGTATTGTTTATTTATTGGAGTTGTGGGATTATACCTGCTGACATGCTTATGTATCTAGATTTGATCATTATTTATGGTATGAGTTACTGCTTTAGCAAGAGAATTATTGAATTGATGTTAAAGGTCCTAAGTTTAAATGTTACTCGGTATAAATTAAGAATCAATATTGGAAATAGTAATAGTCAAGTATTATGTTCCATGGAATACTAGCACAAGTTATCAATAGTTGATTAACACTGAAAAGGCATAAATGAACTGCTGAACTTGATGCTTTTGTCCCTATATCATTTTTGTCTTCATTTTTTCGTTGCAATTATCTTTTTACTCCAATTGTCCTAGTAATAATAATTAGCTAAATATTTAGCATTTATATTTTATTTATTATGGTATACTTGGCATATTAATGATAAAGTAAACATGTGTTAGTTTACAATTAACCACATGTTGATTTATCATACTCATATGCAAAATTTAAGTTGGCTAGATATAATACATTTATAGTGATTATTACGACTACACCATATATTTCTTATTATTACACCCACACCATATATTTCTTTATATGACTACACCATATATTTCTTATTATTACAAGATTATTTAAGTTGGTTTGAATCGTTTTCATGTTAGTTATGAGAGTATTACATTCAATACACTAAAAGATTGCGGGGGAAATACAAATTACTGTAAGGTTGTCATCTAATTCTACTTTTTGCAAGTTAAATAGAAGAAAACCTACAAGTCAGTATAAGGTTAGAAAAACTAACAAAAACACGTGTTTACTCATTTACTGCTGATAAGTCACATGTAACAAAAGGCCGAGGGCATATAAAAACTTCTTCTGATCTAATCACTGTGCGAGCAGGCTATACATGAATGTGCATTCATGCTTTCATCCTTTTTGAAGGAATGTTGCACTAATGACATAATTAGTTCCTATAGCAATGCATTTTCATAAATTTAAACTTAGACTTAAGTCCTACCTTGCACACATTCTCATAAATATAAACTAGAGGTATGTAGGCAGTATAGAAAATGTGGACAAAGTTGAGTCCTTCTTGGAGCAAAGTGATTACCCAATGATAGTAGCAAATAAAAATATACCTCATGCCGCTCAAAACTTGAGTCCTCTCTCAGAGGTTGCGGGATAGAAGGTAGACTGAAACAAAACATAACTTGGCATGTTAGTTTTAAAGTTTACATTAGCAAAACAAAGTTATATAACGAATCTAAAATTAAAAAGGTGACCTTTTTCTTTCTCTTTAACAACAGAATAGTATCTGTTATCATTCCAAAATTTGATAACTTTTTTATACTTCTGTAGGAGATTCCATTTAGCATGTCTTCCTTTTGTTGATTTTTATTAATATTTCACCTTCTTTATTACACTTTCATCGACCTTTAAATTCAATTGTTTAGGACAATTGAGGTCGAGATGAAAGTTCGTGATATCATTGTCAAATATAACAAAACAAGAGTAGAAGATTCTTTAATGTTTTTCTCCAATGAATATTTTGTAAGGACGCCAAGAGATCTACAAAGTTACTAAAAATATTAAGACCACATGAAAATAATGAACTGTAAACATTTCCATACTTAAACCAATAATGAATTATTGGAAGGATAGAAAAATCACAAAGTTTTAAAAAACGCAATCATTCCAATAAACAAGATGTCTACTAGAATCACCCACATCATTCTTACGCTGAACTTCAACCAGTAAATCGTACCAATCAATCACCGAGTGCATATTTATTGATACATTGTAACAACCCGAAAATCTGGGCCAGTTTAAAATTTTTATTTTGGCAATTTTAGCGAATTTTGATTTTTTAAAATGAATTATTTTAAATAAAATCGACAAGAAATTTATTTTGAATATAATTCGAACGTATATATTATATACGTCGTCGTTAGAATATAAATATTTATATATAATTATAAATAGAATTGAAAATGGCGTGGTAGTTCGATAATTCGATTTCAAACTTCAATTGAATGTACCGGGTGCAAAACAATCCGGATTTTAGTGAAACCAAAAACATTAGGATCTAATTGGTAATATCTTTCCAACGAATCCGAATAATCGAAATTTCATAGCGGGAATCAAAAGATATGTCCAGTTGAAAATTCTAAATAGTCGCTATGGAATTCAGGCCCTTAAAAATTGAAATTTTGCAAATGACCTCGGATTTCGACGAAACCAGTTTTGTTGGGTCCGTGATGTCAAGTTATTGCTAGATTCCAAATTTCATAATTTTTCGAATCAATATGTGAGCGTGGCAAAGGAAAACGCATTTGACCAGTTTTAGTTGATTTTAATCGACTTGAAATTGGCCATTTTTCCAACGGCCTCAGAATTTGATGAAACTAGTTTTGTTAGGACCGTATCGTCAATACGAAGCTAGAAAATATTTTTCTGGAATTTTTCTAGTTAGTATGTGGCCCCGGTAAATTGAAATGTGCGTTCAAATTCAATATATAGAGTTATATTTTGATTTTGACGAAAACTGATCGAAACGATCGAATCAGCTTACGATACATATCCCATTGTGTTCGGAATGGGGGTAATTAGCTATGGACAATAGTCATTGGGTTCGATTTGAAATTGGTATCAATGAACAGGTATTTTTCGAGTTAAATGAATTAAATATAATAAAATATATTTATTATGAATAACCCTAACCCATTAAAATCCTAGTCCACTTTACCAGCCGCCCCCAATCGAGACAAATGATCCAAAACGCCCGATATTTCTCCCTCCTCGATCTCTAAATCGAATCAATGAATTTCGAAATCTCAAAAGGGAAAACAAAGAGGGTTGGAAGATCTCCATTATCAACGGTCAGGATCTATTGTAGCATCCAAAATCGCGTGAATTTCTGCCAAGAAGGCAACCCGTTCGATCACGTTTTGGGGACCACTGGGGGTCTCGAGTTGGATGCGCTTGTGGGGGATGGAGGCGCCGGTCTGCGACGATCAGGGAGGAGGGTTCTGATCGAATTCCGACCACCCAGCTAGGAGCAGCGCTGGGTATTCTTACGCGATGATGGGTTGTATTACAGGTCTGTAAAGTTCAAACGATGAAGAAGAAAACAAAGTAAGTTTTGATTTAGGTTTTCTATTTATTTTTAATATTTAAAATCAGTTTAAAATCAGTTTAAAATCAGCTTTAAAATCGGTTTAAAATCAGTTTAAAATCAGTTTTAAAATCAGTTTAAAATCAGTTTTAAATTCAGTTTAAAATTATTTAGAAAATATAGTCGTTGTTTTGAAAATGTAGATGTCATTGTTATGAAAATATAGGATTAACATCGAAGTAAAAATGTGATTTTTATATATTTAACATCGAAGTAAAAAATGTGATTTTTATATATTGAACAACGAAGTAAAAATGTGATTTTTATATATTGAACAACGAAGTAAAAATGTGATTTTTATATATTGAACATCGAAGTAAAAATTTGATTTTTATATATTGAACATCGAAGTAAAAATTTGATTTTTATATATTGAACATCGAAGTAAAAATGTGATTTTTATATATTGAACATCGAAGTAAAAATGTGATTTTTATATATTGAACATCGAAGTAAAAAAAATGTGATTTTTATATATTGAACATCGAAGTAAAAATTCGATTTTTATATATTGAACAACGAAGTAAAAATTCGATTTTTATATATTGAACAACGAAGTAAAAATTCGATTTTTATATATTGAATAGCGAAGTAAAAATTCGATTTTTATATATGTAGAGAATACGGGCAGTGAACAGTGATAAGAAGCAGAACGACGAAGATTTCTACATAAGAAGAGTCAAGATGTTTGGATAGCTATCAGTGAGAATTTCTCACCTTTCAATTTCTTTTTCTAGTTATATATATATATATTAGGATGCAGACGGTGCTTAGTAGCACCCGACACAATCGTCCACAGACCATGGACTTGTTTGTTTGATTGCAAAAATTAGTTAGATTATTTGATTGAAATTGAATTGTGTGGTGAAATGAATTGATTTGATGATGTGTGAATGGCGTGGGCCTTCACTGGACCGGGGATAAGGCTAGGCCTCGTCCCGTTTCTAGTATCGTGCCGTTATGCCGCCGAAATTTTCTAAAATATGTTAGAAAAATAAAAATATCATTTTATTTAAAAAAATGAACTGAATAGAAATTCATATGTTGGAATAAAATGTTTTATCGTTAAAAATATAATTTTTAACGTGAATGTGAATAAATAAATATTCATTTACAAACCAGACGGTTTGTTTATGTACACCTATTTGAAGGACATTGATTGGGTCGATAAATTTTACACATCGCCCAACTGCACGAATAAAATATTTGTTTGATTGTTTGAAACCCCACACGGGTGTTGGGATGAAATATGAAGTTCACTCATCCTGATTGATTAAATATGTCGATCGATTGATTGACAGGCTGTTTTAAGCGTTAGATATCTATATTTGATGCTTATACAGTGTAGTGCACTTTGGTTGATGGTTGATTATTTTTCAATGCTATTATATACATGTGTTGTATGAAAATCCATATAATTAACTTTATATGGTAATTGATTGGGCCTCATTCCAATTTAGAAAATAAAGAATTTTATAAAATAAAAGTTCATGTGTTGACTGTGCTCATCCGTTGAGATTAGTCATGTGTTGAACGAAATATTTTAACAATAAAATTTATACCTTTGTCACTATAAAATAAAAGTTCATGTGTTGACCGTACTCATCCGTTGAGATTAGTCATGTGTTGAACGAAATAATTTAACAAAAATAGTCACACATGGACAGTACTCATTCGTTGAGATTAGTCGTGTGTTGACAAAAATAAATATTCATTTGTTGAATAGAATATTTGAAAATAGAAATGTATGAAGCCGTGTTGGTTAGATTGACGCCATTTTGACGTGAACGATATTAATACCGATAATTCATTTCGAAATGAATTGAATTGAAAACGATTTCGAAATGAATTGAATTGAAAACGATTTCGAAATGAATTGAATTGAAAATGATTTCGAAATGAATTGAATTGAAAACGATTTCGAAATGAATTGAATTGAAAACGATTTCGAAATGAATTGAATAGAAAACGAATTTGATTTCAATTGAATGTATAACGAATTTGAATCAAATAGAAAACCACTTTGAATTGAATCGAATTGAAAACGAATTTGAATTGATTTGAAAACGAATTGAAATGAATTCAAATTGAATTGAAATTTGAATTAAATAGAAAGGAATTTTAAAAACGAATTTATAGGGAAAATTCAATTTTGATTCGAATTGAAATGGAAGTTGAAATGAATTTGAAACGAATTTAAAAACTATTTATAAAATTCATTTTGAATAGTAATCGACGTAATATATATTATATATATTATATATATAATATAATGGCCTGAATAGAACGCGCCGCGCCGCGGCAGTTCGTGAATTTCGACCATTTATTTCAAATGGACATTACGGGAGATCTGACCGTCGGATTCTCCTAAAACCGGAACCGTTGGGTTCGTATCGAAAAGAGATTTCTAACGAATATTAGAAATTCAAAATTTAACGGTTGGATTTGGAGATACGTCCAAATCAAATTCGAAAAAGGTCGCTGTAAGTGCAGTTCGACGGCCGTTGATGGAAATCGACTGTTCGGGCCTTGATAAAATTATTAAAAATAGTAATAATTTGTGTAAAATCATAAGAAATGATTTAGAAAGAATTGGGATGAAAAACTCCATATTTGAAAAGATAAAAATAGATTTTTATCGAATTGAACTAATTTGAACTAGAAATATAACTCTATTTATTTTTAAATAAATAAATTGAATTTAAAAATGGTTTTGAAAATAACCAGAATTTCCAATGATTGCATTGGAATGGATTTGAATCGAAATTGTCTTCGGAATATTTCGATGTTGGATTTCGTGATTATACGGATGTTGTTATGGGAATTTGAAAGATATACATATATATATCGTTATTTCCAATACGATATTTGTTAGTCGTAGAATTTGATATTGAATATAAGCCGGTATATTTTCTATTCAGAGCCTTGTATTTAATATCAAATGTGATTTGGGTTTGTCGTGAATGGTGTCTTCACTAACACTGTTCTTGAACCCAGTTGAGAAAAGATTAAATCTTTTTATTTAGATTTAATGAAGTATACCAATTAAATAATATTTAATTGGAATTGAATTGATATTGATTTTTGGGTTTATCGTGGACAGTGTTTTCAATAACACTCGTTCTTTAACCCGATAATTAATGAATGTGATTTTGGGTTTATCGTGAACTGTGTTTTAAATGACACTGATTCTTTAACCCAGTTAACGATTAAAACTAAGTGGAGTTTTAATGAATCTTTAATTAGATTGAAATGGTCGAGAATGGAGTATCACCAGTTTTGCTCCAGGCGATAGTTAAATCTTTAATTAGATTTGAACGTGAAATGGTAATTGAATTTACCGATAACACTGTGGTGTTAGATATGAAGTATTACCAGTTTTACTTCATGGGATAAATAGGTTGGGATTGGGGAATTAAAACAAATGATTACTTCGGTAAGTTTCGTTAATCCCGACTAGTTAAATCGAAATTCAAAAGGATAGATTAAAGAATAAATATAAAGAGTTTATCTTGGATAAAATTAATGGGAACCTTTCCCTATGAATGTGAAATTTAGAAACTAACTGTCGGTTAGCCAAGCGGAATGGTTTTCTGGATATTGATCTGATGTTGGTTTCGGCCTTCGGGGTTAATATTTGGGGAATTATTCTCTTGATTAATTTACGGTTAGTGACTGATGAATTGGAATGAGGCGTATGTTGTGTTTGTGTAACACTTATTTAAAATATACGCGAGTTATTCGGAAAGACCGGGTTTATCCCATTCTGAATAACTGACACGACGATAAGTCGAAGATGAAGACGATGGTCGAAGACCGGAGGTCTTCACGTCGTTTGGGTGATTACTGATGATCTTGATTGGGCTGTACACCCAAGAAGATGGAAACAGTTGGTGATCGTCCAGACGTACTTGGAGATCGATGGATATGCGGGGTACTAGGTGCCTCCGGTTTCGTTCAGCCCCAGAACGGACTTGTAAATGGACTGTGTGTCTGACATTGGATTTTAGTTCGTGTGATTGATCTCTATTAAATATATATCTGTTTGGCGGCGGAGAATTTATTCTCTTGCTTAACGCCCTTCTCTGAGACGTACGAGCTCAGGGGTTATATATTGATGGATATCAATCGCATGGAGTGAATTGCATGTGTGGCATGCCTAAGTGGCAATTGATCGAGGCCTCTGTTGAAAAGCAAAGTCTTGTGGTGATGATCAAAGCACGGACTTTGTGGCGTAGCTTTGTGTTTCGCGTGTTTCACACCCGGTATGAACCAAAAACGGGAGAGGACCTCAGGGAGGTCCTGCGTTTCCTCCTAGTTAGAAGTGGCGTCAGTGGTTTTACACGCCCTGACGAGTTTGACTTATGTGGTTGTTGCTGTTGCGAGGCGCCTCGGTTAGATCGGACGATCCGGGTCCGATGGAGTCATTCGTTGGCTCGCTTACGCCCCAAAGGGCGGCGAAACGCAGTGTTCAGGATTTAAGTTTAATCCACATCGGTGGACCGGCCCTGACGATCCAAGGGTCGATGCGTTCTGATCCTGAGACTCGGGCTAGGCCGTCTCGAATCGGTAGAGGACTATCTTGTGCCTCGGTTCATAGACGGAAATCCAATTTCCAAATACGTGACATTTGCGGTTTTATTTGTAGAGCCTAGTATGGCGACATAGTGGGATGGGGCGCTCATGCCGCCTATGATTGATACTTATGATTTGAAGTTGTTTTATACACTATGCACTTATAATAGTATCAAACGATTTGTTTTAACCGTATCAAGCATTCTTTGGCTGTTATAAGGGAAAACCCTTTCCTCGGCTGCGTTGCATTGTGTGATGGGACCTGGGTCTTATAACAGCTTCATTTTTCTTTATTTAGCATTGTGCTGTTTGTTTTATGCACTGGTATTCTTGGGAGGAAACCCGTTCCGTGTTATACGGCGTGGTCCCTTGATTTACCTAACTTTAAAAATAAAGATTTATAACTGTTTTAGTTCTCACACCAGTCACATGACTGGCCTGGAGTTTATTGTTTTAACCTAAACTCTGGGTGCCCCTATTTTGACACGGGCAGCTAGTAGTTTTGGTTTTGCAGATTTATATTCACAGGATCCTGGTTTACAGCTGGAACGATATCCGGAAAGCTTTGTATCCGTATATCTCTTCTAGTTGTGTATTGTATTATTTTCCACTGCTATGTATTTAAATGTAATTTAAATCTCTGATATTTCTGTGTAATATTTATTCATTTATACTCTGTATATTCTTGTAATCTGATGCATTGTTGTAATATACAATGAAATGTTCTTTGGTATGCGTTCTGTTGTGGCTTGTTTTCGAACTATCCGACGCTTTCCTTTACGGGGAAGTTACGGGTTTTCACAGTTGGTATCAGAGCTTTGGTTTACAAAGCGGAGAACAAGGCACATTAGAACCCTACGAAAGAATTCATCAGATATTGGATTAGTAATATCCAATGAGGATGACTCGTTAGAGATGGGATCAGTAGTATCCTAGAACGAGTGTGAAGAGTATATTTTTAAAATGAAAACAAATCTTGTTTTGAAATATAAATCAATTATTCGTATTTGGTTATTTATTTATATTGATGTGGACAATCCAGTATATATAGATTTTGCGTATACGTCTGATCCGCGTGTATTCAAAGTTTTAATATATTGGATAGATATAGCATCACACTCTAGTCGCCCGAAGATGATATTGATGATAGCGATCGCATCATCAACATTTATGTTCGAGTTTCGAAGGTGTGATTTTCTATATATTTCCATTAGACTGGTGTGAGAACCAAAACTAATATAGCTAGAATACATTGTTGTAATTTGGCATCAAAACATGATTTTCTTTATATATATATCAAAATTATCAATTTGAAACGTTAAATTCACTAATTGATTGATGTTTGTGTTGTTTGTTTATTTGTTTGATAATTTTGAACCATTTAGCCTAATTGAAACAAATATTGAATTGTATTGAAAATTGGTCGCATTTGCTTGCATATACATATACTTATATTGAACAGGTCATAGCAAGGAGGCTAGAGCCGAAGAATAAAATTTGTTTGCCCGACAAATAGGTACATGTTTACTACATAATTTACTGTTTTGTTTGGGTGATGATGATTTTATGAGCCTATTGGCTAGCCGCTTGGCCTTTTCTTTTTCTTTTTGAGATCTGAAGGACCGGGGAAGCTATTTGAGATTTCCCGATGCTCCCATTGCAGGGGAGGTTATGGCGAAATTTTTCGAAAATTTAGGGTGTTAGCCAAATTTTTGAAGAATTTGAAAATTCTCAGAAACTGAAAAGTTGAAGAATGAAAGCCAGATCGAACGTAGAGTTGATTAATCAAACCACTTTCGACTTTGTTCCTTTTCGGGGACGAAAAGTTTTAAGTGGGGGAGATTGTAACAACCCGAAAATCTGAGCCAGTTTAAAATTTTTATTTTGGCAATTTTAGCGAATTTTGATTTTTTAAAATGAATTATTTTAAATAAAATCGACGAGAAATTTATTTTGAATATAATTCGAACGTATATATTATATACGTCGTCGTTAGAATATAAATATTTATATATAATTATAAATAGAATTGAAAATGGCGTGGTAGTTCGATAATTCGATTTCAAACTTCAATTGAATGTACCGGGTGCAAAACAATCCGGATTTTAGTGAAACAAAAAACATTAGGATCTAATTGGTAATATCTTTCCAACGAATCCGAATAATCGAAATTTCATAGCGGGAATCAAAAGATATGTCCAGTTGAAAATTCTGAATAGTCGCTATGGAATTCAGGCCCTTAAAAATTGAAATTTTGCAAATGACCTCGGATTTCGACGAAACCAGTTTTGTTGGGTCCGTGATGTCAAGTTATTGCTAGATTCCAAATTTCATAATTTTTCGAATCAATATGTGAGCGTGGCAAAGGAAAACGCGTTTGACCAGTTTCAGTTGATTTTAATCGACTTGAAATTGGCCATTTTTCCAACGGCCTCAGAATTCGATGAAACTAGTTTTGTTAGGACCGTATCGTCAATACGAAGCTAGAAAATATTTTTCTGGAATTTTTCTAGTTAGTATGTGGCCCCGGTAAATTGAAATGTGCGTTCAAATTCAATATATAGAGTTATATTTTGATTTTGACGAAAACTGATCGAAACGATCGAATCAGCTTACGATACATATCCCATTGTGTTCGGAATGGGGGTAATTAGCTATGGACAAAAGTCGTTGGGTTCGATTTGAAATTGGTATCAATGAACAGGTATTTTTCGAGTTAAATGAATTAAATATAATAAAATATATTTATTATGAATAACCCTAACCCATTAAAATCCTAGTCCACTTTACCAGCCGCCCCCAATCGAGACAAATGATCCAAAACGCCCGATATTTCTCCCTCCTCGATCTCTAAATCGAATCAATGAATTTCGAAATCTCAAAAGGGAAAACAAAGAGGGTTGGAAGATCTCCATTATCAACGGTCAGGATCTATTGTAGCATCCAAAATCGCGTGAATTTCTGCCAAGAAGGCAACCCGTTCGATCACGTTTTGGGGACCACTGGGGGTCTCGAGTTGGATGCGCTTGTGGGGGATGGAGGCGCCGGTCTGCGACGATCAGGGAGGAGGGTTCTGATCGAATTCCGACCACCCAGCTAGGAGCAGCGCTGGGTATTCTTACGCGATGATGGGTTGTATTACGGGTCTGTAAAGTTCAAACGATGAAGAAGAAAACAAAGTAAGTTTTGATTTAGGTTTTCTATTTATTTTTAATATTTAAAATCAGTTTAAAATCAGTTTTAAAATCAGTTTAAAATCAGTTTAAAATCAGTTTTAAAATCAGTTTAAAATCAGTTTTAAAATCAGTTTAAAATTATTTAGAAAATATAGTCGTTGTTTTGAAAATGTAGATGTCATTGTTATGAAAATATAGGATTAACATCGAAGTAAAAATGTTATTTTTATATATTTAACATCGAAGTAAAAAATGTGATTTTTATATATTGAACAACGAAGTAAAAATGTGATTTTTATATATTGAACAACGAAGTAAAAATGTGATTTTTATATATTGAACATCGAAGTAAAAATTTGATTTTTATATATTGAACATCGAAGTAAAAATTTGATTTTTATATATTGAACATCGAAGTAAAAATTTGATTTTTATATATTGAACATCGAAGTAAAAATGTGATTTTTATATATTGAACATCAAAGTAAAAATGTGATTTTTATATATTGAACATCGAAGTAAAAAAAATGTGATTTTTATATATTGAACATCGAAGTAAAAATTCGATTTTTATATATTGAACAACGAAGTAAAAATTCGATTTTTATATATTGAACAACAAAGTAAAAATTCGATTTTTATATATTGAATAGCGAAGTAAAAATTCGATTTTTATATATGTAGAGAATACGGGCAGTGAACAGTGATAAGAAGCAGAACGACGAAGATTTCTACATAAGAAGAGTCAAGATGTTTGGATAGCTATCGGTGAGAATTTCTCACCTTTCAATTTCTTTTTCTAGTTATATATATATATACTAGGATGCAGACGGTGCTTAGTAGCACCCGACACAATCGTCCACAGACCATGGACTTGTTTGTTTGATTGCAAAAATTAGTTAGATTATTTGATTGAAATTGAATTGTGTGGTGAAATGAATTGATTTGATGATGTGTGAATGGCGTGGGCCTTCACTGGACCGGGGTAAGGCTAGGCCTCGTCCCGTTTCTAGTATCGTGCCGTTATGCCGCCGAAATTTTCTAAAATATGTTAGAAAAATAAAAATATCATTTTATTTAAAAAAATGAACTGAATAGAAATTCATATGTTGGAATAAAATGTTTTATCGTTAAAAATATAATTTTTAACGTGAATGTGAATAAATAAATATTCATTTACAAACCAGACGGTTTGTTTATGTACACCTATTTGAAGGACATTGATTGGGTCGATAAATTTTACACATCGCCCAACTGCACGAATAAAATATTTGTTTGATTGTTTGAAACCCCACACGGGTGTTGGGATGAAATATGAAGTTCACTCATCCTGATTGATTAAATATGTCGATCGATTGATTGACAGGCTGTTATAAGCGTTAGATATCTATATTTGATGCTTATACAGTGTAGTGCACTTTGGTTGATGGTTGATTATTTTTCAATGCTATTATATACATGTGTTGTATGAAAATCCATATAATTAACTTTATATGGTAATTGATTGGGCCTCATTCCAATTTAGAAAATAAAGAATTTTATAAAATAAAAGTTCATGTGTTGACTGTGCTCATCCGTTGAGATTAGTCATGTGTTGAACGAAATATTTTAACAATAAAATTTATACCTTTGTCACTATAAAATAAAAGTTCATGTGTTGACCGTACTCATCCGTTGAGATTAGTCATGTGTTGAACGAAATAATTTAACAAAAATAGTCACACATGGACAGTACTCATTCGTTGAGATTAGTCGTGTGTTGACAAAAATAAATATTCATTTGTTGAATAGAATATTTGAAAATAGAAATGTATGAAGCCGTGTTGGTTAGATTGACGCCATTTTGACGTGAACGATATTTATACCGATAATTCATTTCGAAATGAATTGAATTGAAAACGATTTCGAAATGAATTGAATGGAAAACGATTTCGAAATGAATTGAATTGAAAACGATTTCGAAATGAATTGAATTGAAAACGATTTCGAAATGAATTGAATTGAAAACGATTTCGAAATGAATTGAATAGAAAACGAATTTGATTTCAATTGAATGTATAACGAATTTGAATCGAATAGAAAACCACTTTGAATTGAATCGAATTGAAAACGAATTCGAATTGATTTGAAAACGAATTGAAATGAATTCAAATTGAATTGAAATTTGAATTAAATAGAAAGGAATTTTAAAAACGAATTTATAGGGAAAATTCAATTTTGATTCGAATTGAAATGGAAGTTGAAATGAATTTGAAACGAATTTAAAAACTATTTATAAAATTCGTTTTGAATAGTAATCGACGTAATATATATTATATATATAATATAATGGCCTGAATAGAACGCGCCGCGCCACGGCAGTTCGTGAATTTCGACCATTTATTTCAAACGGACATTACGGGAGATCCGACCGTCGGATTCTCCTAAAACCGGAACCGTTGGGTTCGTATCGAAAAGAGCTTTCTAACGAATATTAGAAATTCAAAATTTAACGGTTGGATTTGGAGATACGTCCAAATCAAATTCGAAAAAGGTCGTTGTAAGTGCAGTTCGATGGCCGTTGATGGAAATCGACTGTTCGGGCCTTGATAAAATTATTAAAAATAGTAATAATTTGTGTAAAATCATAAGAAATGATTTAGAAAGAATTGGGATGAAAAACTCCATATTTGAAAAGATAAAAATAGATTTTTATCGAATTGAACTAATTTGAACTAGAATTATAACTCTATTTATTTTTAAATAAATAAATTGAATTTAAAAATGGTTTTGAAAATAACCAGAATTTCCAATGATTGCATTGGAATGGATTTGAATCGAAATTGTCTTCGGAATATTTCGATGTTGGATTTCTTGATTATACGGATGTTGTTATGGGAATTTGAAAGATATACATATATATATCGTTATTTCCAATATGATATTTGTTAGTCGTAGAATTTGATATTGAATATAAGCCGGTATATTTTCTATTCAGAGCCTTGTATTTAATATCAAATGTGATTTGGGTTTGTCGTGAATGGTGTCTTCACTAACACTGTTCTTGAACCCAGTTGAGAAAAGATTAAATCTTTTTATTTAGATTTAATGAAGTATACCAATTAAATAATATTTAATTGGAATTGAATTGATATTGATTTTTGGGTTTATCGTGGACAGTGTTTTAAATAACACTCGTTCTTTAACCCGATAATTAATGAATGTGATTTTGGGTTTATCGTGAACTGTGTTTTAAATGACACTGATTCTTTAACCCAGTTAACGATTAAAACTAAGTGGAGTTTTAATGAATCTTTAATTAGATTGAAATGGTCGAGAATGGAGTATCACCAGTTTTGCTCTAGGCGATAGTTAAATCTTTAATTAGATTTGAACGTGAAATGGTAATTGAATTTACCGATAACACTGTGGTGTTAGATATGAAGTATTACCAGTTTTACTTCATGGGATAAATAGGTTGGGATTGGGGAATTAAAACAAATGATTACTTCGGTAAGTTTCGTTAATCCCGACTAGTTAAATCGAAATTCAAAAGGATAGATTAAATAATAAATATAAAGAGTTTATCTTGGATAAAATTAATGGGAACCTTTCCCTATGAATGTGAAATTTAGAAACTAACTGTCGGTTAGCCAAGCGGAATGGTTTTCTGGATATTGATCTGATGTTGGTTTCGGCCTTCGGGGTTAATATTTGGGGAATTGTTCTCTTGATTAATTTACGTTAGTGACTGATGAATTGGAATGAGGCGTATGTTGTGTTTGTGTAACACTTATTTAAAATATACGCGAGTTATTCGGAAAGACCGGGTTTATCCCATTCTGAATAACTGACACGACGATAAGTCGAAGATGAAGACGATGGTCGAAGACCGGAGGTCTTCACGTCGTTTGGGTGATTACTGATGATCTTGATTGGGCTGTACACCCAAGAAGATGGAAACAGTTGGTGATCATCCAGACGTACTTGGAGATCGATGGATATGCGGGGTACTAGGTGCCTCCGGTTTCGTTCAGCCCCAGAACGGACTTGTAAATGGACTGTGTGTCTGACATTGGATTTTAGTTCGTGTGATTGATCTCTATTAAATATATATCTGTTTGGCGGCGGAGAATTTATTCTCTTGCTTAACGCCCTTCTCTGAGACGTACGAGCTCAGGGGTTATATATTGATGGATATCAATCGCATGGAGTGAATTGCCTGTGTGGCATGCCTAAGTGGCAATTGATCGAGGCTTCTGTTGAAAAGCAAAGTCTTGTGGTGATGATCAAAGCACGGCCTTTGTGGCGTAGCTTTGTGTAACGTTTACTTCGCGTGTTTCACACCCGGTATGAACCAAAAACGAGAGAGGACCTCAGGGAGGGCCTGCGTTTCCTCCTAGCTAGAAGTGGCGTCAGTGGTTTTACACGCCCTGACGAGTTTGACTTATGTGGTTGTTGCTGTTGCGAGGCGCCTCGGTTAGATCGGACGATCCGGGTCCGATGGAGTCATTCGTTGGCTCGCTTACGCCCCAAAGGGCGGCGAAACGCAGTGTTCAGGATTGAAGTTTAATCCACATCGGTGGACCGGCCCTGACGATCCAAGGGTCGATGCGTTCTGATCCTGAGACTCGGGCTAGGCAGTCTCGAATCGGTAGAGGACTATCTTTTGCCTCGGTTCATAGACGGAAATCCAATTTCCAAATACGTGACATTTGCAGTTTTATTTGTAGAGCCTAGTATGGCGACATAGTGGGATGGGGCGCTCATGCCGCCTATGATTGATACTTATGATTTGAAGTTGTTTTATACACTATGCACTTATAATAGTATCAAACGATTTGTTTTAACCGTATCAAGCATTCTTTGGCTGTTATAAGGGAAAACCCTATCCTCGGCTGCGTTGCATTGTGTGATGGGACCCGGGTCTTATAACAGCTTCATTTTTCTTTATTTAGCATTGCGCTGTTTGTTTTATGCACTGGTATTCTTGGGAGGAAACCCGTTCCGTGTTATACGGCGTGGTCCCTTGATTTACCTAACTTTAAAAATAAAGATTTATAACTGTTTTAGTTCTCACACCAGTCACATGACTGACCTGGAGTTTATTGTTTTAACCTAAACTCTGGGTGCCCCTATTTTGACACGGGCAGCTAGTAGTTTTGGTTTTGCAGATTTATATTCACAGGATCCTGGTTTACAGCTGGAACGATATCCGGAAAGCTTTGTATCCGTATATCTCTTCTAGTTGTGTATTGTATTATTTTCCGCTGCTATGTATTTAAATGTAATTTAAATCTCTGATATTTCTGTGTAATATTTATTCATTTATACTCTGTATATTCTTGTAATCTGATGCATTGTTGTAATATACAATGAAATGTTCTTTGGTATGCGTTCTGTTGTGGCTTGTTTTCGAACTATCCGACGCTTTCCTTTACGGGGAAGTTACGGGTTTTCACATACATCCTTCAATGTCCTACTTCAATGCAAATACAATGGAAATTCAAGAGATACATTTCTTTTGTGATCAGGAACGCCCAAGTACTCTTTCCAGAGCGAGGGAATTTGCTCTAAAAAACATCAGTAGAATAAAAATAAAAAATAAAAATTAGGAGCAACTTCAAAAGCAGTACAAGGCAGTCTTTTAAGTTATTACTACGAGTGAACTCGTTCTACGCACATGGGATGATGGAGAAATTATTGAACTGGTTGGATCAATGGAGAAACCTATACCTTCCCCTAACCTCATTATACTTGTTTTTATTCATAACATTTCAAGTGTTGTTCTTAAGAAACGTTTTAAGAAAATTGTGTGTTTTTGACAATATTTAAATGCTTTGTATAAAATTCATTTATTACTATCACACAAGTATACATATACCTTGTCGTAGGATCCAATTTCCAATTCCCACCTCAGCGCATTTTCATATGAAATTAAGGGTGAATAAGATTATGACATAGCAAAGAGTTAGGAACCAGTTTGATAGTCCAGAAATTATGGGATATTAACTTATCAGTTGCTCGTTGCTACTATTTGACAATGATGTGAAACATAATTTTAAAGGTGGATGCATTACATGACTCTCAACTGATGTTCAAAAATGAACATAACTATAATAGTACTTGAAATGGGAAAGAGTTGGTTAACTTGTGACATCCATTTCAGTAACTTTTTTTTTTGAAAATTGGTTCGCGTTTACTATCTGATAAGAACAATACAAAGGAAGATTAACATATTAACCATTACAAAACAAAAGCAAAAAAGAAAAACAAGAAATACAAGAAAGTATAATGCTAAAAACTTAAAACATGCCCATGATGAGGCCTTTCCTACTTAGTGCAACCCACTGCACCTCAGTTGAGCCACTTGCTCCAACTTGTGCGCATCTCCAAATGTACAACTTATTGCGATTCGACTACACTTCACCTCAGGAATAAAAGAGGCGTCCATTTCTTTGTATCAAAATTCAAAAAATCCAATAGTCTAAAAAACTGTAGAAAGCAAATATGTAGCAAATTTATTCCTTCAATATCCAGTCCATTAATATTTCATTGACAAAGTTGTTTGATCACTTTGTCAAGCCAAAGCCAGATCTTTAAAACAACCCATGATCTCAAATAAACTTCCCTTGAACAGATGTAAATGGCACCTTAAATCATAAAGAACTTTTACATGTAGAAAAACCCAAAAGAATCCCTTGAACAGATGTAAAGAGCTTGCATTTTAAGTTAAACAATGAAACAACGTTGCCAACCTACTGATAAAGACAAAGAGAAACAAAACTTAAGCAGCAAAACATTTTATTTCCCTTTCATATTTTTATTACACAGTTCCATCCCCAAATCTATCTGTAAGACCACTTAAAAAAGTCATTTCTTCACTGATTAGACTGCTAAATAATCCAGTATTCACAATCTTCATCCCATGTTGGCTTCCTGAACCTTCTTTCTTCATTGGTCTAACCTGTAGATCCAACGACAGTCTTTTTTGGGTAATCATAGATGTGTTTTAATGGATGTCTCATATCTAATTTTCGTGCTTCTGATTGGTTTTTTCTATTCAATCTGTTGCACTCTTCAGTCGATGATTTTAGGATTTGAAGTTTTAATATACCAATTTAAAATTTGTTTGCAATAAGCAAGTACATAATAATCATTTAGAAAAACCATAATTCAATTGTAGTGACCCGAACTTCCCGGCCGACCTAAAACGAACAAGAAGGCGGACTGCTTTGAGGACAAGACGCATCGGAATGCAAACAGGAGAACATTTCATTTCTATTACAACAATTACATCAGAGTACAAGAACATAACAGAGTATGAATAAATAATATACATCAGAAAAATATCAGTGATTTAAATTACATTAGCATCGGAAAAATAATACATAACACAACTAAAAGAAATACACAGATACAAAGCTTTCCGAATATAGCTCCAGCTATAAATCTAGGATCCTGGAAAAGAAATATCTGCAAAAACCAAAACTACTAGCTGCCCGTGCGGAAAATAGGGGCACCCAGAGTTTAAGTTAAACAATAAACTCCAGGTCAGTCATGGGACTGGTGTGAGAACTAAAACAGTTATTTAAAACTTTACTTTAAAATAGTGTAAATTGAGGGAACACGCCGTATAACACGGAACGGGTTTTATCCTAAGAGTACCAGTGCATAAAACAAACAACGCAATGCTTTTTGGAAAAATGAAGCTATTATAAGACTCAGGTCCCATCACACAATGCAACGCAAGCCGAAGGATAGAGTTTTACCTTATAATAGCCAAACATGCTTGGTACGTTTAAAACAAATCATTTTGATATTACTATAAGTGTATAATGTCAAAACAACTTCAAATATAAATGTATCAATCATAAACGACATGGGTACTATATATCATGTCGCCATACTAGTTCTATAACTAAAACCGAAAAGTCACGTATTGGAAATTGGATTCCATCTATGAGTCGAGGCAAGGGGTGACACCTCACCGATTCGAGACACTCTAGCAAATGCCTCAGAACTCGGACACTCACGTACCCTTGGATGCTTTTTTGTTGGTCCTCTCTTACTTTTGAGGATTGGTTATTCCTGAGCACACGTTCCCTGGTCCCATCGGACCTATCTATCTGCCCCGTAGTGAACGATATATCCGAGGCGCCTTGGTATACATCATCCACATAGGTAAAAATGTAAATGTCTGGGCTCCATACCATGACACCACCCATAGCAAGAAAGAAACGCCGTGCACTCCCTGCGGTCCGATCCCCTTTTTGACTCATACCGGGTGTGAAGCTCGCGAATTAACGCTATACACAAAGCTATTCTATTTAAAGCCGTGCTTTGATCATCAACCACAAGACTCTGCTTTTCAACAAAAGTCTTGCTCATTTGCATCACAGCATGCCACACCGACAATTCACGCCATGCAACTGATGTTTGTCAATATATAACCTCTAAGCTCGTATGTCTCAGAGAAGGGCGTTAAGCAAGAGAATAGATTCTACGCCACCAAACAGATATATATTTAATAGAAATCAATCAACACAGAATAAAATCCAATGTCAGACACACATACATTTACTAGTTCGTTCTGGGTCTAAACGAAACCGGAGGCACCTTATTCCTCGTCCTATATGTCCAATATAGGAGAGGGGTCTTCACGTATCTAGTCGATCTCCAAGTACGTCTAGACGATCACCACTTATTACCTTGTCTTGGGTGTATAGCCCAATCAAGACATCAGTAATCATCCAAACGATGTGAAGAACTCCGGTCTTCAACTACCGTGTTCATCGTCGACTTATCGTTGAGTCCATTATTCAGAATGGGTATAAACCCGGTCTTTCCGAATAATTCACGTATCTTATAACCAAGTGCTATAAAAACACAACAAACGCCTTATTCCGGTCCAGAATTTTCTTTTATTCAAATATTCTATTCACAATACTAAACAAATTAAGGTTTTCCAAACTAGTCGGGATTAGCGCACCTTACCGAAGTAATCATTTTTTTATTTCCCAATTCCAACCTATTCATCCCATGGAGCAAAACTAGTAATACTCCATATCTAACACCAGTGTTATCGGTAAAACTAATTACCATTTCATGTTCAAATCTAATTAAAGATTAAACTATCGTCTGGAGTAAAACTGGTGGTACTCCGTTTTCGATCATTTCCCAAATTTGATAATTTAATTTATCACTTTCACATTTCAATCTAATTAAAGATTCATCAAAACTCCACATAGTTTTAATCTTCCCAAAATCCATTATCAATGATTATTTAACTTTGGGAAATCAAACATGCCGCATCGACAATCTACACCATACCATTGATTTCTGCCGATATATAACCTCCAAGCTTGTACGTCTCAGAGAAGGGTGTTAAACAAGAGAATAAATTCTCCGCCACCAAACAGATATATATCTAATAGAGATCAACAATACAGTTCGAAATACAATGTTAGACATGTAATCTTGTCTTAAAATGGGTTAAAGAACCAATGTCGTTTAAAACACAGCTCACGATAAACCTAAAATCATATTCCATTAGCTATGGAATCTTCACGGGAAACAGATCAATATATATAATCGATATAAATTTCCGTATCCAGCCAATAATATAAATGGAATAAAGACTAAGCCTTTTAAATTCCATGTATATTAACAGTCTTCCTCCACAGAAGCTCACTTCGATTATTACAAAATCGAATTCCATTTAATTCCAATTTAATATATTAAATTGAAAAAATTTACTTTGGAAATTTTCCATTAAATCTTAATAAAAGATTTATATATTCCAAATAACATTTCACTGTTAATCGGGTTAAAGAATGAATGTCGTTAAAAACACAGTTCTTAATAAACCCAATTCACATTCCATTTTATTCCAATTACTACAGATAACTGGAAATCTAATAATCTTAATTAAAGATTTATTCCTTTCACACGGAGTTTAAGAACAATGTTACTAAAGACACCACTCACGACAAACTCAAAATCCACTTTGATATTAAATATGAGGCTCTAAACAGAAATTATATCGGCTTACGTTCAATATTAAATTCTGAAACCAACACATATCGTATGGGGAATAACGATACATATCTATCTTCCAAATTCCTCCACAATACCCGTATAGTCACGGAATCCAATATCGAAATATCCCGAAGATGATTTCTATTCAAGTCCATTCCAATTCATACATTGGAAAATTCTGGTTAGATTAAAACCCTTCACAAATCCAATTTATTTATTTAAAAACATTGGATTATTTTCTAGTTAATAACTAGTTAATTTTGACAAAAATATATTTTTATCTTCACAAACGTGCTATTTTTTAACCAAATTCTTTCAAAACCATTTAATATGATTTTACATAAATTATTAATATTTTTAATAATTTTATCAAGGCCCGTGCAGTTGGTTTCCAATAACGGCCACCGAACTGCATCCATAGCGACTTTTTCCAAATTTGATTTGGACATAATTCCAAATCCAACCGTTAGATTTCAAATCTCTTATATTCATTGGAAAGATTTTTTTTCTGATACGAACCCAACGGTTCCGGTTTTACGAGAATCCGATGGTCGGATCTCCTGTAATATCAATTTGAAATCAATGGTCGCAGCGCGACACGTTCTATTCAAACAATTAATATATATATATATATATATATATATATATATTGTTCAAAACATATTTTATAAATTCGTTTTAAAAACGATTCCCACTTTCATTTCAATTTTAAATCAAAATTTAATACTCGTTATCATTATAATATTTAAATGATAATATTCTCAAAATATCAGATTTTGAAATCATTTCATTTTCGATATTCATTATAAAAATAAATAAAATCGATATAAATATTGTTCGCGTTAAAATGACGCATATCTAACCAATACGGCTTCACATATTTCAATATTTTCGTGTCCATCCAAAATCGGACATCAAATTCACGTTTTAGTCCTTTACAAAATATTATTTTAAAATATTCCTTATTTCCAAATACTCGTTATTTTAAAATATTTGTTCTTTCTGAATTGAAATCAGACCCAATCAATTACCATATATTTTATTTATATGGATTCACACATCACATGTATACAACAATAATGATAAACAATCAACCATCATCCAGAGTGCATAACACAACTGCATAAGCATTAAATATAAATAATTAACGCTTACAACAATCTGTCAACTAATCGATTGACATACAACTAAACAATTGAGATTAGTGTATGTTAAATATCATCCCAATACCCGTGTGGGGTTTCAACCAACAAATACTGAATATTCTTTGTGCAGTTGGACGATGTGTAAAATTTATCATCCCAATCAATGTTAGTTAAATGGGTGTACATAAACAAATCGTCCGATTTGTAAATGAATATTTATTTTCATTTCAGGAGAATTTTATGCCGTTCACATAAACGTTAACAATTGTATTTTTAACGATAAAATATTTATTTCAACACTTGGTTATTTTATATAGTTCATACATTCGATTAAAATGATATTTTTATTGTTTAAACATTTTATTCAACACATGAATATTTTATACAGTTCCTATACACATTAAAAATTGTATTTTTAATGAACCATATTTATTTCAGAAAATTTCGACATTATAACGGCGCGGTAGTAGAACCGAAGTAATGCCTAGCATTACCCCTCTCCTGATACTGGCTCGCGCCATACACAATAATCAACCAAACCATAAAACCACAACACAATCCATTCAACACAATACAGCTAATTACACCACAATTTAATACAAACAAATAACTATGGTTTGTACAAATAAATAGTGTCAGGAGCTACTGAGCCCCGTCTGCAACCTATGATAAAATAATTTGAGTGAGAAGGAGTTCTCACATTGGGATCCACTCCATCGTTATTTTCTGACGTTTAGATTCGCTGTTCTGATTCTAGACTTTGCAAATGAGCTCCAATCTTCACATGATCTTTTTTTCTAGCTTAAACACGTCATTCTGGACAACTTTCACTTAATGGAACTTTTCCCGAAAATGCTCCATTTCACCGGAAATCGCGAAAAGACAGTATTTGGGCAGCAGACTTTGGATGCGTTTTCTGAACAACTCCACAATCCAAAATATGGCTTCCATATGCTCAAATCGAAGAGAAAATCGTGCTGTTCGATTTTGGTATTGTAGAGTTTTGGCTAGAAGCGCACGGTTGGGGAGATATGCGTTGCGAAAGCTCAGGGTGTTATTTGCAAACACTGAAAATTATAAAAATTGGATCTTTGAACAAAGGGAGACCCACGGCCAGAGGTGGGGGTGGGTGATGGCGGCGCCGGGTCGCTGGTGACTAGGGGAGGCAGCGACTGGCCGGTGGTGGCACGGTGGAGGCGGGCGGGGGTTTCTGAGGGTTTGGGGTTTATTGATTGGATAAGAGGGGCGAGGCGGCTATGGAGGCGGCGGCGGCAGAGAGGGGGGCGGCGATGATGGCCGGCGGCCTTGGGGGGGAAGCAGCTGTAACAACCCAAATTTTTATAACATGTTAAAACCATAAATCAAGGCAGAATTAAATTTTAAAATAAGAATCAAGGGAAACGGATTACACCATTGCGTTCGTCTCGAAATTTTACATGAAATAGAGTCCAAGTTTTCTAAAATCAGAGCCCGGATGAAGAAGTTATGGCCTGTAGAAGATTCGGAAGATTTTTGGCAGCACAGGACCAGGCAGGTCGACCATGTGGTCGACCCTAGGGTCGGCCTACCCCCCAGGTCGACCATGTGGTCGACCTCCCCCCTTATAGGTCGACCTGGTCGGCCTGTTTTGACACAGAACTCATTTTTGAAGCCTGAGACGTGTTTTGATGGTCCGGATTGATTCTAGGGTTAATCTAAGGGCTTAAACTAGTTGCTACACCTATAAAAACACCCTTAGACCTAACCTAATTCATATCAAATCATTCTTACACCATTATGCTGCTAAAATACCTCTTGAACCATGGCCGACGTCTCCAAATCAAAGTACAAACATTCAAACTCAAATCAATCCAAAGAACAAGGCTTCTACAATGATTCAAGACAATAAATTAACAACGCCGCGACATATTTACAACAAATTCAGCTCTAAATTCATTAGCCATGCTCTGTACGTTCTAATTGTTTTTAGATTTAAACATTTAATTAAAATATGGCCATGGAATAAAGTGGAATTGGATTTAAGTACGTTTATTGATTCAGATCTATTTATGTTGCTTCTTGAATCTTGAGTTTTGGGACTTTTCTATGTTCGTTCTCATGTCAAGCTTATGATCTATTCTGCCTGTTGTAAATCAGTTTTTCTTGATTCATATTGATATTATCGTCAAGATCTATCTTTTATGCCAGAGAAGATGTTTTTATGCCAATTTTACCTCTCTATACTGATTGTTATACAAATTCTACCTTCCCCTATTTATTTTCTTTCAATGAACCTAGGTCAATTTCGGATCTAGGCCTGAACCGCGATTTGCATACGATTGAATACGGGGAAATATGGGAATGTTGTCTATATTGTATATATATATATATATATATGTTTGGTGGAATTGACGGCATAACATGAAATGGGGATATGAGTATTATCGCTATAATTAAAGATTGTAGGTTTGGATTAAATGGTGTAAACATGGAATACACGTAGTTTGGTATGAAACTCGACCTATGTAAAATGGAAAGAATATTGATATATGTAAGCGGCATGAAATTTGGTACTTGTGTAAATTGGTATAAAATTTGCATACATGTGAAATGACGTGAATTAAACATATGTAAATTTGGTATGAATTGGGCATATGTAAAAACTAACATGTAATCTAGTACTTGGGCGTATGTTAAATTTTGGAGTTGGAACATATGTGAAAATTAATGACTTGGTAGGGGTTTAATATGAACGCGCCTGAGTTGGAACATATGTGACGGCCCGTCCCGCACCAACCGACATTTACTCCAAAAGTACGCTGTACACATGTCCAGTTAGCACAGAACGGGTCGTCAGAAGGAAAAGGAAGAAGGAAATGAACATACAAAGAACCTGTAGAATGTCTCACAGCGCATAGAACAAAATATAATAATAACATACTTGACATAAAATAGGAGAGACAGTGCATAAGCTGAAAATCAGAACTAAACATCATAGCAGCGGAAATCCAAAATACAGCTTATTACAACTTTTCAAACTGTCTCAAAGCAAAGTAAGATAAATGAGGTACACTACTAATGCCCAAGTAGCGACCACCAACGACACAGGGAGAATGTGTATATATATATATCATACGTGGAAGCCTTCTGCCCGCCTCCGAATCAACTACTCGCGCACCACCAGCTAACCTGTCTCTAGTCTGCTCGTGTGAGCACCCAGAGTAATAAGAGGAGACATAAAACTCTGGGTCAGACATAAAGCCTGGTATGAGCGATAAGCATCTAAAGTGAACAATAACAGGTAGACTAAAACATACCTGAACCTGGACCTGCAACCAAAGAGTTAGCACTACATACTGTACAACACTCTAAGGTATCATATCAATCAATATAAAGATACGGAGGTGGGGGAGGTGTGCATGTCATAATGATGGCAAACAATCAAGCATAGCATCCATCCTCACATCTCTCACTCAGTGCGTAAAGTATACGATATTCACCACTTCGATCACCCAACATACTTTGCTACGATCACTTTGCCCCATGAAGTCATAACTGGCTTCACTGCACTGATAACGTAGCCACAATTCCTTCGCTATGTCCACTTTGCCCCATGGAGTCTCAAGAACCCCACTGCACTGGCTCATAGCCTTACTAATCCTTACTATGTCCACTTGCCCCATGGAGTTATTCACCCCATCTGCGCTGGCTCATAGTCTTACTACGCATCACCTTGCCCCTCAGGTCATAATGACCCTACTGCACTGATAACGTAGTCTTGCTACCATCACTTTGCCCCTCAGGTCATAATGACCCTACTGCACTGATAAGTAGCCCATCATTCATCCTTAGTGGTGAATCGAAGTTATGAACGTCGACAACTCCTTAGCACACGTCCCGCAGCAAAGTCCAACCATGAAGTGAACTTATTGGTTCCCAACTGGTTCCGGGATCCTGAGCCCTAACTTCCATTTGGACTATCTTTGCATCTCGGGTTATTGGTCATCACCATCGAATCGGATCAGCCTTCACATTCTTCATCGGATCGGATCGGCCTTAGGCCTTCGAATCGGGTCGCACCTCATGCATCGGATCGGGTCGTGATCCTCCAGGTGATCGGATCGTCATTGCGGTCCCCTTTCTATTTGCCTCGGATCGTGCTCCCCTCCTTGGTTTGGATCGTGATACTCCATACGGATCGGATCGCGCCCCTCCAGCTCGTGGTTCTCTCCTGGTTCGGATCGTCGTCTCGCTGTGCATCGGATTGTGGATGCTGCTTTCCTCTTGTTCAGATCGTGATATGAAGCACGAGTGGATCGGATCGGGTAGCAGTTCACGATTGTTGCTCGTGGGCCTTGCGCAGATGGTTCGGTTCGGAGGGGATGACTCGACTCGTGGGGAGGTCCCACGATCCCATAGGGCGATCCGATCGTCCCTCAATCCCCTATGCGATCCGAATCCCTGCACCTTGTCCAGCGAGCTGTTTACGCCATTCGACGGCGTTTTTGACCATTCTAACTATTCTAATCAATCACAAAGCATACCATACAGTCATAGCAACATACATAATCAACCACAAACATCAAAACATCAATATGATAAGTAGAAATGGATCAAACATACCCAAAATCCCATATTTTCCCCTTAAGCATGTTTAGGTGAAACTAATGACAGGATTAACAAAACTTAACCAAATTAACCCAAATTCATATCAGAGGTCTAAAACATCATTCCGAATTTTATAAACATTTTTCCAAAATTTTATCATGTTTAAATTCGCTAATTAACACTAATCACCCCTAATTAGCCATAATTAGTGCAAAACTATGCAAATCACTCACCTTAGCCACAAAATAAACTAAGATCTGAAATAAATCTCTGATTTGATATGAATCTCAATGCCAAACAGCAGCTCCTAAGTTGCTTTAGTGAAGATCTTCCTTGATTAGGGGTTGCTAAGCCAAATCCTTGACCAAAAGATGATTTGGAGGTGATTTAGAGGGTGGAGGCCATTTTTAGGGATCCTTGGTGATAAGTGGAGGCTAGAAAACTGAAATGGAATGATTCTCCATCTCATTTCAGCCCCCCCATAATCCTAATCCCGAAATGGGTTATGGGCCTACTCACTAATCACCCGATTTGGCCCGGTTAAGCAGTTTTTCACCCTCCAAACCTTGTTTCAGCCATATCTCCCAAACGGTAAGTCCGTTTGACTATTATGACCACTCTACGGAAAGAGAAACCATCAAACGAATCAAATGGAAGTGGTTTCAGGTCAAAATTCCTTTCCGATCAAAAGTTATGGCCAAAACAGTACCAACTAGGGGCAAAATGGTCATTTAAAAATCGACAAAAATCATGAACATGGGAAATGACTCTAATAGATGTTTCCCAAAGTTACATGACCATACGACTTCACATGGGAAATAAATAAATATTCTACAATCCTATGATGTGTAGAATACGGGTTGTTACACTCTCCCCCCCCCCCTTAAGAAATTTCGCCCCCGAAATTCCCTAATCAAAACACATACAAAGGTCCCGCATGCCTATCAATCATGAAACAACAATCGACATGCAAAACAAGTCTACCCTAGCATGCGGAAAACTAAATCGCAAAGTAAATCTTACCAGGCAAAGAGTTCTGGATGTGCCTTCCTAATGCTCTCCTCTGTCTCCCAAGTACAATCATTCTCGTCCTCGCCCCACTGAACCTTGACTAGCTTCACCGACTTCCTTCGAAGTTGCTTTGTATCGTGCCCCACAATACGAATCGGCTTGCGGTTCCCAACCGCCTCGGGTTCTACTTCGAAGTCCTCTAAATGATCAGGTGAAATAGTCACATCTGAGTCGTGAACGAACTTCCTTAGTTGGGAAACATGAAATACATCGTGAACTCCCGCCATTTTCTCTGGTAAGCCAACTCTATACGCCAAATTCTCGACTAATTCAAGAACGGGGAACGGGCCAACAAATCTTGGTGCTAACTTGCCTCTCCTGAAAATCGTATCACGCTCTTCAACGGAGAGATTTTAACAAACACCAAGTCACCAACGGAGAATTTCAAATCTCTTCTCCTTCTATCAGCATAACTCTTCTGCCTATCTTGGGCAGCTTTCATTTGTTGCTAAATGATCTTAATCTTATCTGAAGTTTCTCTCACCACATCTGGTCCAAGCACAAACTTCTCGCCAGTCTCTATCCAACATGATGGTGAGTTGCACGGTCTTCCGTACAAAGCTTCGTATGGAGCCATACCAATACTGGATTGGTAGCTATTATTATATGCAAACTCTACTAGATGCAAATGGTCATCCCATGATCCCCCAAAATCCAATATACAAGCTCTCAAGATATCTTCCAATATACGATTCACCCTCTCCGTCTGACCGTCGGTCTGAGGATGATATGCGGTACTAAGATGTAATCCTGACCCTAGAGCCTCTTGTAAGCTCTTCCAAAACCCACTAGTGAACAACGGGTCTCGGTCACTCACAATGCTTTTGGGTACTCCATGAAATCTCACTACCCACTTCATATACAATTCTGCCAACTTGGCTGCTGTTCTGGTCGATTTGACTGGTATAAATCTTGCGCTCTTAGTCAATCGATCCACAATTACCCAAATGCTATCATGTCCCGATCTAGTCCTTGGTAAACCATCGATGAAATCCATCGAAACTTGTTCCCATTTCCATTCGGGAATTTCTAATGGTTGCAACAACCCACTAGGCTTCTTTTGTTCGGCTTTAACTAGCTGGCAATTCATGCATTTGGATATAAACTTCCCAACGTCTCTTTTCATCCCTTCCCAGTAGTAAGTTTGTCTCATGTCTCGATACATCTTATTACCACCGGGATGTACAGTCAGTTTTGAGTGATGACATTCTCTAAGCACTTCATCTCTCAAACCATTCATGTTGGGCACAACTAGTCTTCCATTCTTCCGAAGCCATCCATCTCGATCAAGCCCATACACATTCATCTCCTCACCGTCGATGTTCATCTCTAACTTGGAGATGATTTCTAGTAGATTAGGATCGTCCCTCTGGCTAGAACCAATCCGCTCTATCAAGGTGGGTCTGATCGTCAAACTAGCTAGCATAACTGGATCCAACTCGCACTTTGGTCTGAAATCAAACCCCGCGATATACTCCAGTTGCTTCCATTCAAGAAACATTGCCCCTAAGCTGGCATGTCTCCTACTCAAGGCATCGGCTACTGCATTACCTTTCCCAGGTGTGTATGCGATATCAAAATCATACGAAGCCAAGAACTCTAACCATCTCTGCTGACGGAGATTCAGATCTTTCTGAGAGAAGAGATACTTTAACGATTTATGATCGGTAAACAACTCAAATCTTTCTCCCAAGAGATAGTGTCTCCATATCTTCAGCGCAAATACAATCGCTGCCAATTCCAAATCATGGGTAGGATACTTCTTCTCATGCGGCTTTAGCTGTCGACTAGCATAAGCTACAACCTTACCTCCTTGCATCAATACTGCACCCAGTCCGGTACCACAAGCATCCGTGTATACCGTCATCTCTTCATTCCCTTTAGGAATGACTAACACTGGCGCACGCGTCAACCTCTCCTTTAGACTTTTGAAGGCATCCTCACACACTCCGTCCCAGACGAAGGACTGATTCTTCTTAGTCAACTGAGTCAACGGTGCTGCTATCTTGGAGAAGTCCTGGATAAACTTACGATAATATCCGTCTAATCCCAAGAAACTTCTTACATCTGTAGCATTCTTGGGCGTAGGCCAATCCTGTACCGTAGCCACCTTCGCAGGGTCCACGGCAATACCACACTCTGAAACAACATGACCCAAGAATCTTACTTCCCTTCTCCAAAAATGACACTTAGAGAATTTCGCTTTCAATTGGTGTTTCCTCAACACCTCCATCACTATCCTCAAGTGCCCCTTGTGTTCCTCCTCTGTCCTTGAATAAACAAGGATATCATCCACGAACACAAGAACAAACTTATTCAACTGATCTCTGAATACTCGATTCATAATGTAACACCCCACCTCCGCCAGTACCACTCTTGCAAGGGCACTGACTTTGGAGGGGCGTTTGAATCAGGTAAACATGCATAATGATATATCAAGGCAGAACAAGAACATATGTATATATGTAAACAGAGTAAATAACATAGATAAAACAGCGGAAGATTTAAACCATTTAAAAAAAAACAAGTCTGGTACAACATAATATCAATTTTCCAAATAAACAAGTCTAGATAAAACAACATCATCTGAAAACAGAAATACATAAGTGCTATCCCCAAAATACGTGAGAACCATAGCTAGCTTCATGTAGAAAGCGTACATGAGCTAAAATCCCACAAGCAAGCAATCCAAAATCCAAGCTAGGCTCCTGTATTCCCTCCCTGAGAACCTGGGGGGGAAACGGAAGAAAAGAGGCGAAAGAAAACAGGTCAGTCAAAAAGACTGAGTAAGCCCTACTACAATCAATGTAAACTGATAAAGTTAACTGGTATGAGCAGCAGGATAAGGATAACAACATACTAGCATGATGATTAATTAACAAGGTAGATAAAGGTGTCATCGCATAATCAGGATTAAGGTTTTGCACCACAGGTGTACTAGCAAACTAACATGACTTAAATAAACAAGTATTGATCCCTTGGCCCAAGCTTTGGCCCAATAACATGAAGTGACCCTCACACGAGGTCCAATAACATGAAGTGACCCTAACACGAGGTCCAACCCAACGGTCTAGTCGATCGGCTCCCTAAGCCTAACTCGTCACGTGTTGGTGTCAATACGGCCCAAACATGATTCTAGTCGAACTGTGTCGGGTCCACCCTTCGGGTGTATCAAGCCCTAGGGTGTCAACCCCTGGACACCATGAACATGAGTGCACAGTCCTGATCTACTGGTACCCGTGCATGTTTTCTCCGGCTACGGACTATGTGCACGACCAGAGTCCGCCCGGAACTACACCGGCGTACCACCCTGCCGTCGTTTATTGGTCGCTTACCTTTAGTCCAGTAATCGTGCCCCCACCCTAGCCTAGTCCCTAGGGTCATGATGATACAAACAAGGGATTGCTGCTGGAGTGGACCCCCCATTACTAGGATTTCTCTAGTGGGTTAAGTATGGTTTAACCCCTTCATTAATCATGGATTAACTTGGTTAAGTGTAACGATGAGTTCACGACTTAACCCCGATTAATCTACCAAGCCCAAATTGGTTAAGTATTAAATGGACCATGACTTAACCCTAATCATGAGGCATTAATTAATTAATGCGCCTTAACCTCTCACATTAGACTTTGTTGTGGTTACTAGTTAAGCCGGGCGGGTCCGGGTAGCTTTACACCACAACTTGGTCTAACCTCGGGTCCAAGGTACAGCATGACCAACTTCTCACATTGGGTCCTATTGTTTGTAGCAACTAGTTATGCCGGTCGGTTCCGGGTAGGTTTACGCTACAAACTCAACCCAACCTCGAGTTGGCCACACTTATCTTTTCTAAGTGTCATGTCCACCATGTTCCAAAACATGTTACAAATTTTCAAGCAATTGGGTAGACCTAACTTAATAGGTAAATTCCCAAGCTTATGTTTTTATGTCTTTTAAGTTTACCCAACCCCAAACGCAATCCCATCGCTTACATATCACAATAGCGCATAAAGGATAGAAAGAGGGAACTTGGCATAATCATGACATAAAAGGGTTGAAGCCACAAGTTCAATATGGTGGCATATGAAATATACATATGTTCATATACTTGCATTAGGCCTCAAAAAGAATGCATAACTTGCATATCATATGACAACTTGCATATCAAACTTGCATAGCATAACTTGCATATCATATGACAACTTACATATCAAACTTGCATAGCATAACTTGCATATCATATGACAACTTACATATCAAACTTGCATAACATAACTTGCATATCATATGACAACTTGCATATCAAACTTGCATAACATAACTTGCATATCATATGACAACTTGCATATCAAACTTGCATAGCATAACTTGATGAACTTGCATAACACATCATAGTAAACTTGCATATCACATCATAGTAAACTTGCAAATAAATTCGCATATCATACATTTAACTTTAAAGTTTAAGTATGAAAGTAGAATAGGGCTTACAATGCTTATGCGGACTCAAATGAGTATAGCGAATGTAAGAAAACCCTTATGCAACCAATTGAACCCCAAAAATGCAAGCAAAATTGATCAAAACTCTCTCTTAATGATGCAAAGATAGAAACTTGACTTGAATGCAAGCTAATGATGATCATACAAGTCTAAAAACACTTGTATGCATGGAAAATCTCATAAAAACTTGTTTAGGAATTTTATGAAGAGAGTGGAGGCCATGAGAGGATTGATTTTGCCATAGTTTAGTTGCTAGAATGAATAATGATGATTTAGGGTAGGTTAGGGTCTTATTTATAGATTAGGCAAATGATTTAGGCCATAGGATTAAACCCTAGTTCCCGTCTCAGCCCTCAAAACCGAATCTGGCCCCCAAGCTCAACACAAACCCAAAATGGTGCACCAGGCTAAAGAGCCCGTCTGAGCCAAGTCGACAGCCCAGTTGACAGGGCTGCCGACTTGGTCTAACAAAGTCGACTCCCAAGTCGACAGGGCTGTCGACTTGGGTACTCTGGCGGGAATTCTCCCGCCTGGCCCAATATGGCCCAATTTCCCAAATTCAAGTTTGAATTTGAAATCTGTTTTTACTTTGGAATTTTCTGAAAACTTCGTTGGGCCTTAATCGGGTCATACGGACTCCGATTTTCGAAAAACTCGGACTCTATTTCGCGTATTTTTCCGAGACGAACGCAATGGCATAGCCCGTTTCCCTTGATTCAGATTTTAGAATTAAATTCTGCCTCGATTTATGTTATCACAGGTTATGAAAAATACGGGTTGTTACATTCTCCCCTCCTTAAAGGATTTCGTCCCCGAAATCTTCAAGTTAGGAAGAACGTATCCTACCATCCAATCATCCATCTACTCAAAACATCATCCACGAGCAATCATTGTCCTTACAAGATTCTAAATGTTGTATGAACATATGCAAAGGTGTGTGTATATGTCCTTATCTAATGCAAATATCATCAATGCTAATTATGTTAGTGAAATGAATCCATATGTATGCAATTCCTAACATAATGTATAACATCTATATGTGTGCACATAACATACATCCATATGCAACATCCATGTGATAACACCAAAAATTTTCATCCATGAATAAGCATAAACACTCATGCATATGCAATATGAAGAGTTTGTGAGCCGATCTAGTGCCTAATCGTGTATAATGCATCCACGAGTAACCACTTGCAAACACTTGCAACCACTTGCAACCATCAAGCATAACATGTTTAAAACACATGTTTCATCCAAAGGGTTTCTACCTAAGGTTCTCATGACAAGATTAACACGATAAACTAGACAAATATGGATAGCAAAGAGAAAGATATGCTAACAAAGAAAAGAGATTGAGAGTGTACCCTCGAAAAGGAATGGATAAAGCCCACGCATCTTCTCCTCGGTTTCCCAAGTTGCGTTTTCTTCGGCTTCACCCCATTGAACCTTCACCAACTTGACCTCTCGATTCCTTAGCTTCTTGGTCTCCGTCCCCAAGATACGAATCGGAGCTCTCCTCAAGGTAGCTTCTTTCTCCACTTCCACATCTTCCAGAACACTTGGCTCAACAACCTCTGCTGATTCATGTAAACACTTCCGGAGATGCGAGACATGAAAAACATCGTGTACTCCGGCAAGCTTCTCGGGCAACTTCACTCTATAAGCCATTTGCCCGATCCTCTCTATAATAGGGAATGGTCCAACAAACCTCGGTGCTAACTTCCCAACGGCTCCAAATCGGACCACATTCCGCAAAGGAGAAACCTTCACGAAAACCATATCCCCAACATCAAACTCCAAATCAGTTCTTCGCTTATCAACATAGGATTTCTGTCGGTCTTGGGCCGCTTTCATCCGTCTCCGAATCAACTCGATCTTCTCGGATGTATCTCTGATCATATCAGGCCCAAGTATAAGCTTATCTGTAGTCTCCCACCAACATGTAGGCGACTTGCACGGCCTCCCATATAAAGTTTCAAATGGTGCCATCCCTATGCTTGCCTGATAACTGTTATTATATGCAAACTCAACAAGAGGAAGATGGTCTTCCCAAGTACCACCAAAATCCAGAATACAAAGCCTCAGCAGATCCTCGAGTACCCTATTCACCCTTTCGGTTTGACCGTCCGTCTGTGGGTGATAAGCAGTACTTAGATACAACCTCGTGCCCATGGCTTCTTACAAGCTATTCCAGAATTGACTTGTAAAGATTGGGTCACGGTCACTGACAATACTAGAAGGGACTCCATGAAGTCTCACAATCTCACGAAGATATACAGACGCTAGCCAAGATGCGGTCCTCTTGCTCTTCACCGGGATGAAATGAGCACTCTTCGTAAGTCTATCCACAATAACCCAAATGCTCGTATTCCCTTTCCTTGACCTTGGTAGCCCATCGATAAAATCCATGGAAATACTCTCCCACTTCCAAAGTGGAACGTCTAGAGGATGCAATAGCCCACCGGGCTTCTTTGACTCGGCCTTAACTTGCTGGCAAATGATACATCTAGAGACAAACTCTGCCACATCCTTTTTCATCCCAGGCCAAAAGAAAATACGCTTCATATCTTTATACATCTTATCTCCGCCTGGATGTATGGTCAACTTAGAGCGATGCGCTTCCTCTAGAACTTTTCTTACTAGATCTTCTACCATTGGAACACATAACCTTCCATCTCTCCTCAGCCAACCCTTGTCATCAATAGAATATCGAGCGAGATGACTAGACGCCTCTCCTCGAATCAGCTTATCCATAATCTCAACTATCTGAGGGTCTTCTCTCTGTGAAGCCCCAACTTGATCAAGAAGGGTAGGTCTGAGTTCCAGAGATGCTAAAGAACCGGTCATCGACTCAATCGCCAAAGAGAAATCAAAGGTTGCCACATACTCTAAATTCTTCATCTCAACGAATAAAGGACTCAGAGTCAACCTTTTTCTACTCAATGCATCCGCTACCACATTCCCCTTGCCAGGGGTATAAGCTATCTCAAAATTGTAGGACGCCAAGAATTCCATCCATCTTTGTTGCCTCAGATTCAGATCCTTCTGAGAAAAGAGATACTTCAATGACTTGTGATCGGTATAAAGCTCAAACCTTTCGCCCAGAAGATAATGGCGCCAAGCCTTGAGTGCATATACTATTGCTGCCAACTCTAAGTCATGAGTGGGATAATTCTTCTCATGCACCTTGAGTTGTCTACCGCCAAAGCATATCACTCTTCCTTCTTGCATCAGAACAGCTCCTAACCCCGTGCCACATGCATCGGTGTATACTGTAAATAACTTCCCTCCATCGGGCAAAGCAAAAACAGGTGCTGATGTGAGAGCTCTCTTGAGCTTCTGAAAAGCAAGCTCGCATTCTATGCTCCAAGCAAAAACTAAATTCTTCTTCGTCAATTTAGTAAGAGGAGCGGATATCTTCGCGAAGTCCTTGATGAACTTCCGGTAAAAACCCGCAAGACCTAGAAAACTTCTCACTTTGGTTGCATTCCTTGGAGTCTTCCAATCCTGAACTGCAACTACCTTAGCGGGATCCACCGCTAAGCCTTGCTTAGACACTATATGCCCAAGGAATCTAACTTCCCTTCTCCAAAAGTGACACTTGGAGAACTTGGCCTTCAACTGATGCGCTCTAAGCGTATCCAACACCTCCACGAGATGCCTTGCGTGCTCTTCCTCATCCTTAGAGAAGATCAGAATATCATCTACGAAGACCACGACAAACTTGTTCAAGAACTCCCTGAACACCCTACTCATCAAGTCCACGAAATATGCGGGTGCATTAGTCAAGCCGAACGGCATGACAAGCCATTCGAAGAATCCATCTGGAGTTCTGAACGCAGTCTTGTCTATACTATCCTCAGCTACCCTGAGCTGATGGAATCCAGTAGCAAGATCAAGCTGAGAGAAAACAGAAGCACCAACAAGTTGGTCAAAGAGATCATCAATCCTCGGTAACGGGTGTCTGTTCTTCTTAGTCAGCTTATTCAACTCTCGATAGTCAACACAAAGTCGGAGAGAACCATCTGCCTTGGTAGCAAATACCACAGGCGCTCCCCATTCAGATATACTTCGTCTAATGAAGTTCTTCTCAAGCAACTCCTTCACTTGCTTACTTAGCTCCCGCCTTTCACGCGGAGCCATGTGCCGAACAGGCAAAGAAACCGGCTTTGCATTATCCACCAGATAAATGCGGAAATCAATCTCTCGCTTAGGGGGCAACCCCCTAACTTCATCAAAAACATCCGGATACTCTCGAACCACTCTCACAGATTGAAGAGTCTCCATTGACGAGTCGAGTGATTCAAGATAGCACAACATGACGGGACCTCTCGGATCACAAGAAATCTCTAGGGTGTTTCCGAGGCGAGTCACGAGCCTCACAACCCTATGCTCACAATCAAGAATGGCTCCATATCTGGACAGCCAATCCATGCCCAATATCAATCCGTATCCCCTGAAACCAAGAACATAAGCACTGCACAAGAACTCTACACTCAGTATAGAGATCCTCAAATCCCCACATATCATAGACAAATGGGCGGAACCCCCAATAGGATTTGAGACACAGACGGGATCCTCTACCAAGCTAGTACTAAGGTGCAAACTATCAACAAGATCAGATGAGATAAAGCTATGCGATGCACCAGAATCAAACAAGGTACGAACTGGAAAATCAGAAATATATACAAGGCTCTCAACAGAAATACTACCTCGATCGGGAACTGGAGCGGTATTGAGAGCATGAACTTGCCCTCCTGAAGGTCCAGCACGCTGAGTCTGACCCTGGCCTTGCCCTCGCTTCTTAGGGCAACCCTTACTGAAATGTCCAGTCTCACCGCAGAAAAAGCATTCACCATTCTTCCTTTTCCTCTTCTTACAATCCTTGATAAGATGACCAGCTGAACCGCAATAATGGCACTTCCCCTTGGTGTTCTTGCCCTTGTTGTTGTTCCCCTTGTTGCCTTGACTCTTGTTCTTGTTCTGATTGCCTTGACTGCCCTGACCACTTGGATTACCCTGATTTCCTTTTCCCTGGGAATCAGTCTTTTTGGCTTGAGTATCATTCTTCTTGACATCTCCCTGAAGTAACGCCATATCAACCAAGCTCTCAAACGTGGCCCCATGGGGAATATGTGACATAGCCAATCCCTGCAACGGCTCATTTAATCCTCTAGCAAAACGAAGGGCCTTCTTTTGGGGAGTATTCACCATATCCAAGCCAAAACGAGCTAACTGATTAAACTTGTTCACATATTCTTTGACAGACATATCTCCTTGCTTCAAAGTTATGAACCTCTCCATTTGCAGATTCTCCTCAGCAGAAGATAGAAACTTAAGCATGAACCTTGCCCTGAAATCGGCCCAAGTCTCAACAGGCCTAGTACCATTGGTGACTTCCCACCAATAAGCGGCTTCATCCTTTATAAGCCAAACCGCCAACAAGACCTTCCTCTGATCGTCTAACCCAAAGATAGCAAATAAATCCTCGGTCTCTTTCAACCAATTTCTGGCCTCTACAAAAGTCTCAGTGCCTTGAAAGTTCTTGCCACCCATTGCTTTGAAATCTTTGCAAGTCTTTGCGAAGTCAGCCTGAGGATGCTGAGGAGGAGGAGGAAGAGGAACCTCAGCGACAGGAGGAGGAGGAACATTAGCAACAGGAGGAGGAGGAATATTAACTACTGGAGGAGGAGGAGGAGGAATATCTGCGGGGCCGGCTTCGGTCGCCCTAGCCTCCAAAAGTCTCCTATACCAAACAGGTACGTGCACTCCCTCCGGAATAGCAAGGTTATCGGCCATACTGAAAAAGAAAAAGACAGATTCAGAATGGAGAAAAACGAAGGGATTTTGCTAATGGCTTTTTGGGGAATAGCCTTTAAAATAAACTAGACTTTTCTTTGGAAAATACTTTATACTTGGTTTTGAAAATAGTTTACCAAAAGTATTCTAAAAACCCTTTTGTTCCTTCTCGTAAACCATATGCTCTGATATCAAATGTAACACCCCACCTCCGCCAGTACCACTCTTGCAAGGGCACTGACTTTGGAGGGGCGTTTGAATCAGGTAAACATGCATAATGATATATCAAGGCAGAACAAGAACATATGTATATATGTAAACAGAGTAAATAACATAGATAAAACAACGGAAGATTTAAACCATTTCAAAAAAAACAAGTCTGGTACAACATAATATCAATTTTCCAAATAAACAAGTCTAGATAAAACAACATCATCTGAAAACAGAAATACATAAGTGATATCCCCAAAATACGTGAGAACCATAGCTAGCTTCATGTAGAAAGCGTACATGAGCTGAAATCCCACAAGCAAGCAATCCAAAATCCAAGCTAGGCTCCTGTATTCCCTCACTGAGAACCTGGGGGGGGGAAACGGAAGAAAAGAGGCGAATGAAAACAGGTCAGTCAAAAAGACTGAGTAAGCCCTACTACAATCAATGTAAACTGATAAAGTTAACTGGTATGAGCAGCAGGATAAGGATAACAACATACTAGCATGATGATTAATTAACAAGGTAGATAAAGGTGTCATCGCATAATCAGGATTAAGGTTTTGCACCACAGGTGTACTAACATGACTTGAATAAACAAGTATTGATCCCTTGGCCCAAGCTTTGGCCCAATAACATGAAGTGACCCTCACACGAGGTCCAATAACATGAAGTGACCCTAACACGAGGTCCAACCCAACGGTCTAGTCGATCGGCTCCCTAAGCCTAACTCGTCACGTGTTGGTGTCAATACGGCCCAAACATGATTGTAGTCGAACTGTGCCGGGTCCACCCTTCGGGTGTATCAAGCCCTAGGGTGTCAACCCCTGGACACCATGAACATGAGTGCACAGTCCCGATCTACGGGTACACGTGCATGTTTTCTCCGGCTACGGACTATGTGCACGACCAGAGTCCGCCCGGAACTACACCGGCGTACCACCCTGCCGTCGTTTATTGGTCGCTTACCTCCAGTCCAGTAATCGTGCCCCCACCCTAGCCTAGTCCCTAGGGTCATGATGATACAAACAAGGGATTGCTGCTGGAGTGGACCCCCTATTACTAGGATTTCTCTAGTGGGTTAAGTATGGTTTAACCCCTTCACTAATCATGGATTAACTTGGTTAAGTGTAACGATGAGTTCACGACTTAACCCCGATTAATCTACCAAGCCCAAATTGGTTAAGTATTAAATGGACCATGACTTAACCCTAATCATGAGGCATTAATTAATTAATGTGCCTTAACCTCTCACATTAGACTTTGTTGTGGTTACTAGTTAAGCCGGGCGGGTCCGGGTAGCTTTACACCACAACTTGGTCTAACCTCGGGTCCAAGGTACAGCATGACCAGCTTCTCACATTGGGTCCTATTGTTTGTAGCAACTAGTTATGCCGGTCGGTTCCGGGTAGGTTTACGCTACAAACTCAACCCAACCTCGAGTTGGCCACACTTATCTTTTCTAAGTGTCATGTCCACCATGTTCCAAAACATGTTACAAATTTTCAAGCAATTGGGTAGACCTAACTTAATAGGTAAATTCCCAAGCTTATGTTTTTATGTCTTTTAAGTTTACCCAACCCCAAACACAATCCCATCGCTTACATATCGCAATAGCGCATAAAGGATAGAAAGAGGGAACTTGGCATAATCATGACATAAAAGGGTTGAAGCCACAAGTTCAACATGGTGGCATATGAAATATACATATGTTCATATACTTGCATTAGGCCTCAAAAAGAATGCATAACTTGCATATCATATGACAACTTGCATATCAAACTTGCATATCAAACTTGCATAGCATAACTTGCATATCACATGACAACTTACATATCAAACTTGCATAGCATAACTTGCATATCATATGACAACATACATATCAAACTTGCATAACATAACTTGCATATCATATGACAACTTGCATATCAAACTTGCATAACATAACTTGCATATCATTTGACAACTTGCATATCAAACTTGCATAGCATAACTTGATGAACTTGCATAACACATCATAGTAAACTTGCATATCACATCATAGTAAACTTGCAAATAAATTCGTATATCTTACATTTAACTTTAAAGTTTAAGTATGAAAGTAGAATAGGGCTTACAATGCTTATGCGGACTCAAATGAGTATAGCAAATGTAAGAAAACCCTTATGCAACCAATTGAACCCCAAAAATGCTAAAGAGCCCGTCTGAGCCAAGTCGACAGCCCAGTTGACAGGGCTGCCGACTTGGTCTAACAAAGTCGACTCCCAAGTCGACAGGGCTGTCGACTTGGGTACTCTGGCGGGAATTCTCCCGCCTGGCCCAATATGGCCCAATTTCCCAAATTCAAGTTTGAATTTGAAATCTGTTTTTACTTTGGAATTTTCTGAAAACTTCGTTGGGCCTTAATCGGGTCATACGGACTCCGATTTTCGAAAAACTCGGACTCTATTTCGCGTATTTTTCCGAGACGAACGCAATGGCATAGCCCGTTTCCCTTGATTCAGATTTTAGAATTAAATTCTGCCTCGATTTATGTTATCACAGGTTATGAAAAATACGGGTTGTTACACATAAGATCCACAAAATAGGCTGGTGCATTGGTCAACCCAAACGGCATGACCAACCACTCATAAAATCCAGACGGCGTCCTAAATGTCGTTTTCGGAACACTCTCATCCTCTACTCGAAGCTGATGAAATCCTATCGCGAGGTCCAACTGGGAGAACACTCTTGCTCCTTCCAGCTGATCAAAGAAATCATCTATCCGCGGTAGAGGATACTTATTCTTCCTCGTCACCTTATTCAACTCGCGATAGTCCACACACAAACGAAGGGAACCATCTGCCTTAGTGGCAAACACAACTAGTGCTCCCCACTCGTAGACACTCCTTCCAATCAATCCCTTCTTCAAAAGATTGCTGACTTGCACCCCGAACTCTCGCTGCTCCTTTGGTGCCATACGACGAAGTGGCATTACTATAGGTCTGGCATCTTTCACTAAATCAATACGGAACTCAATCTCTCGGTGTGGTGGAAGCCCGGTCACCTCCTCGAAGACGTCCGGATACTGGCCAACCACGGGCACATCTGACAACTCATCCTGCGGGATGTCGAGGGAATTCACAAAACTAGCCATAACCCCATCACTAGGTAGACTACCAAACACTACCCTCCGCCCATCATCCGCCCTCACTGTCACCAAAAAGCCCTCACAGTCTACCACCACCCCGTATCTTTGGAGCCAATCGACTCCCAATATAATGCCATACCCAGTAAAGCCCAAAACAAAGCAATCACATACAAACATACATCCATGACTCGATAAGATCAAATTCCTGCAAATCATACTAAGGCTAGTCGAACCACCAATCAGGTTCGTCACAACCAATGGTCTATCGACTATCTCGGGTTCCAGTCCCAACCTATCTACCAGGTCACTAGATATGAAGGAACGGGAAGCCCCAGTATCAAACAAAACTCGAACTGGTACATCATAAATAGAAAGCATACCTTGAATAACAACATTCTTTCCTTTCTCCGCCGCAGTTGGGGCATTCGACGAAGAAGGAATAGCATCAAGAGCATACGCTTTCACAATCTGCTTCTCCTTAAGAGGTTGCGGACACTTTTCCTTCTGATGTCCCACTTGACCACAGTTGTAGCACTTCCTTTCTGCTGGCTTGGCCCGACATTCTTTAGCATAATGGCCTTTCTTTCCACAGCTGAAGCACTCAACATCCTTCTTGCTCTTTTTCTGGCCACTCTTAGATTGGTCCTGCTTCCTCTTATTCTGAGAGCTATTCTTGCCTCCACCGCCTGCTTGCGACTTTGGCCCTTCTGCAGATGCAGCCTCAGTCTTTGACTTAGGGTAAAGACTCTCTGATCTCAAAGCTTTCCCCACGATCGATTCAAAAGTCTCATCGATGTGGTTGATAAGCCTTTCCCCCAAGTACCCATCCAAACCAACAATGAACTTCTCATTCTTCTTCTCAGGAGTATCAATGAGAGACCGTCCGTACTTCGACAAAGTGTCGAACTCAGCAATATAATCAGAAACTGCCCTTCCGTTCTGCTTGAGTTCCAAGAACCTCTTAAATAATACTGACTTCTGGGCAGCTGGAATGAACTTCTCGCTAAAGCGAGCCTTGAACTGAACCCAAGTAACCTGGTCCTCTGGAGTAGCTGTTCTAATGGCATTCCACCAATTCATCGCTCGTCCTTGCAGCTGACGAGACGCTAGCCTTCTCTTCATCGCATCCTCAAGACCCAAATCATCGAAGATACGGTCGCAGCTATCCATCCAATCTTGAACATCTGAGGCCAACTCCGTTCTGTGGAACGGCTTCCCACCAAGATTAGTGTAATCTTTGCACAACTTGGCGAAATCGACCCTAGGCGCCTGCACTACTGGGCCAACACCAGCTCCGGGATTGGGAACTGCCCCTTGCACTTCTCTAAGCATGTCTCTCATGAGGTTGGTAAACATCGCCCTCTTGTCAGCGGCATTCCCATTATTGGCCCCTCTACCGGTACCTCTAACATATCGGCTCATCGTCAATCTGAAAAAGGAAACGATTAACGACCCCATAGTGGTACTAGTGCAGTGCAACTTCATTCTTATACTACTAATAATATATATACATAGCTTTTGAAAACCAAAGTAATCACAAATACGCGCTCTCATATACGTACTAACTCTCCCTAGTGTCTTTCCCTAGGTTAACTACACAACCTAGAGCTCTGATACCAAGTGTGACGGCCCGCCCCGCACCAACCGACATTTACTCCAAAAGTGCGCTGTACACATGTCCAGTTAGCACGGAACGGGTCGTCAGAAGGAAAAGGAAGAAGGAAATGAACATACAAAGAACCTGTAGAATGTCTCACAGCGCATAGAACAAAATATAATAATAACATACTTGACATAAAACAGGAGAGACAGTGCATAAGCTGAAAATCAGAACTAAACATCATAGCAGCGGAAATCCAAAATACAGCTTATTACAACTTTTCAAACTGTCTCAAAGCAAAGTAAGATAAATGAGGTACACTACTAATGCCCAAGTAGCGACCACCAACGACACAGGGAGAATGTGTATATATATATATCATACGTGGAAGCCTCCTGCCCGCCTCCGAATCAACTACTCGCGCACCACCAGCTAACCTGTCTCTAGTCTGCTCGTGTGAGCACCCAGAGTAATAAGAGGAGACATAAAACTCTGGGTCAGACATAAAGCCTGGTATGAGCGATAAGCATCTAAAGTGAACAATAACAGGTAGACTAAAACATACCTGGACCTGCAACCAAAGAGTTAGCACTACATACTGTACAGCACTCTAAGGTATAGCATTCACCACTTCGATCACCCAACATACTTTGCTACGATCACTTTGCCCCATGAAGTCATAACTGGCTTCACTGCACTGATAACGTAGCCACAATTCCTTCGCTATGTCCACTTTGCCCCATGGAGTCTCAAGAACCCCACTGCACTGGCTCATAGCCTTACTAATCCTTACTATGTCCACTTGCCCCATGGAGTTATTCACCCCATCTGCGCTGGCTCATAGTCTTACTACGCATCACCTTGCCCCTCAGGTCATAATGACCCTACTGCACTGATAACGTAGTCTTGCTACCATCACTTTTCCCCTCGGGTCATAATGACCCTACTGCACTGATAAGTAGCCCATCATTCATTCTTAGTGGTGAATCGAAGTTATGAACGTCGACAACTCCTTAGCACACGTCCCGCAGCAAAGTCCAACCATGAAGTGAACTTATTGGTTCCCAACTGGTTCCGGGATCCTGAGCCCTAACTTCCATTTGGACTACCTTTGCATCTCGGGTTATTGGTCAACACCATCGAATCGGATCGGATCAGCCTTCACATTCTTCATCGGATCGGATCGGCCTTAGGCCTTCGGATCGGGTCGCACCTCATGCATCGGATCGGGTCGTGATCCTCCAGGTGATCGGATCGTCATTGCGGTCCCCTTTCTATTTGCCTCGGATCGTGCTCCCCTCCTTGGTTCGGATCGTGATACCCCATACGGATCGGATCGCGCCCCTCCAGCTCGTGGTTCTCTCCTGGTTCGGATCGTCGTCTCGCTGTGCATCGGATCGTGGATGCTGCTTTCCTCTTGTTCGGATCGTGATATGAAGCACGAGTGGATCGGATCGGGTAGCAGTTCACGATTGTTACTCGTGGGCCTTGCGCAGATGGTTCGGTTCGGAGGGGATGACTCGACTCGTGGGGAGGTCCCACGATCCCATAGGGCGATCCGATCGTCCTTCAATCCCCTATGCGATCCGAATCCCTGCACCTTGTCCAGCGAGCTGTTTACGCCATTCGACGGCGTTTTTGACCATTCTAACTATTCTAATCAATCACAAAGCATACCATACAGTCATAGCAACATTCATAATCAACCACAAACATCAAAACATCAATATGATAAGTAGAAATGGATCAAACATACCCAAAATCCCATATTTTCCCCTTAAGCATGTTTAGGTGAAACTAATGACAGGATTAACAAAACTTAACCAAATTAACCCAAATTCATATCAGAGGTCTAAAACATCATTCCGAATTTTATAAACATTTTTCCAAAATTTTATCATGTTTAAATTCGCTAATTAACACTAATCACCCCTAATTAGCCATAATTAGTGCAAAACTATGCAAATCACTCACCTTAGCCACAAAATAAAATAAGATCTGAAATAAATCTCTGATTTGATGTGAATCTCAATGCCAAACAGCAGCTCCTAAGTTGCTTTAGTGAAGATCTTCCTTGATTAGGGGTTGCTAAGCCAAATCCTTGACCAAAAGATGATTTGGAGGTAATTTAGAGGGTGGAGGCCATTTTTAGGGATCCTTGGTGATAAGTGGAGGCTAGAAAACTGAAATGGAATGATTCTCCATCTCATTTCAGCCCACCCATAACCCTAATCCCGAAATGGGTTATGGGCCTACTCACTAATCACCCGATTTGGCCCGGTTAAGCAGTTTTTCACCCTCCAAACCTTGTTTCAGCCATATCTCCCAAACGGTAAGTCCGTTTGACTATTATGACCACTCTACGGAAAGAGAAACCATCAAACGAATCAAATGGAAGTGGTTTCAGGTCAAAATTCCTTTCCAATCAAAAGTTATGGCCAAAACAGTACCAACTAGGGACAAAATGGTCATTTAAAATCGACAAAAATCATGAACATGGGAAATGACTCTAATAGATGTTTCCCAAAGTTACATGACCATACGACTTCACGTGGGAAAGAAATAAATATTCTACAATCCTATGATGTGTAGAATACGGGTTGTTACATGGTAGGGGTTTAATATGAACGCGCCTAAGTTGGGTTTTGGGTAGTTGGCATGTATTGTAAATAAAAGGCTATAACTTGGCATAACCTTATAGTGAATTATGATAATAATTTGGGAATACGTTTTGGGGCAGAAACATGAATTATGAACTTGATAATTGATATATAACTGGAAATATGAACGTAGTTGGAACATGAACATTTCTATATGTTAAACACATGAACTGATATTGGGGTTTTGGGTGGAATACGACCATTAATGAACCTTTGACACGAGGTTAGACTCAGTTTGTGGTGTAAATCTGCCTGGAACCGCCCGGCAAATCTAGTAGCCACAAAGTGTCAGTCTAATGTGAGAGGTCGAAGGCCAAATTATAGGCGTAATGGTTTATGACACGAGGTTAGACCCAATTTGTGGTGTAAATCTGCCCGGAACCGCCCGGCAAATCCAGTGGCCACAAAATGCACGGTCTAATGTGAGAGGTCATGATTCGTTCGTCCTAATGAATGAATTAAGGAATACTAACCATAATAAGACGTGGGTATGGTTAGAGGGTTAGGTGGGATGACATGGAAATTTGACATGTAAATGTGGACCTAACCAGTATGAGTTAAGAACATGTAAAACTTACAAATGTAGGCTTAACCAACATAATAGTTAATCAAACCAATGGGTGGGTTAAGTAATACGGCTAGATTAATGACACTTAACCAATATAACATGACACGTGGCAGGGTAAAGTCAACTTGAACATACAGATAATACTTAACCAACTTAGCATGATACGTGGGCAGGTTAAGACATGAATTGTTTGAATATACTTAACCAATTGGACGCAATGATTTGATAGGGTTAAGTCATGAACCACTTGAATATACTTAACCAATTGGACACGATGATTTGATAGGGTTAAGTCATGAACCGCTTTAATATACTTAACCAATTTGACACGATGATTTGATAAGGTTAAGTCATGAACCGCTTGAATATACTTAACCAACTTGACAGATGATTCGTAGGGCTAAGTCATGAACTTGAATGACAACACTTATCCAACGTGACATGACACGTAGGTAGGTTAAGTCACGAACTTGAATGACAACACTTAACCAACTTGACATGCTAGACTGATGGGGTTAAGTCTCGAATTTAAATGACAACACTTAACCTACTGAACGGAAACCCTAGTTGCGCGGTCCTTTTCAGCAGTAACCCACTAGATGTATCACGGTACCCTGGAACTAGGTAGGGTGGGGCACGATTACTTGGCTGATTATAAGCGACCAGAACGACGGCTGAGTTGGTGTGCCACTGTAGGTTTAGGCGGGCTATGGTCGTGCACGTAGTCCGAAGTTGAAAAAGCAGGCATTGGGCACTGGTAGGTTTACACTGTGCGTGCTTGATTCGTGTCGGTGGTTGGCACCCTAGGGCTTGATACACCCTATGGTGGACCTAGCACAGGTGACTACATTTCGTGATTGGGCCGTATGACACAGACACATGAACGAGCTAGGACTTGTGGGGAGCCGATCGATTAATAGAGCGTTACGTGGAAAAAGGATGTTGTTCGTTAGGTAGCATAATCCCTAGTGGTCCTAGGTGGCATAAACCCTAATCGAATTTAGGAAACGTTCAATAGGTAGCATAATTCCTAGTGATCCTAGGTGGCATAAATCCTAGTTGAACACGCGATAGTTCATGATAAGGAAACCTAGCCAGAACAAGGGTGGTAGTCCAAACGATTTCAAGAATGGTGGCACTATGTTGAAGTAGTATAGAAATACGTGATGAAATCCGTACGATATACGGCAAGGGACTGTACATATACATGGAAAGGATAATACGGGTTGGGGTACTAGTACAGTTGATGCAGAGAATTTAGGAAATCAAAGAAAATAGTGGAATGGTGAAGCTTAGAAATCTTGCGATGTTATACTTAATAGGAACCTTGCAATGTGATACTTGGTAGGAACCTTATGATGATACTCTTGATAGGAAGCATGGAATGTTATACTTGATTCATCATGCCTATAGCTTACCTTGTCATCATGCTTATGTTTACTTTCAGTTTATTTATGCCATATCATCTTCACCTGTTATTATTCTGAAAGCCACTAGAACTTACTCAGTCTTTATGACTGACCCAGTTTGTTTCGCCTCTTTTTCTTTCATTTCCCCCCCCCCCAAGTTCGCAGGGTGGGAATACAGCTTAGTTCGGATCTTACCAAGCTCCAAGGCTCTTTCATGTACTGCTTGGATTTCTCTTGGCTATGGCTTGCTTTGCTTTTGGGGAATACTACAATTTATTTTCATGCTTCTTTGTTTTTGAGCAAGACAGATATTTTAGCTATGTAATTGGGTATTGGAAGTTGATGGGCTTTTATCGTAAATAATTATATTTAATAAATGATTTGAAGTACTTCCACTTTACTTTCCGTTGTTTTATATATGTCTGTCTTGTAATATTTCTGTTCTAGTCCCCATAATACTCCATTGAAGTTACAGCATTCCCTTTGTGAGTGACCTTAACGGATGTGGGGTGTTACATTTGGTATCAGAGCAGAAGGTTACCAGACTGGGAAAAAGTTTTTAAAACCTTTTGAAATTATTTTCAAAACCATTTACAAAGAAGAATTTTTCAAGAAAAGTTTTATTTTTAAAGGCTATTCCCCAAAGGCCATTAGCATTATCCTTTGTTTCCTTGTTTGAATCCCTTTTCCTTTCTTTCCTCCATCTGCGGTCACATTAGTTCCATCTGCGACTAATCTTATTTCAAGCTTAGTAGGGTTGCCGTGAAATGGAGGTAGTTCTCGAGAGACCTGTTAACACGTTATATAAGAGGGGATAAGAGTGGTTAAGGCGAATGAGGCTCAAAACAAGAAGGTAGAAATGTTTCTGTAGGAAAGTCTAGTTTATCTTTCTATCCTGTTCGTACCCTTTTTGATTATGGTACATCGCATCCTTTTTATTTCTGCTTCGATAGATGAGTCTCTATGCCTTAGTACTAGCGTAGTAGAGGATCTCATTTTATTCTCAAATCCTGTTAGGGAATCGGCTCATTTATTGATGACTCGTTTGGATTTGGGAATGTCTATGCTAAGTGTTGAGTTTAGAAGTAATGCTTATGTTTTTTTTGGGCTATGGGTTGATTCTAGGGATGGAGTAGTTATCCAGTAATGGTGTCATTCTTGAGTATGAAAAGAGGGTAGTTAGATTCTTGACTTGCCTTGATAATGCCCTCGAAGTCTAGTGTAACCCTTAGGGTTATGCCATGCTTAGTTACCTAGAATCTCTTGATACATCTATTGATCCCGAGTAGTGTTCGCCACTAAGGTGGATGGTTCATTTCGCTTATGCATGAGTTATAGGAAATCACCTTAGTAAATACATTTGGCAACATGGTTGACATCTGTTTATTTGCAAGAGATAATCCTTCTGCGTGGAATACCCTATAAACGAGATCCAGGATTCACTAGTGAATTTTGGAGAGCTTGAATGAAACCATGAGTACACAGTTATGTTTGAGCCAAGTATACTAGAAGGAGGATAAGGGAAAATGGGACAAGAGACAATAGTGAAATGAGTTCCAACTCATATTTTGGAAACAAGAATTAAGAAATTATGAAGTTAAAGACGGACAAAGCACAATGGAGTTAAGCTCAAGGAAATGCGACTTAGAAGATTGAAGACTAGATACGCGCATCATATCTCTTTTTAAAAGTATATCCTTGATCCCTCTTTTCCTGTAAAGCTTACTTGCATGTTATCTTTTATGTATATCCTCTCGGTCCTATTCTCAATCTTATTTCTATTGCAAACCCCATAGGGAGTATGACTCATCTGTTAGTAATACACGTTGGGGCTTGAGGGTGTCCATTGGGTTGACTAAACTTTTTGGGTTTTATAGGACATGGGTTGGTCTTAGGAAGGGATTTCTTGTGACCAAAAAGGAGTCCATCATGCTTAGTTTCCTAGAAACATATATATTGGTTGGTCAATTCTTTGGGTATCAGTCTGATATTGATTTCGGTCTTCGGGGCTGGTGCTTAGGGAGTTCTTCTCCTAATCAGTATATACGTGACATAGATTTCCAGTTTTGACATTGCCTAATGGGCACAAAGTTTTTACTTGCTTCTATCTTTTGACTATACCTTTAGGTAGGAACTAATGGATGTAAACATGTGTTTGAGACATGTTATGGTTGATGGTCGCAAGTGGTTGCAAGTGGTTGCTAGTTGTTGCTCGTGGATGCATGAACACACATTAGGCACTAGATCGGCTCAGTCACATTTTCATATTGCATATGCATGAGTGTTTATACTTGTTTATGGATGGAATTGAATGTGTTATCATGTGGATGTTGCATATGGATGGATGTTTGTGCACACATATAGTGTTTATATGACTAGGACTATTTGCATACATGTTGGATTCATGGCACTAAACATATTTTGCATTTAAAAAGATTAATCAGGCCTGATCATTTGCATTAGACAAGGAACATATACACACACTGCTTGCATATGTTCATACGACATTAGAAATCTTTTAAGGACAATGGTTGTTTGTGAATGATGGTTGAGTAGATGGGTGATTGGATGATAGGACGCATTCTTCTTAACTTGAAGATTTCGGGGACGAAATCCTTTAAGGAGGGAAGAATGTAACAACCCGAATTTTTATAACATGTTAAAACCATAAATCAAGGCAGAATTAAATTTTAAATAAGAATCAAGGGAAATGGGTTATGCCATTGCGTTCGTCTCGAAATTTTACATGAAATAGAGTCCGAGTTTTCGAAAATCGGAGTCCGGATGAAGAAGTTATGGCCTGTAGAAGATTCAGCAGATTTTTGGCAGCACAAGACCAGGCAGGTCGACCTGGGGACTAGGTCGACCATGTGGTCGACCCTAGGGTCGACCTACCCCCCAGGTCAACCATGTGGTCGACCTCCCCCCTTACAGGTCGACCTGGTTGGCCTGTTTTGACCCAGAACTCATTTTTGAAGCCTGAGACGTGTTTTGATGGTCCAGATTGATTCTAGGGTTAATCTAAGGACTTAAACTAGTTGCTACACCTATAAAAACACCCTTAGACCTAACCTAATTCATATCAAATCATTCTTACACCATTATGCTGCTAAAATACCTCTTGAACCATGGCCGCCGTCTCCAAATCAAAGTACAAACATTCAAACTCAAATCAATCCAAAGAACAAGGCTTCTACAATGATTCAAGACAATAAATTAACAACGCCGCGACATTTTTACAACAAATTCAGCTCTTAATTCATTAGCCATGCTCTGTAAGTTCTAGTTGTTTTAAGATTTAAACATTTAATTATAATATGGCCATGGAATAAAGTGGAATTGGATTTAAGTATGTTTATTGATTCAGATCTATTTCTGTTGCTTCTTGAATCTTGAGTTTTGGGACTTTTCTATGTTCGTTCTCATGTCAAGCTTATGATCTGTTCAGCCTGTTGTAAATCAGTTTTTCTTGATTCATATTGATATTATTGTCAAGATCTATCTTTTATGCCAGAGATGATGTTTTTATGCCAGTTTTTCCTCTCTATACTGATTGTTATACAAATTCTACCTTCCCTTATTTATTTTCTTTCAATGAACCTAGGTCAATTTCGGATCTAGGCCTGAACCGCGATTTGCGTACGATTGAATACGGGGAAATATGGGAATGTTGTCTATATTAGATATATATATATATATATGTTTGGTGGAATTGACGGCATAACATGAAATGGGGATATGAGTATTATCGCTATAATTAAAGATTGTAGGTTTGGATAAAATGGTGTAAACATGGAATACATGTAGTTTGGTATGAAACTCGACCTATGTAAAATGGCAAGAATATTGATACATGTAAGCGGCATGAAACTTGGTACTTGTGTAAATTGGTATAAAATTTGCATACATGTGAAATGGCGTTAATTAAACATATGTAAATTTGGTATGAATTGGGCATATGTAAAAACTAACATGTAATCTAGAACTTGGGCGTATGTTAAATTTTGGAGTTGGAACATATGTGAAAATTTATGACTTGGTAGAGGTTTAATATGAACGCGCCTAAGTTGGGTTTTGGGTAGTTGGCATGTATTGCAAATAAAAGGCTATAACTTGGCATAACCTTTTAGTGAATTATGATAATAATTTGTGAATACGTTTTGGGGAAAAAACGTGAATTATGAACTTGATAATTGATATATAACTAGAAATATTGTAACAACCCGAATTTTTATAACATGTTAAAACCATAAATCAAGGCAGAATTAAATTTTAAAATAATAATCAAGGGATACGGGTTACACCATTGCGTTCGTCTCGAAATTTTACATGTCACAGAGTCCGAGTTTTCGAAAATCGGAGTCCGTATGAAGAAGTTATGGCCTGTAGAAGATTCAGTAGATTTTAGGCAGCACAAGACCAGGCATGTCGACCTGGGGACCAGGTCGACCCTAGGGTCGGCCTACCCCCCAGGTCGACCATGTGGTCGACCTCCCCCCCTTACAGGTCGACCAGGTCGGCCTGTTTTGACCCAGAACTCATTTTTGAAGCCTGAGACGTGTTTTGATAGTCCAGATTGATTCTAGGGTTAATCTAAGGGCCTAAACTAGTTGCTACACCTATAAAAACACCCTTAGACCTAACCTAGTTTATATCAAATCATTCTTACACCATTATGCTGCTAAAATACCTCTTGAACCATGGCCGCCGTCTCCAAATCAAAGTACAAACATTCAAACTCAAATCAATCCAAAGAACAAGGCTTCTACAATGATTCAAGACAATAAATTAACAACGCCGCGACATTTTTACAACAAATTCAGTTCTTAATTCATTAGCCATGCTCTGTAAGTTCTAGATGTTTTTAGATTTAAACATTTAATTATAATATGGCCATGGAATAAAGTGGAATTGGATTTAAGTATGTTTATTGATTCAGATCTTTTTCTGTTGCTTCTTGAATCTTGAGTTTTGGGACTTTTCTATGTTCGTTCTCATGTCAAGCTTATGATCTATTCATTCTGTTGTAAATCAGTTTTTCTTGATTCATGTTGATATTATTGTCAAGATCTATCTTTTATGCCAGAGATGATGTTTTTATGCCAGTTTTTCCTCTCTATACGGATTGTTATACAAATTCTACCTTCCCCTATTTATTTTCTTTCAATGAACCTAGGTCAATTTCGGATCTAGGCCTGAACCGCGATTTGCGTACGATTGAATACGGGGAAATATGGGAATGTTGTCTATATTGGATATATATATGTTTGGTGGAATTGACGTCATAACATGAAATGGGGATATGAGTATTATCGTTATAATTAAAGATTGTAAGTTTGGATAAAATGGTGTAAACATGGAATATATGTAGTTTGGTATGAAACTCGACCTATGTAAAATGGCAAGAATATTGATATATATAAACGGCATGAAACTTGGTACTTGAGTAAATTGGTATAAAATTTGCATACATGTGAAATGGCGTGAATTAAACATATGTAAATTTGGTATGAATTGGGCATATGTAAAAACTAACATGTAATCTAGAACTTGGGCGTATGTTAAATTCTGGAGTTGGAACATATGTGAAAATTTATGACTTGGTAGGGGTTTAATATGAACGCGCCTAAGTTGGGTTTTGGGTAGTTGGCATGTATTGTAAATAAAAGACTATAACTTGGCATAACCTTATAGTGAATTATGATAATAATTTGGGAATACGTTTTGGGGCAAAAACGTGAATTATGAACTTGATAATTGATATATAACTGGAAATATGAATGTGGTTGGAACATGAACATTTCTATATGTTAAACACATGAACTGATATTGGGGTCTGGGTGGAATACGACCATTAATGAACCTTTGACACGAGGTTAGACTCAGTTTGTGGTGTAAATCTGCCCGGAACCGCTCGACAAATCCAGTAGCCACAAAGTGTCAGTCTAATGTGAGAGGTCGAAGGCCAAATTGTAGGCGTAACGGTTTATGACACGAGGTTAGACCCAGTTTGTGGTGTAAATCTGCCCGGAACCGCCCGGCAAATCCAATGGCCACAAAATGAACGGTCTAATGTGAGAGGTCATGATTCGCTCGTCATAATGAATGAATTAAGGAATACTAACCATAATAAGACGTGGGTATGGTTAGAGGGTTAGGTGGGATGACATGGAAATTTGACATGTAAATGTGGACCTCACCAGTATGAGTTAAGAACATGTAAAACTTACAAATGTAGGCTTAACCAACATATTAGTTAATCATACTAATGGGTGGGTTAAGTAATATGGCTAGATTAATGACACTTAACCAATATAACATGACACGTAGCGTGGTTAAGTCAACTTGAACATATATATATATATAATACTTAACCAACTTAGCATGATACGTGGGCGGGTTAAGCCATGAATTATTTGAATATACTTAACCAATTGGACACGATGATTTGATAGGGTTAAGTCATGAACCGCTTGAATATACTTAACCAATTGGACACGATGATTTGAAAGGGTTAAGTCATGAACCTCTTGAATATACTTAACCAATTTGACGCGATGATTTGATAGGGTTAAGTCATGAACCGCTTGAATATACTTAACCAATTGGACGCGATGATTTGATAGGGTTAAGTCATGAACCGCTTTAATATACTTAACCAATTGGACACGATGATTTGATAGGGTTAAGTCATGAACCGCTTGAATATACTTAACCAACTTGACAGAGGATTCGTAGGGCTAAGTCATGAACTTGAACGACGACACTTAGCCAATTTGACATGACATGTAGGCAGGTAAAGTCACGAACTTGAATGACAACACTTAACCAACTTGACATGCTAGACTGATGGGGTTAAGTCTCGAATTTAAATGACAACACTTAACCTACTGAACGGAAACCCTAGTTGCGCGGTCCTTTTCAGCAGTAACCCACTAGATGTATCACGGTACCCTGGAACTAGGCAGAGTGGGGCACGATTACTAGGCTGATTGTAAGCGACCAGAACGACGGCTGAGTTGGTGCGCCATTGTTGGTTCAGGCGGACTACGGTCGTGCACGTAGTCCGGAGTTGAAAAAGCAGGCATTGGGCACCGGTAGGTTTACACTGTGCGTGCTTGATTCGTGTTGGTGGTTGGCACCCTAGGACTTGATACACTCTATGGTGGACCTAGCAAAGGTGACTACATTTCGTGATTGGGCCGTATGACACAGACACATGAACGAGCTAGGACTTGTAGGGAGCCGATCGATTAATAGATCGTTACGTGGAAAAAGGGTGTTGTTCGTTAGGTAGCATAATCCCTAGTGGTCCTAGGTGGTATAAACCCTAATCGAATCTAGGAAACGTTCAACAGTTATCATAATCCCTAGTGCTCCTAGGTCGCATAAATCCTAGTTGAACACGCGATAGTTCATGATAAGGAAACCTAGCCAGAACAAGGGTGGCAGTCCAAACGATTTCAAGAATGGTGGCACTACGTTGAAGTAGTATAGAAATACGTGATGAAACCCGTATGATATACGGCAAGGGACTGTACATATATATGGAAAGGATGATACGGGTTGGGGTACTAGTACAGTTGGTGCAGAGAATATAGGAAATCAAAGAAAATAGTGGAATGGTGAAGCTTAGATATCTTGCGATGTTATACTTAATAGAAACCTTGCAATGTGATACTTGGTAGGAACCTTGTGATGATACTCTTGATAGGAAGCATGGAATGTTATACTTGATTCATCGTGCCTGTAGCTTACCTTGTCATCATGCTTATGTTTACTTTCAATTTATTTATGCCATATTATCTTCACCTGTTTTTATGTTGAAAGCCACTAGAACTTACTCAGTCTTTATGACTGACCCAGTTTGTTTCGCCTCTTTTTCTTTCGTCCCCCCCCCCCGGTTCGCAGGGTGGGAATACAGCTTAGTTCGGATCTTACCAAGCTCCAAGGCTCTTTCATGTACTGCTTGGATTTCTCTTGGCTATGGCTTGCTTTGCTTTATTGGGGAATACTACAATTTATTTTCATGCTTCTTTGTTTTTGAGCAAGACAGATATTTTAGCTATGTAATTGGGTATTGGAAGTTGATGGGCTTTTATCGTAAACAATTATATTTAACAAATGATTTGAAGTACTTCCACTTTACTTTCCGTTGTTTTATATATGTCTGTCTTGTAATATTTCTGTTCCAGTACCCATAATGCTCCACTGAAGTTAAGGCATTCCCTTTGTGAGTGACCTTAACGGATGTGGGGTGTTACAAATATGAACGTGGTTGGAACATGAACATTTCTATATGTTAAACACATGAACTGATATTGGGGTTTTGGGTGGAATACGACCATTAATGAAGCTTTGACGCGAGGTTAGACTCACTTTGTGGTGTAAATCTGCCCGGAACCGCCCGGCAAATCCAGTAGCCACAAAGTGTCAGTCTAATGTGAGAGGTCGAAGGCCGAATTGTAGGCGTAACGGTTTATGACACGAGGTTAGACACAGTTTGTGGTGTAAATCTGCCCAGAACCGCCAGGCAAATCCAGTGGCCACAAAATGCACAGTCTAATGTGAGAGGTCATGATTCGTTCGTCAAAATGAACGAATTAAAGAATACTAACCATAATAAAACGTGGGTATGGTTAGAGGGTTACGTAGGATGACTTGAAAATTTGACATGTAAATGTGGACCTAACCGGTATGAGTTAAGAACATGTAAAACTTACAAATGTAGGCTTAACCAACATAATAGTTAATCAGACCAATGAGTGGCTTAAGTAATACGGCTAGATTAATGACACTTAACCAATATAACATGACACGTGGCAGGGTTAAGTCAACTTGAACATATAGATAATACTTAACCAACTTAGCATGATATGTGGGCGGGTTAAGCCATGAATTATTTGAATATACTTAACCAATTGGACGCGATGATTTAATAGGGTTAAGTCATGAACCGCTTGAATATACTTAACCAATTGGACACGATGATTTGATAGGGTTAAGTCATGAACCGCTTGAATATACTTAACCAATTTGACACTATGATTTGATAGGGTTAAGTCATGAACCGCTTGAATATACTTAACCAACTTGACAGATGATTCGTAGGGCTAAGTCATGAACTTGAATGACAACACTTAGCCAACTTGACATGACACGTAGGCGGGTTAAGTCACGAACTTGAATGACAACACTTAACCAACTTGACATGCTAGACTGATGGGGTTAAGTCTCGAATTTAAATGACAACACTTAACCTACTGAACGGAAACCCTAGTTGCGCGGTACTTTTCAGCAGTAACCCACTAGATGTATCACGGTACCCTGGAACTAGCAGGGTGGGGCACGATTACTGGGCTGATTGTAAGCGACCGGAACGACGGATGAGTTGGTGCGCCATTGTTGGTTCAGGTGGACTATGGTCGTGCACGTAGTCCGGAGTTGAAAAAGCAGGCATTGGGCACCGGTAGGTTTACACTGTGCGTGCTTGATTCGTGTCGGTGGTTGGCACCCTAGGGCTTGATACACCCTATGGTGGACCTAGCACAGGTGACTACATTTCGTGATTGGGCCGTATGACACAGACACATGAACGAGCTAGGACTTGTAGGGAGCCGATCGATTAATAGATCGTTACGTGGAAAAAGGGTGTTGTTCGTTAGGTAGCATAATCCCTAGTGGTCCTAGGTGGCATAAACCCTAATCGAATTTAGGAAACGTTCAACAAGTAGCATAATCCCTAGTGGTCCTAGGTGGCACAAATCCTAGTTGAACACGCGATAGTTCATGATAAGGAAACCTAGCCAGAACAAGGGTGGCAGTCCAAACGATTTCAAGAATGGTGGCACTACGTTGAAGTAGTATAGAAATACGTGATGAAACCCGTACGATATACGACAAGGGACTGTACATATACATGGAAAGGATGATACGGGTTGGGGTACTAGTACAGTTGGTGTAGAGAATTTAGGAAATCAAAGAAAATAGTGGAATGGTTAAGCTTAGAAATCTTGCGATGTTATACTTAATTGGAACCTTGCAATGTGATACTTGGTAGGAACCTTGTGATGATACTCTTGATAGGAAGCATGGAATGTTATACTTGATTCATCGTCCCTGTAGCTTACCTTATCATCATGCTTATGTTTACTTTCTGTTTATTTATGCCGTATTATCTTCACCTGTTTTTATGCTGTAAGCCACTAGAACTTACTCAGTCTTTATGACTGACCCAGTTTGTTTCGCCTCTTTTTCTTTTGTTCCCCCCCCCCCAGGTTCGCAGGGTGGGAATACAGCTTAGTTCAGATCTTACCAAGCTCCAAGGCTTTTTCATGTACTGTTTGGATTTCTCTTGGCTATGGCTTGCTTTGCTTTATTGGGGAATACTACAATTTATTTTCATGCTTTTTTGTTTTTGATCAAGACAGATATTTTAGCTATGTAATTGGGTATTGGAAGTTGATGGTCTTTTATCGTAAACAATTATATTTAATAAATGATTTGAAGTACTTCCACTTTACTTTCCGTTGTTTTATATATGTCTGTCTTGTAATATTTCCGTTCCAGTACCCATATTGCTCCATTGAAGTTAAGGCAATCCCTTTGTGAGTGACCTTAATGGATGTGGGGTGTTACAGCAACGGTGGCGGCGTGGGCCAGGGAGTGGCGGGGTGCTGATCGATTTGGAGAAACGGGGGGGGAGGGGGCAGCGTGTTTATTTTTTATTTTTTTTTATTTCTATTTTGAACGGTGAGAGAGAATGTGATGGAGGGTTGACTTTTACATAATTTATTATTTTTAATTCCAAAAAGATACTTTTTAATTCGAACTCCAAATCAACCTCACCGACTATCATTCCTAGCCAAATATCCCCATTCCAAACATAATGGGATATGTCGCATAAGTCAATTTGACTGTTTCAATTAGTTTTCGTTAAAATTAAAATATAAATTTATATAACGTTCAAAATTGATTTCAACGTACATTTTAATTTACTGGGGCCACATACCGACTCCAAAAATTCCAGGAAAATAAATCTAGCTATGCTTTGATGATACGATCCTAACGAAACTAATTTCGTCGAATTTGGAGACCGTTTGAAAAATGGCCATTTTCCAGTCGATTAAATTCTAATTAAAAGTACCAAACGCTTTTAAATTCACCACGTTCCCATATTAATTTCAAAAATTATGAGAACTGGAATATAGCAATAATTTGACATTCCGGATCCAACAAAAGTGGTTTCATCGAAAATGGAGGTCGTTTGTAAAATGGCTATTTTTAAGGGCTATATATTATATAAAAATTATAAATTCCATAGCGACTATTTTGAATTTTATACTGGACATAACTTTCAATTTATATTATGAAATCAGGATTTTTCACATTCGTTAGAAAGATATAATTAAACAGATTCAAATATTTCTTGTTTTACTGAAATTCGATTTATTTTAAATCATATACATTCATTTGAAATTTGAAATCGAATTTTCGAACTACCGCGCCATTTCAGGCTTGTTTTATAATTAAAATAAATTTATACGTTCTAACTTCGATTTAAATAAATTTTTAGTCGTTATTATTTAAAATAAATCATTTTAAATATCCAAAATCCATTAAAATAGCCAAAATAAAAATTTTAAATTGGTTCTGAAATTTTGGGTTGTTACAATCTCCCCTACTTAAAATCTTTTCGTCCTCGAGAAGGAACGGAGCTGAAAGTTGTTTAACTAACCAACTCAACTTCCATTCTGGCTTTCATTCTTTAACTTTTCTAATTTTTTGAAAATTTGGTTAACTCCCTAAATTTTCAAAAAATTTCGCCATAACCTCTTTTGTTCGGTGAGACCTTTAAAATCACAACTTGCCTCACAGGGCCCTCATCATCCAAAAAGAAAAAGTCTAGCAGATTGCCAATCGGCTCATAAGATCATCAAAATCCAAGGAATACAATAAACATGTACCTATTTGTCGGGCATACAATTTTATTCCTCTTCTTAGCTTCCACGCTATGACCTGTTCAATGTATATACATGTATATGCATGTAATTCCAATCAAATATTCAATTCAGTTCAATATTTGATTCGACTGGGCTAAATTTACCTTACATTCTCTTATTGGTTTTATTAGTGGAATTATTAATTATACAACACAACCAGCAATCTATTAGCTGATTAAATTTTCAAATTCATAATTTTATACATACTCAAAAATCACATTTTTGATGCCAATTCCAAACAATAGACCCTATCTAAGTTTTGGTTCTCACACTAGTCAATTGGAAATATATAAGTATCACACTTTCAAAACTCGAACATAAATAATGATGATGGTATACCGATCATCAGGATCATCTTCGGGCGACTAGAGTGCGATTCTATACCTATCCAGTATATTTGAGGCTTTGTATACATGTGGATCAGACGTATATTAAAATCTCTATATACCCGATAGTCCAAAATTAATTTAAAATAAAATACTCAAATACGTATAATAAGGTTTAAATTTTCAAAACAAAATTTATTTTCATTTTTATTTTAAAAATAACACTCTTTGCACTCGTTCTAGGATACTACTGATCCCATCTCTAACGAGTCATTCTCGTTGGATATTACTAATCCAATCTAGGATGAATTCTGTAACACCCCACCTCCACTAGGATCACTCCTTGGAATGTACTAGCTTTGGAGGGGCGTTATTGTGAAGGTAAACATGCACAGAGATATCGCAAGACAGAATATATAAAAATAAATATAAGTAAAGCAGCGGTAGCAGATAAAAACCCATCATCATCATCTCTCAAAAACCAACATAGTCAAGTACATAATATCAAAATGTCATGATCCAAAATACAACATAAGTCTAGATACGTGATAACAAAATACATGGTAAACATCAGTACTAATCCCCAGAAATAAAAGATAAGCCACAGCTAGCTCAGATCCATACATGAGCTATCCAACAAGCAAGCCAAAGATCCACTAAGCAGATGTAGTCCCTCCCTGAGAACCTGAGGGGGGGGGAAACGGAAGACAAGAAGCGAAAGAAAACAGGTCAGTCAAAAAGACTGGTAAGCCCTACTACGATCAATCTATAAACTAATAAAGTTAACAACATGATGGAAACTGAGATGAACATACTGGCAATAGATAAAGGTGACATCACATAGATGAGATTAAACTTTGCACCGCAATGTACTAGCAAACCCACGAAACAGATCTTGATCCCTTAGCCCAAACTTTGGCCCAATTAACATGAAGTGACCTTAACATAAGGTCCAGCCCAACGGTCTAGTCGATCGGCTCCCTATAAACCTAACACGTCCAGTGTTGGTGTCCATACGGCCCACATGGATGTAGTCAGACTGCGCTGGGTCCACCTTTGGGTGTATCAAGCCCTCGGGTGTCAACCCCAGACACCTAAGCAATAATGCACAGTCTAAACCTACTGGTACCCGTGCCTCGAGTTTGTCCAATGTCGGACTACGTGCACGTCCGTAGCCCGCCGGACCCGCACCGCTGTACCACTCAGCCGTCGCTTTGGTCGCTTACATCCGTCCAGTAATCGTGCCCCGCCCTAACCTAGCTATAGGGTTGTGGTGATACCAAACTGGGATTACTGCTGGAACAGACCACGTTGCTAGGGTTTCTAAGAGGGTTAAGTGTGGTTTTAACCCCTCACTAATTATGGACTAAATTAGTTAAGTGTAACTACTTAACCCCATCTAATCCTCGCATCCCCATTATTGGTTAAGTATTAGTGGGCCATGACTTAACCCTAATCATGAGGCATTAATTACTTAACGCACCCAACCTCTCACATTAGACATCCGTGGTTACCTGGGAAGATTTACACCACGTCTAGGTCTAACCTCGGGTCTTATGGTGCAACATGACCAACTACCCACATTAGACCCCACGTTGTGGTTACCTAGGAAGATTTACACCACAACTAGGTCTAACCTCGAGTTGGCCATATCATGTTATCTAACGTCATGTCCACTTTAAAACATATTTACAAGTTAACATATACTTGGGTAGACCTAACTTAATAGGTAAATTCCCAAGGGGTAGACCTAACTTAATAGGTAAATTCCCAATCTTTTAGTTTCATGTATTTTTAAGTTTACCCAAACCCCCCAACGTCATTATATCGCCTACATATTCGTCATAACGCATGAGGGTATAAATTTGGCATAACATACATGATGAACTTCATATATCATAATAATGATGCATAACATGTTAGACTTGCAAATCATGTCATAGTGAACTCGCATAAACGTGCATAACCCATAAAACTTGCATAACATGGTAAGGTGAACTTGCATAAACATGCATAACCCATAAAACTTGCATAACATGGTAGGGTGAACTTGCATAGACATGCATAATTTATGAAACATGTAAAACATGGCATAGTGAATTCGCATAAGCATGCATAACTTGTGAAACATGTAAAACATGGCATGGTAATCTCGCATAAGCATGCATAACTTATGAAACATGTAAAACATGGCATGGTAATCTCGCATAAGCATGCATAATCAAATAAACTCACATAAACCTCAACTTTCACCACATGATAACTTTAGAGTTTGCAAAGTGAAGGTAAGAGGGCTTACAAATATAAACAAGCCACAAATCCACCAAATAAGATGAAGAAGCCCTTTGAAAACCCAAAACAAAGCTTTAAATAAGAAAACCCTTTTGCAAAATCCCAAAAACACAAACTTAGCAAATCAAACTTGCAACTCAATGAAGTATGCAAGTTATTAAGCATTCATACAACATAGAAAAGGTTGCATGATCATCATATCTTCATAGGATTAAACTTTGAGGAAGGTGGAGGCTAGGGATTTTAGGTGGAGGCCATTTGAGGATTCAATTTGACATAGTTTAGTTGCTAGATTGATTAATGAGGCTTTAGGGTAGGATTAGGGGTATATTTATAGAGAATTAGAGTGTTTTAAGCCCTAGGATTAACCCTAGAATAGTTTAGGCCCGTCAGATCTCGGGACTCTCTAGAACCAAGCCACAAGACCCAGCCCAAATCAGAAATGGTGCACCAGGCTAAACTGCCTGGGCACCCCCTATCGACAGGGCTGTCGACAGGGCTGTCGACTCCCTAGGGGCCCAGTCGACATGCCTGTCGACATGCGGGTCCTGGCGGGATTTTTCCCGCCTTGGCCCAGCTGGCCCAAATCCTTGTTTTTAATTTCAAATTTAAATCTGTTTTTACTTAGAAATTTTCTGCCAACTTCAATGGGCCTTAACTGGGTCATACGGACTCCGATTTTCGAAAACTCGGACTCTATTTCGCGTATTTTTCCGAGACGAACGCAATGGCATAGCCCGTTTCCCTTGATTCAGCTTTTTGAATTTAATTCTGCCTCAATTCATGTTATAACAGTTTATTGAAAATACGGGTTGTTATATTCTCCCCTCCTTAAAGGATTTCGTCCCCGAAATCTTCAAGTTAGGAAGAACGTTTCCTACCATCCAATCATCCATCTACTCAAAGCATCATCCACGAGCAATCATTGTCCTTACGAGATTCTATATGCTGGATGAACATATGCAAAAGTGTGCGTATATGTACTTACCTAATGCAAAAATCAGGCGGTTACTGATACAGTAAACCTCCTTAATGCATATGTATGTCAGTGAAATGAATCCATATGTATGCGAATTCCTAACATAATGTATAATATCTACATGCGTGCTCAATCATACATCCATATGCAACATCCATGTGATTGCATACAAATTCCATCCAAGGATAAGCATAAACACTCATGCACATGCAATATGAGGAGTGTGTGAGCCGATCTAGTGCCTAATGTGTATCATGCATCCACGAGTAACCACTTGCAACCACTTGCAACCATCAAACATAACATGTCTCAAGCACATGTTTCATCCAAAAGGGTTTCTACCTAAGGTTCTCATAACAAGCTTAGCACGATAACTAGATAAACATGGATAGCAAAGAGAAAGATATACTAGCAAAGGAAAGAGATTGAGAGTGTACCCTCAAAAAGGAATGGATAAAGCCCACGCATCTTCTCCTCGGTTTCCCAAGTTGCGTCCTCCTCGGCTTCACCCCATTGAACTTTCACCAATCTGACCTCACGATTCCTTAGCTTCTTGGTCTCTGTCCCCAAGATACGAATCGGAGCCCTCCTTAAAGTTGCTTCTTTCTCTACTTCCACGTCTTCAAGAATGCTAGGTTCAACTACCTCAGCGGACTCATGCAGGCACTTTCGGAGATGCGAGACATGAAAGACATTATGCACTCCGGACAACTTTTCGGGCAATTGCACTTTATAAGCCATCTTCCCAATTCTCTCTATGATAGGGAAGGGTCCGACAAATCTCGGTGCTAGCTTTCCAACAGCCCCAAATCGGACCACATTCCGCAAAGGAGAAACCTTTACGAAAACCTTGTCCCCAACCTCAAACTCTAAATCAGACCTCCGCTTATCAGCATAAGATTTTTGTCTGTCTTGGGCTGCCTTCATTCGTCTTCTGATCAACTCGAACTTCTCGGATGTATCTCTAATCATGTCAGGTCCAAGTATAAGCTTGTCTGTAGTCTCCCACCAACATGTTGGTGACTTGCATGGTCTCCCATATAAAGCCTCAAACGGTGCCATACCAATGCTCGCCTGATAACTGTTATTATAAGCAAATTCTACAAGAGGAAGGTGGTCTTCCCAAGTACCACCAAAATCCAAGATGCAAAGTCTCAACAAGTCCTCAAGCACTCGATTCACCCTTTCGGTCTGGCCATCCGTTTGTGGGTGATAAGCTGTACTCAGATTCAGCCTTGTGCCCATAGCTTCCTGCAAACTGTTCCAGAACTGACTAGTAAAGATGGGGTCTCGGTCACTGACTATGCTGGAAGGGACCCCATGTAGTCGTACTATAAAATACTGATGCTAGTCCAGATGCGGTCCTTTTGCTCTTCACTGGGATAAAATGAGCACTCTTCGTAAGCCTATCTACAATGACCCATATGCTCGTATTTCCTCTCCTTGACCTTGGAAGCCCATCAATAAAGTCCATAGAAATACTCTCCCACTTCCATAGCGGGACCTCTAGCGGATGTAATAGCCCACCGGGCTTCTTCGACTCAGCTTTTACTCTCTGACAAATAACACATCTCGAGACAAACTCCGCCACATCCTTTTTCATTCCAGGCCAGAAGAAAATGCGCTTCATGTCCTTATACATCTTATCGCCACCTGGATGTATAGTCATCTTGGAGCGATGTGCTTCCTCAAGAACTTTCCTCACCAAGTCTTCTACTATCGGAACACAAAGCCTTCCATCTCTCCTCAGCCAACCCTTATCGTCTATAGAATATCGAGCAAGGTGACTAGATGTCTCCCCTCGAACCAGCTTGTCCATGATCTCAATTATCTGAGGGTCTTCCTTCTGTGAAGCCCCGACTTGATCCAGAAGGGTAGGCCTGAGCTCAAGAGATGCCAAAGATCCGGTCATCGACTCATCTGCCCAAGAGAAATCAAAGGTTGCCAAGAACTCTAAATTCTTCATCTCAACAAATAGAGGACTTAGTGTCAACCTTTTCCTACTCAACGCATCCGCTACAACATTCCCCTTGCCAGGGGTATAGGCTATGTCAAAATCATAGGAAGCCAAGAATTCCATCCATCTCTGCTGCCTCAAGTTCAGATCTTTCTGCGAAAAGAGATACTTCAAAGACTTATGATCAGTATACAGCTCAAATCTCTCTCCCAGAAGATAATGACGCCAAGCCTTGAGTGCATATACAATCGCTGCCAGCTCTAGATCATGAGTGGGATAATTCCTCTCATGCACCTTAAGTTGCCTCCCACCAAAACATATAACTCTGCCCTCTTGCATCAGAACGACGCCCAATCCCGTGCCACAAGCATCAGTGTACACGGTAAATATCTTACCACCATCGGGTAAAGCTAGAACGGGTGCAGAGGTAAGGGCTCTTTTGAGTCTCTGAAAAGCAAGCTCACAATCCATATCCCAAGCAAAGACTAAGTTCTTCTTCGTCAACTTAGTAAGAGGAGCGGATATCTTCGCGAAGTCCTTGATGAACTTCCGGTAAAAACCCGCAAGACCCAGAAAGCTTCTCACCTCGGTTGCATTCCTTGGAGTCTTCCAATCCTGAACTGCAACCACCTTAGCGGGATCCACCGCTAGGCCTTGCTTGGACACGATATGCCCAAGGAACCTGACTTCCCTTCTCCAAAAGTGGCACTTGGAGAACTTGGCCTTTAACTGGTGTGCTCTGAGCGTATCCATCACCTCTACTAGGTGCCTCGCATGCTCTTCTTCATCCTTAGAGAAGACCAGAATATCATCCACAAAGACCACGACAAACTTATTCAAGAACTCCCGAAACACCCTACTCATCAAATCCACAAAATACGCGGGTGCATTCGTCAAACCGAACGGCATAACAAGCCATTCAAAGAATCCATCTGGAGTTCTGAATGCAGTCTTGTCTATACTATCCTCAGCCACCCTGAGCTGATGAAAACCCGTAGCAAGATCAAGCTGAGAGAAAACAGAAGCACCAACAAGTTGGTCAAAGAGATCATCGATCCTTGGTAACGGATGTCTGTTTTTCTTAGTTAGCTTATTCAATTCTCTATAATCCACACAGAGCCGAAGAGAACCATCTGCCTTAGTTGCAAACACCACAGGCGCTCCCCATTCGGATATACTCCTTCTGATGAAGTTCTTCTCAAGCAATTCTTTCACTTGCTTGCTCAGCTCCCGTCTCTCACGCGGAGCCATATGCCGAACGGGTAAGGAAACAGGCTTAGCATTATCTACCATATAGATGCGAAAATCAATCTCTCGTTTAGGGGGCAACCCCTTAACTTCTTCAAAAACATCTGGATAATCTCGGACCACCCTTACAGACTGAAGGGCCTCCTCTGATGAGTCGAGAGATTCTAGGTAGCATAACATGACGGGATTCTTCGGATTGCATGAAATTTCTAAGGTGTTGCCCAGGCGAGTCACAAGCCTTACAACCCTATGCTCACAATCCAGAATGGCTCCATATCTGGACAGCCAATCCATACCCAAGATCAATCCGTATCCCCTGAAACCAAGAACATATGCACTACACAAGAACTCTACGCTGAGTATAGAGATCCTTAGATCCTCACATATCATAGATAGATGAGCAGAACCCCCAATGGGATTCGAAACACAAACGGGATCATCCACTAAGCTAGTACTAAGGTGCAAGTTATCAACAAGATCAGACGAAATAAAGCTATGTGAAGCACCAGAATCAAACAAGGTACGCACTGGAAGATCAGAGATATAAACAAGGTTTTCGACAGAAACACTACCTCGTTCGGGAACGGAAGCGGCATTGAGAGCGTGAACTTGCCCTCCTGAAGGTCCAGCCTGTCCTTTCTTCTTTGGGCATTCTTTGCTGAAGTGCCCAGTCTCTCCACAAGAAAAGCATCCACCACTAAGCTTCCTTTTCTTCTTCCTGCAATCCTTAGCAAAGTGCCCAGCTATGCCATAGTAATTGCACTTTCCCTTGCCTTTGTTGTTGTTGTTGTTGTTCCCCTTCTTGTTCTTGCCCTGATTCCCCTGGCTGCTTTGACCACCTTGGTTGCCTTTGCCTTGAGAATCAGTCTTCTTTGCTTGAGTATCACTCGTCTTGACTTCTCTCTTTCCATCTCCCTGAAGCAGAGCCATATTGACCAAACTCTCAAAAGTAGCTCCATGCGGAATATGTGACATTGCCAAGCCCTGTAGCGGCTCATTCAACCCTCTGGCAAATCGAAGAGCCTTCTTCTCCGGGGTGTTTACCATATCCAAACCAAAACGGGCCAGTTGATTAAACTTATTCACATACTCCTTGACAGACATATCACCTTGCTTTAATGCAATGAACTTCTCCATTTGTAAATTCGCCTCAGCTGAAGATAGAAACTTGGTCACAAATCTAACCCTCAAATCGGCCCAAGTCTCAACGGGCCTCGTCCCATTGGTGACCTCCCACCAATAGGCCGCCTCATCCTTCAAAAGCCATATTGTCAATAAGATCTTCCTCTCGTCATCAATCCCAAAGATAGCAAACAGGTCCTCCGTGTCTTTCAGCCAATTCCTAGCTTCAACAAAAGATTCCGTGCCTAGGAAATTCTTGCCTCCCATTGCCTTGAAGTCTTTACAAACCTTTGTAAACTCAATCTGAGGATGCTGAGGGGGAGGAGGAGGAAGAGGAGCCTCAGCAACAGGAGGGGGTGGAACATTAGCCACGGGAGGAGGAATATTGACTGCTGGAGGAGGGGGAACAGGAATCACCGGAGGAGGGATATTAGGGATAGGATTCTCAACTACAGGAGGAGGAGTGGGAGTAGGGTTGGCGGGACCAGCTGCCGCCCTAGCTTCTAGAAGTCTCCTATACCAGAGTGGTACGTTCACTCCATCTGGGATGTCAAGATTCTCAGCCATACTGAAACGAAAGATAAGATAAGATCAGGTCAAGAGAACGAGGGATAACGCTGATGGCTTTTGGGGATTAGCCTTAGAATAATCTAGACTTTATTTTGGAAAATACTTAGTAGGTTTTTGAAAATAGTTTTTCAAAAAGTTTTTTTTTTTCAAAAATCTTGTTCAATCTCGTTAACCTTGTGCTCTGATACCAAATGTAACACCCCACCTCCACTAGGATCACTCCTTGGAATGTACTAGCTTTGGAGGGGCGTTATTGTGAAGGTAAACATGCACAGAGATATCGCAAGACAGAATATATAAAAATAAATATAAGTAAAGCAGCGGTAGCAGATAAAAACCCATCATCATCATCTCTCAAAAACCAACATAGTCAAGTACATAATATCAAAATGTCATGATCCAAAATACAACATAAGTCTAGATACGTGATAACAAAATACATGGTAAACATCAGTACTAATCCCCAGAAATAAAAGATAAGCCACAGCTAGCTCAGATCCATACATGAGCTATCCAACAAGCAAGCCAAAGATCCACTAAGCAGATGTAGTCCCTCCCTGAGAACCTGAGGGGGGGGGGAAACGGAAGACAAGAAGCGAAAGAAAACAGGTCAGTCAAAAAGACTGGTAAGCCCTACTACGATCAATCTATAAACTAATAAAGTTAACAACATGATGGAAACTGAGATGAACATACTGGCAATAGATAAAGGTGACATCACATAGATGAGATTAAACTTTGCACCGCAATGTACTAGCAAACCCACGAAACAGATCTTGATCCCTTAGCCCAAACTTTGGCCCAATTAACATGAAGTGACCTTAACATAAGGTCCAGCCCAACGGTCTAGTCGATCGGCTCCCTATAAACCTAACACGTCCAGTGTTGGTGTCCATACGGCCCACATGGATGTAGTCAGACTGCGCTGGGTCCACCTTTGGGTGTATCAAGCCCTCGGGTGTCAACCCCAGACACCTAAGCAATAATGCACAGTCTAAACCTACTGGTACCCGTGCCTCGAGTTTGTCCAATGTCGGACTACGTGCACGTCCGTAGCCCGCCGGACCCGCACCGCTGTACCACTCAGTCGTCGCTTTGGTCGCTTACATCCGTCCAGTAATCGTGCCCCGCCCTAACCTAGCTATAGGGTTGTGGTGATACCAAACTGGGATTACTGCTGGAACAGACCACGTTGCTAGGGTTTCTAAGAGGGTTAAGTGTGGTTTTAACCCCTCACTAATTATGGACTAAATTAGTTAAGTGTAACTACTTAACCCCATCTAATCCTCGCATCCCCATTATTGGTTAAGTATTAGTGGGCCATGACTTAACCCTAATCATGAGGCATTAATTACTTAACGCACCCAACCTCTCACATTAGACATCCGTGGTTACCTGGGAAGATTTACACCACGTCTAGGTCTAACCTCGGGTCTTATGGTGCAACATGACCAACTACCCACATTAGACCCCACGTTGTGGTTACCTAGGAAGATTTACACCACAACTAGGTCTAACCTCGAGTTGGCCATATCATGTTATCTAACGTCATGTCCACTTTAAAACATATTTACAAGTTAACATATACTTGGGTAGACCTAACTTAATAGGTAAATTCCCAAGGGGTAGACCTAACTTAATAGGTAAATTCCCAATCTTTTAGTTTCATGTATTTTTAAGTTTACCCAAACCCCCCAACGTCATTATATCGCCTACATATTCGTCATAACGCATGAGGGTATAAATTTGGCATAACATACATGATGAACTTCATATATCATAATAATGATGCATAACATGTTAGACTTGCAAATCATGTCATAGTGAACTCGCATAAACGTGCATAACCCATAAAACTTGCATAACATGGTAAGGTGAACTTGCATAAACATGCATAACCCATAAAACTTGCATAACATGGTAGGGTGAACTTGCATAGACATGCATAATTTATGAAACATGTAAAACATGGCATAGTGAATTCGCATAAGCATGCATAACTTGTGAAACATGTAAAACATGGCATGGTAATCTCGCATAAGCATGCATAACTTATGAAACATGTAAAACATGGCATGGTAATCTCGCATAAGCATGCATAATCAAATAAACTCACATAAACCTCAACTTTCACCACATGATAACTTTAGAGTTTGCAAAGTGAAGGTAAGAGGGCTTACAAATATAAACAAGCCACAAATCCACCAAATAAGATGAAGAAGCCCTTTGAAAACCCAAAACAAAGCTTTAAATAAGAAAACCCTTTTGCAAAATCCCAAAAACACAAACTTAGCAAATCAAACTTGCAACTCAATGAAGTATGCAAGTTATTAAGCATTCATACAACATAGAAAAGGTTGCATGATCATCATATCTTCATAGGATTAAACTTTGAGGAAGGTGGAGGCTAGGGATTTTAGGTGGAGGCCATTTGAGGATTCAATTTGACATAGTTTAGTTGCTAGATTGATTAATGAGGCTTTAGGGTAGGATTAGGGGTATATTTATAGAGAATTAGAGTGTTTTAAGCCCTAGGATTAACCCTAGAATAGTTTAGGCCCGTCAGATCTCGGGACTCTCTAGAACCAAGCCACAAGACCCAGCCCAAATCAGAAATGGTGCACCAGGCTAAACTGCCTGGGCACCCCCTATCGACAGGGCTGTCGACAGGGCTGTCGACTCCCTAGGGGCCCTGTCGACATGCCTGTCGACATGCGGGTCCTGGCGGGATTTTTCCCGCCTTGGCCCAGCTGGCCCAAATCCTTGTTTTTAATTTCAAATTTAAATCTGTTTTTACTTAGAAATTTTCTGCCAACTTCAATGGGCCTTAACTGGGTCATACGGACTCCGATTTTCGAAAACTCGGACTCTATTTCGCGTATTTTTCCAAGACGAACGCAATGGCATAGCCCGTTTCCCTTGATTCAGCATTTTGAATTTAATTCTGCCTCAATTCATGTTATAACAGTTTATTGAAAATACGGGTTGTTATAAATTCTTTCGTTTGGTTCTAATGTGCCTTGTTCTTGAGCTTTATGAACCAAGGCTCTGATACCAAACTGTAGCGACCTGAACTTTCCGGCTGGCCTAAACCGAACAAGAAGGCGAACTGCTTTGAGGACAAGATGCATCGGAACGCAAATAGGAGAACATTTCATTGCAATTACAACAATTATATCAGAGTACAAGAACATAACAGAGTATGAATAAATAATATACATCAGAAAAATATCAGTGATTTAAATTACTTTAGCAGCGGAAAAATAATACATAACACAACTGAAAGAAATACACAGATACGAAGCTTTCCGAATATTGCTCCAGCTGTAAATCCAGGATCCTGAAAAAGAAATATCTGCAAAAACCAAAACTAATAGCTACCCGTGCGGGAAATAAGGGCACCCAGAGTTTATGTTAAAAAATAAACTCCAGGTCAGTCATGGGGCTGGTGTGAGAACTAAAACAGTTATTTAAAACATTACTTTAAAATAGAGTAAATCAAGGGACCACGCTGTATAACATGGAATGGGTTTTCTCCCAAGAATACCAGTGCATAAAACAAATAGCGTAATGATTTTTGAAAAAATGAAGCTATTATAAGACTCAAGTCCCATCACACAATGCAACGCAAGCCGGAGGATAGAGTTTTACCTTATAATAGCCAAACATGCTTAGTATGTAAAAAAACAAATCATTTTGATATTGCTATAAGTGTATAGTGTCAAAACAACTTCAAATATAAATGTATCAATCATAGACGACACGGGCACCATATATCATGTCGTCATACTAGTTCTACAACTAAAATCAAAAGTCATGTATTGGAAATTGGATTCCATCTATGAGTCGAGGCAAGGGATGACTCCTCACCGATTCGAGACACTCTAGAAAATGCCTCAGGGCTCGGATGCTGGCGAACCCTTGGATGCTTCAGGGCCGGTCCTCTCTAACTTTTGAGGATTTGTTATTCCTGAACACACGTTTCCCAGTCCTATCCATTGGGCCCGTAGTGACCGATATATCCAAGGCGCCCCGCTATCCATCATCCACATAGGTAAAAATATAAATCTATGGGCTCCATACCATGACACCACCCATAGCTAGAAAGAAACGTCGTGCAATCCCTGTAGTCTGATCCCGTTTTTGACTCATACCGAGTGTGAAGCTCGCGAATTAATGCTATACACAAAGTTATGCTATTTAAAGTCGTGCTTTGATCATTAACCACAAGACTCTGCTTTTCAACAAAAGCCTTGCTCATTTTCATCTCAGCATGCCACATTGACAATTCGCGCCATGCAACTGATGTCTATCAATATATAGCCTCTAAGCTAGTACGTCTCAGAGAAGGGTGTTAAGCAAGAGAATAAATTCTCCACCACCAAACAGATAAATATTTAATAGAAATCAATCAACATAGAATAAAATCCAATGTCAGACACACATCCATTTACTAGTTCATTCTGGGTCTGAACGAAACCAGAGGTACCTTATTCCTCGTCCTATATGTCCAGTACATGAGAGAGGTCCTCGCATATCCGGTCGATCTCCAAGTAGGTCTGGACGATCACCACTTATTACCTTGTCTTGGGTGTACAGCCCAATCAAGACATCAGTAATCATCCAAACGATGTGAAGAACTCAGGTCCAACCACCGTCTTCATCGTCGACTTATCGTAGAATCCCTTATTCAGAATGGGTATAAACCGGGCCTTTCCGAATAATTCATGCATCTTACAATCAAGTGTTATAAAAACACAACATACGCCTCATTCCAATTCAGAATATTCTTTTATTCAAACATTCTTTCCACAATTTAAACCAAATTAAGGTTTTCCAAACTAGTCGGGATTTATGCACCTTACCGAAGCAATCATTTGTTTTATTTCCCAATCCCAACCTATTCATCCCATGGAGAAAAACTGGTAATACTCCATATCTAACACCATGGTGTTATCGGTAAAAAATAATTACTATTTCAGGTTCAAATCTAATTAAAGATTTAACTATCGCCTGGAGTAAAACTGGTGGTACTCCGTTCTCGACCATTTCCCAAATTTGATAATTTAAATTATCACATTCACATTTCAATATAATTAAAGATTCATTAAAACTCCACTTAGTTTTAATCTTCCCAAAAATCATTATTAATGACTATTTAACATTGGGAAACCAAACATGCCTCATCGACAATCTACACCGTACCATTGATTTCTGCCGATATGTAACCTTTAAGCTCGTACGTCTCAGAGAAGGGTATTAAGCAAGAGAATAAATTCTCCACCACCAAACAGATATATATTTAATAGAGATCAACAATACGGTTCGAAATACAATGTTAGACACGTAATCCTATCTTTAACTGGGTTAACGAACCAATGTCGTTTAAAACACAGTTCACGATAAACCCAAAATCATATTCCATTAACTATGGAATCTTCACAGAAAACATATTAATATATATATATATATAATCGATATAAATTTCCATATCCAACCAATAATATAAATGGAATAATGACTAAGCTTTTAAGATTCCATATATGTTAACAGTCTTCCTCCACAAAAGCTCACTTCGATTATTACCAAATAAAATTACATTTAATTCCAATTTAATATATTAAGTTGGAAAACTTTTCTTTGGAAAATTTCCATTAAATCTTAATAAAAGATTTATATGTTCCAAATCACATTTCACTGTTAATCGGGTTAAAGAACGAACATCGTTAAAAACACAGTTCACAATAAACCCAATTCATGTTCCATTTTATTCCAATAACTAAATAATTAGAACTCTAAACCCAATTCACATTCCATTTTATTCCAGTAACTAAATAATTGGAACTCTAATAATCTTAATTAAAATATTTATTCCTTTCACACGGAGTTTAAGAACAGTGTTATTGAAGACACCATTCACGACAAACCCAAAATCCACTTTGATATTAAATATAAGGCTCTAAAAAAATTATATTGGCTTACATTCAATATCAAATTCTGAAACCAACACATATCGTATGGGGAATAACGATATATATCTATCTTCTAAATTCCTCCACAATACCCGTATAGTCACGGAATCCAATATTGAAATATCCCGAAGATGATTTCTATTCAAATACATTCCATTCATACATTGGAAAATTCTAGTTAGATTAAGACCCTTCACAAATCCAATTTATTTATTTAAAAACATTGGATTTTTTCTAGTTAATAACTAGTTCATTTTGATAAAAATATATTTTTATCTTTACAAACATGGAATTTTTCATCCAAATTCTTTCCAAACCATTTATTATGATTCTACACAAATTGTTAATATTTTTAATAATTTATCAAGGCCCGTACAGTCGGTTTCCAATAACGGCCACTGAACTGCATCCATAGCGACCTTTTCTAAATTTGATTTGGACATAATTCCAAATCCAACCATAGATTTCAAATCTCTTATATTCATTGGAAAGCTCTTTTCGATACGAACCCAACGGTTCTGGTTTTAGAAGAATCCGACGGTTGGATCTCCTGTAATGTCAATTTGAAGTCAATGGTCGAAATTCGCGAACGATCGCAGCGCGTTCTATTCAAGTCATTAATATATATATATACACACACACATATATATATATATCGTTCAAAACGTATTTTATAAATTTGATTTAAAAACGATTCCCACTTTCATTTCAATTTTAAATCAAAACTGAATACTCTTTATCATTATAATATTTTCAAAATATCAGATTTTAAAATCAATTCCTTTTTGATATTCATTATAAAAACGAATAAAATCGATATAAATATCGTTCGCGTTAAAATGACGCATATCTAACCAATACGGCTTCACATATTTCAATATTTTCGTGTCCATCCAAAATCGGACATCAAATTCACTTTTGTCCTTACAGAATATTATTTTAAAATATTTATTATTTTCAAATATTCGTTATTTTAAAATATTCGTTCTTTCTGAATTGAAATCAGACCCAAATAATTACCATATATTTGATTTATATGGATTTCATACATCACATGTATACAACAATAATGATAAATAATCAACCATCATCCAAAGTACATTACTCAACTGCATAAGAATTAAATATAAATAGTTAGCGCTTACAACAGTCTGTCAACCAATCGATTGACATACAACTAAATAATTGGGATTAGTGTACGTCAATTATCATCCCAATACCCGTGTCGGGTTTCAACCAACAAATACTGAATATTATTTGTGTAGTTGGGCGATGTGTAAAATTTATCGTCCCAATCAATGTCAGTTAAATCGATGTACATAAACAAACCATTCGATTTGTAAATGAATATTTATTTTCATTTCAGGAGAATTTTATGCCGTTCACATATACGTTAAAAATTATATTTTTAACGATAAAATATTTATTTCAACACTTGACTATTTTATATAGTTCACACATTCAATAAAAATGATATTTTTATTATTCAAACATTTTATTCAACACATGAATATTTTATGCAGTTCCTATACAAATTAAAAGTTATATTTTTAATGAACAATAATTATTTCAGAAAATTTCGGCACTATAACGGTGCGATATTAGATCCGGAGTAATGTCTAGCATTACCCCTCTCCTGATACTGGCTCGCGTCATACATAATAATCAACCAAACCATTAAACCACAATACAATTCATTCAACACAATACAGCCAATTACACCACAATTCAATCCAAACAAACAACCATGGTTTGTACAAATAAATAGTATCAGGAGCTACTAAGCCCCGTCTGCAACCTATGATATAGCATCTGTAAAATAATTTGAGTGAGAAGGAGTTCTCACATTGGGATCCACTCCGCCGTTATTTTCTGACATTCAGGTTCGCTGTTCTGATTCCAGACTTTCCAAACGAGCTCTAATCTTCACACGATCTTTTTTCTTAGCTTAAACGCGCCATTCCGAACAACTTTCGCCTAATGGACATTTTCCCGTAAGTGCTCCATTTCTCCGAAAATCACGAAAAGACAGTATTTGGACAACGAACTTTGGACGCGTTTTCTGAATAACTCTGCAATCCAAAATATGGCTTTCATATAATCAAATCAAAGAGAAAATCGTGCTCTTTGATTTTGGTATTGTGTAGTTTTGGCTAGAAGCGCACGGTTGGGGAGATATGGGCTGGGGAAGCTTAGGGCGTTATTCGCAAACATTGAAAATTATAAAAAATGGATATTTGAACAAAGGGGGACCCACGGCCAGAGGTGGGGGATGGCGGTGTCGGGTCGCTGGTGGCTAGGTGAGGCGGCGGCTGGCCGGTGGTGGCACGGTGGAGGCGGCGCAGTGGGTTTCCGAGGGTTTGGGGTTTATTGATTGGAGAAGAGGGGGCGGCCTTGGAGGCGGCGACGGTAGAGGGGGGCATCGATGATAGCCGGCGGCCTGGGGGGACGCGGCAGTGGCAGCTTAGGCCAGGGGGTGGCGAAGGGCCGATCGATTTGGGGAAACAGGGGGGCTGCGTGTTTCTTTTTTTCTTCTATTTTGAATGGTGGGAGAGAATGTAAGGGAGGGTTGACTTTATATAATTTATTATTTTTAATTCCAGAAAGAAACTTTTTAATTCGAACTACAAATCGAACTCACCGATTGTCATCCCTAGCCAAATACCCCATTCCGAACAGAATGGGATATGTCCCATAAGCCAATTGGACTGTTTCGATCAGTTTTCATTAAAATTAAAATATAAATCAATATAACATTCAAAATTGATTTCAACGTACATTTTAATTTACCGGGGCCACATACTAACTCCAAAAATTCCATAAAAATAAATCTAGCTATGTTTTGACAATACGGTCCTAACAAAACTAATTTCGTCGAATTGGAAGAGAGTTTGAAAAATGATCATTTTCCAGTCGATTAAATTCAAACTAGAAGTGCCAAACACGTTTAAATTCACCATGCTTCCATATTAAATCCAAAAATTATGAAAATTGGAATCTAGCAATAATTTGACATTCCGGAGCCAACAAAAGTGGTTTCGTCGAAAACGGAGGTCGTTTGCAAAATGACTATTTTAAAGGGCTATATACTATATAAAAACATATATAAATTCTGTAGCGACTATTCTGAATTTTAAACTGGACATAACTTTCAATTTGTATTATGAAATCTGGATTTTTCACATTCGTTAGAAAGATATAATTAAACAGGTTCAAATATTTCTTGTTTTACCGAAATTCGATTTATTTTGAATCCTGTACATTCACTTGAAATTTGAAATCGAATTTTCAAACTACCATGTCGTTTTAGGCTCGTTTTAAAATTAAAATAAATTTATATGTTCTAACTTTGATTTAAATAAATTTTTAGTCATTATTATTTAAAATAAATCATTTTAAATATCCAAAATCCATTAAAATAGCCAAAATAAAAATTTTAAATTGGTTCTGAAATCCCGGGTTGTTACATCAATTGAGTTCTGAATGGTGCTTCAATCATTGTGTAGAAGGAGCATGAAGAACGGGTGATTTGATTTATGATTCTTCTATTGTTTTTTATGTCTCCTTTTTTGGTAATTTTGATTGCTAGAAGAATTTGAAATAAGTATCAGGTTTATTCATTGTGGCAATGGCGATTACTATTATTATTTTATTTTTTAGACTTAATTTTTTATTAAAGAAGATTGAATCATTAGTTTCTGTAATGTAGAAGAAGATTGATTTGAATGCAAAGATATAAATAGTGGATTGTTGTAAAAAAATTAATATTGATTCGAAATTCAATCATTAGTTTCCATACTTTTTTAGACTAAGTTTTCACAGTTTTGTTAACTTTTATATTACATTTTACGTTGAACCTTTATTTACCATGATAAATAGATTTAAGACTATGTATGTTTCAGTTTTACATTCAACATGCCGCTATTAGGTTTGAATGTGTAAAACATACATGTATAATCATATATATATATATATATATATATATCTTTTATGACAAAGTGGGCAAAATCTAAATGGAGGACCATATTAGTTATACTTCAATGCTGCTTGCTAGGGTGGGTTTCAGCAACTTTGCTCGCTGAATTTAAATATCAATACGTTCTGTCCAAAATAAATTAGTATTTTAATAAATTTTACATTGCATTTTACGCTGAGCCGTTATTTGTTTTCGGCATGATAAATGGAATTAGAACCTCTTATATTTCAGTTTTGCTTTAATCATGCAACCTTTTTTTGGCTTAAATGTGTAAATCATACATGAATAATCATGTATTAATCTTTTATGATTGTGTAAATCGTATATTTTTATTGTATACATTGAGAATATAGACACTAAGATTATGTAATCAAGACTCAAATAGAAAATTATTTCTTCCATGCAGTGCCCATGATAGTAAATTTTACGTCTTATATTCTTTTGAATATTAGCTAGTTCAGACATTAATAGACGGACGTCATTTATTGAACAGACTGAAATAAATCTGCAGCATAAAAGCAGAGTTAGACTAACACTTCAGCATTTTAATGTAGGGTTATTTTGTCGCCCTTGATGCTAAAAGAAAAGTAATGAAATGGCTAATGTAACGACTCGCATTCTACGCATCGGAGGATCGTAGAATATTTATTTCATTCACATACGAAGTTGTAGGGTCGTGTAACTTTGGGGAACGACTATTGGGGTCATATCCCATGTTCACTATTTTTGTCGAATTTTAAATGACCGTTTTGCCCGTGGCGAATATTGTTTCGCCTATAACTTTTGATTGGTAAGGAGTTTTGACCTGAAATCGCTTCCATTGGATTCGGATGATGGTTTACCTTTCTGTAGAATGGTCACAAAAATCAAACGAACTTACCGTTTGGGAGACATGGCTGAAATAAGGTTTGAAAATGGAAAACAGCTTAATCGGGCTTAATTAGGTGATTAGTGGTTAGGCCCATAACCCATTTCGGGATTAGGGTTATGGGAGGGATGAAAAGAGTTACAGGGTGATTCATTTTCATTTCTCCAGCCGCCACTTAACTTCCTCTAACCCTAGTAATGACCTCCACCTTCTAAATTCATCTCTAATCACTTCATAATCACTAATTAACCAAATCTACACCAAATCAAGTCAAATTAATATCAAATCAGAGATAGAGCTGCCGCTATACATAGAATCCATGGAAAATCAGTGGAGTTTTCAGATCTGAAATTTATTTGTGGCTAATGTGAGTGATTAGCATGTTTATGGCTAATTAAGGGTGATTAATTGTAATTAGCGAAATTATGACTCAAAAAAATATGTAAAAATTTTGAAATATTATTTTATGACACTGGTAAAAAAGTGGGTTAATTTGGTTTAAGTTTGCTAATCCTATTATTAGATATGGTTAAACATGGTTAAGGGGAAAATCATGGTTCTGAGTATGTTTGATCCTAAATAAAACATGAGATTGATGTTTTAATGTTTTTGATTGATTACACAAGTTATTACTACTGTTTGTGATGCTTTATGATTATTTAGTAAGGTTAGAATGGTTGAAAACGCCATCGTATGGCAAGAATGGACAAAACAAGCTTGTTGGAAAAGTGCCAGGATTCCGGATCGGATCGAGATAGGAGATCGGATCGGACATATCCGAATCGAACCAGAGTAGTGGCAAGATTTGCGCATGGCAAAAAGGAAGGCCACCTATGTTGAGTTGGAGTTGGGATCGGACTAGAGCTTTGCATGGGGATCGGATCGGACTAGAGCTAGGAAGTGGGATCAGATCGATGTGAAAGGGACTGGACCAACTGAAGGGGTCGGTTCGACATAACCGAACTGAACCAGGATATGGAGATAAGGGAGTCGAACCGAACCGAGACGTGAACACCATACGAACCGAACCGGATGGAGATGACGGAATCGAAGGGAGGACTCGAGCACCATATACCCGAACCGGACTTTAACTTTTACCATTCCACACGACGACGATCGTGAACTCTTCTGAAGACCAACTACAATGTGACCAAAAACCCGAGATGCAAAGGAAGTCCAAATGGGAAGTTATTACTTAGGATACAGATGGGAATCAACGAGTTAACTTCATGAGTTGGGCTTTGCTGCGTGACGTGTGTAAAAGGGTTATCGATATTTATAACTTTGGTTCACCACTGAGAAACGGGTTATTGGCTATAGATCAGTGCAGTGGAGTCTTCATGACTCCAAAGGGAAAAGTGATCGTAGCATGGCTATGGATCAGTGCAATGGGACCATTAGGACTCCCAAGGGCAAAGTGATCTTAGCAAAGGATTAGTGGCTATGGACCAGCGCAATGGGGTCATTAATACTCCCAAGGGAAAGTGGTCATAGCAAAGGATTTGGTGATCAAAATAGTGGATATCGCATGCTTTACGCCCTGAGTGAGAAATGTGAGGTTGATTGCTATGTTTGATATTTACTATCACCATGACATGCACACTTCCACCTTACACTTCATGTTAGTGTTACCTTAGAGTAATGTACATCTTGTTGTGCTAACTCTTTGGTTGCAGGTCCAAGTTTAGGTATGATCATTTATACCCGTTATTGTTTTATTTTGATGTTATCGCTCATAGTAGACTTTTGTCTGATCCAGAATTTTATGTCTCTTCTTATTACTCTGGGTGCTCCTAAACAAGCAGACAAGAGACATGTCAGGTGGTTATGCACGAGTAGCTGTCTGGAGACGAGCATGAGGCTTCCACGTACTATTTACACATACTCTCCCTGTATCGTTGATGGTCACTACTTTGGGAATTAGTAGTGTACCCTTTTCTATTTTGCTTTAGAGATAGCATTTTGAAGTTGTAATAATGGTTTGGATCATAAGCTGTATTTTGGGATTCCGCTGCTATGATGGTTTAGTTCTCACCTTATGCACTTTCTCGCCTGTTTTATGCCAAGTTATGTTATTATTATATTTTATCCCATGCGCTGTGAGATATACTACAGGTTCTTGATGATTCATTATTTCAATTCCTATTTCTTTTGACGACCGTCCTGTACCGGTCGGGCATTGGCACAGCGCATTTCTAGGGAAATGTCGGTTGGTTAGGGGCGGGCCGTAATACTTGGTATCAGAGCCTAAATTGCGTAGTTAACCTAAGGGAAAACATCAGAGAGAGATAGTATACATATATGAGAGCGCGTATTTGTGATATTTTGGTTTCGAAAAGCTATATATACATACTATAAGTATCTAAGGATGAAGTCGCACTGCACTGGCACCACTATGGAGATGGTTAATCGTTTTCTCTTTACAGATTGAACGATGAGTCATTATACGAGGAGTACGGGCTCGGGAGCCAACAATGGGAATGTCCCTGATATGAGGACGATGTTTACTACCTTCATGAGAGACATGTTTAGGGATTCTTAGGGAGCAGTTCCTAATGCTGCTAACGGTGGTGGTGCAGTAGTGCAGGCGCCTAGAGCCGATTTCGCCAAGCTTAACAAGGATTATACTAGCTTTGGTGGGAAGTCGTTCCATGGAACGGAATCGGCTACGAACGTTCAAGATTGGCTTGATAGTTGTGAGCACATCTTCGAGGATTTGGGAATCGATTATGCAATGAAAATAAAGTTAGCATCGCGTCAGCTTCAAGGACGGGCTATGAATTGGTGGAATTCTATTAAAGCAGCTACTCCTAAGGATCAAGTTACTTGGAATCAGTTTAAGACTCACTTCAGTGGTCAGTTTATCCCAGCTGCTCAGAAATCAGAATTGTTTAGTAAATTCTTGGAGTTTAAGCAGAATGGTAGGGCAGTCTCGGAATATATTGTTGAGTTCGATACTTTATCGAAGTATGGATTATCTCTTATTGATACTACCTAGAAGAAGAACGAGAAGTTCATAACTGACTTAGATGAGTACTTAGGAGAAGACTTATAAACCACATCGATGAGACCTTCGAATCTATAGTGGGAAAGGCATTGAGGTCGGAGAGCCTTTACCCTAAGCCAAAGGCCGAGGTTGCTATTACATCTGCAGAGGAGCCAAAGCCGCAGGCAAGCGGTGGAGGTAAGAATAATTCGCAGAATAAGAGGAAGCAGAACCAAGCTAAGGATGGTCAGAAGAAGAATAAGAAAGATGTTGAGTGCTATAGCTGTGGCAAGAAGGGCCACTATGCCAAAGATTGTCGAGCAAAGCCAGCGGACAGGAAGTGCTTTAATTGCGTCCAAGTGGGACATCACAAGGATAAATGTCTACAACCCCCTAAAGAGAAGCAGATTGTGAAAGCATATGCCATCAACACTATTCCTTCTTCGTCGAATGCCCCAACTGCGATGGAGAAAGGAAAGGGTGTCGTTATCCAAGGTATGCTTTCTATTTATGATGTTCCTGTTCAAACATTGTTTGATACCGGGGTTTCTCATTCCTTCATATCTAGTGACCAGGTAGATAGGTTGGGATTGGAACCCGAGATTGTCAATAGACCTTTAGTTGTGACGAACCCGATTGGTAGTTCGACTAGCCTTAGTATGATTTGTCGTAATTTGGTCTTATCGAGTCATGGATGCATGTTTGTTTGTGATTGCTTTGTTTTGGGCTTTACTGGGTTTGGCATTATTTTGGGAGTCGATTGGCTCCAAAGGTATGGGGTGGTTGTAGACTATGAGAGGTCTTCGGTGACCAATAGAGCGGATGATAGACGGAGGGTACTGTTTGGTTGCCTACCTAGTGATGGGGTGATGGATAGTTTTCTAAATTCCCTCAACATCCCGCATGATGAGTTGTTAGATGTGCCTATTTCTGGCGAGCATCCGGACATCTTCGGGGAAGTGACCAGAATTCCACCACACCGAGAGATCGAGTTCCATATTGATTTAGTGAAAGATGTCAGGCCTATAGTGGTGCCTCTTTGTCGTATGGCGCCAAGAGAGCAGCGAGAGCTTGAGGTGCAAGTGGGTGATCTTTTGAAGAAGGGATTTATCCAAAGAAGTGTTTCTGAGTAGGGAGCACCAGTTGTATTTGCTACGAAGGTCGATGGTTCCCTTCGATTGTGCATGGACTACTGCGAGTTGAATAAGGTGACGAGGAAGAATAAGTATCCTCTTCAGCGGATAAAAGATTTGTTTGATCAGTTGAATGGAGTGAGGGTGTTTTCCCAGTTGGATCTCGCAACAGGATTTCATCAGATCCGAATAGCAGCTGAGAGTATACCTAAAACAGCATTTCGAACGCCGTCTGGATTCTATGAGTAGTTGGTCATGCCATTCGGATTGACCAATGAACCCGCATATTTCGTGGATCTTATGAATAGGATTTTCAGAGATCAGTTAAATAAGTTTGTTGGACGATATCTTGGTTTACTCAAGGACAGAGAAAGAACACAAGGGACATTTGAGGACAGTGGTGGAGGTGTTAAGGAAACACCAATTGAAAGCAAAATTTTCTAAGTGTCACTTCTGGAGGAGGGAAGTGAGATTCTTAGGCCATGTTGTTTTAGAAAATGGTATTGTCGTGGACCCTGTGAAGGTGGCTATGGTGCAAGATTGGTATATGCCTAAGATTGCAACGGACGTGAGAAGTTTCTTGGGATTAGCTGGATATCATCATAAGTTTATTCAAGACTTCTCCAAGATAGCGGCATCGTTAACTCAGTTGACCAAGAAGAATAGGGTTTTCGTTTAGGACGAAAGGTATGAGAATGCATCAGAGCCTAAAGGAAAAGTTAACGTGCGCACCAGTATTAGTTATTCCTATAGGGAACGAAGAGATGACATATACACGGATGCATGTGGTACCGGACTAGGTGTTGTACTGATGCAAGGAGGTAGTGTTGTAGCTTATGCTAGTCGGCAACTGAAATCACATGAGAAAAGATATCCTACCCATGATTTGGAATTGGCAATGATCGTGTTCACGTTAAAGATGTGGAGACATTATCTCTTGGGAAAAAGATTCGAGTTGTTTACCGATCATAATTCATTAAAATACTTTTTCTCTCAAAAAAAATTAAATCTTCGTCTGTAGAGATGGTTAGAGTTCTTGGCTTCATATGATTTCAATATCGCATACACACCCGGGAAGGGAAATGCGGTGGCTTATGCATTAAGTAGAAGACATGCCAGTTTGGGGGCTATGTTTCTTGAATGGAAGCAACTGGAGTATATCGCGGGATATGATTTCAGACCTAAGTACGAATTGGATCCAGAGATGTTAGCAAGTTTGACGATCAGACCGACTTTGATTGAGCGAATTGGTTCCAGTTAAAGGGACGATCCTAATCTATTGGAAATAATCTCCAAGGTGGAGATAGGTATCGACGGCGAAAAAATTAACAAGTATGGTCTTGATCGAGAAGGATGGCTTCGAAAGAATGGGAGACTAGTTGTACCCAATGTTAATGGATTGAGAGATGAGTGCTTAGAGAGTGTCATCACTCAAAACTGACTATACATCCCGATGGTAACAAAATGTATCGAGACATAAAGCAAACCTACTACTGGGAAGGGATGAAGAGAGACGTTGAGAAGTTTATATCCAAGTGCATGAATTGCCAGTTAGTTAAAGCCGAGCAAAAGAAGCCTAGTGGTTTGTTGCAACCATTGGAAATTCCCGAATGGAAATGGGAACAAGTCTCAATGGATTTTATAGATGGTTTACCAAGGACTAGATCAGGTGATAGCAGTTGGGTGATTGTGGATCGGTTGACCAAAAGTGCAAGGTTTATACCGGTCAAGTCAAATAGAATAACAGCTAAGTTAGCAAAACTGTATATGAAGTGGGTAGTAAGATTTCATGGAGTACCTAGAGGTATTGTGAGTGACCGAGATCCGTTATTTACTGGTGGTTTTGGAAGAGCTTACAAGAGGCTTTAGGATCAGAATTACATCTCAGTACCGTGTACCATCCTCAAACCGATGGTCAAATAGAGAGAGTGAATCGTGTATTCGAGGATCTCTTAAGAGCTTGTATATTGGATTTTGTTGGATCATGGGATGACCATTTGCATCTGGTTGAATTTGCATATAATAATAGTTATCAATCCAGTATTGGTATGACCCCATTTGAAGCTTTATATGGAAGACCATGCAATCCACCATTGTGTTGGTTGGAAACCGGTGATAAGTTTGTGCTTGGAGCAGATGTAATAAGAGAGACTTCAGATAAAATCAAGGTTATTCAACAGCGAATGTAATAAGAGAGATTTCAGATAAAATCAAGGCAGAAGATTCATGCTGATAAAAGGCGAAGAGATTTGAAATTCTCCGTTGGAGATTTGGTATTCGTCAAGATTTCTCCATTGAAGAATGAAATATGATTTGGTAGGAGAGGTAAATTGGCACCAAGGTTTGTTGGTCCATTTCCCGTTCTCGAACAAGTTAGGAATTTAGAGTATAAAGTTGGATTACCAGACAAGATGGCGGGAGTGCATGTTAGACCCAAAAGTGGTTCTAACACCCAAATTGATTAAAAGCAAATAAGATGAGATAAAAATAAAAATGAACACACAGGATTTATAGTGGTTCGGCGAAGAAATGCCTACGTCCACTTATCTTTCACTATATTCAATGATTCAGTTGCAAATACAATGTAATTGTCACTTGATTTCACTCACAACTCGCTTATATTCACTCAATAGATTAAAACAAATAATGAAAGAAGATTTGGATTCTCCGGGAGCAATGGAGTTCGGATTATGGAGGTAGTTGAATTCTCAAAGTGCCTAAAAAAGATCCTTCTCTTTGTCTCCAGACGGGGTATTTATAGGTGTGAATTTGCTTGAAACTTGATCCGGGTCGGGGCCACATGTCGTCCATCCCACTATCTTCGGGTTCGGATGAATTATTATGTTGACAACGCATCAAAGGAACGGACGTTACGAGTAGGAACTGGTCACAACCAGTCCGGATATCCAGGCGCTTTTGTAGGAGAATAACATGGAACATGGACTCGGGTCGGAGACGCACAGACAAGGGGTTCGGATCGGGATATCCGATCCGAACCGGATTGGCTTGGATGCAACGCTCTCTTCTTCTCTAATCTGCTCCGCTCCGATCCATTTTCTTGGCAAGCAGGTGGCTTTCCGATCCAATTGAAATCATGTTGCCCTCCGATCCGATTAGATATACCTTACCAATTTCCTCGGCAGCAGTTCATCGATCCGAACAGAGGACTCTATCCGACCCGAACCGATATGTTGCTCTGACCCGACCCGAACAGCTGCTGCTATCCAATCTAGATTGTAGTGTCTTCTCCAATCCGAACCGAAGTCTTCTAATTAAAAATACTCTTCAATGTCTGGTTTCTTGACTTTGTGGTGCCTAGTTCACAAAGTAGGCTAACACTTTGCCCCCTCAAAGGATGCTTCTGTGGGGAACGGAGCATGCTTTGACTACCATAGCGCAAAAGCTTCATCTTTCCTTTTGAATTCACACGTTAAGTTGTCGTACTTCATCCTGTTCGGTTCGGATTCCGACCCGAACGGATTTCTGGCTTGGGTTCCGACCCGAACAGATCTTTTTCCTCCTGTACTCTGCGATGAACCAGTGGGCCAAGCTGTATTACTGGGCTTTTCAAGCCGGTCCGATCGGGAATACGAATAGTCAGCTTGTTGTTTATATAAATTCACTTCTTCTTTCTTATTTTCTTTCATTTACCGTTTTCGTTTATCCGAACCGATTCCATATCGAAGCTCCAGCTTTTCCAAGAAACTTCAAAGTTTTCGCTTCCGTCTTCGAATCAAACACATAGGTAGTCTTGTAATCTTGAATCCTGCTGCCATAATCGCTTTTAATTTACCTTCACGGTTAATTTGAACGACATTAACAAGGTAATTGAATAATTCCATCACTGCGCCTTCTTCCTTCCTCCTCCTTCGTCGTCAATGACATCGACGCCATTTCGAAGCGTTGGAGGAAAGTATTGACACTTGAGTACTCAATCTCTCGACTTTAATTAAAGCTTGGGATTTCGAGTTGGGTTCGCTATTTAAGAGGAGGAAGAGGAAGAAAACTGAAGAAGGTTGGTTCGGGTAGGGGAACAGTATGAGGAAAAGAGGAAAAGAGGGAAATTTACAGAGCCGGATCGGGTCGGAGCAATAGGGCCAAGGAATGGGTCTTAAACTGCTTGACCGGGTCGGGTCGGATCTACGAATACAATGAAGGTTACGACTTATGCGCTCGGATCGGACCCGATTGAAAAACAAAAGAGAGAATAGGGGTCTGGTTATCCAAGCTAATCCGACCCGCTCCGGGTGTCAATCTCCGAACCGATCCGGATATATCTCTCTAAGCATGGGCCTTTGCTCATCCGATCCGAACCCGTTGTCTGCACCCGAACCGAACACCACTCAATCTAAAACACAAGCTTTCGTCCAACTATTTAAAAGATATTACTTCCAACTTTACGAACAGTTAGGATAGTGCCTTGCGGACATAAGTGAACATTAAGAACTACTCTGACTATCACTTTCTCTTCAAAGTTTCGTCTTACATTGCTGCACTTTTACTTTGCATTTCTCACATCCACGGCACACATTTTAGTTCACACACATACACAGGGGGGTACGGGCTAATTTACTCTAATCCGTGCTATTGCTTCTTCAATAGTTCTATGACAATGAGGCCCAGACGCTCTTCCCGACTAGCTGAGAGGAAAGAAGCCCCGGAAACTTCTAACAAAATCACTCTTGAGGATATATCTTCTTCGTCTGATCCAGAATGGGACAGTGAGGGTCCAGACTACGGGGTTGGAAGTCGAGAAAGCAACGAGGCGTCTTCGGAGAACGAGGTTTCTCTGGGTTTCGAGGAGGAAGGAGGGATTGGTGACGATAGAGCCCCTGACGAATTTGAATCAGCCATTATATTGGAATCACCTTCAGACTCCGTTGAATCGACAATTGACAACGATTGACTCGTCTGAATTTGCTTAAAGTATGGAATAATGAAAAGGGACACTCTAGTGCCTTCACGCTCTGACCGTCCCCACAACCCTCCAGAAGGATATATGACGGTCACTCGATTGATGTGCATGGTCGGTACCATTCCTCCATTCTCTCCCTTCATTGTTGACTTTTTAAGACGAATGCGGATTGCCCCCATGCAGTTGCATCCCAATTCATATGCCTATTTGCACACCTTGTACATAGCATATCGTGAAATCCTAGGCATAGAGCTCACGTTCGATGACGTTCACTTCTTCTATAATTTCAAGCATCGGACTCGAGAGACTCCATCCTTCTGCTACTTTGAATCAGTCCCAAAAAGGAAGATAATCTCTGCACCATTCAGCAGTAAAGCTGGAGATTCCAGACTAGAATGGTCCTACGTGAAGCAACAGCCTGGATGCGCCAGGAGATGGACAAAATCAAGTAAAGCATTGATTTTCTAAATCTGGACTCCATACACTTGAATCATCACCCTGACCTGTTTTCCTTTTTATTTGAAGTCGACAATCCCAAACAGATATCAGATCAGGTGTTCTTTGATCGGATGCACCGACTTCTTAATGGCGATCAAAAATTCTTGACTATCGACGAGGTCCTTAAAGATGAATACCTTCACTTTCATGGGCTGCTATCCGTTTTTCGTAGCATCGGTCATGGGACGGTCCCTTACGCATACATTCCTCCAGTGGAGATAGTTCAAGAGACAGGAGAAGGCTCGGGAATTCCTACAGTGCCTCTTCAACCTTCACCTTCCCCATCTTCCACACAAGATGATGAATTGGCTAATCTGGCCGAAAAGCATCGTGAAGGGTATATTGCCCCCGAAGAAACTACTTCTCTAGACAAGTCAAAATCCTCCCAAGAGTCGCCACTTCATGCTTCCGAAGGGGATGTTCCTAGTACTGATGAGCACATATTTCAGGGTTTGGGGGATCTCCCCTTACCTGAGACTATATATACTTCAGAGGATTTCAGGAAGGATCCTTTAGTCTTCACCTCTTCTGAAGAGACCACTCCCGCTAAGGCCAAAGAGCCTGCCCGCACTAGTCTAGCTTCAGACTCGGGTTGGTTGGGGGGAAACACACCACTTAGGATACACTTTACACCACAGCATTAGCATTCATTGCACTTCTTTCTCCATGAATCTATTAATTCTAAACTTCGTTTATTTTTTCGTGCAGGTACAATGTCTCGATCCTACTACGATATAAGAAAACTTCGTCGCAGCATGCCCAATCCTCCTCAGGATGTCGAGTATGATCGCCGGGATGATCGTGGTAGGGAGGAGAGAAGACCTTATGATCCCTATCGTTCTCGACCCTCACGTTCCCGCTCACCAGTTCGACCGGAACAAGAGAAATATAAGAGCTATCAAAGCCGCAGGGAGGAGGACAGACCACCATCTAAAGATTCCACTTCCTCCCACGAAAAGCGGAGTAGAGAGAGAACTCCACCAAAAGAAACCGGGTCTCGAAGTAAGCACAAGGTCCCTGCCACTAAACGGCCTAGAACGGACAAAGAGACTACTGAATTCTCTTCTCATAGGGACACCGAATTATCAATTCCCGCTCCTCCCCCACCAGATGCGGGAACCGCAGTCAAGCTGGCATATTTGGAGGAGCAATTTCCTGAGCACTACTTCGAGACTTTGACCTTTCTACCTACCCTTGAACCTATTTCTTCTAATTGGGCAGATGAGGCTAAAGCAAAGATTGATTTGGTGGAAAAACAATTAACCGAAATGTTCAAGTATTCACGCAATCTTTCTAGAATCATCCGCACTCTAATCACAAATGCCAATTCAATGCAAAAGACCGCAGAGAGGACGCTAAGGCCTTAAAAGCTCTGGGAAAAGATTTGGAAGACACTCAAGCTCAGCTAGCGGTCGCTCAAAGGGACGCTTCTAATTTCAAACAACAATTCGAGGGCATGCAAAAGCGCTATCACGATTTGCTTGAATCTCATACTCAGGAGCGTTATGAATTAAAAAGCAAGCTGACGAGGCCAAGTCAGAAGCTGCTAAGACACGCCTTGCTTATGCTGAGCTTGAGCGAAAAAACGCCGAGTTAGCAAAGAGGAGTGCTGAATTAGAAAAGAAGAATGCTGACTTGGCTTCAAAGTTGTTGGAGGCAGAGAACAGGGCTGCTCTGGCCGAGGGCAATGTGGAGTGTGCTATTAAATCTGCGGAGGAAGCCCGCAAGCAACTATCAGAGGCGGAGGCTGATATTCAGGGCTTCGGCGAGCTAATGATTGAATTCTTCGCACACATTATTCGTCGTCGAAACATTTCTTGGATCGAGGACTATCCATCCACTCTGGTTCAAGTATGGAATCAAATCGTTGAGTGGGAAAAAGAGGAACTTAAGGTGGATTCCCTCGATGAAGATAAACTGATGGAGAAATACTTGAGAGATGATGAACCGGAGCGCCTAGCTGAAGGGCGCCGCCTCATTGCTGAGGCCATGGAAGAAGAGAGACGGAAGTCTAAACAAAAAACCATTCTCGAAGCTGGTTCCTCTTCTTCTGCTCCTGCAACTCCCGAAGTAGAAGGGTATGATCCCGAAAATCCGGGAATTCCCCGAACAACTCTGCTATCTCCCATTCCTGAAGCAACACCAGAGGCAGTAGCCACCCCCGCAGAAAAGCCTTCGGAAGGTATCCCTACCTTTTCTCCTCAATTTGCCAAGGCTATTTCTACTTTTTGCCACGTGATCGATCAATCGATGAAAGACCCATTGTTTTCGCCTGAGTTGATAACTGTTGCTTCTCATTCTGTAGGTGTTGAACCATCCGTAAAGACAGATGTGACTCAGGGAGTCACCGCTGGGACAAAGCCCGCAGACAAGGCCAAAAAAGGGGAAGACACGGCTGCTTCTATAGACTTGGAAGAAAGAAGTGAGCCGACTAAGATCGCCACTCCTCATGATGAAGAAATGATAGCAGCTTTAAAGGACGACGGAGGAGACGGGGGGCATGAAAAGGAACCAGAAGTTGCAATAACCGGGGAGTCAAAAAGTGCTGATGACGTTACCTTGGCTGCAATGAAGGCTGACCAAGACAAGCGTTTGCAATTAAAGGCCGAAGAACTAGACCCTGAGGTCCTCAAGCCCCTCGCAGTTGTGGATGCGGGTTCAAGGTTAGTTGTTAAGCTCACAACTAGATCTATTACAGAAGAACTTGCTAAAAAATCTTCTCTTGATTCCAGTGCCCCGCCCTCCGGGAAGAAGTCTACTGGCTCCAGTACCGCATCTTCAGGGAAAAAGAAATCAAAACGAATCTTGACTGAAGCTGAGAAGGAAGCAAAGGATGCGGAGAAAGCTGCCAAAAAATCCAAGGCTCATTCCAAATCTAAATAGTGGATTGCCCTGTATCTTTTTAGCATCTTTGTGAACCAATAATTGCTGCTACAAAAGCAGCTCCTGCACTTTCTCTTTTTTTTTTTTTTTAGCTATTTCCCTGTACAAATTCATTCATCTGTAAATAAAAATAACTCATTTTTTGCAATGTTTATTTGTCAGTAGTTCTGCACTTATGTTGAAATGCATGTCTATAGTTATGAAACGAAGTTGTGGAGGGGGAAATATGCGTGTACATAAGTGTCCCCAGTCAATTTCCACAAGTTATTTAATGCTTAATAAAGCAATCTGAATGCTCCCGATTCTCCGACGGGATAACACTTCCTGTGTTGTCAGTACCTGTCGTTTTTTCTGGCATTTCTTTTATACTCTCTCTCTTTTTCTTGGGAGTTAGAGTTCGAGCTCAGTCATCTATTTATCCCCCGGTCTTTCAACGGAGAAAGATTTCTTTCTCGGCGCTCAGTCGGAGACGCCTTTATACTCTCTCTCTTTCTCTGGAGAGTTAGAGTTAGGAAGAGAATTTCTTTTTCAGCGCTCAGTCAGAGACGCTTTTATACTCTCTCTCTTTCTCTGGAGAGTTAGAGTTAGGAAGAGAATTTCTTTTTCAGCGCTCAGTCGGAGACGCTTTTATACTCTCTCTCTTTCTCTAGAGAGTTAGAGTTAAGAATGTCGTTTTCTCATTCTTTTATGTCTTATTGCACAAATAATCGTTGTGCTTCTTTTTATGTCTAAACTGTTTTCAACCTTTTTAGGCTCTGAGTTATCATGTATTTTATAATCGCAACAGAATAACTGATGAATGTAAATGCATAAAAGTAAATAACACACAATATTTTTATAGTGGTTCGGCTAAGTCGTAGCCTACATCCACTTTATAGTTCTTCGTTCATATCTTCAGATTTTCCCGAGGCAATTCGTGCCTTATTACAAAGTTCATAAGAAAAATAACACAAAGTACAGCATCTCTAATTCAAATATCGCATTAAGTGTTGGGCATTCCATGCTCTGGGGACTTCTTCGCCATCCACGGTCGTTAACTTGAAGGTTCCTTTTTCAAGTTTCCGTTGAATGACAAAGGGCCCTTCCCATTTTGGACCAAGGTGAGGAAGGGATGGAAAGACTCTTTTTAGCACCAAATCTCCTGGTTCAAAAGTCCTGAGGCGAACTTTTTTGTCGTAATAGCGTGCCATCTGACACCGATGTCTTGCTGCACGCAAATCTGCTTCGTCCCTTTTCTCTTCGACTTCATCAAGAGACTCAAGTAAAAGTGCCCGATTTGTCATCGGGTCATAATATGTCACCCTGTGGGAAGGAACTTCTAGTTCAACTGGAATTACAGCTTCTGAGCCAAAGGAGAGAGAGAAAGGGGTATGACCGGTGGCCGTTTTAAATGTTGTTCGATATGCCCACAAAGCTAGAGGCAATTCGTCAACCCATCTCGCCTTTGCACGCTCTAACCGTTTCTTGAGGATGGATTTTATTACTTTGTTTATTGCCTCTACTTGCCCGTTTGACTACGGATAGGCAACTGCAGTATATCGCTTGTCTATCTTATACTTCTGACAGAAATTTCTGAATTCAGTACTATCAAACTGGGTTCCGTTGTCAGTTATAATCGTCCTTGGAATCCCGAACCGGCATATAATATTTCTGACCACAAAACTTATCACCTTTCTTGCTGTGATCTTGGTCAAGGGCTCAGCTTCCACCCACTTCGTAAAATAGTCCACGGCTACTATTGCATATTTAGCTCCTCCTTTAGCAATTGGTAGAACTCCAATGATATCAATTCCCCATGTGGCAAATGGCCAAGGACTCACCATTGATTTAAGTTGGGTCGACGGTGCCCTGGGGATTTTGGCGAATCTCTGGCACTTATCGCAGCGTCGAGAATAATCAGCTGCATCTTTATTGATCGTAGGCCAAAAATATCCGTACCGCAGTATCTTCTTTGCTAAAGTTTGACCTCCTGTATGATCTCCACACTCACCTTCGTGTACTTCTCTTAGTACACGCTTGATGTCGTCGTGTGCGATACATCGTAACAGGGGCATAGAAAATCCTTGCCGATAGAGAGTATCGTCCTGTATGACATATCTGGTAGCTTTGCGAACTACAGCTCTTTTCTCACTCTTCTTTGATGGGAGTGTCCCATTCTTGAGGAAATTCTTAATTGGAGTCATCCACGACTCCTTCTCTGGTTCTGCTTCAAAGGTGAATTCAATTTCCATTGACTCAAAGCTTGGCGACTCCAACGTTTCAATTGGAATTACTTCAGTCTCTTCTGGATTATCGGAACTAGCCAGCTTTGCCAGTCTATCCGCTTTCTGGTTTTCAACTCTGGGAATATGTGTTATGTTGTACCTCTCTAAGCTATTCAATAGCTCTTTCACTTTCTTGAGGTAGGCGATAAGTCGAGGTCCTCGAGCCACGAATTCCTCTCGCACTTGACAAACAACAATTTTAGAGTCACAAAATATGTCCATCATTTTTACTCCGAGGTCTTTAGCAAGCTTCAGCCCGGCAATCAGGGCTTCATATTCTGAGTCATTGTTAGTTGCCGAAAATTCTAATCGCAGGGCGTAATATAACGACCGTCCCTCGGGAGTGACTAAGACAATTTCAGCTCCGGACCTTCGATCATTCTTGGCTCCATCTGTATATAGTTTCCACGGATTCATCTTTAGTTCATCCTCGGATTTAACCACTCTGTCATTGATTATTTTCTCCTCTGGAATGGTGAATTCCGCAATAAAGTCTGCTAGAGCTTGCCCCCTGATTGACTTTCGTGGTTGAAAATTCAAATCAAACTGACTTAGTTCTATGTTCCATTTGATCAACCTTCCCGATGCCTCAGGCCTCTGTAACACCTGCCTTAACGGCTGGTCGGTGTATATGGTTATTGGATGGGCTTGGAAATAGTGACGAAGTTTTCGGGATGCGATCAGGAGGCTGTAAGCAAGCTTCTCAATTTTTGGGTAGTTGCGCTCTGCCGCTGCTAATTTCTTGCTTACATAATACACTGGCCTTTGTACTTTGTTTTCTTCTCGAACCAGGGCTGTGCTAACAGCGTGAGCCGAGACTGCCAAGTAAACAAACAATTCTTCATGATCTATGGGCTTTGATAAAATCGGCGGTTTCTCTAGCAGTTCCAACAGATTTCGAAAGGCCTCAACACAATCCGGAGTCCACTCGAAGTTCTTCTTTCCCCTTTTAATCAAATCAAAAAACGGAACACATTTATCTGTGGCTTTGGAGATGAATCTACTCAGCGCCGCTACTTTCCCTGCAAGACTTTGGACGTCCTTAATTCTCCTCGGTTCTTGGATATTTCTAATTGTTGCTATCTGGCTAGGGTTGATTTCAATTCCTCGGGAACTCACAATGAAGCCAAGGAACTTTCCCGATGCCACTCCAAATGAGCATTTCAGAGGATTCAATTTCATCCGGTACTTTCGCAAGATACCAAACATTTCCGCCAAGTCTTGCGTATGGCTGGAAGACTGCTTTGATTTGACAAGAATATCATCCACATAAACTTCCATAGTTTTTCCTATTTGATCATAAAACATTCTGTTTACCAAGCGCTGATAAGTAGCTCCAGCGTTTTTTAATCCGAATGGCATTACAACATAACAATATAACCCCAAATTCGTAATGAAGCTCGTATGTTCTTGGTCTGGTACGTGCATAGGAATTTGGTTGTATCCAGAATATGCGTCCATGAAAGAGAGAAGTTCATGACCTGATGTCGAGTCTACAAGCTGGTCAATCCTGGGAAGTGGGAAACTATCTTTCGGGCAAGCTTTATTTAAATCTGAAAAGTCAATGCAAGTCCGCCACTTTCCGTTTGGCTTCTTTACCAAGACGGGATTCGATATCCAGTCGGGATATGTCGAATCTCGAATAAATCCATTCTGCTTCAACTTCTCTACTTCCTCTTTGAGAGCAGCCGACCTCTCTGGGCCCAGCATGCGTCTCTTTTGCTTCATAGGTGGATGCTTCGGATTTACATTCAATTTGTGACTTATAATGGATGGCGATATCCCACACATATCAGCATGGGTCCAGGCAAACACGTCTAGGTTTGCCTTCAGGAAGTCCGTTAGTTCTTTAGCTCGACGTGGATCCAATTGAGAACCAATTTTCAAAACTTTTGTCGGATCAGCTTCATCAATGGGAATTTCCACTGTCGCTTCATTAGGAGTTGCATTCCTAGCCTCTGGTTCCTCGTCTTTTCTGGGATCCAGGTCTTCAGGTGTTCCTTTGGGCAACTCCTTTGGGGTCAATTTCTCTAATTGCTATGCCGAGTCCCCTTTTGAGGGAGACGAGGCATCCTTACTCTCAGCGTTAAGTCCTTTCATCAACATCTTTAACTCGGCCACATAGCAGGCCCGTCTGGAAACCTGATCCCCCCTCATTACTCCAGTTCCGGCTTCGGTTGGGAACTTAAGTAACAGGCACCAAGGGGCGATACAAACTCTAAATTCAGCGAGGGCAGGTCTCCCCAAAAATGCGTTATAAGGCGAATCTACGTCCAATACTACGAACTGAAGCATTCGCACTCTTCTACGTTCTCCTTGCCCCAGGGTCACGGGCAACTTCTATGTATCCCATGGGAGCTGTCGACGCCCCGTTGAAGCCTCTGATCCATCCTTCACAAGGCTTCAGATCTTCGGACTCAAGCTTCATCTGATCAAATGACTTCTTGAACAAAATATTAACGGAACTTCCGTTGTCTACTAATACCTTATGGACCAAGGCCGGCCCAATGGTGGTAGTAATAACCAACGGATCATTGGTGGGTGATTGTATCCCAGTATTGTCTCGGCTTCGAAATACCACGTCGTCAAACATGGTCTTCTGTTGTTTTATTGGGGTGACATCTTCCAAATCATCACCTTCATTCACGTCTAGATGCTTGGCAGCATTCACATATTGATCCATTGATCTGAAACTTCGGATTGCCGGGTGAGGTCCGCCTACTATGGAGTTGATGACAATTCCTTTACCTTTCTGCTGCGATGTAGGCTTGGGAGCAGGTAGGATCTGTTTTGGAGCCTGCTCTCCTTGCCCCCTGTCCCTCGGGGCAACCTTGTACTCATCCAACTTTCCTTCACGCAGCAGCTTCTCAATCACATCCCTCAAATGCCGACATTCATTGGTCGAATGCCCATGAGTTCCGTGAAACAAGCAAAATTTCCCTGTCGCCATTTCTTTCTCGGTCGAATCACGAGGTGGCGGTCTTTTGTACTGTATCACATTGTACGTATCCTGGTAAATATTTTCCAGGGTGTCGTTCAATGGTGTATAATTCTCGTAGTTCTGGAACCGGGGTCTTTTGTTAGGATCACTTCCCCTATTTCTGTTTCTTCTGTTACCGTTCGGATTACGATTATTGTTGCTGTTACCCCCGCTTCCAGCATTGCTGTTTCCACCCTTGTTTCCTACATTTACTTCAACCTTGCCAGAACTTTCCCCAGACTGCTTCACGGCGATAATACTCTGCACATTCTCCTTTGAAGTCGTCTCAGACTTTCTCTTTCGGTTTGCCCTGGCCTCCTCTCGTCTTAAATAAATATCGGCTTTTTCGTAGAATATCTCCCTTGTGGAAGGTGTTTTCCCAGAAAGGTAATCTCCAAACTCAGATTCAGGATCAACTCCTTCCTTCAATGCCATCAGGATAGTGGGCTCGTGCGGGTCACTGACCTCAGTCACAGCTTGATTAAAACGGTCAAGATATGCCCTCAAAGACTCTCCTGGTGCCTGTTTAATTCTCGATAATTCAATAACACTTTTGGACTTTCGGGCATGGAGACGGAACTGGTTCATGAAACGCTCGCTTAGTTCCTTGTAATTTGAAATCGAACGAGGAGGAAGTCGGGTAAACCAGAACAGTGCCACATCTTCTAAGTATATTGGGAACGCTTTGCACTTCACTTCATCAGGGGCAGCAGCAGCATTCATGAGCCATGAGTACCGCATTAAATGTTGTCCCGGATCAGTCCTTCCGTTGTATTTGTCCATCTGTGGCAAGTTAAAGCGTCGGGGAAATTGGAAGTCGAGGATATCATCGGTGAAGGGAGTATGGCTTCGCTCAATGCCATAATCTTCATTTGTATAATTCCGGCTCTCGGACATGATCTGGCGAACCATTGCCTGTACATTAGCATTAGTTAGGGGCCGCTCAGGTTCCCTGGCCCTAGTATCCGAATTCCTTCTGGGCTCTTGTTCAGGAGATGCCCTTCTTCTTCGTGCTGCCTCTGCTCGATTCCGTTCCCTGCGCTCCCGGTCGATCTCGGGAGGAGGGGACTGGAGTCTTTGCCCCCGAGTGGGGTCATTGTTTCCTAATGCTCGTGCAATATCCTCACGAGATCCCAAAGATCCAAATGTCAGCTGCTCCACGTTCTGAGGTCGTTCGAGTGGCCTTCGTTCACGGGGCCTCTCTTCCTCGGAAGATGAAGATTGATCAACTGGTGTGTGACGAACCGGTGATGGAGTTCTCTGTCGACGGAGTTCACTAATCTCCCGACTCATGAGTCTCATATTTTCCTGCATCATGAGATTAGTTCGCTCGTGAACCTTCATAGCCTCCCTTGTGCTCTCAAGCATGTCAAGCAAGCGCGAGAAATCTCCTTGTGTGATGGGCGCAGATGGATTGACCTGATCACCAACCCTGGTGGCTGGAATTGGAGCATTCGTAGGTACTCGAGTAGAGGTTCCAGCTTCACCAAGCATCGGGTCGGATCGGAGGTAGGAGGCCGGATCGGTTCGGAGCTGGGGGGCTTGGTCGGATCGGTATGTGGCAAGCAGCTCGGGTCGGTTCAGATTGGGGGAATGCACTGCTTCAGAATCTCCTACCCGGATCGGATCGGAGCTCTCCCCCTGTTGGCGGCTCGGATTTCCTGCATTGGTTCTTCCTGCTGCTGAACTCTGCCCCCGTGACCTTGTTACAACAGCATTTTGCTGATCTTCGCCAGCTCCATTTCCTCGAACAGACTGAACTTCCTTGCCTTTTCCTTTGGCCATGAGTCTTTTACAATCACTTCAACAAATATGAAAGAGCGAAAAAAAACTTAAGGATTAACTTCTTTGAACCCAATGGTCCAAAAAGTAGAAAGGAATCCCGGAAAATGAAGAATTTAGATGATGAATTCTCAGTGAAAGCACCAAAAATGTTAGACCCAAAAGTGGTTCTAACACCCAAATTGATTAAAAGCAAATAAGATGAGATAAAAATAAAAATGAACACACAGGATTTATAGTGGTTCGGCGAAGAAATGCCTACGTCCACTTATCTTTCACTATATTCAATGATTCAGTTGCAAATACAATGTAATTGTCACTTGATTTCACTCACAACTCGCTTATATTCACTCAATAGATTAAAACAAATAATGAAAGAAGATTTGGATTCTCCGGGAGCAATGGAGTTCGGATTATGGAGGTAGTTGAATTCTCAAAGTGCCTAAAAAGATCCTTCTCTTTGTCTCCAGACGGGGTATTTATAGGTGTGAATTTGCTTGAAACTTGATCCGGGTCGGGGCCACATGTCGTCCATCCCACTATCTTCGGGTTCGGATGAATTATTATGTTGACAACGCATCAAAGGAACGGACGTTACGAGTAGGAACTGGTCACAACCGGTCCGGATATCCAGGCGCTTTTGTAGGAGAATAACATGGAACATGGACTCGGGTCGGAGACGCACAGACAAGGGGTTCGGATCGGGATATCCGATCTGAACCGGATTGGCTTGGATGCAACGCTCTCTTCTTCTCTAATCTGCTCCGCTCCGATCCATTTTCTTGGCAAGCAGGTGGCTTTCCGATCCAATTGAAATCATGTTGCCCTCCGATCCGATTAGATATTCCTTACCAATTTCCTCGGCAGCAGTTCATCGATCCGAACATAGGACTCTATCCGACCCGAACCGATATGTTGCTCTGACCCGACCCGAACAGCTGCTGCTATCCAATCTAGATTGTAGTGTCTTCTCCAATCCGAACCGAAGTCTTCTAATTAAAAATACTCTTCAATGTCTGGTTTCTTGACTTTGTGGTGCCTAGTTCACAAAGTAGGCTAACAGTGCACAACGTATTTCATGTTTCCCAGTTAAGGAAGTTCATGCACAATACCGATATGACTATTTCACCAGATCAGTTGAATGATATCGAGATAGAATCCAAGGCAGTTGGGAGCCACAGGACGATTCGTATTGTCGGACACGATACAAACAACTTCGAAGAAACACAGTGGAACTAGTCAAGGTCCAATGGGGCAATCATGAGAATAACTGTACTTGGGAAACCGAGGAAAGCATAAGGAAGTCATATCCAGAACTCTTTGCCTAGTAAGGTTTTGATTGCGATATAGTTATTCCCTTTTTAATAAACTGCATGCTAGGATAGGTTTGTTGTGTTATTATGTATGTTTGATTGTTTGTAAATGGATGATAGCCATTAGGGGCATTTTGGTTAAGGAATTTTGGGGGCAAAATTTCTTAAGTGGGGGAGAGTGTAACGACCCGCATTCTATGCATCACAGGATCGTAGAACATTTCATTCACATATGAAGTCGTACGGTCGTGTAACTTTAGGGAACGACTATTGGGGTCATTTCCCGTGTTCACGATTTTTGCCGAATTTTAAATGATTGTTTTGCCCCTGGCGAATCTTATTTCACCTATAACATTCGATTGGTAAGGAGTTTTGTCCTGAAACCACTTTCGTTAGATTCAAATGATAGTTTACCTTTCCGTAGAGTGGTCACATTAATCAAGTGGACTTACCGTTTGGGAGATATGGCTGAAATAAGGTTTGAAGATGGAAAACAACTTAACGGGGATTAATTAGGTGATTAGTGGTTAGGCCCATAACCCATTTCGGGATTAGGGTTATGGGAAGGCTGAAAAGAGTTAGATGATGATTCATTTTCATTTTTCCAGCCACCACTTACCTTCGTCTAACCTAGTAATGGCCTTCACCTTCTAAATTCATCCATAATCACTTCCTAATCACTAATTAACCAAATTTACACCAAATCAAGTCTAATTACAATCAAATCAGAGATAGAGCTGCTGCTATACATAGGAATCCGTGCCAAATCAGTGGAGTTTTCATATCAAAAATTTATTTATGGCTAAGGTGAGCGATTAGCATGTTTATTCACTAATTATGGCTAATTAAGGGTGACTTGTGGTAATTAGCAAAATTATGACTCAGAAAAATACGTAAAAATTATGAAATATTATTTTATGACACTGGTAAAAATTTGGATTAATTTGGATTAAGTTTGCTAATCCTATTGTTAGATATGGTTAAACATGGTTAAGGGGAAAATCATGGTTCCAAGTATGTTTGATCCTAAATAATACATGTGATTGATGTTTTAATGTTTTTGATTGATTACACATGTTATTACTACTGTTTGGGATGCTTTATGATTGTTTAGTAAGATTAGAATGGTTGAAAACGCTGTCGTATGGCGATAACGGACAAAACAAGCTTGCTGGAAAAGTGCCAGGATTCCAGATCGGATCGAGATAGGGGATCGATCGGACATATCTAAACCGAACCGGAGTAGTGGCAAGATTTGCACATGGCAAAAAGTAAGGCCACCTGTGCTGAGTTGGAGTTGGGATTGGACCGGAGCTTGGCGTGGGGATCAGATCGGACTAGAGCTAGGAAGTGGGATCAGATCGATGTCAAACGGGTTGGACCTACTGATGGGGTCGGTTCGACATAATCGAACCGGGATCTGGAGATGCGGGAGCCAAACCGAACCGAGACTTGAACACCATATGAACTAAAACGGATGGAGACGACCAAATCGAACGGAGGAATCAAGCACCATATACCCGAACTGAACCGGACTTAAACTTTTACCATTACCACACGACGACGATCGTGAACTCTTCTGAAGACCAACTCCAATTCGACCAAAAACCCGAGATGCAAAGAAAGTCCAAATGGGAAGTTATTACTTAGGATTCAGATGGGAACCAATGTGTTAACTTCATGAGTTGGGCTTTGCTGCGGGACATGCGCAAAGGGGTTATCGATATCTATAACTTTGGTTCACCACTGAGAGACGGGTTATTGGTTATAGATCAGTGTAGTGTAATCTTCATGACTCCAACGGGAAAAGTGATCGTAGCATAGCTGTGGATCAGTGCAATGGGACGATTAGGACTCCCAAGGGCAAAGTGATCTTAGCAAAGGATTAGAGGCTATGGACCAGCGCAATGGGTCATTAAGACTCCTAAGGGCAAGTGGTCGTACCAAAGGATTTGGTGATCAAAGTGGTGGATATCGTATGCTTTACGCACTGAGTGAGAGATGTGAGGTTGATTGCTATGTTTGATATTTACTATCACCATGACATGCACATTTCCACCTTAAACTTTATGTTAGTGTTACCTTAGAGTAATGTACATCTTGTTGTGCTAACTCTTTGATTGCAGGTCCAGGTTCAGGTATGATCATTTATACCTGTTATTGTTTTATTTTGTTGTTATCGCTCATACCAGACTTTTGTCTGATCCAGAGTTTTATGTCTCTTCTTATTACTCTGGGTGCTCCTAAACGAGCAGGCTCGAGACATGTTAGGTGGTTATGCACGAGTAGCTGTCCGGAGACGAGCAGGAGGATTCCACGTACTATTTACATATATTCTCTCTGTGTTGTTGATGGTCGCTACTTTGGGCATTAGTTGTGTACCCTTTTCTATTTTGCTTTAGAGACAATATTATGAAGTTGTAATAATGGTTTGGATCATAATCTGTATTTTGAGATTCCGCTGCTATGATGGTTTAGTTCTTAGCTTACGCACTGTCTCGCCTGTTTTATGTCAAGTTATATTATTATTATATTTATCTCATGCACTGTGAGATATACTATAGGTTCTTGATGATTCATTATTTCAATTCCTATTTTTTTTTACGACTATCCCGTGCTGGTCGGGCATTGGCATAGCGCATTTCTAAGGAAATGTCGGTTGGTTCGGGGCGGGCCATCACTGCTAACATCAAGATTAATTGGCATAAGGATTTTAAAGCAGGTGCATGTGATTACTGTACTATTACTATGTATTCTTGTAATTCGCCATGCTTCAGACAATTACTGATATAACCTACAACAAATGTGTCAAATTATACTGCGTGGTCTGGTACATTTAGGTGTGCTAAATTAAAAATTTATGGTGATTGGATCATATAGAGTTTTGATTAATAGACTAGGAAAACTTGTTAATAAACCGAGCCTCTATCACAAAATGCTTATTAGTAAAAACTTAATAGAACAATAAATTAATTATATTTTGTGTATGTATATTAATTATTTCAGTTACTCGATAAAAAATATCAGAAGGATTATAATTTTGTTTTTTAAACCCATTAATGCAGTTTTAATATGCAGTTATTTGGGAAAACAGTTGACGTTTCATTTATTGTTATGCTTATTGCTTGTGTATTTCTGAGTCAATGGAGTAAATAAAATTATGTTTTGATGCTAATTTACCGTTGTTTTGGTTATTTTTACTATATTGATTCCACTATAGCGGTTTTGCATATCAGTAAGTTCACTGGTATTGAAGTAATAATTCAGTACCACTTACAATGGTTTTCTTTATTTACTTTTATTTCCAAATATCTCAGTCTCTATTTAAATTTTCGTAATATATAATATTTAGTTTTCTTCATTGAAGTATTGTTTATTTATTGGAGTTGTGGAATTATGCATACTGACATGCATATATATCTAAATTTGATCATTATTTATGGTATGAGTGTAATGGCGCGTTTTGTAAGGTATAATAATTAAGTTATTTAATTATTTAAATAACGAATATATTAAATAAACGATAGTTGAACGTATAATTTATAATATAATTATAATCGAGCTCGAAATGGCGCGGCAGTTCGCTATTTGGCGATTCGAACTTCAACTGAATGTACAGGATTCGTTCTAAGCCGGATTTCTGTGAAACAAGAAACGTGTGGAGCTAGTGGAGTATATCTTTCTAGTGGAAGAGAAAAATCAGGATTTCGTCGTGTAGATTTTGAGATATGTCCAAATCAAATTTTAGAAAAGTCGCTGTGGAATTCCTTTATAATTTATAAAGGAATTATTTATATTTTTAAAAGGGATTTCGATATAAATCGAATATCGGGTTGACCCAGATTTGAAATATCGAGTTGTAAATCCCATTGGAGTCGTATGGTATTCCACTGTGAATATATACGATAATATTTATTTATAAATATTTTATTTAATTTTATTTAAATATATTTATATATTTAAATGGTCATCCAAAGCTTTTAAAATAGCCGATTTTGCAAACGAAGTCGGAATTCGACGAAACTAGTTTTGTTGGATCCGCAATGTCAAATAGTTGTTAGATTTCCAGTTTCGTTATTTTTAGAGTCACTGTGTGGCCGTACGGATTTTTAGAGTGGAAAACAATCAGTATTTCGATGATTAAAAATACGCTGTATGAGCATACGAAGTCGGAATTCGACGAAACCAGTTTTGTTGGGACCGAAATGTGGAACTCTAGCTACAGGTCCAGTTTGGTGATTTTTGGGTATCGTATATGGTCGCAGGATTTATAAAGACCAGAAATGAGAATAAAATAAAATAGAAAATCAGCTATAAAATATTCCCCCCTATTTTTCTATGATCACAAACAGACCACGCCCCTTCAATTTCAGCCACAAATGGCACCAACCACCAACACAACCATATATATAACCGCAAGTGTTTATACATATAAAATTTTCCAAAAGAGAAAATCAGAACAATTCAAATAAAAATCCATAGATCACCAAACTCTGCTTTTCGAATTACTGGTGGGAAGTTCTTCAACCTGATATCAATTCTGTGGAGCTCGACGCGGGTTTCCAGTTCACAGTAGCGCCTAGGGTTGGGGTCGGGTTTCAATTCGTGAAGCCGGAGTGGGAACTGAGTTCACCAATGAACTCGGGGATGTACCAGGGTCAGCTCGACGTGATTCAGTGCAACTCAAATGGCCTGAGGTGAAAAGCGACGTTGGTGAGGTTCGATTTAGGGTTGAGGGCGGAATTCCATCAGGGAGTGCGAACTGAATTTGATGAACATGAGGTGAAGCAGCTCGAGATGAGGAGGTCGATGGGAATGTTGGTTTTGAGAACGAGGGGTTGTCGAACGAGATAATGGAGGAGAGGCGGCCCTGTTGCGTCGAAGTGAATACTGGGTAGGAACGGAAGTGTTTGGGGAAGATAAAGGTGCGGTCTTGGGTCAAAACGGTGATGGGCTGCTATGGATCAAGGGGTAAAGCCCATATGGCAAATTAATTTAATTTAAGTTTTATTTAAAATTCGAATTAAAATGTATTAACTTCGTAATAGAATATCTTGATCATACAAGATCAGATTGACGAACCGTAAGTTGCGTTGGGATCGTATGGACGAGCACTCCACAATGGAACTGACCGCGAGTCGATTGGAGTCCGTCACAATTTATAGCAAAATAAATTGTCTGAATCAAGCGATGGTTATCGTCATTGACGATGATCGTCAAATGTGAGTAAATCTCACAAACTCTAAATAGTTCTATTTTTACAGTGTATTCTTAGAACTGCTAGATATTGTCTGTTTGACTGTATGTTGACTATTTGATTGAACTGCTAGTCAGTTAGTAGAGATTTTATATATATATATATATATTTACGTATATATATATATATACACCGTCAAATAGTTATATGTTGATTCTGTTTATCAGAATATTATACTGTTGTTGTCTAACATCTGTGGTGCAGGGAAACAGGTTGGAGGAATCCAACTGGATTCCTCAACAGTTATTTTTACTGTGATTTATATATTGTGACATATAATGTGATGTATATAATCCATTGTGATTATGCGTGTTTGGACAAATATTCACCGTTGTTAGATGATGTGTTAAAAACCATAGTTAATCCAAGGAGTTAGTCGAAGAGTTAATCCAAAGGAGTTATTCGAAGTTAGTTAATCCAAAGGAGTTATTCGAAGTTAGTTAATCCAAAGGAGTTATTCGAAGTTAGTTAATCCAAAGGAGTTATTCGAAGTTAGTTAATCCGAAGGAGTTAATCGAAGAGTTAATCCGAAGGAGTTAGTCGAAGAGTTAATCCAAAGGAGTTATTCGAAGTTAGTTAATCCGAAGGAGTTAGTCGAAGAGTTAATCCAAAGGAGTTATTCGAAGTTAGTTAATCCAACGGAGTTATTCGAAGTTAGTTAATCCAAAGGAGTTATTCGAAGTTAGTTAATCCAAAGGAGTTATTCGAAGTTAGTTAATCCAAAGGAGTTAATCGAAGAGTTAATCCAAAGGAGTTATTCGAAGTTAGTTAATCCAAAGGAGTTAGTCGAAGAGTTAATCCAAAGGAGTTATTCGAAGTTAGTTAATCCAAAGGAGTTATTCGAAGTTAGTTAATCCAAAGGAGTTATTCGAAGTTAGTTAATCCAAAGGAGTTATTCGAAGTTAGTTAATCCAAAGGAGTTATTCGAAGTTAGTTAATCCGAAGGAGTTAATCGAAGAGTTAATCCGAAGGAGTTAGTCGAAAAGTTAATCCAAAGGAGTTATTCGAAGTTAGTTAATCCGAAGGAGTTAGTCGAAGAGTTAATCCAAAGGAGTTATTCGAAGTTAGTTAATCCAAAGGAGTTATTCGAAGTTAGTTAATCCGAAGGAGTTAATCGAAGAGTTAATCCGAAGGAGTTAGTCGAAGAGTTAATCCAAAGGAGTTATTCGAAGTTAGTTAATCCAAAGGAGTTATTCGAAGTTAGTTAATCTGAAGGAGTTAATCGAAGAGTTAATCCGAAGGAGTTAGTCGAAGAGTTAATCCAAAGGAGTTATTCGAAGTTAGTTAATCGAGGAGTTAATCCGAAGGAGTTAGTCGAAGAGTTAATCCAAAGGAGTTATTCGAAGTTAGTTAATCCAAAGGAGTTATTCGAAGTTAGTTAATCCGAAGGAGTTAATCGAAGAGTTAATCCGAAGGAGTTAGTCGAAGAGTTAATCCAAAGGAGTTATTCGAAGTTAGTTAATCCGAAGGAGTTATTCGAAGTTAGTTAATCCGAAGGAGTTAATCGAAGAGTTAATCCGAAGGAGTTAGTCGAAGAGTTAATCCAAAGGAGTTATTCGAAGTTAGTTAATCCAAAGGAGTTATTCGAAGTTAGTTAATCCAAAGGAGTTAGTCGAAGAGTTAATCCGAAGGAGTTAGTCGAAGAGTTAATCCAAAGGAGTTATTCGAAGTTAGTTAATCCAAAGGAGTTATTCGAAGTTAGTTAATCCGAAGGAGTTAGTCGAAGAGTTAATCCAAAGGAGTTATTCGAAGAGTTAATCCAAAGGAGTTAGACGAAGAGTTAATCGAATATAGTAATTCGAAAGAAAGTGTTAATCGAATATAGTTTATTCGAGTAAAGTTAAAAGAGTTAATCGAATATAATTTATTCGAGTAGAGTTAGAGAAGTTAATCGAATATAGTTATTCGAATAGTGTTGGAGGAGATATCGAATATAGTTTATTCGATAGGAGTTAAGTGAATAGGGTTAATCAAATAGAGTTAAGCAAATAGAGTTAATCCAATAGGGTCAGTCCACTAGGGTTAATTGGAAAGAGTAAATCGAATATAGTTATTCGACAGAAAGGTTAAGTAAGGAAGTTAGTTAAAGGAATTTAAAGCGAACTTTACCTATTTTCAAGGTTAGAAGTGTTGTTCAATTAAGGTCTGAGAGGTAGTTCTACCCCCAACTTGATTGGCTTCATTTTAACTAAGGAATGGTTAAAGTTTGGCAGTAAAGAGGAGTTAAGTGAAATGTGTAATTTAGGGAAATGGTTTAAGTTGGTATAGCGATGTTTTATCTAAACATCTGCTTAATCCAAATGTAGGAGTTTTGGAAATATCTTCCAAAGAAGAATAAGAATTGTTTTCTAATATAGAAAACAAGGAATGGAAATGTTTTCCAGTATTAATAAATATATTTTCTAAACATTAGAAAATGGCAAATGTCGAATATAGGGAAATAGGAGATGTGAAATGAACCAAAGAGATATATGTTAAAAGATGTTTGTTCGATATAATTTCCGTCTGAAAATAATATCGTTGTTTGCACACTTGTTTTTCTTTGATAGTTAACTCACAGACTATCGAAGTTTTTACCATTTTAACGTTGTTAATATGGAGAGACCGGTTGGATTATTATCCAAAGAACCACTCTGTATCGGCATAAGCGTTGCAAGCAATATATGCCAAAGATAAATTGAAGACGGAGTAAAGTGCAAGGGCTGTTGTATAAGTCTTAGATAACAGTGACTAAGATGGATATACTGAATAGTGCCTTCGGTTTGTCCAGTCCCAGGACAACGTATATGGAAGAAGGTCTGACAGAGTATATCCAATGGATCGCGTAAGTTGATCTGTTCAAACGTATTCACGTTTGGTGGCGGAGGAATTCGTTTCTCTTAGCTGTATACCCGTGTTATTTTTGGATAAGTCAATTTGTGATTTGGCGGGTATGACGATGTGGCATTCAAAGTGAATGGTGATCAGATGTTCTGAAGATAGACGTAGCCTCTAGCCTCACACCAGGAAGTAACAAAAGTTGGGCTAGGCAGCATGGCTAGTTGGGCCATTCCCAAGCAGGGTGTATTGTCACCGATCTAGGGAATATTCATATTTATACTTCTTTTTGATTCTGTATCTTCGGATGACGGTTTGATGGCCTATAACCGTGGTGGCAATATATTCGCGACACTCAAGCTAAATGAGTGAGCGGTCATGTGTGGCCGGGTTGCAAGACGTTCTTGTTGAACCTACAGTGTATCACCTCTAGAGTACACTGATCAGAAGGTGCTCCCATACCTTGTCTGTTGGAATCCATTCTCCGTTAAGCGCCCTGCGGTTTATGATTTTTACTATGTATGTAGAACGTGAGATGCAAGCGTTTCTGCTAGATTGATACCTATTTGTACTTAGACATTATTATAATATCACAATGATATGCTTGTCAAAGTTGTTCAGATACTCATAAGGGAAAAACCCGTTCCGTATTCACGGCGTGGTCTTATGAGATATCCTATACCTGTTTTAAACTATTTTACTCACACCAGTCCCATGACTGATCCGAAGTTTACTTTGTTGTTTTCCCTAAACTCTTGGGTGCCTAAATTTGTACGGGCAGTCAAGTAGTCGGGATTTACAGATATACTTGGAGAGCTTGGAGCAGGAGGCTGCAAGATTTTATAGCTATAGTTATTTCCGCTGTGTTGTAAGTGTTGTACTCTGATAAGTGCTATTGTATATATATAACTGTTTACTTCAAAGTTATGTTATATATTATATGTTATTCGTTCCGCTGTGAGATTCGTGTTACTCTGATGATTCTGATGTTCTTCTTCTTCTTCTATTCTATTAGTTCTATCTTTTCTTTCTCACCTTCTAAATTCTTCCACTAACGTCGCGGAATTTTCGACTCTCGAGGAGTCGAAAATTTCCAGCCGTTACAGTTGGTATCAGAGCTTAAGTTTAGAATTACTTGGCTCTGTGGCGTGACTCGGTAGAGATAGGGTTAGTAATACCCTAGATTGAGTTTGAGTGTATATATACGAGTGCGTATTTGTTATTTAATATAAAGTGATTTTATATTGTGGAGACTCATTGGTTGAGTAGTTTGTGAATTCTGGTCGATCAGTTTGATCCACTGTATCGATAGGGGTTACTAAACACTCGAATACGATGGACCGACACGGTATGTTTTGAAAGGAGGGTAAAAGAAATAATTTTACCCGAATATATTTTGATATAATATATTGGCAGTGTTGGTTGTTATTATAATCGAGTAAGATTATAACATGTGAAATGGTTATATATAACTAATCAGAATTCATATAAGTAAAGTATATGAAATAAGATGAATTAAATATGAATTTAAATCAGATTTGGAATTAAAATAAGGAAATTTTAAGTTCCTGGGAGATTTTGAAATGTTTTCAAAATAGAAGTATTTAGTAATGGTTTTGAAAATAATATAGTATTGAAATCACTTGGGTTGCTGGAAAATAATTCCGATGATGACTGCGCAGTATCATCGGTGTGATTTTTGAGTTCTAAGTGGTGGATTACTACCAAAGATTTTATTTTGAATTGTTTTGAGGAAACAAGTTGTTTAGAAAATTCAAAGTCTTTGAATTGGCAGTATGATTTCGAATTGATTTGAAATTTACCCAGGAATTTAAGTTCTAGAAATTAAAATTTAACTTGTGAAGTTAATTCGAATGGGATGGTAAAAGTAAATAATAAACCAGAATTTAACTTGAGATGATAGGTTAAGAAAAACTGGAAGTGATTTGAGAATAATATGGTTTTGGATTTGAAACGATTAGTTGAGAGTTTGGAATTTGAAACTCGAATTTGAAATTGAATTCGTCCTGAATAAGCGAATGGTTGTGTTAAGAATAAATTGGTTGGAGTTGATTGGGATGGCATTTGTATATGCCGAGTTGATAACAGAGGGTAGGGATATAATGATACGACCGACAAAAAGGTACAAGTTTATATTATATATGAGTTTGGATTTTATGAGCCGAATTGGCAAGACGCTTGGCTGTTTGATTTTCTTTTGGGTTGGAGAAGGCCTAGAGAGGCGAGAGGTGGTTTGTCATATTGACCAATACAAAGGAGGTTATGGCGAAATTTTTCGAAAATTCCAGGCGTTAGAACATTCTCATGATTTATGGAAATTCAGTTAGCCAGAATGAATTAATAATTTAATTGAAAATTTAATGGTTCAGTTGAAACTGGAGTTGAGAAGTAAACTAAAAGATATTTGAATCTAGTTAGTAAAGTTGGTAGCATTTTCCTAGCTTAGCAATTTCGAGGACGAAATTATTTTAAGGGGGGAAGTCTGTAATGGCGCGTTTTGTAAGGTATAATAATTAAGTTATTTAATTATTTAAATAACGAATATATTAAATAAACGATAGTTGAACGTATAATTTATAATATAATTATAATCGAGCTCGAAATGGCGCGGCAGTTCGCTATTTGGCGATTCGAACTTCAACTGAATGTACAGGATTCGTTCTAAGCCGGATTTCTGTGAAACAAGAAACGTGTGGAGCTGGTGGAGTATATCTTTCTAGTGGAAGAGAAAAATCAGGATTTCGTCGTGTAGATTTTGAGATATGTCCATATCAAATTTTAGAAAAGTCGCTGTGGAATTCCTTTATAATTTATAAAGGAATTATTTATATTTTTAAAAGGGATTTCAATATAAATCGAATATCGGGTTGACCCAGATTTGAAATATCGAGTTGTAAATCCCATTGGAGTCGTATGGTATTCCACTGTGAATATATACGATAATATTTATTTATAGATATTTTATTTAATTTTATTTAAATATATTTATATATTTAAATGGTCATCCAAAGCTTTTAAAATAGCTGATTTTGCAAACGAAGTCGGAATTCGACGAAACTAGTTTTGTTGGATCCGCAATGTCAAATAGTTGTTAGATTTCCAGTTTCGTTATTTTTAGAGTCACTGTGTGGCCGTACGGATTTTTAGAGTGGAAAACAATCAGTATTTCGATGATTAAAAATACGCTGTATGAGCATACGAAGTCGGAATTCGACGAAACCAGTTTTGTTGGGACCGAAATGTCGAACTCTAGCTATAGGTCCAGTTTGGTGATTTTTGGGTATCGTATATGGTCGCAGGATTTTTAAAGACCAGAAATGAGAATAAAATAAAATAGAAAATCAACTATAAAATATTCCCCCCTATTTTTCTATGATCACAAACAGACCACGCCCCTTCAATTTCAACCACAAATGGCACCAACCACCAACACAACCATATATATAACCGCAAGTGTTTATACAGATAAAATTTGCCAAAAGAGAAAATCAGAACAATTCAAATAAAAATCCATAGATCACCAAACTCTGCTTTTCGAATTACTGATGGGAAGTTCTTCAACCTGATATCAATTCTGTGGAGCTCGACGCGGGTTTCCAGTTCACAGTAGCGCCTAGGGTTGGGGTCGGGTTTCAATTCGTGAAGCCGGAGTGGGAACTGAGTTCACCAATGAACTCGGGGATGTACCAGGGTCAGCTCGACGTGATTCAGTGCAACTCAAATGGCCTGAGGTGAAAAGCGACGTTGGTGAGGTTCGATTTAGGGTTGAGGGCGGAATTCCATCAGGGAGTGCAAACTGAATTTGATGAACATGAGGTGAAGCAGCTCGAGATGAGGAGGTCGATGGGAATGTTGGTTTTGAGAACGAGGGGTTGTCGAACGAGATAATGGAGGAGAGGCGGCCCTGTTGCGTCGAAGTGAATACTGGGTAGGAACGGAAGTGTTTGGGGAAGATAAAGGTGCGGTCTTGGGCCAAAACGGTGATGGGCTGCTATGGATCAAGGGGTAAAGCCCATATGGCAAATTAATTTAATTTAAGTTTTATTTAAAATTCGAATTAAAATGTATTAACTTCGTAATCGAATATCTTGATCATACAAGATCAGATTGACGAACCGTAAGTTGCGTTGGGATCGTATGGACGAGCACTCCACAATGGAACTGACCGCGAGTCGATTGGAGTCCGTCACAATTTATAGCAAAATAAATTGTCTGAATCAAGCGATGGTTATCGTCATTGACGATGATCGTCAAATGTGAGTAAATCTCACAAACTCTAAATAGTTCTATTTTTACAGTGTATTCTTAGAACTGCTAGATATTGTCTGTTTGACTGTATGTTGACTGTTTGATTGAACTGCTAGTCAGTTAGTAGAGATTTTATATATATATATATATATATATATATATACGTATATATATATATATATTTACGTATATATATATATATACACCGTCAAATAGTTATATGTTGATTCTGTTTATCAGAATATTATATTGTTGTTGTCTAACATCTGTGGTGCAGGGAAACAGGTTGGAGGAATCCAACTGGATTCCTCAACAGTTATTTTTACTGTGATTTATATATTGTGACATATAATGTGATGTATATAATCCATTGTGATTATGCGTGTTTAGACAAATATTCACCGTTGTTAGATGATGTGTTAAAAACCATAGTTAATCCAAAGGAGTTAGTCGAAGAGTTAATCCAAAGGAGTTATTCGAAGTTAGTTAATCCAAAGGAGTTATTCGAAGTTAGTTAATCCAAAGGAGTTATTCGAAGTTAGTTAATCCAAAGGAGTTATTCGAAGTTAGTTAATCCAAAGGAGTTATTCGAAGTTAGTTAATCCAAAGGAGTTATTCGAAGTTAGTTAATCCGAAGGAGTTAATCGAAGAGTTAATCCGAAGGAGTTAGTCGAAGAGTTAATCCAAAGGAGTTATTCGAAGTTAGTTAATCCGAAGGAGTTAGTCGAAGAGTTAATCCAAAGGAGTTATTCGAAGTTAGTTAATCCAAAGGAGTTATTCGAAGTTAGTTAATCCAAAGGAGTTATTCGAAGTTAGTTAATCCAAAGGAGTTATTCGAAGTTAGTTAATCCAAAGGAGTTATTCGAAGAGTTAATCCAAAGGAGTTATTCGAAGTTAGTTAATCCAAAGGAGTTAGTCGAAGAGTTAATCCAAAGGAGTTATTCGAAGTTAGTTAATCCAAAGGAGTTATTCGAAGTTAGTTAATCCAAAGGAGTTATTCGAAGTTAGTTAATCCAAAGGAGTTATTCGAAGTTAGTTAATCCAAAGGAGTTATTCGAAGTTAGTTAATCCAAAGGAGTTATTCGAAGTTAGTTAATCCAAAGGAGTTATTCGAAGTTAGTTAATCCGAAGGAGTTAATCGAAGAGTTAATCCGAAGGAGTTAGTCGAACAGTTAATCCAAAGGAGTTATTCGAAGTTAGTTAATCCGAAGGAGTTAGTCGAAGAGTTAATCCAAAGGAGTTATTCGAAGTTAGTTAATCCAAAGGAGTTATTCGAAGTTAGTTAATCCGAAGGAGTTAATCGAAGAGTTAATCCGAAGGAGTTAGTCGAAGAGTTAATCCAAAGGAGTTATTCGAAGTTAGTTAATCCAAAGGAGTTATTCGAAGTTAGTTAATCCGAAGGAGTTAATCGAAGAGTTAATCCGAAGGAGTTAGTCGAAGAGTTAATCGAAAGGAGTTATTCGAAGTTAGTTAATCGAGGAGTTAATCCGAAGGAGTTAGTCGAAGAGTTAATCCAAAGGAGTTATTCGAAGTTAGTTAATCCAAAGGAGTTATTCGAAGTTAGTTAATCCGAAGGAGTTAATCGAAGAGTTAATCCGAAGGAGTTAGTCGAAGAGTTAATCCAAAGGAGTTATTCGAAGTTAGTTAATCCAAAGGAGTTATTCGAAGTTAGTTAATCCGAAGGAGTTAATCGAAGAGTTAATCCGAAGGAGTTAGTCGAAGAGTTAATCCAAAGGAGTTATTCGAAGTTAGTTAATCCAAAGGAGTTATTCGAAGTTAGTTAATCCAAAGGAGTTAGTCGAAGAGTTAATCCGAAGGAGTTAGTCGAAGAGTTAATCCAAAGGAGTTATTCGAAGTTAGTTAATCCAAAGGAGTTATTCGAAGTTAGTTAATCCGAAGGAGTTAGTCGAAGAGTTAATCCAAAGGAGTTATTCGAAGAGTTAATCCAAAGGAGTTAGACGAAGAGTTAATCGAATATGGTTATTCGAAAGAAAGTGTTAATCGAATATAGTTTATTCGAGTAAAGTTAAAAGAGTTAATCGAGTATAATTTATTCGAGTAGAGTTAGAGAAGTTAATCGAATATAGTTATTCGAATAGTGTTGGAGGAGATATCGAATATAGTTTATTCGATAGGAGTTAAGTGAATAGGGTTAATCAAATAGAGTTAAGCAAATAGAGTTAATCCAATAGGGTCAGTCCACTAGGGTTAATTGGAAAGAGTAAATCGAATATAGTTATTCGACAGAAAGGTTAAGTAAGGAAGTTAGTTAAAGGAATTTAAAGCGAACTTTACCTATTTTCAAGGTTAGAAGTGTTGTTCAATTAAGGTCTGAGAGGTAGTTCTACCCCAACTTGATTGGCTTCATTTTAACTAAGGAATGGTTAAAGTTTGGCAGTAAAGAGGAGTTAAGTGAAATGTGTAATTTAGGGAAATGGTTTAAGTTGGTATAGCGATGTTTTATCTAAACATCTGCTTAATCCAAATGTAGGAGTTTTGGAAATATCTTCCAAAGAAGAATAAGAATTGTTTTCTAATATAGAAAACAAGGAATGGAAATGTTTTCCAGTATTAATAAATATATTTTCTAAACATTAGAAAATAGCAAATGTCGAATATAGGGAAATAGGAGATGTGAAATGAACCAAAGAGATATATGTTAAAAGATGTTTGTTCGATATAATTTCCGTCTGAAAATAATATCGTTGTTTGCACACTTGTTTTTCTTTGATAGTTAACTCACAGACTATCGAAGATTTTACCATTTTAACGTTGTTAATATGGAGAGACCGGTTGGATTATTATCCAAAGAACCACTCTGTATCGGCATAAGCGTTGCGAGCAATATATGCCAAAGATAAATTGAAGACGGAGTAAAGTGCAAGGGCTGTTGTATAAGTCTTAGATAACAGTGACTAAGATGGATATACTGAATAGTGCCTTCGGTTTGTCCAGTCCCAGGACAACGTATATGGAAGAAGGTCTGACAGAGTATATCCAATGGATCGCGTAAGTTGATCTGTTCAAACGTATTCACGTTTGGTGGCGGAGGAATTCGTTTCTCTTAGCTGTATACCCGTGTTATTTTTGGATAAGTCAATTTGTGATTTGGCGGGTATGACGATGTGGCATTCAAAGTGAATGGTGATCAGATGTTCTGAAGATAGACGTAGCCTCTAGCCTCACACCAGGAAGTAACAAAAGTTGGGCTAGGCAGCATGGCTAGTTGGGTCATTCCCAAGCAGGGTGTATTGTCACCGATCTAGGGAATATTCATATTTATACTTCTTTTTGATTTTGTATCTTCGGATGATGGTTTGATGGCCTATAACCGTGGTGGCAATATATTCGCGACACTCAAGCTAAATGAGTGAGCGGTCATGTGTGGCCGGGTTGCAAGACGTTCTTGTTGAACCTACAGTGTATCACCTCTAGAGTACACTGATCAGAAGGTTCTCCCATACCTTGTCTGTTGGAATCCATTCTCCGTTAAGCGCCCTGCGGTTTATGATTTTTACTATGTATGTAGAACGTGAGATGCAAGCGTTTCTGCTAGATTGATACCTATTTGTACTTAGACATTATTATAATATCACAATGATATGCTTGTCAAAGTTGTTCAGATACTCATAAGGGAAAAACCCGTTCCGTATTCACGGCGTGGTCTTATGAGATATCCTATACCTGTTTTAAACTATTTTACTCACACCAGTCCCATGACTGACCCGAAGTTTACTTTGTTGTTTTCCCTAAACTCTTGGGTGCCTAAATTTGTACGGGCAGTCAAGTAGTCGGGATTTACAGATATACTTGGAGAGCTTGGAGCAGGAGGCTGCAAGATTTTATAGCTATAGTTATTTCCGCTGTGTTGTAAGTGTTGTACTCTGATAAGTGCTATTGTATATATATAACTGTTTACTTTAAAGTTATGTTATATATTATATGTTATTCGTTCCGCTGTGAGATTCGTGTTACTCTGATGATTCTGATGTTCTTCTTCTTCTTCTATTCTATTAGTTCTATCTTTTCTTTCTCACCTTCTAAATTCTTCCACTAACGTCGCGGAATTTTCGACTCTCGAGGAGTCGAAAATTTCCAGCCGTTACAATGAGTTATTGCTTTAGCAAGAGAATTATTGATTTGATGTTAAGGGTCCTAAATTCGAACGTTACTCGGTATAAATTAAGAACCAATATTGGAAATAGTAATAGTCAAGTATTATGTTCCATAGAATACTAGCATAAGTTATCAATAGTTAATTAATACTGAAAATGTAGAAATGAATTGCTTAACTTGATGCTTTTGTCCCTATATCATTTTTGTCTTCATTTTTTCCTTGCAATCTTTTTACTCCAATTGTCGTAGTAATAATGATTAGCTATATATTTAGCATTTATATTTTATTTATTATGGTATACTTGGCATATTAAATGGTTGATAATGTAAACATGCGTTAGTTTACAATTGATCACATGTTGATTTATCATACTCATATGCAAAATTTAAGTTGGTTAGATATAATACATTTATAGTGATTATTATGAGTACACCATATATTTCTTGTTACACCTCACGCCATATATTTCTTATTATGACTACACCATATATTTCTTATTATTACAAGATTATTTAAGTTGGTTTGAATCGTTTTCATGTTAGTTATGAGAGTATTACATTCAACTCCTAAAAAGATTCATTTTAAAATTTAGAACCGATTTGCTTTGCATGTTCGTGCATCATTTGAAAAGCAATAGTTCCTTTACAGACTATTTACTTTACTGGCCATAATTTAAAAGGTAAACAGTCACTTACTAACATTTACTTCACTAGCCATAACTCAAAATTAAATGTTCTTTTATTAAGTAGTAAATATGGTCATTTGCTCTACAGTGTTTAAGATATTTCAAAATTCATTTTACTAGGATAATGAGTCATATGCTTCTATACAGCAACTGGTGGTATCTGTATATCTATTGTGGTAGGGCATTGAAACTACGTGGCTTAGTAATCTATCGTCAATCTCGCATGTATAATTCATAAATAACTAAAATAGGCCTATCTACTTTTATTCAAATAAGTACATATACGGGTTACTTTTACGGATCATTAATTTTCAACTTTCCATATTAGAGAAGCTTGAAAAAAATTGGTGTTGTACAAAAATATGTTTCAGTGTGCAGCAAGTTCCACATCTATCTAATCCAAGAAAAAGAAAAAAAAAAGAAAAAAAGAAAAAAAAAACTAGTGACTTATATTAGAGGGAAGACAAGATAATTTGTCTAACGTGCTTATTTGCTTCAAAAAAAATGGTGGTGCTTGGTGAAGAGAAGCGGAGGAGGGAATATAAAGAAGGGATAGGGGGTGACCATTGGGAAAAGATGATAGCATCCGATGTCTTGGATGCCAACCATTCAACTTTAGTACCAATGGTTCATCTAAATGGCTCACGGGTCCCATCTTGATGCATATAACGTATCAGACGCAATGTCAGTTCCAACTTTGTAGAAAATTAATGCAAGCGATATCTTATTATCATATGGCCATGGTGTATTAATATAATTTTTTGCTAGAAAGAATCAATGTTGATGGGAAGAGATTTCGGAGAAAAAAATCTGTGCAAACCTTGTGTGTGAACTTAGAAGATAAGCTCATCATTTTGCATTTGTTTCGATGACACCTTACTTAAACTCACTATCAAACTATTTTGGATACCGTGTTAATCGTGAAAATGCCAATAGCATAGTATGAGCCAAGAACCAAAACATGATGTCCTGGATATGCCTTTTTACTACCATAATGTATATATTACTATGAACGTAACTAAAAGATATTGTTCAATCAATGAGACATGTACCTTACATTAACATGTAATATGAACAATTTAATTACCATATGTATATTTATATGTATAATTTGTGCATGTAAATATTTACAAAGCATTGCGTAAAACACATTGTAATTTTGTTAATATCTAACCGTATCTTCGCGAACAAGAGTTTGAAAGAGCAATTAGCATACACAAATTTTTAGGTTCTACTTAATGGAGTTAAGTCGGACGTAAAATTAAATCTACAGTTAGGGAGGCAGTGGTTGAACGTTCTGATTTAAAGAGTTTTCCATGACATAATTTTTCAAGACTAACTTTTTTACATCATACCCAACATCAAATCAAAAAAATTATCCACAAATGCGCTAACTTTCAGCCTCTATACCTTCAAACCGCTTATCCTTTTTTCCACAAGCACACCCATGATAGTGACAATAATTGCATGGTGTTGAACACTGATCGAGCGTTGATAGGTTTTCTATGACTAAGTTTCTATGATTGATGACGGCCGCACTAACGACAACATCAGGCAATGGATCATTTACATCATATATTATTGTTTTGATTTAATGGTGTTAGCTAATGCCATACATAAAATGTTGTGCGAAATTTCATACAATTATCGCCATTTGTGAAAAGATAATTTATTGGGATTACCTCAACAACTCATTTGATGGATTACTTGATTCATTCGTTTGCTTTTAGAAGTTCATATACTTATTTATGACAGTACGTTATATAATTTTACCATAAGTCCAAATACATTATTTTAGATTCAAATTATCATATAAAATTTGCCTATTCTGTTTTTCTTCCACCATCCAACATATAATTTCTGTTAATGCATAAGCATCTTTATTATAACATCTATTTTCTCGCAAAGCATATAAAACTCTGTGAACACACACAACCACATTACTCTTTTGTTACAATGTACACTTGCAAAAAGCTTCCTACGCCATTTTCATATCCTAAACTTAACTCTCTACTTTGCCTTCGCATTGGCGGCAATAAGCCGGATGAATATACATATTTTGTGCAATTAGTTTACTTTTTAACATAACAATACATATTATATGATTATTTAGGATAAACTAAAATTAAAGTGATGCATATAAAAGGTTTTCAAATTCAACACTTGTTAATATAAATTTATATGAAAGATCATTCTCCTAGTCATAACTTGTAAATATAATAAGATAAATTGTGAATACGAATTTATACCAGATTGTAGTAAAATCCCATGTATACACTTATACGAAAGATTGTGAATATGAATTTTAAAATTGTAAATAATCATTTTTGTTTATATTGCTATATTAGATATACGTTATGTTTCATAACTTGTGATATAAGTATAATAATTTGCAAAACTTATATGTATACATGTGAAAACTCTTCAATAATGCTATATGAGCACATACGGGCTGGTGTGCTACTATTATCATCAATTCCTCCTCGTCAAGCGAAGGCACAATCACAAAACTATCAATTGTAGCAGCATATGGAAACATCTTTATAGACAATTAAAAATTACAACTTATAAATCTAGATTTACGAGTGTTAACACCAAAAATGGAACTAACACCAGATTTTAGCAAAAGCACCACCCCTTTACCGGGAAAACAGTATAGAACATATAAAAATAAATTGAGAAATAGAAAGTAAAGAGAGAGACACAAATTTTATAGTGGTTCAGTCATTATCAAGGCCTGCATCCACTTTGAATATCTTTTATTATGATCCTTCCCATGCCAATTACAATATATTATGGACAAAGTTCCCCAAAGTAGAGATTAACGGATTATCACTAGTACTATTAGTTATCAAAGAATCACGATAACCATCTTAGGTGACCTAGATTCGTTATCTTTGGAGAAGAAACTTTACTACAGAAGAAGAGTAATGGCTGTTGGAGATGAATATCTATCTTGGCAGAGTCTGGAAATCAATCCCCTTTGATGTTGGAGCTTGAGGGTTATTTATAGGTGCCCTAAAGGAAGCTATTGCAAACACCGATAGGGGTCGGAGCATGTACATGCTCTGCCTTCGAAGAAACAGACCGACCAATCTAAACAAAACCAACAACGGAGGGACAAGGTGAGGTAGCCTCAACTTCCCTCGTTGAACGCCTAGAGCGGCGTCGACGACGAGATCAAGCAGAAGAGCCTACACCCTGACCCAGCTTAGACCGAAGTGGGACGCTAGCAGAGTTGACGAGCAAACACTTTGGTGAGTGTTGAGTATGGGGAATGACTTCTCTTACATCAACCACCACATCAAACCTTGCGCAGCTAACCGTGCAAAAAGGAAACACCACAGCAAACCTTGCCAACCATAAACCCCATCACTGGCGCCACGACAAAGTGACCACCATGACCAATAAATGATAATCTTGGCACAAACAGGGTGATGAAATCCCCTCTGCGCTAGTTAATAGGAGACGACTGAGACTCCAGAGCAGATTGCCGATGAGGACCACATCCCTGAAGAGATGGTATCCTATTCGGAGTCGCGAGAGCCCCAGAATAAATAGGAGAAAGATCCAAGAAAGCTTCAGAGATCACCATAAACCGGTGGCGATTCAGAGCCTGGAAAGAGGCAATGAATCCACCCTAACCACAACCGACAAATAACCAACCTCCTCCACAATCACCTGATCAGGGCTCACCGAAGCGAATGCCTCCAACAAAACATCAAAAGTCGATCGCGGTCTAAAGAAAGACCCACGAACCGAAAGCGAATTTGTCAGACATGCTCGACGAACCCTAAAGCCCCAAATGAAAACCAACAAAGCCAATAGCACCTCACACACGAAAGAGGATGCGATTGAGTAGCAGAATAAACAGAAAGACCTGTCGCGATAATCAGCAGTAGACAGAAAAAGAGATCGCAATTTTTATCAGACTTGGGCGGCGATTAAATTGACTATTAGAGAGAGAGGATTGTTTTGTAACTAATAAATATATTTTACTAAATCATGTAACCAAAAATTTCTAACCATAGATGATTTTTTTAAATGGTTATGTTTTGTAGTCCTCGTTCACTTATCAGTTACCACTCTCTTACCACTTTGGGTTTCTCAGGTTGAACCACAAAATCTCCATTTTTGTTATACAACTTTTTCCTATTTATTTTTTCCTATGTTGGTAATGCTACATTTAAAAATTACTATTTTAATTCATAAGTTTAAGATGACGGAACTTGTTTGAGATTTAAAGTTTTAGCACACACAGTTCAAACGATTTTAATGTATATACATGTCAATCAAGGAATAACTACCTTCACTTACCGGTTTTCTAGGCGTATCACTTGTTAATTGTTCTACCCATTGTTATCAGGACCAGACCAAACCGGCGGTCCAACCAAAAAAACCGCCGACCAGTGGGCAATACGGCCTGGTGGTCTAATGGACCGTAATCTGCATTCAACCGTTACAGCCGCTTTGAAAGCAACTTCGGAAGCCCAGGCGAATACGGTTTAACCACCAAGTCAATTAGTGAAAACCAAAAAACCTTTAACTTAGTAGGCCATGCTTTTCAAAGCAACGACCTTCACGATTGGTACATCTAGCATTGTAACCATGCACCCTTATTTATAGCTATAAAGTGGAGTTGTGATATAGATTTTCAAGGATGTGGGACTTTCGAAAACCTGCAAGTCCAAAGAAAGTGGATTTCTGACCAATTTTCCTTCATATTTTATCAACAAATAACTATAGCGGCAACTATGAAAACAATTAATTTCCTATATTTGGTCATGATAACATTTTTATGTATACACCGGTACTTCATTTTTCAAATATTATCAAAAATTAATATGCATGGTCCTGACGGTCTAACCCTGAAAACCTTAAACATTTGGACGTCACAGTTCGATTGACGGTCCGGTCATGATAACATTGGTTCTACCAACTTAAGACCAAGGTTGTAAAAATCAGGTGGGCTTTATGCGGTAAATATGGACTAGGTACTAATCGTTTGGACGTGGATTTATTTAAGTTAGGTGTTTTTGATAAACTCATGCATTTTGGTTAGTGTTTTAGTATTTTGCTTACTATTAATTGATCCACGATGGATTATCATGGATTTAGATAGGTTTTGTAAACAAGCATTGGTGACGAAATCACTAAATATGAACATTTTGATGGTTATAAGAGTCATTAAGCATAAAGTAGTGCATTGATTTTGCATAAAAACATGTTTAAATACTTTGATAATGTAGTATGCCTCATCTACACTATGAGTTTGTTCACCTCACTTTTGATGAGGTGAACATAACTTCCTCTCCTGATTAGAGGAAATCAAAGGAACCCATATGGGCCTCCCCGATTTCCTCAATAGGTGGCGGGAGTTTTGTTCACCTCACCAAAAGTGAGATGAACAAACTCTCTCTCGCCTCATCTAGGTGGACTAGGCATAATCCTAGAAGATAAGGCAAGCCTAGCGCATAGGTGGGACATAGATGAAGACCTAGAAAGATTTTTACATTGGAGCTTAAGACAATTCAATTATTTGATCTTTTCATTAACTTGGTTATGCTCATATTCTACAATTAAAAATTACTGGTTCAATTCATAAGTTTAAGATGACATAATTTGTTTGAGATAAAAGGTTTTGTTATACAGACCATGATTCAAGGTCTTGGATAACACCCTGAAATTTCATTGGTGGCATACTGGTTCCATAAGAGCATCTCCAACAGTTTTTGTGATACATTATTACAAATGTCTGAATTACAAAACATAAAAGGGTGCCACCCCAACAGTTTTCCCATTCAAGCGCTTGTCGTACAGACACCTGTAGTTCAGGTGCTGTCCAACAGGTACCTGAACAGGTACCCTACCCCACTACCTTTTCAGATGAATTATTTACATAATACTAACTTATTTAAAAATAGGACAACCCATGTTACAACATCTCCAACATTTCAAAGTTAATACGTAATTAAATTGTTTCATGATCCAATGGACATGATTACAACAACTGTTAACTAGAGAATATTTACTATAGACGTTAACTAGGAAATAGGTACTAAAACGTAGGATACGACAAATTTTAGTCAGGAAATAGGTATTAAAACTTAATACAACATATGTTAACTAGAAAATAGCAACTAAAACATAGGAAACAACAAATTATAACTAGGATATAAGCAACTAAAACTTAGGATACAGGGGATGATAAGCAGGAAAATAATTACGCAAGCAAACTAATTATTACGTTAAATCTCAAGGGATTCTAAAGCAGTTCTAAGCCTCCTAATCTCTAGTTCTAGCTCGTTGGCATAAGAAATACCCCTTGGACATAAATGGTCGTCAATCCATTTAGAGTAATTGCAGTCATTCGGGCATAATGAGCATAACTGGATCCTACGATCGATGTTTTCTTCATCCTCCATTACCACTACCTCCACCACGTACCCACATTTACAAAAAACTAGATATGAGTTAGCCTCTTGATCATTTGGAGGTTGCGTAACTGAAGTCGCTCGTACTTGTTATTCATATACAGGTTGTACTGCTGAGAATTGATCTAATCCTTCTTGACTTGGTGGTTGAGTAACTATAGCCGCTCGTACCTCTTGTTCATATAGAGGTTGAATTACTTAACACCGAAAATTTGAGACTGGAGTATCAACAGGTTCCTGCAGTCTAGGTAGGCTCCGATCTGGGTACTCTTGACGCACATCCTCGTAGTGCTGCTCTTGGTATTCTATAAGCCAATCAACATTGGTTCTTAAACTAGCCGTTGGAGCTTGACCTCAAGAAAAGTAAGAATCCATTGATGAGGGCCATGAAGGAATAGTTGTAGGAATGCAAAGTTTTGTTGGAAAAAAACTTATTTGAGTTAGTTAAGCTGAGCAAAACTCGTAGAGATATACAGCCGCATAGTGTACAAGTGAATAAAAGAAATAATATTGTGAACGGTCACTGTTACAACTTTGTTGTACGTGCTGCCCGACAGTGTTAATACTGTAGGGAATCTGCTTTTCGTACTAGCATGATGTGATTGGTCACTGTTTACGATCCATTTTCCAAAGCTTATGACTGATTCATTCACGATACAAGTAAGATAAATAATACTTGACTTGTTTGAATCACTTAAATAAAAGTACGTTAAATAAGATAAATGAAACTCGCATGATACATTCACGATACATTCATGATACGGTTGCATGATTCATTCATGGTACAAGTAAGATAAATAATACTTAATTAGACCAACTTCAAATTCAAACCATTATAGCCTAATCAGTTCCAAAGCGTGTTAGCCAGCTGTAGTGAACTTTATAAGCTTCATGACCAATGAAATCTCTTCTGCATTATAATCGGTAACGTGCATCGAAAGCGGATGTATATGCTTGAAATATATCCTCATCTTCCACTAGCTCGACAATCTCGCTGTAACGATGAAATTCATCCCAAAAAGCGATATGAGTTTTATGAAGAACTGTAGACCTCTTCGAGGGCCAATCGGGATGGTTGTTGTAAATGTCTTGGATCAAAATCCAATACGATTCATGCCCCCACCATTTTGCAGCATAATCTTGTATCTTCTTTCAAACTCGATATAAGCTTCTACAAGTATTAGTAACTTAGCTGCAGACCAATTTTGAATTGACATTTTATCCTGGGAGTTAAAATGTAATATGAAGGAATGAAAACAAAACCATTTGTAAGCAATATTATTTATAACAAATGTCAGGACAGTCCACTAGACATACGTGTTGTCCATTCGAAGAGTAAAGGAACGTGACTACAAACATTGTCCGTGCAGTCAGCTCAATTGTTTTATGCCAGAGTGCAGTAAAGTCATTAGTCAAATTGTACTGCCACAAGTGCTATGTTTTGTAGCCACTGTACACACTGTACAAACAGTATCCACTGTTCTCACTGTACAAACTTTATACACTATGCACACTGCGTCCACTTACTACGTCCACTGCTACTACTAGCTTTGTACCTACTATTGCTCTTATCTTTGTGGACACTGTAGCCATGACACATCCAACACACACCCTAGCCACTACCTCTTTATTGTGTATTACAAAATCATCCACTATTTTATATTTATGTAAGATATACTACTCGTTTGATTTGTACAAATATCAGTGCTATCTTCCTTACCACTTACATACAAAACTTTACCATAAAACATTTCCATACAACAAAAGAAAATCATGGAAGCTAAAGATCTAATTTTTTTCGCGATAGTGATGACGATTTTGATGAAATGTTGGGCGAACACATCCAGCGTGAAAAAGAGCTAATAGTTATGTCTATGCTCTAGCAAGGCCAATCAAGTAAAAATCGTGGAGGTTCTGCACAAGGCCGTATCTATAAAAACAGAAGACATTCTGTTTACAATCAAAGACTAATAGAAGAATATTTTTGTTTGAATCCAACATACAGTGATGTTGATTCTAGAAGAAGATTTCGTATGCGTCGACCTTTGTTTTTGAGGATACTACAGTCAATTCAACAACACGATAATTACTTCATCTTCAAACAAAATGCATCTAATACAAAGGGACTTACCGGTTTGCAAAAAATGACAGCTGCCACGCGGATGCTTGCATATGCTGGACCAGCAGATGCCATAGACGAAAATCTACATTTGGGTGAAAGCATTGTACTGGAATTTGTAGAGAATTTTTATCAAGCAATCGTCAACATTTATGGTGATCAGTACCTACGTAGACCAAACAAAGCTGACACTGCAAGACTAACCGAAATGCATGACAATAGAGGATGGCCAAGGATGTTATGTTGTATCAATTGTATGCACTGGGAGTAGAAGAACTGTCCAAAGGCGAACGCCGAAGCATACCAAGGAAAGTCTCATAGATCAACGATAATTCTAGAAGTTGTAGCTTTGTATGATTTATGGATATGACACGCATTTTTTGGTATGTCAGGTTCTAATAATGACATAAACGTAGTCGAACGATCTACGTTGTTTAATGATTTAGCAAACAGTAGGTCGGTCCCATGTTCATTTACTTTAGGCGGTAACACATATGACCATGGCTATTATCTTGGCGATGGCATATATCCTAAATGGAGTACTATTGTGAAGACAATTCCTACTCCAATAAATAATAAACAGTCGAAATTCGCAGCAATGCAAGAAGGCCAAAGGAAAGATGTAGAAAGAACATTTGGAGTACTTCAATCAAGATTTGTCATAATTAGTAAACCATACAGACTCTGAGATCCATTTAAAATGACAAAAATAAAGTACACTTGTGTTGTTTTGCATAATATGATCCTAAAGGACGAAAAAGATATGGAAGCAGACTATGTGTACAAGGGTGCTTCATATGTTCCGGATATATGGCACGCTGATATGATTGATAGTGGAATTGAACTCGAGTTTCATGTTTCTAGTCAGATGGCATATTGAAGTGTTCGGCTCTACAAAAGACTACAAGTCAATCTCATGATTTATATCTGAAACTTTTGTGGCAATCGGTAACCGAACTAGTTATCATGTTTTCTTCCCTGCTACTCTAATTCGTTTCATGATGCTGTTTGTATTTCTATTTTAAGTTGAATTTATTTCAATATTTGTATTGCACTTTTAAGTTGATTGAATTGAATTTGGCAGAGTGTTCGAAGGTGGAATGTTGATATGCAGAGCAATGAAGAACTCGTTGGGAAATTAGCCATGGTAGATAATCGCCTTGGGTAGCTGTTCAACAGGCGCCCTATATTGGAGCGCCTGTTGAAACGGAGCCTAAGACCATGCGCTTGTTGAATAGACGCCTGGTCCTGGGAGCCATTTCAATAGGCTCCCCAATACATGGCGCCTGTTGAACAGTTGCCTCGAACGATTACGTTTTTGTAATCAAAATCACTGAATTTTGAATAGGTTTAAAATCCTACACTCTGTTGGAGACACATTTCAATGCAATTCTTACGTATACGTAATAAACGATCATTGTTGGAGATGCTCTAACTATATGAATTGAGAACATTCAAAAATATCGGTTTCGCTAGAATTTGCAGAAAAATCGACCTTGATTTGGCTCCATTTCTTCAAATCAACCTCGACTTGGCTTCGCTCCTTCAAATCAACATCGATTTGCCTTCGCTTCTCCAACTCAGCCTCGACTTGCCTTCGCTTCTCCAACTCGACCTCGACTTACCTCCATTCAGGGTTATTCATTGTCTGCAGATCGTGTGCTGACATTATCTTAAAACACCATTTTTTTTTGTTTGCTTGCCAAAGTATAACCAACTTGGTACGATCGTATGTTACATTGTTGGGCTGAAATTTGGGGAATTATGTAGGCTGTGTTTGTTGTGTGGTGCTGAGCATTGCCTGTGTTGGGCTGAAATTTTGGGCATTGGGTGTGTTAGGTTGTGTTGGTTGTGTGGTGCTGAGCATTTCCTGTGTTGGGCTGACGTCAGTGTGATTAGCATAATTTAATTAATTTTTAGTTTTAAGCCGTTTCAATAGAATTTTATTAGTTTTTGTTTATAGACTACAATTATATTTTATTTACAAAGATAACTAGTACATTCTCATTAACAACCAAAATCAAAACCAGAATCAAAACCGAAACAAAGCGAAGCTTTCTAATTTTCCGAAATTGATCAAAACTAACAAAATTTTAAATGATCGAAACAGAGTTATCATACCCTGTCACATACACAGTTCAGCCGACTTTAACGTTAACACGTGTCAATCAAATAATACAAACACTCAGCTACTAGTTTTTTTAAATATCACTACACTGGTGTCAGGTGAATCATTCCACCATCTTAAGACAATTTATATGTCTGGTCAATAACTAATTTAGTACCAACTAACTAACAAGTCAGAGCTGGTAAATGCTCGTGGCAAAGAACAAGTTAGAGAACGTGGATGAAAGGAATGTAACCGTGAGCTCATTCGGAAAGAGCTTATTTTGATTATATTCAAAATCAGATGTGGATGGTTCTAAATAGTTTTAAATAGTTGTAAAATTCACGTAGAAGTGTGTGGATGAAATCTAGCTTCTAAGTAGAAATGACTAAACAAAAATTACTTATGCAATAGTTTATTAAGTCATAAACAATAAGTAGTGATTTTCAAAACTTATTAGCCACTTTTTACGAACATTTTTGCAAGCTCCTTATAAGAAGCTCCTAAACATTGAAATTGAAAAGCATTACGGCTACAGCAGTTTTGACTACTTATATATAGTTATCCAAAATGCTCATATTTCAAAAAACGCATTTGTCTATAGTGAATCTGCATACCAGTATATTGTTTATTGCACATGCTTATATAGAATGATCCCAAAAAAATAAAAAAAATAAAAAATAAATAAATAAATAAATTGTGTCCATATACATCACTTTTAGTATATTACTTTTCATCCCAACAAAACAATGTATGGGTAGTGTTAGTGTGGGTACTTTATATAGTAGGCACGCTTATATAAGATGAGCCCCAAAGTTAAACCATGTGTTTCCTTAAAGTTTCATATACATTAATGTTTTCCCTAAGTTGTTGCATAATCGTACCGAGTGAATTTATGGTTGAGTAGTGACAAAGTCGATTTTTCAAGACATTTCGCTGCTCTATGGAAGTTGTGCAATATAGTCCCTCTGCCATGATATACCTAGAATTAAACAATCAGGTAAGATTTTTCTTTGCATTGAGAGAAATCCAATTACACACCCTTTTTCGCTGTCGGTTAGGTCAAGATTTTTTTTCAAAGCGATTATTAGTGTGAAGTATCATAAGTGGATAAAGAAGGATACTACATTGTGTTATGTTTCATTTATCTTCATAGTGATTAAATAGACAAGATATTTTCCAATGAAAAAACAGAATAACGCTCCCTAGACATAAGAAATAACCGAATATTTCAAAGAGATTTAAAAGGAATAGAAAGCTCTGCACCTCGATCATTGGGAAATAATCACTATGATAACTGCAACATTGTCCGTGTTTATTTTCAAATAAGTGGAAAATTAAAACTGCAGCAATTTTGTTTAAGTTGTTTTGAAAATCATGATTTTATATATGTATGTATGTATGTGTGTATGTGTGTGTGTGGGGTGTGTGTGTGTATATATATATATATGGGGAGAGTTCCGCTACACCTCTTATATTGCACGTGAACTCTCCCCCTGAATCTCATCCGTTCAATCGTCCCACTCATTCTCTCTCTTAGTGGTAAGAGAGAGAATGAGTGGGGGATTGAATGGATGAGATTCAGGGGGAGAGTTCACATGCAATATAAGAGGTGTAGCGGAACGCTGCCCTATATATATATATATATATATATATATATATATATAGAGAGAGAGAGAGAGAGAGAGAAGGAGAGGTACGGTTTTCTCTTCGCCTCCATGGCGGAGAGATCCAGGCGATTTTGCACTTACTTTTTGTGGATTCGTTTCCCTCTAATGCCTGCAAACCGTTTACCTTTTACAAAACACAATATAATTCACTCCCCACTTTATACTGCGGTCGACCTCATAATAGTGGAATTTCTAATTCCATTTCTTCAAATCGACCCTCTTTACAAATCAGATCTAGTAATTTCTTCGAATTGAGAGGATCGCGACTACAGAGGAAAAGTGTTTTCTGCAATAGTTGATCCTAATTTCTACCATCTTATGCTAGAAAGTTATTTCTCATACTGCATGTAACAGCCCGCATTTAACATATCAGAAGATCATAAAATATTTTTATTTTATTCCCTAAGGATTGGATCATTCTCATCTTTTGATATATTGCTTATAAGGATGTGAGACATGTCCATAATTTTTACCAATTTTGTATGTGACCATTTTACCCCTATCACTCTTGTACAGGGGGTAACTTTTGACTTAGGTCGAATTAGAGGGTGAGACATGTGCCATTGGAAAGGAATTTATGGTTGCCTTTCCGTAGAGTGGTTAAATTTAAGATTTGGCTCAACGGTTTGGGAGAAATCGTTGTTTTAAGGTTTTTCAGTTGGCGATTCAGGTTTGGAGAGCCACAATGGGCTGATTTGGGAAGACCCATTAGTAGGCTGATGGAAGGGTATAAATAAGGGGTAAAGGATATGGGAAATGGTTTTAGTTTTCCATTCTCTCAATTGGAGGCCTTGTGCTCCTCCTTCTTATAGCACCTTTCCACCATTAAAAATCAAAATTCAAGGAGGGAAATCATAGAACTACACCATTTAAGGCTAGATCTACATTAATTGAGGCAAGAGTTCATCGGATCAAGGTGTTTAGTGCGAGGTGTTTGCTGTCCGAATTCTTATTTCATCAATTTTAGCTTGTTTGTAAAATCGGTGAGTGATTTACATCTCTCACATGAATGCAATGAAGTATATGAGTGTTTGTGCATGTTTCTCATCAAATTCAAGTATTTTTCCGTAGATCTATGCCATATTAAGTTCATTTTCATAGAGATCACCCTATAATCTGATCTAGCAAGTTTAGATAGGTAATTTCTATAACATTTCATATGAATGTGCAAGTTAGATCCATAGTTTTGCTCATATGTACATTTATGGTGATTTTGGTGAATCTTACATGTTTGTTGATGGAAATGTCATATTGGTGTTATTGTTGATTTCATATTATGCTTGTGATCATATCAGATGTATTGGATGAGCTGGTTTCGTCGAACGAATCGTTTTGGCGAAGTTTTGGTTAAAATTGGAGTTGCATTGGAGAATGCAATTTTTCAGTCGCTCGTTCAAATGCATGGCTTGGAGAACAAGTCATGGTTAGGGTCGGTCGAGCAGAAGGGTCGGTCGAGCTGAAGGCCTGGTCGGTCATTCACGGTGGGTTGAGTAGGTGGTTGTTCGAACAGGTTGGGTCGGTCGAGCGGAGTGGTTCGGTCAATCATGTTGGGTCGAGTGGAGCCTGGGTCGGTCGCACATGATTGGGGTCGGTCGTACCATGGGGGGGTCTCATTTTCTGAAAAAGTACGTTTTTCGGGTACGACCCGGGTTAGAGGAAAAGAGCTTGAAAAAATATATTTTTTGGGGCCAACCCCCCGAACCCTACTCAAGCCGCAGCGCAGTGGTGTAACTTGGTTCGGTGATGATGTGACTTCGAAGGAAATTCACGATGGAAGGTTCAAAGCGTTGAATGGTGTTCGTTGATCGGTGTAGAACAACGAATGAGGTGACAACTCAAAGGTCGTGAGTTGGTGGATAATGGTTGCTCGAGAAGGTTGCTTGGGCTATGAAAAGTCGTCAACTTGGATGACTAGAGATGAGAAGGCTGAGAGAGATTATCGTTGTCGTAAGTTCTAGCAGGCTCAAAGCAGGGGTATGATGGGGAACCCAAAAGACCGGTTGTAGGCCGAGTACCCTGGGTATCGTTGAAAGACCTAGTTGTCAAGGCTAGGCATACATACGTATCGTTGAAAGGCGTATGGAGTTTATACTAGAACTGCGATTACCATTAGCCCTTGACATATGGTAAGGTTGGTCGTCATACGATCAACGATGGTTTCAAAGTAGGATTGGTGGTAATATCCAGAGTCAGTCATGGATGATTGGTTGTTCTGTTTGTACCGTCTCTTGTAGGTTGTCCAATGTCGAAGGAGATGTTCCGTGGGTGCTCGTCTGATAATGGTCCAGGCCTCTCGGGCTTGTGCTTGAGGGATGTTGAATCCGATTAGGATGGTTTATATGAGATACATATAATCTGGATGTTATGAGTCCTTTACCATGATTAAATGGGTGTTTCGGTTTCCATGAATGAATGGTTGAATTGTTTATCGTAAAGGCTATCACTGTCCGATGTGGGGAAGACGGGAGTTGAGTTCTTCTCTAGTGTTTGGTAGATTGGTTTGTTAATCTACCTATGCTCATATACTTTATTATTGAAGTTTGTTAACTGTTTTATCGCTCACTAAGACTGTTGTTTGACTCAAGGTTTTATGTCTCCTCTTATTACCTTGGGTTGTTCATCCGGTTGTGGATGGGCAGACTAAGTGGCATGTTACAGGTGATTAGTGAGGACGATGCTGCTGTGCGGAGGCGAGCTGGAGGTTGACGTACCAGTTTTATTACTATCTAGTATTTCTGTTTCCGATGTTTGAATGCTCTATGAGGGTTGTAGTGAGGCCTTATGTACAAACTTTAATGCAAGTTGGATAACCTTTTAGGATGCTGAGAAAGTTTCAAAAGTTTGTTATATGCTGCTTCATTACTATTACCTGTTGTATAGGTTCTATTATATTTTATCCTCGCGCTGTGAGTTCTACGACAGGTTAGTTAAGCTAAGCAAAACTCATAGAGATATATAGTCGCATAGTGTACAAGTGAATAAAACAAATAATGATGTGAACGGTCACTGTTACAACTTTGCTGTACGTTCTGCCGGATATTGCTTCGCCTGACGTAATACTGTAGGGAATCTGCTTCATGCTGGCATGATGTGATTGGTCACTGTTTACAATCTATTTTCCAAAGCTTATGACTGATTCATTCACGGTACAAGTAAGATAAATAATAATTGACTTGTTTGAATCACTTAAATAAAAGTACGTTAAATAAGATAAATGAAACTCGCATGATACATTCACAATACATTCATGATACGCTTGCATGATTCATTCATGCTACAAGTAAGATAAATAATAGTTAATCCGACCAACTTCAAATTCAAACCATTAAAGCCTAATCAGTTCCAAAGCGTGTTAGCCAGCTGTAGTGAACTTCATAAGCTTCATGACCAATGAAATCTCTTCCGTGTTCTAATCGGTAATGTGCATCGAAAGCAGGTGTATATGCTTGAAATATATTCTCATCTTCCACCTCTCGCGGTAATGATGCCATTCATCCTAAAAAGCGCTATGAATTTTATGAAAATTTGTAGTTGACCTCCACAAGGGGCAGTCGGGATGGTTGTTGTAAATGTCTTGGATCAAAATCTTAACCAATTCATGGGTAACACCCCCACTATTTTGCAGCAGAATCTCGTGTCTTCTATCAAACTTGATATAAGCTTCTACAAGTATTAATAACCCAGCTGCAGACCAATTTTGGATTGACATTTTATCCTGGGAGTTAAACTGTAATATGAAGGGATGAAAACAAAACCATTTGTAAGCAATATTATTTATAACAAATGTCAGGACGGTCCACTAGACATATGTGTTGTCCAATCGAACAGTAAGGAACGTGACTACAAACATTATCTGTGTGGTCAACTCAACTGTTTTATGTCGGAGTGCAGTAAAGTCAATAGTCAAGTCGTACTACCGCAAGTGCTATGGTTTGTAGCCACTGTTTCACACTGTACAAACAGTATCCACTATTCCCACTGTACACACCGTATACACTATACACACTGCAGCCACTACATCCACTGTTACTACTAGCTCTGTACCTACTACTGCTCTTATCTCTGTGGACACTGTAGCCACGACACATCCAATACACACCGTAGCCACTACTTCTTTATTGTGTATTAAAAAATCATCCACTATTTTATATTAATGTAAGCTATACTACTCGTTTGATTTGTACAAATATCAGTGTTATCTTCCTTACCGCTTAAATACAAAACTTTTCCATAAACATTTCCATACAACAAAAGAAAATCATGGAAGCTGAAGATCTAATTTTTTTCGACGATAGTGATGACAACTTTGATGAAATGATGGAAGACCACTTCCAGCATGAAAAAAATATGTCTATGCTCCAGCAAGGCCAATCAAGTAAAAAAACATGAAGGTTCTGTATAAGGCCGTATCAATAAAAACAGAAAACATTCTGTCTACAATCGAAGATTAATAGAAGACAATTTTTGTTCGGATCCAACATACAGTGATGTTGATTTTAGAAGAAGATTTCGCATGTGTCGGCCTTTGTTTTTTAGGATACTACAGTCAATTCAACAACATGATAATTACTTCATCTTCAAACAATATTCATCTCATACAATGGAACTTACTCGTCTGCAAAAAATGGCAGCTGCCATGTGGATGCTTGCATATGCTGGACCAGCAGATGCCATAGACGAAAATCTATGTTTGGGTGAAAGCACTGTACTGGAATCTGTAGAGCATTTTTGTCAAGCAATCGTCAACATTTATGGTGATCAGTACCTACGTAGACCAAACGAAGCTGACATTGCAAGACTAACCGAAATGCATGGCAATAGAGGATGGCCGAGGATGTTAGGTAGTAACGATTGTATGCACTGGGAGTGAAAGAACTGTCCAAAGGCGAACGCCGGAGCATACCAAGGAAAGTCTCATATATCAACAATAATTCTAGAAGTTGTAGCTTCATATGATTTATGGATCTGGTGCGTATTTTTTTGGTATGCCAGGCAGTGAACTGAAAAATCGTAAAATCGTACGATTTGAAACGCGTTTCAAATCGAAACGCAAGCTTGTCGATTCAAATTTTAATTTGAATCGCACACGGTGAAAATCGTGTGCGTCAAGCTAAAATCGAAAATATCGAACCCTAACTCGAATCGTGATTCAGTTTTCATGTCGACCAGGAAGAGAAATTTAAAGATCTGAAACTACTTCTTTTTCCTAAATTTGAGAATGGCAATTGAAACTTGAAAGTAAATGTAACATCCCATATTTTTGTCACTTAATTTTTTAGTTTAAGTATTGAAATCTTAATATAGATGATTTTTTTTATTAATTAATAACAAAGTTGAGCGTGTATACATATATATATGAGGAGCGATCGGGGGCACCTCTGTTTGTGAGCACCCCTTTAGCACCCCTGCCGCTCCGTGAGCTACGGCGATACAAATCGAACGAGAATTTGTAGATGTTCAATCCACATATATTTAAGGACCTATCCAAAATTTGAGCTCGTTCCGACATACGTAGCATATTCAAAATCTTAGCTCAATTATTCACCATTCAGACATTTATTCAAACCGTTAAATTTAAACACCAAATATAATATTGTACGAATGTCGGAACGAGCTCAAATTTTGGATAGGTCCTTAAATATATGTGGATTGAACATGTACAAATTCTCGTTCGATTTGGATCGCCGTAGCTCACGGACCGGCAGGGATGCTAAAGGGGTGCTCACAAACAGGGGTGCCCCCGATCGCTCCTCTCTCTCTCTCTCTCTATATATATATATATATATATATATATATATATATATATATTAAAACAAGCTCGTAATAGCATGGTAGTCCGTAATATTTAGTTTTGAACTTCAATTGAGTGTACTTAATCCGTTATAAGTCGGAATTCACTGAAACAAAAAATATTTGAATCTGTTAAACTATAATTTCGTGATAAAAGAAAAAAATCAGAATTTTGTATTTTATATTGAGAGTTATAGCCAAATCAAATTTTCAAATGATCACTGTGGAATTTTTTATAAAACGAGAACAATTTATTTAATAAAATAAATCGATTTATAATCAATTTAATATTAGTTTAACTGGAGAATGGAATATCGAGTTTAAAATTTCGAGTTAGTTTTATTCTGGAAATTTTATGAATTCAGTTTGAGTATATTTATATGATAATAATATTTGTTATTTTTCAATCGATTTATATTAAATTGAATTTAATGTTAAATCAGTTTAATTTAATATCTTTTGTAAATGGTAGAATTAGACTACGAAACACATTCCAGTGTGTTCAGAATAATGCTATAACCTCAGTAATGTTTGTTATTGCATTCAAATAGGAGTTTGATAACACGTAATATTTTAAATAGGGTGAAACCACACCAGTTCAACCGAATCTATTACTTAAACATAAAAGCACAATCTCCACATTGCTGATGTGGCATTGCCCTTGGATTTTCATTTCAAAACAAAGAGCTTTCCTTTGCTATCATCGTTAATTTTTCCTTCTCCCGTACAACTCTCCCACGTTCACAAACATCTCTCCCACTCTCAGTTTTAACCGTTCTCCCTCCTCCATCAAACCACTCCCTTCTCATCTCATCATCTCCTACACGCTTTTTTCCTTCTGAAATCAAAATTAAGTCCAAAACCAACTTCTTAACCAACATCTAATTTCCGTTCTTCGCAGATTTAATCCCTCTTCACCATCTTATAATTTCAATCCTCGCTGATTTAATGACCTTAACTTCTAATTAACCATGGATTTTGCTCCTAAGCAACTGCAAGTGATTTGTCAGATACGAAATTTATACTTCCTGCTAAAGGTATTACACATTTTTCCCCTTCCGCGATTATTTTGGTCATTTATCGCTTCGTACGATATTCTTACAACTTTGAATGTTTTGACCTTCCATCCTAATCCTATTGCTATGCAAAATTAAGATATCCTAACCCACTAATTACAAATTTTTGGATGAAACCCTAAATTTTATCTTCGCTACTGGAAGTATTTCATCTACATGCATAATTCCTGGTGACTATGTGTTTATAAGTAAGAGTGGATCGGATCTGGACAGACGGCGATTTACTTTTTGGATGTTTAAACTCAGATCTATCAAACCATTGCCGTAGTTTTCTTTTTCAGGTATTACCCATTTTTTCCCTTGCTTTTATTATTGATATCATGTTTATTTTGTTATCTATTAATCATATGTATCGTGTGTGGTATATATTAATTTGAAAGAAAATTCTATAAAGAAAAATTAGACTGTTTAATTACATTGTTATTTACACTAGCTGCATAGCGACAATCTTCGCCTTTTTATTTCAAAGTTGATTCATTTTGGATATAATTCATCTCGGATATAATAATCTTTGGACGTAATAAATTTTTTACATTGCGCAAATCTGTATTGGAGTTGATAGCCATAACACATTTTATTCACTTCGTTCACCATACTTTATTTTTCAACTACAGGTCACTTTGTTAACCTGATTTTATCCCCTGTTTTAATTTATTATAAGAAATATCCAGTTCATGAGCTACCAATTCACATCATTTTTGCTTAAGTTTGCAATAAGGAAAAATAAAATGTGATTACTTGCACAAATTTTATGTTTTTCTGCCTATGGCAACAATTTATGAAACTGAATTGATGTTTCTGTATTTGGCAGCCATTTTTAATGTTCAAGTCTATTGGTCATCTACCAAGAAATTAGTTTTTGCCGTGGAGTTATATGTTTCGCTGATAGCCTAAATCTTTGATAAGTTATTGTTAACCCCCACATTTTCATCGCATTGCGTAGACTGAACGCAAATTTCCTACCGAGTGGAGAGGAACAACGATGCAAAATATATACTCAAATTATTGTTTACGCAGGGGTGTTCAACTATTTAGCAGATATGTATTTTAACATTTCTACCTTTATGTTCTCCATGTCATCTTGTACTAATTGATCTTTCTTCTGTTTGTTTCACTATTTTTTGTTGATACCCGTAATAAACAAACTGATTCACTTGATGCAACATTGCATGTGATCAGTACAGATGTTCATAGCACTGCATTCATATACAATTCCTATATTTTTGGAAGTGGATGCTGCTAGGTAACTATATTTTATTACAGTATACTATTGCATGTGATTTGTAACAAATTGTTTTCTTGCAAAATCTTTTGTATCACTGCGGGAATTAATTTAGTTATTAAACAGGGTGTAAGGTTACTTATCATGCATGTTTATGTCACTGATAATTTATTCTTGGTCGAAGTACGTTTTGGGTCGAAGAGTGAGTCTATTATTGCATCTCATCCATGTTTGGTGCCTCAATCTTAATGTTTTTTCCTTTAAATTTTGATAGCGGTGGGTATATGCTTTTAACTACAACGTTCCATAATTTATTTTATTATGGAATAATTATATGCGGATGAGCATTTGACATCATTCTTTGTCTTCCTCAAAATACAAAGGGGTTTGTTTGTTTCCATGATTTCGACAATACGTATTTGAGGAAATTGAAAAAAAAAATGAAGAAGTTATTGATCAATTATTGAAGATGTGCCCCCACTTTCACCTTTGCTTTACAGGATTTAATCCGTCAGTTAGGAAACTATATTCTTTTGTTTAGACATCTCATCAAGTTCGATATGCTTATGGAAATTTGAATAATTGATTAACTGCTCAATCATTGCACAACTATAATGTATTATAATCTCGTGATATGGCTTCAGTCACAAATTTCAGTATGAGCCTAACATAATATTGATCAAATTGGCTATTTTTAATTAGTATATATATAAAAAGTTTGATTTTCATTGTTTTTTGTTTTTGTGTGATTTGTTTATACTTTACAGAGCTTCTAATTATTAAATGAAGTTCCCTCCCTCTATGCTAAGTGTATTCATGCGTACTGCTGGAACATATTTATGTTTTTGTTTCTTTACTAGAATGGTTAAATCTCTATTGTATACTTATAATACAAAAGAAGTTAAACACTTGATAACTTATATTCCTACTTGCTAATGAATATTACTAGCAGTAATGCAAAAATATTTTTATATGTCTAAATTGTAGCACAAAAAGATTAAAGAGAAGGCTGGTGCTATTTAGTTTACATATCCTAGCTACAGAACTGTACATCTTGGACACTAGATTAGCAGAATATAAATATAGTAGTTGCTAACATACCACTGTTATCAAGGCGCTCGCCTAGGCGCCAAAAAGCCCTACGCGTCAGCTTAGGGCTTTTTACCTCGTCGAGGCACCAGCCGTGCTCGAGGCGCCAAAGCCCTAAAGAAGCGAAGCTCCAGAGAAGGCGCGCTTCAGTGAAATTTGGTATTTTCGTACTCCATGCCCAAAACCGAGCCCAACTTCGTGAAATTAGGGTAAACTGTAAACATCGAACCAAGGGAAAAAAGAGAGAGATTGACTTGAAGATCTCGACATCAACTAATAGCCGATTATGCTCATCCATCTCCACCTTGTCAGATCCGCCACCATCCGAAGCTCGAGCCCACCTTAGAATCTCGATTTCAAGTTGCTGCTGTTTTTTGAAGGGAAAGCGCTTCGTTTTTTAAAATTAAAATGCAGTTTTTTGAAGAAGTGCTGTATTATTATTATTATTATTATTATTTTTAAGAAATGCAGTTTTTGTATTTTTATGTTTTAAGAAGTGCAGTTTTTTTTTGTTTTAATTTCAGCTTTTTCCCTCTTTCCGAATTGCATTTTTTCCAGTTTAAAGTGCCTTTTTTGTTGAAGTGCAGTTCTAAAATCAACACTGCACTATTACAAGTTTTTTTTTTCAGTATGAACTTTGAAATGTAGCTTTTCAAGTGTTTTTTCTTTTCTTTTCAGTTTGAACTTTGAAGTGCATTTTTTTCCCTCTTTTCTTTGAACTGCAGTTTTTTTCTAAGTGCAGTTTTTTAAAGAAATTAAGACAACTGCTTTTAAGAAAATTAAAACTCTATTTAAGCATCTAAGTTGTTTGTAGACTTAAAGTGAATGGCTTTATGCCTTCTTTGTTTGGTTTATGATGATGGTACGATGTTTTAATCTCAACATTGCATTTATAAGCATTTTTAAAAAGCCAAAATTTGAGTTTTATACTGTTTTTTGGGTGCAGTTTTTATGACTGTAAAATAGCAAAACTGATACTCAAGGCGTCAAAAAAAGCCCTAGACGCCAAAAAGCGCTAGGCGAGGGCCTAGGGCTTTTTTCGCCTTGACTGCTTTGTAACATACAACTACTGTCATACAGACTAATTTAATGTCAACCCTTGCGAAATGATTTATAGTTTTGGCATATATGCCTACATATATGGCACTTAAACCATGTTTATTTGCACATTATTGTTTAACGATGTGCTTATTATCATTGTGTCTGTGTACAATATGTATCACTAAGATTAGTTTGTTGATATTAAATTATATTCCATTTATGTGTTAACCATCTTATATTTTGCTCCCACTTGAAAACAAGGATATTGAACTGCCATTATCTTTGCAGCTTTATCTCCCCGTTAAATACTTAGACAAAAGTCTTTCTTTATGAGCTGGATCAATAACGAACCTTTTCACCATCCGACCAAGCATGTAAATTTCAGCTGCAAATTAAGATAACCAATCTATGTTTTCTCTTATTTAGTAATTTTATCGTTCGTCCTTGACAGTTTTATGTATATTTTCTACTACATTCCTTTTTTCAGTCAGTCAAACTAATTATGAATAGTAGTTTTATGTCGCTTTTGCATATTAACTAAATGATCATGCAATTACTGTTAACCTATATTAACAGTTATGCAACTACAAAATAGGTTAAATCATTTCACAGTTATGTTTTGTTGCTCGAACCGGTTTAATTTACATATGAAAAGCTCTGTCGACAAGTGTTATCATCATCTTACATTATTAATGCCTGATTAGTCCACCAACAAAATTATGATTTGCACTTATTTATAATTCATCATACTTTTATACAAATACATATTTGCTACTTCAAACTCGACTATTCAATCTTCCATATGTATCTAATGTTCTATCTATAATACCATGAGAAGTTACATTTGCCTGAAATAAGTTAGTCAAAAACAATTATCATTAGTACTTGGCTAAACAAATTAAATTCGTAATTGACAACATCGAAGACACGTATACGCGTCCATATATAATCTTAGTTCCCAAGCGCATTCAGACGTGTTTTTTTTGTGGTTGAGCTCGGTCTCCGAATGTCATAACCGAGTGTCATTTGCAAAACCTTTTCATTTACTAGATTAACTTAATTTGTCCTCTATTTTGAAATACTAAAATTGGTATTGGTTCTTTCAAGGCGTTAAACTTTGTTGCTCCAAATTTTGGAGATACTCCACCTACATTTTTCCACTAAATTATAGTACCGATGTTACGATATTCAAAAAGGTTTTACATTTATAACACTGCATAAATTTAGACACTAATGCAATTAGTCATACACAACATGCAGGCTTTTTATAACTACTTTTTTCAACATGGCAGGACATGAATAAATGGATCATCCAACTTATGCTGATTTTTCTTATTGGGTTTTTAACTATGTTTGCAATGTAACATTTTTTTCCCTAACAATTAATTCTACCTGATTTAGTTCCTGCACCGAATACCGTCTGATACAACATAGCGAGAATTCTCATCTGATTATACTGTACAATTTGCTACTCTCATTAATTTGTAGGATAGTTTACCTACTTGCTTTTTGTTTAATCTACAAATAGTGGATTTGTTCTAAGCTCTCAGTTATCCTTCCTCTTCAAACTACAATTACTGTTACAACTAAAATGATATTAACCTAATTGTACACATTTAATTAAAGTTCCTCAAATTGATCTTAGTTCTGATCTTTATACTAATTTACTTATCAAGCTTGGTGACATTGAGAGAGGATTAATGACCTTATATATCTGTTACATTGCTTTTTGACTGAATTCAGGTTCCTACCATTTCTATCTCTTTTAACTTTGCGTATTTGTTACTATTTTATTAGGTGGGAAGAATACTTTAGCCAACTTGAGAAAATTGGACTGTATTTGAAAGGTACAATTTTCTTTTCAGTTCAACAATCGAACATATGTATTATTTTTGATAATAATTTGGAGGGTACAAATTGAGTTAGTGGATTAAAAAATGGGTGGTTAACTGTGTCTCCAACAACTTAAAATGGGTGTTGCAGCCATCTATAATGCAAGCACAAGTTTCTGTGATGGACCTCGATTTAGACTTGATGCAGAGGTGAACTTATTTTCATTTTCTCTGTTTCACTTATAATATTATTCATATTAGGTTCATCTATAGATTGAGGATATTATGCACTGAATCTATGATATTTAAGCTGTCTTTAAAAGTGCATCTATATATGAATTACAAATGTTGCACATTGAGCTCTGACATCTTATAAGTGTTTTCATTTTTCACTTTGGTATTGTACTCATGTTTTAATTAATTATTTTTAACAATGCTATTAAACTTTATCACCTTAGAGATAATGATAGAGTTTGTTTAATAATTTTATTAACAAGTACAGTATTGTGTTAAAACGATGATAAGTATCCCTTATGTTGTCTTATGTGTACAATGTTCGGTTTAGGATTCTAGAAAGACATGAAGTCATCTAGAAATCGTACAGAGGATCTCATCTCTTATCAAACACATTTGTTATGCTTTGTACAGGGATGAGTGGAATTATATTATATATAATTCATCAAATTAATAATTAAAGACGATAAATTATATAAAACATTATAACCGTCATACTTTTGTAATCTATGTAATTAGTAGATGCATTCTACATATTGTTCTTGGATTTTAATTGCAGAAGCTGCAAACTATTTTGAAAAATATTACCAGTGATCGAAGACAATAGGTAATAAATGTATTCCTATTGGATTTGCATGGTATGTAACAGAGCAAACTAAATATTATATACTTTATTATAGAATAACAATCTATATATAATATTTAGTCATGTGAGCTTGCAAAAATTTAAATTTAAAAGACAAACCTGCCACTATAAATCAGGGCAAATTAATTATTACTATACCTAAATATATGAAACCATTTTTAAATTACAGACATTCAAAACCACCCAGGCTGTGATTCCTTATTTCCAATTCATATTTATTACACATATGCTGACATAAATTACATTAATGTACCACTATTTCATTATAAATTGCATTTAATCTTCAAAGAAGCTACATTTAAAAAAAAAAATCTGATACAATGTATCAGTAGAGGTAATGCGGAAGGAAAAAAAAACATCCGTTAAACATGCTGAAATTAAATTCCCCTTAAATCAACAGGTTTGGTATGTATCATATGCAGTAATATGGTGTTGGAAAATCAGGAAAACTGTTAATGTTCATACATAATTCTTGACTGTATTAGTTATCAAACAATTGGAATATTTCAACTACTTCATTTCCTCCCTTCTAAAGTATATTCGTATTTATTAAATGCATTGATTACATCATTTTCTTTCGCTTTAAGTTCGTCTGCATTTAAACACATGACATGGCAATGCATATAACAACAGGAATTTGGAGATTCTTTTATACGGCAAACACTTGCAACGTTGGGTTACGTCATATGAATATAAAGGTAGTGTTGTAGTTTTATTCATGTGGAAAATTTCACAGTAAAAGGAGGCTTAATGGTACAGTAATCTAATACATATATCTCTATATGTAGAAATCAGAATAAGTGTTATCTTTAATAGGCATAGGTATGATTCAAATTATTAACAGTCATAGAATATATATTAAAAAACCTAAGATACAGTGTGAATTTGTGTCCTTTGCATGCGATTTCTACCCCCCTTTCTTATACCGAGCAGGGTCCCCAGTAGTTCACGAATTTATTTCATGTAATCATTATTTTCTTTTTTCTTTATCTGTTGCGATTGTTTCTAGGTACTTAATATGATCTTTATGCTTAATAACATTATTATGGCTAGCAAAAGGTTTTCTCATTATGTGTATATATATGTATATTTTTTAATTATATTTATGATAGTTGATTTGACTTTGAATCTATTTGATTATGTTACCATTTAGCACTTTATAGATGTCAAATATGTAGCTATTGTCAAAATTTTGGGTGTAAAACTGACCACACATATGATTATTAGGGTTAAGTTTTCATCTTTTCTTTGTTTTATTGTTTTTGTTTTTTTAATGAGCTATGAATCTGGCAACTATTATATCACGGTTTTAAAATTTTCGATCAACTAAATTTAGCACTTCCTAGATGTCAAATATCTAGCTATTGTCAAAATTTATGGTGTAAAACCGGCCACACATATAATTATCAAGGTGAGGTTTGCATCTTTTCTTTGTTTTTTTAATGAACTAATCTGGTAACTATTAATACATGATTTTAAAATTTTCGATCAACTAAATTTAATGTACATTCCAGTAACAATAGAAAATAAATAACTCTGGGATGATATGCAGGTCTGGAGATGCAGGATAGTGCTGCAGTCGTCTATAATGCAGGCACACGTTTCTCTGATAGAGCTCGATTGGGACCTAATGCAGAGGTGAACTTATTTTCATTTTCTCTGTTTCGCTTATAATATTATTCGTATTACGTTCATTTATAAATTGAGTGCATCTTTTCTAGATATGTCATTGGTAAACCATTTGTTGAAAATTATACCTATTAAGTAATAACATAGTCATGAACTATGCATGTGATGGTTTAGATGGAAAAAAAAAGATATGTTCCTAAATAACAGTGCTACGTGCAATCTCATCATCAAAACCAACCTTATCATCGTTGAATTTCTTTGAAATACAAATTTTATTTTGTTACATCCAAATTCTCACTTGGCTTTTCATGCCTCCGGTGTAGAGGGGTTTCCCACCCAATGTGTTCACGTGCTGCCAACCCCTGATTCAAAAGAAAGGGAAAAGAGAGATTGACTAAACTGAATGAGCATGAAGAATTATTTTGTAGCTGGCAGCGTTTTTGTATTGAATAGAATAAGTTGCAAACAAGAGAATTGGCCGAAGATGGGTACTCTGGCGTTCAAGTCAGGGTTGCTCCATTAAATCCAAACGAAGGTGAGTTCTTGGGATCTATGGGCGAAAAACGTGTTTTTTATTGATGTAGAAGAATCAACTTATTATTCCTATTACTTAATGTAACGACCCAGAAAATCTGAACCCATTTAAATTTTTTAAATTGGCTAAAATAATGGATTTTAAATATTTAAAATAAATATTTTAAATAATGGCGATGAAAACTGAGTTTGAATCGACATTTGAAAACGAATATAATTAATTATAATTATATATAGAATTGAAAATGGCGCGGTAGTTCGATAATTCGATTTCAAACTTCAATTGAATATACCGGGTGCAAAACAATCCGTATTTTAGTGAAACCAAAAACATTAGGATGTAATTGGTAATATCTTTCTAACGAATCCGACCAATCGAAATTTGATAACGGGAATCAAAAGATATGTCCAGTTGAAAATTCTGAATAGTCGCTATGGAATTCAGGCCCTTAAAAATGAACATTTTGCAAACGACCTCGGATTTCGACGAAACCACTTTTGTTGGATTCGTGGGGTCAAGTTATTGCTAGGTTTCAAATTTCATAATTTTTCGAATCAATATGTGAGCGTGGCAAAAGAAAACGCGTTTGACCAGTTTCCGTTGATTTTAATCGACTGGAAATTGGCCATTTTTCAAACGGTCTCAGAATTCGACGAAACTAGTTTTGTTAGGACCGTATCGTCAATACAAAGCTAGAAAATATTTTTCTGGAATTTTTCTAGTTAGTATGTGACCCCGGTAATTTGAAATGTGCGTTTAAAATTCAATATAGTGATTTAAATGAAAATTCAAAAGGAAACTGATTGTAACGATCAAATCAGCTTGCGATACATATCCCATTGTGTTCGGAATGGGGGTGAAACGCTATGGGCGACAGGCAGTGGGCCTCGTTTCGAGGTCGTATGTAAAAGTCAACCTTTTTTGAAAAATTAAATAATTAAATAATAAAAAGGAAAAAAAATATTATTATAATTCCCTCCTATACCTTGCCCCCCCCGCCCCGTAATTCATTACCGAAGTTCACAAATCAGAAAAAAAAAAAAAAGACGGACGGAGAAGCATCGACGCCACCGCCTTCAGACGTCGACCAGACCCCCACCACGCGCCGATCTTCTCCCCCCCTCTTCCTTGCACTCGCTCCCTCCTCCTTCTCTTTCAATCCGACCCCCCGAAGCCGTTCGAAACCCTAGCGCCGCCCCTCTCGAAACCCGAGCGCCGCCCTCGAGAAGCCCTCCGTCGATCTGCGAAACCCCCCCCCCTCTGTAAGTTTTTTTTTTTGTTTTGTTAATTTATTTTTATGTATTTAAAAACTGATTTTGTTTAAAAGAAAAAAACTGATTTTTTTATACATTTAAAAACTGATTTTGAAAAGGATTTTTTTTAAACTGATTTTGAAAAGGATTTTTTTTAAACTGATTTTGAAAAGGATTTTTTTAAAAACTGATTTTGAAAAGGATTTTTAAACTGATTTTTAAAGAATTTTAAACTGAATTTTAAAAGAACTTTAAACTGATTTTATTTTAAAACTTTAAATAGAAAAAGGTTTGAAATTTAAAAGGAAAAAGATTTAAACTTCAAATAGAAAAAGGTTTGAAATTTAAAAGGAAAAAGTTTTAAACTTTAAATAGAAAAAGGTTTAAATTTTAAAAGGAAAAAGATTTGAACTTTAGAATAGAAAAAGATCAGAACTTTAGAAAAAATAAAGATCATATTTTTTTTAATAGAAAAGATCAGATTTTTAGAATGGAAAAGATCATATTTTTAAAATAGAAAAGACGGAATTTTTATGGAGTAGAAGAAGTAAGGTATGATTTTTATATTTTTAAAGCAATAAAAATATAATTTTTACATCATAGGAATATTAAAAATATAATCTTTGTTTTTAAAATATGATCTTTATATATTGAATAACATAGTAAAAATCCGATTTTTACATATGTAGAGAATACGGGCAACGAAAGCGACAAAAAGGCGAGATTGGCGAAGATTTCTCTAAAGGAAGAGTCGTAGTATTGGATAGCTATTGGTGAGATTTCTGATTTGAAAATATTATATATGTGTGAAATGAAAGTGAATTGCTATATATAAATATATATCTATATATATATACGCCCCTCGTCCACAAACCATGGACGATATTTATTGGTTGAAATTGTTGTGAAAATTGATTGATAGCGAATGATTGTTTGAGATTGTTTGTGATTGATATTGGTTGATTGTGGTTGAAAAATACCCGTTTGTGATTGTGAAATATTTGGTTGAAACCACATAGGATTAGTTTGTGGAAATGAAATAAATATATACATGCCGCCTGCGTGCGAACTAGATGCATGATCCCCATTGTCAAAAACCGCGAGGTTTTAAGGTAGAGCGAGGAGCCGTACTAGGGACGGTCCCGGTTTTAACTACCCTGCCGTTATGCTGCCGAAATTTTGAATAATATTCGTGTGTTTGAATTATTTTCATATGCTTAAACTATATTTATTCATTGAATAGAAAACATTCATGTGTTGAATTGATATTCATTCGTTGATTAGAAATTCATGTGTTGAATGGTATTCATATTTTGAAATAAATTGTTTGATAATAAAAATCACCTTTTATCGACTATATGAACTGTGTAAAATAATCTCGTTTTAAAATAAATTGTTTTATGATAAAAATCCTATTTTTATCACCTATATGAACCATATAGAAAATGGTGTTTTGAAATGAATTGTTTTACAATAAAAATCACATTTTTATTGTATGCATAAATCGTTGAAATGTGAAGTGTTAAAAATAGCCACTTGTTCAAAATAAACATATATGAGTTGAAATATTCATTAATTAGCTAATGAAATGATTTGCACCTATTTATGTAACATTAGAATGAATGGTGTTTTTAAACCAAATAAAAATCAAATATGAAGTTGAATAGAAAATGATAAATGATAAGAACTGTATATATATGTACATGCATATTCATTGAACAGGTTATAACAAAGGGGCTAGAGAAGAGGAATAAAATTTTGTGCCCGACAAATAGGTACACATTTACTGCTTTGTTTGGGTGATGATTTTATGAGCCTGTTGGCTAGCCGCTTGGCTTTTTCTTTTTCTTTTTGAGATTAGAAGGACCGGGAAAGCTATTTGCGATTTCCCGATGCTCCCGGTGCAGGGGAGGTTATGGCGAAATTTTCCAAAATTTTAAGGTGTTAGAAAAATATTTGAAGTGAAAACGATATGGAAATCATTGAATGAACTATATTTATATAAATATATAAATATAAATAAAATTAAAACAAAACGAAGCCGTGTAGTTCGTATTTTGAAACCATGATTTCAAACAACTAGTACGGGAAATCCGACCATTAGATTTTCCCGAAACCTCAACCGTCGGGTTCGTCTTGGAATTATCTTTCCAACGGCACCAACCTTGTAAAAATCCAACGGTTGGATTGTCTGGAATGTTTAATTCAAATCTGAAGAAAAACAGCGCCAGAAGCGATTATATCTATATATATATATATAAATATAATTATATATTAAATCGAATAACGACGCTGTAGTTCGTATTTTGAAATCGAAACTTCAAACGATTGTACCGGGAGATCCGACCGTCGGATTTTCCCGAAACTGGAACCGTTGGATTCGTTTTGAAAAGACCTTTCTAATGATGTAAACTTTGTGAAGATCCAACGGTTAGATTTTCAGATATGTGTAAATCAATTCTGAAGAAAAACAGCGCCACGGCCGCGTTATGGCCCGAAGCGTCGTTTTGAATAAATTGGCTATTTTAAAATAAATAAAAATAGCGATAAATAGTTATAAAATACCATAAACGATATGGAATGGAAATAAACTGAATTTGCTTGATTTATGTGGCTTTTGATGGTTGAATGTGTTTGGTGTGAAAATTACGTTAAAGAACACAATTGGTGTTGTCGAATAATTTAACCATTGAAATAAATCGATTTGAAATTCTAAATATACGTGAATTATTTGAAAAGGCCGAGTTAATTCTCATTTCGAATAATCGACCGACGATTGAAATTCGAAGATGAAGACGATGGTCGAAGACCGGAGATCTTCACCTCGTTTGGATGGTAACCGAGGTCCTGATTGGGAGGCATCCCGAAATATGGATAATGAGTGGTGATCGTCCAGACGTACGTGGTGGTCGAAGGGTTTGCGAGGTATTTAGTGCCTCCGGTTTCGTTCAGACCCAGGACGGACTTGTAAATGGACTGTGTGTCCGACATTGGAATTTGTTCTGTGTGATTGATAGCCATCGGTTGCACGGTGTGAATTGCCTGTGTGGCATGCTAAGATGCAGTGATCAGGGCTTTTGTTGAAAAGCAAAGTCTTGTGGTGATGATCAAAGCACCGCCTGTGTGGCGTAGCTTTGTGTATAACGTAAATTCGCGAGCCTCACACCCCGGTATGAACCTAAAACGGGAGAAAGGACCTCAGGGAGGACATGCGTTTCTTTCTAGCTAGGGTGGTGTCAGTGACCTACCAGCCCTGACATTTATATACTTTTCACCTTTGTGGTTGTTGCTGTTGCGAGGCGCCTCGGTTTGATCGGACGATCCGGGTCCGATGGAGTCATTCGTTGGCTCGTTTACGCCCCAAAGGGCGGGGAAACGCATTGTTCAGGAATTTTAATCCACATCGGTGGACCGGCCCTGACGATCCAAAGGCTTGACTGAGTACTTGCCTGAGGGGCGGGCTAGAGCGTCTCGAATTCGGTAAGGACTATCTTTTGCCTTGGTTCATGACGGAAATCCAATTTCCAAATACGACATCGTGCGGTTTTGATTGTATACCTATATATGGCGACATAGTGGTATGGGGCATTAATGCCGTCTATGATTGATAGTTATGATTTGAAATTGTTTTCAAAGCATATAAACACTAGCAATAATATCAAATGCCTTTGTTTTATTCGTATCAAGCATATCTTGGCCGTTATAAGGTAAAAACTCTATTCTCCGGTTTGCGTTGCATTATGTGATGGGAACGGAGTCTTATAACGGCTTCATTTTTATAAAAAGCATAGCGATGTTTAAAAGAAAGAGTTGTTTTAAATGCACTGGCAATCCAATGGAGTAAACCCATTCCACGAAAGTGGCGTGGTCCTGTGATTTGCCATATTATATATGTGTTGAATGGATTTCTCATACCAGTCCCATGACTGACTCGTAGTTTGTTTCACTCTCAAACTCGGGTGCCCCTTTTTCCACACGGGCAGCCTTGTATTCAGGTTTAGCTGGTTTTCTTTCTGGATAGCTGGAGCTGAAGATGGATTCTATCATTTATTTCCTTTTATGCTGTTCAGCTCCTATTGTACATATTTTGTTTATTTCCGCTGTAGACATTTATGTATAGCTGAACTGTATTTGTACTAAGTAAGATCCTGTATACTGTGTAACTCTGATGATTATTTTTATCCAGTATATTCTGTTGTTCATTATCTGGTGTATTTATTTAATTCTGTTCTGCTAATATCTGTTTCTGTGTTATATTCCAAAGATAACCCTGGTTTCCGTGAGAACGGGATTTTGGGTCATCTCATCGTGGTATCAGAGCTTTGGTTAAGCTTAGTTCTGGAATATAACATTTGAACGAACTCGTCAGAAATAGAACCAGTAGTGTTCTAGGATGGGTAACTCTATACAGATAGGATCAGTAATATCCTAGTATGAGTATAGCAGAATCAGAACAACTCGTTAGAGATGGGGTCAGAAGTGCCCCAGAACGAGTCGAGGGTAATATGTTTTTAAAGAACGTATTTGTGATTATATTTATAGTCTGGTTTTAGAAATATAATTTTTGAATATATAAAAGATATATATTTTTAAAGGTTAAAAACAATTGGATTGGCTGTTGGGTTGTGTGATTGTAGATTTATCAAACCACTTTCGGCTTTGTTCCTTTTCGGGGACGAAAAGTTTTAAGTGGGGGAGATTGTAACGACCCAGAAAATCTGAACCCATTTAAAATTTTTAAATTGGCTAAAATAATGGATTTTAAATATTTAAAATAAATATTTTAAATAATGGCGATGAAAACTGAGTTTGAATCGACATTTGAAAACGAATATAATTAATTATAATTATATATAGAATTGAAAATGGCGCGGTAGTTCGATAATTCGATTTCAAACTTCAATTGAATATACCGGGTGCAAAACAATCCGTATTTTAGTGAAACCAAAAACATTAGGATGTAATTGGTAATATCTTTCTAACGAATCCGACCAATCGAAATTTGATAACGGGAATCAAAAGATATGTCCAGTTGAAAATTCTGAATAGTCGCTATGGAATTCAGGCCCTTAAAAATGAACATTTTGCAAACGACCTCGGATTTCGACGAAACCACTTTTGTTTGATTCGTGGGGTCAAGTTATTGCTAGGTTTCAAATTTCATAATTTTTCGAATCGATATGTGAGCATGGCAAAAGAAAACGCGTTTGACCAGTTTCCGTTGATTTTAATCGACTGGAAATTGGCCATTTTTCAAACGGTCTCAGAATTCGACGAAACTAGTTTTGTTAGGACCGTATCGTCAATACGAAGCTAGAAAATATTTTTCTGGAATTTTTCTAGTTAGTATGTGACCCCGGTAATTTGAAATGTGCGTTTAAAATTCAATATAGTGATTTAAATGAAAATTCAAAAGGAAACTGATTGTAACGATCAAATCAGCTTGCGATACATATCCCATTGTGTTCGGAATGGGGGTGAAACGCTATGGGCGACAGGCGGTGGGCCTCGTTTCGAGGTCGTATGTAAAAGTCAACCTTTTTTGAAAAATTAAATAATTAAATAATAAAAAGGAAAAAAAATATTATTATAATTCCCTCCTATACCTTGCCCCCCCCCCCCGTAATTCATTACCGAAGTTCACAAATCAGAAAAAAAAAAAAAAAAGACGGACGGAGAAGCATCGACGCCACCGCCTTCAGACGTCGACCAGACCCCCACCACGCGCCGATCTCCCCCCCCCTCTTCCTTGCACTCGCTCCCTCCTCCTTCTCTTTCAATCCGACCCCCCGAAGCCGTTCGAAACCCTAGCGCCGCCCCTCTCGAAACCCGAGCGCCGCCCTCGAGAAGCCCTCCGTCGATCTGCGAAACCCCCCCCCCCTCTGTAAGTTTTTTTTTTGTTTTGTTAATTTATTTTTATGTATTTAAAAACTGATTATGTTTAAAAGAAAAAAACTGATTTCTTTTATACATTTAAAAACTGATTTTGAAAAGGATTTTTTTTAAACTGATTTTGAAAAGGATTTTTTTTTAAACTGATTTTGAAAAGGATTTTTTTAAAAACTGATTTTGAAAAGGATTTTTAAACTGATTTTTAAAGAATTTTAAACTGAATTTTAAAAGAACTTTAAACTGATTTTATTTTAAAACTCTAAGTAGAAAAAGGTTTGAAATTTAAAAGGAAAAAGATTTAAACTTTAAATAGAAAAAGGTTTGAAATTTAAAAGGAAAAAGTTTTAAACTTTAAATAGAAAAAGGTTTAAATTTTAAAAGGAAAAAGATTTGAACTTTAGAATAGAAAAAGATCAGAACTTTAGAAAAAATAAAGATCATATTTTTTTTAATAGAAAAGATCAGATTTTTAGAATGGAAAAGATCATATTTTTAAAATAGAAAAGACGGAATTTTTATGGAGTAGAAGAAGTAAGGTATGATTTTTATATTTTTAAAGCAATAAAAATATAATTTTTACATCATAGGAATATTAAAAATATAATCTTTGTTTTTAAAATATGATCTTTATATATTGAATAACATAGTAAAAATCCGATTTTTACATATATAGAGAATACGGGCAACGAAAGCGACAAAAAGGCGAGATTGGCGAAGATTTCTCTAAAGGAAGAGTCGTAGTATTGGATAGCTATTGGTGAGATTTCTGATTTGAAAATATTATATATGTGTGAAATGAAAGTGAATTGCTATATATAAATATATATCTATATATATATACGCCCCTCGTCCACAAACCATGGACGATATTTATTGGTTGAAATTGTTGTGAAAATTGATTGATAGCGAATGATTGTTTGAGATTGTTTGTGATTGATATGGGTTGATTGTGGTTGAAAAATACCCGTTTGTGATTGTGAAATATTTGGTTGAAACCACATAGGATTAGTTTGTGGAAATGAAATAAATATGTACATGCCGCCTGCGTGCGAACTAGATGCATGATCCCCATTGTCAAAAACCGCGAGGTTTTAAGGTAGAGCGAGGAGCCGTACTAGGGACGGTCCCGGTTTTAACTACCCTGCCGTTATGCTGCCGAAATTTTGAATAATATTCGTGTGTTTGAATTATTTTCATATGCTTAAACTATATTTATTCATTGAATAGAAAACATTCATGTGTTGAATTGATATTCATTCGTTGATTAGAAATTCATGTGTTGAATGGTATTCATATTTTGAAATAAATTGTTTGATAATAAAAATCACCTTTTATCGACTATATGAACTGTGTAAAATAATCTCGTTTTAAAATAAATTGTTTTATGATAAAAATCCTATTTTTATCACCTATATGAACCATATAGAAAATGGTGTTTTGAAATGAATTGTTTTACAATAAAAATCACATTTTTATTGTATGCATAAATCGTTGAAATGTGAAGTGTTAAAAATAGCCACTTGTTCAAAATAAACATATATGAGTTGAAATATTCATTAATTAGCTAATGAAATGATTTGCACCTATTTATGTAACATTAGAATGAATGGTGTTTTTAAACCAAATAAAAATCAAATATGAAGTTGAATAGAAAATGATAAATGATAAGAACTGTATATATATGTACATGCATATTCATTGAACAGGTTATAGCAAAGGGGCTAGAGAAGAGGAATAAAATTTTGTGCCCGACAAATAGGTACACATTTACTGCTTTGTTTGGGTGATGATTTTATGAGCCTGTTGGCTAGCCGCTTGGCTTTTTCTTTTTCTTTTTGAGATTAGAAGGACCGGGAAAGCTATTTGCGATTTCCCGATGCTCCCGGTGCAGGGGAGGTTATGGCGAAATTTTCCAAAATTTTAAGGTGTTAGAAAAATATTTGAAGTGAAAACGATATGGAAATCATTGAATGAACTATATTTATATAAATATATAAATATAAATAAAATTAAAACGAAACGAAGCCGTGCAGTTCGTATTTTGAAACCGTGATTTCAAACAACTAGTACGGGAAATCCGACCATTAGATTTTCCCGAAACCTCAACCGTTGGGTTCGTCTTGGAATTATCTTTCCAACGGCACCAACCTTGTAAAAATCCAACGGTTGGATTGTATGGAATGTTTAATTCAAATCTGAAGAAAAACAGCGCCAGAAGCGATTATATCTATATATATATAAATATAATTATATATTAAATCGAATAACGACGCTGCAGTTCGTATTTTGAAATCGAAACTTCAAACGATTGTACCGGGAGATCCGACCGTCGGATTTTCCCGAAACTGGAACCGTTGGATTCGTTTTGAAAAGACCTTTCTAATGATGTAAACTTTGTGAAGATCCAACGGTTAGATTTTCAGATATGTGTAAATCAATTCTGAAGAAAAACAGCGCCACGGCCGCGTTATGGCCCGAAGCGTCGTTTTGAATAAATTGGCTATTTTAAAATAAATAAAAATAGCGATAAATAGTTATAAAATACCATAAACGATATGGAATGGAAATAAACTGAATTTGCTTGATTTATGTGGCTTTTGATGGTTGAATGTGTTTGGTGTGAAAATTACATTAAAGAACACAATTGGTGTTGTCGAATAATTTAACCATTGAAATAAATCGATTTGAAATTCTAAATATACGTGAATTATTTGAAAAGGCCGAGTTAATTCTCATTTCGAATAATCGACCGACGATTGAAATTCGAAGATGAAGACGATGGTCGAAGACCGGAGATCTTCACCTCGTTTGGATGGTAACCGAGGTCCTGATTGGGAGGCATCCCGAAATATGGATAATGAGTGGTGATCGTCCAGACGTACGTGGTGGTCGAAGGGTTTGCGAGGTATTTAGTGCCTCCGGTTTCGTTCAGACCCAGGACGGACTTGTAAATGGACTGTGTGTCCGACATTGGAATTTGTTCTGTGTGATTGATAGCCATCGGTTGCACGGTGTGAATTGCCTGTGTGGCATGCTAAGATGCAGTGATCAGGGCTTTTGTTGAAAAGCAAAGTCTTGTGGTGATGATCAAAGCACCGCCTGTGTGGCGTAGCTTTGTGTATAACGTAAATTCGCGAGCCTCACACCCCGGTATGAACCTAAAACGGGAGAAAGGACCTCAGGGAGGACATGCGTTTCTTTCTAGCTAGGGTGGTGTCAGTGACCTACCAGCCCTGACATTTATATACTTTTCACCTTTGTGGTTGTTGCTGTTGCGAGGCGCCTCGGTTTGATCGGACGATCCGGGTCCGATGGAGTCATTCGTTGGCTCGTTTACGCCCCAAAGGGCGGGGAAACGCATTGTTCAGGAATTTTAATCCACATCGGTGGACCGGCCCTGACGATCCAAAGGCTTGACTGAGTACTTGCCTGAGGGGCGGGCTAGAGCGTCTCGAATTCGGTAAGGACTATCTTTTGCCTTGGTTCATGACGGAAATCCAATTTCCAAATACGACATCGTGCGGTTTTGATTGTATACCTATATATGGCGACATAGTGGTATGGGGCATTAATGCCGTCTATGATTGATAGTTATGATTTGAAATTGTTTTCAAAGCATATAAACACTAGCAATAATATCACATGCCTTTGTTTTATTCGTATCAAGCATATCTTGGCCGTTATAAGGTAAAAACTCTATCCTCCGGTTTGCGTTGCATTGTGTGATGGGAACTGAGTCTTATAACGGCTTCATTTTTATAAAAAGCATAGTGATGTTTAAAAGAAAGAGTTGTTTTAAATGCACTGGCAATCCAATGGAGTAAACCCGTTCCACGAAAGTGGCGTGGTCCTGTGATTTGCCATATTATATATGTGTTGAATGGATTTCTCATACCAGTCCCATGACTGACTCGTAGTTTGTTTCACTCTCAAACTCGGGTGCCCCTTTTTCCACACGGGCAGCCTTGTATTCAGGTTTAGCTGGTTTTCTTTCTGGATAGCTGGAGCTGAAGATGGATTCTATCATTTATTTCCTTTTATGCTGTTCAGCTCCTATTGTACATATTTTGTTTATTTCCGCTGTAGACATTTATGTATAGCTGAACTGTATTTGTACTAAGTAAGATCCTGTATACTGTGTAACTCTGATGATTATTTTTATCCAGTATATTCTGTTGTTCATTATCTGGTGTATTTATTTAATTCTGTTCTGCTAATATCTGTTTCTGTGTTATATTCCAAAGATAACCCTGGTTTCCGTGAGAACGGGATTTTGGGTCGTCTCATCGTGGTATCAGAGCTTTGGTTAAGCTTAGTTCTGGAATATAACATTTGAACGAACTCGTCAGAAATAGAACCAGTAGTGTTCTAGGACGGGTAACTCTATACAGATAGGATCAGTAATATCCTAGTATGAGTATAGCAGAATCAGAACAACTCGTTAGCGATGGGGTCAGAAGTGCCCCAGAACGAGTCGAGGGTAATATGTTTTTAAAGAACGTATTTGTGATTATATTTATAGTCTGGTTTTAGAAATATAATTTTTGAATATATAAAAGATATATATTTTTAAAGGTTAAAAACAATTGGATTGGCTGTTGGGTTGTGTGATTGTAGATTTATCAAACCACTTTCGGCTTTGTTCCTTTTCGGGGACGAAAAGTTTTAAGTGGGGGAGATTGTAACGACCCAGAAAATCTGAACCCATTTAAATTTTTTAAATTGGCTAAAATAATGGATTTTAAATATTTAAAATAAATATTTTAAATAATGGCGATGAAAACTGAGTTTGAATCGACATTTGAAAACGAATATAATTAATTATAATTATATATAGAATTGAAAATGGCGCGGTAGTTCGATAATTCGATTTCAAACTTCAATTGAATATACCGGGTGCAAAACAATCCGTATTTTAGTGAAACCAAAAACATTAGGATGTAATTGGTAATATCTTTCTAACGAATCCGACCAATCGAAATTTGATAACGGGAATCAAAAGATATGTCCAGTTGAAAATTCTGAATAGTCGCTATGGAATTCAGGCCCTTAAAAATGAACATTTTGCAAACGACCTCGGATTTCGACGAAACCACTTTTGTTTGATTCGTGGGGTCAAGTTATTGCTAGGTTTCAAATTTCATAATTTTTCGAATCAATATGTGAGCGTGGCAAAAGAAAACGCGTTTGACCAGTTTCCGTTGATTTTAATCGACTGGAAATTGGCCATTTTTCAAACGGTCTCAGAATTCGACGAAACTAGTTTTGTTAGGACCGTATCGTCAATACGAAGCTAGAAAATATTTTTCTGGAATTTTTCTAGTTAGTATGTGACCCCGATAATTTGAAATGTGCGTTTAAAGTTCAATATAGTGATTTAAATGAAAATTCAAAAGGAAACTGATTGTAACGATCAAATCAGCTTGCGATACATATCCCATTGTGTTCGGAATGGGGGTGAAACGCTATGGGCGACAGGCGGTGGGCCTCGTTTCGAGGTCGTATGTAAAAGTCAACCTTTTTTGAAAAATTAAATAATTAAATAATAAAAAGGAAAAAAAATATTATTATAATTCCCTCCTATACCTTGCCCCCCCGGTAATTCATTACCGAAGTTCACAAATCAGAAAAAAAAAAAAAAAGACGGACGGAGAAGCATCGACGCCACCGCCTTCAGACGTCAACCAGACCCCCACCACGCGCCGATCTTCCCCCCCTCTTCCTTTCACTCGCTCCCTCCTCCTTCTCTTTCAATCCGACCCCCCGAAGCCGTTCGAAACCCTAGCGCCGCCCCTCTCGAAACCCGAGCGCCGCCCTCGAGAAGCCCTCCGTCGATCTGCGAAACCCCCCCCCCTCTGTAAGTTTTTTTTTTGTTTTGTTAATTTATTTTTATGTATTTAAAAACTGATTTTGTTTAAAAGAAAAAAACTGATTTTTTTTATACATTTAAAAACTGATTTTGAAAAGGATTTTTTTTAAACTGATTTTGAAAAGGATTTTTTTAAAAACTGATTTTGAAAAGGATTTTTAAACTGATTTTTAAAGAATTTTAAACTGAATTTTAAAAGAACTTTAAACTGATTTTATTTTAAAACTTTAAATAGAAAAAGGTTTGAAATTTAAAAGGAAAAAGATTTAAACTTTAAATAGAAAAAGGTTTGAAATTTAAAAGGGAAAAAGTTTTAAACTTTAAATAGAAAAAGGTTTAAATTTTAAAAGGAAAAAGATTTGAACTTTAGAATAGAAAAAGATCAGAACTTTAGAAAAAATAAAGATCATATTTTTTTTAATAGAAAAGATCAGATTTTTAGAATGGAAAAGATCATATTTTTAAAATAGAAAAGACGGAATTTTTATGGAGTAGAAGAAGTAAGGTATGATTTTTATATTTTTAAAGCAATAAAAATATAATTTTTACATCATAGGAATATTAAAAATATAATCTTTGTTTTTAAAATATGATCTTTATATATTGAATAACATAGTAAAAATCCGATTTTTACATATGTAGAGAATACGGGCAACGAAAGCGACAAAAAGGCGAGATTGGCGAAGATTTCTCTAAAGGAAGAGTCGTAGTATTGGATAGCTATTGGTGAGATTTCTGATTTGAAAATATTATATATGTGTGAAATGAAAGTGAATTGCTATATATAAATATATATCTATATATATATATATACGCCCCTCGTCCACAAACCATGGACGATATTTATTGGTTGAAATTGTTGTGAAAATTGATTGATAGCGAATGATTGTTTGAGATTGTTTGTGATTGATATTGGTTGATTGTGGTTGAAAAATACCTGTTTGTGATTGTGAAATATTTGGTTGAAACCACATAGGATTAGTTTGTGGAAATGAAATAAATATATACATGCCGCCTGCGTGCGAACTAGATGCATGATCCCCATTGTCAAAAACCGCGAGGTTTTAAGGTAGAGCGAGGAGCCGTACTAGGGACGGTCCCGGTTTTAACTACCCTGCCGTTATGCTGCCGAAATTTTGAATAATATTCGTGTGTTTGAATTATTTTCATATGCTTAAACTATATTTATTCATTGAATAGAAAACATTCATGTGTTGAATTGATATTCATTCGTTGATTAGAAATTCATGTGTTGAATGGTATTCATATTTTGAAATAAATTGTTTGATAATAAAAATCACCTTTTATCGACTATATGAACTGTGTAAAATAATCTCGTTTTAAAATAAATTGTTTTATGATAAAAATCCTATTTTTATCACCTATATGAACCATATAGAAAATGGTGTTTTGAAATGAATTGTTTTACAACAAAAATCACATTTTTATTGTATGCATAAATCGTTGAAATGTGAAGTGTTAAAAATAGCCACTTGTTCAAAATAAACATATATGAGTTGAAATATTCATTAATTAGCTAATGAAATGATTTGCACCTATTTATGTAACATTAGAATGAATGGTGTTTTTAAACCAAATAAAAATCAAATATGAAGTTGAATAGAAAATGATAAATGATAAGAACTGTATATATATGTACATGCATATTCATTGAACAGGTTATAGCAAAGGGGCTAGAGAAGAGGAATAAAATTTTGTGCCCGACAAATAGGTACACATTTACAGCTTTGTTTGGGTGATGATTTTATGAGCCTGTTGGCTAGCCGCTTGGCTTTTTCTTTTTCTTTTTGAGATTAGAAGGACCGGGAAAGCTATTTGCGATTTCCCGATGCTCCCGGTGCAGGGGAGGTTATGGCGAAATTTTCCAAAATTTTAAGGTGTTAGAAAAATATTTGAAGTGAAAACGATATGGAAATCATTGAATGAACTATATTTATATAAATATATAAATATAAATAAAATTAAAACGAAACGAAGCCGTGCAGTTCGTATTTTGAAACCATGATTTCAAACAACTAGTACGGGAAATCCGACCATTAGATTTTCCCGAAACCTCAACCGTCGGGTTCGTCTTGGAATTATCTTTCCAACGGCACCAACCTTGTAAAAATCCAACGGTTGGATTGTCTGGAATGTTTAATTCAAATCTGAAGAAAAACAGCGCCAGAAGCGATTATATCTATATATATATAAATATAATTATATATTAAATCGAATAACGACGCTGCAGTTCGTATTTTGAAATCGAAACTTCAAACGATTGTACCGGGAGATCCGACCGTCGGATTTTCCCGAAACTGGAACCGTTGGATTCGTTTTGAAAAGACCTTTCTAATGATGTAAACTTTGTGAAGATCCAACGGTTAGATTTTCAGATATGTGTAAATCAATTCTGAAGAAAAACAGCGCCACGGCCGCGTTATGGCCCGAAGCGTCGTTTTGAATAAATTGGCTATTTTAAAATAAATAAAAATAGCGATAAATAGTTATAAAATATCATAAACGATATGGAATGGAAATAAACTGAATTTTCTTGATTTATGTGGCTTTTGATGGTTGAATGTGTTTGGTGTGAAAATTACATTAAAGAACACAATTGGTGTTGTCGAATAATTTAACCATTGAAATAAATCGATTTGAAATTCTAAATATACGTGAATTATTTGAAAAGGCCGAGTTAATTCTCATTTCGAATAATCGACCGACGATTGAAATTCGAAGATGAAGACGATGGTCGAAGACCGGAGATCTTCACCTCGTTTGGATGGTAACCGAGGTCCTGATTGGGAGGCATCCCGAAATATGGATAATGAGTGGTGATCGTCCAGACGTACGTGGTGGTCGAAGGGTTTGCGAGGTATTTAGTGCCTCCGGTTTCGTTCAGACCCAGGACGGACTTGTAAATGGACTGTGTGTCCGACATTGGAATTTGTTCTGTGTGATTGATAGCCATCGGTTGCACGGTGTGAATTGCCTGTGTGGCATGCTAAGATGCAGTGATCAGGGCTTCTGTTGAAAAGCAAAGTCTTGTGGTGATGATCAAAGCACCGCCTGTGTGGCGTAGCTTTGTGTATAACGTAAATTCGCGAGCCTCACACCCCGGTATGAACCTAAAACGGGAGAAAGGACCTCAGGGAGGACATGCGTTTCTTTCTAGCTAGGGTGGTGTCAGTGACCTACCAGTCCTAACATTTATATACTTTTCACCTTTGTGGTTGTTGCTGTTGCGAGGCGCCTCGGTTTGATCGGACGATCCGGGTCCGATGGAGTCATTCGTTGGCTCGTTTACGCCCCAAAGGGCGGGGAAACACATTGTTCAGGAATTTTAATCCACATCGGTGGACCGGCCCTGACGATCCAAAGGCTTGACTGAGTACTTGCCTGAGGGGTGGGCTAGAGCGTCTCGAATTCGGTAAGGACTATCTTTTGCCTTGGTTCATGACGGAAATCCAATTTCCAAATACGACATCGTGCGGTTTTGATTGTATACCTATATATGGCGACATAGTGGTATGGGGCATTAATGCCGTCTATGATTGATAGTTATGATTTGAAATTGTTTTCAAAGCATATAAACACTAGCAATAATATCAAATGCCTTTGTTTTATTCGTATCAAGCATATCTTGGCCATTATAAGGTAAAAACTCTATCCTCCGGTTTGCGTTGCATTGTGTGATGGGAACTGAGTCTTATAACGGCTTCATTTTTATAAAAAGCATAGCGATGTTTAAAAGAAAGAGTTGTTTTAAATGCACTGGCAATCCAATGGAGTAAACCCGTTCCACGAAAGTGGCGTGGTCCTGTGATTTGCCATATTATATATGTGTTGAATGGATTTCTCATACCAGTCCCATGACTGACTCGTAGTTTGTTTCACTCTCAAACTCGGGTGCCCCTTTTTCCACACGGGCAGCCTTGTATTCAGGTTTAGCTGGTTTTCTTTCTGGATAGCTGGAGCTGAAGATGGATTCTATCATTTATTTCCTTTTATGCTGTTCAGCTCCTATTGTACATATTTTGTTTATTTCCGCTGTAGACATTTATGTATAGCTGAACTGTATTTGTACTAAGTAAGATCCTGTATACTGTGTAACTCTGATGATTATTTTTATCCAGTATATTCTGTTGTTCATTATCTGGTGTATTTATTTAATTCTGTTCTGCTAATATCTGTTTCTGTGTTATATTCCAAAGATAACCCTGGTTTCCGTGAGAACGGGATTTTGGGTCGTCTCATCGTGGTATCAGAGCTTTGGTTAAGCTTAGTTCTGGAATATAACATTTGAACGAACTCGTCAGAAATAGAACCAGTAGTGTTCTAGGACGGGTAACTCTATACAGATAGGATCAGTAATATCCTAGTATGAGTATAGCAGAATCAGAACAACTCGTTAGAGATGGGGTCAGAAGTGCCCCAGAACGAGTCGAGGGTAATATGTTTTTAAAGAACGTATTTGTGATTATATTTATAGTCTGGTTTTAGAAATATAATTTTTGAATATATAAAAGATATATATTTTTAAAGGTTAAAAACAATTGGATTGGCTGTTGGGTTGTGTGATTGTAGATTTATCAAACCACTTTCGGCTTTGTTCCTTTTCGGGGACGAAAAGTTTTAAGTGGGGGAGATTGTAACGACCCAGAAAATCTGAACCCATTTAAAATTTTTAAATTGGCTAAAATAATGGATTTTAAATATTTAAAATAAATATTTTAAATAATGGCGATGAAAACTGAGTTTGAATCGACATTTGAAAACGAATATAATTAATTATAATTATATATAGAATTGAAAATGGCGCGGTAGTTCGATAATTCGATTTCAAACTTCAATTGAATATACCGGGTGCAAAACAATCCGTATTTTAGTGAAACCAAAAACATTAGGATGTAATTGGTAATATCTTTCTAACGAATCCGACCAATCGAAATTTGATAACGGGAATCAAAAGATATGTCCAGTTGAAAATTCTGAATAGTCGCTATGGAATTCGGGCCCTTAAAAATGAACATTTTGCAAACGACCTCGGATTTCGACGAAACCACTTTTGTTTGATTCGTGGGGTCAAGTTATTGCAAGGTTTCAAATTTCATAATTTTTCGAATCAATATGTGAGCGTGGCAAAAGAAAACGCGTTTGATCAGTTTCCGTTGATTTTAATCGACTGGAAATTGGCCATTTTTCAAACGGTCTCAGAATTCGACGAAACTAGTTTTGTTAGGACCGTATCGTCAATACGAAGCTAGAAAATATTTTTCTGGAATTTTTCTAGTTAGTATGTGACCCCGGTAATTTGAAATGTGCGTTTAAAATTCAATATAGTGATTTAAATGAAAATTCAAAAGGAAACTGATTGTAACGATCAAATCAGCTTGCGATACATATCCCATTGTGTTCGGAATGGGGGTGAAACGCTATGGGCGACAGGCGGTGGGCCTCGTTTCGAGGTCGTATGTAAAAGTCAACCTTTTTGGAAAAATTAAATAATAAAAAGGAAAAAAAATATTATTATAATTCCCTCCTATACCTTGCCCCCCCCCCCCCGTAATTCATTACCGAAGTTAACAAATCAGAAAAAAAAAAAGACGGACGTAGAAGCATCGACGCCACCGCCTTCAGACGTCAACCAGACCCCCACCACGCGCCGATCTTCCCCCCCTCTTCCTTGCACTCGCTCCCTCCTCCTTCTCTTTCAATCCGACCCCCCGAAGCTGTTCGAAACCCTAGCGCCGCCCCTCTCGAAACCCGAGCGCCGCCCTCGAGAAGCCCTCCGTCGATCTGCGAAACCCCCCCCCCCCTCTGTAAGTTTTTTTTTGTTTTGTTAATTTATTTTTATGTATTTAAAAACTGATTTTGTTTAAAAGAAAAAAACTGATTTTTTTTATACATTTAAAAACTGATTTTGAAAAGGATTTTTTTTAAACTGATTTTGAAAAGGATTTTTTTTAAACTGATTTTGAAAAGGATTTTTTTAAAAACTGATTTTGAAAAGGATTTTTAAACTGATTTTTAAAGAATTTTAAACTGAATTTTAAAAGAACTTTAAACTGATTTTATTTTAAAACTTTAAATAGAAAAGGTTTGAAATTTAAAAGGAAAAAGATTTAAACTTTAAATAGAAAAAGGTTTGAAATTTAAAAGGAAAAAGTTTTAAACTTTAAATAGAAAAAGGTTTAAATTTTAAAAGGAAAAAGATTTGAACTTTAGAATAGAAAAAGATCAGAACTTTAGAAAAAATAAAGATCATATTTTTTTTAATAGAAAAGATCAGATTTTTAGAATGGAAAAGATCATATTTTTAAAATAGAAAAGACGGAATTTTTATGGAGTAGAAGAAGTAAGGTATGATTTTTATATTTTTAAAGCAATAAAAATATAATTTTTACATCATAGGAATATTAAAAATATAATCTTTGTTTTTAAAATATGATCTTTATATATTGAATAACATAGTAAAAATCCGATTTTTACATATGTAGAGAATACGGGCAACGAAAGCGACAAAAAGGCGAGATTGGCGAAGATTTCTCTAAAGGAAGAGTCGTAGTATTGGATAGCTATTGGTGAGATTTCTGATTTGAAAATATTATATATGTGTGAAATGAAACTGAATTGCTATATATAAATATATATCTATATATATATACGCCCCTCGTCCACAAACCATGGACGATATTTATTGGTTGAAATTGTTGTGAAAATTGATTGATAGCGAATGATTGTTTGAGATTGTTTGTGATTGATATTGGTTGATTGTGGTTGAAAAATACCCGTTTGTGATTGTGAAATATTTGGTTGAAACCACATAGGATTAGTTTGTGGAAATGAAATAAATATATACATGCCGCCTGCGTGCGAACTAGATGCATGATCCCCATTGTCAAAAACTGCGAGGTTTTAAGGTAGAGCGAGGAGCCGTACTAGGGACGGTCCCGGTTTTAACTACCCTGCCGTTATGCTGCCGAAATTTTGAATAATATTCGTGTGTTTGAATTATTTTCATATGCTTAAACTATATTTATTCATTGAATAGAAAACATTCATGTGTTGAATTGATATTCATTCGTTGATTAGAAATTCATGTGTTGAATGGTATTCATATTTTGAAATAAATTGTTTGATAATAAAAATCACCTTTTATCGACTATATGAACTGTGTAAAATAATCTCGTTTTAAAATAAATTGTTTTATGATAAAAATCCTATTTTTATCACCTATATGAACCTAGAAAATGGTGTTTTGAAATGAATTGTTTTACAATAAAAATCACATTTTTATTGTATGCATAAATCGTTGAAATGTGAAGTGTTAAAAATAGCCACTTGTTCAAAATAAACATATATGAGTTGAAATATTCATTAATTAGCTAATGAAATGATTTGCACCTATTTATGTAACATTAGAATGAATGGTGTTTTTAAACCAAATAAAAATCAAATATGAAGTTGAATAGAAAATGATAAATGATAAGAACTGTATATATATGTACATGCATATTCATTGAACAGGTTATAGCAAAGGGGCTAGAGAAGAGGAATAAAATTTTGTGCCCGACAAATAGGTACACATTTACTGCTTTGTTTGGGTGATGATTTTATGAGCCTGTTGGCTAGCCGCTTGGCTTTTTCTTTTTCTTTTTGAGATTAGAAGGACCGGGAAAGCTATTTGCGATTTCCCGATGCTCCCGGTGCAGGGGAGGTTATGGCGAAATTTTCCAAAATTTTAAGGTGTTAGAAAAATATTTGAAGTGAAAACGATATGGAAATCATTGAATGAACTATATTTATATAAATATATAAATATAAATAAAATTAAAACGAAACGAAGCCGTGCAGTTCGTATTTTGAAACCGTGATTTCAAACAACTAGTACGGGAAATCCGACCATTAGATTTTCCCGAAACCTCAACCGTCGGGTTCGTCTTGGAATTATCTTTCCACCGGCACCAACCTTGTAAAAATCCAACGGTTGGATTGTCTGGAATGTTTAATTCAAATCTGAAGAAAAACAGCGCCAGAAGCGATTATATCTATATATATATAAATATAATTATATATTAAATCGAATAACGACGCTACAGTTCGTATTTTGAAATCGAAACTTCAAACGATTGTACCGGGAGATCCGACCGTCGGATTTTCCCGAAACTGGAACCGTTGGATTCGTTTTGAAAAGACCTTTCTAATGATGTAAACTTTGTGAAGATCCAACGGTTAGATTTTCAGATATGTGTAAATCAATTCTGAAGAAAAACAGCGCCACGGCCGCGTTATGGCCCGAAGCGTCGTTTTGAATAAATTGGCTATTTTAAAATAAATAAAAACAGCGATAAATAGTTATAAAATACCATAAACGATATGGAATGGAAATAAACTGAATTTGCTTGATTTATGTGGCTTTTGATGGTTGAATGTGTTTGGTGTGAAAATTACATTAAAGAACACAATTGGTGTTGTCGAATAATTTAACCATTGAAATAAATCGATTTGAAATTCTAAATATACGTGAATTATTTGAAAAGGCCGAGTTAATTCTCATTTCGAATAATCGACCGACGATTGAAATTCGAAGATGAAGACGATGGTCGAAGACCGGAGATCTTCACCTCGTTTGGATGGTAACCGAGGTCCTGATTGGGAGGCATCCCGAAATATGGATAATGAGTGGTGATCGTCCAGACGTACGTGGTGGTCGAAGGGTTTGCGAGGTATTTAGTGCCTCCGGTTTCGTTCAGACCCAGGACGGACTTGTAAATGGACTGTGTGTCCGACATTGGAATTTGTTCTGTGTGATTGATAGCCATCAGTTGCACGGTGTGAATTGCCTGTGTGGCATGCTAAGATGCAGTGATCAGGGCTTCTGTTGAAAAGCAAAGTCTTGTGGTGATGATCAAAGCACCGCCTGTGTGGCGTAGCTTTGTGTATAACGTAAATTCGCGAGCCTCACACCCCGGTATGAACCTAAAACGGGAGAAAGGACCTCAGGGAGGACATGCGTTTCTTTCTAGCTAGGGTGGTGTCAGTGACCTACCAGCCCTGACATTTATATACTTTTCACCTTTGTGGTTGTTGCTGTTGCGAGGCGCCTCGGTTTGATCGGACGATCCGGGTCCGATGGAGTCATTCGTTGGCTCGTTTACGCCCCAAAGGGCGGGGAAACGCATTGTTCAGGAATTTTAATCCACATCGGTGGACCGACCCTGACGATCCAAAGGCTTGACTGAGTACTTGCCTGAGGGGCGGGCTAGAGCGTCTCGAATTCGGTAAGGACTATCTTTTGCCTTGGTTCATGACGGAAATCCAATTTCCAAATACGACATCGTGCGGTTTTGATTGTATACCTATATATGGCGACATAGTGGTATGGGGCATTAATGCCGTCTATGATTGATAGTTATGATTTGAAATTGTTTTCAAAGCATATAAACACTAGCAATAATATCAAATGCCTTTGTTTTATTCGTATCAAGCATATCTTGGCCGTTATAAGGTAAAAACTCTATCCTCCGGTTTGCGTTGCATTGTGTGATGGGAACTGAGTCTTATAACGGCTTCATTTTTATAAAAAGCATAGCGATGTTTAAAAGAAAGAGTTGTTTTAAATGCACTGGCAATCCAATGGAGTAAACCCGTTCCACGAAAGTGGCGTGGTCCTGTGATTTGCCATATTATATATGTGTTGAATGGATTTCTCATACCAGTCCCATGACTGACTCGTAGTTTGTTTCACTCTCAAACTCGGGTGCCCCTTTTTCCACACGGGCGGCCTTGTATTCAGGTTTAGCTGGTTTTCTTTCTGGATAGCTGGAGCTGAAGATGGATTCTATCATTTATTTCCTTTTATGCTGTTCAGCTCCTATTGTACATATTTTGTTTATTTCCGCTGTAGACATTTATGTATAGCTGAACTGTATTTGTACTAAGTAAGATCCTGTATACTGTGTAACTCTGATGATTATTTTTATCCAGTATATTCTGTTGTTCATTATCTGGTGTATTTATTTAATTCTGTTCTGCTAATATCTGTTTCTGTGTTATATTCCAAAGATAACCCTGGTTTCCGTGAGAACGGGATTTTGGGTCGTCTCACTTAATGGAGTTATCTAGCATTGAATTCATCCGTTATTAGGAAAACAAATCAACGTTTGTTATATTCAACAGTCCATGACCATTTCAAGGCAATGCAAAATCAGATTGGAATGATCCTATTTCGATGTTGTAGTGAAATGTATCATCTCCTCTGTCCAGAATTTGAATTAGCAGTTTTTTTTTCTTTTGAAAACAATAAGCAGTTATGTCAGTCATATGTATTAATAGCATTATCAGACTTTGTTTTTGAGTGAGAATGATGCAGACACGTTTTGTAATTTAGAGCTACTAAAGCATGTTCCTATGGTCATTATCCTTTTCTTTTGGTTACAGTGAATAACATTTGGAATGAATTCTGTGGTGAGAACTTGAACAAAAATCATTTAACATAATTTTTCCTAACATGTTGGATGTAAAGTAGCATCAACCGTGTTGAGATTATAGTTTCAAAATTTTTTTTTCTCTTCATTTTTTGCTAAGTTACACTGATATGAAAGCAATACCACTGGCTGAAAAAGGTTTAAACCAACGAAAACTTTAATATTATGGGTATTGGAATTTTGTCAGTATTTTGAATATTGTACTCATATCATGTAAAGCAGGAACAAACAAAAAGCATGTATAAAATAGAAAAATGTTCTAAATGTAACGTTGTTTCATAACCCATCTACTCATTACAAAGAGTATGACTCTAAGATTAATAGTTATTTTGACTAATTATGGAAAAACTACACTATTGTTTCTACGAAGATTTGAACATATAAAGATGTTTTAATTTATTAATAAGAAATTTTAGGTTCAGCTAGCGTAAGTACAATATACAAATGCCAATACGACTAATGATTTGAACATTCAATTGGATGACTGAATGTATACATAGAGGTTCCTTGAACATACAAAATTAATTTATCTATAATATAACAATTAGAGGAGTTTTGGCAAAAGACCGACCATAAATTGACAATTTTAAACATAAAGAATTAAATACTAGGATATTAACTAAATAATACTTTCATAGATACAAGATCTTTTATAGGGGAAATACAACAAGCAAGGATAATTCTAGATCTAAAAAATAAAATATGTAATAATATGGAAGTATACAGAAACCTATGTATAAACGGTAATACCCCAAAAACAAGTTAGCTCATGCACTTATCAATGCAATTATTACCAATGCATTTACCACAATTTCATAAAACGTAAATTTGCTTTTTTTTTATTTTTTGTAAAGATACATCCAAAGGGAAGTGCCTAACGTTATTTACCAAACGTAAACATGAACAAAACAAAACATACGTGGCTACACCATTGACTAACATTTAAAATTACTCTAACGTGGATTCGTTCGACAAAATTTCCCTTTACTCAGAATACTAATTGTCTTTGTCCAAAATCATTTAAAACATAACCATCCGTCTTTCCCCAAATTCATTGTCTTCAGTTTTAGTCTCTCTTCCCATATCCGTTTACACTGTTTTATTCCGCCTCTTCCCCGTATATGTTTCTTCCCCATTCTAACTTCATCGGCATGCATATAATTGACGGTTTTATGTGTGAGCGGTTAGCAAAGGTTTATGCTATACACATTGAATTATCGAATCTGTCTTTAATTACTTATAGATCTATTAAACTAAAATTCACAATATAAATATTACGCTCAAATATCCCTTCTCTACCATTAAACGCATTCCTATTCTGCTAACTTCGTCGCTGAAATAACCCGCACAATTATCTCATTACCATAAATTGTAAACACACCCTAATGCATCACTCATGCCTACCACCACAAAATATCTTCTATGTTTAGATTACTAACAATGTCCGTGTGCGTAGCACGGGTTCCAACCTAGTATATCTTTTACTAATAATCGGAATAGGTTTGGTGTCACACTTTTTTGGTGTACACGCAAACTACCGAAAATGCCCTATACTAAAAACAAAGACATCTTTTATTTTACTAATAATTGGAATAGGTTTGGTGTCACACTTTTTTTGTGTACATGCAAACTACCGAAAATGCCCTTTACTACAAACAAACATATATGATAAAAGAATTAAATCAAGAAAGAAACAAAAAGTAATTAAAGTTAAATAGTAGTGTTCCTTTAATTAGTCATGTGCGTCATTAATGACATTAATAGAGACGTAAATGAGAATAACATTAAAAAAAACCAGACAATTAAATCTAGAAGGGTAACATAAATGGAATTAAATCTCACATATGTTCGAATTCGAAAATAAATGCGCATCGTAAATGGAATTAAATTACGTGTATGTCTGGAAATATTTATTTCAATAGTATGTGCACGCGTATTAAGATTGGAATTTTTTTCAATAAAACTAGAAATAAAAATAAATGTTTTGAATAACGGTCACATGAATTAATATATATACATATATATATATATATATATATATATATTAATAACCGGAATATGTTTGGTGTCACACTTTTTGGTGTACATGCAAACTACCTAAAATGCCCTTTAATAAAAACAAACACATATCATAAAAGAATTAAATCAAGAAAGAAACAGAAAGTAATTAAAGTTAAATAGCAGTGTTCATGTGCGTCATTAATGACATTAATAGAGACGTAAATGAGAATAACATTAAAAAAAGCAGACAATTAAATCACGCATATGTACGAATTCGAAAATAAATGCGCATCGTAAATGGAATTAAATCATGCGTATGTCTGGAAATATTTATTTCGAGAGTATGTGCACGCGTATTAAGAATGGAGTATTTTTCAACAAAACTAGGAAATAAAAATAAATGTTTGAATAACGGTCGCATGAATTAACATGCATGAATTAGAAACAGAAGAAAATTAATGTGCGGTAATGAGAATAGGAAAATAAAAAGAAACTATCGAGCAAATAAATATGCAGAAAAATAAAATGGATAAGAAATATACTAGACCATGTACTAATGATTTTTTATTTTATTTTGTTGAATAGCTCCACGCGTCCCATAAGCACGCGCGAAGCGCGTACTTATATGTCTCCTGTATATATATATATATATAAAAGAAGTTTGGGTAATTCTATTTAAACCCAAGTTTTGCTGAGGTAACCCAACAAAACCAAAAAAAGGGAGAAACCCAGCTATTAGTTGAGTTCACCTGTGTAATTTTTTGAAAAACTCAAATTTAACCTTCCTAGTAGAGACCCTGCGAGCTTCCCTATGTAATCTCGTAGAGCCCCTATGAGGTGCCCTAAAGACACCTCGTAGTGTCTCTACAAGATTACCTAGAAAATCGCGTAAGGTCTCTACGAGGTATGCTGAAAAAAAAAAAAAAATTATAGCAAAACATGGGTAGTTTGGTCATTGATTTTTTTGGGTGAAATCAGCGTTTCTTCGGGTTTAAATAGAATTAGCCAAGAAGTTTTAATAGGGGACGACCTATCGTTATAGGCTTATAGCACAGGCAATAGTTGCTTCGCAATTTCAAATCCACGTCCATCCACTTCCTTTCACTGAGCTTGCCAATACACTGCAGCTCTGCTTCTCCCTCGGATCTATGCCTGAAACCTACCAGTACGTATGAAAACAGACGTTCTTATCGTCTCCGTTTGCACTACATAAATCGAGCCATTCCTTCGCTACTCTGTCATTCTCAAATCCAAACAAGTCGTTCACTTCTTCAGATCGATCCACCAAAAAAAAAAAAAAAAAATCCAAAGCCATTTTCCCTTATTCAAATCAATTCCCAAATTTATAAAAAAAGAAGAAGAAATAAAAGAGAATAAAGGGGGATCGGAATCAGAACTTCACGGTCGAAGAAAGAGGGAGATTCAAATCGCGATTTCAAGACCACCCAATCTCCTCAAGCTGGAGACGCGCTCGTGGATCAAAAAGAAAATAGGTTATCATCGGATTCGCGGTGGGGAGTTCAATGTTGATGAGAGGTTCTGTCGTGGGTTTGTCTGGAGTTGACAGTGAGGATTTCGATGAGTACAATTGGAAGAAGAGCACCGCGATTTCAGAGGGCTAGGGCATGAAAGTCGATGTTGTTTTTGGGTGCGATTTGGGTGAGTCAGCGCGATTCCAGGAAGGATAACGCGTGAAAATCAATACTGCGTGGGGTTCAAATTGTTGATGGATGAGTGGTATTGGTTGAGGGAGTTCAGATGTGGATGTTTTGGTAGAGTTCGAATATACTGGCAATTGAACTGAGGTAAGAGAGTTGGGACTGTTGCTTTGTTCTGGAATGTTGCGTTGATTTATAAACAAACTGGGAATTGTTGATGAAGTACTGGAGGTGGACGCTGGTACTGAGGAACTGTGCGACAATGGATGTTTGGTTCGGTTTGTACATGGTGGAGTTGTGTAGTTTATGGGGTGGAGTGATTTGGTTTGGAAACACGGCGATTTGAGGAAAGGTTCAGACCTGTGATAGTGGAATGAGGATGCTTAGGAGATGCTGGTCTGTTGAATATTTGAGGAAGTTTGGATTTGTGATTTTGGACGTAGATGCAGGCAGAAATGAATAGTTTAGAGGAGTTTTGTCTGGTCTTGGTGGTTGATGGTGTGAAGCATTTGCAGTGATGATCAAATGCAGATCAAAGGGGATGGTTAGAAGAAGCGGCGTAGAGAATGGAATGGATCAACGATTATTAATATGGCTTCATGGTCGGACAAGGCAAGCGAGGTATAAGTTGTTTTAAATTTAAATACGTAGAATTATTCATTTATTTATTATAGTAGTTAATTTAAATAATAATCGGATAATCATTAAATAAAAATAAATAATAATAGGAATAAATTAATTCAAGACATTTCGAGACGGTTCCAAGCTACGACGATCTGGAATTAAATGGATATTCAACAAAAGGAAAAAATCGATGTGTGTTAAACTCACTCAGTTAAATTATTGGGAACTATTTTTAATAATTCAAATTTAATTTATTGTTTGTTTGGATGATAATTGACTAATATAAAGTTATAATAGTATGTGTTTATATATATAACAATATTGGTGATTGGATAATTCCCGCAGTACCATTAGCGGATGATTTCCTTATGCGCCCCACAATATATATAGTGGATGTCCTTCTATACCACGACATCCTGCTACGAAGCAGGATGACTATTATTATTGCTAACTAACATCTGTGGATGCAGGAAAAACAGGCTGGATGGATCCAACTGGATTCCTCAACATTTATTTGTTGTTTTCACATATATGTTGTTCGATGATATGATTGTTAAGCTGTGATAGTGTATGAAATGTTTGGATGTGTATTACCATTGGACCTTGATTTTTGATATTTGTGAATGTCAAATTAATAGATGAATTAAAAAAACAGAATTCAAATATACAAAAGTGTTTAATGAAAATTTTATTATTCAAATAAATTATTTATTTAGAAACTAAATTGTAAATAGAATTGAACAGTAAAGTTTTATTGTAACAAATAAAACGAGAGGTTGATATTATAAGCAACGTTTATAAAAAAAGTGTAATTATTATTATTATTATTATTATTAAAGAATTCAAAATATATAATCTGAGTATGAATTTGGAAGATATATGGGAATTGAGTTAAAATTCGATATTTGAAATAGATTTGAGTTTTCCAAATGGAAATTTCAAATAAGATTTATATGACTCTATAATTAAAAGTTACAATAGAATTGAATTTGAAATGGCAATTATGAATTCAAGTTGAGAGAGAATATTTGTTAAGAGTTATTATTCACAAGTGAGGTAAATAAGGGTTGAAGCAAAATATTTTGCAAACAGGAATTCATAGAAGTAAGATAGAAACAACTTTTGAAATTATTATTTTTAATTGAATTTAAGTAGAACTAAATTGAATAATATAATATAGATTATGTTAAGGAATTTTACATAGGGTTTTTAAATAATAAGTATTTTTAGAATTTACAAATGATACTTACATACAAATATTTTGAATAAAAGTTTTAAATAGAAGGGTTGAAATTTTATTGAAATAAAACTGGAATGAGTAAAATAAACATATACATGTGTTTGTAAAGATTTATTTACAAAATCAAGATGTTATATAGGACTTGGTTTACGAAGATATGGAGTTGGTTAGTGAAATGCATCGTTATAAGAAAATCTTGTTTCAATTTAGAAATAAATATTTAGCAAATGTTTTGCAAATCAAACCCTTAAGGGAATATTTTATAAAGGTTGGAGCGAAGTTTTGTAAATGCTATTTTTAAGTAAAATATTTGGATAGTTATAATTTGAGATAAACATCTCATTTAAAAATGGTAATTGATATTTGGAAATTCTATTCGTTTAGAAATTTAGAAATAAAGTTAATGGAATTAGAAACTGACTGGGAATTAGTTAAGATGAATGGTTTTCTGAGTATCTATCTGATATTGGTTTCGGCCTTCGCGATTGATATTTAGGAAATTATTCACTTACTAGTTTACGGTTAGGAACTAATGAACAAGATGATAAGTGTGTTCTAAAATTATTTAAAATGAACGGTTTTGAATATTCATATACAAATATAAGAATAGGAACAAATATTTCAAATATTTGGAAAATTAAGAAGTTTAACTAATGAACGATTAATTAAAGAGGCAATTATTAAATCAATAAATTCAATTTTCTTTTGTGGATGAATGGTTGTTTTTATTTGATAGTTAAATAACCGACTATCAAATCTGACCTAAAACGATTGTTGGTACGGAAAGACAGGAATCAAATTTATATTCGAAAACCACTCCGACCAGCAAATACGTAAACGTTGAATATATCAAACGTTGATCGAGACGGAGCATTCAAAGAACGTAGATCTTTATAAAACGGAAGAACTACTTAAAATCTCTGGTTTAGCGGCCAGAGATATACCGTGGTTTTGTCATGGTTAGAAATTTACGGATTGCAAGGACTTCTCGCTGCTAATCTATAGGGTGATTTCTAGGATGTGGTAGGGGAGTGCCTTCGGTTTGTCCAGTCATAGGACAACCTGTATGGACGAATGTCTGACAGAGTATTTCCAAAAGAGTCACGTACGTTGATTTCTTCAAACGTATCACAGTTGGTGACGGAGAATGGCAGTTCTCTTAGCTTAACCACTAGAGTATTTTTGTGGACATCAATTAGTGATTTTCTGGCGGATCTCACATTCAAAGTGAATGGTTGCCAGATGTTCTAAAGGTAAATTATAACCTCAAACCTCACAACCGGGAAATGACAAAAATCGGCCAAGCAGCATGGCTATGTGGGTTGCTCCCATTAGGGTGTATTTTCACCATCTAGAGAATATTCAATTTTGTTCTTCTTTTCGCTTCTTATCTCCCGGAACGGTTATGTTGGTACCAATAATAAGATGACAATATATTCGATACACTCAAGAGAAATGAGTGGTCGGTCATGTGTGGGCTGAGTTGTAAGACGTTCTTGTTGAACTCCAGTGTATCCCCTCTAGAGTATACTGATCGGAAGGTGGTTCCATACCTTGTCATAGTTGGAAATTCAATCTCCAATAAGAGCCCGCGGTTTTGATTGTATACTATATATATGGAGCGTGAGACGCAAGCATTCCGCTAGATTGATATTTATTTGTATTTAGACACTATTATAATATCACAACAAAATAGTGATTTCAAAAATGTTTTAGGCTATCGTAAGATAAAAACAGTCCGTGTTTATATGTGGATTGATCTTACGATTATCATTTTCTTTTGAAATAATTTTTAACTTTAAAATCAAGTTGCATGCTACCAATAATTTAGTGGGTTTTTCTCACGCTGGTTCACCAGACTGACCTGTGCATTTGTAATGCTCGGGTCAGACCCAGTCGGGTCAGACCAAGTTGTACAAGTTCAGAATAAGATATTAAATTCCAGGAGACGAGCTGGAGAAATTCAGACGTATGATTCATATGTTATTCCGCTGTGTGTTGCAAACAAGGATAAATTGTTATAACTATACAGATATGTTGAATGACTACTGTACTCTGATGAATTGTAAATATTTTTTTCAAGTTTCTAAATAAATATTTGTTTCTGTATTATATTTTATTCCGTTGCGATGTGAGACTGTGTATTAGTGTTATTCTTCTTTCTCCTATTCTTAACTTTCTTTCTTTCTATTTCTCATCCTCTTATTTCTTTCTATTGGCTTTCTGAATCTTCGATACTTGAATTTGGACATGGAGTGTATAAATGTCTGGATTCGAGAGTCGAAAATTTCCGGGATGTTGCAGTACATAAGCCAGAAGGAAAAAAAGAGGAAGAAGGACCTGTAGCCGCTGTAGCGGAGCGAAACAGTGGACGAGGAGGTATGGTTTTCGTTCTCTTTATCTTTTTTTTAACCAACGGAGGAAATATTGCCGAAAGTCTCGAGACTTCTACAGTGGTTATGCGAGAAAAAGTAGGTATGCTCGCTGCAAATAAAAAGCAAAGATATTTTTACTATAGAATGAAAAATAGTACTTTTTTTACTTAATACAAGAAGAAAGTATGTAGTGTTGTTTGTTGTGTGTTGTTGCTCACTGCAAATTAAAAGTAAAAATAATTTTACTGTAGAATGAAAAGTAATAGTTTTTTAACTTTATGCGAATGAGGAGCAGTATTATTTTTACTTAGCAAATTCTCAATAATTCCCTATTTTACTATTTGATGGAGCCTTTTACTGTTTGAATCCTACATGAATCTAGGACTCACGATTTGAATCCCATTTCGATTCAAATTTTGAACTTTACGGTTTGAATCTCATATTGAAATCATTGATGTCGGGTTCTACTGATGACCTAAATGTAGTCGAACGATCTATGTTGTAGCAAACGGTAGGTCGGTCCCACGTTCGTTTACTTAGGTGGTAACACATATGACCATGGCTATTATATTGGAGATGGCATATACCCTAAATGGAGTATTGTTGTGAAGACAATTCCTACTCCAATAAATAATAAACAGTCGAAATTCACAGCAATGCACGAAGGCCAAAGGAAAGACATGGAAAGAGCATTTGGAGTACTTCAATCAAGACTTGCCATAATTAGTAACCCATGCAGACTCTAGAATCCATTTAAAATGACAAAAATAATGTACACTTGTGTTGGTTTGCATAATATGATCCTAGAGGACGAAAAAGATATGGAAGTAGACTTTGTGTACGAGGGTGCTTCGGATGTTCCAGATATATGGCGCGCTGATATGATTGATAGTGAAATTGAAGTCAAGTTTCATGTTTCTAGTCAGATGGCATATCGAAGTGTTTAGCTCCACAGAAGACTACAAGTCGATCTCGTGATTTATATCTGGAACTTTTCTGGCAATCAGTGATCGAACTTGTTATCATGCTATTTCCCTGCTACTCTATTTCGTTTCGTGATGTTGTTTGTATTTCTATTTTAAGTTGAATTTATTTCAATATTTGTATTGCACTTTTAAATTGATTGAATTGAATTTGGCAGAGTGTTGATGGTGGAATGTTAATATGCAGAGCAAGGAAGAAACCATTGGAAATTAGCCACGGTAGATAATCGCGCGGGGTAGTTGTTTAACAGGCGCCTTGTATTGGAGCGCCTGTTGAAACGGAGCCTGAGACCAGACGCTTGTTGAACAGGCGCCTGGTCCTAGGCGCCATTTCAACAGGCACCCCAATACATGGCTTCGTTTCTTCGAATCAACCTCGTCTTGGCTTCGCTCCTTCAAATTAACATCGTCTTGCCTTCGCTTCTCCAACTCGGCCTCGACTTGCCTTCGCTTCTCCAACTCGACCTCGACTTACCTCCATTCAGGGTTATTCATTGTCTACAGATCGTGTGCTGACATTAGCTTAAAACATCCTTTTTTTTGGTTTGCTTGCCACAGTATAGTCAACTTGGTACAATCGTATGTTACATTATTGGGCTGAAATTTGGGGAATTGGGTGTGTTAGGCTGTGTTGGTTGTGTGGTGCTGAGCATTTCCTGTGTTGGGCTGACATCAGTGTGATTAGCATAATTTAATTAATTTTTAGTTTTAAGTAGTTTCAATTGAATTGTATTAGTTTCTGTTTATAGACTATAATTATATTTTATTTACAAAGATAACTAGTACATTCTCATTAACAACCAAAATCGAAATCAGAATCAAAACCGAAACAAAACGAAGCTTTCAAATTTTCCGAAATTGATCGAAACTAAAAAAAATTAGACGATCAAAACAGAGTTATCAAATTTTGTTACGGACACAGTTCATCCGACTTTAATGTTAATATGTGTCGATCAAATAATACAAACACCCAGCTGCTGGTTTTTTTATATATCACTACACTGGTGTCAGGTGAATCATTGCACCATCTTAAGACAATTTATATGTTTGGTCAATAACTAATTTAGTACCGACTAACTAACAAGTCAGCGCTGGTAAATGCTCATGGCAAAGACCAAGTTAGAGAACGTGGATGAAAGGAATGCAACTACGAGCCAGTGTCGGCCTATTCAAATCCAATGCCCTAGGCAAGCTATGAGCAGGTATTGAACCTGCACCAATCAACTTAAACCGCAAATAGCAAACCAACTGGACTTCAAAGACAACACATTCAAGTTGCCCTGCTAGATGCTCTCCTATTTACTTAGTCATAAATCAGTTCATCTTCAAAGTTGCCAATCCTCCCCGACTTCCGGCATGTTGCCCTAGGCGAATGCCTCGCCTGCCTTGCCCTTGGGCCAGGCATGCTACGATCTCATTTGGAAAGAGCTTATTTTGATTATATTAAAAATGAGTTTTGGATGGTTCTAACTAGTTTTAAATAGTAGTAAAATTAACATAGAAGTGTGTGGATGAAATCAAGCTTTTAAGTAGAAATGACTAAGCAAAAATTACTTAGGCAATAGTTTCTTAAGTCATAAACAATAAATAGTGATTTTCAAACTTATTAGCTGCTTTTTACAAACATTTTTGCAAGCTATTTATGAGAAGCTCCTAAACATTGAAATTGAAAAGCATTATGATTATATCAGAGAATATTACAAAGTGATTACACAAAACACTTTATACTCAAAACTCGATCTCACACTCTTCTTGCTCTCCTTTTTTCTTATTGGATTTTGGAATGGGATTATGATGATAGTTATGAGGAGGAAGGGTGTATTTATAAGGTAAGAAGATGGTTGGTGGAGGTTGGTGGCACGGTTGGTGGAGGTTTGTTGGCAGCCCATGTTTATTTCATGGATGGCTGCATGTTTCCTAACAATCTCCCACTTAAAGATTGATTTCAATCCGTCTTCACACCTTGATCGATGCAACATCCATTCTGCTCTTTTTACTCTAGCAGACCAACTGAAGCTGAACACAACTTCAGTTTATCGATAGTCACCGTCTTTGTCAACATATCTGTTGGATTCTTGCTTCTTTCGATCTTCTCCAGTATTAACACATCATCTTCTAGTAGAGATCTGATGAAGTGGTAACGGAGACCAATATGTTTGGTTCTGGAATGAAATGTTGAATTCTTCGCCAAGTGTATAGCACTTTGGCTATCACTATATAGGATATTCTTTTCCTGCTTGAATCCCAACTCAGTTAACAAACCTTGAAGCCATATCATCTCTTTACTAGCTTCGGTGATTGCTACATACTCAGCCTCTGTAGTGGATAAAGTGACAATCTTCTGCACCTGACATCCAACTAACAGTTGTAGTTCCAACCGCGAGTACATAACCTGTAACGCTTCTTCGATGATCGCCTTGAGCTTTAACCTGCCCTTTACTAAAGTACAAAGAGTTATGTATGGTGCTCGTAGATATCTCAAAATCCACTTGACTGCTTCCCAATGAGCTTTCCCCGGATTTGACATGAACCTGCTAACAACTCCCACTGCGTGACCAATGTCTGGTCTCGTATAGACCATGGCATACATCAAACTTCCAATAGTTGAGGAATAAGGAGCATCAATCATGAAATTTCTTTCTTCCTCCATTTGAGGGGACTGATCCTTGGATAAGCTAAAGTGACTGGCCAACGGTGGACTGATTGGCTTAGCATCATCCATGTTGAATCTCTGCAAAACATGATTGATGTAAACTTCCTGAGATATCTGCAAGAGTCCTTTATGCTTATCTCCAGTGATTTGCATCCCGAGTATCTTCTTTGCTGGAGCTAAGTCTTTCATGTCAAACTCCTTTGACAATTGTTGCTTCAACCTTCTGATATCATCCATATTTGATCCTGCTACTAACATGTCATCAACATAAAGTAGTAAAATGATATTACTAGACCTATATTGCTTGAAGTAGCAACAATGATCAACATTGCACTTTGGAACTCTTCCTTGTGCATTAATCCATCAAACTTTTTGTACCATTGCCTTGGAGCTTGTTTCAGGCCATACAAGCTTTTCTTTAGTCTACACACCATGTTCTTCTTCCCTTTCTCGAAGAAACCTTTTGGTTGGTGCATGTATATCTCCTCATCCAAATCTCCATAAAGAAATGCGATCTTCACATCTAACTGTTCAAGATGAAGGTCTTCAATAGCAACAATACTTAATACTGACCTGATAGTATTGAGCTTTACAACGGGAGGAAAAATGTCAGTGTAGTTCACTCCTTCCTTCTGTTGGAATCCTTTGACAACTAGTCGAGCTTTGTATATCTTGGAACCATCATGCTCCTCCTTCACCCGATACACCCATTTATTATGAAGTGCCTTCTTTCCTATGGGTAACTCAGCTAGTTCCCATGTCTGGTTCGAGATGAGAGACTTTATCTCATCTTCCATGGCAAGCTCCCACTTGCTAGCATCTTCAGTCTGAGAAGTTTCATCGTAGCATTCAAGTTCTCTTGCATCAGTCAACAACAAATAGTTCATGTATCTTTTGTTAGGTACATGAGGTCGGGCAGACCTTCTCAATACAGGTGCTGGAATAAGATGTTGTAGTGTGTCAGACTGGTCCAAACTGCTTAAATCAACAATTTCATTAGGCTGAGCACTTTCTATAGTCGGTTCTATGATGAGACTATCAAGAATATCCTTTGCATCTGCAAATACTGGCTCAATCTGCTTTGAGTCATTGATTTTTGTTTTATGTCTGTCTTTGTACATTACTCTTTCGTTAAAGATCACATCTCGGCTATGGATTACCTTCTTGTTTTCATCATCCCAAATGCGGTAGCCAAATTCATTTTCGCCATAGCCGATGAGAGTGCATTTCTTTGATTTGGGATTAAGTTTATTACTGCCTCGATCACTAATATGCACATATGCTATGCAACCGAAAACTTTTAGATGTGATAGTTTTACCTCCTTACCACTCCATAACTCTTCTGTTATTGTGTGCTCTAATGGAACCGAAGGACCTCTGTTGATCAAATAAGCTGACGTGTTGACTGCTTCTGCCCTGACTTCTTTGGTAGACCGGATTGTATACGAATGCTTCTGGCTCTTTCTGTCAACGTTGGATTCATACGCTCAGCTACACCATTGTGTTGAGGCGTACCCGACACGGTTCTTTGCATTTTGATCCCGTGCTCATAACAAAACTGCTTGAAACTGGTGTCTTCATATTCACCTCCATTGTCAGTCCTAAGCTTTTTGATCTTTAGATTTGTCTCATTTTCAACCATAGCTTTTCATATCCTGAAAGCCTCGAACACTTCTGTAACACCCCGTATTTTCTATGAATATTAAAGTAACGAATTTAAGAATACTTAATTTTAAAAAGTAGGAATTAGGGGAAATGGGCTTTGCCATTGTGTTCGCCTCGAAATTCTGCATGAGATAGAGTCCGAGTTTGCGTGAATCGGACTCCGTATGAAGAAGTTATGGAGTTCAGAAGATCTCAAGTTCAAAACGTAAATCAAATATAAATATAAATTAAATCAAAAAGCAGTTCGAATTTCAAAATTCCAAGAGAAGCGTCTGGGCAGGAAAATTCCCGCCCATCGGGGTCGACATAGGTGTCGACCCCCCAAGAGGGGTGTCGACTGGGGTGCCGACCCGCCTCTGTAGGGGTCGACCCCCGGCCAGATTTGGACTGTTTTGTCCAGTGACGTTTTTCTGAGTCACTAGGGCATATGTGGCGACTTCCGGTTGGCTCTGCTTGGTCTGGATGGCTTTGATTTCTCCTAGGATGATCTAATAACTCTCATTAATCTAAACTTCTATATAAACAACCCCAACCCTTAACCCTAAAACCTCATAAAATTGCTCCATAAAGACGTCATGCTGTCCATGGCCAAACTAGCGTAGCCTTCATTTTTCTCTAAACTAAGAAGCCAGTTAGGAAGTCCCAAATCAAATCAAAACTAGAGAATCAGTAGTCTACATTAAAGGATAGCTTTTCAGTTTCAGAAATCAGATCCCAGAAAACAAGATTTGACCTTTTGTTTGTACATTCAGTTATTCTTTAGATTTGAACAAAAAAAAGTCATGACTTGTAATAAAGAGAAACTAGAATTGCGCTTAGTTGTAAGATAATCGTATTCTGATTCTCAAATTACTTACGCCTACGAGGCTATTGTGGTTGATACAATCTATCATGTTGTATCTTAATTTGGTGATGAATCTATCATGTTGTATCTTAATTTGGTGATGAAACTATCATGTTGTATCTTAATTTGGTGTATGCAATTTCATCAGGTCCGTATATGTTTATATGACTAGATCCACATACTTGTATGTTTAGATCTATGTTAATTTGATCCAACTCAAATGCAAGTTCATCATGTTCATATATGTTTGTATGACTAGATCCATATATTTATATGTTTAGATCTTTGTTAATTTGATCCATCTCAAATGCAAGTTCACATTTACATGCTTAATTTGTGCAGTACTATGCCAAATTTATATTACACATGCTTAGTTGATCTATATTGTTTTATGTCATTGAAATGTTACATGTCCCTTTTGCTTTTCCCTTTTGTTTATGAGTTAGGCTAAATTTGCGAGCCTAACATTCTATGTAATTTATGCGAACGAATAACGGGGGATACGTTGGGAAAAATATTAAATTATACGCTATTGCATAGGTTGGTTCATAATCATGAAAATGATTAATGTATAATTTGTATACCTAAGAATTATGGACATAATTTAGAGGGTAAGTGGGACATGACTTGATTTGTGGATAATTTACATATAAACCTAAATGGTAAATATGTAAATTAATGAAAAGATGAATATGCCTAACCTGAGGTTAGATTGAGTTACGGTGTAAAACTGCCCGGAACCGCCCGACACATCCAGCAACCGTAACAATATAGATCTAGTGTGAGAGGTTAGCGCATTAAGCCCGAAAAACCCGAGGTTAGATTGAGTTGCAGTGTAAGATTGCCCGAAACCGCCCGACACATCCACCGACCACAACAATACATATCTAATGTGAGTGGTTGGTGCTTTAATGAATGAATTAAAGCTAAGAAAGATTAAGAATGGTAGGGTTAAGTTAATTATGGAAACACTTAACCAATACAACATGTTAACTAAACTTATGGGTGGGGTTAGGTCAATTTGAGCACTTAACCATTTTAACATGTTGATTAGGAAACCGTAGTAACGGGGACCCATTTCAGCAGTAACCCACATAGATGTATCATGGTACCTGAACAAGGCAGGGTGGGGTACGATCACTGGGCTGATTGTAAGCGGTCAAAATAACGGTGGGTGGTGCAGCAGTGTAGGTTCCAATGGAGTATTGGCGTGCACGTACTCCGGCATGGACAAATCAGGCACTGGGCATCAGTAGTATACACGGTGCATCTTGAAATTGTGTCGGGTTGCCACCATAGGAATTGATACACCCCATGGTGGGAGCAGCACAGGTATTTACAATCAAGCGAGGCCGAATGACACAAGTCATAAATGCATGCGAGTAGGAGCCGATCGATAGAGGGATCATTTTGTCCTGAACACATGGTGCTAGTTGAAACACTTGTTAGTAGGTGCAGAGAAATAGAAATGAGTGCGGTAGTATATTCAGTTTCATTGTTATCTTATTTCTAGGGTATTGTCCTAGGTTCAGTTTATTCATGTCGTGATCCTTTTACCTATTTACATGCTAAATAATCACTGGATACCAGTCTTATGTCTGGCCCATTTTCTTTCGTCTTCTTATCTTTCGTCCCCCCCCCCCCCCCCAGGTCTGCAGGGAGGGAATACTTCAACTTAGTCCAGACCTTTTCCAGCTTGAAGAGAGTAGACGTATTGCTTGGATTCTCTTCTCCATTGCTATGGCTGTGGTTACACTCTTAATTGGGGATTTATGCTGCTTTATTATTGTTTATGCTTCTTTATGTTTTAGTCAAGATAGAGGCTTTAATGTAATGATTTTGGAAGTTGGTTTTTAAGACAGTTGTTGTAATATTTGACTGGACCACGTGCTTATGAAATAAATTTTCAGTTTTCCGCTGATTATATGTCTGTCTTGTAAATTATCTGTGTCTTTTACCTATAATACTCCACCAAAGTTAATGCATTCCCTTTGTGAGTGACCTAAATGGAGGTGGCGTGTTTAAACTTGGTATCAGAGCAATGGTTTACCAGATCAGATAAAAAAATTTGAAAACTATTTTTCAAAAAGAAGTTTAAAGAAGAATTTTTGAGAAAAATGTTGTTTTATTTTAAAAAGCATATACCCCAAAGCCATATGCACTATCTTTCTATCTTTTGTTTTGAATCTTTTCTTTTCGTTTCAGCATGTCTGGGGATCTTAATCTTCTTGAGGGTGTGCCGATACCTGGTTGGTTCAGAAGGTACCTGGAAGCTAGGGCTAATGACGCAGGCCCAGCAGACGTTCCTCCTCCCCCAGTTGCAGCTGTTCCTCCTCCTCATGCAAATGCTTTCTCGAAGATATGTAGAGATTTTCGAGCCATGGGTGGAAAGAACTTTAATGGGACTGAGTCATTTGTGGAAGCAAGAAATTGGCTCAAAGGAATAGAAGATTTGTTTGTTATCTTCAAAGTGGACGATAGGCAGAAGATACAATTGGCTATGTGGTTACTTAAAGAAGAAGCCTCTTATTGGTGGGAAGTTACTAATGCTGAGAGACTAGTTGAAACTTGGGAGGATTTCAGAATGAGATTTGAGATGTAGCTCCTCTTGCAAGCTGAACGAAGCCTACATATGGAGAAGTTCTTAGCTCTCAAACAGGGAAGCCTATCGGTCAAGGAATACGTCAACCAATTCAACCAACTGGCTAGATTCAGATTGGAGTTAGTGAACACTCCACATAAGAAGGCTCTCCATTTCGTTAAAGGGTGGAACAAGCCACTGTACAGCCTAGCTATGACCCATATACCTATGGGTGCGACTTATGAGAGACTAGTGGAAATGGCACTGTTACAGGAGGAAGATAAGGATGGCAAGAAAGAGATAAAGGCGGAAGTACCTCAAGACAAGAAAGTGGAGGGATCACAGAAGAAGAAGACGAATTCCAAGAAGGGTGGGAAGAATAACAAACCCCATGACAAGAGGAAGTGTAATTTTTGTGGCATACCTGGACATTTGATTAAGGACTGCAGAAAGAAGAAGAGGAAGATGGGTGGTTGTTTTCAGTGCGGCGAGACAAGACCCAAACTATGGTTGTTTTCTCTGCACCTAGACACCAGTATAGTAGAGGATCCCTTGGTTGTTTCAAATCCAATTGGGGGTTCGGCTTCTTTATCAATAATTTGTTTGGATTTGGAAATTTCTGTACTAAGCATTGGGTTTAGATGTAATGCCTATGTTTTGGGCTTCACGGGCTATGGGTTGATTCTAGGCATGGATTGGCTATCCAGTAATGGTGTCGTCCTCGATTGTGAAAAGAGAGTGGTTAGACTTATGACTCGCCTCGGTAACACTCTCGAAATCTCTTGTAATCCCATGAACTCTGTTATGCTTAGCTTCCTAGAATCTCTTGATGCGTCTATTGAAAACCTGAAATCTGTTAGAGTAGTCTGTGAATACTCGGATGTCTTTGAAGAGGTGAAGGGTTTGCCTTCAAAGCGAGAGATAAACTTCCGCATATACCTTGTTGATAATGCAAAAGCCGTTGCTCTACCCGTTAGACACATGGCTCTAAGGGAAAGGAAAGAGCTCAATAAGAAAGTTGAAGAGTTGCTTGAAAAGGGGTTTATAAGGCGGAGTATTTCTGAACGGGGTGCTCCAGTGGTGTTTACAACCAAAGCGGATGGTTTACTTCACCTATGCGTTGACTATAGGGAGCTAAACAAGCTGACTAAGAAGAATAGGCACCCACTTCCAAGAATAGACGACCTGTTCGATCAGCTTGTAGGTGCATCGGTTTTCTCCCAACTAGATCTGGCTACCGGGTTTCATCAGCTAAGAGTGGTTGAGGACAGCATTGGTAAGACCGCATTCAGGACCCCGGATGGTTTCTTTGAATGGCTTGTCATGCCTTTCGGCTTGACAAACGCACCTGCCTATTTCGTTGACTTGATGAGTCGGGTGTTCAAAGAGTTCCTTAATAAATTTGTAGTGGTCTTCATGGACGACATTTTGTTCTTCTCGAAAAGTGAGGAACAACATGATTTGCATTTAAGGGAAGTCATGGATACTCTTCGTGCACACCAGCTGAAAGCAAAATTCTCCAAATGCCATTTTTGTAGAGAAGTAAGGTTTCTTGGACATGTGGTGTCCAAAGAAGGGATAGATGTGGATCCCGCAAAAGTAGTTACGGTGCAAGACTGGAAGATTCCACGGAATACAACTGAAGTTCGAAGCTTTCTCGGACTAGCGGGCTTTTATAGAAACTTCATTAAGGACTTCGCGAAGATCTCGTCTCTACTTACTAGGTTGATGAAGATGAACCTAACTTTTTCTTGGGATTTGGTTTGTGATGTTGCTTTCCAACAACTGAAAAGAGCTCTAACAACGGCCCCAGTTTTGACATTGCCTGATGGGAGTAAGATGTTTACTGTATATACAGACGCATGCAAAACAGGATTGGGCGCTGTCTTGATGCAAAAGGGAAAAGTAGTTTGTTATGGAGGAAGGCAGCTGAAGGTGCATGAGAAAAACTACCCAACTCATCATTTAGAACTAGCTGTCATTGTTTTTGCTCTTAAGTCGTGGCATCATTATCTACTAGGAGAAAGATTTGAATTGTTTACTGACCATAAATCGTTAATGTACCTTTTCTTATAGAAAGATCTTAACTTAAGACAACAAAGGTGGATGGAATTTCGGGCCTCATACGATTTTGAGATTGCTTATACCCCTGGCAAGGATAATGTGGTGGCAGACGCCTTGAGTAGGAAAAAGCTGACCTTAAGTCCTCTGTTTGTAGAAAGGCAAAGCTTGGAATACATAGCAAACTTTGACTTTAGATCCTCCTTCGAATTTGTACCTGGCTTGTTAGCAACACTAGAGGTGCGGCCTATGCTTTTGGACTCAATAGGAACCGCGCAACGTGAAGACCCTCAGCTAATTGATGTGATGGACAAGCTAATGAGAGGTGAGACTTCTAATCACCTCAATAGATACTCCATTGATTACAAGGGTTGGTTGAGACGGGATGGAAGACTGTGCATCCCACAAGCAAGGGATTTGGTGAAGATGGTTCTCGAAGAAGCACACCATTCTAAATTGACCATACATCCAGGTGGGGATAAGATGTACAAATACATAAAAAGGGTTTTCTTTTAGAATGGAATGAAGAAGGATGTAGCTAAGTTTGTCTCTAAATGCTTGATATGCTAGCAAGTCAAAGCGGAGCAGAAGAAGCCTGGTGGTCTGCTTCATCCTTTAGAAGTCCCACAATGGAAATGAGATAGCATTTCGGTGGACTTTATTGATGGGTTTCCTAGGTCAAGAAGGGGCAATATCAGTATTTGGGTAATAATGGACAGGCTCACTAAAAGCGCTCACTTTATACCTGTTAAGAGTAGGAGGACTGCCTCGTCATTAACATCCATTTATCTTAAAGAGGTGGTTCGACTGCATGGAATACCCTCTAGCATAGTAAGTGATCGAGATCCTATCTTTATGAGCGAATTTTGGAAGAGTTTGCAAGAAGCTGTAGGCACACAACTATGCTTAAGCACGGCCTATCACCCTCAAACCGATGGTCAGACAGAAAGGGTGAACAGAATATTAGAAGACCTCTTGAGATTGTGCATTCTTGATTTTGGAGGGACATGGGAGGATCATCTTCCTTTGGCGGAATTCGCCTACAACAATAGCTACCAAGCCACCATAGGCATGGCACCCTTCGAGGCTTTATATGGAAGACCATGCCGATCACCAACTTGTTGATGGGAGTCTACAGACAAGCTCCTACTTGGGCCAGACATGATTAGAGAAACTTCAGAGAAGGTGGACTTGATAAGAAGATGAATGAAAACTGCACAAGATAGACAGAAGTCCTACGCTGAAAAAACAAGGACCGACCTTGAATTTGAGGTCGGAGACAGGGTTTTCCTTAAAGTATCTCCTTTGAGGAATGTCGTTCGCCTTGGGTCTTCGGGAAAATTAGCACCAAGATTTGTAGGGCCATTTCCTATCATTGAGAGAATTGGGAAGATAGCTTATAGAGTAGAGCTGCCCGAAAGATTGGCTGGAGTTCATAATGTTTTCATGTCTCTCATCTACGAAAGTGCTTACATGAGTCTGTGGAAGTTGTAGAGCCAAGCATACTAGATGAAATAGAAGTGGAGCGAGAAGAGACAGCGAGGAGAGTTCCAACTCGTACCTTAGGGACAGAAGTAAAAAACTCCTCAACCGTGAAGTCAAGCTTGTTAAAATTCAATGGAGTGACGCTGAGGTAGACGCGACTTGGGAGACTGAGGACAAGATATGCGCAGCCTACCCTTTTCTTTTTGAGGGTACATCCTTGATCTCTTTTCCATATGAATGCTTATATCTATCTTTTAAGTATATCTCCTCGGTCCTATTCTCGACCCTTAGGTAGAAACCAACGGATGTAAACATGTATTTGAAACATGTTATGATTGATGGTTGCTAGTGGTTTCTCGTGGATGCATATACACACACACACTTGGTACTAGATCGGCTCAGTCACTTTTCATATTGCATATGCATGTATGTATATATATGAGTTGAAACTTGATGTGTTATCATATGGACGTTGCATTTGTATGAATGTGCACTCATGTAGAAAGAATAATTAGGAATAATTGCATACAAATGGACTCATGGCACTATCATGATTTGCATTAAGGAGGTCAACTGAATCAGTAGACCGCTATTTTGCATTAGAAAAGGACATATACACACACTATGCATATAGTCATGGAAGCATTAGAAATTTGTTTAAGAACAATGGATGCCTGTGTTTGATGTTTGAGTAGATGGACGATTGGATGGTAGGATATACATTCTTCTTGACTTGAAGATTTCGGGGACGAAATCCTTTAAGGAGGGGAGAATGTAACATCCCGTATTTTCTATGAACATTAAAGTGACGAATTTAAGAATACTTAATTTTAAAAAGTGGGAATTAGGGGAAATGGGCTTCGCCAATGCATTCGTCTCCGAATTCTGCTTGAGACAGATCGAATTTGCGTGAATCGGACTCCGTATGAAGAAGTTATAGAGTTCAGAAGATCTCAAGTTTAAAACGTAAGTTAAATATAAATATAAATTAAATCGAAAAGCAGTTCGAATTTCAAAATTCCGAGAGAAGCGGTTGGGCAGGAAAATTTCCTCCCATAGGGGTCGACTCCCCCCAAGGGGGGTTGACATAGGTGTCGACCCCCCAAGAGGGGTGTCAAATGGGGTGTCGACCCCCCCTGTAGGGGTCGACCCCCTTAGCAAAATCTGGACTGTTTTGTCAAGTGACGTTTTTCTGAGTCACTAGGGCATATGTGGCGACTTCCGGTTGGCTCTGTTTGGTCTGGATGGCTCTGATTTCTCCTAGGATGATCTAAGGGCTCTCATTAATCTAAACTTCTATATAAACAACCCCAACCCTCAACCCTAAAACCTCATAAAATTGCTCCCTGAAGTCATCATGCTGTCCATGGCCAAACTAGCGTAGCCTCCATTTTTCTCTAAACTAAGAAGCAAGTTAGGAAGTCCCAAATCAAATCAAAACTAGAGAATCAGTAGTCTACATCAAATGATAATTTTTCAGTTTCAAAAATCAGATCCCAGAAAACAAGATTTGTCCTTTTGTTTGTAAGTTCGGTTATTCTTTAGATTTGAAAAAATAAAAGTCATGACTTGTAATAAAGAGAAAATAGAATTGTGCCTAGTTGTAAGATAATCGTATTTTGATTCTGAAATTACTTATGCCAACGAGGCTATTGTGGTTGATACAATCTATCATGTTGTATCTTAATTTGGTGATGAATCTAACATGTTGTATCTTAATTTGGTGATAAAACTATCATGTTGTATCTTAATTTGGTGATGAACCTATCATGTTCTATATTAATTTGGTGATGAACCTATCATGTTCTATATTAATTTGGTGATGAACCTATCATGTCGTATATAGATTTGGTGATTCTTTTATGATATGTTATATGCAAGTTCATCATGTTCATATATGTTTATATGACTAGATCCACATACTTATATGTTTAGATCTATGTTAATTTGATCCAACTCAAATGCAAGTTCATCATGTTCATATATGTTTATATGACTAAATCCATATACTTATATGTTTAGATCTACGTTAATGTGATCCAACTCAAATGCAAGTTCACATTTACATGCTTAATTTGTGTAGTACTATGCCAAATTTATATTACACATGTTTAGTTGATCTATATTGTTTTATGTCGTTGATATGTTACATATCCATTTTGTTTTTCCCTTTTGTTTATGAGTTAGGCTAAATTTGCGAGACTAACATTCTATGTAATTTATGCGAACGAATAACAGGGGATACGTTGGGAAAAATATTAAATTATATGCTATTGCATAGGTTGGTCCATAATCATGAAAATGATTAATGGCTTAAAATGGTATAATTTGTATACCTAAGAATTATGGACATAATTTAGAGGGTAAGTGGGACATGACTTGATCTGTGGATAATTTACATATAAACATAAATGGTAAATATGTAAATTAATGAAAAGATGAATATGCCTAACCCGAGGTTAGATTGAGTTACGGTGTAAGACTGTCCGGAACCGCCCGGCACATCCAGCAATCGTAACAATAACGATCTAATGTGAGAGGTTAGTGCATTAAGCCCGAAAAACCCGAGGTTAGATTGAGTTGCGGTGTAAGACTGCCTGAAACCGCCCGGCACATCCAGCGACCACAACAACACATATCTAATGTGAGTGGTTGTTGCTTTAATGAATGAATTAAAGCTAAGGAAGACTAAGAATGGTAGGGTTAATTAAATTATGGCAACACTTAACCAATACAACATGTTAACTAAACTGATGGGTGAGGTTAGGTTAATTTGAGAACACTAAACCATTTTAACATGTTGATTAGGAAACCCTAGTAATGGGGACCCATTTCAGTAGTAACCCACATAGATGTATTATGGTATCTGAACTAGGCAGGGTGGGGCACGATTACTGGGCTGATTGTAAGCAGTCAAAATAACGGCGGGTGGTGCAGCAGTGCACGTTCCAACGTAGTATGGGCGTGCACGTGCTCCGGCATGGACAAATCAGACACTGGGCATCAGTAGTATACATTGTGCATCTTGAAATTGTGTCGGGTTGCCATCATAGGAATTGATACACCACATGGTGGGACCAACACAGGTATCTATAATCAAGCGGGGCCGAATGACACAAGTCATAAATGCATGCGAGTAGGAGCCGATCGATAGAGGGATCATTTTGTCATGAACACATGTGTTAGTTGAAACACCTGTTAGTAGGTGCAGAGAAATAGAAATGAGTGCGATAGCATATTCAGTTTTATTGTTATCTTATTTATAGGGTACTGTCCTAGGTTCAGTTTATTCATGTCATGATCCTTTTACCTGTTTACATGCTAAATAATCACTGGACTTACCAGGCTTATGTTTGACCCATTTTCTTTTGTCTTCTTGTCTTCCGTTCCCCTCTAGGTCCGCAGGGAGGGAATACTATAACTTAGTCCAGACCTTTTCCAGCTTGAAGAGAGTAGACGTATTGCTTGGATTCTCTTCTCCATTGCTATGGTTGTGGTTACACTCTTAATTGGGGATTTATGCTGCTTTATTATTGTTTACGCTTCTTTATGTTCTAACCAAGACAGAAGATTTATTGTAATGATTTTGGAAGTTGGTTTTTAAGATAGTTGTTGTAATGTTTGACTGGACCACGTGCTTATGAAATAAAATTTCAGTTTTCCGCTGCTTATATGCCTGTCTTGTAAATTATCTGTGTCTTTTACCTATAATACTCCACCAAATTTAATGCATTCCCTTTGTGAGTGACCTTAACGGAGGTGGGGTGTTTACAACTTCAGATTTTCTCCTTAAAAAAATAAACCTATACCTTTCGCGAGTGATCATCGATGAAAGTAACGAGTAATGCTTTCCACCGATGGATGAGATGATCGTTGGCCCCCAAACATTGGAATGAACAAGCTCTAGTCTTTCCTTTTTTGGGGTTTTGCCATTTATTTGAAAGCTGACTCTCTTCTGCTTTCCAAATATGCAATTTTCACACATGCCTATTTCCACTGACTGTAGACCTGGAAGTTTTCCCTTCGAGTGCATAATCTTCATTCCCTTTTCACTCATATGGCCTAGCTTCTGGTGCCATATGTTGGAATTTTCGTTGCTAGTTGCAATAGTGATCGAACATCGTGCTCCTGCTGTCATGTAAAGAGTACCACTCTTTTTTCCGTGAGCATTCGTCATTGCACCTTTTGAAATTTTCCAATCATCACCATGGAAAGTCGTAGTATTGCCTTCACTAGCTAATTGTCCTACGGAAATCAAATTCTTCCTTAGATCAGGTATGTGTCTGACATCCTTTAGCTCCCACATTGACGCATTTAGCTTAATCTTCACAGCACCTTTACCAATGATATCACAAGGTTGATCGTCACCAAGATATACCTTTCCAAGATTTCCAGAGGCGTACCTTTCGAAGAATTCTTTCTGCGAAGTGGAATGAAACGATGCTCTAGAGTCTAGCACCCCAGACTCTTCCTTGCTCTCCAAAGAGCATATTAATGCTTTATCTCCTCCTGAGGTAGAAGTAACATTTTCCTCTGCCTTCGCCTCCTGGTCCTTTGGTGCATTTCTGCATTGATTTTTGTAGTGATCGATCTTTCCACAATTCCAACACTCAATGGTCTTTGAGCTGTGGGAATTGTTGGGATTTCTGGATTTTGATCTCCAGTCCTTCGACCTACCTCGGTAGTTCGACTTGCTATGTCCATTTCCTCGTGTTGAATTTCTTCCTCTTGATTGTGTATGCAAAATTGAAAAATTTGACAACTCATCAGAATCTCTTCCTCGGATCTCTTCACTGAGAACCATATTACGAATATAATCAAATTTTAACTTATTGCTTCCCGACGAGCTACTCACTGATGTGACAGTAGCATTCCAACTTTCTGGTAGGGAAAACAAAAGTATCAACGCGCGTACTTCTTTGTCAAACTCAATTTCAACTGAACTTAACTGAGTAGTAACTGTATTCGGTTCATTGAGATGTTGAGCTACCGATGCACCTTCTGTCACCCGCAAATTGAACAATCACCTCATCAAATGAACTTTGTTAGAGGCTGATGGCTTCTCATACATACTGGAGAGAGCCGCCATAAGACCCGCCGTGGTCTTTTCTTTTGCTATGTTGAAACCAACATTGCGAGATTACGTCAATCGAATAACTCCAAGAGCTTGTCTATCAAGAAGAGCCCAATCTTCATCTTTCATATTCTCCGGCTTCTTTTCTGAGAGAGGTTGATAAAGCTTTTTCTGATATAGGTAATCTTCAATTTGCATTTTCCAAAAGCCAAAGCCAGCTCCATCAAACTTCTCGATTTTCACCATTTCTTCATCTGCGGCCATCGCTCCCACTCGAATTTGATTTCTTTTCTAACAAATTATGGCTCTGATACCAGTTGTTGGGAAATCACGCAAATTTCCTTATGATTATTTTTGTGGAGAAAAGAAATGAAATGTAAAATGGTAAGAGACACACAAAACTTGGTAACGGAGTTCGGCCAATTATGCCTATGTCTCTGGGCTGCTGCAGATCTTTTATTTCAGAGAATATCAAAACACTTTATACTCAACACTCGATCTCACTCTCTTCTTGCTTTCCTTTTTTTCTTATTGGATTTTGGAATGGGATTGGGATGATAGTTATGAGGAGGAAGGGTGTATTTATAAGGTAAGAAGAGGGTTGATGGCACGGTTGGTGGAGGGTTGGTGGCAGCCCATGTTTATTTCATGGATGGCTGCATGTTTTCTAACAGAACAGGTGGAGTCCACGGTAACGGTTATTAGACCATTTCCCATGTGGTCATAATTCTACAGTTTAGCAAACATTTGGAACAACAGATTATGAAGACATCAAGTAACGATGGATGCAGACCTTGATAAGCCGTTTCTGAAATAGTGATTCAGCTACTTCATTCAAAATTGAATCCGATGGTTGTACAAGAAACCCTTTGTTTGAATGCAGTACACAGAACCCAATTTAGATGGGGAAGCATATTTGAAACCCATAGAAAAAGCACACACAAAAAGGATTGAACAAATGCTAAACTGGGAAAAAAATTGTAGGGTGCCTTAATAAGTGGATGGCTACAGCTAACTATATGGGTTATTGATTATTATAGATACAATATAAAAAATTTCCCAACAAGTTGACCGATGTTTGATTTCTTTATAGATAACATATACCCTGATTCAATTTTCAAAATTCTGTTTGCCGTTTTCGTTTCGGTCATGGGGAAATTTCAAAGTTCCGGTTTCATTTCGGAAATTCCGCTTTGTGAACTCTGATATTTTTTTAATTAGTGTGTGTGTGTGTTTATTGAAGCTTATACAAATAAAGAATGCATCATATAAATTTTACATAAATTATTTAATGCCAGTTCATTGCTGGGAAGTGATAGCATACAATTTATTTATAGTTACTTCCGAACTTTATAAATACTCAAGGCTCATTCAAGACATCCCAGCCCAAAAACAAATACGACGATCTCTTTTCTCACAAAAACGGGTTAATTTTTTTTGTTATTGTACCATCCGATGCCGGATTTTGAGGCCAATTCCGTCTCGGTCATCGCCGGAACTAGGATGGAATGGCCGATATTCCGGCTTGCCAGCTGGAATCTAGAACCATGCTCTGACTATACAGTGTCTATGATATGTTGTATGGGCCACAAAGGTTAAATTCAAAACTTTATTGTTCGTCATGTTTCTCAAAAAACTAAGGTTGAAGTCTTCATTACACATTTATGCATAAATTTAATTCGAAATGTCTGCAGTTTAGCATATTATAAATTTAATTCGAAATCCCCGCATCTATCAGAAAAAACTTTCGTATTTTAATTATTTACACTACCAAAGCAATCATGTAGCGTAATTACTCACCAAAACCCAAGCTAATCAATAGGTAAGCAGACACGCATGATATATTCTCTCCGTTACTGAGACACGACATCCAATCGCTTCTGATTGAAACCGATCAGGCTCAAACAGAAATACATAATATGACAGGTAGCATACAATCAGGTATATTTGGTTCATCCTTTTTCCCTTCTTCGACCTCCTACGATTTTGGTGTTTAACTGGGTCAGTGGTGGGTAGTTTCAGATATTTTCTTTTGAAGGCAGACAAATATTCAAGGTTTTTGTTGGTCGTTGGTAAAGTGCGAGGGGTAGAGAAGATTAGTCGATAGTGTTATAAATTCTCATTAGGGCTAAAAGCGCCCATTCGTTGGACCTATCTCGTGAAGCCTTGATGCCCATTTTGACATCCACCACAATATGTCAATATCGCATATTGGTCGGTCATTTCACCTTTTCTAGGATTACAAAGATTTTATCGTCATCGATATTGTTTTCAATAACAATATCGTAAATGAAATGATTTTACAAAAAATAAATATTTTTTATATACAAAGGAATAATTTCTAAATTAATATCATTGATAGTTAATTATATTTGATCGACGAGTTTATAAGCAAAACCTTTCCTTTGTTTGCAAGGTTTGAGTAGATTATAATTTTAGAAAACACCGAAACAAACAACTTGTAAACTTCGTTTCACAATTTGACTATCAAGTGTTCAATATTAATGTTGGGCTGAAAATTTATTGGGAATAAATTATGAATACGATTGATTTACGCTGTAAATTTGAGACATTATGGTTATACAATATTTATGGATATAAATATTTCGAAGATATTTAAAGGAAAAGAAAGCATCGCACCTCGATCGTAGGGAAATAACCACTATGATAACTGCAACGTAGTCCGTGTTCATATTCAAATAAGTGGAAAATAAAAACTGCAGTTGTTTTGTTTAAGTTGTTTTGAAAATCTTGATTCTCTCTCTCTCTCTCTATATATATATGTGAATATTGAGATGCAAAATTAAACATAAAATAAGAGACACAAATCGTGAACCATTGGATTTATTTGTCTTTATGTGAAAAGTGGAATTCATGAGAGGATTTAGTGGTTGAGATTTATAGTGTTTAATTTTGTGCCATCATTTTGTGTCTAAATAGAGTTAAAAGGTTCTCTCTTCGTCTCCATGGCGGAGAGATCCAGGTGATATCGCACTTAATTTCTGTGGGATTCGTTTCACTTTAATGCCTACAAACCATTTACCTTCTACAAAACTCAATATAACTCACTCCTCACTTTAGACTGCGGTCAACCTTATAACGATGGAATTTCTAATTCCATTTCTTCAAATCGACCCCTTTTGCAGATTAGATCTAGTAATTTCTTCAAATTGAGAGGATCGAGGCTATAAAGGGAAGAGTGTTTTCTGCGATAGTTGATCCTAATTTCTACCATCTAATGCTAGAAACTTATTTCTCATAACCGCATGTAACAACCCGCATTTAACATATCCGAAGATCGTAAAATATTTTTATTTTGTCCCCTAAGGATTGGATCATTCTCATCTTTTGATATATTGCTTATAAGGATGTGAGACATGTCCATAATTTTTACCAATTTTGTATGTGACCATTTTACCCCTGTCACTCTTGTACAGGGGGTAACTTTTGACTTAGGTCGAATTAAGGGTGAGACATGTGCCATTGGAAAGGAATTTATGGTTGCCTTTCCGTAGAGCGGTTAAATTTAAGATTTGGCTCAACGGTTTGGGAGAAATCGTTGTTTTAAGGTTTTTCAGTCGGTGATTCAGGTTTGGAGAGCCACAATGGGCTAATTTGGGAAGACCCATTAGTGGGCTAATGGAAGGGTATAAATAGGGGGTAAGGGATATGGGAAATGGTTTTAGTTTTCCATTCTCTCATTTGGAGGCCTTGTGCTCCTCCTTCTTATAGCACCTTTCCACCATTAAAAATCAAAATTCAAGGAGGGAAATCATAGAACTACACCATTTGAGGCTAGATCTACATTAATTGAGGCAAGAGTTCATCGGATCAAGGTGTTTAGTACGAGGTGCTTGCTGTCCGAATTCTTATTTCATCAATTTTAGCTTGTTTGGCAAATCGGTGAGCGATTTACGTCTCTCACATGAATGCAATGAAGTATATGAGTGTTTGTGCATGTTTCTCATCAAATTCAAGTATTTTTCCGTAGATCTATGCCATATTAAGCTCATTTTCATATATATCACCCTATAATCTGATCTAGCAAGTTTAGATAGGTGATTTCTATAACATTTCATATGAATGCAAGTTAGATCTATAGTTTTGCTCATATGTACATTTATGGTGATTTTGGTGAATTTTACATGTTTGTTTATGGAAATGTCATATTGGTGTTATTGTTGATTTCATATCATGCTTGTGATCATATAGGATGTATTGGATGAGCTGGTTTCGTCGAACGAATCATTTTGGCGAAGTTTTGGTTAAAATTGGAGTTGCATTGGAGAATGCAATTTTTCGGTCGCTCGTTCAAATGCATGGCTTGGAGAACAAGTCATGGTTAGGGTCGGTCGAGCAGAAGGGTCGGTCGAGCTGTAGGCCTGGTCAGTCACTCATGGTGTGTCGAGTAGTTAGTTGTTCGAACAAGTTGGGTCGAACAGGTAAGGTCGGTTGAGTGGAGTGGTCTGGTCAGTCATGTTGGGTCGAGTGGAGCCTGGGTCGGTCGCACATGATTGGGTCGGTCGTACCATGGGGGGGTCTCATTTTCTGAAAAAGTACGTTTTTCAGGTACGACCCGGGTTAGAAGAAAAGAGCTTGAAAAAAAATATTTTTTGGGGGTAACCCCCCGAACCCTACTCAAGCCACAGCGCAGTGGTGTAACTTGGTTCGGTGATGATGTGACTTCAAAGTAAATTCAGGATGGAAGGTTTGAAGCGTTGAATGGTGTTCGTTGATCGGTGTAGAACAACGAATGAGGTGACAACTCAAAGGTCGTGAGTTGGTGGATAATGGTTGCTCAAGAAGGTTGCTTGGGCTATGAAAAGTCATCAAGTTGGATGACTAGAGATGAGAAGGCTGAGAGATTATCGTTGTCTTAAGTTCTAGCAGGCTCAAAGCAGGGGTATGATAGGGGAACCCAAAAGACCGGTTGTAGGCCGAGTACCTTGGGTATCGTTGAAAGACCTAATTGTCAAGGTTGGGTATACATACGTATCGTTGAAAGGCACATGGAGTTTATGCTAGAACTGCGATTACCATTAGCCCTTGACATATGGTAAGGTTGGTCATCATACAATCAACGATGGTTTCAAAGTAGGATTGGCGGTAATATCCAGAGTCAGTCATGGATGATTGGTTGTTCTGTTTGTACCGTCTCTTGTAGGTTGTCCAATGTCGAAGGAGATGATCCATGGGTGCTCGTCTGATATTGGTCCAGGCCTCTTGGGCTTTTGCTTGAGGGATGTTGAATCCGATTAGGATGGTTTATATGAGATACATATAATCTGGATGTTATGAGTCCTTTACCATGATTAAATGGATGTTTTGGTTTCCATGAATGAATGGTTTAATTGTTTGTCGTAAAGGCTATCACTGTCCGATGTGGGGAAGACGGGAGTTGAGTTCTTCTCTGGTGTTTGGTAGATTGGTTTGTTAATCTACCTATGCTCATATACTTTATTATTGAAGTTTGTTAACTGTTTTATCACTCACTAAGACTGTTGTCTGACTCAAGGTTTTATGTCTCCTCTTGTTACCTTGGGTTGTTCATCCGGTTGTGGATGGGCAGACTAAGTAGCATGTTACAGGTGATTAGTGAGGACGATGCTGCTGTGCGGAGGTGAGCCAGAGATTGATGTACCAGTTTTATTACTATCTAGTATTTCTGTTTCCGCTGTTTGAGTGCTCTATGAGGGTTGTAGTGAGGCCTTATGTACAAACTGTAATGCAAGTTGGATAACCTTTAGGATGTTGAGAAAGTTTCAAAAGTTTGTTATACGCTGCTTCATTACTATTACCTATTGTATACGTTCTATTTTATTTTATCCTCGCGCTGTGAGTTCTACGACAGGTTCCGATGTTGTTTACCTACTCGGATGATCGTCCATAGCTGCCTGGCACACTTTTAAGTGCATTATTCCTCTTGTTTAGTGCAGGGGTTATGAACGATCGTCACATTTGAAGTGATTTTGACACTATATACTTATAGTAATATCAAAATGATTTGTTTTAAACGTACCAAGCATGTTTGTTATTACAAGGTAAAACTTTATCCTACGGCTTGCGTTGCATTATGTGATGGGACTTGAGTCTTATAATAGCTTCATTTTTCCAAAAAGCATTTCGCTGTTTGTTATATGCACTGGTATTCTTGGGAGGAAACTCGTTCCGTATTATACGGCGTGGTCCCTTGATTTACTTTATTTCTAAAGTAAAGTTTTAAATAACTGTTTTAGTTATCACACCAGTCCCATGACTGACTTAGAGTTTATTGTTTTTACCTAAACTCAGGGTGCCCATATTTTGTACACGGGCAGTTAGTAGTTTTGGTTTTGCAGATTATTTCTTTTCCAGTAACCTAGATTTACAGCTGAAGCTATATTCGGAAAGCTTTATATCTGTATATTTCTTTCAGTTGTGTTATGTATTATTTTTCCGCTGCTATGTAATTTTAATCTCTGATATTTTTTTGATGTATATTATTTATTCATACTCTGTTATATTCTTGTACTCTGATGTAAATTATTGTAACAGCAATGAAATGTTCTATTGTTTGCGTTTTGATTTGTCATGTTCTCAACTCAATCCGGGCTTTCCCGTAAATGGAAGTTTTTTGGTCGTTTCAGAGATGACAGTGAAGCAAGAAGTAGGAGCTCGACGCGGTGATGGTGCTGTGCCGGAAAAATGGAGGAAGTGGTGCATCAATCGGCAAAGACTGAAGCTAGCACTGGTGATTCCAATGAACGGATTCAGCTTGTAGGTGTCTGTGTTCGTCAAGGAGACTCTGAGGTTGTAGAAAAGTGACCGGACCAGTGGCGGTCCAGAGGTGCGAAAGCCCGGGAATGGGGGATGGGTTTACAGTGGATAACAAGGCGACGCGACTTGATTTGGTGGCAAAGGGGAAAGGCTGATCTCTAGGTAAAGGCGGTGGCTTTGGGAGTCTGAGAGGTGCCTTTTCGATGCAGCTGCTAGGGTCAGGCTTGAGCAATAAGCGGTGAGGTGATGGAGAGGCCATTATCGAATTGAAAGGAGACTAATTGATTTAGGCGGAATTGATTTTTGCTGGAGAAAATGAAAGATAAATGTTAAGGAGGGAGGAAATGTTTTAGTGAATGGGGTAAAGAGGGTACGCACTAATTTATAACGTAAACCAAGAGACTAGACACAAGAAAAAAACATGTGTAATACAAAAAAGAGCAACAAGGCCAAGTGTTGTTTTACACAGCTAAACAAAGGCAGGTGGAAAATTATTTTCACCGCCCAATCTTGAGCAAGATTTTAACCATATTCGGTTCAGTTTTAAAACTATGGGTTGCATGAAAGAAGGTGGTTTTAAACGAAATATCAGCGAAGGGGTTTATAATATTATGCTAGAACACATCTGAAAATGAGAACGTTGTTTACATATTTTAACTACATTACAAATTTTTAACAATAATTAAACGTTAAACCAAATTTAGTACTAACGTGAAATATATTACACCATCTATCTCTTACTTTATTATGTCAACTGTATTCAATTTATTGCCGTATTCTAATAAATTTACACTTAGCGAAAGTAAAATAAATTTGACGATTAAACTTAGAAATTCAATTTAGATATTTGAAACCACGCTTTTAAAATAAATTTAATTTCAAGGTCTCCAATTACAAAACTAAATTTATACTTGTTTGAATATTAATGAGACTAAATTACTTGTTTGAATATTAATGAGACTAAATATATTAATGGGACTAATTTCAAGGTCTCAAATTACAAAACTAAATTTGACGATTAAACTTAGAAACTCAATTTATTGCCGCTCGTACCTCTTGTTCATATAGAGGTTGAATTACTTGACACCGAAAATCTGGGACTGGAGTATCAACAGGTTCCTACAGTCTAGGCAGGCTCAGATCTAGGTACTCTCAATGCACATCCTCGTAGTGCTGCTCTTGGTATTCTATACGCCAATCAACATCGGTTCTTGAACTTGCCCTTGGAGCTTGACCCTAAGGAAAGTCTGAATCCATTGACGAGGCCCATAAAGTCATAGTTTAGAAATGCAATGTTTTGTTGGAAAAAAACTTGTTTGAGTTAATTAAGCTAAGAAAAACTCATAGAGATATATAGTCGCATTGTGTACAAGTGAATAAAACAAATAATGATGTGAGCGGTCACTGTTACAACTTTGCTGTACGTTCTGCCGGATATTGTTTCGCCTGACGTAATACTGTAGGGAATCTACTTCGTGCTGGCATGATGTGATTGGTCACTGTTTACAATCCATTTTCCAAAGCTTATGACTGATCCATTCACGGTACAAGTAAGATAAATAATACTTGACTTGTTTGAATCACTTAAATAAAAGTACTTTAAATAAGATAACTGAAACTCGCATGATACATTCATGATACGCTTGCATGATTCATTCATGCTACAAGTAAGATAAATAATAGTTAATCCGACCAACTTCAAATTCAAACCATTAAAGCCTAATCAGTTCCAAAGCATGTTAGCCAGCTGTAGTGAACTTCATAAGCTTTATGACCAATGAAATCTCTTCCGTATTCTAATCGGTAACGTGCATCGAAAGCAGGTGTATATGCTTGAAATATATTCTCATCTTCCACCTCTCGCGGTAACGATGCCATTCATCCCAAAAAGCACTATGAATTTTATGAAAATTTGTAGTAGACCTCCACAAGGGGCAGTCGGGATGGTTGTTGTAAATGTCTTAGATCAAAATCTTAACCAATTCATGGGTAACGCCCCTACTATTTTGCAGCAGAACCTCGTGTCTTCTATCAAACTTGATATAAGCTTCTACAAGTATTAATAACCCAGCTGCAGACCAATTTTGGATTGACATTTTATCCTGGGAGTTAAACTGTAATGTGAAGGGATGAAAACAAATCCATTTGTAAGCAATATTATTTATAACAAATGTCAGGACGGTCCACTAGACATATGTGTTGTCCATTCGAACAGTAAGGAACGTGACTACAAACATTATCTGTTTGGTCAACTCAACTGTTTTATGTCGGAGTGCAGTAAAGTCACTAGTCAAGTCGTACTACCGCAAGTGCTATGGTTTGTAGCAATTGTTTCACACTGTACAAACAGTATCCACTATTCCCACTGTACACACCGTATACACTATACACACTACAACCACTACATCCACTGTTACTACTAGCTCTGTACCTACTACTGCTCTTATCTCTGTGGACACTGTAGCCACGACACATCCAACATACACTGTAGCCACTACTACTTTATTGTGTATTAAAAAATCATCCACTATTTTATATTAATGTAAGATATACTACTCGTTTGATTTGTACAAATATCAGTGCTATCTTCCTTACCGCTTAAATACAAAAATTTTCCATAAACATTTCCATACAACAAAAGAAAATCATGGAAGCAGAAGATCTAATTTTTTTCGATGATAGTGATGACAACTTCGATGAAATGATGGACGACCACTTCCAGCATGAAAAAAATATGTCTATGCTCCAGCAAGGCCAATCAAGTAAAAAAACATGAAGGTTCTGTATAAGGCCATATCAATAAAAACAGAAAACATTCTGTCTACAATCGAAGTGTAACACCCCACCTCCGCCAGGGTCACTCACAAAGGAATGCACTGGTTTTGGAGGGATATTATCTAGGTAATCATGCACAGATATTTCACAAGACAGAACATAAACAAATAATTAAGTAAACATCGGAAGAATTTATGAGAAAAGCAGACTTTATTTCATTCCAAAATAAACCATGTTTCTTACAAACATTTCAAATAACACTTCATTACAACTGTCTTGTAATAGTAGCCAAATAAGCAATAACTTAAAAACAGAAAAAAACAGCTTATTCCCCAAGTGCAGTAAAAAGAAGCAGCCATAGCAAACCGTACATGCTGAGACAAAGCAAGTGATATCCGAGCTAGATGCTAGTGTTTCCTCCCTGAGAACCTGGGGGGGGGGGAACGAAAGAAAAAGAGGCGAAAGGAAAAGGGTCAGTCATAAAGACTGAGTAAGTCCTAGTTACTTTCAGCCTAAAAACTAGTAAAGGTAACATGACATGCATAAACTGAAAGTAACCATAAGCATGATGTCAAGATAAGCGAGATAACATGATAACCAAGTAAAATCAAGTATAGGTCAAGTATAGATCAAGAGTAGCATTTTGTGTTCAAGGTTTGCTATACCACTGTACTAGTATTCTGGTTTATGTCAGGTAAAAATCAAGAAAGAATCCCTTGGGTCAATAAGACCCAATTATCAAGAGTTGGCCCCAAGTCAAGTGTATTCAAGAAAGGATCACCTGGCCCAATAATCAAGAGTTGATCCAAGTCAAGGTCCAACTAAACGGCCTAGTCGATCAGCTCCCTATAAGCCTAACTCGTCGTGTTTCGGTGTCATACGACCCTAATCGCGAATGTAGTTACTTTTGCTAGGCCCACCCCAGGGGTGTATCAAACCCTGGAGTGACAACCACTGACACAATTCAAGTCACACAAGTAAACTTACTGATGCCCACGGGTCAACGCTGGACTCATGTGCACGGCCATGGTCCGCTTGAACTGGTACACCAACTAAGCCGTCCCTTTTGGTCACTTACATTCAGAGTACAGTAATCGTACCCCACCCTTCCTAGTCCCAGGGTACAATGATACATCTAGTGGGTTACTGCTGAAAAGGACCCCGCAACTAGGTTTCCCTACTGGGTTAAGTGTGTCCAAGATTCAAGACCAAACCCTATCAAATCATGTATCAAGTTGGTTAAGTATATTCAAGTGTTTCAAGAATTAACCCTATCGTGTTCAATTGGTTAAGTATATTCAAGTGGTTCATGACTTAACCCTATCATGTGGCATTTATTTATTTTAATGCACCCAACCTCTCACATTAGACAAGTATTGTTGTGGCTGCCGGTATGCCGGTCGGTTCCGGGCAGTCTTACGCCACAACTCAGTCTAACCTCGGGTTTCAAGCGCGGTGTGACCAACTACTCACATTGGATCCTATCGTTTGTAGCCACTGGATTTGCCGGTCGGTTCCGGGCAGATTTACGCTACAAACTCAACCCAACCTCTAGTTGGTCACTTCATATTTTCTAAGTGTCATGTCCACATTCATGTTTTCCAGCATAATCACATGTCAAGTTTCATATCATATTTTCAGGTCATGTTTCATGTTATTCAAGTTTGCCTAACTACCCATAACGTATCCCCATCGCAAGTAAGTTCGTATTAACAAAAATAGATCTAAGTGGGAAACATAACAATATGACAAGGTGGGCATAAGATGGCAAATTAATCACAAGTTAAACATGGTGATGTTCGAGGCAAGGTGTTTAACATAATCTAGCATATGATAGCATAAAAGGTTTGGCCAAAAACATGAATCTAGCACGAAGGTGATTTGGCCACAAAGGTGATAAACGAGATTACAAGTCTGGCTTGAGATAATTGGTTACAACGTCATAAGCAAAGAGAAATTAATAGGCTTTTCAATTCTATCATATTAAGACAATAGTCATGGCATAAGGCGATAGTATAAACATCCTAAATGATGGTTTAGACTTGATCCAAATGTCAACATAGTTTTGGTCTAGATTTACCCAAATTGGTATCCTAACATGTCAAAGATTCATAACAGTGATATCATAGGTTCATGAACATTGGGTAGACCTAACTCAATAGGTAAATTCCGAAGATCAAGACCCACAGAAAATCAAGAATAGGCTGAATAATCAAGTCTAGATCCAAGTTTTACAGTCATAGTTCTAGGTAAGACTTTCTAATTATGAATCATAGGTGTTTTAGTCATAAATAGTCCACTGTAATAGTTTCAAGGTCATGGTCATAGCCTTATGATTGTAGGCAATAATTCATAGTCAAGAGTCATAAATGTTCCCAATTATTTTTGTCATAATCATAGGCATTGTCTTATGTTCTCAATCATAGGCATAGGCATAGGCATAATCATATGTCCTCAATCATAGTCACAATTCCAATGTCATTTGGTAACGTTCCCAATATTCAAGATCCAAGAAAGAAACAAAACAGATCCAAGAAGAAAATACGAGAGATATGAATCATACATAGATCCGTTTCAATTTAACATGCCCATATTAGATTTATAGTTTTTATCTAAAATTAACTAGTACTTACAGATCAAGGTTTAAGAAGTGGAGATCTAGAAACTAGTTGCTGAATCGTGGGATCGGTAGATCTTGATTTGGTCTTTACGTTGTTCGAACTCTCTCTTGAATCCTAGCTTGAATCTCCTCTTGAACAATATCTCCTTGTCTTGATTTGTTTTATTTGTTTATTAATTTAATTTAGAAGAGGAGAAGGGGCCATGATCATCTAGAATTTGAACAGCATAAGGATAGAATGAAGTTGTGTTGGTTTAGGCTAGGTCTAGGGGTCTTTTTATAGAGGTATAGGAATGTTTCTAGCCATAGGATTAACCCTAATTTAGATCTAGGCCATCAAATTTCGTCTCAAGGTCAGAAAACAGGGTCAGGAAGTCATGCAGGTGCACCAGGCCAGGATGGCCCGACCAGGCAGGTCGACACCCAGGTCGACACAGGTGTCGACCTGGGGGGGGGGGGGGGGTCGACTCCTAGGTCGACACTAGTGTCGACCTGGTTGGAGGGGGGGGGGTCGACTCCCAAGTCGACCTCCCTTGATCTGGCTGAATTTCGGGCTGAATTTTCTGAAATCTTCTACGGGCCTTAACCGGGTCATATAGACTCCGATTTACAAAATTTCGGACTCTATTTCGCGTATTTTTCCGAGACGATCGCAATGGCACAGCCCGTTTCCCTTGATTCTGATTTTAGAATTTAACTCTGCCTTGATTTCTTGTTTTAGCATGTTATTAAAATTCGGGTTGTTACATTCTCCCCTCCTTAAAGGATTTCGTCCCCAAAATCCCTAAGTTAGGAAGAACGTATCCTACCATCCATCATCCATCTACTCAAAACATCATTCACGAGCAATCATTGTTCTTAAAAGATTTCTAATGCTGTATGAACATATGCAAAAGGTGTGTGTATATGTACTTATCTAATGCGAAATCTCCTTAATGCAAAGTATGTTAGTGAAATGAGTCCATATGTATGCAAATTCCTAACATAATTTATAATTTCTACATGAGTGCACATAACATCCATCCATATGCAACATCCATGTGATAGCATCCAAGTATCATCCATGAATAAGCATAAACACTCATGCATATGCAATATGAAAGTGTGTGAGCCGATCTTAGTGCCTAATGTGCATCATGCATCCACGAGTAACCACTTGCAACCACTTGCAACCATTTGCAAACATCGAGCATAACATGTTTCAAGTACATGTTTACATCCATAGAGTTTTCTACCTAAGGTTCTCATGACAGGATCGAAAAGATATATAAGATAAAACAGGGTATCTAGGAAAAGAAGTTAAAGATGTACCCCTAGAAGGTTCTGCTGGTGTGCCTTTCTTAGGGCAGTTCTTGCTAATATGTCCAATATCACCGCAATTAAAGCATGCTCCTAACTTCATCTTCTTCTTTCTACAATCTGGAGCTATATGTCCATCCTTACCACAGAAGTGGCATTTCCTTTTCTCACGTGGCTTGTTGTCATTGTTGCCCTTGTTGTTCTTGCCTCCTTTCTCGGGATCTATCTTCTTGGTTTGAGTCTCATTAGTCTTAACCTCTTTCTTTTCATTCTTGTCTTCCTCATGAAGTAGAGCCATTTCTGCCAAGCTTTCATAAGTCGCTCCTGTGGGTATATGAGTCATGACTACCCCGCGTAGTGGTTCGTTCAATCCTCGAGCAAAGCGTAGGGCCTTCTTCCGAGATGTGTTGACCAATTCTAATCCAAACCTAGCAAGCTCATTAAACTTATTCATGTACTCCCTAACGGTCATATCCCCTTGCTTAAGTGCTAGGAATCTCTCCATTTGCAGACTCTCTTCTGCTGGTGATAAAAACTTAAGCCCAAACCTCTCTCTAAAGTCAGCCCATGTCTCAATTGGCCTAGTAGCGTTGGCAACTTCCCACCAAAATGCAGCTTCTCCTTTTAGTAGCCATACCGCTAGTTGGACTTTTCTACGATCCTCCACATCAAAGATAACAAAGAGGTCTTCCGTCTCCTTCAGCCAATTTCGTGCTTCAACGAAGCTTTCGGTTCCAATGAAGTCTTTGCCCCCCATCGCTTTAAAGTCCTTGCATATCTTCGAAAAATCAGTTTCTCGCGGAGGTTGAGGAGGAGGAGGGACATCGGCTGGGCCTGCAGCGTTGGCCCGAGCCTCGAGGAAACGACGGAACCAAGTGGGTATATTGATACCCGCGGGAAGACTAAGATCGTCAGCCATGATAAGATGAAAACGGAAAAAAGAAAAGATTCAAACGAGGAAACAAAGGAAAGTGCTAATGGCTTTTGGGGGATAGCCTTTTCAAAATAAACTTTTCTTGAAATTTTTTGCTTCTTTGTAAACGTCTTGAAAACTAATTTCAGAAGGTTTTTGAAAAAATTTTCCCAGTCTGGTAACCTTCTGCTCTAATACCAAATGTAACACCCCACCTCCGCCAGGGTCACTCACAAAGGAATGCACTGGTTTTGGAGGGATATTATCTAGGTAATCATGCACAGAGATTTCACAAGACAGAACATAAATAAATAAATAATTAAGTAAACAGCGGAAGAATTTATGAGTAAAGCAGACTTTATTTCATTCCAAAATAAACCATGTTTCTTACAAACATTTCAAATAACACTTCATTACAACTGTCTTGTAATAGTAGCCAAAGAAGCAATAACTTAAAAACAGAAAAAAACAGCTTATTCCCCAAGTGCAGTAAAAAGAAGCAGCCATAGCAAACCGTACATGCTGAGCCAAAGCAAGTGATATCCGAGCTAGATGCTAGTGTTTCCTCCCTGAGAACCTGGGGGGGGGGGGGGACGAAAGAAAAAGAGGCGAAAGGAAAAGGGTCAGTCATAAAGACTGAGTAAGTCCTAGTTACTTTCAGCCTAAAAACTAGTAAAGGTAACATGACATGCATAAACTGAAAGTAACCATAAGCATGATGTCAAGATAAGCGAGATAACATGATAATCAAGTAAAATCAAGTATAGGTCAAGTATAGATCAAGAGTAGCATTTTGTGTTCAAGGTTTGCTATACCACTGTACTAGTATTCTGGTTTATGTCAGGTAAAAATCAAGAAAGAATCCCTTGGGTCAATAAGACCCAATTATCAAGAGTTGGCCCCAAGTCAAGTGTATTCAAGAAAGGATCACCTGGCCCAATAATCAAGAGTTGATCCAAGTCAAGGTCCAACTAAACGGCCTAGTCGATCGGCTCCCTATAAGCCTAACTCGTCGTGTTTCGGTGTCATACGGCCCTAATCGCGAATGTAGTTACTTGTGCTAGGCCCACCCCAGGGGTGTATCAAACCCTGGAGTGACAACCACTAACACAATTCAAGTCACACAAGTAAACCTACTGATGCCCACGGGTCAACGCTGGACTCATGTGCACGGCCATGGTCCGCTTGAACTGGTACACCAACTAAGCCGTCCCTTTTGGTCACTTACATTCAGAGTACAGTAATCGTGCCCCACCCTGCCTAGTCCCAGGGTACAATGATACATCTAGTGGGTTACTGATGAAAAGGACCCCGCAACTAGGTTTACCTACTGGGTTAAGTGTGTCCAAGATTCAAGACCTAACCCTATCAAATCATGTATCAAGTTGGTTAAGTATATTCAAGTGTTTCAAGACTTAACCCTATCATGTTCAATTGGTTAAGTATATTCAAGTGGTTCATGCCTTAACCCTATCATGTGGCATTAATTTATTTTAATGCACCCAACCTCTCACATTAGACAAGTATTGTTGTGGCTGCCGGTATGCCGGTCGGTTCCGGGCAGTCTTACGCCACAACTCAGTCTAACCTCGGGTTTCAAGCGCGGTGTGACCAACTACTCACATTGGATCCTATCGTTTGTAGCCACTGGATTTGCCGGTCGGTTCCGGGCAGATTTACGCTACAAACTCAACCCAACCTCGAGTTGGTCACTTCATATTTTCTAAGTGTCATGTCCACATTCATGTTTTCCTGCATAATCACATGTCAAGTTTCATATCATATTTTCAAGTCATGTTTCATGTTATTCAAGTTTGCCTAACTACCCATAACGTATCCCCATCGCACGTAAGTTCGTATTAACACAAATAGATCTAAGTGGGAAACTAACAATATGACAAGGTGGGCATAAGATGGCAAATTAATCACAAGTTAAACATGGTGATGTTCGAGGCAAGGTATTTAACATAATTTAGCATATGATAGCATAAAAGGTTTGGCCAAAAACATGAATCTATTACGAAGGTGATTTGGCCACAAAGGTGATAAACGAGATTACAAGTCTGGCTTGAGATAATTGGTTACAACGTCATAAGAAAATAGAAATTAATAGGCTTTTCAATTCTATCATATTAAGACAATAGTCATGGCATAAGGCGATAGTATAAACATCCTAAATGATGGTTTAGACTTGATCCAAATGTCAACATAGTTTTGGTCTAGATCTACCCAAATTGGTATCCTAACATGTCAAAGATTCATAACAGTGATATCATGGGTTCATGAACATTGGGTAGACCTAACTCAATAGGTAAATTCCCAAGATCAAGACCCACAGAAAATTAAGAATAGGCTGAATAATCAAGTCTAGATCCAAGTTTTACAGTCATAGTTCTAGGTAAGACTTTCCTAATTATGAATCACAGGTGTTTTAGTCATAAATAGTCCACTGTAATAGTTTCAAGGTCATGGTCATAGCCTTATGATTGTAGGCAACAGTTCATAGTCATGAGTCATAAATGTTCCCAATTATTTTTGTCATAATCATAGGCATTGTCTTATGTTCTCAATCATAGGCATAGGCATAGGCATAGGCATAATCATATGTCCTCAATCATAGTCACAATTCCAATGTCATTTGGTAATGTTCCCAATATTCAAGATCCAAGAAAGAAACAAAACAGATCTAAGAAGAAAATACGAGAGATATGAATCATACATAGATCCGTATCAATTTAACATGCCCATATTAGATTTATAGTTTTTATCTAAAATTAACTAGTACTTACAGATCGAGGTTTAAGAAGTGGAGATCTAGAAACTAGTTGCTGAATCGTGGGATCGGTAGATCTTGATTTGGTCTTTACGTTGTTCGAACTCTCTCTTGAATCCTAGCTTGAATCTCCTCTTGAACAGTATCTCCTTGTCTTGATTTGTTTTATTTGTTTATTAATTTAATTTAGAAGAGGAGAAGAGGCCATGATCATCTAGAATTTGAACAGCATAAGGATAGAATGAAGTTGTGTGGGTTTAGGCTAGGTCTAGGGGTCTTTTTATAGAGGTATAGGAATGTTTCTAGCCATAGGATTAACCCTAATTTAGATCTAGGCCATCAAATTTCGTCTCAGGGTCAGAAAACAGGGTCAGGAAGTCATGCAGGTGCACCAGGCTAGGATGGCCCGACCTGGCAGGTCGACACCCAGGTCGACACAGGTGTCGACCTGGGGGGGGGGGGGGGTCGACTCCTAGGTCGACACCAGTGTCGACCTGGTTGGAGGGGGGATTGACTCCCAAGTCGACCTCCCTTGATCTGGCTGAATTTCGGGCTGAATTTTCTGAAATCTTCTACGGGCCTTAACCGGGTCATACGGACTCCGATTTACAAAATTTCGGACTCTATTTCGCGTATTTTTCCGAGACGATCGCAATGGCACAGCCCGTTTCCCTTGATTCTGATTTTAGAATTTAATTCTGCCCTGATTTCTTGGTTTAGCATGTTATTAAAATTCGGGTTGTTACACGAAGATTAATAGAAGACTATTTTTGTTCGAATCCAACATACAGTGATGTTGATTTTAGAACAAGATTTCGCACGCATCGGCCTTTGTTTTTTAGGATACTACAGTCAATTCAACAACACGATAATTACTTCATCTTCAAACAAAATTCATCTCGTACAATGGAACTTACTGGTCTGCAAAAAATGGCAGCTGCCATGTGGATGATTGCATATGCTGGACCAGCAGATGCCATAGACGAAAATCTATGTTTGGGTGAAAGCACTATACTGGAATCGGTAGAGCATTTTTGTCAAGCAATCGTCAACATTTATGGTGATCAGTACCTACTAGACCAAACGAAGCTGACATTGCAAGACTAACCAAAGTGCATGGCAATAGAGGATGGCCGAGGATGTTAAGTAGTATCGATTGTATGCACTGGGAGTGGAAGAACTGTCCAAAGGCGAACGCCGAAGCATATCAAGGAATGTCTCATATATCAACAATAATTCTAGAAGTTGTAGCTTCATATGATTTATGGATCTGCTGCGTATTTTTTGGTATGCCAGGCAGTGAACTGAAAAATCGTAAAATCGTACGATTTGAAACGCATTTCAAATCGAAACGCAAGCTTGTCGATTCAAATTTTAGTTTGAATCGCACCTGGTATAAATCGTGCGCATCAAGCTAAAATCGAAAATATCGAACCCTAACTCGAATCGTGATTCGGTTTTCATGTCGACTAGGAAGAGAAATTTAAAGATCTGAAAATACTTCTTTTTCCAAAATTTGAGAATAGCAATTGAAACTTGAAAGTACATGTAGCGTCCCATATTCTTGTCACTTAATTTTTGGATATTTAATTTAGCTTAAGTACTGAAATCATAATATAGATGAATTTTTTTATTAATTAATAACAAAGTTGAGTGTGTGTGTGTGTGTGTGTGTATATATATATATATATGAGGAGCAATCGGGGCACCCCTGTTTGTGAGCACCCCTTTAGCACCCTGCCGCTCCGTAAGCTACGGCGATCCAAATCGAACGAGAATTAGTAGATGTTCAATCAACATATATTTAAGGACCTATCCAAAATTTGAGCTCGTTCCAACATCCGTAGCATATTCAAAATCTTAGCTCAATTATTCACCGTTCAGACATTTATTCAAACCATTAAATTTAAACACCAAATATATTATTGTTCGAATGTCGGAACGAGCTCAAATTTTGGATAGGTCCTTAAATATATGTGAATTGAACGTGTACAAATTCTCGTTCGATTTGGATCGCCGTGGCTCACGGACCGGCAGGGGCGCCCTGGATTGCTCCTCTCTCTCTATATATATTAAAACAAGCTCGTAATAGCATGATAGTCCGTAATATTTAGTTTTGAACTTAAATTGAGCGTACTTAATCCGTTATAAGTCAGAATTCACTAAAACAAAAAATATTTGAATCTGTTAAACTATAATTTCATGATACAAGAGAAAAATCAGAATTTTGTATTTTATATTGAGAGTTATAGCCAAATCAAATTTTCAAATGATCACTGTGGAATTATTTATAAAACGAGAACAATTTATTTAATAAAATAAATCAATTTTTAATCTATTTAATATTAGTTTAACTGAGAATGGAATATCGAGTTTAAAATTTTGAGTTAGTTTTATTCTGGAAATTTTATGAATTCAGTTTGAGTATATTTATATGATAATAATATTTGTTATTTTTCAATCGATTTATATTAAATTGAATTTAATGTTAAAGCAATTTAATTTAATATCTTCTGTAAATGGTAGAATTAGACTACGAAACACATTCCAATATGTTCAGAATAATGCTATAACCTCAGTAATGTTTGTTGTTGCATTCAAATAGGAGTTCGATAACACGTAATATTTTAAATAGGGTGAAACCACACCATTTCAACCAAATATATATATATATATAATAAAAAGTTTTGATAGGGGATGACCTATCGTTATAGCACAGACAATAGTTGCTTCGCTCTTTCAAATCCACGTCCATCCACTTCCTTTCACTGAGCTTGCCAATACACTGCAGCTCTGCTTCTCCCTCGGGTTTATGCCTGAAACCTACCCGTACGTATGAAAACAGATGTTCTTATCGTCTCTGTTTGCACTACATAAATCGAGCCATTCCTTCGCTACTCTGTCATTCTCAAATCCAAACAAGTCGTTCACTTCTTCAGATCGATCCGCTGAGATCAAAAAAACACAAAGCCATTTTCCCTTATTCAAATCAATTCCCAAATTTATAAAAAAAAGAAGAAATAAAAGAGAATAAAGGGGGATCAGAATCAGAACTTTGCGGTCGAAGAAAGAGGGAGATTCAAATCAAGATTTCAAGACCACCCAATCTCCTCAAGCTGGAGACGCGCTCGCGGATCAAAAAGAATATAGGTTGTCATCGGATTCACGGTGGGAAGTTCAATGTTGATGAGAGGTTCTGTCGTGGGTTTGTCTGGAGTTGACAGTGAGGATTTCTATGAGTACAATTGGAAGAAGAGCACCGCGATTCTAGAGGGCTAGGGCGCGATGTTGTTTTTGGGTGCGATTTGGGTGAGTCAGCGTGATTTCAGGAAGGATAACGCGTGATAATCAATATTGCGTGGGGTTCAAATTGTTGATGGATGAGTTGTATTGGTTGAGGCGTGCGATTGTGTTGACATCTTTTAAGGGATGTCAACAAAACACTCGGCCCTGATTGGTGGAAATCAGGGGGGCCCATATGGGTCCCCCTGATTTCCACCAATCAGGATGGAGTTCAGATGTGGATGTTTTGGTAGAGTTCAAATATACTGGCAATTGAACTGAGGTAAGAGAGTTGGGACTGTTGCTTTGTTCTGGAATGTTACGTTGATTTAAAAACAAACTGGGAATTGTTGATGAAGTACTGGAGGTGGATGCTGGTACTGAGGAACTGTGCGGCAATGGATGTTTGGTTCGGTTTGTACATGGTGGAGTTATGTAGTTTATGGGTCGGAGTGATTTGGTTTGGAAACATGGCGATTTGAGGAAAGGTTCTGCCCTGTGATAGTGGAATGAGGATGCTTAGGAGATGCTGGTCTGTTGAATATTTGAGGAAGTTTGGATTTGTGATTTTGGACGTAGATGCAGGCAGAAATGAACAGTTTAGAGGTGTTTTGTTTGGTCTTGGTGGTTGATGGTGTGAAGCATTTGCAGTGATGATCAAATGCAGATCAATGGGGATGGTTAGAAGAAGCGGCGTAGAGAATGGAATGGATCAACGATTATTAATATGGCTTCATGGTCGGACAAGGCAAGCGAGGTATAAGTTGTTTTAAATTTAAATACGTAGAATTATTCGTTTATTTATTGTAGTAGTTAATTTAAATAATAATCGGATAATCATTAAATAAAAATAAATAATAATAGGAATAAATTAATTCAAGACATTTCGAGAAGGTTCCTAGCTGCGACGATCTGGAATTAAATAGATATTCAACAAAAGGAAAAAATTGATGTGAGTTAAACTCACTCAGTTAAATTATCGGGAACTATTTTTAATAATTCAAATTTAATTTATTGTTTGTTTGGATGATAATTGACCAATATAAAGTTATAATAGTATGTGTTTATATATATAACAATATTGGTGATTGGATAATTCCTGTAGTACCATTAGCGGATGATTTCCTTATGCGCCCCACAATATATATAGTGGATGACCTTCTATACCATGACATCCTGCCACCAAGCAGGATGGGTATTATTATTGTTAACTAACATCTGTGGATGCAGGAAAAACAGGTTGGAGGGATCCAACTGGATTCCTCAACATTTATTTGTTGTTTTCACATATATGCTGTTAGATGACATGATTGTTAAGCTGTGATAGTGTATGAAATGTTTGGATGTGTATTACCATTGGACCTTGATTTTTGATATTTGTAAATGTCAAATTAATAGATGAATTTAAAAAAAACAGAATTTAAATATACAAAAGTGTTTAATGAAAATTTTATTTTTCAAGTAAAATATTTATTTAGAAACCGAATTGTAAATAGAATTGAATAGTAAAGTTTTATTGCAACAAATAAAACGAGCGGTTGATATTATAAGCAATGTTTATAAAAAAGTGTTATTATTATTATTAAAGAATTCAGAAAATATAATCTGAGTATGAATTTGGAAGATATATGAGAATTGAGTTAAAATTCGATATTTGAAATAGATTTGAATTTTCCAAATGGAAATTTCAAATAAGATTTATATGACTCTATAATTAAAAGTTACAATAGAATTGAATTTGAAATGGCAAATATGAATTCAAGTTAAGAGAGAATATTTGTTAAGAGTTATTATTCACAGGTGAGTTAAATAAGGGTTGAAGCAAAATATTTTGCAAACAGGAATTCATAGAAGTTAGTTAGAAACAACTTTTGAAATTATAAATTTTAATTGAATTTAAGTAGAAATAAATTGAATAATATAATATAGATTTTGTTAAGGAATTTTACATAGGTTTTAACATAATAAGTATTTTTAGAATTTACAAATGGTACTTACTTACAAATATTTTGAATAAAAGTTTTAAATAGAAGGGAATGAAGTTTTATTGAAATAAAACTGGAATGAGTAAAATAAACATATACATGTGTTTGTAAAGATTTATTTACGAAACAAGATGTTATATAGGACTTAGTTTACGAAGATATGGAGTTGGTTAGTGAAATGCATCATTATAAGAAAATCTTATTTCAATTTAGAAATAAATATTTAGCAAATGTTTTGCAAATCAAACCCTTAAGGGAATATTTTATAAAGGTTGGAGCAAAGTTTTATAAATGCTATTTTCAAGTAAAATATTTAGATAGTTATAATTTGAGATAAACATCTCATTTAAAAATGGTAATTGATATTTGGAAATTCTATTCGTTTAGAAATTTAGAAATAAAGTTAATGGAATTAGAAACTGACTGGGAATTAGTTAAGATGAATGGTTTTCTGAGTATCTATCTGATATTGGTTTCGGCCTTCGCGATTGATATTTAGGAAATTATTCACTTACTAGTTTACAGTTAGGAACTAATGACCAAGATGAGAAGTGTGTTCTAAAATTATTGAAAATGAACGGTTTTGAATATTCTTATACAAATATAAGAAGAGGAACGAATATTTCAAATGTTGGGAAAATTTAGAAGTTTAACTAATGAACGATTAATTAAAGAGGCAATTATCAAATCAATACATTAAATTTTCTTTTACGGATGAATGGTTGTTTTTATTTGATTGTTAAATAACCGACTATCAAATCTGACCTAAAACGATTGCTGGTACGGAAAGACAGGGATCGAATTTATATTCGAAAACCACTCCGACCAGCAAATACATAAACGTTGAATATATCAAACGTTGATCGAGACGGGGCATTTAAAGACCGTAGATCTTTATAAAATGGAAGAACTACTTAAAATCTCTGGTTTAGCGGCCAGAGATATACCGTGATTCTGTCATGGTTAGAAATTTACGGATTGTAAGACTTCTCGCTACTAATCTATAGGGTGATTCCTAGGATATGGTAGGGAAGTGCCTTCGGTTTGTCCAGTCCCAGAGCAACCTGTATGGACGAATGTCTGACAAAGTATTTCCAAAAGAGTCACGTACGTTGATTTCTTCAAACGTATCACAATTGGTGACGCAGAATGGCACTTCTCTTAGCTAAACCACTAGAGTATTTTTGTGGACATCAATTAGTGATTTTCTGGTGGATCTGACAATGTGGCATTCAAAGCGAATGGTGGCCAGATGTTCTAAAGGTAAATTATAACCTCAAACCTCACAACCGGGAAATGACAAAAATCGGCCAGACAGCATGGCTATGTGGGTCGCTCCCATTAGGGTGTATTGTCACTCTAGAGAATATTCAGTTTTTCTCTTCTTTTCGCTTCTTTTCTCCCGGGAATGGTTATGTTGGTACCAATCATAAGGTGACAATATATTCGATACACTCAAGAGAAATGAGTGGTCGGTCATATGTGGGCTGAGTTGTAAGACTTTCTTGTTGAACTCCAGTGTATCCCCTCTAGAGTATACTGATCGGAAGGTGGTTCCATACCTTGTCATAGTTGGAAATTCAATCTCCCATAAGAGCCCGCGGTTTTGATTGTATACTATATATATGGAGCGTGAGATGCAAGCATTCTGCTAGATTGATATTTATTTGTATTTAGACACTTTTATAATATCACAACAAGATAGTGATTTCAAAAATGTTTTGGGCTATCGTAAGATAAAAACTGTCCGTGTTTATATGTGGATTGGTCTTACGATTATCCTTTTCTTCTGAAATGATTTTTAACTTTAAAATTAAATTGGATGCTACTAATAATTTAGTGGGTTTTTCTCACGCTAGTTCACCAGACTGACCTGTGCATTCGTAATGCTCAGGTCAGACCCAGTTGGGTCAGACCAAGTTGTACAAGTTCAGAATAAGATACGAAATTCCAGGAGACGAGCTGGAGAAATTCAGACGTATGATTCATATGTTATTCCGCTGTGTGTTGTAAATAAGGACAGATTGTCATAACTATACAGATATGTTGAATGATTACTGTACTCTGATGAATTAAAAGTATTTTTTTCAAGTTTCTAAATAAATATTTATTTCTGTATTATATTTTATTCCGTTGCGATGTGAGACTGTGTATTAGTGTTCTTCTTCTTTCTTCTATTCTTAACTTTCTTTCTTTCTATTTCTCATCCTCTTATTTCTTTCTATTAGCTTTCTGAATCTTCGATACTTGAATTTCGACATCGAGTGTATAAATGTCTGATTCGAGAGTCGAAAATTTCCGGGATGCTACAGTACATAAGCCAGAAGAAAGAGAGGAAGAAGGACCTGTAGCGGCTGTAGCGGAGCGAAACAGTGGACGAGGAGGTAAGGTTTTCGTTCTCTTTTTTTTTTTAATAAACGGAAGAAATATTGCCGAATGTCTAGAGACTTCTACAGTGGTTATGTGAGAGGAAAGTAGGTATGCTCGCTGGAAATAAAAAGCAAAGATATTTTTACTATAGAATGAAAAATATTACTTTTTTTACTTTATGCGAGAAGAAAGTATGTAGTGTTGTTTATTGTGTGTTGTTGCTCACTGCAAATTAAAAGTAAAAATACTTTTACTGTAGAATGAAAAGTAATACTTTTTAACTTTATGCGAATGAGAAGCAGTATTATTTTTACTTAGCAAATTCTCAACAATTCCCCTATTTTACTATTTGATGGAGTCTTTTACTGTTTGAATCCTACTTGAATCTAGGATTCACGATTTGAATCCCATTTCGATTCAAATTTTGAACTTTACGATTTGAATCTCATATTGAAATCATTGATGTCGGATTCTAATAATGACCTAAATGTAGTCAAACGATCTACGTTGTAGCAAACGGTAGGTCGGTCCCATGTTCGTTTACTTAGGCGGTAACACATATGAACATGGCTATTATCTTGGAGATGGCATATACCCTAAATGGAGTACTGTTGTGAAGATATATTCCTACTCCAATATATAATAAACAGTCGAAATTCGCAGCAATGCACAAAGGCCAAAGGAAAGACATAGAAAGAGCATTTGGGGTACTTCAATCAAGATTTGCCATAATTAGTAACCCATGCAGACTCTAGAATCCATTTAAAATGACAAAAATAATGTACACTTGTGTTGGTTTGCATAATATATCCTAGAGGACGAAAAAGATATGGAAGCAGACTATGTGTACGAGGGTGCTTCAGATGTTCCAGATATATGGCGCGCTGATATGATTGATAGTGAAATTGAACTCAAGTTTCATATTTCTAGTTAGATGGCATATCGAAGTGTTCAGCTCCACAAAACACTACAAGTCGATCTCGTGATTTATATCTGGAACTTTTCTGGCAACCAGTGATCGAACTTGTTATCATGTTATTTCCCTGCTATTCTATTTCGCTGCGTGATGTTGTTTGTATTTCTATTTTAAGTTGAATTTATTTCAATATTTGTAGTGCACTTTTAAATTGATTGAATTGAATTTGGCAGAGCTTTCGATGGTGGAATGTTAATATGCAGAGCAAGGAAGAAACCGTTGGAAATTAGCCATGGTAGATAATCGCGTGGGGTAGTTGTTTAACATGTGCCTTGTATTGGAGCGCCTGTTGAAACGGAGCCTGAGACCTGGCGCTTGTTGAACAGGCGCCTGGTCCTACACGCCGTTTCAATAGGCACCCCAATACATGGCGCATGTCGAACAGTTACCCTGGACGATTACGTTTTTGTAACCAAACTCACTAAATTTTGAACAGATTTAAAATCCTACACTCTGTTGGAGGCACTTTTCAATGCAATTCTTACGTATACATAATAAACGATCATTGTTGGAGATGCTCTAAATGAATTGCAAACATTCAAAAATATCGGTTTCACTGGGGTTTGCAGAAAAGTCAACCTTGATTTGGCTTCGTTTCATCGAATCAACCTCAACTTGGCTTCGCTCCTTCAAATTAACATCGTCTTGCTTTCACTTCTCCAACTCGGCCTCGACTTGCCTTTGCTTCTCCAACTCGACCTCGACTTACCTCCATTCATGGTTATTCATTGTCTGCAGATCATGTGCTGACATTAGCTTAAAACATCATTTTTTTTGTTTGCTTGCCACAGTATAATCAACTTGGTACAATCGTATGTTATATTGTTGGGCTGAAATTTGGGGAATTGGGTGTGTTAGGCTGTGTTGGTTGTGTGGTGCTGAGCATTGCCTGTGTTGGGTTAACATCAGTGTGATTAACATAATTTAATTAATTTTCAATTTTAAGTAGTTTCAATTGAATTTTATTAGTTTCTGTTTATAGACTATAATTGTATTTTATTTTCAAAGATAACTAGTACATTCTCATTAACAACCAAAATCGAAACCAGAATCAAAACCGAAACAAAACAAAGCTTTCAAATTTTCCGAAATTGATCGAAACTAAAAATAAAATTAGATGATCGAAACAGAGTTATCAAATTTTGTTACGGACACAGTTCATTCGACTTTAACGTAAATATGTGTCGATCAAATAATACAAACACTTATATCACTACACTGGTGTCAGGTGAATCATTGCACCATCTTAAGACAATTTATATGTTTGGTCAATAACTGATTTAGTACAGACTAACTAACAAGTCAGCGCTGGTAAATGCTCATGGCAAAGAACAAGTTAGAGAACGTGGATGAAAGGAATGCAAATACGAGCCTGTGCCGGCCCATTCAAATCCAATGCCCTAGGCAAGCTATGGGCAGGTATTGAACCTGCACCAATCAACTTAAACCGCAAACAGCAAACCAACTGGACTTCAAAGACAACACATTCAAGTTGCCCTGCTAGACGCTCTCCCATTTACTTAGTCATAAACCAGTTCATCTTCATAGTTGCCAATCCTCCCCGACTTCCGGCATGTTTCCCTAGACGAATGTCTCGCCTGCCTTGCCCTTGGGCCGGGCCTGCTACGAGCTCATTTGGAAAAAGCTTATTTTGATTATATTCAAAATGAGTTTTGGATGGTTCTAACTAGTTTTAAATAGTAGTAAAATTCACGTAGAAGTGTGTGGATGAAATCAAGCTTCTAAGTAGAAATGACTAAACAAAAATTACTTAGGCAATAGTTTCTTAAGTCATAAACAATAAATAGTGATTTTCAAACTTATTAGCTACTTTTTACAAACATTTTTTCAAGCTCTTTATAAGAAGCTCCTAAACATTGAAATTGAAAAGCATTATGATTATAGCAGTTTTGACCACTTATATGTAGTTATCAAAAATGCTCATATTTCAAAAAACGCATTGGTCTATAGTGAATCTACATACCAGTGTATTTCTTACTGCACATGCTTATGCAGAATGAACAAAAAAAATAAAACAATGTGTTTGTATATGTCATTTTTACTACATTATTTTTCACCCCCGCAAGATAATGTATGGGCACTTTATATAGTAGGCACGCTTATATAAAATGAGCCCAAAAGTTAAACTATGTGTTTCCTTAAAGTTTCATATACATTAATGTTTTCCCTAAGTTGTATAATCGTACTAAGTGAATTTATGGTTGGGTAGTGACAAAGTCTATTTTTTAAGACATTTCGCTGCTCTACCCAAGTTGTGCAAGATATATAGTCCCTCTGCATGGAAAAGGAGAAGGCCAAACTTTCCAAATGCTAGTACTGACTAACTAACAAGTCAGTGCTAGTAAATGGCTAAATGTTCGTGGCAAAGAACAAGTTAGAGAACGTGGATGACAGAAATGCAACCAAGGGCTCATTTGGAAAGAGCTTTATTTTGATTATATTCAAAATGAGTTTTGGATGGTTCTAAGTAGTTTTAAATAGTAGTAAGATTCACGTACAAGTGTGTATGAAATCTAGCTTCTAAAAGTCGAAATAACTAAACAAAAATTACTTATGCATTGTTACTTAAGTCATAAACAGTAAATAGTGATTTTCAAACTTATTAGCTACTTTATACAAACATTGTTGCAAGCTCCTTATAAGAAGCTCCAAAACATTGAAATTGAAAAGCATTAGGATAACAGCAGTATTGACTACTTATATGTAGTTATCAAAAATGCTCATATTTCAAAAAACACAGTTGTCTTGAATCTGCATACCAGTATATTGCTTAGTACACATGCTTATACAGAATGAACCAAAAAAATAAAACAATGTGTCCATATACATTATTTTTCATCCCCATAAGATAATGTATGGGTACATTATATATTAGGCACGCTTATATAAGATGAGCCCAAAAGTTAAACTGTGTTTCCTTGAAGTTTCATATACATTAATCGTACCAAGTGAATTTATGGCTGAATATATAGTGACAGAGTCAAATTTTCAAGACATTTGGCTGCTCTACTACCCAAGTTGTGCAAGATAGTCCCTGTGCTATGATATAACTAGAATTAAACAACCAAGTTAGTTTTTTTTCTTTACACTGCGAGAAATCGAATCAGGCACCCTTTTTCATTGTCGGTTAGGTCAAGATTTTTTTTCAAAATGACTATTAGTGTGAAGTATCATAAGTGGACGAAGAAGGATGCTACATTGTGTTATGTTTCATTTATCTTTATAATGATTAAACAGTCAAGATATTTTCCAATGAAAAAACAGAATAACGTTCCCTAGACATTGCAAAGGATCATTTTTATGGTTAAAAGAGAAATCCGTTTTCTACAAAATTACTATTTATTTTGTCAAATATTCTCCGGTAATAATATAATGCGCTACGCCAACCCAGCAAGGGTCCGTCGAATGAAACATGCATGGTTCTCACTTTGAGCCTAATGGAAAAAAATTAAGTGCCCAGGATATAGAACTGATGAGCTCTCAACGCACATCTCTAGGTGTTTAATAATCCACTTAACAAAAACCAATGCCCAACATGATAATTTAGAGCTATTTATGCAGCTCTATGCACTTGAACATGTTGGGAAATTACGCAAATTTCCTTATGATTATATTTATGGTGAAAAGAAATGAAATATAGAATGGTAAGAGACACACAAAACTTGATAACGGAGTTTGACCAATTATGCCTACGTCTCCGGGCTGCTGCAGATCTTTTATTTCAGAGAATATTACAAAGTGATTACACAAAACACTTTATTCTCAAAACTCGATCTCACTCTCTTCTTGCTCTACTTTTTTTTCTTGTTGGATTTTGGAATGGGATTGGATGATAGTTATGAGGAGGAAGGGTGTATTTATAAGGTAAGAAGAGGGTTGGTGGAGGTTGGTGGCACGGTTGGTGGAGGGTTGGTGGCAACCCATGTTTATTTCATGGATGGCTGCATGTTTTCTAACAATCTCCCACTTGAATACTGATTTCAATTTGTCTTCACACCTTGATCGATGCAACATCCATTCTGCTCTTTTTACTCTAGCAGACCAACTGAAGTTGAACACAACTTCGGTTTATTGATAGTCACCGTCTTTGTCAACATATCTGCTAGATTCTTACTTCCTTCGATCTTCTCCAGTATTAACACATCATCTTCTAGTAGAGATCTGATGAAGTGGTAACGAAGACCAATATGTTTGGTTCTGGAATGAAATGTTGAATTCTTCACCAAGTGTATAACACTTTGACTATCACTATATAGGATATTCTTTTCCTGCTTGAATCCCAACTCAGTTAACAAACCTTGAAGCCATATCATCTCTTTACTAGCTTCGATGATCGCCTGAGCTTTAACCTGCCCTTTACCAAAGTACAAAGCGTTATGTAGGTGCCTCATAGATATCTCAAAATCCACTTGACTACTTCCCAATGAGCTTTCCCCGGATTTGACATGAACCTACTAACAACTCCCACTGCATGACCAATGTCTGGTCTCGTACAGGCCATGGCATACATCAAACTTCCAATAGCCGAGGAATAAGGAACATCAATCATGAAATTTCTTTCTTCCTCCGTTTGAGGGGACTGATCCTTGGATAAGCGAAAGTGACTGGCCAACGGTGTACTAACTGGCTTAGCATATCCATGTTGAATCTCTGCAAAACACGATTGATGTAATCTGCCCGAGATAGCTGCAAGAGTCCTTTCTGCTTATCTCCGGTGATTTGCATTCCGAGTATCTTCTTTGTTGGACCTAAGTCTTTCATGTCAAACTCCTTTGACAGTTGTTGCTTCAACCTTCTGATATCATCCATATTTGATCCTGATATTAACATGTCATCAACATAAAGTAGTAAAATGATATAACTAGACCTATATCGCTTGAAGTAGCAACAATGATCAACATTGCACTTCTGGAACTCTTCCATGTGCATGAATCCATCAAACTTGTTGTACCATTGCCTTGGAGCTTGTTTCAGGCCATACAAGCTTTTCTTTAGTCCACACACCATGTTCTTCTTCCCTTTCTCGAAGAAACCTTTTGGTTGGTGCGTGTATATCTCCTCATCCAAGTCTCCATAAAGAAATGCGGTCTTCACATCTAACTGTTCAAGATGAAGGTCTTCAATAGCAACAATACTTAATACTGACCTGATAGTATTGAGCTTTACAACGGGAGAAAAATTGTCAGTGTAGTTCACTCCTTCCTTCTGTTGGAATCCTTTGACAACTAGTCGAGCTTTGTATATCTTGGAACCATCATGCTCCTCCTTCACCCGATACACCCATTTATTATGAAGTGCCTTCTTTCCTATGGGTAACTCAGCTAGTTCCCATGTCTGGTTGGAGATGAGAGACTTCATCTCATCTTCCATGGCAAGCTCCCACTTGCTAGCATCTTCAGTCTGAGAAGCTTCATCATAGCATTCGAGTTCTCTTGCATCAGTCAACAATAAATAGTTCATGTATCTTTTGTTTGGTACATGAGGTCGGCAGACCTTCTCAATACAGGTGCTAGAATAGGATGTTGTAGTGTGTCAGACTGGTCCATACTACTTAAATCAACAATTTCATTAGGATGAGCACCTTCTATAGTCGGTTCTTGATGAGACTATCAGGAATATCGTTTGCATCTGCAAATACTGGCTCACTCTGCTTTGAGTCATTGATTTCTGTTTTATGTCTATCTTTGTACATTACTCTTTCGTTAAAGATCACATCTCGGCTACGGATCACCTTCTTGTTTTCATCATCCCAAATGCGGTAGCCAAATTCTTTTTCGTCATAGCCGATGAGAGTGCATTTCTTGGATTTGGGATCAAGTTTATTTCTGTCTCGATCACTAATATGCACAGATGCTATGTAACCGAAAACTTTTAGATGTGATAGTTTTACCTCCTTACCACTCCATAACTCTTCTGTTATTTTGTGCTCTAATGGAACCGAAGGACCTCTGTTGATCAAATAAGCTGATGTGTTGACTGTTTCTTCCCTGAACTTCTTTGGTAGACCTGATTATATACGAATGCTTCTGGCTCTTTCTGTCAACGTTGGATTCATACGCTTAGCTACGCCATTGTGTTGAGGCATACCCAGCACGGTTCTTTGCATTTTGATCCCGTGCTCATAACAAAACTGCTTGAATTTGGCGTCTTTATATTCACCTCCATTGTCAGTCCTAAGCTTTTTGATCTTTAGATTTGTCTCATTTTCAACCATAGCTTTCCATATCCTGAAAGCCTCGAACACTTCTGTAACACCCCGTATTTTCTATGAACATTAAAGTAACAAATTTAAGAATACTTAATTTTAAAAAGTAGGAATTAAGGGAAACGGGTTTCGCCATTATGTTCGTCTCGGAATTCTGCTTGAGATAGAGTCCGAGTTTGCGTGAATCGAACTCCGTTTGAAGAAGTTAAAGAGTTCAAAAGATTTCAAGTTTAAAACGTAAATTAAATATAAGTATAAATTAAATCAAAAAGCAGTTCGAATTCCAAAATTCCAAGAGAAGTGGTTGGGCAGGAAAATTCCTGCCCATAGGGGTCGACATAGGAGTTGACCCCCCAAGAGGGGTGTCGACTGGGTTGTCGACCCCCCCTCTGTACGGGTCGAACCCCTCGGCCAGATTTGGACTGTTTTGTCCAGTGACGTTTTTCTTAGTCACTAGGGCATATGTGGCGACTTCCGGTTGGCTCTGCTTGGTCTGAATGGCTCTGATTTCTCCTAGGATGATCTAATGACTCTCATTAATCTAAACTTCTATGTAAACAACCCCAACCCTCAACCCTAAAACCTCATAAAATTGCTCACTGAAGCCGTCATGCGGTCTATGGCCAAACTAGTGTAGCCTCCATTTTTCTCTAAACTGAGAAGCAAGTTAGGAAGTCCCAAATCAAATCAAAACTAGAGAATCAGTAGTCTACATTAAAGGATAGCTTATCATTTTCAGAAATCAGATCCCAGAAAACAAGATTTGTCCTTTTGTTTGTAAGTTCAGTTATTCTTTAGATTTGAACAAATAAAAGTCATGACTTGTAATAAAGAGAAAATAGAATTGTGCCTAGTTGTAAGATAATCGTATTGTGATTCTGAAATTACTTATGCCTATGAGGCTATTGTGGTTGATACAATCTATCATGTTGTATCTTAATTTGGTGATGAATCTACCATGTTGTATCTTAATTTGGTGATGAAACTATCATGTTATATCTTAATTTGGTGATGAACCTATCATGTTGTATATTAATTTGGTGATGAACCTATCATGTCGTTTGTAGATTTGGTGATTCTATTATGATATGTTATATGCAAGTTCATCATGTTCATATATGTTTATATAACTAGATCCACATACTTGTATGTTTAGATCTATGTTAATTTGATCCAACTCAAATGCAAGTTCATCATGTTCATATATGTTTATATGACTAAATCCATATACTTATATGTTTAGATCTACGTTAATGTGATCCAACTCAAATGCAAGTTCACATTTACATGCTTAATTTGTGTAGTACTATGCCAAATTTATATTACACATGCTTAGTTGATCTATATTGTTTTATGTCGTTGAAATGTTACTTGTCCCTTCTGCTTTTCCCTTTTGTTTATGAGTTAGGCTAAATTTGCGAGCCTAACATTCTATGTAATTTATGCGAACGAATAACGGGGGATACGTTGGGAAAAATATTAAATTATATGCTATTTTGCATAGGTTGGTCCATAATCATGAAAATGATTAATGGCTTAAAATGGTATAATTTGTATACCTAAGAATAATGGACATAATTTAGAGGGTAAGTGGGACATGACTTGATCTGTGGATAATTTACATATAAACATAAATGGTAAATATGTAAATTAATGAAAAGATGAATATGCCTAACCCGAGGTTAGAATGAGTTACGGTGTAAGACTGACCGGAACCGCCCGGCACATCCAGCAACCGTAACAATACAGATCTAATGTGAGAGGTTAGCGCATTAAGCCCGAAAAACCCGAGGTTAGATTGAGTTGCGGTGTAAGACTACCCGACACCACCCGACACATCCAGCGACCACAACAATTCATATCAAATGTGAGTGGTTGGTGCTTTAATGAATGAATTAAAGTTAAGGAAGACTAAGAATGGTAGGGCTAAGTTAATTATGGCAACACTTAACTAATACAACATGTTAACTAAACTGATGGGTGGGGTTAGGTCAATTTGAGAACACTTAACCATTTTAACATGTTGATTAGGAAACCCTAGTAATGGGGACCCATTTCAGTAGTAACCCAAATAGATGTATCATGGTACCTTAACTGGGCAGGGTGGGGAACGATTACTGGGTTGATTGTAAGCGGTCAAAATAACGGCGGGTGGTGCAGCAGTGTAAGTTCCAACAGAGTATGGGCATGCACGTACTCCGGCATGGACAAATCAGGCACTGGGCATCAGTAGTATACACGGTGCATCTTGAAATTGTGTCAGGTTGCCACCATAGGAATTGATACACCCCATGGTGGGACCAGCACAGGTATCTACAATCAAGCGGGGCCGAATGACACAAGTCATAAATGCGTGCGAGTAGGAGCCGATCGATAGAGGGATCATTTTGTCATGAACACATGGTGCTAGCTGAAACACTTGTTAGTTGGTGCAGAGAAATAGAAATGAGTGCGATAGCATATTCAGTTTCATTGTTATCTTATTTCTAGGGTACTGTCCTAGGTTCAGTTTATTCATGTCATGATCCTTTTACCTGTTTACATGCTAAATAATCACTGGACTTACCAGGCTTATGTCTGACCCGTTTTCTTTCGTCTTCTTGTCTTCCGTTCCCCCCCAGGTCCGCAGGGAGGGAATACTTCAACTTAGTCCAGACTTTTTCCAGCTTGAAGAGAGTAGACGTATTGCTTTGATTCTCTTCTCCATTGCTATGGCTGTGGTTACACTCTTAATTGGGGATTTATGCTGCTTTATTATAGTTTACGCTTCTTTATGTTTTAGTCAAGATAAAGGCTTTATTGTAATGATTTTGGAAGTTGGTTTTTAAGACAATTGTTGTAATGTTTGACTAGACCACATGCTTATGAAATAAATTTTTAGTTTTCCGCTGCTTATATGTCTGTCTTGTAAATTATCTGTGTCTTTTACCTATAATACTCCACCAAAATTAATGCATTCCCTTTGTGAGTGACCTAAACGGAGGTGGGGTGTTTACACTTGGTATCATTGCAATGGTTTACCAGATCAGATAAAAATTTTTGAAAACTATTTTTCAAAAAGAAGTTTGAAGAATAATTTTTGAGAAAAATGTTATTTTATTTTAAAAAGCATAGTCCCCAAAGCCATATGCATTATCTTTCTATCCTTTGTTTTGAATCTTTTCTTTTCGTTTTAGCATTTCTGAGGATCTTAATCTTCTTGAGGGCGTGCCGGTACCTGGTTGGTTTAGAAGGTACCTGGAGGCTAGGGCTAATGACGTAGGCCGAGCAGATGTTCCTCCTCCCCCAGTTGCAGTTATTCCTCCTCGTCCTCATGCAAATTCTTTCTCGAAGATATGTAGATATTTTCGAGCCATGGGTGGAAAGAACTTTAATGGGACTGAGTCATTTGTAGAAGCAAGAAATTGGCTCAAGGAAACAGAAGATTTGTTTGTTATCTTCAAAGTGGACGATGGGCAGAAGATACAATTGGCTGTGTGGTTACTTAAAGACGAAGCCTCTTATTAGTGGGAAGTTACTAATGCTGAGAGACCGGTTGAAACTTGGGAGGATTTCAGAATGAGATTTGAAATGAAGTTCCTCTTGCAAGCTGAACGGAGCCTACGAATGGAGAAGTTCTTAGCTCTCAAACAGGGAAGCCTATCGGTCAAGGAATACGTCAACCAATTCAACCAGCTGGCTAGATTCAGATTGGAGTTAGTGAACACTCCACATAAGAAGGCTCTCCGTTTCGTTAAAGGGTTGAACGAGCCACTGCACAGCCTAGCTATGACCCATATACCTATGGGTGCGACTTATGAGAGACTAGTGGAAATGGCACTGTTACAGGAGGAAGATAAGGATGGCAAGAAAGAGATAAAGGCGGAAGTACCTCATGACAAGAAAGTGGAGGGATCACAGAATAAGAAGACGGATTCCAAGAAGGGTAGGAAGAAAAACAAACCCCATGACAAGAGGAAGTGTAATTTTTGTGGCATACCTGGACATCTGATTAAGGACTATAGAAAGAAGAAGAGGAAGATGGGTGGTTGTTTGCAGTGCGGCGAGACAGGACACATGGCTAAGGACTGCCCAAGAAAGAAAGGGCAAGGGCAGAGGAGTGGGTCTACTTCTGGAGGGCAGGTTCACGCTCTCATGGCACCTTCGTAAGAACAAGATAGAAATATTTCTGTTGAGAGTTTAGTTTATCTTTTTGATCAACCTGTTCGTACTCTCTTTGATTCTGGCGCATCGCACTCTTTTATATCTACTGCTTTAGTTGAATCTCTGCACCTATACACTAGTATAGTAGAGGATACCTTGGTTGTTTCAAATCCAATTGGGGGTTCGACTTATTTATCAACGATTTGTTTGGATTTGGAAATTTCTGTACTAAGTGTTGGGTTTAGATGTAATGCCTATGTTTTGGGCTTCACGGTCTATGGGTTGATTCTAGGCATGGATTGGCTATCCAGTAATGGTGCCGTCCTCAATTGTGAAAAGAGAGTGGTTAGACTTATGACTCGCCTCGGTAACACTCTCGAAATCTCTTGTAATCCCATGAACCCTGTTATGCTTAGCTACCTAGAATCCCTTGATGCGTCCGTTGAAAACCTAAAATCTGTTGGAGTAGTCTGTGAACACTCGGATGTCTTTGAGGAGGTGAAGGGTTTGCCTCCGAAGCGAGAGATAGACTTCCGCATATACCTTGTTGATAATGCAAATGCCGTTGCTCTACCCGTTAGAGACATGGCTCCAAGGGAAAGGAAAGAGCTCAGAAAGAAAGTTAAAGAGTTGCTTGAAAAGTGGTTTATAAGGCGGAGTATTTATGAATGGGGTGCTCCAGTGGTGTTTACAACCAAAGCGGATGGTTTACTTCGCCTATGCGTTGACTATAGGGAGCTAAACAAGCTGACTAAGAAGAATAGGCACCCACTACCAAGAACAGACGACTTGTTCGATCATCTTGTAGGTGCATCGGTTTTCTCCCAACTAGATCTGGTTATCGGGTTTCATCATCTAAGAGTGGTTGAGGACAACTTTGATAAGACCGTATTCAGGACCCTGGATGGTTTCTTTGAATGGCTTGTCATGCCTTTCGGCGTGACAAACGCACCTGCCTATTTCGTTGACTTGATGAGTCAGGTGTTCAGAGAGTTCCTTAATAAATTTGTAGTGGTCTTCGTGGATGACATTTTGTTCTTCTCGAAAAGTGAGGAAGAGCATGATTTTCATTTAAGGGAAGTCATGGATACTCTTTGTGCACACCAGCTGAAAGCAAAATTCTCCAAATGCCATTTTTGGAGAGAAGAAGTAAGGTTTCTTGGACATGTGGTGTCCAAAGAAGGGATAGCTGTGGATCCCGCAAAAGTAGTTGCGGTGCAAGACTGGAAGATTCCACGGAACGCAACCGAAGTTCGAAGCTTTCTCGGACTAGCGGGCTTTTACAGAAAGTTCGTTAAGGACTTCGCGAAGATCTCGGCTCCACTTACTAGGTTGATTAAGAAGAACCTAACTTTTGCTTGGGATTTGGATTGCGATGTTTCTTTCCAATGACTGAAAAGAGCTCTAACAACGGCCCCAGTTCTGACATTGCCTGATTGGAGTAAGATGTTTACTGTATATACAGATGCATGCAAAACAGGATTGGGCGCTGTCTTGATGCAAGAGGGCAAAGTAGTTTGTTATGGAGGAAGGCAGTTGAAGGTGCATGAGAAAACCTACCCAACTCATGATTTAGAACTAGCTGCCATTATTTTCGCTCTTAGGTCGGGGCGTCATTATCTACTAGGAGAAAGGTTTGAATTGTTTACTGACCACAAATCGTTAAAGTACCTTTTCTTAAAGAAAGATCTTAACTTAAGACAACAAAGGTGGGTGGAATTTCTGGCCTCATACGATTTTGAGATTGCCTATACCCCTGGCAAGGGCAATGTGGTGGCAAACGCCTTGAGTAGGAAAAACCTGACCTTAAGTCTTATATTTGTAGAAAGGAAAAGCTTGGAATACATAGCAAACTTTGACTTTAGACCCTCCGAACTTGTACCTGGCTTGTTAGCAACACTAGAGGTGCGGCCTATGCTTTTGGACTCAATAGGAACCGCGCAACGTGAAGAACCTCAGCTAGTTGATGTGATGGACAAGCTAATGAGAGGTGAGACTTCTAGTCACCTTAATAGATACTCCATCGATTACAAGGGTTGGTTGAGACGGGATGGAAGACTGTGCGTCCCACAAGCAAGGGATTTGGTGAAGATGGTTCTCGAAGAAGCACATCATTCTAAATTGACCATACACCCAGGTGGGGACAAGACGTACAAAGACATAAAAAGGGTTTTCTTTTAGAATGGAATGAAGATGAATGTAGCTAAGTTTGTCTCCGAGTGCTTGATATGCCAGCAAGTCAAAGCGAAGCAGAAGAAGCCTGGTGGTCTGCTTCATCCTCTAGAAGTCCCACAGTGGAAATGAGATAGCATTTTGATGGACTTTATTGATGGGTTTCCTAGGTCAAGAAGGGGCAATACCAGTATTTGGGTAATAGTGGACAGGCTCACTAAAAGCGCTCACTTTATACCTGTTAAGAGTAGGAGGACTGCCTCATCATTAGCATCCATTTATCTTAAAGTGGTGGTTCGACTGCATGGAATACCTCTAGCATAGTAAGTGATCAAGATCCTATCTTTACGAGCGAATTTTGGAAGAGTTTACAAGAAGCTGTAGGCACATAGCTATGCTTAAGCATGACCTATCACCCTCAAACCGATGGTCAGACAGAAAGGGTGAACAGAGTATTCGAAGACCTCTTGAGATTGTGCATTCTTGATTTTTGAGGGACATGGTAGGATCATCTTTCTTTGGCGGAATTCGCCTACAACAATAGCTACCAAGCCACCATAGGCATGGCACCCTTCGAGGCTTTATATGGAATACCATGACGATCACCAACTTGTTGGTGGGAGTCTACAGACAAGCTCCTACTTGGGCCAGACATGATTAGAGAAACTTCAGAGAAGGTGGACTTGAAAAGAAGATGAATGAAGACTGCACAAGATAGACAGAAGTCCTATGCTGAAAAAAGAAGGACCGACCTTGAATTTGAGATTGGAGACAGGGTTTTCCTTAAAGTATCTCTTTTGAGGAATATCGTTCGCTTTGGGTCTATGGGAAAATTGGCACCAAGATTTGTAGGGCCATTTCCTATCATTGAGAGGATTGAGAAGATGGCTTATAGAGTAGAGCTGCCCGAAAGATTGGCTAGAGTTCATAATGTTTTTCATGTCTCTCATCTACGAAAGTGCTTACATGAGTTTGCGGAAGTTGTAGAGCCAAGCATACTAGAGGAAATAGAAGTGGAGCGAGAAGCGACAGTGAGGAGAGTTTCAACTCTTATCTTGGGGACAAAAGTAAAAAAGCTACGCAACCGTGAAGTCAAGCTTGTTAAAGTTCAATGGAGTGATGCTGAGGAAGACGCAACTTGGGAGACTGAGGACAAGATATGCGCAGCCTACCCTTCTCTTTTTGAGGGTACATCCTTGATCTCTTTTCCATAAGTTTATGCATGCTTATATCTATCTTTTAAGTATATCTCCTCGGTCCTATTCTTGACCCTTAGGTAGAAACCAATGGATGTAAACATGTATTTGAAACATGTTATGATTGATGGTTGCAAGTGGTTGCTAGTGGTTGCTCGTGGATGCATATACACACACACACACTAAGTACTAGATCGGCTCAGTCACTTTTCATATTGCATATGCATGTATGTATGTATATGAGTTGAAACTTGATGTGTTATCATATGGACGTTGGATTTGTATGAATGATTGTGCACTCATGTAGAAAGAATGATTAGGAATAATTGCATACATAATGGACTCATGGCGCTATCATGATTTGCATTAAGGAGGTCAACTGAATCAGTAGACCGCCTGATTTTGCATTAGAAAAGTACATACACACACACTATGCATATAGTCATGGAAGCATTAGAAATCTATTTAAGGACAATGGATGCCTGTGTTTGATGTTTGAGTAGATGGACGATTGGATGGTAGGATATACATTCTTCTTGATTTGAAGATTTCGGGGACGAAATCCTTTAAGGAGGGGAGAATGTAACACCCCGTATTTTCTATAAACATTAAAGTAACGAATTTAAGAATACTTAATTTTAAAAAGTGGGAATTAGGGGAAACGGGCTTCGCCATTGCGTTCGTCTCAGAATTCTGGTTGAGATAGAGCCCGAGTTTTCGTGTATCGGACTCTGTATGAAGAAGTTATGGAGTTCAGAAGATCTCAAGTTTAAAACGTAAATTAAATATAAATATAAATTAAATCGAAAAGCAGTTCGAATTTCAAAATTCCGAGAGAAGCGGCTGGGCAGGAAAAGTCCCGCCCATAGGGGTCGACTCCTCCCAAGGGGGGTCGACATAGGTGTCGACCCCCCAAGAGGGGTGTCGACTGGGGTGTCAAACCCCCCTGTAGGGGTCGACCCCCTCAGTCAAATCTGGACTGTTTTGTCCAGTGACGTTTTTCTGAGTCACTAGGGCATATGAAGCGACTTACGGTTGGCTCTGTTTGGTCTGGATGGCTCTGATTTCTCCTAGGATGATCTAACGGCTCTCATTAATCTAAACTTCTATATAAACAACCCCAACCCTCAACCCTAAAACCTCATAAAATTTCTCCCTGAAGCCATCGTGCTGTCCATGGCCAAACTAGCGTAGCCTCCATTTTCTCTAAACTAAGAAGCAAGTTAGGAAGTCCCAAATCAAATCAAAACTAGAGAATCAATAGTCTACATCAAATGACAGTTTTTCAGTTTCAGAAATCAGATCCCATAAAACAAGATTTGTCCTTTTGTTTGTAAGTTCAGTTATTCTTTAGATTTGAACAAAAAAAAGTCATGACTTGTAATAAAGAGAAACTAGAATTGTGCCTAGTTGTAAGATAATTGTATTCTGATTCTGAAATTACTTATGTCTACGAGGCTATTGTGGTTGATACAGTCTGTCATGTTGTATCTTAATTTGGTGGTGAATCTATCATGTTGTATCTTAATTTGGTGATGAAACTATCATGTTGTATCTTAATTTGGTGATGAACCTATCATGTTATATATTAATTTGGTGGTGAACCTATCATGTCGTATATAGATTTGGTGATTCTTTTATGATATGTTATATGCAAGCTCATCATGTTCATATATGTTTATATGATAGATCCACATACTTGTATGTTTAGATCTATGTTAATTTGATCCAACTCAAATGCAAGTTCATCATGTCCATATATGTTTATATGACTAGATCCACATACTTGTATGTTTAGATCTATGTTAATTTGACCCAACTCAAATGCAAGTTCACATTTACATGCTTAATTTGTGTAGTACTATGCCAAATTTATATTACACATGCTTAGTTGATCTATATTGTTTTATGTCGTTGAAATGTTACTTGTCCCTTCTGCTTTTCCCTTTTGTTTATGAGTTAGGCTAAATTTGCGAGCCTAACATTCTATGTAATTTATGCGAACGAATAACGGGGGATACGTTGGGAAAAATATTAAATTATATGCTATTGTATAGGTTAGCTCATAATCATGAAAATGATTAATGGCATAAAATGGTATAATTTGTATACCTAAGAATTATGGACATAAATTAAAGGGTAAGTGGGACATGACTTGATTCGTGGATAATTTACATATAAACATAAATGGTAAATATGTAAATTAATGAAAAGATGAATATGCCTAACCCGAGGTTAGATTGAGTTACGGTGTAAGATTGCCCGGAACCGCCCGGCACATCCAGCAACCGTAACAATATAGATATAATGTGAGAGGTTAGCGCATTAAGCCCGAAAAACCCGAGGTTAGATTGAGTTGCGGTGTAAGACTGCCCGAAACCGCCCGGCACATCCAGCGACCATTACAATACATATCTAATGTGAGTGGTTGGTGCTTTAATGAATGAATTAAAGCTAGGTCAATACAGGTACCCTCATAGTGGTTGTTTAAAACCTATTCCTAGGTGGACCCTCAACCCCAACCACTTAAGACCCAAGGAAAGCAGACTAATCATGGAGATTATCAAACTCGTACCTAATTAGCCTTTAATGCTTTCATTTATCGGAGGTGGGCTACATGATCGGTAATACCATTTTAAAGGTTGTTCTATCCACTTAAGAACTTTATTCCCAAAGCAGGCCATGCTATTGAGTTATTCCCGTTTAGTTTCTCCTTACGGAAACAGTCCATGTGCGCAAACTAACTATCGTCACGGGTTCTTGTGGTCAATGATGTCTCACATCAGTTGGACATATATTCGACTACTGAAAAGTGCAGACTTCTATCGAATAAGACAACTGATCTCGTATCATTAACCTACTAAGTCCAAATCAAATTTCTAATTATATTAATTCTAGATTAACTAGAGTAGTATAAGGAAAACATATCTCTATCCTTGAATGTTTAATTAAGTGTTTACTTACTGGATTTAGTACTTAAAATGACAATCAATACCCGTTAATCCCCTTTTTAATTCCATTTATTATTATTTATTTTACGCACAAATATGTATATTTATATTTATGCGTACCTTTGCATAACTTTCCCTTTTTATTTTTTTGGTCATATCTCTTGTGAATTCAAAATAATGTATTTTCAAAAAGAGGAAAACGATATATTTACAACAATTAAGCCCAAAGCCCTAACAACATTGAATGCAAATAGGTATAATTATTCAAGTCACATAATTCATCTATTTATACTGAAACTAGGGATTTGGAAGAAAACTACATCTAAACAATGTTATTGGGGCTGATTTCCAAACCCTCTGTGACGCCCCACCCTAAGTCCTTCATTAGTAAAGAGGATTACTAAGTAATCATGACGGCTAATGCAGAGAATAGGGTTGGTTAGGGGCGACCATCACAGTAATATGTTAGTTACGAGAGAAGCATGGTAATTATGACTCAATTTTTTTCCATATTACCTCATAAGTGGTAGACACGCTTAGTCCCTAACTAATGCACTCTATGGTGGTTTCAGACCATTTCAAAAATAATGTAATATACATGCAGATAGAAACATCAGTCACAGAATAGGAAACCCATATTAGAGTATATACAATATTGTTGTCGAACCCCCAAGACCTATACGAGATGAAGGATTCCCATTGCAATAGTTCGATGGATCAAACAGAACTGAATTCCATTAAGATTTGGATTTTAAACAATTTTTAAAAGATTAATTTGTTACATTTTTTAATTTTGGTGGAGGCGTTCTTCGTTTGTTGACCACAAATAAAATGTAAATGAGGGTTAGGATGTTGATACAGAATCGAAAGAAGAAGGAGAATGAAATTTATCTAGATCAGTGACAATACACCCTGCTTGGGGGCGACCCAACTAGCCATTCTTCCTGCCCGATTTTTTTCATTTCCCGGTTGTGAGGCTTGAGGTCACGATAATCTTTTTAGAACATCTGGCCATCATTCACTTTGAAAGCCGCATCGTCAGATCCATCAAATCAGTAATTGAAGTCCACAAATAAACTTTGGGTGTTAAGCAAGGGAATTTCTCCGCCACCAAACTTGGTATATTTATAAAAATCAACGTACGTGAGTTTTAGGAAATACTCTATCAGACATTCGTCCATACAAGTCATCCATGAACAGGATGAACCGAAGGCACCCTCCTACCACATCCTAGCAATCACCCTATAGATCAGTAGCGAGTAGTCCCTGCGATCCATAGATTTCAACCACAACATAACCATAGTATATCTCTAGGGATCAGCTAGAGATTTTAAGTAATTCTCCCATTTATATAGATCTATGGTCTTCAATACTCCATCATTATACTTCTCCCTGCAGATTAGTTTCGTATGCAACATTGATTCGAAGTGGTTTTGGGTCTATTTCCTATCTCGGTCTCTTCGAAACACACTCAAAGGGTCCAATAGTATATTTCATTAATAGTTTGGTGTTTTAACTATCAATTTTAAAATAGTACGATCAAGCATATTGGAAGCTCAGGTCTTATTACTCAAAATCATTCATTAACTCTTTATCGATCTTTCAAACCATTTCATCGATTTAAAATCGATTTCCCTTACTTATCTCGATAAAACTATATTCTTAACCTTTAAGAATAAACGTATTCACTAACCTCCCATTACTCTCTTCACTTTGAAAATATCACCACATTTTCCAAAACTTTTTCTATTTCCTTTATTTGGAAATATTACTTTGCATTTTCAAATTTCTTTCACTTTATACAACATTGATATATTATAACTTAAGGGTATAAAACCAATTACTGAATATTATATGACCGTGAATTTCAAATTATTTATTTAAAACCATATAGCCTTATTTATAGTTTAAAATCGTGCAACTAATGTTGCACTATTCTTTGTATGGAATAATAATTTAATTTCAACATCCTTCACCATTACAAACTAATATCATTCCTCGATAATAGCGAAGTCGTTCAGGTTGGGGTAATTTATTTACCTCACAAACCTTCATCTACAACGTTCTTAACTTGGAATAAATAGTAGTTCGTAAATCAAAATCGATATTTGACATAAACTAAATCTATTTAAAATATGATTTTTACAAACCATACAATTACTTTTGAAAACTTGATTGATTATAATACTCTCCCTTCGCTCGTTGATTAAATACATCGCTTTAACTCCTTTTACCACTTTTTTATAACATGGATTACGATAATCCATTTTCCATATTTTATTCAAATCCTTTTCTACCTCCTATAATAAAAGTAGTTTTTTGGATTTTATAATTAAAATCCATTTAACATTCAATAAGTAATTTATATTTGGAAACCTTCCCTTTTTACCTCAATTCAAGCTTTAAACAAGATATTTTTCCTTAACATTAACTTTTCATTATAAATTTCATTATATAATTCCATTTATAATCAGAACTATGTTACGACAATACATTTATCAAATATTTCACTCAACCCATTTTATATCGTATAATAGAATAAAATCTTGGATTTTTTATAACCAAAATCCATTCCTTCCTCTTTACCCAAAACTGATCAGTAAATTCCTTTACATTCTTGAAACTCTTCCTTTTTATCCCTTTCGGGTTTTACACAAATTATTAAACTTATCGCATTAACTTCAATTGCCTTTAATAACTTCATTTATGAATTTCAGATTATATTATCTGATTCCTTCACATATTCTTCTCAATTTAACTAATTCTTATTATATACTCAGTTATCTTCTTAAATAAATTTCATTTAAGAAGAAATTACTCTAAATACATTTAACTTCGTTATTTACTGAAATAAGAGCAATTTACTTCTTTATTAAGTAAACAGATCACTTTAGAAATTAAATTTATTAAATGGTAACCAATCCCATCAATAACTTTTAACATCATTTATTAAAGATAAAATTTATTTAAGAAACTCTCATTGAATATTCGTTAATAACAATTTTGATTAATAATTGACTTAGTCAACTTAAAATCACCGGTTAATTCGTTAACCGATTTCAATTACCTCTTCCTATTAGATTAATAAAATTAGTCAAATAATATTTCTTAAACGTTTTCTTAAAAATATTTATTCTAAGATATTAACCCTTAGCTTAATTACATCTTCATTTGCTTATAAAACTGATCTAAACGTTCCTTATTATAGAATCATTTTTTCATAAAAACCAATTTATAAACATCAGTTTATATTTTCAAACTTCATTACAGCGTATAAAATATAATTTAAAATCTTGCTTTAGTTTTAAAATAAATTTTATAACTCAACTTCGTTAATTCACCTAACGACAAATCAACATTTAAACAAAAGGGTGGATTCTAGGTCATTTGCTGCCAATACTTCAATCAATACTGTCTATTGATTCCAATAACAACTACGTTGAATTTAAATTTAATGTTTAACAATCAAACAGGTTTTAACATCAATTAGGTTTAAGTAGTTCATAATATTTGAGGAATTCGGTTGGGTCCCTCCAACTTATTCTTCTCTGCATCACAGATCATTATAATATTTCATAACAACATATAATTTTAATTCGATGTATTAACCGATGATAATATAATTAACATCAACCATTCAATCAACAATAGACATCCAAGGCATCCAATCAACCAATTATCAACAATTAAATTTAATTATATGAATTTAATCACATCATAGGATTGCGGAAAAGTGTAAGAGTTAACTCATCAATTTATTTTGATTGATGAATTCAATGTTGTTTCGTTTAATTTTAAGCAGGCCTTTAAAATTAAACGAAATTTCCAGTAGCTCCAAAACTAACCAAACTAGCACGTACATGTAGCCTTCGTTTTTGCGTTTCCAACATCTTTGGTCTCGCACAATTTTGTTCACGAACGAACAAGATATCATCGTTATATGTTAACAATCATGTTATATATATATATATATGTATATATGGAAGTGATTAATTTAGTCTTCTTTAATAACCTTAATCTAATTACCTTTACTACATCTATTACTAGGCCCTTATTCTCTTCCACTCATATCCCTGCTCCTTGCGTTCGCCCGGAAGTGCGAACACTCGCATTCTTTCCAGGCTGATTCATATTTGTCTCTTCTCTTTTCCTTTTTTTTAACAAACAAGGCCCAAGCCCACAAATTCCAGCCCAGATATGATAGAGGCTGACTTCGTCCCTCCTCGTTCCCATGCGTCGTTCTATATTTTTCGTTTTCAATTTAAGGCCCAAGCCTTCAAAGAATTTCCGCAGTAAAACACTTATATTACCTCTCTTTTTCCCCATATTATTTTCTACCAACAAAATGAAAACCCGCTTCGTGAAACATACTGACACCCATCATGCTGTTATTTTCGTGCTTTCCTTTCCCTATCGTGTATCCTTCTTCTCCCATGGTACAAACGCCCACAGCATATATATACTCATAGCTGAAATTCTTCATCTTCTCCTTTATGTTTTTTTAGAGACCTTAAGCTCTGAAGACGAGAAAACATGGCTTGCAGAAACAAAGAGCTTCACCCATCAATGCCGTGATCACGACACCGTACCACTGCCCTATCCCCACCAATGACGACTCCTTGCCATGTCAAACTTCTGGCCACCGCGCATATTCTCCTTCTCCACTTGCTTGGAACGACAAGATCCCTGTCTCGAACTGCTGACAGATCACACACCAGTCGTCCCAACACTGAACCAAAACACCGCACCAATTCCTCGTTCGCCGCTTGCAGGGGACATCGGAGCTCACACGCTTCTAGCTACTGATAGAACTCGCCATGCCAGTTTTCTTCTATTCAGACTCCATGCCCCACCGTGTTACTCCATATTTCGAACATCAGGAAATATTGTTGTTCCCATTATCGTGTGTATGAAAGTGAAGCTCTCACTGTCAAGATTTTATCATATCGATCAATACTTATTTTCGTTGTAAATTGGATTTCATATTATTTCGAAAGATCTAGTTTGCGGCAAAGAAAAATAGAAGAAAGGGACGTTTCAGCGCGTAGGTAGGTCGGCTAATATTATCTGACAAGACCAAAGTTTTTGTTTGAGGTGAGTCAAGGTTTTTATTCAATGACTGACCATTTTTATTTCAAGGTGACGAACTATAAATTTTTTTCATGTCTATCGTCATTTGTAAATGATGTTTGTTGATTATCGTGCTCACATACAAACTTCGTTCATGACGAAAATTGGCATTATGGTAAAATTTGATGTTACGGTCCTAATGAAATTAGTTTCGTCGAATTTCGAGTCTGTTTGCTCAAATGGTGCTCGTTTGAGTCCAAATGGTTGTTTTATTTGCATTTAATTTTGCTACGCTCACAAATTAACTCCAATTGGCGCAAAACTTGAAATCTAGCAATAATTAGCTATTAAGGTCTTAATAAAATTTGATTCATTGAAAACGGAAATCGTTTGAATAAACAAACTTTTAAAGGGTCTAATTTAAATTAAAATAATCACTTTTAAAACATCTCATATAATAATAATAAAATGTTATAATCGGACATACTTGTGTAGGATTTCGTGTATTTTTAAAATAAAATACTCTAGGTGAATTCGAAGCCAAAATGGTATATAATAAAATAAAGATCCTTTTATTTTATAAATAAAGTTATAATTTATAAACGAATTCCATAGTGATTATTTGAAAATTTGATTTGGACATAAAACAAAATCTACAATATGAAAACTCGATTTTTCTCTCCCATTAGAAAAATATTATCCAATAGATTTAGACGTTTCTTGTTTCGAAGAAATCCGACTTATATTGGATCCTATACATCCAATTGAAATTGAAAACGTAATATCACAAACTACCGCGCCGCTGCAGTTCGTTTTATAATTAAATTATAAATTTTACGTTCAAACGTCACTAAATAAATGAAATCATTAATATAATTCAAAACTAAACAACATTAAATTCTTTTAAATTGTCAATTCACATTATATTGCAAATCCAACAAATTCTGTCCATTCAGAAAATTAAATTATCATTTTATTATTCATAGTAATAAAATATTCAAAATTATTGAAATCAAGCTAATTAAATTCTAAAACAATAGTTAAAACCATTTTAAAATATTAAATAAAATGGTTAAAAATCTTGATCGTTACACTGTACACTCAATTGAAGTTCAAAATGTAAAACTATGACTACCCCGATGTTGCGGGCTCGTTTTAAATTAAATTATAATTAATACTATCTAACTTCATTCTTATAATGACCTGAAATTTTGGAACCAAATTTAAATTTTAAATTCCAAGTTTAGATAGTGTATATAAAAATTAATAGCCAATTTAAAATCTGATATTTTAAAGTTATTATTATAGCTTGAAAAATAGAAATTTGGTAAATGATTTCAGAATTCGATGAAATCAATTTCATCGTATCCATAACATTAAAATACGGTAGAATTCCAAATTCCATGTATAACGGAGTTAGTATGTGACCCGACAAAATTTAAATCTGAACCGATTAAAATTTGAACTCGAACTGGACACGAATTAGTACTTTCTGAGCAAATGGACTTGAAATTTGATGAAATTAGCTTTGTTGGAACAGTATCTGAAAAACCCAGCTGAATTTCAAATTTTATTGGAAACGGAATCAGTATGTGATCACGCAAGCAAATAACTTGAAGATAGACTACATGTATCTTGAGTTCGCATTCACACTTAGAACCGATTATCTACTTTTTGTGCTTTCATTGATTGTCATACTAAGAAGCTCCCTAAGTTTTCTTTCTCCCTTTAATCTCATGTGACACATCCGTGATCCATGGGGAACAAATTTTGGCTATAAATACAAGTCTTCCTTTCCATTTTTCACTTTGTTTTCCATTCTTTCTATGCTCTCACTCTCCATTTCTTGCTCTACAACACCCCTAATAGTCTACCACCACTACACCAGCCTGCTACGCCCCTCCCTCCGCTGGCCTAAGGCCTCCAGCCTTTCACCTCCTCCCTGTAGGCCCCACTAACCATTAAACACCCTAAAAACCACTTAAACCCCTTCCTTTAGCCTCCTTCACCCCAAAACTCGCATCCACCCCCCTCTTGCCCTTCTGACCGCAAAAAAACCCCATGCAACCCACTCGTGGATCCCAACTCACACCCAAACCCAATAAGCACCCAAACTTCTCCTCGTTTGCTCTTAAAACCAAATATATGTCCATATATTCACCCATTATTTTATAAAACCACATAGCGTCAAACCCTTGCCTAAATTATTTAAAAAAATCTGGTGATCCCGAAAGGTTGCGGAAATTTTCTGGGATAGCTAGGATGTCCTACGGCTGATGTTAGGAGGAGTGGATTACTAGGTGAGCAACTTAAACTATAATTATAGTTATGTAATAACACTAACTTTCGTTTAGTTGTTTGTAAACTTGTTTGAGTTATATAATGATATTTGTTTGATAATATGAGATCATAATATGATTTGATAATGTTTGGGATAGAAAAGATGTATTTTTTAGTTAAGTACATGTAGTTACTTGAGTATATGACACCTATAATCGATATAGTCGACATTGGAATTGAATTGAAACTTAAATGGTCATTGATTCCATTAACTTGATATTTGTTGTTGCATAAGGGTGTGAACCCCATTTGGTATTGAATGTTATGTTTGTTTATGATGTGTATTGCGGTTAATCTGTTGATTGAGAAAATCAATTTTATTGAATACTTTGTTAATATAATAATGGGTGAAAAATAAAAGTAAAATTTTGACATTTGATTTTTTTGGATAGAAAGTAAATTTAGATTATTTCAACGGACATTTTCAAAAGAAAGAAATTGATTTGAAATAATTTTCAAGTAGTAATGTCATATTCAAGTTTTTATTTTAAAATGAATAATAACTCCAAATAGTGAAGTTCGGTTAGGATATATGGAAATTGTTTTAAAAAGATTTCCTTTTCAAAACTTTATTATTTATTTTTATAATGGATGTCGGGAAATTTTGGATTCAAAATAGTGAAGTTTGAAAAATAATATTATTTAAATAATAAAATAATATTATAATATCAACTTATTGGAAATATCTGAAATTGAAGTTGAAATCGGAAATATAACTTCTAGAAGTTATTATATTGTTAATAAACTATCTTAGAAGCAATTCAAGGGAACATATACAATATAAATCGAAGTATGACCGAATAGAACTTGTCGTGCATTAGTAGTTTGCGAACTTCGACCTGTAACTTCAAACTGAATTACCGAGAGATCCGACCGTCAGATTCTCCCAAAATAAAAACCAATAGATTCGGAATGAGAAGAGTTTCCAATTGATATAATAGTTTTAAATTCCAAATGTTAGATCTTGAGATAAGTTCAAACCAAATTTGAATAAAAATAGCTCTAGTGCAGCTGAATGAGCTGAAACATCGTCGGACTGAAATGGTATATTTTCAAATAAATAAAAATACGAGAAATTTTTATAAATTATAATAAATGATTTGAAAGTGGCTTGGGCCAAATATATATGGTTTTGAATGATAAAAACTTGTTCACTAGAAGTAGGACCCACAAAACTGGTTACCTTTAATTAACTACTATTAGTTTTTCAATTGGCATAGGGCCCTTACCTGTTTTAGGGGAAGATTAAAATTCATTAACCGTGGATAGTTCATTTATTGTTCCCTATAAGGAATAAGAACTTAAGACAGGAAGAATTATTGAATTCAAGCGTATAATGATTTTTTGGGAACTCCTTGTAAAATTAATAATGTATTGCCATTATGTTTTTGGCTTTTGGGTATGAGAGTTCATTTAGCTTCTATAGAAGTACCTTGCAATATGGTAAGGATCTTAAAGGATTTGTCCTGAAAGTATGTTTTAATGTTTCATTAGGAATTCTACGGTAGTTATACTCTATGATTGGACTTTGGTGTTCACCGAGGTTATGTCATTTAGCATGAGACGAGGATCCTAGAAATTCCGTTTGAAAAAAATGGTTTATGAGAAAGTTGGAACCTAATTATAAGAATTAAATTAGTAAAATAAATCTTTATATGGTTGCCAAATTGATGTAAGTAAAAAGCTTTAATAGTGGATAAATGATTAAAAAATATATAAAGATTTCAAATAGAATAATGGCATGACAAATATTTGTGTTCGAAGGAAAGAATTTGAAGGAGTATTTTGAAGAAAAAGAAAATTTGTAGAACCACTTTTAGTTTAAACCCTACATACACATTTATGATTTCAGAAATAGAAATTTTAAAGGGCATATGTGTTTTGGTACAAAATCCGTATTTTTGGGAATTTCATAAAGTAACTATAGATATTTTCTAAAAGAGATTTTTGTGACCTTATGAATAGTAAATTATCTCACTAGGATTTTTCAAATGAAGTTTTAAAAAATAATAATAGTAATAGTAATACGAGTTTTGAAAAATATATAGGAAATTGGGAAAGGAGTGAGTCCTTTTGGGTTTGGACAATATAAGTGGAACAAATAGGGAAACACAAGACAGTAAAGGTAAAGATTAGAAATCATATTGTGGATATGACCATAATGACTCACTTGTAAAGTAGACTATGTTCTGGAATTTTTAAAACCAAACGGATTTTATGTTAAACTAGTCCAAAGAGAAAGCAAATGGAAAAATTGGAATATTCGTTCCTAAAGGATTTAAGATGGATAAGATAGAAAAGATCTCTAGCAAGAGTGGTTAGAATAACTCTGTAGCGTCTCGAAAATTTTCGACACTCGAATCCAGACACTAACACATCCTGTGTCCACATTCTAGTGTATCGAAAACCCATAATGCTGTTAGAAAGAAATTAGAGGGTGAGATAAGAAAGAAAGAAACTTAAGAATAGAAGAATGAGAAGAACCAATATAACACAGAGTCTCAAATCGCAGCGGAATAAGATATAATATGTAAATAAACTTTATTGAGAGCTTTGGAATAAAAAACTTACAAACATCAGAGTACATCAATACATCTGGACAATTATAGTAATTTGTCCTCATATACATCACACAACAGAATAATACTAGATAATATAATACATCTGAACTTCTCCAGCACATCTTTGGACTTCACAACATCCGATAACCTAAACCTATAAAACCTGGGCTAACCCGAGCATTAAAAACGCCGGATCAGTCTGGTGAACTAGAGTAAGAAAAACTCGCTAAGTTTATAATGACATTCAACTTGATTTTAAAGTTAAATCATTTCTTTCTGAAAGAAAAGGATAATCATAATACCAAATCCACACAAAAATATGGACGGTTCTTACCTTACGATAACCCAAAACATTTTGAAATCAATATCTTATTCTGATATCATAATAATGTCTAAATACAAATAAATAACAATCTAGCAGAATGCTTGCATCTCACGCTCTACATATATAGTATACAATAAAAACTGCGTGCTCTTATTGGAGATTGGATTCCAACTGTGACAAGGTATGGAACCACCTGCCGATAGTGTATTTCTAGAGGGGAATACATTGGGTTCAACAAGAACATCTTGCAATGCGGCCACACATGACCGACCACTCATTTCGCTTGAGTGTATCAAATGTATATCACCACCGTTTCCCGAAAAGGGACAGCATCGAAAATAGATTAAAAAATGAAATGGATTTTCTATAGATTGGTGATAATACACTCTAATGGGAGCGACTCACATAGCCATGCTGCCTGCCCTAATTCTATCATTACCCGATTGAAGAGGCTTGAGGTTATAATTCTCTTTTTGAACATCTGTCCAACATTCACTTTTGAATTCCACATCATCCACACATGTAATCTAGGAACATGATGAACCGAAGACACTCTCCTCGAACATCCTCGGAATCACCCTATAGATCAGTAGCAAGCAGTCCTTGCGATCCGTAGATTTGAATTAATACAGAATCATTGTCAAATATCTCTTTTTGGGGATTAGCTAGAAAAATTCAACCATAGTTCCCCCGCTCATGAGATTTATGGTCTTCAATTGATCCATCTTGATCAACATCAGATATCTTCTATGTTTACGTAATTGCTGATTCAGAATGGTTTTTGAATATAAATTCGATCCTGGTCTTTCCGTATCACAATGCGTTGGGCCAGATTTTTATAGTCGGCTATTTAACTATCAAAACAAACAATCATAAAAATATAATAAATCCATTGGTTTATTACATAGCATCACTTAGCCATTAAAAATAATATATTAGTTTTAATATATTAATATTCTCAAATCATTCTATTTATATGCTTAGAAAAATATCTATAAATCATATCCAATTCTTCCTTGAAATATCATTCAAACATTTGTTATTTATTATTTAAAATTTGGAAATCAATTCAACTTATCATCGTAAACAATCGTTACGATATCTCCTTTAGTTTTGTTATTTGAAACAAAATAATCGTCACTTAATTACCCTTTTAGAATAATCCTGTTCTAAATCTCATCTCTTTACTTTAAAAAAAATACCGTTATTCTCACAAATCACCTTTTATTTATTTTACTATGGAAATATCACTTCATATTCTCAAGAACCTTCTTAATTCATTTTAATCTGGAATCCCATCATATATATAATCCCGAAATTTCCAAATAATGTTATATTAGTATTACTCAAATAAATTACTTCCAACATCTTCACCATTACAACTAATATCATCCTCCGATAATCCTGAAGTCGTTCAAGTTGGGGTATTTTAATTACCTCTCAGACCTTGATCAACAACGTTCTCATCTTAAGATAGATATCGGTTGTAATACCAAAATCGATATTTATTCCAAATATCAAAGCAAATCCCATTTTAATTATATCTATATGAAACCGCATCTCTTATTTAATATAGCGAATTTATCGCATCTTTATAACTCAACTCATCTCGCCACTTTAATTCAAATTTGTGTTTCCATCTTGATTTCCATTCAAACCTTCATCAGTCCCTAACCGCAAATGAGCAAGAAATAATTAACTAAATATCAATCCCGAAGGCCGAAACCAACATCTGAACAATACGCAGAAAATCATTTATCTTAACCGGCCTATAGTTAATTTCCAATGCTTTAATTCCATAACTCGAGCCTTTATTCTATTCATAAACTATTTCTAATAACTCCTCCCAATAATATATTTAGTAAAACTTGGGTTTCATAACTTCGTCTAACTCTTAGATTTAATAGAATCCAACTAAATATAATTCGATAAAAATTAAATCAAAACTAAGATTCTAGCATAACTTATATTATCATAAACCCTGAATCGTTTAAATATTCATTTAAACTATAAAAATGGCTTTAAAACTTCACATACTTCGATTTCTAAATTTTAGGTTCCAAATTATCACTTTGATTATTCTTAGATAACAAATAATCAAGTTTCAACCCTTATTGAAATAAAACTGGGTTACTTCACCGTTAACAGCTCACATTAAGTTTATAAACCAATTTAATAAAACAATCTCAGTTAACGCGGACTCGAAACATGATTTATTTGTTAATCAATTCCACTTAGCCCTTTCCATTTTAAATTTATTAATAATATAATTAATTAAAATATTTCCATTTATTTTGATTATTATTAAATAAATAATAATCAATACCAATACAATCCATTTAATATTGTTTCTTAAAATAATTTATCTCTGTTATTAGTTGTCATGTTAATTCCTGCTCAATTGCTTATCAAATCTTATTCATATAAGAATTAGTTTTATAAAATCATTTAATAATCACTTATAAACTTAAATAATTATTTAATTCCTTTGTAAACTCTATTTAAAGTAATAGATATTTAAAATTGATCTTCAGTTATAAAATAAATTTTATAACTTCATTTCCATCGATTTACCTAATGGTAAATTAATCTTTATAAAACAGTGTATATTTGGCCATCTGTTATTAATTACTCAACCAATACTACCCATTGGTTAATATCACAACAACGACGAATTTGAATTCAACAATTGGTAAACAAATCAATAATCCAATCATATGGTTGAAAAATTCATGTGAAAATAAACAATAAGTTTGAGGAATCTAGTTGGATCCCTCCAACCTGTTTTTCCCAACATCCAAATAGGTTAAATAAAACAATCAATAACATGAATAATTAATTCAACAAATAACAATCAACTAATAATTCAAGCATACAATTTAATTGAATACGTTTATATTATTATAAACGTAACCAATAAGGTAAGTTACGATGTTTGGAAATCATCGTTAAAAATAACGATGTTATTTCATTTAAATTAAACAACCATCTAATTTAAATAATAGATATAAAATATTTAACAACCATCCAAACAATTATCAAATCAAGCAACCATTAGCAAACATAGCATACAAATATTAAACCTGACTTATAATAATTATAAGTGGGAGAACTGAGTGAGTTTAAGTCACCTTAGGTTCATTTGTCTTTGAAACGAGTTGTTTTAATAAAAGTAAACATTGGTTTAATTTTATCAAAAATCCTGGTAGCTTCCCGTGCTGACCCGATTAGCTCCATTACGTTGTACTCGACGATACGATCCCGACGTTCCTTGTTTTGTTCGAATCTGATAATGAATGTCCAAGTTATATTTATTTTTTGTATACGTTCCTACTTAAATAAACTAACGTTTAATTAACTATAGATTAATTACTTATATAAATAAATATGAAACCCGTTATTACCTTAATTAGCGAAACACACTTCCTTAATCTTGTGCCTATCGACGTCACTGTTCATTTTCCCAAGTATGAGCCGATTCCATCCTTAAAACTTGATTGCCATGTTGTTCAAAACCCGTTCCTCACCATATTAAAACCTACGAACAACTTCATCCATCTTTTTTTTTTATAGAATTGGACCGAAGCCCATTAACCAAGCCAGCCCATGTTGAAACCAAAACTACACGCAACAGTATTGTGTGTCTCTTTTTCCCCGTTTCTTTTTGTTGAAGCTCTCCCGATCCCCAACCTCTTTCACGCAATGCTTTTCCCATATATTTTTTCGCTAGGCCCAAATCCCTACACCTCTTCTGGGCCATTTTCCAAAAACCAATATATACATTGTCTTCTTCCAATCCCATTTCTTCCTCCTACGAACTCATGCAGCTCCGTCATTTTCTTTTCTTTCAGTCATGTTTTTTTTTTAAAAAAATATCATGCAAAGTATACTAGCTGATCCAAAATTGCATGTAGTCCTACTTCCAAAGGCCTACATCCTCTAACCCACTTCTTCAGATGTTTCTTCTCCAACTCCTTTTTTTTCGTGCTCCTGTTTGCACAACCACCTCACCCACGTACTGGTACCTCCTACCATCTCCAACGTGCCTAGCCGAGACCACCCACAACCGCTTTGTCCCCCTTCACCGTTGAATACCCAAGACCATCTACAACCTAACGGACCCCCTTGCCCTATCCTTCCTTCCTCCCCATCACCTAATTATTTTATTTTATATATCTTCGTGCTTGGTTAAACACACACGTAGAATGAAAAAGAAATGGGTTCACCTGTATATATAGTGAAGGAACAGTTTGGGAAGCAAGTAATGTTGTTTCGCACGCACGAGATAGGGGAAAATAGACTGAATGTAGGGTAGACATGTGTTGTTTCAACTGTATGTTTTATTATCCAATGGGACTTAGTTTATAGGTCGACATGTTTATAGATTAGCATGTGGGAACAGAAATGTACTCTGTATTGGATATGCAAGCTAGCTTCACAATAGGCATGTGGGAAGGCTGAAAGGAAAGAAAAGAATATGGGTAGGCTAGGTAAGAGTAGCATGTTCATGAGAACTTAATTTGGGTAGCTGCGTTAATTTCACTATGCAAGCATGCATTGATAGAGTAGGTTTTAGGTCTGCACTCCAAAAGATCAGGCTCTACGTTTGTAATTCTCGTGATGGGATATGTTAGGTTAGGGTGGATGAAGTGATAAGGCGGCGTAAGCACAAACTGGTGTAGAGTGCTTAGGAGAGAAGTGTGAGGGTATAAATAACATAGGTTTTATTTATACGGTCCCATTATTTAACGTTGACCGTTAAATTCACACCGATAAACACAATCTCCAAAAAACATAAAAATTGGAGACATGGTATAATTTGACATTACGGTCCTAATGAAACTAATTTCATTCAAAACGGTCTTCGTTTGCAAAAACGACGCTATTTAGATCCCAATTTACCCATCGGTTCACTTTGAAATTTCGTCTACCGACAAAACAACTCCGTTTGGCTCTAAATTGGAAATCTAGCAATAATTAATTATATGTATTCCTATAAAATTCGTTTAGTCGAAAACGGAGGTTGTTTGAAAAACAACCGTTTCTAACGCTTATATAATATCAATGTAATATTATAAATTATAAATTACAAAACAATTAAATTAAATAATAATAAATTGTTATCGCCGTATATTTTCAAATAAAATAACATATCACTTCGGATTCAACAAATGTGAAATTATAACTCAATATTAATGTTTTTGAGATCAACGATATTCGAAATACATAAAAAATTCCCTTTAAATTTATTAAATATACGATATAATTTATTATTGGTTCCATAACGACTATTTTAAAATTTGAATTGGACATAACTTACAATATATAAGCTAAAATTCCGATTTTTCTCTTTCATTAGGAAATTATCAACAAATAGATTCAAAACTTTCTGGTTTCACAGAATTCCGACTTAGAACGGATTATGTATATTCAATTGAAGTTCAAAACTCAATATTATGAACTATGGCAAAGTTTCGAGCTCGTTTTAAATTAAATATAAATATAAATATAAACGTTTAATCATTCGTTTTAATAAACGGATTATGTATAAATAATCTGTAACACCCCACCTGCACTAGGGTCACTCACAAGGGGAATGCACTAGCTTTGGTGGAGCATTATCTAGGTAAACATACACAGAAATATTACAAGACAGAACATATATAAAACAGCGGAAGAAAAACCAAATTTCATTTCTTTAAAATCAAGAAAGGTCTAATGCCTTTTACATCAAAATTCCATTAAATCCATTACAACGAAATCTGTCTTGCAATAGTAAAGAAGCATAAAACCATAGTCATAATTCATTCCCCAAGTAAAAGAGTAAAGCAGCCATAGCCCAGAAAGGTCCAAGCCATATACGATGATCTTGAAGCAGAAAGAAGTCCAAACTAAGTAGTAGTGCTTCCACCCTGAGAACTTGGGGGGGGGGGGGAACGGAAGAAAAAGAGGCAAAACAAAACGAGTCAGTCATACAGACTGGTAAGTCCTAGTGACTTTCAGCATAGAAACAAGTAAAGGTAACATGACATGTATAAACCGAAAGTAAACATAAGAATGATGACAAGATAGGAAAGTTAAACTAAGATGACAAGATAAACTACGGTAACAAGATAAACTAAGGTCACAAGGAAAACTAAGGTAACAAGATAAGCTACGTATAGCATCGCATGTTTAACATTCTCTGCACCAACTGTACTAGTACCCCAACCTGTATCATCCTTTCCATGTATATGTACAGTCCCTTGCCGTATATCGTACGGGTTTCATCACGCATTTCTAGACTATTTCAACGTAGTGCCACCATTCTTGAAATCGTTTGGACTTCCACCCTTGTTCTGGCTAGGTTTCCTTATCATGAACTATCACGTGTTCAACTAGGATTTATGCCACCTAGGACCACTAGGGATTATCCTACCTATTGAACGATTTCTAGATTCGTTTAGGGTTTATGCCACCTAGGACCACTAGGGATTATGCTACCTAACGAATTCCACGTAACGATCTATTAATCGATCGACTCCCTACAAGTCCTAGCTCGTTCATGTGTCTGTGTCATGCGACCCAATCACGAAACGTAGTTACCTGTGCTAGGTCCACTATAGGGTGTATCAAGCCCTATGGTGCCAACCATCAACACGAATCAAGCATGCACAGATAATCCTACTGATGCCCAATGCCTGCTTTTTCTGCTCCGGAGTGTGTGCACGCCCGCACTCCGTTAGAATCTACACTGGCACACCCACACAGCCGTCGTTTTGGTCGCTTACAATCAGCCCAGTAATCGTGCCCCACCCTGCCTAGTTCCAGGGTACCATGATACATCTAGTGGGTTACTACTGAAACGGACCGCGTAACTAGGGTTTCCGTCTAGTAGGTTAAGTGTTATCATTTAAATTCAAAACTTAATCCCATCGGCCTAGCATGTCAAGTTGGTTAAGTGTTGTCATTTAAGTTCGTGACTTAACCCGTCTACGTGTCATGTCAAATTGGCTAAGTGTTGTCGTTCAAGTTCATGACCTAGCCCTACGAATCATGTGTCAAGTTGGTTAAGTATATTCAAGCAGTTCATGACTTAACCCTATCAATCATCGTGTCAAATTGGTTAAGTATATTCAAGCGGTTCATGACTTAACCCTATCAATTCATCGTGTCAAATTGGTTAAGTATATTCAAGCGGTTCATGACTTATCCCTCTCATGTGGCATTAATTCATTAGTGCACCCCAACCTCTCACATCAGACCTGTTGTTGTGGTCACTGGATATGCCGGGCCGTTCCGGGCAGATTTACACCACAACTCAGTCTGACCTCGGGTTCCAAGAACGATATGACCAACTACCCACATTGGATCCTATTGTTTGCAGTAACTGGATTTGCCGGGCGGTTCCGAGCAGATTTACACTGCAAACTCAAACCAACCTCGAGTTGGCCATTTTCATGTTTATTCTAATGTCATGTCCATGTTCAAATTTCATGTCAAGTTCGTGTCAAGTTTTCAAGGCAAGTTTCATATCAAGTCGATGTCAGGCTCGTGTCCATATCCGGGTTCAAGTTATAATAGCGTTCATGTTTCAAGTTTTACCTTTTATCAGGTTCATAATTCATGTTCATAACCAATTCATGTTTTGCCTATTCTAGCCAAATCGTATTCCCATCGCACGTAAACGTGGATCGATCCGTACTATAAATAAACCCAAACCTCAGAATAAAGGGAATAACATCTAAACTATGATAGGCAAAAGAGACGAGCATAAAGTGATAAAAGGGGTTACAAGGCTAGCATGACATAACTAGAGATAATTGGTTACAACCTCACTGGCATAAAGGATTTCAAGCAAGATAAGACGATAGTCATGGTAAACGCTGACATAAAAGAATAAGTATGCGAAAGCAAGCCAAATGCAAGGATAATGGATCCAATGGTTTCAGTGTACATACTAGCGAATAAACTAAGCAAGTCACACCCTCGGTATGAGATCCAACAAAATGCCAATTCAGTGCACATCATGGGTTTCAACTATAGTGTTATGGGCATGAACAATCAACTATAATAGTCTTAAACAATTAACCCCAATAGTCATAGGTAGAAATCTCATAGTTATGAATCATAAGCGACTCATCACAATAATCATGGACAATTATCAAAAATAGTTCTAGGCAAATAGTCATAGGCAATTAACAATAATAGTTTCAAAGTCATGGTCATAGATAATGGCCTTATTGTTCATAATCATAGGGAATAATTCTCATAGTCAAGAGTCATGGTTGATTAGCCACAATTGTCCTCGTCATAGTCATTGGCATAGTCTTATGCTCACAGTCATAGGCATGGTCTTATGTTCTGTCATAGACATAGGTATAGTCTTATGTTCATCGTCATAGTCATAGGCATAGCTATAGTCTTATGTTCATCGTCATAGTCATAGGCATAGGTATGGTCTTATGTTCATCATCATAGTCATAGGCATAGGCAAAACCTTATGTCCATAGTCATAGGCATATTAAGGTTATAGTCCAGAAAGAATTTGATTTACAACATGAATAGGCCCCAAATAGAAATATTCCCATAAGTCAAGATCCAAGAATTTATGTTACAATCTAGCGTTTGAATAATAAACTAGGTCCAACAACATGAATGGGCATGATTCAGTCGATAAGAAATAACCCAAAATCATAGATTCAAGAAGAGATAAGAACAGATCCAAATAGATAATCAAGCTTATGTCCAATTTCATTTTATTTCATGTCCATATCAAATTTAACAAGTTTCAATCTCAAAGTAACTAGAACTTACAGAGAGCAGATCGAGAATTAGAGTGCAGAGATTTGATTCTAGAAACGGTTGTTGCAGTTGTTGAATCTCTATTTATTTTGTCTTGTTCTAGTTGAAAACCTCCAATTTGCAATTTCCCAGATGTTGTCTTGACGAAGAAGAAGTAACCATTCTCTCTTTAATTTAATTATTTTCAGAAGCAGCATAAGGACAGAATGAAATTGAAACACCCCACCTCCGTTAGGGTCACTCTCAAAGGGAATGCCCTAATTTTGGTGGAGGTTTATAAGTATAAATCACAGATATACAAGACAGATATAATAACACATATTTTTGAACAGCGGAAAACAACAACTTTTATTTCTTCAAAATACGTGTTACACAAACCATGCCATAATACTTCCCAAAATCATAACTGTCTTGATTACATTATTTAAAGTAGCATGAAGAAAACATAAATAAACTGCAAAAGTCCCCTAATTGCTGTCCAAAGCCATAGTCCAAAACGGAAAAGATCCAAGCAATACATTCTTTCTCTTCAAGATGGATGTGAAAACTGATCAAGCTGCGGTATTCCCTCCCTGAGAACCTGGGGGAGAAACGAAAGAAAAAGAGGCGAAAGGAAAAGGGTCAGTCATAAAGACTGAGTAAGTTCTAGTGACTTTCAGTGTAGAAACGGTTAAAACAACCTGTCATGTATGAACTGGAACTAAACTTAAGAATGGTGTCAAGGTGAACAAGATAGACTAAGGTGATCAGGATAAGTCAAGACAAGTCAAGTAAAGCATCACATGTTCGAGATTCGTTGCATCGACTGTACTAGTATACTAAGCCCATATCACGAAATAAATCCCACGGCCCAATATCATGAAATGACCCTGAGACGGGGTCTGACCCAAGTACGGGGTCCTACGGAGCGATTATCTAGTCGATCGGCTCCCTACAAGTTCTAGCTCGTCAAGTGTCCGTGTCATACGGCTAATCACGAATGTAGTCACCTGTGCTGGGTCCACCTTCGGGTGTATCAGCCCTAGGGTGTCAACCCCTGACACGATTCAAGATGCACAGATAAATCTATGGATACCCAGTGTCTGCCCCGGAATACGTGCACGATCGTAGTCCACCGAACCTACACTGGCATACCCCTCTGTCGTCGTTCACCTCTTACAATCAGCCCAGTAATCGTGCCCCCACCCGGCCTAGCCCCAGGGTACCTTGATACTTCTAGAGGGTTACTGCTGAAAGGGGTCGTGTCTAGGGTTTCGCCTAATAGATTAGGTCATGTAATTCGTGACCTAACCCACCTAACAGATTAAGTCATGTAATTCGTGACTTAATCCTTTTTCTAGTCTAATCATGTCAAGATGGTTAAGTATGTCATTTCAGTTCACGACTTAACCCGCCTACGTGTCATGTCAAGTTGGCTAAGTGTTGTCGTTTTCAAGTTCATGACTTAGCCCTACAAATCGTGTTCAAGTTGGTTAAGTTGTCTTTTCATGTTCATGACTTAACCCTAATTGGCATTAATTTATTCGTTAATGCACCGAACCACTCACATTGGATCCTATTGTTCGTAGCCACTGGATTTGCCGGGCGGTTCCGGGCAGGCTTACGCTACGAACTCAACCCAACCTCGGGTTTCAAGCGTGATGTGACCAACTACCCACATTGGATCCAATTGTTTGTAGCAACTGGATTTGCCGGGCGGTTCCGGGCAGATTTACACTACAAACTCAACCCAACCTCGAGTTGGCCACTTTCTTGTATTCTAAAGTCATGCCCATGTTCTTATCAGATTTTGCTACTTCCATATCATGTTCATATGTCAACTTCGTGCCCAACTAAGGCATGTTTAAAGTCAAGTTATGGCATGTTCAAGTCAAGTTTTTCGTGCTATATTTCATGTTCTACTTATGCCAAATTTCACGGTTTATGATTATAATCAATTCAAGTTTTGCCTATTCTACCCAATCGTACCCCCAACGTATATAAACGTACTTCGTTCACAAGCATAAACAATTCTAGAGATAAAGGGGAATAACACCAAACATGTGATAGGCATATGTGACAATTCCAACATCACTTGCATAATAAACAGGCTATAACATATCACATGGTTTCAATACTAGTATGATGATAACTTGGCATAGTAATGATTCCAACTTAATTTAACATGATGATTTCAACTTTACATCATAGGTATAATAATCATTGCGGGCATAATAATAATTTTATTATAAACATGAAACATTAAAGGCATAGTAATCCTAATAGGCATAGTGGATTCCAATTTAGCATTTTTAACATAATAATTCTCATAGACATAATGATTCCAATTTATAATAATGATTCTCATCTAACATTATAAATATAATGGTTCCAACTTAGCATTTTTAACATAATGATCCTCAACTAACCTTATAGACATAATGATTCCAATTTAGCGTTTTTAGCATAATGATTCTCAACTAACATTATAAACATAATGGTTCTAATTTAGCATTTTAACATAACGATTCTCAACTAACATTATAGACATAATGATTCTAATTTAGCGTTTTTAACATAATGATTCTCAATTAACACTATAAACATAATGGTTCTAATTTAGCATTTTAACATAACGATTCTCAACTAACATTATAGACATAATGATTCCAATTTAGCGTTTTTAACATAATGATTCTCAATTAACATTATAAACATAACAATTTCAACTTTTCATCATAGCCTAGCAATACCCAATTTTTCATTAATCATGATGGGTATATTAACATCGCAGGCATAATTCCATCAATAGTCATAGCCATGGTTTAATTAGCATCATAGGCATGGTTTAATCAACATAAAGATTTCGATAAACATAGTGATTCCATGGACATGTATTAGTCCAACTTGCCAAACAATTAAGCCCAAGTGATTCATAACAACATCAAAATCATGACAAGTTTAACTTGCAACGTTGCCATAGCAATGTCCCCAAATTATAATTCAAAGATAAACAATATAAACAATGGATTAACAATAGTTCATAAATCCGGTTTCAATTCATGGCATGTCTATATTGTTTTAGCGTTTTTGCCTAAAAAGTAACATAGAACTTACAATATGAAGCAAATAACCCAAATAAAAATCCCAAATCAAATAGTCCCAAATTCGTTGTCTAAAGCGTCGTAGTTGTTGTAGCTTCTAGTTGTAGCCTTCAAGAATCGTCCTCTATCTTCTATAATTTTATTCTTTGTACTTTTTTAATTCAGAGCTCTAGGTTTAATGGCGGCGGCCTGAGGCTAAAATGAAATAGTATGATTTAGGCTAGGTCTTAGGTCCTTTTTATAATGTTTGTGAGTTGTTTTAGACCGTCGATGGAGCTTGATTCAATAATAGCCGTTCGTTTGAAGGAGAGGCCAATCCGGAGCTGACACCTAGCCCTAGTGACAAGGCAAGGCTCAGAAAATCGACCAAACATAGACCAGGCCAGCCAGGGTGGGCTGGGTTCGACCTGGCTTTGGGGCCAGGTCGACAGCCCAGTCGACACCGTGTCGACTTGGCAGTCGACACGGGTTACCCAGGTCGACTGCCCAGTCGACCTGGCTAGCCCAGGTCGACTGCCAAGTCGACCTGGGTGCCTTAGGCGGGAATTTTCCCGCCCTGGCCAATTGGGCCCGATTTTGAATTTTAAACTTGTTTTTCTGAGCTGTTTTCGTCTATTTGAATTTTAACCTGAATTCTGAAACTTCCGGAGGCCATATCTTCTTCATACGGACTCCGTTTTTCGAAAACTCGGACTCTATTTCGCGTATTTTTTCGAGACGAACACAATGGCGTATCTCGTTTCCATTAATTCTTTGATTTGAAATTAATAATAATTTAATTTGTGAATTTCACTGTTATAGAATACATGGGGTGTTACATTCTCCCCCACTTTAAAGGATTTCGTCCCCGAAATCTTCAAGTTTAGGAAAAATATATATCCTAACATCCAAACATCCATCTACTCATCCATCAAACACGAGTATCCATTGTCCTTAAAATACTTCTAATGCTTTATGATCATATGCGAAGTGTGTGTATATGTTCCTTAGCTAATGCTAATGATCAAGCCTAATTGATCTTCTAAATGCAAAATATGTTTAGTGAAATGAATCCAATATGTATGAAATTTTTTCCTATTATAATTCATAATTTCTACATGAGTGCTCGAACATTCAATCATATGCAACAACTAAATGATGGCACAACCAAGTTTCCAAAATAAACACTCATGCATATGCAACATGAAAATGTGTCTGAGCCGATCTAGTGCCTAATGTGTATTCATGCATCCACGAGCAACCACTTGCGACCACTTGCAACCATTTCACAATCATAACATGTTTCAATTACATGTTTACATCCAAAAAGATTCTAACTATGGTTCTCAAGATAGGATCGATGAGAGAAATAAGATAAAACAAAGCATTAAGAATAGGTTAACGATGTACCGCCAGAAGGTCCGGTCTGCTTCTCAGGGCAGTCTTTGCTGATGTGTCCAGTCTTCCCACAATGAAAACATTCACCATGCTTTCTCTTCCTCTTTCTACAATCCTTGGCTATGTGCCCTTCCGTACCACAGTAATTGCATTTCCTTTTATCACGTGAGTTGTTGTTCTTGCCTCCTTTCTCGGAGTCTACCTTCTTATTCTTAGAATCGTTGGGCTTGACCTCTTTCTTCCCTTGAGAGTTTTCTGCCTCTGTCTCCTTCTTGCCCTTATCTTCCTCGTTCAGCAATGCCATCTGCACCAACCTTTCGTACGTAGCTCCCATGGGTATATGGGTCATGGCCAAACTGTGTAATGGCTCATTCAACCCTTTGACAAAGCGGAGAGCCTTCTTGTGCGGGGTGTTGACTAGGTCCAGTCCGAACCTAGCCAGCTCATCGAATTGATTTACATACTCTTTGACTGTCTTGTTCCCTTGCTTAAGAAATAAGAATTTTTCCAACTGCAAACTCCTTTCCGCATCTGAGAGAAATTTAGCCTCAAACCTTGCCCTAAAGTCCTCCCATGTCTCCACCGGTCTTTCTGCATTAGTGACTTCCCACCAGTAGGAAGCCTCACCTTTTAGTAGCCACACTATCAGTTGTACCTTCTGCCTATCTTCTACCTCAAAGATGACGAATAAGTCCTCGGTTTCCTTTAACCAATTCCTAGCTGCCACGAAGGACTAAGTTCCATGAAAGTCCTTTCCTCCCATAGCCTTAAAATCTTTACATATCTTAGCAAAAGTGTTTCCCCGTGGAGGAGGAGGAGGAAGAGGTGCTGCTGCAGCTGGATGATTTCCTGCAGCTGGGGGAGGAGGAACGGTAGGACCTGGCTGGGTGGCCCTTGCTTCTAAGAATCGTCTAAACCAACCAGGTATTGGTACACCCTCTGGCAAGTTAAGTTCTTCGGACATGCTGAAACAAAAGGACAGATTCAAAACGAAGGATAAGAGATAGTACCTATGGCTTTGGGGGACTTTTCCTTTTTAAAATAAAATAATATTTTATCTTTTAAAAATGCTTATTTAAATTTTCTTTTGAAAATAAATCTTCAAAACTTTTTATCTTATCTGGTAACCTATGCTCTGATACCAAGTGAAACACCCCACCTCCGTTAGGGTCACTCTCAAAGGGAATGCCCTAATTTTGGTGGAGGTATATAAGTATAAGTCACAGATATACAAGACAGATATAATAACACATATTTTTGAACAGCGGAAAACAACAACTTTTATTTCTTCAAAATACGTGTTACACAAACCATGCCATAATACTTCCCAAAATCATAACTGTCTTGATTACATTATTTAAAGAAGCATGAAGAAAACATAAATAAACTGCAAAAGTCCCCTAATTGCTGTCCAAAGCCATAGTCCAAAACGGAAAAGATCCAAGCAATACATTCTTTCTCTTCAAGCTGGATGTGAAAACTGATCAAGCTACGGTATTCCCTCCCTGAGAACCTGGGGGGGAAACGAAAGAAAAAGAGACGAAAGGAAAAGGGCAGTCATAAAGACTGAGTAAGTTCTAGTGACTTTCAGTGTAGAAACGGTTAAAACAACCTGTCATTATGAACTGGAACTAAACTTAAGAATGGTATCAAGGTGAACAAGATAGACTAACGTGATCAGGATAAGTCAAGAGAAGTCAAGTAAAGCATCACATGTTCGAGATTCGTTACATCGACTGTACTAGTATACTAAGCCCATATCACGAAATAAATCCCATGGCCCAATATCATGAAATGACCCTGAGACGGGGTCTGACCCAAGTACGGGGGTCCTACGGAGCGATTATCTAGTCGATCGGCTCCCTACAAGTTCTAGCTCGTCAAGTGTCCGTGTCATACGGCTAATCACGAATGTAGTCACCTGTGCTGGGTCCACCTTCGGGTGTATCAGCCCTAGGGTGTCAACCCCTGACACGATTCAATATGCACAGATAAATCTACGGATACCCAGTGTCTGCCCCGGAATACGTGCACGATCGTAGTCCACCGAACCTACACTGGCATGCCCCACTGTCGTCGTTCACCTCTTACAATCAGCCCAGTAATCGTGCCCCCACCCGGCCTAGCCCCAGGGTACCTTGATACTTCTAGAGGGTTACTGCTGAAAGGGGTCATGTCTAGGGTTTCGCCTAATAGATTAGGTCATGTAATTCGTGACCTAACCCGCCTAACAGATTAAGTCATGTAATTCGTGACTTAATCCTTTTTCTAGTCTAATCATGTCAAGATGGTTAAGTATGTCATTTCAGTTCACGACTTAACCCGCCTACGTGTCATGTCAAGTTGGCTAAGTGTTGTCGTTTTCAAGTTCATGACTTAGCCCTACAAATCGTGTTCAAGTTGGTTAAGTTGTCTTTTCATGTTCATGACTTAACCCTAATTGGCATTAATTTATTCGTTAATGCACCGAACCACTCACATTGGATCCTATTGTTCGTAGCCACTGGATTTGCCGGGCGGTTCCGGGCAGGCTTACGCTACGAACTCAACCCAACCTCGGGTTTCAAGCGCGATGTTACCAACTACCCACATTGGATCCTATTGTTTGTAGCAACTGGATTTGCCGGGCGATTCCGGGCATATTTACACTACAAACTCAACCCAACCTCGAGTCGGCCACTTTCTTGTTTTCTAAAGTCATGCCCATGTTCTTATCAGATTTTGCTATTTCCACATCATGTTCATATGTCAACTTCGTGCCCAACTAAGGCATGTTTAAAGTCAAGTTATAGCATGTTCAAGTCAAGTTTTTCGTGCCATATTTCATGTTCTACTTATGCCAAATTTCACGGTTTATGATTATAATCAATTCAAGTTTTGCCTATTCTACCCAATCGTACCCCCAACGTATATAAACGTACTTCGTTCACAAGCATAAACAATTCTAGAGATAAAGGGGAATAACAGCAAAACATGTGATAGGCATATGTGACAATTCCAACATCACTTGCATAATAAACAGGCTATAACATATCACATGGTTTCAATACTAGTATGATGATAACTTGGCATAGTAATGATTCCAACTTAATTTAACATGATGATTTCAACTTTACATCATAGGTATAATAATCATTGCGGGCATAATAATAATTTTATTATAAACATGAAACATTAAAGGCATAGTAATCCTAATAGGCATAGTGGATTCCAATTTAGCATTTTTAACATAATAATTCTCATAGACATAATGATTCCAATTTATAATAATGATTCTCATCTAACATTATAAATATAATGGTTCCAACTTCGCATTTTTAACATAATGATACTCAACTAACCTTATAGACATAATGATTCCAATTTAGCGTTTTTAGCATAATGATTCTCAACTAACATTATAAACATAATGGTTCTAATTTAGCATTTTAACATAACGATTCTCAACTAACATTATAGACATAATGATTCCAATTTAGCGTTTTTAACATAATGATTCTCAATTAACACTATAAACATAATGGTTCTAATTTAGCATTTTAACATAACGATTCTCAACTAACATTATAGACATAATGATTCCAATTTAGCCTTTTTAACATAATGATTCTCAATTAACGTTATAAACATAACAATTTCAACTTTTCATCATAGCCTAGCAATACCCAATTTTTCATTAATCATGATGGGTATATTAACATCGCAGGCATAATTCCATCAATAGTCATAGCCATGGTTTAATTAGCACCATAGGCATGGTTTAATCAACATAAAGATTTCGATAAACATAGTGATTCCATGGACATGTATTAGTCCAACTTGCCAAACAATTAAGCCCAAGTGATTCATAACAACATCAAAATCATGACAAGTTTAACTTGCAACGTTGCCATAGCAATATCCCCAAATTATAATTCAAAGATAAACAATATAAACAATGGATTAACAATAGTTCATAAATCCGGTTTCAATTCATGGCATGTCCATATTGTTTTAGCGTTTTTGCCTAAAAAGTAACATAGAACTTACAATATGAAGCAAATAACCCAAATAAAAATCCCAAATCAAATAGTCTCAAATTCGTTGTCTAAAGCGTCGTAGTTGTTGTAGCTTCTAGTTGTAGCCTTCAAGAATCGTCCTCTATCTTCTATAATTTTATTCTTTGTATTTTTTTAATTCAGAGCTCTAGGTTTAATGGCGGCGGCCTGAGGCTAAAATGAAATAGTATCATTTAGGCTAGGTCTTAGGTCCTTTTTATAATGTTTGTGAGTTGTTTTAGACCGTCGATGGAGCTTGATTCAATAATAGCCGTTCGTTTGAAGGAGAGGCCAATCCGGAGCTGACACCTAGCCCTAGTGACAAGGCAAGGCTCAGAAAATCGGCCAAACATAGACCAGGCCAGCCAGGGTGGGCTGGGTTCGACCTGGCTCTGGGGCTAGGTCGACAGCCCAGTCGACACCGTGTCGACTTGGCAGTCGACACGGGTTACCCAGGTCGACTGCCCAGTCGACCTGGCTAGCCCAGGTCGACTGCCAAGTCGACCTGGGTGCCTTAGGCGGGAATTTTCCCGCCCTGGCCAATTGGGCCCGATTTTGAATTTTAAACTTGTTTTTCTGAGCTGTTTTCGTCTGTTTGAATTTTAACCTGAATTCTGAAACTTCCGGAGGCCATATCTTCTTCATACGGACTCTGTTTTTCGAAAACTCAGACTCTATTTCGCGTATTTTTCCGAGACGAACACAATGGCGTATCCCGTTTCCCTTAATTCTTTGATTTGAAATTAATTATACTTTAATTTGTGAATTTCACTGTTATAGAATACACGGGGTGTTACAGAAATGGTGTGGAGAGAATGAGCTAGGGGGCTTTTTATATAGGGTTAGGCCGACGAATCTGGTCCCGAAACAAGTCTAAATACATCAGAATGCATCAGGTTCAGAAAAGTGGTTCGGGAGGCAGGTCGACACTATGGTCGACCTGGTCTCTGGGAGGTCGATACTATGGTCGACCCCCAGGTCGACCTGGTCCTTGGGAGGGAATTTTCCCGCCCAGCCTGTTCTGGGGTTTGAATTCGAATTTTGAATTCGAATTTCGAGCTGTCTTTGATTCTGAAAATTCATGAAACTTCGGAGGGTCATATCTCCTTCATTTGGACTCCGATTCTCGCAAACTCAGACTCGTTTCCAAGTAAAATTTCGAGACGAACGCAATGGCGCAACCCGTTTCCCTGGATTATAGTTTTAAAAATTAATTCTGCCTTGATTTCTTGTTTTAACATGTTATAAAAATTCAGGTTGTTACATTCTCCCCTCCTTAAAGTATTTCATCCCCGAAATCTTCAAGTTTAAGAAGAATGTGTCCTACCATCCAATCATCCATCTACTCAATCATCAATCACAGGCATCCATTGTTCTTAAGAGATTTCTAATGCTGTATGAACATATGCAGGAAGTGTGTGTATATACTCCTTATCTAATGCAAATGATCAGGCCTGATTGATCTTTTTAAATGCAAAATATGTTTAGTGCCATGAATCCAACATGTATGCTAATAGTCCTAGTCATATAAACGCTATATGTGTGCACAAACATCCATCCATATGCAATATCCACATGATAACACTTTCAATTCCATCCATAAACAAGTATAAACACTCATGCATATGCAATATGAAAATGTGTCTGAGTCGATCTAGTGCCTAATGTGTGTTATGCAACCACGAGCAATCACTTGCAACCACTTGCAACCACTTGCAACCATTAATCATAACATGTCTCAAACACGTGTTTCACCCAATTGTTCCTACCTAATGATATAGCCGAATGATAGAAGCAAGTAAAAACTTTATGCCCAATTAGGCAATGTCAAAGCTGGAAATCTACGTCACATATATACTGAATAGGAGAAGAATTCCCTAAGCACCAGCCCAAAACCGAAAAAGTTTAGTTAACCCAACGAACACCCTCAATCCCTAACATGTATTACAACCAGATGAGTCATACTCCTTATGGGGTTTGCAACCGAAATAAGATTGAGAATAGAATCGAGAGGATATACATAAAAGATAGCATGCAAGTAAGCTCTACAGGAAAAGAGGGATCAAGGATATACTCTTAAAAAGATATATGATGCATGTATCTAGTCTTCAATCTTCTAAGTCGCATTTCCTTGAGCTTAACTCCATTGTGCTTTGTCCGTCTTTAACTTCATAATTTCGTAGTCCTTAATTCTTGTTCCCAGAATATGAGTTAGAACTCATTCCACTGTTGCCTCTCGTTCCACTTTTACTTATTCTTCTTCTAGTATACTCGGCTTAAACATAACTGTGTACTCATGGTTTCGTGCAAGCTCTCCAAAATTTACCAGTGAATCTTGGATCTCATTCACTTATTATAAGGTATTCCACGCAGAAGAACTATCTCTTGAAAATAAACAAATGCTAACCATGTTGCCAAATGTACTTACTAAGGTGATTTTCTATGACTCATGCATAAGCGAGATGAACCATCCGCCTTAGTGGTGAACATTACTCGAGCGGACCAACAAATGTGTCAAGAGATTCTAGGTAACTAAGCATGGCAGAACCCTAAGGGTTACACTAGACTTCGAGGGCATTACCAAGGCAAGTCAAGAATCTAACTACCCTCTTTTCATACTCGAGAATGGTACCATTTCTGGACAACCACTCCATCCTAGAATCACCCCATAACTCAATACTTAGCATAGACATTCTCAAATCCAAACAAGACATGAATAAATGAGCCGATTCCCCACAGGATTTGAGACAAAAATGGGATACTCTACTACGCTAGTACTAAGGTGTAGAGACTCAAGTATAGAGGCAGAATTAAAAGGATGCGATGTATAAAAACAAAGTTCCCACGGTATGATAGAAAAGAAAAGCTAAACTTTTAACAGAAACGTTACCACCTCTTCTTAGGTACGCTAGTAGTGAGAGCATACTATTGCCTTCTAGACGATCTTGTTCTTTGCCCTTGTCCTTGTCCTATAATACTTATTACATGTCCCCTTTTTACCATACTAAAGATATTCTCTCTTGTCATGGGTTTTTATTATTCTTTCACTTGGCCTCTTTCCTTCCACCTTTTTTTCTCTTCGTGGACTAAGCCATATCAACGAGTTTCTCATCCTTAGACTTGTGTTCTTTATCCTCGTTTCTACTATCCTTGTATAGCTTGTTGAAAAGTTTCTCGAAAGCTACTTCCATCGCACGACAACCCTACAAAGCTTGAAATAAGATTAGTCGCAAGTAAAACTACTACGGCTGCAGATGGAGGTTGGGCACTCCTTTGCCTGCCTACAAGACTATGGTGAAAAGAGAGGAAGAAGAGATACAAAAAGAGAAGAAAACGATAGTGCATATGAATTTGGGGAATAGCCTTTAAAAATAAAACTTTTCTTGAAAAATGCTTCTTTGTAAAGTGTTTTGAAAATAATTTCAAAAGTATTTAAAAAAACTTTTGCCCAGTCTGGTAACCTTCTGCTCCGATACCGAATGTAAAACCCCACCTCCACTAGGGTCACTCACAAGGGGAATGCACTAGCTTTAGTGGAGCATTATCTAGGTAAACATACACAGAAATATTACAAGACAAAACATATATAAAACAGCGGAAGAAAAAACAAATTTCATTTCTTTAAAATCTAGAAAGGTCAAATGCCTTTTACATCAAAATGCCATTAAATCCATTACATCGAAATCTGTCTTGCAATAGTAAAGAAGCATAAAACCATAGTCATAATTCATTCCCTAAGTAAAAGAGTAAAGCAGCCATAGCCCAGAAAGGTCCAAGCCATATACGATGATCTTGAAGCAGAAAGAAGTCCAACCTAAGTAGTAGTGCTTCCACCCTGAGAACCTGAGGGGGGGAACGGAAGAAAAAGAGGCAAAACAAAACGGGTCAGTAAAACAGACTGGTAAGTCCTAGTGACTTTCAGCATAGAAACAAGTAAAGGTAACATGACATGTATAAACTGAAAGTAAACATAAGAATGATGACAAGATAGGCAAGTTAAACTAAGATGACAAGATAAACTATGGTAACAAGATAAACTAAGGTCATAAGGAAAACTAAGGTAACAAGATAAGCTAGTATAGCATCACATGTTTAACATTCTCTGCACCAACTGTACTAGAACCCCAACCTGTATCATCCTTTCCATGTATATGTACAGTCCCTTGCCGTATATCGTACGGGTTTCATCACGCATTTCTATACTATTTCATCGTAGTGCCACCATTCTTGAAATCATTTGGACTGCCACCCTTGTTGTAACACCCCACGTCCATTAATGTCACTCACAAGGGGAATGCATTAACTTCCATGGAGGTTATAAGTGAATATAGAACAGTAAAATTACATCAAGACAGATATAAGATAGTACTTGGAAATTAAAAAAAACTTTATTTCATTGCAGCAGAAGTCAAAACATGTTTGATTACATCTTAATACCATAAATCAGAGTCAAGTACAATATCTATCTTGATAAAACAAATACATAATCCCATTACAATAAACAGCCATTAAAAAGAAAGATAACAAGCTGGACTTTACTTCTGCAGTCCAAGCTTCCCAAGAGATAAGCGATCCAACTAGACTCCACTAGAACTTGGCGCAACCTGAGGACCTGAAGGAAAAAGAAAGATGGAAAAGAGGGGGTCAGACATAAAGCCTGGTGAGTATGATAATTCTACAATACTACTATCAAAATCACTGGACTAAGGCATAAGCTGGAAGACAAGGAAATGCCTATGAAGAACGGAAATCACTAAGGGCAACGTTATAGGCACTCCTAAATACTAAAAGATAAACACTTTACTGCACCACACCAGTCACCCTAAAGATTGATCCCACTTAGCTTCACTTAGAAACTTTCCCAATGGCTTTACGTACCCCAAGCTGACTACATAGGTGCCGCCTGCCCCTATCTCCACTAGGTGTACCCTACTTCTCATTATTCGATCGGCTCCCTAACTCGTAGATACCCGTGCTGGCCCCACAGTGGGGTGTATCACTCCCCTAAAGTGGCAACCCGATACAACGGAGATGCACGGCTTATACCTACACGATGCAACAACGTCTTACCTACCATCCCGGGTCCACACACGCATATGAAACCCGCTGGACTTGCGTTGCCACCGCTCTTTGTTTTGGCCTCTTATAGTCAAGCCCAGTATGCATGTCCCGTCCTCGACTTGGGTCGAGCCCACAAAGATACGTTTTGGGATACTGGTTGAAATGGGCCCCTATTATTTCCCACAAGCATTCACCTAAGCTTGTCTTATTAACCCATCCCACTTAACCCACTTAGTCATGTTCATCTACAAGTGCATTTGGTTAAGTCTAATCGTATTTCAAATGCCTCTAAAGGCAACCACTAGATTCCACATGCCACCCAAGGCACCTACTTAACCCCCATGCCCCACTTACATGATTATCTGGTTAAGTATTTCTTAGTTCATTAAGGCCATAACCTCATAAAGACCTCTCACATTAGACTGGCATTTATGGCAGCTGGATTTGCCGGGCGGGTCCGGGCAGTCTTACACCATAAAAGAGTCTAACCTCGTGCCTTAACAACTGTTATGCTTTAGTTTGGGCCTAGGACCTCTCACATTAGGCCGACATTTGTGACTACTGGATTTGCCGGGCGTGTCCGGGCAGGTTTACATCACAAACGGGTCCAACCTCGTGTCCTAAGCATTGATTATTAATAATAATCCACTTTCCCCCAATTTTAATAATTCCCTACTTGAATTATTAATTACTTCCAATTTTTAACAATGTCCATAATTGACTCAATTATGTACATCCATTCATGGTATGCAAAATCTTACAAAATTGCACCCAATTTATTAATTCCTAATATCACCCCTACCCCATGTTTGAACGTTTATTCGCGAAATATATGTTAGACTCGAATAGCCTAACTCATAGCATAAAAGAGATTATCATAATAACAACATGTATATGTGACCAAATGAATCATAATAAGGGGTGAAACTTGCATATGTCCAACTTGCATAGATTTTACATGTCATGGATCTAAAGGTGTCAACTTGTTCAAAATTCACCTAATATGATCTCAATCAATTTTCATAAACTTGCCTATGAACATGTGTGAATCGACATCATCTAATTTAACAACATGGTTTTATATGGGTACACCTAACTCAATAGGCAAATTCCCATAATCAAGTTTTATTTAATTATAGATTCAAGTTTATGGGTACACCTAACTCAATAGGCAAATTCCCACAAACAAGATCCACAAAAGTTGTAGATTCATGTATATGGGTACACCTAACCTAATAGGCAAATTCCCATAAACAAGATCCATTAAAATTTAAAAAACATAACTTTAAGCATGATCCAACAACATCATGATTTTACAACTTGTATGATTCAACACAACTTAACATGATATCATAATCATATAGCATATGGATTCCAACATGTATGACAATAGGAGATCTACAACATATATAAGGTTTACAACATAACATAGCATGATTTATAACATGGCATAGTATGATAGTATAACATAGCATGACATGATTCTCAACATAGCACGACATAGCATAAGAGAATTTACAACATAGCATGACATAGCATATATAATTTACATCATATGACAACATAATAACATAATAAGAGATCCACAATATATAGAATTTACAATTACAAATCACATCACTTTCTTGTGATCCATTCATAACTGAGTCAAATTAGTTTGTAATAGTCTTGTGAGAATCATCATACTCACAATTAAGAAGAGAATTAGAGAGAGAGTTCTTTGGTTTGATTTGTTTTGTTGAGTAGATTTAGTTGTAGTAGATTAGGCTTCCTCCTTCTTTAGTTTGTGACGGCTACGCTGAACTCCATGGCAACAGCATGACGGTAGCTCCCCAATTTTACAAGTGATTTAGGGTTAGGGTTTAGCCACTTATTTATAGATGTTAGAATGTATTTAGGCCATCGGATGATCTTAGGGTTAATCAAGGCCATCAAATCCAAGAGAGGCCAATTAAAATGTGACATGTCAGCCCAAATGACACAACCGAGCTTCAGAAATCGAGCTAGGACCAAAACAAGCTGGTCAGGTCGACCCAAAGGTCCACTGTTCGAACCAGAAACCTATGCAGGTTTCCATCCTGAACTGGGCGCACTTGGCAGGTGCGCCAATGCAAATTTGTACTGGCGCACTTCCCAAGTGCGCCAGTGCAATCCTTTTTTTTCTTCGTTTGCCATCAATCTTCGTTCGTCCATAACTCCTTCATCCGGTACCCGTTTCCCGCAAACTCGGACTCTATCTCAACCAGAATTCCGAGACGAACACAATGGCACAACCCAATCCCTATAATTCTCACGTCTGAGATTAATTATTCTTCATTTTAGTTAATTCGATTATTCAAAAATCCAGGGTGTTACATTCTCCCCTCCTTAAAGGATTTCGTCCCCGAAATCTCCAAGTTAAGGAGAATGCATATCCTACCATCCAAACAACCATCTACTCAATCATCAAACATTGGCATCACCTGTCCTTATAGACTTCTAATGCTTTTATGTTTAAATGCATAGTGTGTGTATATGTCCGTATCTAATGCAAAATCAGGCGGTCCACTGATTCAGTTGACCTCCTTAATGCAACTCATGATAGTGCCATGCATCCATTATGTATGCAAAAGATTCTAATTGCTTACATACTACTTCTATATGCGTGCACATCCATTCAACCAAATGCAGCATATGTATGATGGTACAACCATTATACATCCATTATACATTCATTTATGAAATATGCAATATGTAGTGACTGAGCCGATCTAGTGCCTAAAGTGTGTGTATATATGCATCCACGAGCAACCACTAGCAAACACTTGCATCCATTTTGCATCCATCATACATAACATGTCTCAAACACATGTTTCAACCATAGGATTTATCCTAACTAAAGGTCAAAGATACTAATGAGAGGACATACTAAAGATAAGATAAGATAAGCTAAGCGATAAAGGAGAAATTAAAAGACATACCCTCAAAAAGAAAAGGGTACAACGAACACATCTTCTCTTCTGTCTCCCAAGTTGCGTTGCTCTCATCATCTCCCCATTGCACTTTAACTAGTCTGACCTCTCGATTCCTCAACTTTTTGATCTCCGACCCAAGAATGCATGTAGGAGCTCGTCTTATTGTTGCATCACGCTCTATTTCCACCTCTTTAAGCAAACTCGGCTCTACCACCTCCGCGGTCTTGTGCAAACACTTCCTCAAATGTGATACATGGAATACGTCGTGTACTCCACTCAGTTTCTCAGGCAACTCCACCCTATACGCCATCTTCCCAATCCTGTCTTTTATAGGAAACGGCCCTACAAACCTTAGTGCTAATTTCCCCACGGACCCAAAGCGAACAACATTCTGTAACGGAGATACTTTGATAAAAACCATGTCCCCAATGTCAAACTCAAGATCTGTCCTCCTCTTATCAGCATACGATTTCTGCCTATCTTGTGCTGCTTTCATCCTCCTTCGAATCAAATCAATCTTCTCTGAGGTTTCCCTAACCATATCGGGCCCAAGTAGGATTTTATCGGTAGATTCCCACCAACATGTAGGCGAACGACAAGGCCTTCCATAAAGAGCTTCGAAAGGTGCCATGCCAATAATAGACTGAAAGCTATTATTATATGCGAATTCTACCAACGGAAGGTGCTCTTCCCATGTACCCCAAAAGTCTAGGATACAAAGCCTTAGGAGATCCTCTAGAATACGATTCACCCTCTCGGTCTGGCCGTCCGTCTGAGGATGATATGCGGTGCTCAAACATAGCTGAGTCCCTACCGCCTCTTGTAAACTCTTCCAAAATTCGCTAGTGAAGATGGGATCACGGTCGCTTACTATACTAGAAGGAATACCGTGCAAACGAACTATCTCCTTAATGTATACAGAAGCCAACCACGGAGCAGTCCTCTTACTTTTCACGGGAATAAAATGGGCGCTCTTAGTAAGTCTATCTATTATAAACCAAATCCCCGTGTTACCCTTCCTTGATCTTGGTAATCCATCCACAAAATCCATTGAGATGCTTTCCCATTTCCATAGTGGAACTTCTAATGGGTGAAGCAACCCACCGGGTTTCTTTTGTTCTGCTTTAACTCGTTGGCACACCAAGCATCTAGCGACGTACTCGGCCACATCCTTTTTCATACCGGCCCAAAAGAAAACCCGCTTCATATCTTTGTACATCTTGTCCCCGCCGGGATGAATGGTCATTTTTGAGCGATGAGCATCATCAAGAATGGCCTTCCTTAAGTCTTCGTCTTGTGGTACACAAAGTCTATTATCCCTTCGTAACCAACCCTTATCGTCTAGGGTATACCTACGAAGATGGCTAGACGACTCCCCTCCTTTGAGCTTTTTTACTATCTCAACCAACCGTGGGTCGTCTTGCTGTGCCTCACCAACTCGTCCTAGAAGTGTAGGTCTAACCTCCAAGGATGCTAACAAACCAGGTACTAGGTCAACGGAGGGTATAAAGTCAAACATGGAGATGAATTCTAAGCTTCGTCGTTCAACAAACAACGGACTCAAGGACAACCTTTTCCTACTTGAGGCGTCTGCTACCACGTTACCCTTGCCAGGGGTATATGCTATTTCAAAATCGTAGGATGCTAAGAATTCCACCCACCGTTGCTGCCTTAAATTCAAATCCTTCTGAGAGAATAAGTATTTTAATGATTTGTGGTCAGTGAACAGTTCGAATTTCTCACCAAGAAGATAGTGACGCCAAGACTTAAGCGCGAAAACAATTGCGGCTAACCCAAGGTCATGCGTAGGGTAATTCTTTTCATGAACCCTCAACTGCCTTCCACCATAGGCTATTACTCTTCCCTCTTGCATGAGGACCGCGCCAAGTCCCGTCCCACAAGCATCAGTATAGATGGTAAATGGCTTATTCCCGTCTGGCAGCACTAAGACTGGGGCTGAAGTTAAGGCTCTCTTTAAATGTTGGAACGCATCATCGCAATCTTCGTCCCATGTAAAAACCAGGTTCTTCTTCGTTAACCGTGTTAATGGAGCTGATATTTTTGCGAAGTCTTTGATAAACTTCCTATAATAGCCAGCCAACCCCAAGAAACTTCTTACTTCGGTTGCATTTTTAGGGACCTTCCAATCTTGGATGGCCACCACCTTTGCGGGATCCACTGCTATCACTTCCTTGGAAACCACATGCCCTAAGAACCGTACTTCTTTCCTCCAGAAGTGACATTTAGAAAATTTTGCCTTAAGGTTATGCGCTCGAAGGGTTTCCAATACTTCCCTAAGATGTTGGGCATGCTCTTCTTTGTTCTTAGAAAAGACTAAGATGTCATCCACAAAGACTACCACGAATTTGTTAAGGTACTCCCTAAACACCCTACTTATCAAATCAACAAAATATGCGGGGGCATTTGTCAAACCAAAGGGCATCACTAGCCATTCATAAAATCCGTCAGGAGTCCTAAAAGCAGTCTTATCTATACTATCCTCAGCCACTCTTAGTTGATGAAAGCCAGTGGCTAAGTCCAACTGCGAAAACACGGAGGCGCCAACTAACTGATCAAAGAGATCGTCAATCCTCGGCAGTGGGTGTCGGTTCTTTTTAGTAAGTTTGTTTAGTTCTCTATAGTCCATACAAAGTCTAAGGGACCCATCCGCCTTTGTGACAAAAACTACTGGAGCACCCCACTCCGATATACAATGTCTTATGAACCCCTTCTCAAGCAACTCCTTTACTTGCTTATTGAGTTCCCTCCTTTCACGAGGAGCCATGTGGCGCACTGGCAAAGATACGGGTTTAGCATTATCCACAAGATAAATTCGAAAGTCTATCTCCCGCTTTGGAGGTAAGCCCTTCACCTCCTCAAACACATCCGGATATTCCCGGACCACCTCTACCGATCGCAGATTCTCTACAGACGCGTCAAGCGATTCAAGATAACTTAGCATAACGGAATTTATGTGATTACAAAAGATGTCGAGAGCATTACCAAGGCGAGTCACAAGCCTAACTACTCTCCTTTCACAATCAAGAATGGCCCCATTTCTAGATAACCAATCCATTCCTAAAATTATCCCATTGCCCGTGAAGCCCAATACATAAGCATCACATCTAAATTCAACGCTAAGTATAGAGATTTTCAAATCCAAACATATCATGGTCAAATGAGCCGAACCCCTAATTGGATTTGAAACGACCAAGGGATCCTCTACTAAACTGGTGTTCAAGTGCAGTAATTCAACTAACGATGCAGAGATAAACGAATGAGATGCGCCAGAATCGAATAAGGTACGGACAGGATGATCAATCAGAAAAACTAAGCTTTCAACAGAAATTGTTCTACCTCTTTCTTGCAGCGATGGGGCCGCAATAGCCTGAACTTGCCCCCTTGCCTGCCTTGGTGCCATAAGAGCCTGCACCTGTCCTCCCGAGGTAGACTGTAACAACCCGTAAAATCTGGGCCAGTTTAAAATTTTTTATTTTGGCAATTTTAGCGAATTTTGATTATTTAAAATGAATTATTTTAAATAAAATAGACGAAAAATTTATTTTGAATATAATTCGATCGTATATAGTATACGCGTCGTCGTTAGAATATAAATATTTATATATAATTATAAATAGAATTGAAAATGGCGCGGTAGTTCGATAATTCGATTTTAAACTTCAATTGAATGTACCGGGTGCAAAACAATCCGGATTTTAGTGAAACCAAAAATCATAGGATCTATTTGATAGTATCTTTCCAACGAATCCGAAAAATCAAGATTTCATATCGGGAATCAAAAGATATGTCCAGTTGAAAATTCTGAATAGTCGCTGTGGAATTTATATATATTTTTATATATATAAGGCCCTTAAAAATAGCAATTTTGCAAACGACCTCGGATTTCGACGAAACCAGTTTTGTTGGGTCCGTGATGTTAAGTTATTGCTGGATTTCAAATTTCATAATTTTTCGAATCAATATGTGAGCGTGGCAAAGGAAAACGCGTTTGACCGGTTTCAGTTGATTTTAATCGACTGGAAATTGGCCATTTTTCAAACGGTCTCAGAATTCGACGAAACTAGTTTTGTTAGGACCGTATCGTCAATACGAAGCTAGAAAATATTTTTCTGGAATTTTTCTAGTTAGTATGTGACCCCGGTAATTTGAAATGTACGTTTAAAATTCAATATAAGGATTTAAATGTAAATTTAACGGAAACTGATTCAAACAGTCGAATCAGCTTGCGATACATATCCCATTGTGTTCGGAATGGGGGTATTACGTTAGGGATGACAGTCGTTGGACCCAGTTCGGTGTTCGTATGTAAAAGTCAACTTTTAAAAATAATAAAATAAAAAAAAAACCTTTCTCCCTTAAAACCTTCTGGCCCCCCCCCGATCATTCTTCTTTAAATCGAAAAGAAAAAAATAATAATAAATACGCGCGTCGGCGGTCAGGACCTCGACCACGCCGCTCCTCCCCTGTAGCCATCACCGCCCGCCGCTTCCACCCCCTCTTCTTCCTCACGACCCTCCTCTTCCAGCGAGAACCACATCCTAAACCCCCAAGTTGAAGGCCGCCGGATCGTCTACCCACTGCCACCGTACGCAGCGCCCCCCCTGAAGTCGATGGCCGACCTGAGCACCCCCCTGCTCGAGCGACGCCTCGTTTAGCTCCTCCTCCCCTCGAGTGCGGGTCCCCATCTCAAATCAGCCCAAAACGAGACCCTTTTCCTCCCCCTTTTCTCGAGTAACTGTAAGTGTTTTCAGTTTTATTTATTTTTAACCTGAGTTGAGATTTTTATTGATAATCAAGATGGTATTTTCATAAAGTAAAAGGTCGTATTTTTATAAGAGGAAGGTCGTATTTTTAGCAATAAAAAGATTACATTTTTATATGTAAAGTAGCGAATTAAAAATATGATTTTTATATGTTAGACTTCGAAAGAAAAATATAGTTTTTATGTTTTGAACTTCGAAAGAAAAATATAGTTTTTATGTTTTGAACTTCGAAAGAAAATAGAATTTTTATATATTGAACTTCGATAGAAAAATAGAATTTTATGTTTTGAACTTCGAAATAAAATGGGATTTTTATATATTGAATAACATAGTAAAAATTCGATTTTTATATATATTGAATAACATAGTAAAAATTCGATTTTTATATATATTGAATAGCGAAGTAAAAATGTGATTTTTACGTATGTAGTGAAAGCAGCAACGAAGAGGACAAAAAGGCGAAACGACGAAGACTTCTGCAAATGAAGAGCCGTGGAGCTAGGATCGCTATATGTGAGAATTTCTCACCTTTCTATTTCTTTTCTAGTTATATATATATATACTAGGATGCAGACGGTGCTTAGTAGCACCCGACACAATCGTCCACAGACCATGGACTTGTTTGTTTGGCTGTTTGGTTATTGATTGCGATATTGGTTTGAGTGTGGTTTGTGGTGTGAAAAATCGAATCGATAAATTGGTTAGGATTAGACGTGCGCCGTTATAAGGCGAAGGAGTAAGGCTAGGTTAGACGCTTACTCCAAACTTTGTGGTTTGCATAATGAAATTGATTTGATTGATGTGTGAATGGCGTGGGCCTTCACTAGACCGGGGATAAGGCTAGGCCTCGTCCCGTTTCTAGTATCGTGCCGTTATGCCGCCGAAATTTTCTAAAATATGTTAGAAAATAAAAATATCATTTTATTGTGTAAATGAATAATAGAAATTCATATGATAGAATAAAATGTTTTATCGTTAAAAAAAAAAATATATTTTTTTTTACGTGAATATGAATATAGTGAAAGTGAATAAAATAAATATTCATTTACAAACCAGACGGTTTGTTTATGTACACTTATTTGAAGGACATTGATTGGGTCGATAAATTTTACACATCGCCCAACTGCACAAATAAAATATTTGTTTGATTGTTTGAAACCCCACACGGGTGTTGGGATGAAATATGAAGTTCACTCATCCTGATTGATTAAATATGTCGATCGATTGATTGACAGGCTGTTATAAGCGTTAGATATCTATATTTGATGCTTATACAGTATAGTGCACTTTGGTTGATGATTGATTATCTATCGTTGCTATTATATACATTTGTTGTATGAAAATCCATATAATTAACTTTATATGGTAATTGATTGGGCCTCATTCCAATTTGAAAAATAAAGAATATTATAAAATAAAAGTTCATGTGTTGACAGTACTCATCCATTGAGATTGGTCATGTGTTGAACGAAATATTTTGATAATAACAACTATTTTTGAAAAAGAAATATTTGAAATAGAATATTGGAAAATAGAAATTTATGAAGCCGTGTTGATTAGATTGACGCCATTTTGACGTGAACGATATTTATATCGATTAAAACGATTTCGAATAGAAATGAATTGAAAACGATTTCGAAATGAATTGAATTGAAAACGATTTCGAAATGAATTGAATTGAAAACGATTTCGAAATGAATTGAATTGAAAACGATTTCGAAATGAATTGAATTGAAAACGAATTCGAAATGAATTGAATTGAAAACGAATTCGAAATGAATTGAATTGAAAACGATTTCGAAATGAATTGAATTGAAAACGATTTCGAATTGAATTGAAATTTGAATTAAATAGAAATGGATTTTAAAACGAATTTATAAAGAAGAATTCAATTTTGATTTGAATTGAAATGGAAGTTGAAAAAGTTTTTGAAACGAATTCAAAACTATTTATATAATTCGTTTTAAATAGGAATCGACGAAATATATATTATATATATTATATATATAATATAAATGGCCTGAATAGAACGCGCCGCGCCGCGGCAGTTCGCGAATTTCGACCATTGATTTCAAACGGACATTACGGGAGATCCGACCGTCGGATTCTCCTAAAACCGGAACCGTTGGGTTCGTATCGAAAAGAGCTTTCTAACGAATGTGATAAATCAGAAATCTAACGGTTGGATTTGGAATTATGTCCAAATCAAGTTGGAAAAAGGTCGCTGTAAGTGTAGTTCGATGGCCGTTGTTGGAAATCGACTGTACGGGCCTTGATAAAATTATTAAAAATAGTAATAATTTGTGTAAAATCATAAGAAATGATTTGTGAAGATTTGGGATGAAAAACCCCATATTTGAAAAGATAAAAATAGATTTTTATCGAAATGAACTAGTTTTGAACTAGAATTATAATTCTATTTATTTTTAAATAAATAAATTGAATTCGAAAAGGGTTTTGAAAATAACCAAAATTTCCAATGATTGCATTGGAGTGGATTTGAATCGAAATTGTCTTCGGAATATTTCGATGTTGGAATTCGTGATTATACAGGTGTTGTTATGGAAATTTGAAAGATATATATTTATATCGTTATTTCCAATACGACATTTGTTAATCGTAGAATTTGATATTGAATATAGGCCGATATATTTTCTATTCAGAGCCTTGTATTGAATATCGAATGTGATTTGGGTTTGTCGTGAACGGTGTCTTCACTAACACTGTTCTTGAACCCAGTTGAGAAAAGATTAAATCTTTTTATTTAGATTTAATGAAGTGTACCAATTAAATGATATTTAATTGGAATTGAATTGGTATTGATTTTTGGGTTTATCGTGAACAGTGTTTTAAATAACACTTGTTCTTTAACCCGATAATTAATGGAATGTGATTTTGGGTTTATCGTGAACCGTGTTTTAAATGACACTGATTCTTTAACCCAGTCGAAGATTAAAACTAAGTGGAGTTTTAATGAATCTTTAATTAGATTGAAATGATCGAGAATGGAGTATCACCAGTTTTGCTCCAGGCGATAGTTAAATCTTTAATTAGATTTGAACGTGAAATGGTAATTGAATTTACCGATAACACCGTGGTGTTAGATATGAAGTATTACCAGTTTTACTTCATGGGATGAATAGGTTGGGATTGGGAAATTAAAACCAATGATTACTTCGGTAAGGTTCGCTAATTCCGACTAGTTTTGAATTGATATTCAAAAGATAGATTAAAGAATAAATTCAGGAATTTATCTTGGATAAAATTAATGGGAACCTTTCCCTATGAATGTGAAATTTAGAAACTAACTGTCGGTTAGCTAAGCAGAATGGTTTTCTGGATATTGATCTGATGTTGGTTTCGGCCTTCGGGGTTAATATTTGGGGAATTATTCTCTTGACTAATTTACGGTTAGTGACTAATGAATTGGAATGAGGCGTATGTTGTGTTTGTGTAACACTTTTATAATATATACGCGAGTTATTCGGAAAGACCGGGTTTATCCCATTCTGAATAACTGATACGACGATAAGTCGAAGATGAAGACGATGGTCGAAGACCGGAGGTCTTCACGTCGTTTGGGTGATAACTGATGATCTTGATTGGGCTGTACACCCAAGAAGATGGAAACAGTTAGTGATCGTCCAGACGTACTTGGAGATCGATGGATATGCGGGGTACTAGGTGCCTCCGGTTTCGTTCAGACCCAGAACGGACTTGTAAATGGACTGTGTGTCTGACATTGGATTTTAGTCCGTGTGATTGATCTCTATTAAATATATATCTGCTTGGCGGCGGAGAATTTATTCTCTTGCTTAACGCCCTTCTCTGAGACGTACGAGCTCAGGGGTTATATATTGATGGATATCAAACGCATGGAGTGAATTGCCTGTGTGGCATGCCTAAGTGGCAATTGATCGAGGCTTCTGTTGAAAAGCAAAGTCTTGTGGTGATGATCAAAGCACGGCCTTTGTGGCGTAGCTTTGTGTAACGTTTACCTCGCGTGTTTCACACCAGGTATGAACCAAAAACGGGAGACGGACCTCAGGGAGGGCATGCGTTTCCTTCTAGATAAAAAGTGGCGTCAGTGGTTTTACACGCCCTGACGAGTTTGACTTATGTGGTTGTTGCTGTTGCGAGGCGCCTCGGATTGATCGGTCGTTCTCGAACCGATGGAGCCATTCGTTGGCTCGTTTACGCCCCAAAGGGCGGGGGAACGCATGTTCAGGGTTTAAGTTTAATCCACATCGGTGGACCGGCCCTGTCGCTCCAAGGTCACTCGAGCTCTGACCTGAGACATGGGCTAGATTGTCTCGAATCGGTTGAGGACTATCTTTTGCCTCGGTTCATAGACGGAAATCCAATTTCCAAATACGTGACATTTGCGGTTTTATTTGTAAACCTATACATGGCGACATAGTGGCATGGGACGCTCATGTCGTCTATGATTGATACTTATGATTTGAAGTTGTTTTATACACTATGCACTTATTATAGTATCAAATGATTTGTTTTAAACGTATCAAGCATTCTTTGGCTGTTATAAGGGAAAACCCTATCCCCCGGCTTGCGTTTGCATTGTGTGATAGGACCTGGGTCTTATAACAGCTTCATTTTTCTTTATTTAGCATTGCGCTGTTTGTTTTATGCACTGGTATTCTTGGGAGGAAACCCGTTCCGTGTTATACGGCGTGGTCCCTTGATTTACCTAACTTTTAAAATAAAGAATAATAACTGTTTTAGTTCTCACACCAGTCACATGACTGACCTGGAGTTTATTGTTTTAACCTAAACTCTGGGTGCCCTTATTTTGACACGGGCAGCTAGTAGTTTTGGTTTTTGCAGATTTATATTCACAGGATCCTGGTTTACAGCTGGAACGATATCCGGAAAGCTTTGTATCCGTATATCTCATTCTAGTTGTGTATTGTATTATTTTCCGCTGCTATGTATTTAAATGTAATTTAAATCTCTGATATTTCTGTGTAATATTCGTTTATACTCTGTATATTCTTGTAATCTGATGCATTGTTGTAATATACAATGAAACGTTCTTCTGTATGCGTTCTGTTGTGGCTTGTTCTCGAACTATCCGACGCTTCCCTTTACGGGGAAGTTACGGGTCTTCACATAGACCCTGCCCTCTGCCCCTTCTTTGGGCAGTCCTTCACGATTGGTCCCGCATCTCCACAATGAAAACAACCAGTCTTCTTTTTCTTTCTACAATATTTGCTGAGATGGCCAGGTGTCCCACAATTGAAGCATTTCTTCTTCCCTTTGCCATTATTGTTTTTACCACCCTTCTTATTTTGCTGTTGGGGTTTCTTCTGATCCCCTTTCTTTTCAACTGCCTTATCCTCATGCATAAGTGCCATTTCTACTAGCTTTTCAAAGGTGGCTCCCATAGGGATGTGGGTCATAGCCAACCCTTGCAACGGTTCATTCAAGCCTCTAACGAACCTCAAAGCTTTCTTCTCTGGCGTGTTCACCAACTCCAAGCCAAACCTTGCTAACTGATTAAATTTATTGACATATTCCTTTACTGATGAGCTCCCTTGCTTTAGTGCCAGGAATTTTTCCATATTTAAGTTCTCCTCTGCCCTTGAAAGAAACTTTGCCTCAAACCTTCGTCTGAAATCCGCCCATGAATCAACTGGACGTTCCCCATTAGTGACCTCCCACCAAAACGAGGCCTCTCCCTTCATTAACCAAGCAGCTAAACAGACTTTCCTCCCATCTTCCACTTCAAAGATATCCAACAATTCCTCAGTCTCCTTAAGCCAATCTCTGGCCTCCACAAACGTCTCAGTCGCTTGAAAAGTTTTTCCTCCCATCGCCTTAAATTCCTTGCACGTCTTTGCAAAAGTGTCAACACGAGGAGGAGGAATGGGTGCAACTGGGGGTGGAGGAACATCTGCTGGGCCTGCAGTGGTGGCCCTAGCCTCCAAATACCTCCTAAACCACCCTGGAACCGTCACACCTTCTGGGAGATTAAGATCTTCAGCCATGCTGAAACGAAAAAGGAAAGATTCAAAATGGAGAATTCGAAAGATAAAGATAAGGATGTGGCTATTTGGGATTATGTTTTTCATAAAAACTCTCTTTAAATAACATGTTTTTGAAAGCACTTCTTCCAAAAATACTTTAGAAAAATATTTTTCTAAAAATTTTATCTATTCTGGTAACCTTATGCTCTGATACCACGTGTAACACCCCACGTCCATTAATGTCACTCACAAGGGGAATGCATTAACTTCCATGGAGGTTATAAGTGAATATAGAACAGTAAAATTACATCAAGACAAATATAAGATAGTACCTGGAAACAAAAAAAACTTTATTTCATTGCAGCAGAAGTCAAAACATGTTTGATTACATCTTAATACCATAAATCAGAGTCAAGTACAATATCTATCTTGATAAAACAAATACATAATCCCATTACAATAAATAGCTATTAAAAAGAAAGATAACAAGCTGGACTTTACTTCTGCAGTCCAAGCTTCCCAAGAGATAAGCGATCCAGCTAGACTCCACTAGAACTTGGCCCAACCTGAGGACCTGAAGGAAAAAGAAAGATGGAAAAGAGGGGGTCAGACATAAAGCCTGGTGAGTATGATAATTCTACAATACTACTATCAAAATAACTGGACTAAGGCATAAGGTGGAAGACAAGGAAATGCCTATGAAGAACGGAAATCGCTAAGGGCAACGTTATAGGCACTCCTAAATACTAAAATATAAACACTTTACTGCACCACACCAGTCACCCTAAAGATTGATCCCACTTAGCTTCACTTAGAAACTTTCCCAATGGCTTTACGTACCCCTAGCTGACTACATAGGTGCCGCCATCCCTTATCTCTAATAGGTGTACCCTACTTCCCATTATTCGATCGACTCCCTAACTCGTAGATACCCGTGCTTGCCCCACAGTGAGGTGTATCACTCCCCTAAAGTGGCAACCCGATACAACGGAGATGCACGGCTTATACCTACACAATGCAACAACGTCTTACCTACCAGCCCGGCTCCACACACGCATATGAAACCCGTTGGACTTGCGTTGCCACCGCTCCCTGTTTTGGCCTCCTATAGTCAAGCCCAGTATGCGTGTCCCGTCCTCGACTTGGGTCGAGCCCACAAAGATACGTTTTGGGATACTGGTTGAAATGGGCCCCCATTATTTCCCACAAGCATTCACCTAAGCTTGTCTCATTAATCCATCCCACTTAACCCACATAGTCATGTTCATCTACATGTGCGTTTGGTTAAGTCTAATCGTATTTCAAATGCCTCTAAAGGCAACCACTAGATTCCTCATGCCACCCAAGGCACCTACTTAACCCCCTTGTCCCACCTTACATGATTATCTGGTTAAGTATTTCTTAATTCATTAAGGCCATAACCTCATAAAGACCTCTCACATTAGACTGGCATTTATGGCAGCTGGATTTGCCGGGCGGGTCCGGGCAGTCTTACACCATAAAAGAGTCTAACCTCGTGTCTTTACAACTGTTATGCTTTAGTTTGGGCCTAGGACCTCTCATATTGGGCCGACATTTGTGACTACTGGATTTTCCTGGCGGGTCCGGGCAGGTTTACATCACAAACGGGTCCAACCTCGTGTCCTAAGCATTGATTATTAATAATAATCCACTTTCCCCCAATCTTAATAATTCCCTACTTGAATTATTAATTACTTCCAATTTTTAACAATGTCCATAATTGACTCAATTATGGACATCCATTCATGGTATGCAAAATCTTACAAAATTGCACCCAATTTATTGATTCCTAATATCACCCCTACCCCACGTTTGAACGTTTATTCGCAAAATATATGTTTGACTCGAATAGCCTAACTCATAGCATAAAAGAGATTATCATAATAACAACATGTATATGTGACCAAATGAATCATAATAAGGGGTGAAACTTGCATATGTCCAACTTTCATAGATTTTACATGTCATGGATCTAAAGGTGTCAACTTGTTCAAAATTCACCTAATATTATCTCAATCAATTTTCATAAACTTGCCTATGAACATGTGTGAATCGACATCATCTAATTTAACAACATGGTTTTATATGGGTACACCTAACTCAATAGGCAAATTCCCATAATCAAGTTTTATTTAATTATAGATTCAAGTTTATGGGTACACCTAACTCAATAGGCAAATTCCCACAAACAAGATCCATAAAAGTTGTAGATTCATGTATATGGGTACACCTAACCTAATAAGCAAATTCCCATAAACAAGATCCATTTAAATTTAAAAAACATAACTTTAAGCATGATCCAACAACATCATGATTTTACAACTTGTATGATTCAACACAACTTAACATGATATCATAATCATATAGCATATGGATTCCAACATGTATGACAATAGGAGATCTACAACATATATAAGGTTTACAACATAACATAGCATGATTTATAACATGGCATAGTATGATAGTATAACATAGCATGACATGATTCTCAACATAACACGACATAGCATAAGAGAATTTACAACATAGCATGACATAGCATATATAATTTACATCATACGACAACATAATAACATAATAAGAGATCCACAATATATAGAATTTACAATTACAAATCACATCACTTTCTTGTGATCCATTCATAACTGAGTCAGATTAGTTTGTAATAGTCTTGTGAGAATCATCATACTCACAATTAAGAAGAGAATTAGAGAGAGTTCTTTGGTTTGATTTGTTTTGTTGAGTAGATTTAGTTGTAGTAGATTAGGCTTCCTCCTTCTTTAGTTTGTGACGGCTACGCTGAACTCCATGGCAACAGCATGACGGTAGCTCCCCAATTTTACAAGTGATTTAGGGTTAGGGTCTAGCCACTTATTTATAGATGTTAGAATGTATTTAGGCCATCGGATGATCTTAGGGTTAATCAAGGCCATCAAATCCAAGAGAGGCCAATTAAAATGTGACATGTCAGCCCTAATGACACAACTGAGCTTCAGAAATCGAGCTAGGACCAAACCAAGCTGGTCAGTTCGACCCAAAGGTCCACTGTTCAAACCAGAAACCTGTGCAGGTTTCCAGCCTGAACTGGGCGCACTTGGCAGGTGCGCCAATGCAAATTTGTACTGGCGCACTTCCCAAGTGCGCCAGTGCAATCCTTTTTTTTTTTCTTCGTTTGCCATCAATCTTCGTTCGTCCATAACTCCTTCATCCGGTACCCGTTTCCCGCAAACTCGGACTCTATCTCAACCAGAATTCCGAGATGAACACAATGGCGCAGCCCAATCCCTATAATTCTCACGTCTGAGATTAATTATTCTTCATTTTAGTTAATTCGATTATTCAAAAATCAGGGGTGTTACACTTGTTCTGGCTAGGTTTCCTTGTCATGAACTATCACGTGTTCAACTAGGATTTATGCCACCTAGGACCACTAGGGATTATGCTACCTATTGAGCGTTTTCTAGATTCGTTTAGGGTTTATGCCACCTAGGACCACTAGGGATTATGCTACCTAACGAATTCCACGTAACGATCTATTAATCGATCGGCTCCCTACAAGTCCTAGCTCGTTCATGTGTCTGTGTCATACGGCCCAATCACGAAATGTAGTTACCTGTGCTAGGTCCACGATAGGGTGTATCAAGCCCTATGGTGCCAACCATCGACACGAATCAAGCACGCACAGATAATCCTACTGGTGCCCAATGCCTGCTTTTTCTGCTCCGGAGTGTATGCACGCCCGCACTCCGTTAGAACCTACACCGGCGCACCCACACAGCCGTCGTTCTGGTCGCTTACAATCAGCCCAGTAATCGTGCCCCACCCTGCCTAGTTCCAGGGTACCATGATACATCTAGTGGGTTACTGCTGAAATGGACCGCGTAACTAGGTTTTCTGTCTAGTAGGTTAAGTGTTGTCATTTAAATTTGAGACTTAACCCCATCGGTCTAGCATGTCAAGTTGGTTAAGTGTTGTCATTTAAGTTCGTGACTTAACCCGTCTACGTGTCATGTCAAATTGGCTAAGTGTTGTCGTTCAAGTTCATGACTTAGCCCTACAAATCATGTGTCAAGTTGGTTAAGTATATTCAAGCGGTCCATGACTTAACCCTATCAATCATCGTGTCAAATTGGTTAAGTATATTCAAGCGGTTCATGACTTAACCCTATCAAATCATCGTGTCAAATTGGTTAAGTATATTCAAGCGGTTCATGACTTAACCCTATCATGTGGCATTAATGTAAAGACCCGCAACTTCCCCGTACAGGAAAGCGTCGGATAGTTCGAGAACAAGCCACAACAGAACGCATACAGAAGAACATTTCATTGTATATTACACCAATGCATCAGATTACAAGAATATACAGAGTACAAATGAATATTACACAGAAATATCAGAGATTTAAATTACATTTAAATACATAGCAGCGGAAAATAATACAATACACAACTAGAAGGAGATATACGGATACAAAGCTTTCCGGATATCGTTCCAGCTGTAAACCAGGATCCTGTGAATATAAATCTGCAAAACCAAAACTACTAGCTGCCCGTGTCGAAATAGGGGCACCCAGAGTTTAGGTTAAAACAATAAACTCCAGGTCAGTCATGTGACTGGTGTGAGAACTAAAACAGTTAATCTTTATTTTTAAAGTTCGGTAAATCAAGGGACTACGCCGTATAACACGGAACGGGTTTCCTCCCAAGAATACCAGTGCATAAAACAAACAGCGCAATGCTAAATAAAGAAAAATGAAGCTGTTATAAGACCCAGGTCCCATCACACAATGCAACGCAGTCGAGGATAGGGTTTTCCCTTATAACAGCCAAAGAATGCTTGATACGTTTAAAACAAATCATTTGATACTATAATAAGTGCATAGTGTATAAAACAACTTCAAATCATAAGTATCAATCATAGGCGGCATGGGTACCATATATCATGTCGCCATACTAGTTCTACAATTAAAACCGCAAATGTCACGTATTTGGAAGTTGGATTTCCATCTATGAACCGAGGCAAAAGATAGTCCTCAACCGATTCGAGACAATCTAGCCTACCATGTCTCAGGAACAGCCGCAACTGCCCCCTGGATCGTCAGGGCCGGTCCACCGATGTGGATTATTATGCCTGAACAATACGTCTCCCCGCCCTTTGGGGCGCAAACGAGCCAACGAATGACTCCATCGGTTCGAGAACGACCGATCAATCCGAGGCGCCTCGCAACAGCAACAACCACATAAGTCAAACTCGTCAGGGCGTGTAAAACCACTGACGCCACTTTTAGCTAGAAAGAAACGCAAGTCCTCCCTGATGTCCGTCTCCCGTTTCTGGTTCATACCGGGTGTGAAACTCGCGAAGCAAACGTTACACAAAGCTACGCCACAAAGGCCGTGCTTTGATCATCACCACAAGACTTTGCTTTTCAACAGAAGCCTTGATCATTTGCATCTTAGCATGCCACACAGGCAAACCATCCTATGCAACCGATATCAGTCACACAGAATGAAATCCGATGTCAGACACACAGTCCATTTACAAGTCCGTTCTGGGTCTGAACGAAACCGGAGGCACCTAGTACCCCGCATATCCATCGATCTCCAAGTACGTCTGGACGATCACCAACTGTTTCCATCTTCTTGGGTGTACAGCCCAATCAAGATCATCAGTTATCACCCAAACGACGTGAAGACCTCCGGTCTTCGACCATCGTCTTCATCTTCGACTTATCGTCGTATCAGTTATTCAGAATGGGATAAACCCGGTCTTTCCGAATAACTCGCGTATATTTAAATAAGTGTTACACAAGCACAACATACGCCCCATTCCAATTCATTAGTCACTAACCGTAAATTAATCAAGAGAATAATTCCCCAAATATTAACCCCGAAGGCCGAAACCAACATCAGATCAATATCCAGAAAACCATTCTGCTTGGCCAACCGACAGTTAGTTTCTAAATTTCACATTCATAGGGAAATGTTCCCATTAATTTTATCCAAGATAAATTCCTTGAATTTATTCTTAAATCTATTTTTGAATATCAATTCAAACTAGTCGGGATTAACGAAACTTACCGAAGTAATCACTTGTTTTAATTCCCCAATCCCAACCTATTCATCCCATGAAGTAAAACTGGTAATACTTCATATCTAACACCACAGTGTTATCGGTAAATTCAATTACCATTTCACGTTCAAATCTATTTAAAGATTTAACTATCGCCTGGAGCAAAACTGGTGATACTCCATTTTCGATCTTTTCAATCTAATTAAAGATTCATTAAAACTCCACTCAGTTTTAATCGTTAACTGGGTTAAAGAATCAGTGTCATTTAAAACACGGTTCACGATAAACCCAAAATCACATTCATTAATTATCGGGTTAAAGAACAAGTGTTATTTAAAACACTGTTCACGATAAACCCAAAAATCAATATCAATTCAATTCCAATTAAATATTATTTAATTGGTACACTTCATTAAATCTAAATAAAAAGATTTAATCTTTTCTCAACTGGGTTCAAGAACAGTGTTAGTGAAGACACCATTCACGACAAACCCAAATCCCATTTGATATTCAATATAAGGCTCTGAATAGAAAATATATCGGCTTATATTCAATATCAAATTCTACGATTAACAAATGTCGTATTGGAAATAACGATATAAATATATATCTTTCAAATTTCCGTAACAACATCCGTATAATCACAAATTCCAACATCGAAATATTCCGAAGACAATTTCGATTCAAATCCACTCCAATGCAATCATTGGAAATTTTGGTTATTTTCAAAACCCTTTTCAAATTCAATTTATTTATTTAAAAATAAATAGAATTATAATTCTAGTTCAAAACTAGTTCATTTCGATAAAAATCTATTTTTATCTTTTCAAATAGGGAGTTTTTCATCCCAATTCTTTCTAAATCATTTCTTATGATTTTACACAAATTATTACTATTTTTAATAATTTTATCAAGGCCCGTACAGTCGATTTCCATCAATGGCCATCGAACTGCACTTACAGCGACCTTTTTCGAATTTGATTTGGACGTATCTCCAAATCCAACCGTTAGATTTCTAATTTATCACATTCGTTAGAAAGCTCTTTTCGATACGAACCCAACGGTTCCGGTTTTAGGAGAATCCGACGGTCGGATCTCCCGTAATGTCCGTTTGAAATCAATGGTCGAAATTCACGAACTACCGCGGCGCGGCACGTTCTATTCAGGCCATTATATTATATATATAATATATATAATATATATTTCGTCGATTTCTATTCAAAACGAATTATATAAATAGTTTTAAAATCGTTTCAAAACCTATTTCAACTTTTATTTCAATTCAAATCAAAATTGAATTCTTCTTTATAAATTCGTTTAAAATCCATTTCTATTCAATTCAAATTTCAATTCAATTTGAATTCATTTCAATTCGTTTAAATTCAATTCGAATTCGTTTTCAATTCAATTCATTTCGAAATCGTTTTCAATTCAATTCATTTCGAAATCGTTTTCAATTCAATTCATTTCGAAATCGTTTTTAATTCATTTTGAATTCGTTTTCAATTCAATTCATTTCGAAATCGTTTTCAATTCAATTTTGAATTCGTTTTCAATTCAATTCATTTCGAAATCGTTTTTAATTCATTTTGAATTCGTTTTCAATTCAATTCATTTCGAAATCGTTTTCAATTCATTTTGAATTCGTTTTCAATTCAATTCATTTCGAAATCGTTTTCAATTCAATTCATTTCGAAATCGTTTTCAATCCAATTCATTTCGAAATCGTTTTCAATTCAATTCATTTCGAAATCGTTTTCAATTCAATTCATTTCGAAATCGTTTTCAATTCAATTCATTTCGAAATCGTTTTCAATTCATTTCATTTCGAAATCGTTTTCAATCCAATTCATTTCGAAATCGTTTTAAATATCGTTCACGTCAAAATGGCGTCGATCTAATCAACACGGCTTCATATATTGATATTTTCAAATATTCCATTTCGAATATTTCTATTTCAAATATTTCTTATTATAAAAATATTCTTTATTTTCACGATTGGAATGAGGCCCAATCAATTACCATATAAAGTTAATTATATGGATTTTCATACAACACATGTATATAATAACATTGAAAATAATCAACCATCAACCAAAGTGCACTACACTGTAAAGGCATCAAATATAGATATTCAACGCCTATAACAGCCTGTCAATCAATCGATCGACATATTCAATCAATCAGGATGAGTGAACTTCAAATTTCATCCCAACACCCGTGTGGAGTTTCAAACAATCAAACACAGATTTTATTTGTGCAGTTGGGCGATGTGTAAAATTTATCGTCCCAATCAATGTCATTCAAATAAGTGTACATAAACAAACCATCTGGTTTGTAAATGAATATTTATTTATTCACTTCACTATTTTCATATTCACGTTAAAAATTATATTTTTAACGATAAAACATTTTATTTCAACCTATGAATTTCTATTCAATTCATTTATTCAATAAAATGATATTTTTATTTTTCTAACATATTTTAGAAAATTTCGGCGGCATAACGGCACGATACTAGAAACGGGACAAGGCCTAGCCTTATCCCCGGTCTAGTGAAGGCCCACGCCATTCACACATCAATCAAATCAATTTTGTTATGCAAACCACAAAATTTGGAGTAAGAGTCTAACCTAACCTTACTCCTTCGCCTTATAACGGCGCACGTCTAATCCTAACCAATTTATCGATTCGATTTTTCACATCACAAACCACATTCAAACCAATATCGCGATCAATCACCAAACAATCAAACAAACAAGTCCATGGTCTGTGGACGATTGTGTCGGGTGCTACTAAGCACCGTCTGCATCCTAGTATATATATATATATATATATATAACTAGAAAAATTAAATTGAAAGGTGAGAAATTCTCACCTTTAGCTATCCAACCATCTCGACTCTTCTTTTGCAGAAGTCTTCGTCGTTTCGCCTTTTTGTCACCTTCGTTGCTGCTTTCACTACATACGTAAAAATCGAATTTTTATTTCGCTGTTCAATATATAAAAATCGAATTTTTATTTCGCTGTTCAATATATAAAAATCGAATTTTTATTTCGCTGTTCAATATATAAAAATCGAATTTTTATTTCGCTGTTCAATATATAAAAATCGAATTTTTATTTCGCTGTTCAATATATAAAAATCGAATTTTTAGTTCAAAGTTCAATATATAAAAATCTCTATTTTTATTCTGAAGTTCAATATATAAAAAATTCTATTTTTATTCTGAAGTTCAATATATAAAAAAAATTCTATTTTTATTCTGAAGTTCAATATATAAAAAATTCTATTTTTATTCTGAAGTTCAATATATAAAAAAATTCTATTTTTATTCTGAAGTTCAATATATAAAAAATTCTATTTTTATTCTGAAGTTCAATATATAAAAAAATTCTATTTTTATTCTGAAGTTCAATATATAAAAAAATTCTATTTTTATTCTGAAGTTCAATATATAAAAATAAAGTTTTCGCCTTTATAAAAATAAAGTTTTCACCTTTATAAAAATTACCACTTTATCTCAACGTATATAAAATAAAAATCAGATTTTTATTTCGCTACACATACAAAGATGATATTTTTATATCCTCTATCCTATAAAGATTATATTTTTAATACTTTAAAAATATAAAAATCATATTTTTAATATTTCTATATAGTAAAGATTATATTTTTAATACTTTAAAAATATAAAAATCATATTTTTATCACTTTAAAAATATAAAGATCATACCTTTTACCAAATAAAAATCCTATCTTCACTTTTTAAAGTTTAAAGATTTCACCTTTTCTATTTTAAATCTTAAAATAAATTCAGTTTTTCAAACTTTTCAAAAATCAGTTTTTAATCTCTTTTTTTTTAAAAAAAAACAATTTTTAAACTTCTAAAAATACAGTTTTTAAACTTATAAAAATACAGTTTTTAAAATTCCCTATAAAAATTCAGTTTTTATACTTTACAAAAACTCAGTTTTAAAATGCTTTTAAAATCATTTTTCAAATTCAGTTCAGTTTTTAATCCTAAAAATCGAAATTAGTTTTTAAACCCTAAAATAAAAATAAAAGTAAAAATAAAAATAAATAAGTAAAAAGAGAGAAAAAAAAAAGGCTTACCGCAGAAATCGAAGGCAGGGGGGTGCGGCTTCTTCGAGCTGGAGGAGGGGACGGGAATGGGAGGGGGTACGCGCTGGCTGAGGCGGAGCTGCGGGGGTGTTTGCTTCGGGATTGGGGCCCATGGGATCGAACGGAGGAAAGGAGAGGGGATGGGGGTTTGTGGCGGAGTCGCGATGGCCAGAGGGGGCCAGGCGGTGGCGCGAGCGTCGAGGCGGCGGTGGGAATATCGGAGGTTGGGGGGGCGGCTGGTGGCGTGCGATTTCGATTTCGGTTTTTTTTTTTTTTTCTTTTCTTTCTGTTAAACGAAAACGGGAGGGGGGGGGGGCCAAAGGTTATAGGGGAAGAGAATATATTATATTTTTTTTTTATTAATTAATTAATTTATTTTAACCTAAAGAGTTGACTTTCACATACGACCTCGAAACGAGGCCCACCGCCTGTCGTCCATAGCGTATTACCCCCATTCTGAACACAATGGGATATGTATCGCAAGCTGATTTGATCGTTACAATCAGTTTCCTTTTGAATTTACATTTAAATCACTATATTGAATTTTAAACACACATTTCAAATTACCGGGGTCACATACTAACTAGAAAAATTCTAGAAAAATATTTTCTAGCTTCGTATCAACGATACGGTCCTAACAAAACTAGTTTCGTCGAATTCTGAGACCGTTTGAAAAATGGTCAATTTCCAGTCGATTAAATTCAACTGGAATCGGTCAAACGCGTTTTCCTTTGCCACGCTCACATATTGATTCGAAAAATTATGAAATTTGAAACCTAGCAATAACTTCACATCCCGGACCCAACAAAACTGGTTTCGTCGAAATCCGAGGTCATTTGCAAAATGTCCATTTTTAAGGGCCTTATATATATAAAAATATATATAAATTCCACAGCGACTATTTCTAATTTTAAACTGGACATATCTTATCATTCCTAAGATGAAATCTCAATTTGTTAACTTCGTTACAAAGATATAGTTATACAGATTCAAATATTTCTTGTTTCGTTCAATTCTGACTTATATTGAATTCTGTATATTCATTTGAAATTAGAAATCGAATTTTCGAACTACCGCGCCATTTTCAATTCCTTTTATAATTATATATAATTATTATATATTCTAACGACGACGTATATAATATATACGTTGGAATTATATTCAAATAAATTTCTCGTCGATATTATTTAAAATAATTCATTTTAAATAATCAAAATTCGCTAAAATCGCCAAAATAAAAATTTCAAACTGGCTCGCATTTTACGGGTTGTTACAATCTCCCCCACTTAAAACTTTTCGTCCCCGAAAAGGAACAAAGTCGAAAGTGGTTTGATTAAGCAACACTACGCTCGATCTGGCTTCCATTCTCCAACCTTTCAGTTTCTGAGAATTTTCAAATATTCAAAAATTTGGCTAACACCCTAAATTTTCGAAAAATTTCGCCATAACCTCCCCTGCACCGGGAGCATCGGGGAATTTCAAATAGCTTCCCCGGTCCTTCAGATCTCAAAAAGAAAAAGAAAAAGCCAAGCGGCTAGCCAATAGGCTCACAAAATCATCATCACCCAAACAAAACAGGAAATTATGTAGTAAACATGTACCTATTTGTCGGGCAAACAAATTTTATTCTCTGCTCTAGCCTCCTTGTTATGACCTGTTCAATATAAGCATATGTATATGCAAGCAAATGCGACCAATTTTCAATATAATCCAATATTTGATTCAATTAGGCTAAATGGTTCAAAATTAGCAAACAAATGAACAAACAACACAAACATCAATCAATTAGTGAATTAGAGTTTCAAATTCATAACTTTTGATACATATAAAGAAAATCATGTTTTGATGCCAAATCACAACAATGAATTCTAGCTATATTAGTTTTGGTTCTCACACCAGTCTAATGGAAATATATAGAAAATCACACCTTCGAAACTCGAACATAAATGTTGATGATGCGATCGCTATCATCAATATCATCTTCGGGCGACTAGAGTGCGATGCTATATCTATCCAATATATTAAAACTTTGAATATACGTTTGCAAGGCGTATATGCAAATTCTTTATATACTGAATTGTCCAAAATCAATATAAATAAATAATCAAATACGAATAATTGATTTAAATTTTCAAAACAAAACTTGTTTTCATTTGGAAAATATACTCTTCACACTCGTTCTAGGATACTACTGATCCCATCTCTAACGAGTCATTCTCATTGGATATTGCTAATCCAATATCTGATGAATTCTTTCGTATGTTTCTAATGTGTCTTGTTCTCTGAGCTTTGTAAACCAAAGCTCTGATACCACGTGTAAAGACCCGCAACTTCCCCGTACAGGAAAGCGTCGGATAGTTCGAGAACAAGCCACAATAGAACGCATACAGAAGAACATTTCATTGTATATTACACCAATGCATCAGATTACAAGAATATACAGAGTACAAATGAATATTACACAGAAATATCAGAGATTTAAATTACATTTAAATACATAGCAGCAGAAAATAATACAATACACAACTAGAAGGAGATATACGGATACAAAGCTTTCCGGATATCGTTCCAGCTGTAAACCAGGATCCTGTGAATATAAATCTGCAAAACCAAAACTACTAGCTGCCCGTGTCGAAATAGGGGCACCCAGAGTTTAGGTTAAAACAATAAACTCCAGGTCAGTCATGTGACTGGTGTGAGAACTAAAACAGTTAATCTTTATTTTTAAAGTTCGGTAAATCAAGGGACTACGCCGTATAACACGGAACGGGTTTCCTCCCAAGAATACCAGTGCATAAAACAAACAGCGCAATGCTAAATAAAGAAAAATGAAGCTGTTATAAGACCCAGGTCCCATCACACAATGCAACGCAGTCGAGGATAGGGTTTTCCCTTATAACAGCCAAAGAATGCTTGATACGTTTAAAACAAATCATTTGATACTATAATAAGTGCATAGTGTATAAAACAACTTCAAATCATAAGTATCAATCATAGGCGGCATGGGTACCATATATCATGTCGCCATACTAGTTCTACAATTAAAACCGCAAATGTCACGTATTTGGAAGTTGGATTTCCATCTATGAACCGAGGCAAAAGATAGTCCTCAACCGATTCGAGACAATCTAGCCTACCATGTCTCAGGAACAGCCGCAACTGCCCCCTGGATCGTCAGGGCCGGTCCACCGATGTGGATTATTATGCCTGAACAATACGTCTCCCCGCCCTTTGGGGCGCAAACGAGCCAACGAATGACTCCATCGGTTCGAGAACGACCGATCAATCCGAGGCGCCTCGCAACAGCAACAACCACATAAGTCAAACTCGTCAGGGCGTGTAAAACCACTGACGCCACTTTTAGCTAGAAAGAAACGCAAGTCCTCCCTGATGTCCGTCTCCCGTTTCTGGTTCATACCGGGTGTGAAACTCGCGAAGCAAACGTTACACAAAGCTACGCCACAAAGGCCGTGCTTTGATCATCACCACAAGACTTTGCTTTTCAACAGAAGCCTTGATCATTTGCATCTTAGCATGCCACACAGGCAAACCATCCTATGCAACCGATATCAGTCACACAGAATGAAATCCGATGTCAGACACACAGTCCATTTACAAGTCCGTTCTGGGTCTGAACGAAACCGGAGGCACCTAGTACCCCGCATATCCATCGATCTCCAAGTACGTCTGGACGATCACCAACTGTTTCCATCTTCTTGGGTGTACAGCCCAATCAAGATCATCAGTTATCACCCAAACGACGTGAAGACCTCCGGTCTTCGACCATCGTCTTCATCTTCGACTTATCGTCGTATCAGTTATTCAGAATGGGATAAACCCGGTCTTTCCGAATAACTCGCGTATATTTAAATAAGTGTTACACAAGCACAACATACGCCCCATTCCAATTCATTAGTCACTAACCGTAAATTAATCAAGAGAATAATTCCCCAAATATTAACCCCGAAGGCCGAAACCAACATCAGATCAATATCCAGAAAACCATTCTGCTTGGCCAACCGACAGTTAGTTTCTAAATTTCACATTCATAGGGAAATGTTCCCATTAATTTTATCCAAGATAAATTCCTTGAATTTATTCTTAAATCTATTTTTGAATATCAATTCAAACTAGTCGGGATTAACGAAACTTACCGAAGTAATCACTTGTTTTAATTCCCCAATCCCAACCTATTCATCCCATGAAGTAAAACTGGTAATACTTCATATCTAACACCACAGTGTTATCGGTAAATTCAATTACCATTTCACGTTCAAATCTATTTAAAGATTTAACTATCGCCTGGAGCAAAACTGGTGATACTCCATTTTCGATCTTTTCAATCTAATTAAAGATTCATTAAAACTCCACTCAGTTTTAATCGTTAACTGGGTTAAAGAATCAGTGTCATTTAAAACACGGTTCACGATAAACCCAAAATCACATTCATTAATTATCGGGTTAAAGAACAAGTGTTATTTAAAACACTGTTCACGATAAACCCAAAAATCAATATCAATTCAATTCCAATTAAATATTATTTAATTGGTACACTTCATTAAATCTAAATAAAAAGATTTAATCTTTTCTCAACTGGGTTCAAGAACAGTGTTAGTGAAGACACCATTCACGACAAACCCAAATCCCATTTGATATTCAATATAAGGCTCTGAATAGAAAATATATCGGCTTATATTCAATATCAAATTCTACGATTAACAAATGTCGTATTGGAAATAACGATATAAATATATATCTTTCAAATTTCCGTAACAACATCCGTATAATCACAAATTCCAACATCGAAATATTCCGAAGACAATTTAGATTCAAATCCACTCCAATGCAATCATTGGAAATTTTGGTTATTTTCAAAACCCTTTTCAAATTCAATTTATTTATTTAAAAATAAATAGAATTATAATTCTAGTTCAAAACTAGTTCATTTCGATAAAAATCTATTTTTATCTTTTCAAATAGGGAGTTTTTCATCCCAATTCTTTCTAAATCATTTCTTATGATTTTACACAAATTATTACTATTTTTAATAATTTTATCAAGGCCCGTACAGTCGATTTCCATCAATGGCCATCGAACTGCACTTACAGCGACCTTTTTCGAATTTGATTTGGACGTATCTCCAAATCCAACCGTTAGATTTCTAATTTATCACATTCGTTAGAAAGCTCTTTTCGATACGAACCCAACGGTTCCGGTTTTAGGAGAATCCGACGGTCGGATCTCCCGTAATGTCCGTTTGAAATCAATGGTCGAAATTCACGAACTACCGCGGCGCGGCACGTTCTATTCAGGCCATTATATTATATATATAATATATATAATATATATTTCGTCGATTTCTATTCAAAACGAATTATATAAATAGTTTTAAAATCGTTTCAAAACCTATTTCAACTTTTATTTCAATTCAAATCAAAATTGAATTCTTCTTTATAAATTCGTTTAAAATCCATTTCTATTCAATTCAAATTTCAATTCAATTTGAATTCATTTCAATTCGTTTAAATTCAATTCGAATTCGTTTTCAATTCAATTCATTTCGAAATCGTTTTCAATTCAATTCATTTCGAAATCGTTTTCAATTCAATTCATTTCGAAATCGTTTTTAATTCATTTTGAATTCGTTTTCAATTCAATTCATTTCGAAATCGTTTTCAATTCAATTTTGAATTCGTTTTCAATTCAATTCATTTCGAAATCGTTTTTAATTCATTTTGAATTCGTTTTCAATTCAATTCATTTCGAAATCGTTTTCAATTCATTTTGAATTCGTTTTCAATTCAATTCATTTCGAAATCGTTTTCAATTCAATTCATTTCGAAATCGTTTTCAATCCAATTCATTTCGAAATCGTTTTCAATTCAATTCATTTCGAAATCGTTTTCAATTCAATTCATTTCGAAATCGTTTTCAATTCAATTCATTTCGAAATCGTTTTCAATTCATTTCATTTCGAAATCGTTTTCAATCCAATTCATTTCGAAATCGTTTTAAATATCGTTCACGTCAAAATGGCGTCGATCTAATCAACACGGCTTCATATATTGATATTTTCAAATATTCCATTTCGAATATTTCTATTTCAAATATTTCTTATTATAAAAATATTCTTTATTTTCACGATTGGAATGAGGCCCAATCAATTACCATATAAAGTTAATTATATGGATTTTCATACAACACATGTATATAATAACATTGAAAATAATCAACCATCAACCAAAGTGCACTACACTGTAAAGGCATCAAATATAGATATTCAACGCCTATAACAGCCTGTCAATCAATCGATCGACATATTCAATCAATCAGGATGAGTGAACTTCAAATTTCATCCCAACACCCGTGTGGGGTTTCAAACAATCAAACACAGATTTTATTTGTGCAGTTGGGCGATGTGTAAAATTTATCGTCCCAATCAATGTCATTCAAATAAGTGTACATAAACAAACCATCTGGTTTGTAAATGAATATTTATTTATTCACTTCACTATTTTCATATTCACGTTAAAAATTATATTTTTAACGATAAAACATTTTATTTCAACCTATGAATTTCTATTCAATTCATTTATTCAATAAAATGATATTTTTATTTTTCTAACATATTTTAGAAAATTTCGGCGGCATAACGGCACGATACTAGAAACGGGACAAGGCCTAGCCTTATCCCCGGTCTAGTGAAGGCCCACGCCATTCACACATCAATCAAATCAATTTTGTTATGCAAACCACAAAATTTGGAGTAAGAGTCTAACCTAACCTTACTCCTTCGCCTTATAACGGCGCACGTCTAATCCTAACCAATTTATCGATTCGATTTTTCACATCACAAACCACATTCAAACCAATATCGCGATCAATCACCAAACAATCAAACAAACAAGTCCATGGTCTGTGGACGATTGTGTCGGGTGCTACTAAGCACCGTCTGCATCCTAGTATATATATATATATATATAACTAGAAAAATTAAATTGAAAGGTGAGAAATTCTCACCTTTAGCTATCCAACCATCTCGACTCTTCTTTTGCAGAAGTCTTCGTCGTTTCGCCTTTTTGTCACCTTCGTTGCTGCTTTCACTACATACGTAAAAATCGAATTTTTATTTCGCTGTTCAATATATAAAAATCGAATTTTTATTTCGCTGTTCAATATATAAAAATCGAATTTTTATTTCGCTGTTCAATATATAAAAATCGAATTTTTATTTCGCTGTTCAATATATAAAAATCGAATTTTTATTTCGCTGTTCAATATATAAAAATCGAATTTTTATTTCGCTGTTCAATATATAAAAATCGAATTTTTAGTTCAAAGTTCAATATATAAAAATCTCTATTTTTATTCTGAAGTTCAATATATAAAAAATTCTATTTTTATTCTGAAGTTCAATATATAAAAAAAATTCTATTTTTATTCTGAAGTTCAATATATAAAAAATTCTATTTTTATTCTGAAGTTCAATATATAAAAAAATTCTATTTTTATTCTGAAGTTCAATATATAAAAAATTCTATTTTTATTCTGAAGTTCAATATATAAAAAAATTCTATTTTTATTCTGAAGTTCAATATATAAAAAAATTCTATTTTTATTCTGAAGTTCAATATATAAAAAAATTCTATTTTTATTCTGAAGTTCAATATATAAAAAAATTCTATTTTTATTCTGAAGTTCAATATATAAAAATAAAGTTTTCGCCTTTATAAAAATAAAGTTTTCACCTTTATAAAAATTACCACTTTATCTCAACGTATATAAAATAAAAATCAGATTTTTATTTCGCTACACATACAAAGATGATATTTTTATATCCTCTATCCTATAAAGATTATATTTTTAATACTTTAAAAATATAAAAATCATATTTTTAATATTTCTATATAGTAAAGATTATATTTTTAATACTTTAAAAATATAAAAATCATATTTTTATCACTTTAAAAATATAAAGATCATACCTTTTACCAAATAAAAATCCTATCTTCACTTTTTAAAGTTTAAAGATTTCACCTTTTCTATTTTAAATCTTAAAATAAATTCAGTTTTTCAAACTTTTCAAAAATCAGTTTTTAATCTCTTTTTTTTTTAAAAAAAACAGTTTTTAAACTTCTAAAAATACAGTTTTTAAACTTATAAAAATACAGTTTTTAAAATTCCCTATAAAAATTCAGTTTTTATACTTTACAAAAACTCAGTTTTAAAATGCTTTTAAAATCATTTTTCAAATTCAGTTCAGTTTTTAATCCTAAAAATCGAAATTAGTTTTTAAACCCTAAAATAAAAATAAAAGTAAAAATAAAAATAAATAAGTAAAAAGAGAGAAAAAAAAAAAGGCTTACCGCAGAAATCGAAGGCAGGGGGGGTGCGGCTTCTTCGTGCTGGAGGAGGGGACGGGAATGGGAGGGGGTACGCGCTGGCTGAGGCGGAGCTGCGGGGGTGTTTGCTTCGGGATTGGGGCCCATGGGATCGAACGGAGGAAAGGAGAGGGGATGGGGGTTTGTGGCGGAGTCGCGATGGCCAGAGGGGGCCAGGCGGTGGCGCGAGCGTCGAGGCGGCGGTGGGAATATCGGAGGTTGGGGGGGCGGCTGGTGGCGTGCGATTTCGATTTCGATTTTTTTTTTCTTTTCTTTCTGTTAAACGAAAACGGGAGGGGGGGCCAAAGGTTATAGGGGAAGAGAATATATTATATTTTTTTTTATTAATTAATTAATTTATTTTAACCTAAAGAGTTGACTTTCACATACGACCTCGAAACGAGGCCCACCGCCTGTCGTCCATAGCGTATTACCCCCATTCTGAACACAATGGGATATGTATCGCAAGCTGATTTGATCGTTACAATCAGTTTCCTTTTGAATTTACATTTAAATCACTATATTGAATTTTAAACACACATTTCAAATTACCGGGGTCACATACTAACTAGAAAAATTCTAGAAAAATATTTTCTAGCTTCGTATCAACGATACGGTCCTAACAAAACTAGTTTCGTCGAATTCTGAGACCGTTTGAAAAATGGTCAATTTCCAGTCGATTAAAATCAACTGGAATCGGTCAAACGCGTTTTCCTTTGCCACGCTCACATATTGATTCGAAAAATTATGAAATTTGAAACCTAGCAATAACTTCACATCCCGGACCCAACAAAACTGGTTTCGTCGAAATCCGAGGTCATTTGCAAAATGTCCATTTTTAAGGGCCTTATATATATAAAAATATATATAAATTCCACAGCGACTATTTCTAATTTTAAACTGGACATATCTTATCATTCCTAAGATGAAATCTCAATTTGTTAACTTCGTTACAAAGATATAGTTATACAGATTCAAATATTTCTTGTTTCGTTCAATTCTGACTTATATTGAATTCTGTATATTCATTTGAAATTAGAAATCGAATTTTCGAACTACCGCGCCATTTTCAATTCCTTTTATAATTATATATAATTATTATATATTCTAACGACGACGTATATAATATATACGTTGGAATTATATTCAAATAAATTTCTCGTCGATATTATTTAATATAATTCATTTTAAATAATCAAAATTCGCTAAAATCGCCAAAATAAAAATTTCAAACTGGCTCGCATTTTACGGGTTGTTACAATTAATTCATTAGTGCACCCCAACCTCTCACATCAGACCTGTTGTTGTGGTCACTGGATATGCCGGGTGGTTCCGGGCAGATTTACACCACAACTCAGTCTGACCTCGGGATTCAAGCGCAATATGACCAACTACCCACATTGGATCCTATTGTTTGCAGTAACTGGATTTGCCGGGCGGTTCCGGGCAGATTTACACTGCAAACTCAACCCAACCTCGAGTTGGCCATTTTCATGTTTATTCTAATGTCATGTCCATGTTCAAGTTTCATGTCAAGTTCGTGTCAAGTTTTCAAGGCAAGTTTCATTTCAAGTCGATGTCAGGTTCGTGTCCGTATCCAGGTTCAAGTTATAACAGCGTTCATGTTTCAAGTTTTGCCTTTTATCAGGTTCATAATTCATGTTCATAACCAATTCATGTTTTGCCTATTCTACCCAAATCGTATTCCCATCGCACGTAAACGTGAATCGATCCATACTACAAATAAACTCAAACCTCAGAATAAAGGGAATAACATCAAAACTATGATAGGCAAAAGAGACGAGCATAAAGCGATAAAAGGGGTTACAAGACTAGCATGACATAACTTGAGATAATTGGTTACAGCATCACTGGCATAAAGGATTTCAAATCTAGCAAGATAAGACGATAGTCATGGTAAACGCTGACATAAAAGAATAGGTATGCGAAAGCAAGCCAAATACAAGGATAATGGATCCAATGGTTTCGGTGTACATACTAGCGAATAAACTAAGCAAGTCACACCCTCGGTATGAGATCCAACAAAATGCCAATTCGGTGCACATCATGGGTTTCAACTATAGTGTTATGGGCATGAACAATCAACTATAATAGTCTTAAACAATTAACCCCAATAGTCATAGGTAGAAATCTCATAGTTATGAATCATAAGCGACTCATCACAATAATCATGGACAATTATCAAAAATAGTTCTAGGCAAATAGTCATAGGCAATTAACAGTAATAGTTTCAAAGTCATGGTCGTAAATAATGGCCTTATTGTTCATAATCATAGGGAATAATTCTCATAGACAAGAGTCATGGTTGATTAGCCACAATTGTCCTCGTCATAGTCTTTGGCATAGTCTTATGCTCATAATCATAGGCATGGTCTTATGTTCTGTCATAGGCATAGGTATAGTCTTATGTTCATCGTCATAGTCATAGGCATATGTATAGTCTTATGTTCATCGTCATAGTCATAGGCATAGGCAAAACCTTGTGTCCATAGTCCTAGGCATATTAAGGTTATAGTCCTGAAAGAATTTGATTTACAACATGAATAGGCCCCAAATAGAAATATTCCCATAAGTCAAGATCCAAGAATTTATGTTACAATCTAGCGTTTGAATAATAAACTAGGTCCAACAACATGAATGGGCATGATTCAGTCGATAAGAAATAACCCAAAATCATAGATTCAGGAAGAGATAAGAATAGATCCAAATAGATAATCAAGTTTATGTCCAATTTCATTTTATTTCATGTCCATATCAAATTTAACAAGTTTCAATCTAAAAGTAACTAGAACTTACAGAGCGTAGATCGAGAATTAGAGTGCAGAGATTTGATTCTAGAAACGGTTATTGCAGTTGTTGAATCTCTATTTGTTTAGTCTTGTTCTAGTTGAAAACCCCCAATTTGCAATTTCCCAGATGTTGTCTTGACGAAGAAGAAGTAGCCATTCTCGCTTTAATTTAATTATTTTCAGAAGCAGCATAAGGACATAATGAAATGGTATGGAGAGAATGAGGCTACGGGGCTGTTTATATAGGGTTAGGCAGATGAATCTGGTCACGAAACAAGTCTAAATACATCAGAATGCATCAGGTTTAGAAAAGTGGTTCGGAAGGCAGGTCGACCTGGTCCCTGGGAGGTCGACACTATGGTCGACCCCCAGATCGACATGGTCCCTGGGCGGGAATTTTCCCGCCCTGCCTGTTTTGGGGTTTGAGTTCGAATTCCGAATTTGAATTTCGAGCTGTCTTTGATTCTGAAAATTCGCGAAACTTCGGAGGGTCATATCTCCCTCATACGAACTCCGATTCTCGCAAACTCAGACTCGTTTCCACGAAGAATTTCGAGACGAACGCAATGGTGCAACCCGTTTCCCTTGACTCTTGTTTTAAAAATTAATTCTGCCTTGATTTCTTGTTTTAACATGTTATAAAAATTCGGGTTGTTACATAATCCATTATTATTTACAATATTATATTTAAAATTAATTTAAATAGTCGAATTCAAATAGCCTAAAAGTACGGGTCGTTACAAACTTGGTAGTAATAGGAGAAACCATTCAGATTGGAAGTTTATAGGAAAAGTATGAGTTAATTGTGATAAGACATTGGTTAATTCAATATTATAATCTTTTATATCATAACAACTTGGGTGTCTTCAAGGAATTCAAGTTTCTTGCTCATGATATTTTGACAAATATTTCATTTTTGATATCTTATCACTAGCATTTTCCTTTGATTATAGTCTTCTTCTAAATATCCTTGGGAAAATAGGTCTTAGGATTAAGACTACAAATGGTAGGATTGGTTGTAAACATGTGTTAGAGCATGCTATGTATGATGTATGGAAATGGCTGCAAGCGATTGCAAGTAAATGTAGTGGATGCATATCACACACGCTAGGTACTATTGGGGATCAACTAATAGGGCACTTCTATATGCATATGGATGTGTGTGCATTTTATTTTATTTCCGTGATGGTAATAAATGGATGTTTCCTATGGTTGTAGATATGAATGATGGTTGAATCTCGCATTTAGAACTATCTGTTATCATTAGGATTTCTACATACGTTTGGATACATGGTACCGACATAATTGCATAAAAAGGTTGTTAACTGAATAAGTAGACCGGCTAATCTTTTGCTTTAGTTGGAGTTATTCACACTACACTATTGGATAAGAACATAAAACACACTAGAAAAATTAACGACAGTGATTGCTAATGGATGATGTTTGAGTAGATGGGTGCAGATATTTGTGTGAAAACACTTATGTTACTCTTCTTCCTTGGAGATTCCAAGGATGAAACATGTAAAAACCAAATTTTAACAAATGGTAATTAATTAAGAAATTAAAGAACAAGTTGAAAATTTTGGGAATTAGACAATACGGATTGCGCCATTGAGTCTGTTACGATTTTCTCGGTTAGATACATATTTGGTTTGCGAGAAACGAACATAAAACGAAGAAGTTATGACGAATCAATGTTTGAATTCAAATTCTGAATTTAAACAATAAAAGTAAAAGTATAGCCATTCCGTGGGACAACCTAGATACCTACCGGTTCAACCCAGGCCATAAGTGGGTCGACCCCTATGTCGACTTAGCCTTGGTCTGGGTTGACCCAATAAGTTCCTGGCACGCATACTTTCCAAACACAAAATCGACTAAACTAACATGTTTTTTTGAGTTGTTTTTGATCTGGCATGTCCTCTACTGATTAGCAGAGGTGGCTATTCTGGATTGACCTTAGAATGTGGTCGGTTTAGATTTAAAACCTAAATGTAATGGCTGAGGGTCTTTTGTCCCACCTACAAATAAACCTACAAGCCCTCCCCATTCCACATAACACATCTCTTCCTCAGCCTAGGCTAGTCTCCTTTTTGAGAGACATGGCAAACCTTGAATCAAATTTTAGGGGGGATTGATGTTTTAAAATTAAAATATACTCTATTTTATTTTCTTCTGGGGTGGATTCTGTCAGAGCCACAAGAGAAGCTTTCTAGTGAGTTTTTATGATTATTTAGATTTTTGATTTACTTTAGGGTAAATAGGAATAATGGTAGGTATGGTTGTACTTTTTTATATTTCTTTTACTACAGTTTATTTACAGTTTCAGTTTGTTCCTATTTTTGTTTTTTTGAACCAAAAGGTAGTGAATCGTCAGATTCATGCCTTCATATATTCTAGCATTCAAGGTCTAGAGTTACATCATACGTGCATATACAACATATATACCAAACCAACAAACACCAACAGCATAGAAAGTACAACTGTATGCCCAAAAAAGACATAACATAACCATATTACATAACACAACTTCATAGGAAAATATAATAAGTACGACGACACTGAATCAAGCATCCATCACAGCATCAAGTAAATTAATATCCAATCCATCCGCAGACTCTGTCATGAACTCTAGCTGCTATTGAGTCAACATATTTCTAGCTATCTTTGCCTTCCCACATGAAAACATATTTAAGAAGGATGTAAATGGTTTTATTTCTGTTCTTCTCATGGGTTTGAATTTCCTACAGTTGCGTTCATGCCATAACATCCAAGTATGAGCGAAGTTTAACAAAACAAAAAGGTGTCAATTAGGTGTGTCATCCAAAGAAGGATAAATGTATTGCCAAAAATTGAATTGATCTTTGATAAACACCCCCCCACTCCAAGTCCAATTAAGGTAAACCAAGAATTTTGTCCATACGTAGAAAGCAAAGTCACATTTCCATAATAAATGAATGTAGTCTTCCTCTTCACAGAAAACACAACCACCACTTATAACTAAACCTTTACAACGCAAGCTACAAATAGTGTTCCACCTCCCATGCATTACTATCTACATATGTATCTTGACTTTTGAGGGGACTGCCTTGAATCTCCACATATAATCGAAACCCAACTATCTTCTACCAGCAAAGTTCATCATCTTATACAAACCTCTAACTCGAAAAACATTCTTCTTGCCTTCTAACTACCAAACCAACTCATATTTCTCCTCATTTAAGAAAACATCTTCTAACAACTTGAACAATTGGCACAACTGTTAAAGAGCATTTCTCGTAACAATTCTATAAAATGGTAGTCTCCATTTAAAACTAGTAGCCTCCAAATTGTACATCTCACCAATGGTAGATAATTATATTACAAGCAATCTCAAACAGGTCCTCAAATTCATTCTTCAAAGGAACAGGAAGTAACCAGCAATCATACTAGAATGAAATGTTGAAGCCACTTCTCACAACCACTTTTGTGCCAATCCTGATCCAATGGGAATTACTCATCCTTTCCACAAACCAGAACAATGAGATGAGTCTCGATTCAAATCAAATATACCACCGTAACATGTGTTAATAATCCACTCCTTCCAAAAAGCTTGTTTATCACTTATCATCACCCACAACCATTTGCATAGAAGAGAAGATTTCATGTCTTTCAGATTAAGCACGCTTAAACTCTCTCTGATCTTTGGACTTACAAACCTGATCCCAACAAACAAGTCAGCTGATCTACTTGGTCACCAGTCCAAAAGAAATTTCTTCTAATAGCATCAATTTTTCCAATGACCCATCCTGCACATTTGAAAAAGGATAACCCGTGCAGAGGCTGAGAGGAGAGAACCGAATTCACCAACACCAATCTTCCCGCCCTTGAAAGTGAATTTCCTTTCCATTTAGCAAGCCTAACATCAACATTTTCAATGAGATGTTGCCAATCTTTCTTCATCAACTTCTTTGGTCAAATGCACATTCCTAAATAGTTTAACAGGGACTTGTCCTCTTTGCAATTAAGTAGCTCAACACAATTTCTGCTTAACTCTACACTACACCCTAGAGTGTATATGCTACTTTTGTGTAATTTAATTTTCAAGTCTGATAAACTCTCAAAAGAGTACAATAAAAGTTTAAGAGCAACAATACATTTACATTCATAGTTACTAAAAGTTATAGTACCATCAACATAGTGTAAAGAATTGATACCCCAAACCGCGTGCTCACTTCCAAAGATTTTTAGATGCCATTGCTATAGCTATCCTTCAGTATTTGAGAGAATACATCTGCCGCCCAGTCAAAGAGGAGAGGAGACAAAGGATCACCCTGCCTTTATTCCCTCTTGGATATGATAGTGCTGCTAGCAACTCCAATGACATAAATATTTGATCTGCTAGATGATAGAATCATGTAAATCCAATTAATCCACCTTTGGGAAAATCCTCTCGCCTTATTAACATCAATCAAGAACCACCAATCTACCATATCAAATGCCTTAGCAAAATCCAGTTTGATAATGCCACATGGCACATCAAAACGATCACAATGCCAGATGACCTCTTGAACCAACACCGCACCATCCAAAATAAATTTGCCTTTGATGAAAGCCGTTTGAGATTTATCAATTAATTCATCCTTCCTCTCTTTCAATTTATTAGCTAAAACTTTTGTAATCAGCTTGAAAGTAATGTTCAAGATTCTGATGGGTCTGAAATCTACTACCGAGACATCGCCCTCCCTCTTTGATATCAAAACCACATTTGTGTAGCTTAACTTTTCCATCCTAATCAAACCATCATAAAATTTCTTGAAATGACCTAGAACATCATTTTTCACCATAATCCAGTATTTTTTAAGGAAGAAATTGGGAAACCATAGGGACCAAGTGCTTTATCACTAGGCATTTCGTTTAAGGCAGCTAAAATTTCCTCCTCAGTAAATACACTATTTATCTCGGCTAAGCTTGATTCAATAGGATAAAGCTTTCTCCAGTCAACCGGGATTCGATGATCAATCCTCTCACCAAAAATTCCTTTATAGAAGTCAGTAAAAGTATCACTTAACTTCTGTTGGCCACAAATCTCTTCCTCATCCTTCCAAATGCTACTAATCATGTTAGTTCTTTTTTTACCATTGGCAACTCGATGAAAGTATCGCTCTCCCTCTTTTAGCCATTGGGATCTTGATCTTTGCTTCCAATAAATCTCCTCTTGATCCATTACCTTAGTTAGTTCCTTTTCCTTTCTTGACAACAAAGCCTTCTCCTCCCATTTAAACTTTTCCTCTCTTCCCAAATATTGAGCTCTAAGATATCCTTTTGAAGCTTTTTTTTATTCTAACATTTCCAAACACTTCGTTGTTCCGCTTTGACAAAAAAATTCGTAACAACTTGAACTTCCTACAAATGATACCAGCTGCATCACATCTATCCCCAAAACTAGCCCATTTCCTACATAACATGTCATCAAAACTGTCTTCCATGCACCACATCTTTTCAAATCTAAAAATACCTTTCTTCTTAACAACTCTCGGGTGTCTAAGATAATAGGACAATGGTCTGAAATAATCGAGGACAAACCTTTTTGAAAGGTGAGAGGGTGTAAACCTTCAAAACTAAGGTTAATGAAAAAGCGATCAAGCTTAACCCAATTTGGGGGAGATCTATCATCACTCCAAGTGTAACATCTATTTGAAAGGGGTAGGTCAATTAAACAACATTTATTCAAAAATCCACTGAAGTCTTCCATGCCCCCCGCATAATTGTCCTTTCTATTACTTCTCTCAAAGGAAAATCTGGTTACATTAAAATCTCCCCAATAACCCAAGGACCATACATCAAATTGTCAAACTCAATCCCCTCTTTCCAAAGAACCATCCTCTCTATCTAGTGTTCGGCCCATACATATTAGAGATGAAATATAGAACCTTGGACTTTCTACATTCCAGTGCAACATGAAGGAAGTGACATTGCTTAATCTCTTGTTTCAAAATCCGATAGCTATAATTCCATCCCGTGAACATACCACCAAACTTCCCATAGCAGAAATAAAGAATCATTCATCAATAACACCCCAACCCAGGCATCTAAAAACCGTCTTTTGTTTTTTCAAGTTTGTTTCTTGTAACAAAACAATATCAGGCATAATCGATTTAAGATAATTTTTAACCCTAAGACACTAAACAAAAGTTCCTAGGCCCCTTACATTCCATGTGACAATGATCATGGTGATACATTAGCCCTCTTTAGTTCTTTATTTTTAATATCACTAATTACATCTCCGTTAACATGAAACCATAACTACGAGCTAGATCATGCATTTTATCACTAGATAAAGAGTTAAGAAAGGCATGGACAAAGACGCTACCTTCTATAGGACGAGGCAGACCCCTTGCACTTATTCTGAGCATTACAATGCCAAAGTCCATAGCTTTTTGGCATTTGCAGTTGTTTGTTGTTGAGCATTCACCAGAAACAGTCAATGCCAAAGTCTTGTCGCCTATAAAATTCAAGTCTTGTGAAAAATTTTCTTGTTCATTCTCTCCCACACCATCATCGATGAAGTTACTATCTCCTATATCATGAAAATCATCGTAGCCAACCCTTCTGTAACGACCCGGATTTTTGGTCGATTTATTTTAAATATTTAGTATGGTTTTAAATATTGAATTTATAATATTAATGGTATTTTATTGGGTTATCGATTAAATAATCGAAATACGATTTATTTTGTTAATCATTGTAATATGAGAATTTAAAATAATTTAATTCGAAGTTTAAAACTGAATCAAAACAATTCAGATGATCAATATATATTCTATTTGAATATAGATGATGATAATAATAATTTATTATGGAAGAATTTATTTGTTTTTGAATTTAAACTATATTAATTTAATATAGTTATTCTATATTTACGTTTGAATTAAATTTTATAATCGTTTCTGTTCAGTTCAGGATAGCGTTATAATATTGGAATGACGGTCGGTATGCTGATATAGCGGTTCCCGAATTTTAATTATGAACCCCGAGATATTTATAATAGATGAGATCGAAATCAAATCGAAAATCAAATCGATATCTATTTAAAAAGAATAAAAGATCACTTTATATCAAATCAAATTAATTATAAATCAAATCAGTAATAAATTTGCTATGTACATCACCCTGCATTCATTTAATAGCCGTGTACTTTTGGTCTCCCTTTGATTCCTTATAAAACGCGCAACCCCTCTTTCCTTCTTTTTACATTTTTCCATTCCTCAGACAAGAAAATCGATGTTGATTTCTATTCAATCCTTCACGAAAATATATATTGAATCCTTCCTGAAATCCTTTCACAAACAAATCGAAATGCCTGTTTCCCCTTTCCAACTGTTCTCGTTCGATTTTATATACACAATAAAATAACGAATGGAGACCGCGGTTCCATTTACAGTCAAAATCGAAGGTCTCGAGTCCTCTAAAGCTCGACGGTAAATGCAACGCTCATGAACTGGAGGTTCAAGGGGGTTCACGAGTTTCAGATCTGGGCTTTGAATAATAGTAAGTGACGGCTGGGGGTTTGCGAGTAAGTTAGGGTTCGGTGGATCTAAATTCAAGCTATAGGGGTTTCTGAAGTGGGGTTCGATGTTGTTTCCTAGGCAGTGGAGTCTGCGGTTTGTTGAGGAAGGCTGTTGTGAGACGCGGTGTACATTCCTGAGATGGAGGAGAAGGCCTAGTTAGGGAGATAGGTAATTGCATAATTAATTTTGTTATTGGTACTGTTTATTATTTTAATTAAATCAAAATCTTATAAAGATTTTAAATCCTATAGAATGTCGGATTTTAACAAAAGCAAGAAGTGTTGAGGGAGGTGTTGAATCTGATGGCTACTGATAGTATTGTATTTCTGGTATGGAATCACCGGATAATTTCGGGGAACCGGAGGTAGTTGGGTTCAAGTCGGGGAAAATTAGAGTTTAAAACGGGGAGAGCTGGAGATTAATTAACCTAAATAACAGGTAATCATTTTAATTGAGTAATTAAATTTCTATTACATTTAAATTGTTGATAGCTTAAAAATGTCACTAATGTATACAAGATTAAATCGAATGGAGTCCATCGAGTAAATATATAGCTGTGAAGTTACAAGATTTAACTGGGTATTCGACAAAGGAAAAATCACGGTGAGTAAATCTCACTCACCTTTTATTTAAAATTATTTTTATCCATTAAAAATAATTGTTGTTGCTCATTTGGATTTTTCTGGTTGCTTTAAATATATTAGTTATTTAGGGTTGACTATTATATATATACATTGGGTTGATGATTGTTTGGATTCCCGCAGTCCCATTAGAGGATGCCCGCAGTTTCATAGCGGATGATTTCCCTATGCAACCCACAAATATATATTAGTGGATGACCTTCATACCGCGATATCTTGCCTCGAAGCAGGATGGATATTATTTCTGTTGACTAACGTCTATGGATGCAGGAAAAAAAACAGGTTGGAGGGATCCAACTGGATTCCTTAAAAATATATTATCTGTTTGTTTGTTTGTTTGATTTCATATATATTCATATATGATGAGTTAAAAATAAAATGATTGAAAATTGGATGATTTGATTGTTTTAAATATCCTGGGCTAAGTGATAATTTATAAAAATACCCTGAAAGGGGTATTTGAGATCTAAAAGTGAAATTCTATTATAGAAAAATAGAATTTGAATTTTTAAATAGATTTGAAATATAAACTTGTTTTGAAAATAAAAACAAGTAGTTCCTTTATAAATGAAGTTTATAAATAGTTCATTTATAAACAAAGTTTATAAATAAAGTAAAATGAATTATCATTGAATAATTCAGAATTGGAAAGGGAAATATATTTTTCCAAATAAAGATTTTATTTCAAATGAATTGGAAATGGACTTGTTTAACTATATAAACAAGTAAAATAAATGGTGCTTGTAAATGGAAAGGGAAATTATCATTGGATAATTCGAATTTTTAAATTCAAATGTGAATTTAAAAATATGAATGGGGAAATCGTTTTAAAGAAATAAACGACGGAATATATTCTGTTGTTCAGAATATAAATTGAACAGAAATTAATCGATAAGGATTTGTGATTTGAATTCGATTAATTCGAATTTATTTAAATAAAAGTTAAATTGAATACAGAAAATTCAAAGAAAATTTAAATTATAGAATTTGAAAATAGAATTCAAATGGAATTTTAAATAATAGAATTAGAATCTGAATATAAGAAGTTGAAATAGAATTTGGATATAAGAAATTGAAATAGAATTTGAATTCAAATGGATTTAAATAAAGAAAAGTCAAATAGAGATTTGAATATATGATTCAAATGAAGTTTAACTATGGAATTTGAAAATAGAATTTCAAAATAGAATTTGAAATGGGAATTTGAATATCGATTTCAAACAGAGTTAAAATGGAGTTTGAATATTAGAATTCAAACAGAAATGAAATGGAGTTTGAATATTAGAATTCGAATAGAGTTAAAATGGAGGTGAATTTATTTTAACGAAGTTTAAAAGTTTATGTATATAAATATAATTGAAACGAACTCGCCGCAGAGCTGTAGTTCATAAATTGACATTTCGAACTTCAATTGAGTATACAGAACTCAACTGAAGTCGGAATTCTTTGAAACAAGAAACGTCAGGACCGATTTGATAATAATTTTCTAATGGAGAAGAAAAATCTGAATTTCGTCGTATATATTTTGAGTTATATCAAAATCAAATTTTCAGGAAAACAGCGCCATAACCATTTAAAAACCATAACAGTTTATCTAATTTTATAAAAGGATTTTAAGCGAATAAAATACGAATTTCTATTTAGAAAATTTCAGATTTGAGTTATAGAATATATGTAAACTCAAGTGGAGTAATGAATTGATTTTTTTTGTTGAAACAGAAATCAGATTTTTGATTATTAAATAGAATTAACTAATTTGAATAGAAATTAGTTAATGAGATTTTGAATTGATATAGGGCTTTGAATAAGTGAACTCGATTTGAAAATTTATATTCAAAACCGAAAAGGAAACTAGAATTGAGATTGAAATTCAATTTGGTTATGAGCAAGTTAAATATTTTGTTTGAACATGTTATGTTCAAACAAAGAAGTGAAATAGGAAATATAGCTAATTAAAGAATAAATGAGCGAAACTGAATTCAAACGATTGGATTGAGTTTAATTGAATTGGAAACAGGCGAGCATGTGTTAGACATGTATGGGAGGTAGTATATGAAGATTTTAATTTATGTGCCTGACAAAAAGGTAGATGTTTAAATTCATATATAAGGTTTATGCGCCGTATCGGCAAGTCGCTTGGCTTTTTCATTTTCTTTTGGATTGGTGAAGGCCATAGGAGGCTATTTGAAATATCCCGATGCTCCCGTACAAGGGAGGTTATGGCGAAATTTTCCGGGAATTTAAGGAGTTAGAATATTTTTAAGATTTTTTGATAGTTAGAAATCAATATATCGAAATATATTGAATTCTATAAGGAAACGAAATTAAAAATAGAATATTGTAAACAAAAAGGGAAATCTATAAACTAGAAATAGAAAGCGAATCATATACATGTTTTAAAAATGAATAATTGGTTTTTAATAATGTTGATTATTCGAGGTAAGTGGTTTTGTCTGTTTTGAAGTTAATGATGTTTTCAGTCAAGGTCTGAGAGGTAATAATACCCCAACTTGATTGATTTCATTTTTAATTGATAAATAGCAAGATCCAATCTCGAAGAGAAGTGTTGGAAAATAGTTAGTTGAATAAAATATTTTGGGTTGTTGTAACGATGTTTTACACAGCATTCGTTTTAACCCAAGTGATGGAATTTTGGAAATATAAAAGTTAAATATTTCCTGAGTATAATTAAAGTAGTGGAGAAAGAGATAATTGATTGAAATTGTTTCAGTTTCAAATAGAATATATTTTTCTAAGTGTAGAAAATAAAAAAGGCGAGATATATAAATGTTTTCCAAAGAATGTAAGAGACCGAGATGATAATTGAAAATATTTGTTTAACAAATATTGATAAGGAAATTGACACGACCCGAACTTCCCCGTGAAGGAAAGCGCGGATAGCGTTGAGGACAAGACAAAATAGAATGCAGACGGAAGAACATTTCATTGCTATTAGAACAATTCCATCAGAGTACAAGAATATACAGAGTATAACTGAATAAATTACATTCGATAAATATCAGAGATTACATTAAATTACATAGCAGCGGAAATAATACAAAGCACAACTGAAGGTGATATACGGATACAGAGCTTTCCGGATATCATTCCAGCCGTAAACCAGGATCCTGCAAATATAAATCTGCAAAACCAAAACTACTAGATGCCCGTGCGGAAAATAGGGGCACCCAGAGTTTAGGTTAAAACAATAAACTCCAGGTCAGTCATGTGACTGGTGTGAGAACTAAAACAGTTATTAAAACTTTATTTTAAAGATAGTAATTCAAGGGACCACGCCGTATAACACGGAACGGGTTTCCTCCCAAGAATACCAGTGCATAGAATAAACAGCGCAATGCTTTTTCGAAAAATGAAGCTATTATAAGACCCAGGTCCCATCACACAATGCAACGCAAGCCGGAGGACAGGGTTTTCCCTTATAATAGCCAAACATGCTTGGTACGTTTAAAACAAATCATTTGATACTATAATAAGTGTATAGTGTCAAAACAATTTCAATCATAAATATAAATCATAGACGGCATGGGTACCATATATCATGTCGCCATACTAGTTCTACAATTAAAACCGCAATACACGTATTGGAAATTGGATTTCCGTCATGAGTCGAGGCAAGGGGCAAGCTCCTCTCCGCTTCGAGACACTCTAGCAAATGCTCAGGACTACACACTCTGGGCAGCCACTTGGATCGGTTGGGCCGGTCCTCACTTACGTTAGAGGATTGGCAATTCCTGAACACACGTTTCCCGGTCCTTACAGACCTAATATCGAGGCGCCTCATTCCAACAACCACATAGGTGAAAAGTATATAAATACCAGGGCTGGTAAGTCACTTACACCACCAAAGCTAGAAAGAAACGTCGTGTCCTCCCAACGGCCCGTATCCCGTTTTTAACTCATACCGAGGTGTGAGGCTCGCGAATTCACGTTATACACAAAGCTGCCACATAGGCCGTGCTTTGATCATCAACCACAAGACTTTGCTTTTCAACAGAAGCCTTGATCATTGCATCTTAGCATGCCACACAGGCAGTTCATGCCATGCGATTGATGTCCATCGATATACAACCTCTGAGCTCGTACATGTCAGAGAAGGGCGTTAAGCAAAAGAATAAATTCTCCACCGCCAAACAGATGTATATTTAATAGAAATCAATCAACATAGAATAAAATCCAATGTCAGACACACAATCCATTTACAAGTCCGTTCTGGGTCTGAACAAAACCGGAGGCACTTTCCTCGCATATCCATCCATCTCCAAGTACGTCTGGACGACCACCAACTATTTCCATCCTCTTGGGTGTACAGCCTAATCAGGATCGTCAGTAATAATCCAAACGATGTGAAGACTTCCGGTCTTCAACCACCGTCTTCATCTTCGACATATCGTCGAATCGGTTATTCAGAATGGGTATAAACCCGGACTTTCCGAACAACCCGCGTATATTAAAAACAAATGTTACACAAACACAACATACGCCTCATTCCAATTCATATTTTCAGGGAAAGGTTCCCATTAATTTTATCCAAGATAAATTCTTTAAAATTTATCCTTTAATCTTCCTTTGGATGGTTTCAAACCAAAATTATGGTTTTCTAACCTAGTCGAGATTAGCGAACCACAACGAAGTAATTATTTATTTTATTTCCCAATCCCAACCTATTCATCCCATGAAGCAAAACTGGTAATACTCCATATCTAATACTATGGTGTTATCGGTAAAATTAATTACCATTTCACGCTCAAATCTAATTAAAGATTTAACTATCGCTTTGGAGCAAAACTGGCGATACTCCATTCTCGCTCATTTCTAAATTTGATAATTTAGATTATTGGTTCACATTTCAACCTAATTGCAGATTCGTTAGAACTCCTTTTACTGGGTAAAAGAACTAGGTGTTGTTTAAAACACAGTTCACGACAAACCCAAATCACATTCTATTTGTTATCGGGTTAAAGAACTAGTGTTATTTAAAACACCGTTCACGATAAACCCATTTCAAATCCAATCAAATATATTAGAAATTCCGATTATTTAAAACCCCTTTTTAAATCTAATTTATTTATTTTAAAAAAATCGGGTTTTAAATTTAGTTCAATCTAGTTCATTTCGATAAAAATCTATTTTTATCTTTTCAAATATGGAGTTTTTCATCCCAAGTTTTCCCAAATCATTTCTAATGATTTTACACAAATTATTGATATTTTTAATAATTTTATCAAGGCCCGTACAGTCGATTTCCAACAATGGCCATCGAACTGCACTTACAACGACCTTTTTCGAATTTGATTTGGACGTATCTCCAAATCCGACCGTTAGATTTCAAATTTCTAATATTCGTTAGAAATCTCTTTCCGATACGAACCCAACAGTTCCAGTTTTAGGAGAATCCGACGGTCGGATCTCCCGTATTGTCCGTTTGAAATAAATGGTCGAAATTTACGAACTGCCGCGGCGCGGCGCGTTCTATTCAGGCCATTATATTATATATATATAATATATATAATATATATTTCGTCGATTATTGTTTAAAACGAATTTTATAAATAGTTTTAAATTCGTTTTAAAAACAATTTCAACTTCCATCTCAATTCAAATCAAAATTGAATCTTTCCTTATAAATTCGTTTTAAAATTCATTTCTATTCAACTCAAGTTTCAATTCAATTTGAATTCATTTCACTTCGTTTTAAATTCAATTCGAATTCGTTTTCAATTCGATTCAATTCAAAGTGGTTTTCTATTTGATTCAATTCAAAGTGGTTTTCTATTTGATTCAAATTCGTTATATATGCAATTGAAATCAAATTCGTTTTCTATTCAAATCAAATTTCAATTCAATTTGATTTCACTTCAATTCGTTTTCAATTCGAATTCGTTTTCAATTCAATTCGAATTGGTTTTATATTCAATTCATTTCGAAATCGTTTTATATTCAATTCATTTCGAAATCGTTTTATATTCAATTCATTTCGAAATCGTTTTCTATTCAATTCATTTCGAAATCGTTTTATATCCAATTCATTTCGAAATCGTTTTCTATTCAATTCATTTCGAAATCGTTTTATATTCAATTCATTTCGAAATCGTCTTATATTCAATTCATTTCGAAATCGTTTTCTATTCAATTCATTTCGAAATCGTTTTATATTCAATTCAAATTTTGTTTCAAAATATTCGATTACGAAATCACTTTTCAATATTCATTTTAAAATGAGTAAAATCGATATAAATATCGTTCACGTCAAAACGGCGTCATATATTTCTATTTTCAAATATTCTATTTCAAATATTTCTTTTTCAAATATTTCTTTTTCAAATATTTCCTTTTCAAATATTTCTATTATTAAAATATTTCGTTCAACGCATGACTAATCTCAACAGATGAGTACAGTCAACACATGAACCTTTATTTTATATTGATGAAGATGTAAATTTTATTATTAAAATATTTCGTTCAATACATGACTAATCTCAACGGATGAGTACAGTCAACACATGAACCTTTATTTTATATTGATGAAGATGTAAATTTTATTATTAAAATATTTCGTTCAACACATGACTAATCTCAAAGAATGAGTACAATCAACACATGAACCTTTATTTTATAGTATTCTTTATCATCTAAATTGGAATGAGGCCCAATCAATCACCATATAATGTTAATTATATGGATTTTCATACATCACACGTATATAATAGCATTGAAAAATAATCAACCATCAACCAAAGTGCACTACACTGTATAAGCATCAAATATAGATATCTAACGCTTATAACAGCCTGTCAATCAATCGATCGACATATTTAATCAATCAGGATGAGTGAACTTCAAATTTCATCCCAACACCCATGTGGGGTTTCAAACAATCAAACACAGATTTTATTTGTGCAGTTGGGCGATGTGTAAAATTTATCGACCCAATCAATGTCCTTCAAATAGGTGTACATCAACAAACCGTCTGGTTTGTAAATGGATATTTTATTTTATTAACTTCCACGTAAAAAAAAATATTTTTAACGATAAAATATTTTATTTCAACACATGAATTTCTATTCAGTTCATTTACACAATAAAAATGATATTTTTATTTTTCTAACATATTTTAGGAAATTTCGGCGGCATAACGGCACGATACTAGAAACGGGACGAGGCCTAGCCTTATCCCCGGACTAGTGAAGGACCACGCCATTCACTCATCAATCAAATCAATTTAACTTCACCAAATAATCAAATTCAAATCAAATCATCCAACTAATTTATGCAACCAAACAAACAAGTCCATGGTCTGTGGACGATTGTGTCGAGTGCTACTAAACACCGTCTGCATCCTAGTATATATATATATATAACTAGAAAAATAAATTGAAAGGTGAGAAATTCTCACCAATAGCTATCCAATCATCTTGACTCTTCTTTTATAGAAATCTTCATCGTTATCGCATCTTTGTCATCTTCGTTGCCCGTATTCACTACATATATAAAAATCACACATTTTTATTTGTTCACTTTCAATTTGAAAAATCATATTTTTATAATCGCTTCATATATTTTAAAAATCGAATTTCCACTTTGCTATTCAATATATAAAAATCGAATTTTTACTATGCTATTCAATATATAAAAATCGAATTTTTATCTTGTTATTATATAGATGAAAATTCTATTTTTACACCACTGCTATATAAAAAGATTTCGCCTTTTCAAAAATATAGATTTCGCCTTTTCAAAAATATAGATTTCACCTTTATAAAAATAACATTATAAAAATCACATCTTTATTTTGCTACACATATAAAGATGCTATTTTTAATATTTCTATCATGTAAAAATCATATTTTTACTTCTCTACATAAACAAAAATCATATTTTTACATCTTTTATATAGTAAAGATTATATTTTTAATACTTTAAAAATATAAAAATCATATTTTTATTATCCTGTCATATATTTAAAAATCTAACTTTGCTATTTTAAAAACATCTAACTTTGCTATTTTAAAAATCGAATCTTTTCTAAAATAAAAATCGAATCTTTAAGCTGAAAATCCTATTTAAAAATAAAAATAAAAAATCATAGCCCTTTGAAGAAATAAAAATCAAAATTTTAAACTATATAAAATTCAAAAATTTAAACTACAGTAAAAAACTTACTTTGGCTTTCGGAGGGGGGGGGGAAGGGGAAATGGTGCGTGGGTGGGGTTGCTGCGTCGGCGCAGGATGGAGGGGGAGGGGGGTGCTGCGTCGGTCGCGCAAGAGTATTTGGGGGGGGTCTTCCGGCGTCGGAGGAGGATGGTGGGGGGCACGGGGGGTGGAGGAAGTAAGGAGAAGGGGTTTCAGCGCGTCGCAGGGGGTCGGGGGTTTCAATCGGAGAAGAGGGGCTCGCATCGGAGGAGGCGACGACCACCTGAGGAGGAGGGGGCTTGGACGCTTGCGGGGAGGAGGTCGACGACGATGGCGAAGCGCTGGAGGGAGGGCGAGGGTCCACGAAGGCGTCGGGTTTTTTTTCTTTTTTTTTTCTTTCCTTCTGATTGAACTAAATCGAAAAAGGGGGGAGGGGCAAAGCGGGTTAAAGGGGAGGGAGAGAGAAATTTAATTTATTTAATTAATTTATTTTCAAAAAGTTGACCTTTACATACGACCTCGAAACGAGGCCCACCGCCTGTCGTCCATAGCGTTTTACCCCTATTCCGAACCCAATGGGATATGTATCGCAAGCTGATTCGACTGTTTCGATCTGTTTTCTTCAAAATCAACATATAACTCTATATATTGAATTTGAACGCGCATTTCAATTTACTGGGGTCACATACTAACTCGAAAAATTCCAGAAAAATAATTTCTAGCTTCGTATTGATGATACGGTCCTAAGAAAACTAGTTTCGTCGAATTCTGAGACCGTTAGAAAAATGGCCATTTTCCAGTCGATTAAAATCAACTGAAACTGGTCAAACGCGTTTTCCTTTGCCACGCTCACATATTGATTCAGAAAATTATGAAATTTGAAACCTAGCAATAATTTGACATCACGGACCCAATGAAAGTGGTTTCGTCGAAATCCGAGGTCGCTTGCAACATTCCAATTTTTAAGGGCCTGAATTCCATAACGACTATTCAGAATTTTTAACTGGACATATCTTTTGATTCCCGCTATGAAATTTTGATTTTTCAGATTCGTTGGAAAGTTATTATCAATTAGATCCTAATGTTTTTGGTTTCACTAAAATCCGGATTGTTTTGCACCCGGTACATTCAATTGAAGTTTGAAATCGAATTATCGAACTACCGCGCCCTTTTCAATTCCTATTTATAATTATATATAATTATTTATATTCTAGCGATGACGCGTATAATATATACGTTTGAATTATATTCAAAATAAATTTCTTGTCGATATTATTTAAAATAATTCATTTTAAATGTTCAAAATTCACTAAAATTGCCAAAATAAAAAATTTAAACTGGCCCAGAATTTCCTGGTTATTACAGAAATGGAAAGGGTGATTTAGTTAATGAATGGTAATCGAGGGGCCCAGTGATTGTTTGATGTTATGGGTGAATGGATGTTTGTTATTTTTCTTCGATAGTTAAATAACCGACTATCGAAGTGTTTGCCAATATCGTTGTCAATATGGAGAGACCGGTTGGATTATTATCCGTGAACCACTCTGTATTGGCAGTAGCGTTGCGAATCAGATTATACAAAGATAATCAAAAACGGAGTAAAATGCAAGGGCTTTTTCTATGAATAGAAATTGTGCCTTCGGTTTCGTTCAGTCCCAGAACGAACGTATATGGACCAATGTCTGACAAAGTATTTCCAATGATCGAATATGAATGTTCTGTACAAATATATATGGTGGCAATGGATTTATTCCCTTAGAATAATATCCAGAATATTTATGCAAATCAATTAGTGATTAATGGATCTGACAATGTGGCATTCAAATTGGTTGTGCTATCAATGAATAGAAAGTAATCGTAGCCTCAGGCCTCAACAACCGGGTAATGACAAAAATCGGGCAGGCAGCATGGCTATGTGGGTCGCTCCCATTAGGATGTATAATCACCAATCTAGAGATTCATTTAATTCCTTATTCTATTCGATGCTGTGCCATTCGGGAGACGGTTGCTGATCCCAACCGTTGGTGATATACATTCGATACACTCAAGCGAAATGAGTGGTCGGTCATGTGTGGGCCGGGTTGCAAGACGTTCTTGTTGAACCCAGTGTATTGCTCTCTAGAGATACACTAGCGGGAGGTGGTTGCATACCTTGTCATGTTGGAAATCCAATCTCCAATAAGCGCCATGCGGTTTTTGATTTTATATTATATATGGAGCATGAGATGCAAGCGTTCCGCTAGATTCTATTTATTTGATGTAGACATTATTATAATATCACTGGATTTTTGAATCAAAGTGTTTTGGTTTATAGTAAGGTAAAAACCGTCCATGTTTGTGTGTGGGTTGGTTCTACCATTACCTTTTCCTTTGAAAGGATTTTGTAAGTTAAACAAATGGTTGGAGTTTGCTCACACCAGTCCCATGACTGACCCAGAGTTTATTTTGTTTTGTTTTCCCTAAACTCTTGGGTGCCCAAATTTGAACGGGTAGTATGTAGTCAGGATTTTACAAATTCATTTGGAGGAGCTGGAAGCAGGAGGCTTCACCAGTTAGCTATAGACTATCATATATTCCGTTGTGAACCATGTTTGTATCTGGAAACAGGTGTTTATAACTGTTCCAGGAATAACGTTTGTGCTCTGATGATGGTATGTATATAAAGTAATTGATTTGTATTTCAAAAAGTTATGTTATTTAATATGTTTTATTCATTCCGCTGTGAGTTTGTGATCTTCATTTTCTTCTATTCTAATATTTCTTTCTTTCTATTTTTCATCCTCTATCTTCTTTCTAATAATGATTCGTATTTCTGTGCAATTTGGGTTGGACGTGTGGTGTTATTAGTCAACTCAGACAGTACGGTTTTGCGGGCCGTTACAGTTGGTATCAGAGCTTAGGTTGACCGAATACCTAGGCTTGTTGGCATGTGCTCATTAGAGATAGGGTCAGTAGTACCCTAGAATGAGTTGAGTGCATATATACGGGAGATCGTATTTGTAAATTGATATAAAAGTTGTTTTATATTGTGTTGGTTAGTCTGTTGAGTGGTTTATGAATTCTGATCGAATAGTGGGATGCCACAAAGTCATAGGAATTTTTAAACACTTGAACAGAGAAATTCAACATGATATTGTTTGAAAGTGGGTAAATGAAATAATTTTACCTAAAACTATATTTTGATATAGAAGAAATAATATTTTGAAATTATTATAATACATGGATGTGTCGGACGCTGTTATTATAATCAGATGAGATTATAAGAAATGAAACGGTTATCTATAACCAAATAGAATTTGTATATGAATGAAATATACAAATAAGATGAATTAAAATCGAATTCAAAACAAAATTCAGAATTTAAATAAAGGGAAGTTGGAAAATATGAAGTATATTAAAATAATATAGCTTTGTTTTAAAAGGATTTTTGAATAAAAATCATTTTGAATGGATTCTGAAAGTGATAAAGCACTGAACTCACTTTAGTCGTTGGAAAATAATTCTGATGATGACTGCAGCTTCATCAGTGTTCATTTTCAAGTTCTAAGTGATGAATTGCTACCTTAGAAATGTTTTGTTGGAAATTTGTTTGAAAGAAAAAACGTTGATTTGGAAAATTCAAATGTTTTGAATTTGAAATGGAAATAAATATATGTATATATATTTATGTGATTATGAAAGGATTTAAAATGAAATCCCAGGAATGTGAATGTGGAAATTTAAATGAATCGAAGTGAATAATTGAATCAGAATCAATTTGAATGAATTAGAATGCATATAGTAGAAAACCAAAAGTTTTGGTGGAATTAAATTTGTGGAAATAAGAAGAGACGAGTTTCAACATAAGTGAGATTTTGAAAAGTAATGGATTTGTACCATTTTTCCTATCTTAGCAATTTCGAGGACGAAATTATCTTAAGGGGGAAGAATGTAACGACCCAGATTTTTGGTCGATTTATTTTAAATATTAAGTATGGTTTTTAATATTGAATTTATAATATGAATGATATTTTATTGGGTTATCGATTAAATAATCGAAATACAATTTATTTTGATAAACACGTAATACGAGAATTTAAAATAATTTAATTCGAAATTTGAATCTGAATCAAAACAATTCAGATGATCAATATATATTCTATTTGAATATAGATGACGATAATAATAATTTATTATGGAAGAATTTATTTGTTTTTGAATTTAAACTATATTAATTTAATATAGTTATTCTATATTTACATTTGAATTAAATTTTATAATCATTTCTTTTCAGTTCAGGATAGCGTTACAATATTGGAATGACGGTCGGTATGCTGAAATAGCGGTTCACGAATTTTAATTATGAACCCCGAGATATTTATAATGGAAGAGATCGAAATCGAATCGAAAATCAAATCGATATCTGTTTAAAAAGAAAAAAAGATCACTTTATATTGAATCAAATTAATTATAAATCAAATCAGTAATAAATTTTCTATGTACTTCACCCTGCGTTCATTTAATAGCCGTGTACTTTTGGTCTCCCTTCGCATCCTTATAAAACGCGCAACCCCTCTTTCCTTCTATTTTCATTTTTCCATTCCTCAGACAAGAAAATCCATGTTGATTTCTACTCAATCCTTCATGAAAATATATATTGAATCCTTCCTGAAATCCTTTCACAAATAAATCGAAATGCCTATTTCCCCTTTCCAACTGTTCTCGTTCGATTTTATATACACATTAAAATAAAGAATGGAGACCGCGGTTCCATTTACAGTCAAAATCGAAGGTCTCGAGCCCTCTAAAGCTCTACGGTAACTGCAGCGCTCACGAACTGGAGGTTCAAGGGGGTTCACGAGTTTCAGATCGGGCTTCGAATAATAGTAAGTGACGGCTAGGGGCTCGCGAATAAGTTAGTGTTCGGTGGATCTAAATTCAAGCGATAGGGGTTTCTGAAGTGGGGTTCGTTGTTGTTTCCTAGGCAGTGGAGTCTGCGGTTTGTTGACGAAGGCTGCTGTGAGACGCGGTGTACATTCCTGGGACGGAGGAGAAAGCCTAGTTAGGGAGATTGGTTTGCTTAATTAATTTATTTATTGGTACTGTTAATTATTTTAATTAAATCAAAATCTTATAAAGATTTTAAATCCTATAGAATGTCAGATTTTAACAAAAGCAAGAAGTGTTGAGGGAGGTGTTGAATCTGATGGCTACTGACAGTATTGTATTTCTGGTATGGAATCACCGGATAATTTCGAGGAACCGGAGGTAGTTGGGTTCAAGTCGGGGAAAATTAGAGTTTAAAACGGGGAGAGCTGGAGATTAATTAACCTAAATAATAGGTAATTATATTAATTGAGTAATTAAATTTCTATTACATTTAAATTGTTGATAGCTTAAAAATGTCACTAATGTATACAGGATTAAATCGAATGGAGTCCATCGAGTAAATATATAGCTATGAAGTTACAAGATTTAACTGGGTATTCGACAAAGGAAAAATCACGGTGAGTAATTCTCACTCACCTTTTATTTAAAATTATTTTTATCCGTTAAAAATAATTGTTGTTGCTTGTTTGGATTTTTCTGGTTGCTTTAAATATATTAGTTATTTAGGGTTGACTATTATATATATATTGGGTTGATGATTGGTTTGATTCCCGCAGTCTCATTAGCGGAAGCCCGCAGTTTCATAGCGGATGATTTCCCTATGCACCCCGCAAATATATATTAGTGGATGACCTTCATACCGCGATATCCTACCTCAAAGCAGGATGGGTATTATTTCTGTTGACTAACGTCTGTTGATGCAGGAAAAAAAAGGTTGGAGGGATCCAAATGGATTCCTCAAAAATATATTATTTGTTTGTTTGTTTGTTTGTTTGTTTGTTTGCTTGATTTCATATATATTCATATATGGCGAGTTAAAAATCAAATTATTGAAAATTGGATGATTTGATTGTTTTAAATATTACTGGGCTAAGTGTTAATTTATAAAAATACCCTGAAAGGGGTATTTAAGATTTAAAAGTGAAATTCTATTATAGAAAAATAGAATTTGAATTTTTAAATAGATTTGAAATATAAACTTGTTTTGAAAATAAAAACAAGTAGTTCCTTTATAAACGAAGTTTATAAATAGTTCATCTATAAACGAAGTTTATAAATAAAGTAAAATGAATTATCATTGAATAATTCAGAAATAAAAAAAATCCAAGTGTGAATTTGGAAAGGGAAATTTATTTTTCCAAATAGAGATTTTATTTCAAATGAATTTGAAATGGACTTGTTTAACTATATAAACAAGTAAAATAAATGGGGCTTGTAAATGGAAAGGGAAATTATCATTGGATGATTCGAATTTTTAAATTCAAATGTGAATTTAAAAATATGAATGGGGAAATCGTTTTAAAGAAATAAACGATGGAATTTATTCTGATGTTTAAAATATAAATTGAATGGAAATAAATCGATAAGGATTTGAGATTTGAGTTCGATTAATTCGAATTTATTCGAATAAAAGTTAAATTGAATATAGAAAATTCAAAGAAAATTTAAATTATAGAATTTGAATATAGAATTCAAATGGAATTTTAAATAATAGAATTAGAATCTGAATATAAGAAGTTGAAATAGAATTTGGATATAAGAAATTGAAATAGAATTTGAATTCAAAGGAATTCAAATGGATTTGAATAAAGAAAAGTCAAATAGAGATTTGAATATATGATTCAAATGAAGTTTAACTATGGAATTTGAAAATAGAATTTGAAAATAGAATTTGAAATGGGAATTTGAATATAGATTTCAAATAGAGTTAAAATGGAGTTTGAATATTAGAATTCAAAGAGAAATGAAATGGAGTTTGAATATTAGAATTCTAATAGAGTTAAAATGGAGTTGAATTCATTTTAACGAAGTTTAAAGTTTATGTATATAAATATAATTAAAACGAACTCGTCGCAGCACTGCAGTTAGTAAATTGACGTTTCGAACTTCAATTGAGTATACAGAACTCAATTGAAGTCGGAATTCTTTGAAACAAGAAACGTCAGGACTGATTTGATAATAATTTTCTAATGGAGGAGAATATCTGAATTTCGTCGTATATATTTTGAGTTATATCAAAATCAATTTTTCAGAAAAACAGTGCCATAACCATTTAAAAACCATAACAGTTTATTTAATTTTTTAAAAGGATTTTAAGCGAATAAAATCCGAATTTCTATTAAGAAAATTTCAGATTTGAGTTATAGAATATATGTAAACTCAAGTGGAGTAATGAATTGATTTTTTTTCTTGAAACAAAAATCAGATTTTTGATTATTGAATAGAATTAACTAATTTGAATAGAAATTAGTTAATGAGATTTTGAATTGATATTGGGCTTTGAATAAGTGAATTCGATTTGAAAATTTATATTCAAAATCGAAAAGGAAACTAGAATTGAGACTGAAATTCAATTTGGTTATGAGCAAGTTAAATATTTTGTATGAACATGTTATGTTCAAACAAAGAAGTGAAATAGGCAAAATAGCTAATTAAAGAATAAATGAGCAAAACTGAATTCAAACGATTGGATTGAGTTTAATTGAATTGGATACATGTGAGCATGTTTTAGACAGATATAGGAGGGAGTATATGAAGATTTTAATCTATGTGCCCGATAAAAAGGTACATATTTAAATTCATATATGAGGTTTTATGCGCCGTATCGGAAAGCTGCTTGGCTTTTTCTTTTTCTTTTGGATTGGTGAAGGCCATGGGAGGCTATTTGAAATATCCCGATGCTCCCGGTACAATGGAGGTTATGGCGAAATTTTCCGGGAATTTAAGGAGTTAGAATATTTTTAAGAAATTTTGATAGTTAGAAATCAATATATCGAAATATATTGAATTCTATAAGGTAATGAAATTGAAAATAGAATATTGTAAACAAAAAGGGAAATCTATAAATTAGAAATAGAAAGCGAACCATATACATGTTTTAAAAATGAATAATTGGTTTTTAATAATGTTGATTATTCGAGGTAAGTGGTTTTGTCTGTTTTGAAGTTAATGATGTTTTCAGTCAAGGTCTGAGAGGTAATAATACCCCAACTTGATTGATTTCATTTTTAATTGATAAATAGCAAGATCCAATCTCGAAGAGAAGTGTTGGAAAATAGTTAGTTGAATAAAATATTTTGGGTTGTTGTAACGATGTTTTACACAGCATTCATTTTAACCCAAATGATGGAATTTTGGAAATATAAAAGTTAAATATTTCCTGAGTATAATTAAAGTAGTGGGGAAAGAGATAAGTGATTGAAATTGTTCGATTTCAAATAGAATATATTTTTCTAAGTGTAAAAAATAAAAGAAGGCAAGATATAAAAATGTTTTCCAAAGAATGTAAGAGACCGAGATGATAATTGAAAATATTTGTTTAACAAATATTGATAAGGAAATGGAAAGGGTGATTTAATTAATGAATGGTAATCAAGGGGCCCAGTGATTGTTTGATGTTATGGGTGAATGGATGTTTGTTATTTTTCTTCGATAGTTAAATAACCGACTATCGAAGTGTTTGCCAATATCGGTGTCAATATGGAGAGACGGTTGGATTATTATCCGTGAACCACTCTGTATTGGCAGTAGCGTTGCGAATCAGATTATATGAAGATAATCGTAGACGGAGTAAAATGCAAGGGCTATTTCTATGAATAGAAATTGTGCTCTCGGTTTCGTTCAGTCCCAGAACGAACGTATATGGACGAATGTCTGACAAAGTATTTCCAATGATTGAATATGAATGTTCTGTACAAATATATATGGTGGCAACGGATTTATTCCCTTAGCATAATATCCAGAATATTTTTGCAAATCAATAAGTGATTAATGGATCTGACAATGTGGCATTCAAAGTGGTTGTGCTATCAATGAATAGAAAGTAATCGTAGCCTCAGGCCTCAACAACCGGGTAATGACAAAAATCGGAAAGGCGGCATGGCTATGTGGGTCGCTCCCATTAGGATGTATAATCACCTATCTAGAAATTCATTTAATTCCTTATTCTATTCGATGCTGTCCCATTCGGGAGACACTTGCTGATCCCAACCGTTGGTGATATACATTCGATACACTCAAGCGAAATGAGTGGTCGGACATGTGTGTGCCGGGTTGCAAGACGTTCTTGTTGAACCCAGTGTATTCCTCTCTAGAGATACACTAGCGAAAGGTGGTTCCATACCTTGTCATGTTGGAAATCCAATCTCCAATAAGCGCCATGTGGTTTTTGATTTTATATTATATGTGGAGCGTGAGATGCAAGCTTTCTGCTAGATTGTATTTATTTGATGTAGACATTATTATAATATCACTGGATTTTTGAATCAAAGTGTTTTGGATTATAGTATGGTAAAAACCGTCCATGTTTATGTGCGGGCTGGTCTTACTATTACCTTTTCCTTCGAAAGGATTTTAAAAGTTAAACAAATGGTTGGGGTTTACTCACACCAGTACCATGACTGACCCAGAGTTTATTTTGTAATGTTTTACCTATACTCTTGGGTGCCCAAATTTGTATGGGCGATCAAGTAGTCAGGATTTTACAGATTCATTTGGAGGAGCTGGAAGCAGGAGGCTTCACCAGTTAGCTATAGACTATCATATATTCCGCTGTGAACCATGTTTGTATCTGGAAACAGGTGTTTATAACTATTCCAGAAATAATTGTTGTGCTCTGATGATGGTATGTATATAAAGTTATTGTTTTGTATTTCAAAAAGTTATGTTATTTAATATATTTTATTCGTTCCGCTGTGAGTTTGTGATCTTCATTTTCTTCTATTCTAATATTTCTTTCTTTCTGTTTCTCATCCTCTAACTTCTTTCTAATAATGATTCGTATTTCTATGCAATTTGGGTTGGACGTGTGGTGTTATTAGTCAACTCAGATAGTACGGATTTGCGGGCCATTACACCTTCGGTGACGATCGCCTACAACCACTGCACTATACAAGAGAAATTATGCGCTGAAAGGTGTGCCAGACAACTATGGATGATCATCAGAGTTGGTAAACAACATCGGAACCTGCTGTAAATCTCACAGCGCAAGGATAAAATATAATAGAATATATATACAACAGGTATTAATAATGAAGCAAAAAACACTAGACTTACATTATAAACTAGAAAGTAATCCATAGACTTGAGTTATAACGATAGTGTTTGTACAAATTACCACACTACAACAATCAGAGAATAACAAATAGAGGTAATCAAAATACTATATAGTAAAAAGATAGTATGCCAAACTCCTGTTCACCTCCGAAAAGCTACATCGTCCTCACTAAGTAGTCACTGGTCACCTGCCACCTTGTGTGCCCATCCACAACCGGAAGAACAACCGAAGGTAATAAGAGGGAAACATAAAACGTTCAGTCAGACAACAGTCTTAGTGAGCGATAAAACTGCTTACAAAGATCATCAATACAGTATATAAGAATGGATAGATAAACATATAAATCTACCCAAAACACCAGAGAATAACCCAACCCCGTCTTCTCCACATCAGACTGTGATAACCTTTACCATAACATTTCAACCATACATTCATGGAAACCAGAAGACCCATTCAATCATGGCAAAGCACTTACGAGATCCAAATTATATATATCTCATTTAAATCACCCTAATCGAACTCAACATCCCTCAGACACAAGCCCCATAGGCCTAAACCAATATCAGATAAGCACCCAAGAAATATCTCCTTCAACATTGGACAATCTATACGAGATAGTACAAACAAAGCAACCAATCATTTATGATTGACTCTGGCTATCGCCGCCAATCCTTCTTTGAAACCATCGTTAATCGTATGACGGCGAACCTTGCCATATGACAAGGGCTAATGGTAACCCCAGTTCTAGCATAAACTCCATATGCCTTTCAACGATACGTATGTTTGTCCAACCTTGACAACTAGGCCTTTCAACGATACCTAGGGTTTACCTACAATCAGTCTTTTGGGTGCCCCCAGCGTACCCCTTCTTTGAGCCTACTAGAAGTTACGACAACGATAATCTCTCGGCCTTCACATCTTTAATCGTCCAACTCGAGGACTTTGCATAGCCAAGCAACCTTCTCGAGCAACCATTATCCATCAACTCACGAGTTGTTACCCCATTCATTGTTCCACACTGATCAACGAACACCTTTTAACACTTCGAACCTTTCTACTTGAATTTACTTCTAAGTCACACCCACACTGAGCCAAGTTACGTCACTGTAATAACCCAGAAATCTGAGCAAATTTAAATTTTTTATTTTGGCAATTTTAGTGAATTTTGAATATTTAAAATGGATTATTTTAAATAAAAATGACAAGAAATTTATTTTGAATAAAATTTGAATGTATATATTTATTTGAACCATTGTTAGAATATAAATATTTTATTTTAATTATATAACGAGCCAGATATGGCGCGGTAGTTCGAAAATTCGATTTTGAATTTCAAATGAATGTGCAGGATTCAAAATAAACCGGATTTTGGTGAAACCAAAAATATTACAATCTATTTGAGAATATCTTTCCAATGAATCCGAAAAATTGAAATTTCATAGCGGGAATAAAAAGTTATGCCCAGTTGAAAATTCAGAATAGTCGCAATGGAATTCTGGCCCTTAAAAATGAAAATTTTGCAAACGACCTCGGTTTTCGAAGAAACCAATTTTGTTGGATCCGGGATGTCACGTTATTCCTAGATTCCAAAATTCATAATTTTTCGAATCAATATGTGAGCGTGGCGAAGTAAAACATGTTTTGACAGTTTCAGTCAATTCGATCGACCAGAAAAGGCCCATTTTTCAAACGGTCTCAGAATTCGATGAAATTGGTTTTGTTAGGACCATATCGTCAATACGAAGCTAGAAATAATTTTTCTGTAATTTTTGGGGTTAGTATGTAGCCCCGGTAAATTGAAATGTGCATTCAAATTAAATATATATTGATTTATATTTTAATTTTAGCGGAAACTGATCGAAACAATAGAATTGGCTTACGAAACATATCCCATTGCGTTCGGAATGGGGGTAATAAGTTATGGATGATAGTCGGTGGGTCTCGTTTGGAAGTCGAAATAAAAAGGACTTTTCGAAATTAAATAATTAAATAAAATAAAAAAAATGGCCAACCCCCTTTCCCTTTTAACCGGTCAAACCCCCTCCCCCTTCGTTGAATTCGAGATTGAATAGAATAAGAAAAAAAAATAAGCAAAACGCGATCGAGCTCAGCCCCTACCGCCGCACCTCCACTGGCGATCCAACCGCCACCCCTCTTCCCCGTCGCCGGCCACCCTTCTTTCTCTTTCCCCCTCATTCTAGAATAAACGAAGATGCCAAGCCCTTTCTCCCTCCAAACCGCATCCAACAGCCACCTCCACCACCCGTAGGTCCACCACGGCCGACTTCAGGGCCCACCGCCGCCTGCCAACCTCCGGCGAACCCCAAACACCCCCTCCGATCTAGATCAGTAAGTTTTATGTTTATTTTAATTTTAAAATCTGGTTTTTATATGTTAAAACACATTTATAAAATCAGTTTTATAGATATATGTATAGGTTAGCATTTATGAGAAAAGTTTAGATTTTTAACATAGAAAAGATCTGATTTTTAACATAGAAAAGATCAGATTTTTAACATAGAAAATGTATGATCTTATCATATGTAAATAATATTTTTATATATGTAAAAGCGGGATAAAAATACGATTTTTATATATGTATAACGAATAACAAGATTTGATTTTCTTTAATGAAAAGATTGGTTTTCATTAGTGAAAGGGTTAGATTTTCTTTAATAAAAAGATTAGATTTTTTATTAAGTGGTTAGCGGTATAAACATTAGATCTTTATATATATATTAGCAAAGAAAAAATCGGATTTTTATGAAGTTAGCGATCTAAAATATAGTTTTGAGCGAAGTGAAAGTTATGATTTTTATATTGTAGAAAGAAAAAATATATATGATTTTTATATAGTGAGAATAATAAAAATGTGATTTTTATATACATGACAACAATATAAAAATGCGATTTTTATATATGTAGTGGATACGGTAGACGAAAGTGACAAGAAGAAGCAAGGCGAAGATTTTCTATATACGAAGAGTCGCGGCGTTGGGTTTAGTTTCTCGGTGAGAACTCCTCACCTTTAATTTATTTCGAGTTTGAAATATATACTAGGATGCAGACGGTGCTTAGTAGCACCTGACACCCGTCGTCCACAGGCCATGGATGACTTGTTTGTTTGATTGCTGTGTTGTGAAATTTGATTGTGTGATGTGGAATGAAATAAAATATTTTATAGTGGAAAATATTTTATAGTTAAAAATATGATTTTTAACGTGTATATAAAATAAATAGTAACAAACAAATCAGATGATTTGTTTATATACACTGATTTGACTGATATTGATTGGGACGATAAATTTTACACATCGCCCAACTACACAAATAAAAATCTATGTTTGTTGATTTGAAACCCCACACGGGTATTGGGATGATATTTGACGTACACTAATCCCGATTGTTTAGTTGTATGTCAATCGATGGGTTGACAGACTGTGTAAGCGTTAATTATTGATATTTAATGCTTACGCAATTTTGTGGTGCACTCTGGATGATGGTTGATGATTTATCGTTGCTGGTATATACATGTATTGTAGGGAACCCATATAATTAACGTTATATGGTAATTAATTGGGCCTCATTCCAGTTTGGAAAATAAGAAATATAAATTCATGTGTTGAATAGAAATATAAATTCATGTGTTGAATAGAAATATAAATTCATGTGTTGAATAGAAATATAAATTCATGTGTTGAATAGAAGAATAAATTCATGTGTTGAATAGAAAAATAAATATTCATGTGTTGAAGAAAATATTCATTTGTTGAATGGAATAACGAAGTTATTGAAATATATAAAGCCGTGTTGGTTAGATGGACGCCATTTTGACGTGAACGATATTTATATCGATTTTATTCATTTTTATAATGAATATCGAAAAGGAATTGATTTCAAAATATAACGTTTTGAAAATATTATCATTTGTATATCGATGAAGTGGAATATTCAATTTTGATTCGAAATTGAATATGAAGTTGAAATCACTTTGAAAACGAATTTTAAACGATATTTAAATACGTTTTCAAAGGAAATCAACGAAATATATATAATATATGTATACATATTATATATATTAAATGGCCTGAATAGAACGCGCCGCGCCGCGGTAGTTCGCGAATTTCGACCATTGACTTCGAATTGACATTGCGGGAGATCCGACCGTCGGATTCTCCTAAAACCGGAACCTTGGGTTCGTATCGAAAAGAGGTTTCAAACGAATATTAGAGATTTGAAATCTAACGGTTGGATTTGGAATTATGTCCAAATCAAACTTGGAAAAGGTCGCTGTAAGTGCAGTTCGATGGCCGTTGGTGGAAATAGACTATACGGGTCTTGATAAAATTATTAAAAATAGTAATAATTTGTGTAACATCATAAGAAATGATTTGTGAAGAATTGGGATGAAAAACCCCATATTTGAAAAGATAAAAATAGATTTTTTATCGAAATGAACAAGTTTTGAACTAGAATTAAAATCAATTTATTTTTGAAATAAATAAATTGAATTTGAAAGGGGTTTTAAAAGTAACCAGAATCTCCAATGATTGAATTGAAATGGATTTGAATTGGAATTGTCTTTGGAATATTTCAATGTTGGATTTCATGATTATATGGATATTGTTATGGGAATTTGAAAGATATATTTATATCGTTATCTCCAATACGATATTTGTTGGTCATAAAATTTGATATTGAATATAAGCTGATATATTTTCTATTCAGAGCCTTGTATTTAATATCGAATGGGATTTGGGTTTGTCGTGAATGGTGTCTTCATTAACACTGTTCTTGAGCCCAGTTGAGAAAAAGATTAAATATTTTTATTTAGATTTAATGAAGTGTACCAATTAAATGGTATTTAATTGGAATTGAATTGGAATTGATTTTTGGGTTTATCGTGAACGGTGTTTTAAATAACACTTGTTCTTTAACCCGATAATTAATGGAATTTGATTTTGGGTTTATCATGAACCGTGTTTAAGATGACATTGGTTTTTTAACCCAGTTAAAGACAGGATATTGATTTTTTGGAAGATTAAAACTAAGTGGAGTTTTAATGAATCTTTAATTAGATTGAAGTGATCGAGAATGGAGTATCACCAGTTTTGCTCCAGGCGATAGTTAAATCTTTAACTAGATTTGAACGTGAAATGGTAATTGAATTTACCGATAACACCGTGGTGTTAGATATGAAGTATGACTAGTTTTACTTCATGGGATGAATAGATTGGGATTGGGAAATAAAATAAATGATTACTTCGGTGTGGTTCGCTAATCCCGACTAATTTGAATTGATATTCAAAGGAAGATTAAAGAATAAATTTAAAGAATTTATCTTTGATAAAATTAATGGGAAGCTTTCCCAAAGTATAAGAATAGTTGAATAAAAGAATATTCTGAATTGGAATGAGGCGTATGTTGTGTTTGTGTAAAACTTGTTTATTATATACGCGAGTTATTCAGAAAGACCGGGTTTTATCCCATTCTGAATAATTGATTCGACGATGTGTCGAGGATGAGGACGGTGGTCAAAGAGAAGAGGTCTTCACATCATTTGGGTGATTACTGATGATCTTGATTGGGTTGTACACCCAAGAGGAGGGAATCAGTTAGTGATCGTCCAGATGTACTTGGAGATCGATGGATATGCGAGGTACAAGGTGCCTCCGGTTTTGTTCAGACCCAGAACGAACTTGTAAATGGACTGTGTGTCTGACATTGGATTTTATTCTGTGTGATTGATTTCTATTAAATATATATCTGTTTGGCGACGGAGAATTTATTATCTTGATTAACGCCCTTCTCTGAGACGTACAAGCTCAGAGGTTATATATTGATGGATATCAAACGCATGGAATGAATTGCCTGTGTGGCATGCCTAAGTGTCAATATGATCAAGGCTTCTGTTGAAAAGCAGAGTCTTGAACTTAATGATCAAAGAACGGCCTGTGTGACATAGCTTTGTGTAGCGTTGATTCGCGAGCCTCACACCCTGTTTGTGAACCAGAAACTGGAGAGGACATCAGGGAGGGCATGCGTTTCCTTCTAGCTAGTGTGGTGTCAGTGACCTACCAGCCCTGGCATTTATATTATTTTCACCTGTGTGGTTATTGCTGTTGCAAGGCGCCTCAGATATATCGGTGACTGTCATTTGTCTCATTTACGCCCTAAAGGGTGGGGAAAAGCAGTGTTCAGGCATTTTAATCCACATCGGTGGACCGGTCCAGATGATCCAAGGGCTTAACTGAGTACTTTTCCTGAGGCTCGGGCTAGAGAATCTCGAATTCGGTGAGGACTATCTTTTGCCTCGGTTCATATATGGAAACCCAACTTTCAATATGTGACTTTGCGGTTTTCGTTTGTAGAGCCTATTATGGCGACATAGTGGTATGGGGCACTTATGCCATCTGTTAGACCAAAAATTGGGCCTAACACCCAAATGCAGATCACAGATCACAGAATGCAGAAAAGAGTAAATAAAGAGGAGACACACAAGGTTTTTATAGTGGTTCGGCTGTAGATGTAGCCTACGTCCACTTTATAATCTTATTGTTGTACTGACAGATTACAAGAATCAGTTACATGTAAACACACAATCCGTGTGTTAATTGTATTGAAAAGAGAAGAATTTGAGTGTATGGAGGTGCAAAGTCCTTGCACTTCAATAATGGTGGGAGCAGTGAAGAAGAATGACCAAAAGATCCTTGAAAATGCCTTCAAATGGGGTATTTATAGCTGTTTCCTGAAGGCGGTTCATGGGACACATGGCACGCATCCCAAAAATCTCGAAATGTGGTGGAAAACGTCCAGACATCATCTCCAAATCGTCATGTGACATGTGTAATCAGATCCATGCAAGTTGGAGTGAAAATAGCCTTGAGAATAGGTCAGAACAAGCTGCGCAGGAGCAGGTGCGGGAATCAGATCATGGTGGGGTACGTGGCACACGATCCAGGATAATAGGAGCAAGATGTGGCATGAGAATAGGTCAAAACAGGGAGCGTATCTGCAGATCGGAAGTTCGGATCGCGATCATGGGGTCGGATTGTGGTCATGGGTCGGATCGTGATATGGCTATCACGAGCCGAGTCTGGTCGTGAGCGGCATAGTGAAGCTGGAATGAAGTGCTGGCGATCGGGTCGGATCGTGAGATGTACCACGGATGGTTCGTGGTCTGGAGAGGGCGATCCGATGAGGGGCGATCCGATGAGGGGCGATCCAATGAGGGACGATCCGAAGGTGCGTGATCCATACTTTGATCGTGTGCTGCTTCGTCGCTTTATCCAGGAAATTGCCAGTTTACACCAGTTTACGGAAACGAGCATAACTTTCAAACCGTAAGTCCGATTGAGCCAAACTGAAGCTCAAACTGAAGCTAACTCAGAGATCTACAAAAGTTACGAAGCTTAGCTCCGTAATCGCTGTTTTCGGGCCCAAAAGAGGTCGTCTGATAGGAGTTTCGGGCCTGTTTATGTTGAGGATGTGATTTTGACCAAATCTCTCAATGTCTTCTGACGTCGTTTCCATCGCTCGAGCATGTTATCATTCAGGAATTCTATGTGTGACGGCTTTTGCCAAAAAATGTGTTAACACCATCTATGATTGATACTTATGATTTGAAATTGTTTTGACACTATACACTTATAGTAATAATAAAACATGAAATTTCACGTACCAAGTATTCTTGGCTATTATAAGGTAAAAACCCTATCCTCTGGCTTGCATAGCATTGTGTAATGGGACCTGGGTCTTATAATAGCTTAATTTTTCTTCATTTAGCATTGCGTTGTTTGTTTTATGCAGTGGTATTCCTGAGAGGAAACCCGTTCCGTGTTATACGGCGTGGTCCCTTGATATATCTGATTTAAAGTTAAGCTTTAAATAACTGTTTTAGTTCTCACACCAGTCACATGACTGACCTGGAGTCTATTGTTTTAACCTAAACTCTGGGTGCCCCTATTTTCTGCACGGGCAGCTAGTAGTTTTCGTTTTGCAAATTTATATTCAAAGGATCATGATTTACAGCCGGAACGATACTCGTAACGCCCTGTATCTATATATTACTTCTAGTTATGTATTGTATTATTTTCCGCTGCTATGTAATCTGATATTTTTTAATGTGTATTATTTGTTTCATACTCTGTATATTCTTGTAATCTGATGAAATTGTTGTAATATACCATGAAATGTTCTTATGTTTGCATTCTGATGTGGCTTGTTCTCAACTCAATCCGAGCTTTACTTCATGGGGAAGTTCGGGTCGTTTCAGTCACTGTGATGCGGCTAGAGTTAAGGGGGTTGCCCCCAAAATTTTCAACTTCATGCCCTTTGGCTTAAATCTGGATTGTACTCGAAAAAAAAAAAAAATTCAAAAATGACCCTGTTATGCATGACCGACTGACCCCCCTCCTCTGGGATGCTCGACCGACCACCCTTCTCACTCGACCACACCAGGAATCTGCTCGTCCGACTGACCCATGCAATCCTCAGCCCGACCGATCTGCTAGCAAGGCAAGAATAGACCGACCCACTACTCGACCGATCCCTCAATGTGAGACTGACACATTAAACTTGGTTTGACTCGCTTTGATTGACCAGCACCAAACCAGACTGACTGGACTCCCAGGTTGCTCGACCGACTGACCCGGTTTCCCTCATGCACGACTGACCACTTCCACCAACCGACCAGATCCCATTTGTGTGCGACCGACCCCTCTTCTGTACTACACTTGTACTTTAATTGTGCTCGACCCGTGGCCTGTACGCTCCACCCAAAACCTGCACAAACCCCATTCACCTCTGAATTCGACCAAAACTTCGCCAAACGACAAATCCGACGAAATATACTCATGTAATTCATCCAATACAACCATAAGCATGTTATAAGATCACTAACAACATGGATATGTAAATTTCTATCAAAATCATACAATTTCACCACGATCATAATAAATGAACACATGATCTAAATTGCGGATCTAACTTGCGTAAATATATGAAATAGCATAGAAATTACTGGTCTAAACTTTCTAAATCAGATTCTATAGTGATTCGTATGAAAATTAACTTACCAATGTATAGATCTTTGATAAAATGCTTGAATTTGATGAAAAACATGACCAATCATTCATATACTTGATTGAATCCATGTGAGAGATGTATATCTCCCCGATTATTCAAAACAAGCAAAAATCGATGTATTAAGATTTTGGAAAGAAAGCAATTCGAACCAAACTCCTTGATCCGATGAACTCTCCCCTCGAATGATGTAGATCTAGCCTCAAATGGTGTAGATCTTTGATTTCCTTCCTTTAGATTTTGATTTTTATGGTGGAAACCTGTTAGAGGAAGGAGGAACATAGGCCACCAAATGAGAGAATAGAGAAACTAAACCATTTCCCATACCTCCCACCCCCTATTTATACCCTTCCACTAGCCCACTAATGGGCCTCTCCAAATCATCCCATTAAGGCTTCCCAAACGTGAACAGTCAACTGTTAAACCTTAAAACAACGATTCCTCCCAAATCGCTGCATCAAATGTAACACCCTGTAATTTTAACAACACTAAAAGATGATAAATTAAAGAATAATTAATTTAATATTTATAATTAAGGGAAAAAGATTGCGTCATTGCGTTCATCTCGAAATTCTGATCAAAATAGACAACTGGTTAGCATAAAACAGACAATGTGTGAACAAGTTATTAAGGTTTGAAGTTTGTATACACAAAAGAAGAATATATATGAATAAAATTGGTCCAGAAAATTCAAAACAGTTCAAAATCATAGAATTTGGGAAAGCGGGAAAAATCCCGCCCTGGGGTGTCTATCCCATCAAGGGGGTGTCGACCCCCCTACGGTAGATTTGGGCAGATTAGGGTTTGGGGTTACAGCTATATATGGCCTCATTTCTTTTGGTTCCACACACCAAAAATAATGGAGAACTAGATGCTTCCTCTGCCCAGATCAAATCAAGTCTTTTCTTCTTCTGCAATCAAGCTAATCAACTAAAGTTTTGAGATTTGTGACTCAAGCCTTCTCCTATTTTCTTAACTCCAAACACTGTGAGTTTACGTTACTTTTAGATCTAAATGTTTAAAGGTAAATCTTGACATGACTATAACTTGGATCTATGCCTATGATTATTTGAATCATATTAGATCTGCTATAACATGTTTATCTAAGTTATTCTGACATGAATACGAACTAGATCTGAACATATAACTATTTATCATGTCAGATCTGCCATTGTCTATAGATCTAATTCACTGTTTAGATCACATTATGGCTATTCCTATTATGTTTGTAGCTAAATCAGATCTGTTATTAGTTGGACACCTAATTCATTATTTAGATCTCATGATGCCTGTTTGTGATGTTCCTAATATATTAGAATCAGTTCTATTGTCACATGTTCATCGGATCTGTTCCAATATGCCTACCTTGTCATTATGCCACTATATGCCTATTTCTGCCATTATATGTCAATCTTGTTAGTATGATCATTTCTGTCCTCTTCCCTTCATCTTTTTCCCTTTTATTTTTATAGCCAGGCTACCTTCGAGCCTAGGCATGCCACTGAAATATGCGAATGCGTTAAATTGGGGACGAGGGGGAAAACGGTGAAATTTAGGGCATAACTTGTAATTGGAAATTTGGGCATAACTTGAATGAAATACATGAACATGAATTTGTAGCATAAATCAACTTGTGATTAAAGACCTTAATTTAAGGTATATGGTTCAATATGAACATGACTTGGGAAAGGGGCATGAAAACCTGTAACGATATAGGAATAATTGGTTAATAATTGAAACGCCTAGAATTACAATAATTGGAAACTATAACTGCTCTTAGACACGAGGTTAGATTACACTTATGGTGGAAGCCTTCCCGAAACCGCCCGGCATATCCGGCGACCACAAGTGGTGAATCTAATATGAGGGGTCTAAGTGCAAAACATAAGACGTGCTAAGACACGAGGTTAAGTCCGACTTGTGGAAGAAGTCTGCCCGAAACCGGCCGACATATCCAGAATCCACATGTGGTAGGCTTAACGTGGGAGGTCTAGCACATTATAACCATAAATGAAAATGGTAATGAATTGGAATACTTAACCTAGTTGAATCCATAGGGATTGTATGAACATATAACTTTAGATGGAGTTAAGTAAACTTGTTTGAAACAGTGGGTGGGTTAAGTAAATCTTCGGTGGGCGGGTAATATATATATATATATAGGCCCACAAAATTAACTTGTGGGGTTATGCAATCTTTTACTCTGGTACGACATAACTAATGGAAAACCTAGTGGGGATGCAAGCGTAGGGGGAAGCTTGTATCATCTTGTGTTGGACCCGTTTCAGTCAGTAATCCATATATAGGTATCAAACAAGTACTCCGAATTAGGTCGGAGTCGGAGCACGCTTACTGGGTTGATTGTAATAGATCCAAACTTGGGTGACAGTGTAGGTGGCGCATTTCGACGGAGTCATGTGCATGCATGGGTCCAGACAAGAGGTGGCTAAGTCGCCGTGACACCTGTAGATATGGTTGTGCACATCCTGAAAACGAAGGGTTGCCACTTTAGGGAGTGATACATCCTATTGTGGGGCCAGCACAGGGTATCTATGGAGTAGGGAGCCAATCGATTAGGGTAGTAATTAGGGTACACTTAGACTCCGGTATGTTGGGAGCCCGTTAATACCCTTAGGGGTAACTCTGGTATGTTGGGCTGTCTGTTGATTGTGTGGTGTGAAAACCTCTCACTGGAAGTACACCTAAATCTACCATCTTATACCTGTTGGGGATCATCTTGTTAATAAGACTCTAGTATTGGTGTTAAGAGAAGGAGGACTAATTAAAGAAGCGTAATATACTCTATCATGTTTGTCATGTTTACCTTGTCGTACCTGCCTTTTTTGATATTATCTCTCTTATCCTCTTTATATGTCTGTCATGATACTTTTACTTATTTATATGCTAAAATTAACTGGACTCGTCAGACATTATGTCTGACCCATTTTGTTTCCTCTTCTTTCTCTTCCGTTCCCCCCGTAGGTTCTCAATGTGAGAATACTCAAGCTTGATCAGGATTCTGCTTTCATCTTGCTTGGAGCTGCATAAATGTATTGCACCAAATTCTTATCTCTTCCACTATGGCTATGTTTTGGGGATTATGCTTCTTTATTTATTGCACTCTAATGTTTTAAGTACAAGACAGAAATTTTAATGATGTATTTGGTTTTATGCATTTCAGACTTGTAATGTAACCATATTTTGAATTAGAATGCTTTATGATTAATAAAAGTTTTTAATTCCACTGTTATTTTAATATATCTTGTAATGTTTCTGTTTCTGTTTACCTATAACGCTTTACGAAACTTAATGCATTCTCTTAATGATTGACATTAACGGACGTGGGGTGTCACACTTGGTATTAGAGCTGAAGGTTACCAGATTGGATAAAAAAATTTAAAATTATTTTCAAAAAGGTTTTAGAAGGAAGCATTTTCAAAAAGAAAAGTCTGTTTTGAAAAACATATTCGCTAAAGCTATATGTAATATCCTTTGATCCTTTGTCTGAATCCCTTTCCTTATCTTTTCAGCATGTCTAGAGAACCGAATATTCCTGAGGGCGTTATGATACCAGGCTGGTTCCGTAGGTATCTAGAGGCCATGGCACCTGCTGGTGGTCAAGCTGACATTCCTCCTCCAGCTTCACCTGTCGTTCCTCCTCCTTCTCCGCATGCGGATAATTTCTCTAAGATCTTCAAAGATTTCTGTGCTATGGGAGGAAAGCCATTTCGTGGAACCGAGACGTTCGTAGATGCAAGGAATTAGCTCAAGGAGATGGAGGATCGGTTTAGAATTTTCGAAGTGGACGATCGTAGGAAGATTTAGTTAGCCGCCTGGCTACTGAAAGATGAAGCTTCATTCTGGTGGGAAGTGATGCAAGCAAGGCGTCCAGTGGAGACTTGGGATGATTTTTGTTAAAGGTTTGAAATGAAGTTTCTTTCTCAAGCTGAGAAAAGCATGCAAATAGAAAGGTTTCCAACACTCAAGCAAGGAGATATGACTATCAAATAATATGTTAACAAATTCAACCAACTAGCAAGATTTGGGTTGGAGCTAGTGGATACTCCGCATAAGTAAGCTTTGCTGTTTACTAGAGGACTGAATGAACCCCTTCATGGGTTAGCTGTGTCTCATATTCCAATAGGAGCAACGTTTGAAAGGCTGTTTGATATGGCCTTGATGCATGAGGAAGATAAAGCTCAAAATAAGGAAGTTAAGGTTGAGGAAACACAAAATAAGAAAGTATGGCCCAAGAAGGGACAACAACAAAAACAAGAAAAGAAAGGCGGGAAGAATGACAAGGCCGAGGATAAGAGAAAGTGCCATAATTATGGACTCGAGGGACATTTGATCAAGGACTGCAAGAGAAGTAAGAATTCTTGCTTCAGTTGTGGAGAGGTTGGACACTTTTTAAGGAGTTCCCAAAGAAGCAAGGGCAAGGTCAGAGGGAAGGAGCTTCTGGGGGCAAGTGCATGCTCTCGTGATCAATGCTCCAGATCGAGGTAGGAAAGTTTCCATGGAAGGTTTATTCCTATTTCCAATCATCCTATTAGAACTCTTTTTGATTTAGCATTTTGCATTTATTTATTTCTTATTCTGTAGTTGAGTCTCTACACATTAATACTAGTATGGTAGTGGATCCCATTATTGTCTCAAACCCCATTGGTGGTTCGGCCCATTTGTCCATGATTTGTCAGGGTTTGAGAATATCAGCGTTAGGCATCGAGTTTGAGTGCGACGCATATGTGCTCAGTTTTATAGCCTATGGTTTGATTCTAGGGATGGATTGGCTAGCCACGTATGGTGCCATTATGGTTTGTGAGAGGAGGGTCGTTAGACTTTTAACTTGCCATGGGAGGGTCCTCGATATTTCTTGTGACCCAAAGCGGTTTGTCGTGCATTGTTTCCTAGAGTCTTTTGACATATCTATTGATGATCTGCAATCTATACCAATAGTTCGTGAATATTCCGATGTTTTTGAGGTGGTTCGAGGCTTACCTCCGAGGCGCGAGATTGATTTTCGTATATATTTGGTAGACAATGCAAAGCCAGTTGCATTATCTGTGCGCCATATAGCTCCAAGAGAAAGAAGGGAGCTTAGCAAGCAAGTGGGGAAGCTACGTGAGAAAGGGTTTATTGTGCGAAGCATGTCTGAATGGGGTGCTTCGGTGGTATTTGCAACTAAGGCGGATGGTTCGCTTCGCTTATGTGTAAACTATAGAGAGTTGAATAAACTCACAAAGAAGAACATGCATCCACTCCCGAGAATAGATGATCTTTTTCACCAGCTTGTTGGTGCATCAGTATTCTCTCAGTTAGACTTGGCCACAGAGTTTCATCAGTTGAGGGTGACCGAGGACAGTATAGATAAGACCTCTTTTAGGACTCCAAATGGTTTCTTTGAATGGCTCGTTATGCCTTTTAGGTTGACGAATGCACCTGCCTATTTTGTTGATCTGATGAGTAGCGTGTTTTGGGAGTTTCTAAATAAATTTGTCGTGGTCTTTGTTGATGACATCTTAATTTTCTCAAGAGCGAGGAAAAGCATACCCAACATTTGAGAGAAGTTTTGAAAACTCTATGTGCGCACCATCTTAAGGCAAAGTTCTCCAAATGCCATTTTTGGAGAAAATAGGTGAGATTTCTAGGGCATGTGGTCTCAAATGATGGGATAGCAGTAGATCCCGCAATGGTTGTTGTAGTTCAGGATTGGAAAATCCCAAATAATGCAATGGAAGTGAGAAGTTTTCTTGGATTGGCAGGCTATTATAGGAAGAATTTGACAAAGAAATCACAAAGAAATCAGCCCCGCTCACCAGGCTGACGAAGAAGAATTTGACGTTTTCGTGGGATATAGATTGTTGCTTTCCAGATATTGAAGAGGGTTCTGACAACAGCCCCAGTCTTGACCTTGCCCGATGGGAACAAAGTGTTCACAATATACACTAATGCATGGGGTACATGGCTTGGTGCAGTTCTGAAGCTAGAGGGAAGGGTAGTATGTTATGGGGGTAGACAGCTAAGTGTTCATGAGAAGAACTAGCCTACCTATGACTTAGAGCTGGCTGCCATAGTATTTGCGCTTAAGATGTGGCGTCATTATTTGCTTGGAGAGATGTTCGAGCTGTACACCGATAAAAATCTCTCAAGTACTTGTTCTCGCAGAAGGATCTTAATTTATTGCAACAAAGGTGGATGGAGTTCCTACCATCTTATAAGTTCGAGATCACTTATACCCCTGGCAAGTGTAAAGTGGTGGCGGACGCACTGAGTAGGCAGAGGATGGCCTTAAGTCCTCTGTTTGTGGAAAGGAAAATCTTGGATTTTATACCGACTTTTGATTTTAGACCCTCTACTGAGTTTTTGTTTGGCTTATTTGCATGATTGGAGGTGCGACCTACTCTTATGGATTAGATAGGAGCTTCGCAGCGAGAGGATCTACATATTTCAGACATCTTGGATAGACTCAGTAGAGGGAAGACTTCTAGTCACCTCAGTAGATATTCCATAGACGATAAAAGGTGGTTGCGACGAGATGGGAGGCTTTGTGTTCCCCAAACTGGGAGCTTGTTGAAGACAGTCATAGAGGACGCCCATCTTTCTAAGATGACTATTCATCCGGGCGGTGATAAGATGTATAGAGACATGATGTGGGTTTTCTTTTGGGCTAGGATTAAGAAAGATGTGGCGTAGTTTGTTTCTCAATGTTTGATTTGCCAGCAAGCTAAAGCTGAGCAAAAGAAGGCTGGTGGTTTACTTCATCCTTTGGAGGTTCCAAAGTGGAAGTGGGAGAGCGTCTCTATAGATTTTATAGATGGTCTGCCTATATCAAAGAAAGACATCACCAGTATTTGGGTTGTAGTAGACAGACTTACTAAGAGCGCTCATTTCAGTTCAGTTAAGAGTAAAAGGACGGTAGCATGGTTGGCAACGATTTACATTTGTGAGATTGTCTATCTTCATGGAGTGCCTTCCAGCATTGTAAGTGATCGTGACCCCATATTTATCGATGAATTTTGGAGGAGCTTGCAAGAGGCATTAAGTACACAGTTGTGTTTGAGCACTGCTTATCACCCACTGATCGATGGACAGACAGAAAGGGTGAATAGAATTATTGAGGATCTTTTAACGCTGTGTATCCTAAACTTTGGAGAGACTTCGGAAGAGCATCTTCCTTTTGTATAGTTCGCCTACAACAACAGTTACCAAGCTAACATTGGCATGACACCCTTCAAAGCATTGTACGAGTGACCCTGTAGATCACCGACTTTTTGGTGGGAATCGGCAGAAAGACTACTACTTGGACAAGATATGGTTAGAGAAACGTCTGAGAAGATTGATCATATTAGATGGCGAATGAAGATAGCTCAGGATAGGCAGAAGTCCTACGTAGATAGGAGAAGGACTGATATTGAGTTTGTGGTGGGAGACATAGTTTTCATCAAGGTGTCACCTTTGAGGAATGTGGTTCGCTTCGGATCTGTAGGGAAATTGGCACCTAGATTCATAGGGCCATTCCCATAACAGAGAGGATTGGCCAAATGGCCTATAGAGTAAAGCTACCCAAAAAACTATCCGGCATTCATGATGTTTTCGACATTTCTCATTTGTGGAAGTGTTTGCATAATACCGCATAAGTAGCTGAGCAAATATATTAAAGGAAGTAGAGGTGGAACTTGAGGCGATAGTTAGACGAGTTCCTACCCGTATTCTTGGATCAGAAGTTAAGAAGATACACAATAGAGAAATCAAGTTGATGAAAGTTCAGTAGGGAGATAATCCAGAGGATGCAACTTGAGAGACTGAAGACAAGATTCGCGCTTTGTACCATTTTCTTTCCGAGGGTATGTTCTTAACTTCCTTTCTAAAGCTTTTATTCATACTTGTTTCTATCATTTGAGTATGTCCTATGGATCGATTCTTCGACCTTTAGGTAGAAATACCATGGATGTAAACATGCGTTTGAAACATGTTATGTTTGATGGATTCAAGTGGATGTAAGTGTTTGTTAGTGGTTGATCGTGGATGCATATACACACACATTAGGCACTAGATCGGCTGAATCACTCTCATACTGCATATGGATGTGTGTGCATTTTTCTTCTTTTATTAAATGAAAATGGGTGTATCATCATATGGTTGTTGCATTTGGATGGATGATTGTGCACACATATATAACTTACAAGTTATAGTAGGATTATTTGCATACATGTTGGATTCATGGCACTAGCATACATTGCATTAAGGAGTTCAACTGAATCAGCAGACCGCTTGATCTTCGCATTAGTATTGGGACATATACACACACCTTTACATATGTTCATGTAAGCATTAGAAACTTTTTAAGGACAATGGATGCCTGTGATTGGTGGATGAGTAGATGGATCTGGATGGTAGGATATACATTCTTTTTAACTTAGAGATTTCAAGGACGAAATTCTTTGAGTAGGGGAGAATGTAGCACCCGTAATTTTAACAACACTAAAAGGTGATAAATTAAGGAATAATTAATTTAATATTCAGATTTAAGGGAAACTGACTGCGCCATTGCGTTTATCTCAAAATTCTGGTCAAAAAAGATACTTGGTTTGCATAAAACGGAGACCGTATGAAGAAGTTATTAAGGTTTCAAGTTTGTATACGCATAAGAAGAATATATATGAATAAAATAGGTCTAGGAAATTCAAAACAGTTCAAAAATCACAGAATTTGGGAAGCGGGAAAAATCCCGCCCTAGGGTGTCGACCCCATTAAATGGGTGTCGACACATGGGTCAACCCTTCAAGGGGGGTCGACCACCGTGCGGCAGATTTGGGCAGATTAGGGTCTGGGGTTACAACTATATATTTAGCCTCATTTCTTTTATTTTTGCACATTAAAAATAATGGAGAACTAGATGTTGCCTTTGCCCAGATCAAATCAAGTCTTTTCTTCTTCTGCAATCAACTCAATCAACTAGAGTTTAGAGATCTGTGATTCAAGCCTTCTTCTATTTTCTTAGATCCAAACGCTGTGAGTTTACGTTACTTTTATATCTAAATGTTTAAAAGTAAATCTTGACATGACTATAACTTGGATCTATGCCTGTGACTATTTGAATCATATCAGATATTCTATAGCCTGTTTATCTAAGTTATTCTGACATGACTATGAACTATATCTGAACCTATACCTATTTATCATGTCAGATCTGTCATTGTTTGTAGATCTAATTCACTGTTTAGATCACATCATGGCTGTTCCTATTATGTTTTGTGGCTAAATATGTTTTGTTATTTGTTGGACACCTAATTCACTATTTAAATCTCATCATGCTTGTTTTTGATGTCCCTAATATATTAGAATCAGTTCTATTGTCACAAGTTCATCAGAACCGTTCCTATATGCCTATCTTATCATCATGACACTATATGCCTATTTCTGTCATTATATGTCAATCTTGTTAGTTAATCATTTCTGTCCTTTTCCCTTCATCTTTTTCCCTTTTATTTTTATAGTCAAGCTATCTTTGAGCCTAGGCATGCCGCTGAAATATGCGAACGTGTTAAGTTGGGAACGAGGGGAAAACGTTAAAATTTGGGGCATAACTTGTAATTGGAAATTTGGGCATAACTTGAATGAAATATATGAACATGAATTTGGGGCATAAATCAACTTGTGATTAAAGACCTTAGTTTGGGGTATATGGTTCATTATGAACATGACTTGAAAAGGGGCATGAAAACCTATAACGACGTAGGAATAATTCGTTAATAATTGAAATGCCTAGAATTACAGTAATTAGAAACTGTAACTATGCTTAGACATGATGTTAGATTACACTTGTGGTGGAAGTCTGCCCAGAACCGCCCGGCATATCTAACGACTATAAGTGGTGAATCTAATGTGAGGGGTCTAAGTGCAAAACACGAGATGTGCTAAGACATGAGGTTAAATCCGACTTCTGGAAGAAGTCTGCCTGGAACCGACCGGCATATCCAGCATCCACATCTGGTAGGCTTGATGTGGGAGGTCTAGCACATTATAACCATAAATGAATACGGAATGCTTAACCTAGTTAAATCCATAGGGATTGTATGAACATATAACTTGAGTAGGGTTTATGTAAATTTGTCTGAAATAGTAGGTGGGTTATGTAAATCTTGGGTGGGTGGACAATACTTATATATATGGGCCCACAAACTTAACCAAAGAGGTTATGCAATCTTTTACTCTTGTATGGCATAACCTATGGAAAACCTAGTGGGGATGCAAGCGTAGGGGGAATCTTGTATCATCTTGTGTGCGGGACCTATTTCAGTCAGTAACCCATATATAGGTATCAAACGAGTACTCCGAACTAGGTCAGAGTCGGGGCACGCAAACTGGGCTAATTGTAAGAGATCCAAACGTCGGGGACGGTGTGGGTGGTGCATTCCGACGAAGTCATGTGCGTGCATGGGTCTAGAAAAGAGATAGCTAAAACGCAATGACACCTGTAGATATTGTTGTGCACATCCTGAAAATGAAGGCTTGCCACTTTAGGGAGTGATACACCCTACTGTGGGGCCAGAACAGGGTATCTACGGAGTAGGGAGCCGATCGATTAGGGTACTAATTAAGGTACACTTAGATGTCGGTATGTTGGGTGCCCGTTAATACCCTTAGCGGTAACTCCGATATGCTGGGTTGTCTGTTGATTATACGGGGTGAAAACCTATAACTGGAAGTATACCTAAATCTACCATCTTATACTTGTTGGGGATCATTTTGTTAATAAGACACTAGTATTGGTGCAGGGAGATGGAGGAATAATTAGAGAAGCTTAATATACTCTATCATGTTTGTCTTGTTTACCTTGTCATACCTACCTTTTATGATGTTATCTCCCTTATCCACTTTATATGTCTGTCACGATACTTTTACTTATTTAAATGCTAAAAGTAACTGGACTCGCTAGACTTTATGTCTGACCCATTTGTTTCCTCTTCTTTCTCTTCTATCCCCGCCCCCAATTTCTAAGGATAGGAATACTCAAGCTTAATCAGGATTCTCCTTTCATCTTGCTTGGAGCTGCATAAATGTATTGCTCGAAGTTCTTATCTCTTCCACTATGGCTATGTTTTTCGGATTTTGCTTCTTTATTTATTGTACTATGATGTTTTAAGTACAAGACAGAAATTTTAATGATGTATTTGGTTTTATGTATTTCAGACTTGTAATGTAACCATTTTTTGAACTACGATGTTTTATAATTAATATAAGTTTTTAATTCCGCTGCTATTTTAATGTCTTGTAATTTTTCTATTTTTGTTTACCTATAACGCTTCACAAAACTTAATGCATTCTGTTAATGAGTGACATTAATGGGCATGGGGTATCACATCAAATCTTTAATGTAACTACTCTACGGAAAGGCAATCATCATTTCCTTTCCAATAGCATAGGTCTCACCACCTGATTCGACCTAAGTCAAAAGTTATGCCATGTACAAGTAGGGGCAAAATGGTTACAAACAAAATTAGTAAAAATTATGGACATTTCTCACATCCCCATAAGCAACATATTAACATATGAGAATTATCCAACCCTCAGGGAATAAAATAAAAATATTTTACGTTCTTCTGATACGTAAAATGCGGGCTTTAACATTCTCCCCCTTAAGAATTTTATCCCCGAAATTCAAAGAAAACACAAGCAACCACAATTAGTGTAGTAATTAGGGTACATTTAGACTCCGGTATGTTTAGGAGCTCGTTATTATCCATAGGGGTAACTTCGGAACGTTGGGCTGCCTGTTGATTGTATGGGGTGAAAACCTCTCACTGGAAGTACGCCTAAGCCTACCATCTTATAGTTGTTGGGATCATCTCATTCTGGTTATACTAGTATTGGTGTAGAGTAATCATTAGAGAAGCGTATACACTCTATCATGTTTACCTTGTCATACCTGCTTTTTGTGATGTTATCTTTCTCATCCACTTTACATGTCTATCATGATACTTTCACTTATTTAGTTGCTAAAAGTAATCAGACTCTTCAGACTTTATGTCTGACCCTTTTTGTTTCCTCTTCTTTCTTCCGTTCCCCCCCCCCCCCAGGTTCTCAGGGTGGGAATACTCAAGCTTGACCAGGATTCTACTATCATTTTGCTGGAGCTACTTAAATGTATTTCTCAAGCTCCTATCTTTGCTACTATGACTATGTTTTATTTGGGATTATGCTTATATTATTTCATACTCTGATGTTTTTAGTGCAAGACAGAAGTTTTGATGATTTACTGGGTTTATGTATTTTCAGACATATGATGTTTGAACCACGATGCTTTATGATTAATAAATATTTTTTTATTTCTTCCGCTATTTTATATCTGTCTTGTAATGCTTTTGTTTCTGTTTACCTATAACGCTTCACGAAACTTAATGCATTCTCTTAATGTGTGACATAAACGGATGTAGTGTGTCACAACCCCTGCACCATACAAGAGGAATTATGCCCTAAAAGTGTGCCAAGCAGCTATGGATGATCATTAGAGTAGGTAAACAACATCAGAACCTATCGTGAATCTCACAGCGCGAGGATAAAATATAATAGAATATATATACAACAAGTATTAATAGTGAAGTATAAAACACTAGACTTATATAACAAGTAGAAAGTAATCCATAAACTCGTGTTACAACAATTGTGTTCGTACAAATTGCCTCACTACAACACTCAGAGAATAACAAACAACGGAAATCAAAATACTATATAGTAAAAAGATAGTATGCCATCATCCTGCTCGCCTCTGAACAACTACATCGTCCTCACTAAGCAGTCACCTGCCACCTAGTCTGCCCATACACAATCGGATGAACAACCCAAGGTAATAAGAGGGAAACAAAAAACCTTGAGTCAGACAACAGTCATAGTGAGCGATAAAACAACTAACAAACATCATCAATAAAGTAAATATGAATGGATAGATAAACATACCAATCTACCCAAAGCACCAGAGAAGAACCCAACCCTATCTTCCCCACATTGGACAGTGATAGCCTTACCATAACATTTCAACCATACAAGCATGGAAACCAGAACACCCATTCAATCATGGAAAAACACTTATGAGATCCAAATTATATATATCTCATGTAAATCACCCTAATAGAACTCAACATCCCTCAGACACAAGCCCCAGAGGCCTAAACTAATATCAACCAAGAAACATCTCCTTCGACGTTGGACAATCTACACGATTTAGTACAAACAAAGCAACCAATCATCCATGACTGACTCTAGCTATCACCGTCATCGTTATTCTTATGACGACCAACCTTGCCATATGTCAAGGGCTAATGGTAACCCCAGTTCTAGCATAAACTCCATATGCCTTTCAACGATACATATGTTTGTCCAACCTTGACAACTAGGCCTTTCAACGATACCCAGGGTACTCGACCTACAACCGGTCTTTGGGTGCCCCCATCATACCCTTGCTTTGATCCTGCTAGAATTTACGACAATGATAATCTCTCGACCTTCACATCTCTAGTCATCCAACTCAATGACTTTGCATAACCCAAGCAACCTTCTCGAGCAACCACTATCCATCAACTCACGATCTTTGAGTTGTCACCCCATTCGTTGTTCTACACTGATCAACGAACACCTTTCAACACTTCGAACCTACCTACTTAAATTTACTTCGAAGTCACACCCTCACTGATCCAAGTTACGTCACTGCACTGCGGTTAGAATTCGGTGGGTCGCCCCGATTTTTTTTTAAACTCCCTTTGGCTCAAATCTGGATCGTACCCATAAAAATATTTTTTTTAGAAATGACCTCGTCATGCATGACCGACCCCCTCCACTGGGATGCTCAACCGACCACCCTTCTCGATCGACCACACCAGGAAGATGCTCGTCCGACTGACCCATGCAATCCTCAGCCCGACCGACCCGCTACTAAGGAAAGATCAGACCGAACCACTGCTTGACTGACCCCTTGCTTTGAACTTGGCTTGACTCGCCTCGACTGACCAACACTGAACCAGACCGACCAGACTCCTAGGCTGCTCGACCGACCGACCCGGTCTCCCTCATGCACGACCGACCACTTCCACCGACCGACCGAAGCGCATTTGTGTGTGACCGACCGCTCTTTTGTACTACATTTGTACTTCACTTGTACTATGCTCAACCCGTGGCCTGTACGCTCCACCCAAAACCTGCATAGACCCCATTCACCTCCGAATTCGACTAAAACTTTGCCAAATGACAAATCTGACGAAATATACCAATTCATCCAATACAACCACAAGAATATTATAAAATCACTAACAACATGGATATGTAAATTTCTATCAGAATCATCCAATTTCACCAAAATCATAATAAATGAACATATGATCTAAATTGCGGATCTAACTTGCATAAACAAATGAAATAGCATAGAAATTACTGGTCCAAACTTGCTAATTCAGATCCTATACTGATTCATATGAAAATGAACTTACCAAGGTATAGATCTATGAGAAAATGCTTGAATTTCATGAAAAACATGACCAAATATTCATATACTTGACTGAATCCATGTGAGAAATGTATATCACTCACCAATTCTTCAAAATAAGAAAAAAAAAATCAATGTATTAAGATTCTGGACAGCAAGCAATTTGAACCAAACTCCTTGATCTGATGAACTCTCCCTTCGAATGATGTAGATCTAGCCTCAAATGGTGTAGATCTTCGATTTCCTTCCTTTAGATTTCTATTTTAATGGTAGAAAGCTATTAGAGGAAGGAGGAACATAGGCCACCAAATGAGAGAATAGAGAAACTAAACCATTTCCCAAACCTCCCACCCCCTATTTATACCTTTCCACTAGCCCACTAATGGTTCTCTCCAAATCAGCCCATTAAGGCTTCACAAACCAGAACAACCAACTATTAAACCTTAAAATAGCGATTCCTCCCAAACCGCTGAGTCAAATCTTTAATGTAACCACTCTGAGGAAAGACAATCATCATTTCCTTTCCAATGGCACAGGTCTCACCACCTGATTAGACCCGAGTCAAAAGTTATGCCCTGTACAAGTAAGGGAAATGGTCACAAAAAAATTTGGTAAAACGTTTGGACATGTCTCACATCCCCATAAGAAACATATTAAAATATAAGAATGATCCAACCCTCAAGGAATAAAATAAATTAATTTTACAATCTTCAGATATGTAAAATGCAAGCTATTACACCTTCAGTCATATTATTTGGAACATTTCCAACACCAACTGTATTACCTTCAACATCAATTTCCACCTGAGCGCCATCATCATAGTTAACAACAAAATTCCCATTACTAGTACCCCCATCAGCCATATTCACATCATCCAACGAGATCATAATCGGATTATCAGCTACTCCATCATTCACTACCTCCTTCGGCCCATCACCATGAACATTTGCCACTTTACTAGTTAAAACTTTAAGTCTCCCATCACTAGCCTTCATAAAAACTCGCTTCTTAAAACCCAATTCATTAGTGCTAATAGACGAGTCTCCATCACATCTTATGATTTGCACTTCATGATTGAACTCTTCAATAGGTACTATTATTGATGGAGGAATCAGTGCCGACTCCTCAGTCAACAACTCCGCTCTCAAACAGGTATAATCAATTGCATGCAGCGCCCATACTGCAATTTGTTAACATACCCCATCTCAACAAGAGCCGTGCGAAGGACCTCCAATTTGTGGCAAACAAGAGGCATGTTCTTTAATGAGACCCAAACCTTCACCTTCTTTTTGGAAATACAGCCTGATTGTGCACTCCAACGCTTCAAATTGAAAGTTCCTTTTGTCGTAATGATGGCGTAATAAAAATTCTCGGTTTGCAATGAAGGTGGAAATCTAAAAACAAAATCGTCGCCCAGGCTCTTAACATTCTATTTCCAAAAAGGTGCCATACTGCTAAAGCTAGATTTCATAAGTTCTTCGATTTGTGCAATTGAGAAGGATCCATGTTCAATTGAGAAAATTACCATTGAACGTCCCCATTTAAATTCTTCCAGAAAATTTTTAGTCGAGATTTGAGAGCAATTTTTTGAATTTGCCATTTTTTGAGGAGGATTACGAAAGGATTTACTGTTAAAACCCTTATGGCTAGATTTGTTACATTTAAACATAAAATTGGGTTATGACATGATTGCGCCTAGTGATCTGTCAATCCACATCTGAAGCAGCCATCATTCGATTTGAATTTTTTGAGATTAGCATCATATTGGTTATTTTAATGAGGCGCCGGTTGGGGATTCATGTGTTTAGATCTATCAACAAATACATCTCGCTTTACAACTGGACGTAAAAGTATGTCCTTGCACGACGTATCTAGTGCCTTGTCTTTAGTTACGTTGTCATTATGCGAAGGAAAAATATGATTTGTAAAAGAAGACGCCAGAGAAGAAAATGCATTTTTCAAATTCGCCATTAGAGATTTTGTTCCTCTTTTTGTAATTTCTTTCCATAAGTAGTTTTAGTACAACTTTTTGTTTTTCTTATAGTTTTTGTTTAATTAATATTCAAATTACTGTAAGTAATAATCCAGTCATCTTTTTTCCCTCTTCTTTATCGTATGTTTATAGTTTATTTTGGTTATGCCCAAGTGTGCCTAAAAGACATATGTATACGACTGATTTAGGCATAGATTTATATGTCTAATTGCCTATGACTGATTATAATATATTATTATGTGCATGTTGCATACGACTAATTTAGGCACTAATTGAGTGCCAAATTTTATGCGACTGATTATTATCCTTTATTATGTGTACGTCTAGGAAATTTGATTAAATTGGGATAATTGAATAATTTGGGGCCAATTGGAGAAATTTATAAAAATCGCAATAAAAAAGGAAAGTTGTACTGACAATATCCAAATTTGATTAAGTTTGTAAAATGGCTATGGTACAGGTTGTAACAGAAAAATGAACTATAACCTATATTTGCATAAATATGATAACTAGGTAGTCATAATAAACAAATATGGTTTATTTGCAAATATGAATATGACAGGGAATGGTTGAAAGGACCATTAGGCTTTAATATGAGCATATTGACTTAAAAGGTGTTAAGTTATGAGCCTAAAATTATATAGTGCTTTGTGATTAGGCATTAGGCTTTAATATGAACATATTTTATAGCCTAGTCATCTAAAAATGGTCAGTGTTACAATTTTTTTGCTGGAATTGAGAACTCTTTAAAGAAATAGCCACTACGATTCCAAATCCTAAGGCACAACAGATCCAGTAAAAGTTGTGACCATATATGCAAATTATATCAAAATCCCTAATTTATTTGAAAAAGAAAACAATTTGAAAAAGATTTAGATACAGAAAATAAATCTTAAAATTCAAAATTCATGACCTCCTTCCGAAATATAAGAGAGATTTTCATTTCTGTGTTTTGCCTCTGGTTTTATTATTTTTGTTCAACATAGCACTATATATAAACATGAAGAATAATTGTAAAATAATCAATCAGATTCTGAATTAAAAGCCCATGAAAACTGTTAGCCCACTTTGTGAACTGGGCAACACAAAGTCGAGATGTGAAACATTGAAGAACTTAAAGAGCATTATAGCGGATCGGATCGGCGCGATGTAGCGGGTCGGATCGGATAAGTTTTGCTGTTCGGATCGGTGAACTATTACTGTTGGAATCAGAGAGGCACAGCTGTTCGGATCGGAGAGCAACCTACTGCCAGTCGGAGTGGAGAGTTACTTGCTACAAAGACAGATCGGAATGGAGTAAAAGAGAACGTAGAATTGGCCTTGGGACAAAACCGGATCGGAACGGATACCCCGATCCGAACCCCTCCTGTACACTCTTCCGATCCGAACCCATCTCCACGTCACTCTCCTGCATGATCGCCTGGTTATTCGGAGCGGCTATGACCAGTTCCTACCCACAACGTCCACTGCTCTGATGCGTTGTCAACATAGAAATCCAACCGAACCCGAGGCTGATGGGATGGATGACACGTGGCTCCGATCCGGATCGGGTTCTGAGCAAGTCTTCACCTATAAATACCCTGTCTGGAGACAATGAAAAGGATCTTCTTTTTGGCACTTTGAGAGTTCAACCACTTTCATAACTCGAATTCCAGCACTCCCGGATAATCCAAATCATCTTTCAACATTTGTTTTTAGACAATTGAGTGAATGTACGTGAGTTGTGAGAGAAATTGAGTGAATATCTCATTGTAACTGCAACAATATCATTGAGAATAGTGATTGACAAGTGGACGTAGGCTTTTCTTTGCCGAACCACTATAAATTCTGTGTCTCTATTTTACTTTTGATCTTATTTCACTCTGTTTTTAGTCAATTTGGGTGTTAGAACCACTTTTTGGTCTAACATTTTGGTGCTTTCACTGAGAAACATCCGAATTCTTTGTTTTTCGGGATTATCATTCTACTTTTTGGACCGTTGAGTTCAAAGAAGATAATCCTCAAGTTTCGACGTTCTTGGATATTTGTTGAATTGATTGTTGAAGAACCATGGCCAAAGGAAAAGGCAAAGAAGTTCAATCTAGTCGAGGAAATGGAGTTGGCAAAGATCAGCAAAATGCGGTCCTGACAAGGTCTCGTAGGCAGAGCTCAGCAGCAGGACGGACCGATACAGGAAACCCGAACCGCCTTCAGGGGGAGAGCTCCGATCCGATCCGGGTAGGAGAATCTGAAGCAGTGCATTCCCCCAACCTGAACCGACCCGAGCAACTTGCCATACACCGACCCGACCTGGCGTCCCAGCTCCGACCCGAACAGGCTTCCCAGCTCCGAACCGACCCGATTTTCCATCTCCGAACCGATCCGACAGTTGGTGATGTTGGAACCTCTACTCGAGCCCCTACAAATGCTCCGATTCCAGCCACCAGGGTCAATGATCAGGTCAATCCATCCGCACCTATTACTCAAGGAGATTTCTCGCGCCTACTTGACATGCTTGAGAGTACCAGGGAGGCTATGAAAATCCACGAGCGCACCAATCTCATGATGCAAGAAAATATGAGACTCGTGAGCAGGGAAATTAGCGAACTCCGTAAACAGAGAACCCCATCCCCGGTTCGTCACACACCAATGGATCAGTCTTCTTCTTCCGAGGAAGAGCGGCCCCGTGAACGAATGCCGCTCGAACGACCTTAGAATTTGGAGCAGCTGACATTCGGAACTTTGGGGTATCACGAGGATATTGCACGAGCGCTAGGAAACAATGATCCCACTCAGGGACAAAGGCTCCAGTCCCCTCGTCCCGAGATCAACCGGGAGCGTAGGGAACGGAGTAGAGCAGAAGCAGCTCAAAGAAGAAGGGCATCTCCGGAACAAGAGCCCAGAAGGAACCCGGATACTAGGGCTAGGGAACCTGAACGGCCCCTAACTAATGTTGATGTACAGGCAATGGTGCGCCAGATTATGTCTGAGAGCCGGAACTATACCAATGAAGATTATGGCACTGAGCGAAGCCATACTCCTTTCACTGACGACATCCTCGACTTTCAGTTTCCCGGGCGTTTTAACCTGCCACAGATGGACAAGTACAATGGGAGAACTGATCCGGGACAGCATTTGATGCGATACTCGTGGCTCATGAATGCTGCTGCTGCTCTTGATGCAGTGAAGTGTAAAGCATTCCCAATCTATTTAGAAGATGTGGCACTGTTATGGTTTACCCGACTTCCCCCTCGTTCGGTATCGAATTATAGGGAATTGAGCGAACGTTTTATGAATCAGTTCTGACTCCATACCCGAAAGTCCAAAAGTGTTACTGAATTATCAAGAATTAAGCAGGCGCCAGGAGAGTCTTTGAGGTCATATCTTGACCGTTTCAACTTAGCTGTGACTGAAGTTAGTGACCCGCATGAGCCCACCATCTTGATGGCATTAAAGGAAGGAGTCGATCCTGAATCCGTGTTTGGAGATTACCTTTCTGGGAAGACACCCTCCACGAGAGAGATATTCTATGAAAAAGCCGATATTTATTTAAGAAGAGAGGAGGCCAGGGCTAACCGAAAGAGAAAGTCTGAAGCGGCTTCAAAAGAAAATGTTCAGAGTAACGTCGCCGTGAAGCAGTCTGGGGAAAGTTCTGGAAAAGTTGAAGTGAATGTGGGAAACAAGAGTGGAAACGACAATTCTGGAAACGGGGGCAACAACAATAACCTAATGCGAACGGTAACAGAAGAAATAGAAATAGGGGAAGTGATCCTAGCAAAAGGCCCCGATTCCAGACTTATGAGAATTATACACCGTTGAACGACACTCTGGAGAACATTTACCTGGATACATACAATGTTTTGCAATATAAAAGACCGCCACCTCGCGACTCGACAGAGAAAGAAATGGCAATTGGGAAGTTTTGTTTGTTTCATGGAATTCATGGGCATTCAACCAATGAATGTCGGCATTTGAGAGACGTGATTGAGAAGCTACTGCGCGAAGGGAAACTGAATGAATATAAGGTTGCCCCGAGGGACAGGGGGCAAGGAGAGCAGGCTCCAAAACAGATTCAATCTGCTCCCAAGCCTACAGCGCAGCAGAAAGGCAAGGGAATTGTTATCAACTCCATAGTGGGTGGACCTCACCCAGCAATCCGTAGTTTTAGAGCAATGGATCAATATGTAAATGCTGCCAAGCACGTAGATGTGAATGAAGGTGATGATTTGTAAGATATCGCCGCCATAAAACAACAGAAGACAATGTTTGACGACGTGGTATTCCACAGTAGAGATAATACTGGGATCCAATCACCCACTGATGATCCGTTGGTCATTACTACCACCATTGGGCCGGCCTTGGTTCATAAGGTGTTAGTAGACAACAGAAGTTCTGTTAATATTTTATTTAAAAAGTCATTCGATCAGATGAAGCTTGAATCTGAAGATTTGAAGCCATGTGAAGGTTGGATCAGAGGCTTCAACGGGCGTCAACGGCTCCCATGGGGCACATAGAATTGCCCGTAACCTTGGGGCAAGGAGAACGCCGAAGAGTGCGGATGCTTCAGTTCGTAGTGTTGGACGTAGATTCACCTTATAATGCATTTTTGGGGAGGCCTGCCCTTGCTGAGTTCAGGGCTTGCATCGCCCCTTGGTGTTTATTGCTTAAGTTCCCAACTAAAGCCGGAACTGGAGTAATGAGAGGGGATCAAGTTTCCGGACGGGCCTGCTATGTTGCCTAATTAAAGATGTTGATGAAAGGACTTAACATCGAGAGTAAAGATGCCTCGCCTCCCCCAAAGGGGGGCTCAGCATAGCAATTAGAGAGATCAACCCCGAAGGAGTTGCCCAAAGGAACGCCTGAAGATCTGGATCCCAGAAAAGACGAGGAACCAGAGACTAGAAATGCAACTCCTAATGAAGCGACAGTGGAAATTCCCATTGATGAAACTGATCCAACAAGAGTTTTGAAGATTGGATCTCTATTGGATCCATGTCGGGCCAAAGAACTAACGGATTTCCTGAAGGCAAACTTGGACGTGTTTGCCTGGACCCACGCTGACATGTGTGGGATATCTCCATCCATCATAAGTCACTCACTAAATGTAAACCCGAAACACCGGCCTGTGAAGCAAAAGAGACGTATGCTGGGCCCAGAGAGGTCGGCTGCTCTCAAAGAAGAAGTGGAGAAGCTGAAACAGAACGGATTTATTCGAGATTCGACGTATCCCGACTGGATATTGAATCCCGTTTCGGTTAATAAGCCGAATGGAAAGTGGCGGACTTGCATTGATTTTTCAGATTTAAACAAAGCTTGCCCGAAAGATAGTTTCCCACTTACCAGGATCGACCATCTTGTAGATTCGACAGCGGGACACGAACTTCTTTCTTTCATGGATGCATATTCTAGGTATAACCAAATTCCTATGCACGTGCCAGATCAAGAGCATACGAGCTTCATTACAAATTTGGGGTTATATTGTTATGTTGTAATGCCATTCGGATTGAAAAACGCCGGAGCCACTTATCAACGCCTGGTGAACAGAATGTTTTATAATCAAATAGGAAAGACTATGGAAGTTTATGTGGATGATATGCTTGTCAAATCGAAACAGTCCTCCAGCCATACGCAAGACTTGGCAGAAATGTTTGGTATCCTGCGAAAGTATCAGATGAAGTTGAATCCTTTGAAATGCTCATTTGGAGTGGCATCGGGAAAGTTTCTAGGCTTCATTGTGAGCTCCCAAGGAATTGAAATCAATCCCAGCCAAATAGCAGCGATTAGAAACATTGAAGAGTCGAGGAGAATTAAAGACGTCCAAAGTCTTGCGGGGAAGTAGCTGCGTTGAGTAGGTTTATCTCCAAAGCCACGGACAAATGCGTCCCCTTTTTTGATTTGATTAAAAGGGGAAAGAAGAACTTCGAGTGGACTCCGGACTGTGTTGAGGCCTTTCGAAATTTATTGGAATTGCTAGAAAAACCACCGATTTTGTCAAAACCAGTGGATCATGAAGAGTTATTTGTTTACTTGGCAGTTTCGGCTCACGCTGTTAGCACAACCTTGGTTCGAGAAGAAGACAAAGTGCAAAGGCCAGTATATTATGTAAGCAAGAAATTGGCAGCGGCAGAACGCGACTACCCAAAGATTGAGAAGCTTGCTTACAGGCTCCTAATCGCATCCCGAAAACTTCGTCACTATTTCCAAGCTCATCCAATAACCATATACACTGACCAGCCCCTGAGGCAGGTGTTGCAGAGACCCGAAGCATCGGGAAGGTTGATCAAATGGAATATAGAATTAAGTCAGTTTGATTTAAATTTTCAACCACGAAGGTCGATCAGGGGGCAAGCTCTGGCAGACTTTATAGCAGAGTTCACTGTCCCAAAGGAGGAAGTGATCAACGACAAAGTGGTCAAGTCCGAAGATGAGTTAAAGATAGATCCATGGAAGCTATACACAGATGGAGCCAAGAACGACCGAAGGTCCGGAGCTGGAATCGTCTTAGTCACTTCTGAAGGACAGTCGTTATATTATGCTCTACGATTAGAATTTTCGGCGACTAACAATGACTCTGAATACGAAGCCCTGATTGCTGGGCTGAAGCTTGCTAAAGACCTCGGAATAAAAATGTTGAACATATTCTGTGTCTCCAAAATCGTTGTTTGCCAAGTACGAAAGGAATTTGTGGCCCGGGGACCTCGACTCATCGCTTACCTCAAAAAAGTAGAAGAGTTGTTGAGCAACCTGGAGCGGTACAGTATAACACATATCCCAAGAGCCGAAAACCAGAAGGCAGACAGGCTGGCAAAGCTAGCTAGTTCCGACAATCCAGAAGAAACTGAAATAATTCCAATTGAAACGTTGGAATCGCCAAGCTTTGAGTCAATGGAAATTGAGTTCGCTTTCGAAGCGGAATCGGAGAAGGAGTCGTGGATGACACCAATTAAGGACTTCCTTAAGAATGGGACACTCCCATCAAAGAAGAGTGAGAAAAGGGCTATAGTTCGCAAGGCTACCAGATATGTCATACAAGATGATACTCTTTATAGGCAAGGATTTTCTATGCCCCTGTTACGATGTATAGCACACGACGACATCAAACGTGTACTAAGAGAAGTGCACAAAGGTGAGTGTGGGGATCATACAGGAGGTCAGACTTTAGCGAAAGAGATTTTGCGATATGGATACTTCTGGCCCACGATTAATAAAGATGCAGCTGATTATTCACGACGTTGCGATAAGTGCCAGAGATTCGCCAAAATCCCCAGAGCACCGTCAACCCAACTCAAATCAATGGTGAGTCCTTGGCCATTTGCCACATGGGGAATTGATATCATCGGAGTTCTACCGATTGCTAAAGGAGGAGCGAAATATGCAATAGTCGCTGTGGACTATTTTACGAAGTGGGTGGAAGCTGAGCCCCTAACCAAAATCACGGCGAGAAAGGTGATAAGTTTCGTGGTTAGGAATATTATATGCCGATTCGGGATCCCAAGGACCATTATAACTGAAAACGAAACCCAGTTTGATGGTACTGAATTCAGAAATTTCTGCCAGAAGTATAAGATCGACAAACGATACACTGCGGTTGCTTATCCGCAGTCGAACAGGCAAGTTGAAGCAATAAACAAAGTAATAAAATCCATCCTCAAGAAACGGTTAGAGCGTGCAAAGGCAAAATGGGTTGACGAATTGCCCTTAGCTTTGTGGGCATATCGGACAACATTTAAGACGGGTACTGGTCATACCCCTTTCTCTCCCTCTTTTTGCTCAGAAGCAGTAATTCCAGTAGAGCTTGAAGTCCCTTCCCACCGGGTGACGTATTATGACCCAATGACGAATCGGGCACTCTTACTCGAGTCTCTTGATGAAATCGAAGAAAAAAGGGATGAAGCGGATTTGTGTGCGGCAAGACATCGACGTCAGATGACACGCTATTACGACAAAAAAGTTCGCCTTAGGACTTTTGAGCCAGGAGATTTGGTGATAAAGAGAGTCTTTCCATCCCTTCCTCACCTCGGTCCAAAGTGGGAAGGACCCTTTGTCATCCAACGGAAACTTGAAAAAGGAACCTTCAAGTTAACGACCGTAGATGGCGAAGAAGTCCCTAGGGCATGGAATGCCCAACACTTGATGCGATATTTGGATTAGAAATGTTGTACTCTTTGTTATTTTTCTTATGAACTCTGTAATAAGGCACGACTTGCCTTAGGAAAATCTGATGATATGAATAAAGGACTACAAAGTGGATGTAGGCTATGACTTAGCCGAACCACTATAAAAATATTGTGTGTTATTTACTTTTATGCATTATATGTAAACCTTCATCGACTATTCTGTTGTGATTATGGAATATAAGATGATTCAAAACCTGAAAGGTTGAAGACAGTTTAAATGTAAGAAAAAGCACAACGACAATTTGTGCGACAAGACATAAAAGAATGAGAAAACGACATTCTTAACTCTAACTCTCCAGAGAGAGAGAGAGAGTATAAAAGCGTCTCCGACTGAGCGCTGAGAAAGAGATCCTTCCCCGCCGAAGGATCGGGGAGTGAATAGATTGCTGAGCTCGAACTCTAACTCTCCAGAGAGAGAGAGAGAGTATAAAAGGACGGGAAGACGACGTCCTCTGAGGCGTGAAGGTGCACCCAGACAAGAGATCGCATCAGTAAGAACTCTAACCTGAGTATAAGACAGGAGAGTATAAAAGAAATGCCAGAAAAAACGACAGGCATTGACGACACAGAAAATGCAATCCCGTCAGAAAATCGAGAGCATTCAGATTACTTGATTAAGCCTTAAATTATTTTTTGAGATTGACTGGGGGCATATATGTAAACACATATTTCCTCCCTCCGTAACTTCATTTCATAACTATAGTAAGATATGCATTTTTACATAAGTGCAGAACTACTGACAAACAGACATTGCATAAAATGAATTATTTTTTATTTACGAATGAATGAATTTGTACAGGAAAACAGCCAAAAAGAAGGTGCAAGAGCCACCCTTACAGCAGCAATTATTGATCTACCAAATACTAAAACAACGCAAGGCAACCCACTATTTAGATTTCGAGTGAGGCTTGGACTTCTTGGCGGCTTTCTCCGCATCTTTTGCCTCTTTCTCGGCCTCCGTCAAGATGCGCTTTGATTTCTTCTTTCCCGAAGATGCGGCGCTGGAATCGGTTGATTTCTTCCCGGAGGGCGGAGCGCTGGAATCAAGAGAAGATTTTTTAGCGAGTTCCTCTGTAATAGACCTAGTTGAGAGCTTAACAACTAACCTTGATCCCGCATCCACAACTGCGAGAGGCTTGAGGACTTCAGGGTCTAAGTCTTCAGCTTTTAACTGCAAGCGTTTATCTTGATCAGCTTTCATTGCAGCCAAAGTAACATCATCTGCACTTTTCGATTCCCCGACTATTGCCACCTCTGGATCTCCCTCATATCCTCCGTCGCCGCCATCGTCCTTTAAGGCTGCTATCATTTCTTCATCATGGGGAGTGTCAGCCTTAGACGGTTCGCTTCCTTCTCCCAAATCTATAGGAGCAGCCTTGTCCTTCCCCTCTTTTACCTTCTCTGTAGGCTCTGCCCCAGACACGGCTCCCTGAGTCACATCTGTCTTTTCGGATGGCTTAATACCTACAGAGTGAGAAGCAACAGTTATCAACTCAGGACAAAATGATGGGTTTTTCATCGATTGCTCAATCATGTGGAGAAAGGTAGAAATAGCCTTGACGAATTGAGGAGAAAAGGTAGGGATACCTTCCGAAGACTTCTCGGCAAGGGTAACTGCTGTCTCTGTTGCCGTTTCAAAGAATAGGAGATAGCAGAGTTGTTCGAAGGATTCCCGGGTGTTCAGGATCATACCCCTCTACTTCAGGAGTTGCAGGGGCAGTAGAAGAGGAACCAGCCTCGGGAATGTTCTTCTGTTTAGTCCTCCGCCTTTCTTCTTCCATAGCATCAGCAATGAGGCGACGCCCTTCAGCTAGGCGTTCTGGCTCATCATCCCTTAAGTATTTCTCCATCAGCTTGTCTTCATCGATGGAATCGACCTTGAGCTCTTCTTTTTCCCACTCAACGATCTGACTCCATACTTGGACTAGAGTAGATGGATAATCCTCAATCCATGAAATGTTCTGGCGACGGATGACATGTGCAAAGAATTCAATCATTAATTCGCCGAAACCCCGAATCTCTGCCTCCGCCTCTGACAATTGTTTGCGGGCCTCCTCCGCAGATTTGATAGCACACTCAACGTTGCCCTCCGCCAGGGCAGCTCTATTCTCCGCCACCAGTAGCTTTGAAGCCAAGTCAGCATTTTTCTTTTCTAGCTCAGCATTCCTCCTTGCCCACTCGGCATTTTTCCGTTCAAGGTCAGTGTAAGCAAGGCGCGTTTTAGCGGCATATGACTTAGCATCTTCAGCTTGCTTTTTTAACTCAGAACGCTCTTGAGTGTGAGATTCAAGCAAATCATGATAACGTTTTTGCATATCTTCAAATTGTTGTTTGAAATTAGAAGCGTCCCTTTGAGCAACAGCAAGCTAGGCCTGTGTGTCCTCTAAATCTTTTCCTAGATTCTTTAAGGCCTTTGCATCTTCTTCCGCGGTTTTTTGCATTGAATCAGCATTCGTGATTAGAGTATGGATAATTCTGAAAAGGTTGCGTGAATATTTGAACATTTCAGAATACTGTTTTTCAACCGCGTCTATCTTTGCTTTAGCCTCGTCTGCCCACCTGGAAGAAATAGGTTCGAGGGCAGGTAAAAAAGTCAAAGTCTCGAAGTAATGTTCGGGAAATTGCTCCTCCAAATACGCCCGCTTGATTGCAGTTTCCGCATCTAGTGGTGGAGGAGCGGGGATCGTCAATTCAGTGTCCCTGTGTGTGGAGGATTCAATAGTTTCTTTATCTGTCCTAGGCCGTTTAGTAGCAGGGACCTTGCGTTTACTTCGCGACTCAGTATCTTTTGGAGGACTTCTCTCTCTGCTGCGCTTTTCTTGGGAAGAGGTGGAGTCTTTTGATTGTGGCCTGTCCTCTTCCCTACGACTTTGATAACTTCTATATTTCTCTTGGTCCGACCGAACGGGAGAGCGAGAATGTGAGGTTCGAGAGCGATAGGGTTCATAAGGCCTTCTCTCCTCCCTACTGCGATCGTCGCGGCGATCATACTCAATATCCTGAGGTGGATTAGACATGCTGCGGCGGAGCTTCCTGATATCATAGTAGGATCAGGACATCGTACCTGCACAATAAGACAAATGAAATTCAAAATAAATAGTTTCACAGAGAGAGAGGTGTAATGAATGCTAATGCTATTGTATAAAGTGTGTCCTAAGTGGTGTGTTTCCCCCCCAACCAACCCGAGTCCGAATCTAGACTAGTACGGACAGGCTCTTTGGCCTTAGCAGGAGTGGTCTCTTCAGAAGAGGTGAAAACTAAAGGATCCTTCCTAAAATCCTCTAAAGTATATATAGTTTCAGGTAAGGGGAGATCCCCCAAACCCTGAAATAATGGGTCATCAGTACTAGGGACATCTCCCTCGGAAGCATCAAGTGGCGACTCTTTGGAGGACGTTGACTTTTCCGGAGAAGTGGCATCCTCAGGAGCAGTATACCCTTCATGATGCTTTTCGGCTAAGTTAGCCAATTCGTCGTTTTGAGTAGAAGATGGAGAAGGTGAAGTTTGAAGAGGCACTGTAGGAGCTCCCGAACCTTCTCCTGTTTCTAGGACTACATCCACTGGAGGAATATATACGTATGGAGCCGTCCCATGACCGATACTACGAAAAACGGATAGCAGCACATGAAAATGAAGATATTCGTCCTTAAGGACTTCATCAATAGTCAGGAACTTCTGATCGCCGTTGAGGAGCTGGTGCATCCGATCAAAGAACACCTGGTCTGATATTTGTTTTGGATTGTCGACTGCAAACAAAAAGAAAACGAGTTAAGGCAATGAATTGAATGTATAAAGCCAAGATTTAGATAATCAGTGCTTTACTTGATTTCGTCCATCTCCTGGCACACCCAGGTTGTCGCTTCACATAAAACCATTCCAGTCTGAAATCTCCAGCTTTACTACCGAATGGCGTTGAAATTATCTTCCTCTTAGGAACAGACTCAAAATAGCAGAAAGAAGGAGTTTCTCGAGTCCGATGCTTGAAATTATAGAAGAAATGAACGTCATCGAAAGTGCGCTCTATGCCTAAGATCTCACGGTATGCTATATATAAGGTGCGTAAGTACGCATAAGAATTGGGATGCAGCTGCATGGGGGCAATCCGCATTTGTCTTATTAAATCAACGATGAAGGGAGAAAATGGAGGAATAGCACCGACCATGCACATCAACCGAGTAATTGTCATATATCCTTCTGGAGGGTTGTGGGGACGGTCAGTTCTCGAAGGCACCAGGGTGTCCCTTTTCATTATCCCGTATTTTAGACAAATTCGGATAAGTCTGTCGTTGTCGATTGTTGATTCAACAGAATCTTGGGGTGATTCCAATATGACAGCCGATTCAAATTCATCAGAAGCCCGGTCGTCACCAATCCCTCCTTCCTCTTCAAAACCTAGAGAAACTTCATTTTCCGAAGACACATCGTCGCTTTCACGATTTCCAACCTCGTAGTCTGAACCCTCATTATTCCATTCTGGATCCGACGAAGAAGATATGTCCTCGAGAGTAATTTTGTTGGAGGTTTCCGGGGCCTCTTTCTTCTCAGCTAGTCTGGAAGAGCGTCTGGGTCTCATGGTCATAAAACTATTGAAGAAGAAATAGCACAAATTAGAGCAAATTAGCCCGTATGCCCCCGTGCATGTGTGCAAACTAAAGTGTAAACGGTGTATGCGAAAAGTGTGAAATAAATGTTTAAAAGTGCGGCACAATATTTTAGCAAAGTATAAAGGATTGAAGTAGTTCCTGATGTCCAGTTACGTTCGCAAGGCACTATCCTAACTGTCCATTAAATTGAAGATTATGCCAAAAGTTGATTGGGCCAGTTAGACGAGTTTTTATGCGTTAAGGTAGACTGCGCTACGGGTTGGTTCGGGCGCATTCATTGGGATCGGATCGGGGGCGTGGCCTTAGGCTTGGACATCTCATTGAAACTCAGAAATCAAAATCGGATCGGCTCGGAGGCGGAGTCCCCTAATGGGTCGGATCGGATCACGTAGTTATACTTCTCCTCCGTCATCTTACGGTCCGATCCGATCCGGTTAGGTAAGCTCCCTTCCCCCCTTCTTTAAATACTTGCTCCGACCCGATCCGATCTCCTGGATTTCTTTTCTTTTTCCCTTTCTTTACTTACCCCGACCCGATCCGACTTCCTGAACCTCCTTTCTTTTCCCTCTCATCCACCTTCGATAATCCAGCCCGAACTGATCCCCTCAATCCTCTTCTTCTTCTTCCCCTTCCTCAGTCACAACCAAACCCAGTCCTGTTTTCAAAGCTCCAGTTAAGAAGGGACGTATATCCCCTCCAACATCCCAGTGCCTAGATGTGGTGGGGAAGCCACCAGCGACGACGGCAAGGGTGAGGAGGTCGTGGTGTCAAGGTCAATCAAATACCATGCTCAAACCGCTTAACTTATCTGCAAATTCGAATCAAGATCAACTAAAAAGGAATTGACAGAAATTCTTTAACCCACCTATGTAATCGATTGGAGAATTGGAAGGGGAGTTTTGAAGATTTTATGGTTAGGGTTTTTTCCTATCTTTTGAGAAATTCCTAGAAAGTGACGGAGGTAAAAAGAATGGAAGAAGGAAATAGAGAAATAATGAATATATACGTGAATTTGGGGCGACTCTTTGTGTTCTCGCCGACGTGTCATCTCACTCCGTTCGGACCGGAGGCCGAACCCTTGGATATATGCTTAGCCCATTATTTCGACAATGGTGGATTTGAACGAGAACTCGTCCGAGCTGGAACATTAGCCCATTAAACATTCGCAGCCCGTGAGTTTGAGAAGTCATTAGTCAAAGGGCAGAGGCCGTTCGGATCGGAATCCGAACCGAACCGAATTCTGTAGCTCAGCAGCGAATTAAATTGAAGTGTGAAGAAGAAGATGAAAACACAAGGAAAGTCAAAAGAAAAATTACCTCGAAGAACGCTGTGCAATGATAGTCAAAGCATGCTCCGTCTCCAACAGAAGCATCCTTTGAGGGGGCAAAATGTTAGCCCACTTTGTGAACAGGGCAACACAAAGTCGAGATGTGAAACATTGAAGAACTTAAAGAGCATTATAGCGGATCAGATCGGAGCGATGTAGCGGGTCGGATCGGATAAGTTTTGCTGTTCGGATCGGTGAACTATTACTGCTGGAATCAGAGAGGCACAGCTGTTCGGATCGGAGAGCAACCTACTGCCAGTCGGAGCGGAGAATTACTTGCTACAAAGACAGATCGGAACGGAGTAAAAGAGAACAAAGAATTAGCCTTGGGAAAAAACCGGATTAGAACGGATACCCCGATCCGAACCCCTCCTGTACACTCTTCCGATCTGAACCCATCTCCACGCCACTCTCCTGCATGATCGCCTGGTTATTCGGAGCGGCTATGACCAGTTCCTACCCACAACGTCCACTGCTCTGATGCGTTGTCAACATAGAAATCCATCTGAACCCGAGGCTGATGGGATGGATGACACGTGGCTCCGATCCGAATCGGGTTCTGAGCAAGTCTTCACCTATAAATACCCTGTCTGGAGACAATGAAAAGGATCTTCTTTTTGGCACTTTGAGAGTTCAACCACTTTCATAACTCGAATTCCAGCACTCCCGGATAATCCAAATCATCTTTCAACACTTGTTTTTAGACAATTGAGTGAATGTACGTGAGTTGTGAGAGAAATTGAGTGAATATCTCATTGTAACTGCAACAATATCATTGAGAATAATGATTGACAAGTGGACGTAGGCTTTTCTTTGCCGAACCACTATAAATTCTGTGTCTCTATTTTACTTTTGATCTTATTTCATTCTGTTTTTAGTCAATTTGGGTGTTAGAACCACTTTTTGGTCTAACAAAAACTATGAAGGGAAATAAATTCAAATGTTTGAGTAAAAACAACATACTTAACCAAGCGCGGATTTAAATGATGCGGTCTATATTTTGGTGAAATCAAATGACATCGTCAGGTCATATGATGGAGGGAAGTAATGAAATAGACGGGTGAAGAAAGTGGGATGAGTACGTGTTATCGCCCATGTAAGTTAGGATGAGTGTGCAATTGGGGCAGCAAGGAAAGGAAAAGGGGAAAAATGAGAAAAAGGAGAAGAGCCGAGACAATTTTTGACTGTCGTCAATCATTTCTGTGGAATTGGCATTTCTATTTTTAATTTGTTAAAAAAGGTAATTCAAGTAACTTCTACCATACAGACAAAATAACTCATACATATTTTTAATGCTAAATTCTCTTGAACATTTTCATGTTATAGATTTTTCTGCCAAATAAACGAAACAAATATAGGATGTTTAATAGTAAATGTAAGTCACATCTAATTCATGAGATAAACATGATTATACCAATGATGTTGCTTTCAAAACATATTGGAATAGAGAACGGATATAGTAACAACTGACAAAAAAATTGACCATACCTATGGTGAATTTTATCTTAAGCATACTTCAAATCAATGTCTATAGGATCTTTTCTCTATGCCATCAAACTTTGCTCTCTTAGTTTTGCACCCCCTAATTTACCTTCATTTTTGCACCACCAGCTTGCAACCTAGTCACACACAAACATGCATTTGAAGGCATTCCAGAATATGGATTGAATGACCTGTTGGACTTAACAACCTCCAACTGCAAATCTGCAACAAAGTACATAAAATGGGGGCTTCCTTTGAATTTATCTTCCTTGCTTGGAGGACTTTGAAAATTAGTTCTGTTAGTGTGAAAACAACAAATAAATTTAGCAGTAGTTGCTAAAATGAGGAAAGTTAATACGACGATTTAAAATTTAAGTAGAGTTGAGGAAAGTGGCAATTATGGATGGGTTTTACAACACTGTAATAAGTTCGAAAATGAAGAGAAGACCCAACAATTTTGAAATTTAAAAAAATAAAAGAGTAAAATGCATCATGGACAATCAGCAAAAGAATTAATGTTAAGATTTTCATTACTAACCAATTTTCATGTTTATTATGCCCCAAATCCCCACCTGGTTTACGATACAAGTTATGCCCCAATTAACGTTTAGATCAAGATATAGATTATGCCCCCAAATCCCAAGTTTTGGCTCAAGGTACAAATTATACACCAAATTCCCAATCATGTTTTACAATATGAATTATGCCCCAAATTAATCATTCCTAATTTCATGCGTTCGCGTATTTCAGCGATAGGCCTAGGCTCGAAGGTAGCCTGGCTATAAAAACAAAAAAAGAAAAAGGGAGAGAAGAGAACAAGAGTAGGCATAGCAAATAAAACTGGCATAAGATGATAGAATTGGGCATACTAACAGAATAAGCATACAATGACATGATTAGGAAAACTAACAGAATAGGGATATTATGAACAAGCATATGAGATCTAAGCTGTAAGTCAGGTATACAAGTAATGGCAGATCTGTTACGATTCATGTTACTAATAGGCATAGACTTAGATCCAAACTTATAAACATGTCAAGATTACAATTTACATGTTTATATCTAAAAGAAACATAAAATCACTGTGATTGGATCTAGAGAACAGATGATTGATTGTAGATGTTGTAGCACAGATCCTTGAATGCGTATAACTTGCTGCTGAAGAAGAGTAAGCTAGATCAAACTTAGTTGGGGCAGCACCCTGTTGTCACCATTGTTTTTGGATGAATAAAACAATGGGATTAAGGTTCTTTGTATAGCCATCAACCGACGAACCAAGACACACAGCAGGTCCAGATTCATTCGGGGAGTTGACCCCGGGGTCGACACCCTTGTTGTGGGGTCGACTGATGGGTTGACACCCATAGGGCGCGGGGTCGACCCCCAACGGCCCGAATTCCCGCGCTTTCCCGCCTATGGTTTTTGGATTATTTTGAATTCTGGATAATGTATGTTTATATACATTTCTCTTATACGTATACAAACTTCTAGGCTTAATAACTTCTTCATATGATGTTCGTTTTTTCCCAAACTCGAAGTCTATCTTAAGAAGAATTCCAAGACGAACGCAATGGCGTAGTCCATTTTACTTAATTCCAAATATTTAATTTAAGTATTCTTTAATTTATCATTTTAGTGTCCTACAAAATTACGGGGTGTTACATTATCCCCTACTTTAAAGGATTTTGTCCCCGAAATCCCTAAGTTAAGAAGAATGTATATCCTAACATCCATTATCCATATACTCATCCACCAGTCACAAGCATCCATTGTCCTTAAAAGATTTATAATGCTTATATGAACATATGCAAAGGTGTGTGTATATGTCCCTATACTAATGCGAAAGATCAAGCGGTCTACTGATTCGGTTGTCCTCCTTAATGCAATTTATGTTAGTGCCATGAATCAACATGTATGCAAATAATCCTACTGTAATATGTAAGTTCTATTTGTGTGCGCAATCATTCACCCAAATGCAACATCCATATGATGATACACCCACTTTCATCCATTAAAAGAAGAAAAATGCACACACACATTCATATGCAGTATGAGAGTGATTAAGCCGATCTAGTGTCTAATGTGTGTGTATATGCATCCACGAGCAACCACTAGCAAACACTTGCATCCACTTGCATCCATCAAACATAACATGTCTCAAACACATGTTTACGTCCATGGGATTTCTACCTAAAGGTCGAAGATTAGATCGATAGGGTATACTTAAACGATAGAAACAGGCATGAATAAAAGCTTTGGAAAGGAAGTTAAGCACATACAATTGAAAAGAAAAGAGTACAAAGTGCGAATCTTGTCTTAAGTCTCCCAAATTGCATCCTCTTAGTTGTCTCCCCACTGAACTTTATCAACTAGACCTCTTGTTTGCATAGCTTCTTAACATCTGATCCAAGAATATGGGTAGGAACTCATCTAACCGTCGCTTCCCATTCCACCTCTACTCCCTCAAGCATAGTCGGCTCAACTACTTCTGCGGTATCATGCAAGCACTTTCGTAAATGAGAAACGTGGAAAACATCATGAACGCAGGATAGTCTCTTTGATATCTTTACTCTATAGGCCATTTGGCCAATCCTTTCTGATATGGGAAATGGCCCTACAAACCTTGGTGCCAATTTCCCTATAGATCCAAAACGAATCACATTCCTCAAAGGTAATACCTTGATAAAAATCATATCTCCTACCGCAAACTCAGTGTCAGTCCTTCTCCTATCTGTGTAGGACTTCTGCCTGTCCTGAGATGTCTTTATGCTCCTGTGGATAAGATCAATATTTTCTGAAGTTTCTCTAACCATCTCAGGTCCAAGTAGAAGCCTTTCAGTAGATTCCCACCAACAAATCGGTGATCTACATGGTCGTCCATACAATGCTTCGAAGGGTGCCATGCCAATACTCGTCTGGTAACTGTTGTTGTAGGCGAACTTTACCAAAGGAAGATGCTCTTCCCAAGTTCCTCCGAAGTCTAGGATACATAGTCTTAAAAGATCCTCAAGAACACTATTCACCATCTCCGTCGGTCCATCGGTCTGAGGGTGATAAGCGGTGCTCAAACACAATTGTGTACCTCATGCCTCTTGCAAGCTCCTCCAAAACTCACTACTGAATATGGGGTCACGATCACTCACAATATTGGAAGGTACTCCATGTAGAAGGACTATCTCACGAAGATAAAATGATGCCAACCATGTTGCTGAACTCTTACTCTTAACAGGGATGAAATGAGCGCTCTTAGTAAGCCTGTCAACTACAGCCCAAATACTGGTGTTGCCTTTCCTTGATTTAGGCAAACCATAAATGAAATACACAGAGACGCTCTCCCATTTCCACCGTGGGACTTCTAAAGGATGAATCAAACCACCAGGCTTCCTTTGCTAAGATTTGACTTGTTGGCAAATAAAACATCGAGAAACAAATTCCCCTACATCTTTCTTTATCCTAACCCAAAATAAAACCATCTTCATATCCTTATACATCTTATCACCACTAGGATGAAAAGTTATCCTAGAATGATGGGCTTCCTTAAGGACTGTCTTTAACAGACTCCCAACTCGAGGAACACAAAGCCTTCCATCTCGTCGCAACCACCCTATATCGTCTATGGAATATCCACTAAGGTGGCTAGAAGTCTCCGCTCTACTGAGCCTATCCAAGATATCTGCTAGCTGTAGGTCATCTCGCTGCGAATTTCCTAACTAGTTCAACGGAGTAGGTCACACCTCTAATGATGCCAATAAACCAGGTGTAAACTCGGTGGAGGGCCTAAAATCAAAAGTCGATATAAATTCCAAGCTTTTCCTCTTCACAAACAGAGGACTCAAGGTCATCCTCTGCCTACTCAATGCATCTACCACCACATTATCCTTTCTTGGGGTATAAGCAATCTCAAAGTCATAGGACGCTAGGAACTCCATCCATCTTTGTTGCCTTAAATTTAGATCCTTTTGCGAGAACAAGTACTTGAGAGATTTATGATCGGTGTACAGCTCGAACTTCTCTCCTAGTTGATAATGGCACCAAGTCTTAAGCGCGAATACTATGGCAGCTAACTTTAAGTCAAGGGTAGGGTATTTCTTCTCATGAACTCTTAACTGTCTACCTCCATAACATACTACCCTTCCCTCTTGCAACAGAACTGCACCAAGCCCTGTACCACATGCGTCGGTGTATACTGTGAACACTTTGTTCCCGTCAGGAAAAGTCAAGACTGAGGCTGTTGTCAAAGCCCTGTTCAATCGCTGGTAAGCATCCTCACAGTCTATACTCCAAGAAAATGTCAGATTCTTCTTCGTAAGTCTGGTGAGTAGGGCTTATATCTTTGCAGAGTCCTTAATGAACCTCCTTTAATAGCCCTCTAAACCATGAAAACTCCTCACCTCCGTTGCATTCTTTGGGACCTACCAATCTTGAACCGCTACTACCATCCCGGGATCTACTGCTATCCCATCTTTATAGACAACATGCCCTAGAAATCTCACTTCTTTTCTCCAAAAAATGACATTTGGAGAATTTCGCCTTAAGCTGGTGCGCACAGAGAGTTTTCAAAACCTCCCTTAAATGTAGGGCATGCTCTTCCTCCTTCTTCGAGAAAATCTAAAGGTCATCAACAAAGACCGCAATGAACTTATTTAGAAACTCCCGAAACACCTTACTCATCAGATCAACAAAATAGGTGAGTGCACTCGTCAACCTAGAAGGCATGACGAGCCACTCGAAGAAACCATCTAAAGTTCTAAAAGAGGTCGTGTATATACTATCCCCGACCGCCCTCAACCGATGAAACCCCGTGGCCGAGTCTAACCAAGAGAAAACAGAAGCACCTACAAGCTGGTCATACAGATCATCTATCTGTGGGAGTGAGTGCCTATTCTTCTTAGTGAGTTTATTCAACTCTCTATAATCCACACATAATCGAAGTGAACCATCCGCCTTAGTGGCGAATACCACCGAAGCACCCCATTCAGATATGCTTCACCTAATGAACCCTTTCTCAAGTAGCTCCCCTACTTGCTTACTAAGCTCCCTCCTTTCTCTTGGAGCCATATGGCGCACATGCAATGCGACTGGCTTTGCATTGTACACCAAGTATATACGAAAATCAATCTCGCGCCTCAGAGGTAAGCCCCGAACCTCCTCAAAAATATCAGGATACGCACAGACTATTGGTATAGATTGTAAATCGTTGATAGATGCATTAAGTGACTCTAGGAAACTAAGCATGACAGACACCTTAGGGTGACAAGAGATCTCGAGGGTCCTCCCATGGCAAGTCAAAAGTCTAACGACCCTCCTCTCACAATCCAGAATGGCACCATACGTGGCTAGCCAATCCATCCCTAGAATCAAACCATAACCCATGAAACCAAGCACATATGCATCGCATTCAAACTAAACGCCTAACATAGATATTCTCAAACCCAGCAAATCATAGACCGATGAGTCGTACCCCAATGGGGTCTGAGACAACCACGGGATCCAAAACCATACTAGTACTAAGGTGAAGAGACTCAACCACCAAATCAGATATAAAAAAATGCGAAGCGACAGAATCAAAAAGAGTTCTAACTAGATAATCGGAAAGAGAAATCAAACCTTCAACGGAAACTTTCCTACCTCTATCTGGTGCATTGGCCACGAGAGCATGCACCTGCCATCCAGAAGATCCTGCCTATTGACTCTGTCCTTGCTTCTTCAGGTAATCCTTAACAAGATGTCCGACTTCTCCAAAATGGAAACAAGCATTCTTTCTTTTCTTGTTATCCTTGATCACATGACCCTCGCGTCCGTAATGATGACATTTCCTCTTACCTCGAGATTTGCCATTCTTACCGCCCTTCTTTTGTTGTTGTTGTTCTTTCTTGGGCCACACTTTTTTGTTTTGTGTTTCCTCAACCTTAGCCTCTTTCTTTTCACCATTACTTCCTCGTGCATCAATGCCATATCAACGAGTTTCTCATAAGTTGCTCACATCGGAATATGAGACATAGCCAACCCATAGAGGGGTTCATTCAGTCCTCTAGCAAAACTCAAAGCTTTCTTGTGCGGGTATCTACTAGTTCCAAACCAAACCTTGCCAATTGATTAAACTTATTAACACTCTCTCTAACAGACATGCCTCTTTTCTTAAGCGCCAAATTTTTTTTCTATTTGCATACTTTGCTCGGCTTGAGAAAAAAAAAAATTATTTTGAATATCTATCGAAAATCATCCAAAGTCTCCACTGGACGCCCTTCTTTCATCACTTCCCACCAAAATGAAGCCTCATCTTTCAACTGCTAAACGACTAACTGAATCTTCTTACGATCGTTAACTTCAAAAATTCCAAACAAATCCTCCGTGTCTTTGAGCCAATTCCTTGCTTCTACAAAAGTATCGGTTCCTCAGAATGGCTTTCCACCCATAGCACAGAAATCTTAGCATATCTTAGAAAAATTATCAGCAAGCGGAGGAGGAGGAACAACATTTGTAGCTGGGGGAGGGCCGTCTGCTTGGCCTTTGGCAAGTGTCGTAGCCTCCAGATACGTACAAAACCAAGATGGTGTCTGAATGCCCTTACGAATACTAGGTTCCCCCGACATACTGAATAGAAAAGGAAAAAGGGATTCAAACGGAGAATCGAAAGATATTTCACATAGCTTTGGGGAATATGTTTTTCAAAATAGACTTTTCTTTTGAAAATTCTTTCTTTTAAAACCTTTTTGAAAACAATTTTCAAAATCTTTTATCCGATCTGGTGACCTTCAACTCTGATACCAAATGTGACACCCCACGTCCGTTAATGTCGCTCTTTAACAGAATGCATTAAGTTTCATAAAGCATTATAGGTAAACAAAAACAAAAACATTACAAGACAGATATAAAATAACAGAGGAATTTAAAACTTATTAAACAGAAACAACGTGGCCCAAAACCTAGTTACAACATAAGTCTGAAATACTAAAAACCCATTACATTAATATAAAACTTCCGTCTTGTACTAAAATCATCAGAGTACAATGATATACAAAAAGCATAATCCCAAAAATAGCCATATCAGAGAAGATAGGAAATCAAAGCGGTACGTCTAAGTAGCTCCAAGAAGAATGAAAGAGAGAATCCTAATCAAGCCTGAGTATTCCCACCTTGAGAACCTGCGGGGGGGGGGGGAGGCAGAGAGAGAGAAAAGGAAACAAAACGGGTCAGCCATGAAGTCTGGCAAGTCCAGTTACTTTTAGCATATAAATAAGTAAAAGCATCATGACAGGGATATAAACTGGATGAGATAGATAACAGTATCATAAGGCAGGTATAACAGGCAGAATAGGATAAACAAGATAAACATAATATATTGCGATTCTTAAGTACTTTTCTCTGCACCAATTCTAGTATAATGAGAACAAGGTGATCCCAACAAGTACAAGATGGTAGACTTAGGTGTACTTATAGTGAGAGATTTTATCCCATACAATAACAGGTAGCCCAAGCGAACTGATAGGTGTTACCCCCAACGATAATAACAGGCTCCTAAACAAGCAAGATTAGATGCACCCTAATTGCTTGTAACGATTAGAAAATCCCCGCCCTTTGAATCGACCATAAACCACACAGGTCTGATCCAAAAGTTGGAAATCCTCTAATGCATTAACTCTGGGCATACAACACATCAGAACAAATAACAGAAGAATTTTATAAACATCATAATAATGTTACATCAGAGTACAGAATATCAAAGTACATCGAATATAATAATACAACAGCGGAAGATAATTTACAATAAACTTAATACAATGCAGCGAAAGACTATCATTGCTCTTGGACATGGTTTTAAGCTTCGATCCAGAATCCTTCTTGATATATCTACAAAATAAGCTACTCGATTGCCCGTGTGGAAAAGAGGGCACCCAAGTTTGCAAAGTGAAACAAACTACGAGTCTGTCGTGGGGCTGGTATTAGAAATCTTTCCTAATTTTTCTAACAATATGGCTAATCACAAGACCACGCCTCTAACGCGGAACGGGTTTACTCCATTGGATTGCCAGTGCATAAATTAAATAAATTTTATTCAAAACAACGCAATGCTTTTTAGAAAAATGAAATCATTATAAGACTCAAGTCCCATCACACAATGCAACGCAAACCGGAGGATAGAGTTTTACCTTATAATGATCAAACATGCTTGATATGTGGAAAATAATATTTTAATATTATTATTAGTGTCTAATCAGTTTTAAAATACTTCAAAGTAAATGTATCAATCCTAGACGGCATGGCACCCCATCCTACTATGTCGCCTTATATAGGTTTACAATCAAAACCGTAATGTCGTATTGGAAGTTGGGTTTCCATCATGAGTCAAAGCCAGGGACGATCTCCTTAATGATTTGAGACACTTTAGCAATGTCTCAGGATTCGGACGCTGGCGAACCCTTGGATCCTGCAGGACCGGTCCACAAATACTTTAGTGGATTGACAATTCCTGAACACATGCTTCCCGGTCCTATTGAACCTATAAATTGGTCACTATCGACCAATATAACCGAGGCCTCATAATCCATCATCCACATAAGTAAAATGTCAGGGTTGCAGAACCTTAATACCACTTCTAGCTAGAAAGAAACGTGTGCACTCCCTGCGTTCCCTTGTCCCGTTTCTGACCCTTACCGGGGTGTAAGGCTCGCGAAGTAACGCTATACACAAAGCTATGCCTAAACAGGTCGTGCTTTGATCATCAACCACAAGGCTCTGATTTTCAACAAAAGCCTCGGTCATTCGCAGCTTGGCATGCCACATTGACAATCAACGCCATGCGATCAATAACTATCAACATATAACCTCTGAACTCGTGCATCTAAGAGAAGGGTGTTAAGCAAGAGAATAAATTCTCTGCCACCAAACAGATATATTTTAAATAGAAACCAATTTACGTGGAATTAAATCCAATGTCAGACAAACATCCATTTACAAGTCCGTTCTGGGTCTGAATGTAATAACCCGGAAATCTGAGCCGATTTAAAATTTTTATTTTGGGCAATTTTAGCGAATTTTGATTATTTAAAATGATTATTTTAAATAATATCGACGAGATATTTATTTTGAATAGAATTAGAACGTATATATTTATATATGTCGTCGTTAGAATACAAATATTTATTTATAATTATAAAAGGAATTGAAAATGGCGCGGTAGTTCGATAATTCGATTTCAAATTTCAAATGAGTGTACAAGGAGTGAAACCAAAAATAGTTGAATCTAATTGAGAATATCTTTTCAGCGAATCCGAAAAGTTGAAATTTCTTAGTGGGAATCAAAAGTTATGTCCAGTTGAAAATTCAGGATAGTCGCTATGGAATTCAGGCCCTTAAAAATGGAAATTTTGCAAATGACCTCGGTTTTCGATGAAACCACCTTTGTTGGATCCGTGATGTCAAGTTATTGCTAGATTCGAAAATTCGTAATTTTTTGAATCAATATATGAGCGTAGCAAAGGAAAACGCGTTTGACAGTTTCAGTCAATTTTGGTCGACCAGAAAATGACCATTTTTCAAACGGTCTCAGAATCTGACGAAACTAGTTTTGTTAGGATCGTATAGTCAACATGATTCTAGAAATAATTTTTCTAGAATTTTTAGAGTTCGTATGTGGCCCCGGTAAATTGAAATGTGCGTTCAAATTGAATTTATACTGATTTATATTTTGATTTTGACGAAACATGATTGTAACGGCCGAATTGGCTTACGCAACATATCCCATTGTGTTAAGAATGTGGTTATTATGCTAGGGACGACAGTCGGTGGGTTTGATTCCGAGTTCGAATAAGAAGTTAACACTTTTAGGAGGAAAAATAAATAAATATAATAATTAAATATATATATATATATACAATCCCCCTACCCTATCCCTCTCTCTCTCTCTTGTTTTGAACAGAAGGAAATTAATTAAAAAAATACACGACGGAGGAAAACCTGTTCCCCCAAATCGGCGCCTCCTCATTCCGACGATGGCGCATCCCCTCTAGTCACCGCGCCCTCCGCCTCCAACCCCCCTGTCTCGAGCGACGTCTCCGTTCCCCCCTCCTCAGTTCGAGACCCCCCAAGCCCTAATACCAAAAAACCGTGCGCCCTAGCTCCATTTTAACCCGCCGCCACCCATCCAAGCCTACCACCGCCTGCCCTAACCTCCTACAACCCCTCCGACGCCTCTGACCTCCTCTCTCTCCTCTCTTCCATCTTCTAAAGCCCCAACCCGCAATGAAGACCACCAGAGCGCCCTCCACTGCTTCCACCATCCTGCTCTAATTCAAACCGTGCAACCAAGAAACCACCGCAGTCCCCTCCTTCGACTGAAAGAAAACAAGTGAGTTTTTCTATAGTTTTAATTTATTTATTATATAAAAAGGCTGATCTTTAAACGCTATAAAAATCCGATTCTTAAAAGATGAAAATATTTCATTTTTAATGAAAACAAAGATATTAGATTTTTGTTGCAGTAAAGATACGATTTTTATCGTTGGAAAGATATGATTTTTATCATAGTAAAGCTATGATCTTTAATATACGAAAGTATTGATTTTTATATATATGGTCACATTATAAAAATTTGATTTTTATAATGTAGTAGCACCATCAAAATAGGATTTTTATGTTGTTAAAAATATAAAATTATAATTTTTGGTTAATAGGAAAAATATGATTTTTATTGTGAAGAATAGCAAAACCAAAATATGATTTTATATATAAAAATGTGATTTTTATATAGATAGTGGCGAGATAAAGATTCGATTTTTATTATATAAATATTGTTTTAAAAATATAATCTTTACATATGTAGCAGAGCGATAAAAATATAATCTTTACATACGTAGTAGAGCGATAGAAATTAATTTTTTTATATAAGGTAGAGAATTAAAATATGATTTTTAGATAAGGAGAAGAATAAAAATGTGATTTTAATATGAACAGTTCAAGAATAAAAATGTGATTTTTGTTGTAAACAACGTGAAATGGTTGAGTTGGAATGTTGGGAAAATCCAAGCCATTCAGAAATGAAACGGCGGAGTGGAACCCCAATGTGATAACTCCTCACCTTTATTTTAATTTCTAGTTTGAAATATATACTAGGATGCAGATGGTGTTTAGTAGCACCCGACACCCGTCGTCTACAGACCATGGATGACTTGTTTGTTTGATTTCTGTGTTGTGAAATTTGATTGTGTGATGTGAAATAAAATATTTTATAGTGGAAAATATTTTATAGTTAAAAATATGATTTTTAACGTATATATAAAATAAATATTTATAAACAAATCGGATGATTTGTTTATATGCACTGATTTGACTGATATTGATTGGGATGATAAATTTTACACATCGCCCAACCGCACAAATAAAATATGTGTTTGTTGATTCGAAGCCCCGCACGGGTATTGGGATGATATTTGGCATACACTAATCCCGATTGTTTAGTTGTATGTCAATCGATGGGTTGACAGACCGTGTAAGCGTTAATTATTTATATTTAATGCTTATGCAGTTGTATGGTGCACTCTGGATGATTGTTGATTATTTATCGTTGCTGTTATATACATGTGTTGTATGGAAATCCATATAATAAACGTTATATGGTAATTGATTGTGCCTCATTCCAATATAGAAAATAAATTCATGTGTTGACTAGAAAATAAAGTCACGTGTTGAATAAAAGCCGTGTTGATTAGATTGACGCCATTTTGACGTGAACGATATTTATATCGATTTTATTCATTTTATAATGAATATCGAAAGTGATTTCAAAATCTGATATTTTGAAATGAATTGAAATTCAGATTTAAACTGAATAGAATTGAAATTCGAATTGAATCGAAATAAATTGAAATTCGAATTAAAATGAAATAAATTGAAATTTGAATTAAATCGGAAATTCGAATTAAATCGAAAAGAATTGAAATTCGAATTGGATTGAAATAGAATTGAAATCGTTTTGAATTGAATTTAAAGCGTATTGAAATTGAACTGAATCGATTTGAATTGAAACCGATTTGGATTGAAATCGATTTGAATTGAAACCGATTTGGATTGAAATTGATTTGAAATCGAGTTGAAATGAATTTAAAACGAATTTATATTGGAAAATTTCAATTTTGATTTGAATTTGAGATGCAAGTTGAAATCGTTTTTAAAACGAATTTAAAATGATTTATAAAATACGTTTTGAAAGGAAATCGACGAAATATATATAATATATATAATGTATATTATATATATATATAATGGCCTGAATAGAACGCGCCGCACCGCGGCAGTTCGCAAATTTCAACCATTGATTCGAATGGATATTACGGGAGATCCGACCATCGGATTCTCCTAAAACCAGAACCGTTGGGTTCGTATCGAAAAGAGCTTTCTAACGAATATTGAAGATTTGAAATTTAATGGTTGGATTCGGAATTACGTCCAAATCAAATTTGGAAAAGGTCGCTGTAAGTGCAGTTCGATGGCCATTGGTGGAAATCGACTGTACGGGCCTCGATAAAATTATAAAAAATATTAATAATTTATGTAAAATCATAAGAAATGATTTGCGAAGAATTGGGATGAAAAACTCCATATTTGAAAGGATAAAAATAGATTTTTATCGAAATGAACTAGTTTTAAACTAGAATTATAATTCTATTTATTTTTAAAATAAATAAAGTGGATTTGAAATGGTTTTAAAAGTAACCAGAATTTCCAATAATTGAATTGGAAGGGATGTGAATCGAAATTGTCTTTGGAATATTTCGATGTTGGATTTCGTGATTATACAGATATTGTTATGGGATTTTGAAAGATATATTTATATCGTTGTTTCCAATACGATATTTGTTGGTCGTAGAATTTGATATTGAATATAAGACGGTATATTTTCTATTCAGGGCCTTGTATTTAATATCAAAAGAGATTTGGGTTTGTCATGAACGGTGTCTTCATTAACACTGTTCTTAAACCCAGTTGAGAAAAAGATTAAATCTTTTTATTTAGATTTAATGAAGTGTACCAATTAAATAATATTTAATTGGAATTTAATTGGTATTGATTTTTGGGTTTATCGTAAACAGTGTTTTAAATAACACTCGTTCTTTAACCCGATAATTAATAGAATGTGATTTTGGGTTGTCGTGAACAGTATCTTCAATAATACTGTTCTTAGACCCAAAGGATTTAAGAAAATCAGAAACTAACTAGAGATTAGTTAAGGGGAATGGTTTCTGGGGTATTGATCTGATGTTGGTTTCGGCCTTCGAGGTTAATACTTATGGAATTGCTCACTTGCTAATTTACGGTTAGGGACTGATTGAAATGTGATGTGATTTTGGGGTTTATCGTGAACCGTGTTTCAAATGACGCTGATTCTTTAACCCAGTTAAAGATTAAAACTAAGTGGTGTTTTAATGAATCTTTAATTAGATTGAAAATATCGAGAATGGGGTATCACCAGTTTTGCTTCAGGCGATAGTTAAATCTTTAATTAAATTTGAACGTGAAATGGTAATTGAATTTACCGATAACACCGTGGTGTTAGATATGAAGTATTACCAGTCTTACTTCATGGGATGAATAGGTTGGGATTGGGAAATTAAAACAAATGATTACTTCGGTAAGGTTCGTTAATCCCGACTAGTTCGGATAAACCATAATTTGGTTTGAATTGATATTCAAAAGGAGATTAAAGAATAAATTTAAAGAATTTATCTTTGATAAAATTAATGGGAAACTTTCCCTAATAATGTGAAATTTAGAAACTAACTGTAGGTTAGTTAAGAAGAATGGTTTCCTGTGTATTGATCTGATGTTGGTTTCAGCCTTCGGGGTTAATATTTGGGGAACTGTTCTCTTACTAATTTACGGCTAGCGACTGATGAACTGGAATGAGGCTTATGTTGTGTTTGTGTAACACTTGTTTATTATATACGCGAGTTATTCAGAAAGACCGGGTTAATCCCATTCTGAATAACTGATACGACGATAAGTCGAAGGTGAAGACGGTGGTTGAAGACCAGAGGTCTTCACGTCGTTTGGATAACTACTGATGATCTTGATTGGGCCGTACACCCAAGAGGAGGGAATCAGTTAGTGATCGTCCAGACGTACTTGGAGATCGATGGATATGCAAGGTACTAGGTGCCTCCGGTTTCGTTCAGATCCAGAACAGACTTGTAAATGGACTGTGTGTCTAACATTAGATATCATTCTGTGTGATTGATGGATATCGGTTGCATGGCGTGGTTTGCCTGTGTGGCATGCTAAGATGCAAATGATCAAGGCTTCAGTTGAAAGGCAGATTCTTGTGGTTGATGATCAAAGCACAGCCTATGTGGCATAGCTTTGTGTAACATTGATTCGCAAGCCTCACACCCCAGTTGTGAACTAGAAACGGGAGAGGACATCAGGGAGGGCATGTGTTTCCTTCTAGTTAGAAGTGGCGTTAGTGGTTTTACACGCCCTGACGAGTTTGAATTATGTGGTTGTTGCTGTCGCGAGGCGCCTCAGATATATCGGGGATTATGTGAAGCCGATGGAGACATTCGTTGGCTCATTTACGCCCCATAGGGCGGGGAGACGTATTGTTTAGGCACTATAATCCACTCCGTGTGGACCGGCCCTGAAGATCCATGGTGCAGTTGCGGCTGTTCCTGAGACATGGGCTAGATTGTCTCGAATTAGCATAGGACGATCCCTTTGCCTTGGTTCACAGATGGAAATCCAACTTCCAATACGTGACAATTGCGGTTTTGATTGTATACCCATATATGGCGACATGATATATGGTACCTATTCCGCCTATGATTGATATTTTTGATTGTATATAAAATCAGAAACTAACTGGAAGCAAGTTAAGATGGGTGGTTTCCTGGGTATTGGTCTGATGTTGGTTTCGGCCTTCGGGGTTAATACTTAGGGAATCGTTCCCTTACTAATTTACGGTTGGAGTATGATTTAGAATCAAAAGATAAAATTTAGCGTATCAAGCATTCTTTGGCTATTATAAGGTAAAACCCTATCCTCAGGCTTGCGTTGCATTGTGTGATGGGACCTGGGTCTTATAATAGCTTCATTGTTCTTTATTTAGCATTGCGTTGTTGTTTTATGCACTGGTATTCTTGGGAGGAAACCTGTTCCGTGTTATACGGCATGGTCCCTTGATTTACCCAACTTTAAAATAAAGATTAATAACTGTTTTAGTTCTCACACCAGTCACATGACTGACTTGGAGTTTATTGTTTTAACCTAAACTCTAGGTTCCCTTATTTTGACACGGGCAGCCAGTAGTTTTGGTTTTGCAGATTTATATTCACATGATCCTGATGTACAGCTGGAACGATACTCGGAAAGCTATGTATCCGTGTATTACTTTCAGTTGTGTATTGTATTATTTTTCCGTTGCTATGTAATTTATTGTAATCTCTGATATTTTCTGTTGTATAATATTTGTTTATACTCTGTATATTCTTGTATTCTGATGGAATTGTTGTAATATACAATGAAATGTTATTCTGTTTGCCTACCGATGTGTCTTGTCCTCAACTCAATCCGTGATTTCACGTAAGGGGGATTTCAGGTCGTTTCATTTTAGTATCAGAGCTTTGGTTTACAAAGCTCGGAGGACAAGACACATTAGAACCATACGAAAGAATTCATCAGAGATTGGATTAGTAATATCCAATGGGAATGACTCGTTAGAGTTGGGATCAGTAGTATCCTAGAACGAGTGTGAAGAGTACATTTTTAAATTGAAAACGAATTTTTTTTTTGAAAATTTAAATCAATTATACGTATTTGATTATTTATTATATTTGAGTTTGGACAATCCAGTATATATAGATTTTGCATATACGTCTGATCTGCGTGTATTTGAAGTTTTAATATACTGGATGGATATAGAATTACGCTCTAGTCGCCCGGAGATGGTTCTGATGATGGCATGTCATCATCAGCACTTGTGTTCGAGTTTCGAAAGTGGGATTTCTATATATTTCCTATTGACTGGTGTGAGAACCAAAATTAGATAGGGCTTATTGTTGTGATTCAGCATCAAAAATGTGATTTTTGACTATATATCAAAATTATGTGATTTAAAAGATAATCAACTAATTGATTGCTGATTGTGTTGTTTGATATTGTTTGATTAATTAAAATGTTGAACCTTTAGCCAAATTGATCAAATAGTGAATTGTATTGAAATTTGTCGCATTTGCATGCATATACATGTACTTACATTGAACAGGTCATAGCAAGGAGGCTACAAATGAATAAAATTGTTTGCCCGACAAATAGGTACATGTTTACCATAATTTACTGTTTTGTTTGGGTGATGATGATTTTATGAGCCGATTGGCAAGCCGCTTGGATTTTTCTTTTTCTTTTGGATGGAAGAAGGCCATGGGAGGCTATATGAAATATCCCAAAGTCCCCGGTGCAGGGGAGGTTATGGCGAATTTTTTTGAAAATTTAGGGTGTTAGCCAAATTTTTGAAAAATTTGAAAGGTTCTTAGAAACTGAAAAATTGAAGAACTTAAGCCGTAAAGAAAATAATGAAAGTTGAGTTGGTTTGTGAAACAACTTTCGGCTTCGTTCCTTTTCGGGGACAAAAAGTTTTATGTGGGGGAGATTGTAATAACCCGGAAATCCGAGCCGATTTAAAATTTTTATTTTGGGCAATTTTAGCGAATTTTGATTATTTAAAATGAATATCGAAGAGAAATTTATTTTGAATAGAATTAAAATGTTTATATTTATATACGTCGTCGTTAGAATATAAATATTTATTTATAATTATAAAAGGAATTGAAAATGGCGCGGTAGTTTGATAATTCGATTTCAAATTTCAAATGAGTGTACATGATTCAAAATAAACCGGATTTTAGTGAAACACCAAAAATAGTTGAATCTAATTGAGAATATCTTTCCAACGAATCCAAAATGTTGAAATTTCATAGCGGGAATCAAAAGTTATGTCCAGTTGCAAATTCAGAATAGTCGCTATGGAATTCAGGCCCTTAAAAAAGGAAATTTTGCAAATGACCTCGGTTTTCGACGAAACCATTTTTGTTGGATCCGTGATGTCAAGTTATTGCTAGATTCCAAAATTCGTAATTTTTCGAATCAATATGTGAGCGTAGCAAAGGAAAACGCGTTTGACAGTTTCAGTCAATTTCGGTCGACCAGAAAATGACCATTTTTCTGACGGTCTCAGAATCTAATGAAACTTGTTTTGTTAGGATTGTATCGTAAACACGATGTTAGAAATATTTTTTCTAGAATTTTTAGAGTTCGTATTTGGCCTCGGTAAACTGAAATGTGCGTTCAAATTGAATATATACTGATTTATATTTTGATTTTGACGAAAACTAATTGTAACGGCCGAATTGGCTTGTGCAGCATATCCCATTGTGTTTAGAATGGGGGTATTACGCTAGGGATGACAGTCGGTGGGTTTGATTCCGAGTTCGAATAAGAAGTCAACACTTTTGGGAGGAAAAATAAATAAATATAATAATTAAATATATATACAATCCCCCTGCTCTATCCCTCTCTCTCTCTCTCGTTTTGAACAGAAGGAAATTAATTAAAAAATAAATAAATACACGACGGAGGAAAACCCGTTCCCCCAAATCGGCGCCCCCTCGTTCCGACGATGGCGCACCCCCTCTGGTCACCACGCCCTCCGCCTCCGACCCCCCTGTCTCGAGCAACGTCCCCATTCTCCCCTCCTCAGTTCGAGACCCCCCAAGCCCTAATACCCAAAAACAGTGCAACCTAGCTCCATTTTAACCTGCCGCAAACCATCCAAGCCTACCGCCGCCTGCCCTAACCTCCTACAACCCCTCCGATGCCTCTGACCTCCTCTGTCTCCTCTCTTCCATCTTCTAAAGCCCCAACCCGCAATGAAGACCACCAGAGCACCCTCCGCTTCTTCCACCGTCCTCCTCTAATTCAAACCGTGCAACCAAGAAACCACCGCAGTCCCCTCCTTCGACTGAAAGAAAACAAGTGAGTTTTTCTATAGTTTTAATTTATTTATTATATAAAAAGGCTGATCTTTAAACGCAATAAAAATTCGATTCTTAAAAGATGAAAAGATTTCATTTTTAATGAAAACAAAGAGATTAGATTTTTGTTGTAGTAAAGATACGATTATTATCGTAGGAAAGATATGATTTTTATCATAGTAAAGCTATGATCTTTAATATACGAAAGTAGTGATTTTTATATATGAAGTCACGTTATAAAATTTTGATTTTTATAATGTAGTAGCACCATCAAAATAGGATTTTTATGTTGTTAAAAATATAAAATTAAAATTTTTGGCTAATAGGAAAAATATGATTTTTATTGTGAAGAATAACGAAACCAAAATATGATTTTATATATAAAAATGTGATTTTTATGTAGATAGTGGCGAGATAAAGATTCGATTTTTATTATATAAACATCGTTTTAAAAATATAATTTTTACATATGTAGTAGAGTGATAAAAATATAATCTTTACATATGTAGTAGAGCGATAGAAATTAATTTTTTTTATATAAGGCAGAGAATAAAAATATGATTTTTATATAAGGAGAAGAATAAAAATGTGATTTTTATATGAACAGTTCAAGAATAAAAATGTGATTTTTATTGTAAACAACGTGAAATGGTTGAGTTGGAATGTCGGGCAAATCCAAGCCATTCAGATATTCAGAAATGAAACGGCGGAGTGGAATCCCAATGTGAGAACTCCTCACCTTTATTTTAATTTCTAGTTTGAAATATATACTAGATGCAGACGGTATTTAGCAGCACCCGACACCCGTCGTCCACAGACCATGGATGACTTGTTTGTTTGATTTCTGTGTTGTGAAATTAGATTGTGTGATGTGAAATGAAATAAAATATTTTATAGTGGAAAATATTTTATAGTTAAAAATATGATTTTTAACGTATGTATAAAATAAATATTTATAAACAAATCGGATGATTTCTTTATATGCATTGATTTGACTGATATTGATTGGGACGATAAATTTTACACATCGTCCAACCGCACAAATAAAATATGTGTTTGTTGATTTGAAACCCCACATGGGTATTAGGATGATATTTGGCGTATACTAATGCTGATTGTTTAGTTGTATGTCAATCAATGGGTTGACAAACTGTGTAAGCGTTAATTATTTATATTTAATGCTTATGCAGTTGTGTGGTGCACTCTGGATGATGGTTGATTATTTATCGTTGCTATTATATACATGTGTTGTATGGAAATCCATATAATAAACGTTATATGGTAATTGATTGGGCCTCATTCCAATATAGAAAATAAATTTATGTGTTGAATAGAAAATAAATTTATGTGTTGAATAAAAGCCATGTTGATTAGATTGACGCCATTTTGACGTGAACGATATTTATATCGATTTTATTCATTTTATAATGAATATCGAAAGTGATTTCAAAATCTGATATTTTGAAATGAATTGAAATTCGGATTTAAACTGAATAGAATTGAAACTCGAATTAAACTGAATAGAATTAAAATTCGAATTAAATCGAAATAAACTGAAATTCGAATTAAATTGAAATAAATTGAAATTCGAATTAAATCGAAATAAATTGAAATTCGAATTAAATTGAAAAGAATTGAAATTCGAATTAGACTGAAATAGAATTGAAATCGTTTTGAATTGAATTTAAAACGTATTGAAATTGAATTGAATCGATTTGAATTGAAACCGATTTGGATTGAAATCGATTTGAATTGAAACCGATTTGGATTGAAATTGATTGATATTGAAATCGAGTTGAAACGAATTTAAAACGAATTTATATTGGAAAAATTCAATTTTGATTTGAATTTGAGATGGAAGTTGAAATCGTTTTAAAAACGAATTTAAAACAATTTATAAAATACGTTTTGAAAGAAAATTGACGAAATATATATATAATATATATATATATTATATATATATAATGGCCTGAATAGAATACGCCGCGCCACGGCAGTTCATGAATTTCGACCATTGACTTCGAATGGATATTACAGGAGATCCGGCCATCGGATTCTTCTAAAACCGGAACCATTGGGTTCGTATCGAAAAGAGCTTTCTAACGATTATTAGAGGTTTGAAATCTAATGGTTGGATTTGGAATTATGTCCAAATCAAATTTGGAAAAGGTCGATGTAAGTGCAGTTAGATGGCCATTGGTGGAAACTGACTTTACGGGCCTCGATAAAATTATTAAAAATATTAATAATTTATGTAAAATCATAAGAAATGATTTATGAAGAATTGGGATGAAAAACTCCATATTTGAAAGGATAAAATAGATTTTTATCGAAATGAAATAGTTTTGAACTAGAATTATAATTCTATTTATTTTTAAAATAAATAAAGTGGATTTGAAATGGTTTTAAAAGTAACCAGATTTTTTCCAATACTTGAATTGGAAGGGATGTGAATCAAAATTGTCTTTGGAATATTTCGATGTTGGATTTCGTGATTATACAGATATTGTTATGGTAATTCGAAAGATATATTTATATCGTTGTTTCCAATACGATATTTGTTGGTCATAGAATTTGATATTGAATATAAGCCGATATATTTTCTATTCAGAGCCTTGTATTTAATATCAAAAGAGATTTGGGTTTGTCATGAACGGTGTCTTCATTAACACTGTTCTTAAACCCAGTCGAGAAAAAGATTAAATCTTTTTATTTAGATTTAATGAAGTGTACCAATTAAATAATATTTAATTGGAATTGAATTGGTATTGATTTTTGGGTTTATCGTGAACAGTGTTTTAAATAACACTCGTTCTTTAACCTGATAATTAATAGAATGTGATTTTGGGTTGTCGTGAACGGTATCTTCAATAATACTGTTCTTAGACCCAAAGGAGTTAAGAAAATCAGAAACTAACTGGAGATTAGTTAAGGGGAATGGTTTCTGGCGTATTGATCTGATGTTGATTTCGGCCTTCGGGGTTAATACTTAGGGAATTGCTCACTTGCTAATTTACGGTTAGGGACTGATTGAAATGTGATGTGATTTTGGGGTTTATCGTGAACCGTGTTTCAAATGACACTGATTCTTTAACCCAGTTAAAGATTAAAACTAAGTGGAGTTTTAATGAATCTTTAATTAGATAAAAAAGATCGAGAATTGAGTATCACCAGTTTTGCTCCAAGCGATAATTAAATCTTTAATTAGATTTGAACGTGAAATGGTAATTGAATTTACCGATAACACCGCGGTGTTAGATATGAAGTATTACCAGTCTTACTTCATGGGATGAATAGGTTGGAACTGGGAAACTAAAACAAATGATTACTTCGGTAAGGTTCGTTAACCCCGGCTAGTTTGGATAAACCATAATTTGGTTTGAATTAATATTCAAAAGGAGATTAAAGAATAAATTTAAAGAATTTATCTTTGATAAAATTAATGGGAACCTTTCCCTAAGAATGTGAAATTTAGAAACTAACTGTAGGTTAGTTAAGAAGAATGGTTTCCTGTGTATTGATCTGATGTTGGTTTCGGCCTTTGGGGTTAATATTTGGGGAATTGTTCTCTTACTAATTTCCGGTTAGCGACTGATGAACTGGAATGAGGCGTATGTTGTGTTTGTGTAACACTTGTTTATTATATACGCGAGTTATTCGGAAAGACCAGGTTTATCCCATTTTGAATAACTGATACGACGATAAGTCGAAGGTGAAGACAGTGGTTGAAGACTGGAGGTCTTCATGTCATTTGGATAATTACTGATGATCTTGATTGGGCCGTACACCCAAGAGGAGGAATCAGTTAGTGATCGTCTAGACGTACTTGGAGATCGATGGATATGAAAGGTACTAGGTGCCTCCTGTTTCGTTCAGACCCAGAACGGACTTGTAAATGGACTGTGTGTCTGACATTGGATATTATTCTGTGTGATTGATGGATATCGGTTGCATGCAGTGGTTTGCCTGTGTGGCATGCTAAGATGCAAATGATCAAGGCTTCTGTTGAAAGGCAGAGTCTTGTGGTTGTGTAGCGTTGATTCGCGTGCCTCACACCCCGGTTGTGAACCAGAAACCGGAGAGGACATCAGGGAGGGCATGCGTTTCCTTCTAGTTGGAAGTGGTGTCAGTGGTTTTACACGCCCTGACGAGTTTGACTTATGTGGTTGTTGTTGTTGCAAGGCGCCTCGGATATATCGGTGACTATGTGAAGCCGATGGAGTCATTCGTTGGCTCATTTACGCCTTATAGGGCGGGAGACGTATTGTTCAGGCACTATAATCCACTCTGTGTGGACCGGCCCTGACGATCCATAGTGCAGTTGCGGCTGTTCTTGATACATGGGCTAGGTTGTCTCGAATTAGCATAGGACGATCCCTTTGCCTTGGTTCACAGATGGAAATCCAACTTCCAATACATAACAATTGCGGTTTTGATTGTATACCTATATATGGCGACATGATGTATGGTACCCATGCCGCCTATGATTGATATTTTTGATTGTATATAAAATCAGAAACTAACTGGAAGCGAGCTAAGATGGGTGGTTTCCTGGGTATTGGTCTGATGTTGGTTTCGGCCTTCGGGGTTAATACTTAGGGAATCGTTTTGTTACTAATTTACGGTTGGAGTCTGATTAAGAATCAAAAGATGAAATTTAGCGTATCAAGCATTCTTTGGCTATTATAAGGTAAAACCCTATCCTCCGGCTTGCGTTGCATTGCATTGTGTGATGGGACATGGGTCTTATAATAGCTTCATTGTTCTTTATTTAGCATTGCGCTGTTGTTTTATGCACAGGTATTCTTGGGAGGAAACCCGTTCCGTGTTATACGGCGTGATCCCTTGATTTACCCAACTTTAAAATAAAGATTAATAACTGCTTTAGTTCTCACACCAGTCACATGACTGACCTGAAGTTTATTGTTTTAACCTAAACTCTGGGTGCCCTTATTTTGACATGGGCAGCTAGTAGTTTTGGTTTTGCAGATTTATATTCACAGGATCCTGATGTACAGATGGAACGATACTCGGAAAGCTCTGTATCCGTGTATTACTTTCAGTTGTGTATTGTATTATTTTTCCGCTGCTATGTAATTTATTGTAATCTCTAATATTTTATGTTGTATAATATTTGTTTATACCCTGCATATTCTTGTATTCTGATGGAATTGTTGTAGTATACAATGCAATGTTCTTCTGTTTGCGTTCCGATGTGTCTTGTCCTCAACTCAATCCGTGATTTCCCGTAAGGGGGGTTTCAAGTCGTTTCACTGAACGAAACCGGAGTCACCTTATTCCTCGTCCCGTATGTCCAATATGGAAGAGAGGTGCTCGCTTATCCGGGCAATCGACTAGTACTTCCGGATAACTACCACTTTAACCCTTTACCGGGAGCTAACCAATGCCGGGCATCAGTAGTTATCCATTCGATTTGAAGATCGCCAGTCTTCAATCACCGTCTTCAATATCTTCGATTTAAATCGTTGTATAATTATTTGAAATGAGATTGAACTCGGTCTTTTCAAATGATTCTCGCATATATAATTTGAAACCATTTTATATCGTTAATATTATTTTTTTAATGATTTATCACTATTTTTATTTATATAAAAATAGCTCAATTTAATTTAACGTCGCTTCGGGTCAATAGGCGGCCCTGGCGCTGTTTTTATCAAAATTTGATTTACACATATATTGAAATCTGACCGTTGGATTTTAACAAAATTTATACCGTTGGAAAGATCTTCCCAAAACGGTCCTAACGGTTCTAGTTTTGGGAAAATCCGACGGTCGGATCTTTCGGTATATTCGTTTAAAGTTACGATTCTGAAACGCGAACTACCGTGCGTGATTCATTTAATTTTAATCTGTATTAATATATAAAATTATGTATAAATATAAACCATTCGACGATTCCACTAACGTGTTTAACACGACAAATAAATGAATGTTTTATTGGCACAACACATCTACATGTTCATAATGCCAAAAAAATATGTATTTTATTTTCATGACATTTTTGTTAATGACAAATAAAAAGACAATTTTTATTACTTGTATGCAATTTCTATTTTTAATTTTAACAAATAAAAAGAAATATTTTACTTGTATATATAATTTCAATGTATAACATAACATATAAAATGGCTTTTTACTTTATACACAAATTCTAGTGTATAATTCGACAATAAAAATGTCACCTTGATTTGCATACAAATTCTATTGTATAATTTTACAATAAAAATATTATTTTAATTAACATACAAATTCTATTGTATAATTTTACAATAAAAATGATCCTTTAACTTGCATACAAATTCTATTGTATAATTTTACAATAAAAATGATCCTTTGACTTGCATACAAATTCTACTGTACAATTTTACAATAAAAATGATCCTTTAACTTGCATACAAATTCTAATGTATGTTGTGACAATAAAAATGATTCTTTAATCAACATACAAATTCTAATATAGGTTACGGCAATAAAAAATGATTCTTTAATCAACATACAAAATCTTTTTCAACAAAATGCCTAAAAGGTGATACATTCATTTTTGTTGACAATTCTATTTCAACAAAAAGAACAAAAAGTGATAATTTCATTTTGTTGACAATTCTGTTTCAACTAAATGATTAGAAAATGATTCATTTATTTTTGTTGATAATTCTATTTTAACAAAAAGAACAAAAAGTGATAATTTCATTTTGTTAACATCTCTAATTTAACAAAATGGATTATGAGTGATGGTGGCATTTATGTTGACAATTCTAATTTAACAAAATTAATATTGTTGCTCAAACAAAAATCTCTTTAACAAAAATGTTATTTTTGTTACAACTCGAATCTATTTAACAAAAATGTTTTTTTTGTTATGACTCAAATTTGTTTAACAAAAATGTAATTTTTGTTATAACTCAAATTTATTTAACAAAAATATAATTTTTGTTATTATTCAAATCTATTTAACAAAAAATGTAATTTTTGTTATAACTCAAATCTATTAAACAAAAATGTAATTTTTATTATTTCTCAAATCTATTTAACAAAAATGTAATTTTTGTTATGACTCAAATTTATTTAACAAAAATGTAATTTTTGTTATAACTCAAATCTATTTAACAAAAATGTAATTTTTGTTATCAACCATCATATTTTGACAAAATGTATATTTTTGTTTCAACTAATATATTTTGACAAAAATGTATATTTTGTTTCAACTAATATATTTTGACAAAAATGTATATATTTGTTCAACAATTCTAATTTGACAAGAATATATATTTTGGTTTCAACTAAACTATCTTGACAAAAATGAATATTTTGTTTTAACTAATCTACTTTGGCAAAAATGAGTATTTTTGTTTCAACTAAACTACTTTGGCAAAAATGAATATTTTTGTTTAACTAAACTATTTTGACAAAAATGGATATTTTTGTTTAACTAAACTAGTTTGACAAAAATGAATATTTTTGTTTCAACAAAACTATTTGAACAAAATGAATGTTTTTGTTTCAACAAAACTATTTGACAAAAATAAATGTTTTTTTTAACTAAACTACTTGAAAAAAAATGAATATTTTTTGTTTCAACAAAACTACTTTGACAAAAATGAATATTTTTGTTTCAACAAAACTATTTGAAAAAAAATGAATGTTTTTGTTTCAACAAAACTATTTGACAAAAATGAATATTTTTGTTTAACTAAACTATTTTGGCAAAAATGAATATTTTTATTTCAACAAAACTATTTGACAAAAATGAATATTTTTGTTTCAACAAACTATTTGACAAAAACGAATGTTTTTTTACACTATTTTCTTACAACAAAATGTCCTTTTTATTTCAACTATTTTGTTACAACAAAAATGTCCCTTTTATTTCAACTGTTATGATTTGACAAAAATGACAAATTTGATTCAACAATTATATTTTGACAAAATGTCAATTTTGATCCAATATTTATATTCTGACAAAAATGATAATTTTAATTCAAGAATTCTAATTTGTCAAAAATGACAATGTTAGTCCAACAATTCTAATTTGTCAAAAATGAAATTTTAATCCAACAATTCTAATTTGTCAAAAATGACAATTTTAATTCAATAATTCTAATTTGTCAAAAATGACAATTTTAATTTAATAATTCTAATTTGACAAAAATGATAATTTTTGTTAACTCAATTCTAATTTACAAAAATGTATATTTTTGATAATTAATCTAATTAACAAAAATGATAATTTTTGTTAAACACCATCCTAATTAACGCATATGTAAATTTTAGCCATTCTACATAACACACCAATCACAGATCAAATCACGTATGATAATAATACAACGTATGAATAATACCACAATTATAATTGATTAATTTTAGTTATATATATATATATAAGTAGAATTTCTCACCTTGATCGGTTCAAAAATCGTTTATATAAAAATTGATTTTAATAAAATTAAACAGTGTTTAAATCTATCAAAAATTCCCATAGCTTCAGTTTCTATTCTGTTCTGAAATGTAGTGCTTGCTGATACGATTCCATCGAAACTGAAATCATCGAATTTTGTTTTCGTTTGCAAAAGATATGATAGTTTAAAATCTAATCATATTAATTATATAATTTAATAATTAACTTAATTACTTTTTCCTTAACCTTGTTTTTGATTCCATCTTCTTCGTATTTGCATGGAAATCACCAAACCCATAGTCGGCCTTCCAATCACCACGTCGCACCACCCTATAGCCCACCGTCGGTCAATCAGAGACCACCACACCAAAGCCCACCGCGACGCCACCTACCACCAGCCAAGGCGCCGAACTCGAGTGTACCCTCTGCCCTAGAAATGCCTGTGAGCGACGAAGTTTCCACATCATTTCTGGCCAATCCAGATGCTAATAACTGATTTCGACCGTTCATGTTATAGATCTCGTTAGGCTCTTTAATTTGGTATTGGCAATTCTTGAAATCATGGAGGGATTGAGGAGATACAAGGGGAAGAAGTTGGTTGCGTTTCTGCCATTGAAGAAGCAAACGGCGGCGGCTTTAGTTTTGAAATAAGGGTTAGGTTTAATTCCTATTTCTAATATTATATTATTATATTTTCCGATTTACAAAAAAACCCGTTACTCCTTAACAACTCCAAATTCAGCCCAAAGAGAGTCATTCCTAGCCAAATACCCCCTTTCCGGACACAATAGAATAGATCCCGTCAGCCCGTTTGATCGTCTCAGCCCACTTTTCTTTAATTTAAAATATAAATCATTTAATTATTTAATTTGATCGTACATTTAAATTTACCAGGGCCATATACTAACTCTAAAAATTCCTGAAAAATAATTCTAGCTATGTTTTGATGATACGGTCCTAACAAAATTAATTTCGTCGAATTTGGAGACCGTTTGAAAAATGGTCATTTTCTGGTCGATCCAATTTGATTGAAATTGACAAAACACGTTTATATTTACTGTGCTCACATATTAATTCCAAAAATTGTGGAAACTGGAATCTTGCAATAATTTGACATTCCGGATCCAACCAAAGTGGTTTCCTCGAAAACGGAGGTTGTTTGCAAAATGGCTATTTATACGGGCTATATATTATATTAAATTCTATAGCGACTATTCTGAATTTTAAACTGGGCATAACTTTTGATTCCCTCTATGAAATTTCAATTTTTCAGATTCGTTGGAAAGATAATTTTAAACAGATTTAAATATTTTTGGTTTTACTGAAATCCGATTTATTTTGAATCCTGTACATTCAGTCAAAGTTCAAACTCAAAATTTCAAACTGCCGCGCTATTTCTAACTCCTTTATAATTAAAATAAATATATTTGTTCTAACTTCTTTAAAAATAAATTTTTAGTCATTATTATTTAAAATAAATCATTTTCAATATTTAAAACCCATCAAAATTTCTAAAATAAAATTTTAAATTGGTTCCAAAATTCCGGGTTGTTACAATCTCCCCCACTTAAAATCTTTTCGTTCTCGAAAAGGAACGAAGCTAAAAGTTGTTTACATAACCAACTCAGCTTTCATTTTTTATTGGTTTCAATAATTTTATTAGTTGATTAACTTTTTAAACATATATAACTTTTATATATTCAAAAATTATATTTTCTAAGATCGGATTATATATATAATCACAAATACGTTAATTATGAACTTGTCACTCTCAATTCATTCTAGGGCATTTCTAACCCCATCTCTAATGAGTTTCTCATTCCCGGATACTACTGATCCTATCTCTAATGAGTATTCATTTATAGGATATTTCTAATCCTATCTCTAATGAGTTTTTTTTCCTGTTCTAATGAGTTGTACCCCAAAGATTTGAGCTAACCAGAGCTCTGATACCAACTGTAACGATTTGGAAATCCGCGCCCTTTGAGTTAACCATAAACCACATAGGTTTGATTCAAAAGTTGGAAATCCTCCAATGCATTAACTTTAGGCATACAACACATCAGAACAAATAACAGAAGACTTTTATAAATATCATAATAATTTTACATCAGAGTACAGAATATCAAAGTATATCGAATATAATATTACAACAGCGGAAGATAATTTACAATAAACTTATACAATGCAGCGGAAGACTATCATTGCTGTTGGACACAGCTTTAAGCTTCGATCCAGAATCCTGCTTAATATATATGCAAAATAAGCTACTTGACTGCCCGTGTGGAAAAGAGGGCACCCGAGTTTGCTAAGTGAAACAAACTACGAGTCAGTCGTGGGGCTGGTATGAGAAATCTTTCCTAACTTTGCTAACAATATGGCTAATCACAGGACCACGCCGCTAACGCGGAACGGGTTTACTCCATTGGATTGCCAGTGCATAAATTAAATAAATTTTATTCAAAACAATGCAATGCTTTTTAGAAAAATGAAATCATTATAAGACTGAAGTCCCATCACATAATGCAACGCAAACCGGAGGATAGAGTTTTACCTTATAATGATCAAACATGCTTGATATGTAGAAAATAATATTTTAATATTATTATTAGTGTCTAATCAGTTTTAAAATACTTTAAAGTAAATGTATCAATCCTAGACGGCATAGTACCCCATCCTACTATGTCGCAATATATAGGTTTACAATCAAAACCTTAATGTCGTATTGGAAGTTGGGTTTTCATAATGAGTCAACGCTAGGGACGACCTTCTTACCGATTCGAGACACTCTAGAAATGTCTCAAGATTCGGACGCTGGCGAACCCTTGGATCCCGCAGGGCCAGTCCATAAATACTTTAGTAGATTGGCAATTCCTGAACACACGCTTCCCGGTCCAATTGAACCTATAAATTGGTCACTATCAACCAATACAACCGAGGCCTCGTAATCCATCATCCACATAAGTAAAATGTTAGGGCTTGTAAAACCCGGATACCACTTCTAGCTAGAAAGAAACGTGTGCACTCCCAACGTTCCCTTGTCCTGTTTCTGACCCTTACCGGGGTGTGAGGCTCGCGAAGTGACACTATACACAAAGCTACGCCTAAACAGACCGTGCTTTGAGCATCAACATCAAGGCTCTATTTTTAACAAAAGCCTCGATCATTTGCATCTTGGCATGCCACATTGACAATTCACACCATGCGATCAATAACTATCAATATATAACCTCTTAGCTCGTGCGTCTCAGAGAAGAGTGCTAAACAAGAAAATAAATTCTCCGCCACCAAACAAATATATATTAAATAGAAATCAATTTACATGGAATGAAATCCAATGTCAGACATACATCCATTTACAAGTCCGTTCTGGGTCTGAACGAAATCGGAGTCACCTTATTCCTCGTCCCATATGTCCAATATGGAAGAAAGGTGCTCGCTTATCCGGGCAATCAACAAGTACGTCCGGATAACTACCACTTTAACCCTTTACTGGGAGCTAACCAATGCCAGGCATCAGTAGTTATCCATTCGATGTGAAGATCGCCGGTCTTCAATCACCGCCTTCAATATCTTCGATTTAAATAGTCATACAATTATTTGAAATGAGATTGAATTCGGTCTTTTCAATTAATTCTCGCATATATAATTTAAAACCATTTTATATCGTTAATATTACTTTATAACGATTTATCGCTATTTTTATTTATATAAAAATAACCAAATTTAATTTAACGTCGCTTCTGGTCAATAGGCGGCCCTGGCACTGTTTTTATCAAAATTCGATTTACACGTATCTCGAAATCTAACCGTTGGATTTTAACAAAATTTATATCGTTGGAAAGATCTTCCCAATACGGTCCTAACGGTTCTAATTTTTGGAAAATCTGATGGTCGGATCTTTCGGTATAATCGTTCAAAGTTATGATTCCATAATGCGAACTACCGTGCGCGATTCGTTTAATTTTAATCTATATTTATATATAAATTATATATAAATAAAAAGCCTTCGACGATTCCACTAACGTGTTTAATACGACAAATAAAAGAATGTTTTATTGGCACAATACATCTACATGTTCATAATGTCAAATAAATATGTATTTTATTTTCATGACATTTTTGCTAGTGACAAATAAAAAGACAATTTTTATTACTTGTATGCAATTTCTATTTTTAATTTTAACAAATAAAAAGAAATATTTTACTTGTATACATAGTTTCAATGTATAACATAACATATAAAATGCCTTTTTACTTTGTACACAAATTCTAATGTATAATTTGACAATAAAAATGTCACCTTGATTTGCATACAAATTCTATTGTATAATTTTACAATGAAAATGTCATTTTAATTTACATACAAATTCTATTGTATAATTTTACAGTAAAAATGATCCTTTAACTTGCATACAAATTATATTGTACAATTTTACAATGAAAATGATCCTTTAACTTGCATACAAATTCTAATGTATGTTGTGACAACAAAAATGATTCTTTAATCAACATACAAATTCTAATGTATGTTGTGGCAATAAAAAATGATTCTTTAATCAACATACAAATTCTATTTCAACAAATGCCTAAAAGGTGATACATTCATTTTTGTTGACAATATTATTTCAACAAAAAGAATAAAAATTGATAATTTCATTTATTGACAATTCTATTTCAAAAAAATGATTAAAAAATGATTCATTCATTTTTGTTGACAATTCTATTTCAACAAAAAGAACAAAAAGTGATAATTTCATTTTGTTAACATCTCTAATTTAACAAAATGGAATATAAGTGATGGTGGCATTTATGTTGACAATTCTAATTTGACAAAATTAATATTGTTGCTCAAACACAAATCTCTTAACAAAAATGTTATTTTTGTTATAACTCAAATCTATTTAAAAAATGTACTTTTTTTATAACTCAAATTTATTTATCAAAAATGTAATTTTTGTTATAACTCAAATCTATTTAACAAAAATGTAATTTTTGTTATAACTCAAATCTATTTAACAAAAATGTAATTTTCGTTATTACTCAAATTTATTTAACAAAAATGTAATTTTTGAATCTATTTAACAGAAATGTAATTTCTGTTATCAACCATCATATTTTGACAAAACGTATTTTTTTGTTTCAACTAATATATTTTGACAAAAATGTATATTTTGTTTCAACTAATATGTTTTGAAAAAAAATGTATATTTTTATTCAACAATTCTAATTTGACAAAAATATACATTTTTGTTTCAACTAGACTATCTTGACAAAAATGAATATTTTGTTTCAACTAATCTACTTTGGCAAAAATGAATAATCTTTGTTTCAACTAAACTACTTTGACAAAAATGAATACTTTTGTTTAACTAAACTACTTTGACAAAAATGGAAATTTTTGTTTAACTAAACTACTTTGACAAAAATGAATATTTTTGTTTCAACAAAACCATTTGACAAAAATGAATGTTTTTGTTTCAACAAAACTATTTGACAAAAATGAACGTTTTTGTTTAACTAAACTACTCTGACAAAAATGAGTATTTTTGTTCCAACAAAACTACTTTGACAAAAATGAATATTTTTATTTCAACAAAACTATTTGACAAAAATGAATATTTTTGTTTAAACAAAACTATTTGACAAAAATGAATGTTTTTGTTTCAACAAACTATTTGACAGAAATGAATATTTTTGTTTAACTAAACTACTATGACAAAAATGAATATTTTTGTTTCAAAAAAACTAATTTAGCAAAAATGAATATTTTTGTTTCAACAAAACTATTTGACAAAAATGAATGTTTTTATTTACACTATTTTCTTACAACAAAATGTCCTTTTTATTTCAACTATTTTGTTACAACAAAAATGTCCCTTTTATTTCAACTATTATGATTTGACAAAAATGACAAATTTGATTCAATAATTATATTTTGACAAAGTGTCAATTTTGATCCAATATTTATATTCTGACAAAAATGATAATTTTAATTCAACAATTCTAATTTGTCAAAAATGACAATTTTAATCTAACAATTCTATTTTGTCAAAAATAACAATTTTAATTCAATAATTATAATTTATCAAAATTGATAATTTTAATTTAATAATTCTAATTTGACAAAAATGATAATTTTTGTTTAACTCAATTCTAATTTACAAAAATGTATATTTTTGATTCAACTAATCTAATTAAAAAAATGATAATTTTCGTTAAACACCATTCTAATTGACACATATATAAATTTTAGATTCAACTAATCTAGTTAACAAAAATGATAATTTTTGTTAAACACCATTCTAGTTAATGTAAATTTTAGCAGATCTACATAACACACCAAACACATCAAATCACATATGACAATCAACAGAATATTACAGTGTATGAATAATAGCACAATTATAATTGATTAATTTTAATTATATATATATAAAAAGCAGAATTTCTCACCTTGATAAGTTCAGAAATCGTTTATATAATGATTAATTTTAATAAAATTAAACAGTATTTAATTCTATCAAAAATTCCCATAGCTTCAGTTTTCGTTCAATTCTGTTCTGAAATGTAGTGCTTGCTGATACGATTCCATCGAAACTGAAATTATCGAATTCTGTTTTCGTTTGCAAAAGATATGGTAGTTTAAAATCTAATCATATTAATAATATAATTTAATAATTAACTTAATTACTTTTTCCTTAACCTTGTTTTTGATTCCATCTTCTTAGTATTTGCCTGGAAATCACCAAACCCATCTTCGGCCTTCCAATCACCACGTCGCACCACCATATGGCCCACCGTCAGCCACCACACCAAAGCCCACCACGACACCACCTACCACCAGCCAAGGCGCCGAACTCGAGTGTACCCTCTGCCCTAGAAATGCCTGTGAGCGACGGAAGTTTCCACATCAATTCTGGCCAATCCAGATGCTAATAACCGATCTTGACCATTCATGTTATAGATCTCGTTAGGCTCTTTAATTGGGTATTGGGAATTCGTGAAATCATAGAGGGATTAAGGAGATAGGAGGGGAAGAAGTTGGTTGCGTTTCAGCCATTGAAGAAGCATACGGAGGCAACTTTAGTTTTGAAATTAGGGTTAGGTTTAATTCCTGTTTCTAATATATTATTATATTGTCCAATTTACAAAAAAAAACCCGTTACTCTTTAATCACTCAAAATTCAGCCCAACGAGAGTTGTTCCAAGCCAAATACCCCCGTTCCAGACACAATGGAATAGGTCCCATCAGCCCATTTGATTGTCTCAGCCTGCTTTTCTTTAATTTAAAATATAAATCATTTAATTATTTAATTTGATCGTACAATTAAATTTATCGAGGCCATATACTGACTTTAAAAATTCCCGAAAAATAAATCTAGCTATGTTTTGATGATACGGTCCTAAAAGAAATTAATTTCGTCGAATTTGGAGACCGTTGAAAAATGGTCGTTTTCTGGTCGATCCAATTTGATTGAAATTGACAAAACACGTTTATATTTACTGTGCTCACATATTAATTCCAAAAATTATGAAAAATGGAATCTTGTAATAATTTGACATTCCGGATCCAACCAAAGTGGTTTCGTCCAAAATGGAGGTCTTTTGCAAAATGGTTATTTATATGGGCTGTATATTATATTAAATTCTATAATAACTATTCTGAATTTTAAACTGGGGATAACTTTTGATTCCCGCTATGAAATTTCAATTTTTCAGATTCGTTGGAAAGATATTTTTAAACAGATTTAAATATTTTTGTTTTTACTGAAATCTGATTTATTTTGAATCCTGTACGTTCAGTCAAAGTTCAAATTCAAATATTCAAACCGCCGCGCTATTTCTGACTCCTTTTATAATTAAAATAAAAATATTTATTCTAACTTCTTTAAAAATAAATTTTTAGTCATTATTATTTAAAATAAATCATTTTCAATATTTAAAATCCATTAAAATTTTTAAATTGGTTCCAAAATTCCGGGTTGTTACATTACTACCCCTAATAGATCGGCTCCCTAACTCGTAGATACCCTGTGCTGGCCACACAATAAGATGTATCACTTCCTATAATGGGAACCCTTTGTTTACAACATGTGCACAAACCATATCTGCAGGTGTCACGGCGTCTTAACCTCCTTGGACCAGACCCGTTCACGCATATGACCCCGTCAGAATGCTCCGCTCACACTGTCTCTTTGATGGACCTTTTACAACCAACTCAGTACGCGTGCCCTGATCCCGACCTAGTTCGGGGTTCTCCGTTTAATACCAATATAGGTTACTGACTGATATGGGACTCACACGCGGCTTTCATCCCCACTACTAGGATTTCAAGAGGTTATGCCTACCAGTTTAACAAGATTGCATAACCCCAACAAGTTAAGTTTGTCGAGTTTATATGTATAACCCGTCCCCACATATTTAACAAAAATAACTTAGCCCTCCCACTGGTTCAAGCAAGCTTACTTAACCCCTGCTCAAGTTGACTGGTTCATGTAATCTTGATGGATTCAAACAGGTTAAGTATTACAAGTTTATCACCATTCATTTATTTATGGTTATTAATGAGCTAGACCCCCACATTAAGTCTGCCACTTGTAGATGCTGGATATGCCGATTGGGTCTGGGCAGACTTCTTCCACAAGTTGGACTTAACCTCATGTCTTAGCACCGTTACATGTTTATGCACTTAGACCCCTCACATTAGATTTACCACTTGTGGACGCTGGATATGTCGGGCGGTTCCGGGCAGATTTCTACCACAAATGTAATCTAACCTCGTGTCTAAGCGCGGTTATAGTTTCTAATTATTGTAACTCTAGCCATTTTCATTACTAATTAATTTTCATGTTTATTATGTCCCAAATCCCCATCTGATTTACGATACAAGTTATTTCCTAGATTAAGGTTTAGATCAAGATATAGATTATGCCCCCAAATCCCAAATTTTGGCTTAAGGTACTAATTATGCCCAAAATTCCCAATCATGTTTTACAGTATGAATTATGCCCCAAATTAACCATTCCTAATCATTACTAATTTTATGCATTCACGTATTTCAGCGATAGGCCTAGGCTAGAAGGTAGCCTAGCTATAAAAACAAAAAGGGAAAAAGAGAGAGAAGAGAACAATAATAGGCATAGCAAATAAAACTGGCATAAGATGATAAAATTGGTCATACTAACAGAATAGGAATATAGTGACATGATTAGGCAAACTAACAGAATAGGGATGTCATGAACATGCATATGAGATCTAGCAGTAAGTCAGGTATACAAGTAATGGAAGATCTGTTATGATTCAGGTTACTAACAGGCATAGACTTAGATCCAAACTTATAAACAGAACAAGATTACATTTTAGGTACTTATATCTAAAAGCAATATAATGTCACTGTGATTGGATCAAAAGAACAAAGGATTGATTATAGATGTTGTAGCACAGATCCTTGAATACATATAACTTGTTGTTGAAGAAGAATAGTCTAGATCAAACTAAGTTGGGGCAGCACCTCGTTTTCACCATTATTTTTGGATGAATAAAACAATGGGATTAAAGTCCTTTATATAGACATCAGCCAACGAAGCAGGACACACAACAGGTCCAGATTCATCTGGGAGGGGGGAGGGGATCCCCGGGTCGACACCTCTTTTGTGGGGTCGACCCATCGGTCGACACCCATAGGGCATGGGGTCGACCCCCAATAGGCCGAATTCTTTCGCCTTCCCACCTCTGATCTTCAGATTATTTTAAATTCTAGATAATGTTTTGTTTACATATATTTCTCTTATACGTATACAAACTTCTAGGCTTAATAACTTCTTCATACGATGTTCGTTTTACACAAACTTGGAGTCTATCTTAAGCAGAATTCCAAAACGAACACAACGGCGTAGTCCGTTTTACTTAATTCCCAGTATGTAATTCAAGTATTCTTTAATTTATCATTTTAGTGTCCTATAAAATTATGGGGTGTTACATGAAGATGATTTGGAGTTGCAAGGATGAGGTTATGAAACAAAAACACAGAGAAATTAATTAGGTATGACTATATAACAGTAGCTCAAGACAATGATTTTACCTGTACATCAGTGAACAATAGAGTTTAAGCATAGGTTGGGAAAAAACCTGAGGATGTAAAAATTATGAAATAAGGAGAAAGTAATGCTATAAAGGAGGAAGATAGAATGAAAGGGAAAGGGTAGGGGAATTTAGGGAAAAGAGGGATGACACAATAGTGGAAACTAAAATGTTGAACTGCCAGATCGTGTCAAAAAGAGTGAATGGGTAAGCGGTTTTAATATGAAGGTAGGAACTAGTTAAGGTTCGAAATAGAGGAGAGTCATATGGCATGTTCGAAATTTGAAATGTGTAGTTGGAACACTATCCATGTAAGCAAATGCATAAAAAGTCACATCATTTATTATTCTTCATGGGTAAAGAGGGCATGAAAAACTTAAACATATATTTGATATACACCAATCTTCTTAAAACATTTTATATTTAGAAACATAGAGATTGTTAGATTAGCTAACATAGGAGCAAATAAATTGCTAGCTACTTTTATGTCAAACTGACAAAAAAAAATCAACATTATCATTCCAATTTGAAGGGGATACCGTATCAGTTAACATTGCTAAATTGAATACTAAAATGAGTTTCACACGACTATCAATGTCTCATCATGATATGTTTTATTGTCTTCATAAAGATTGCCATCACATGAATAAAAATGTATTGTAAAAACTAAGAAACTGTGTAAAATCATGGTTTGCCAATAATATCAAATTTAAAATGTATTTTAAGTCAGTAAGGTTATGGTATGTAAGACTACTACGTATACTATCATGTACTGGATCACATAACTAAATCTAGCCTTGATAGGTTTTGTATAATACAATAGAATGATAACAATAGAGTTAGTTTAACAGACATAAAGAACTATTTTTATGGAAAAAAATTCACAATAGTCTGTTTGTTTTTAATATATTATCTTTTTTCCTTTTATTACTTTATCATTATTAATTTAGATGGATACCAATTTTATACCTACAACTTGATTTACATGCTTATTAAATTCACAAACTTAAGTAACATATCAAACTTATTTTTTGTTCTGAAACCAATACACTTTTCTTAAGATTATTAAAACACAATTCAAAATAATTTTGCTTTTAGTTCTTATGTTAAATTTCAAAGTTTATATTTTAAAATCAAGTTTAAAAATGCTCAACCAAATTTAATCTCAATTAATTATAATATAAATAAACATTTGATTCTACCTAACCGTTTATATAAAAAAATTATTCGTACTTATGATATTAATAAACCCAAGTTCAAATAAGCTAAATTAAATTTTAAAAAAGGAAGTCTCAAGTATAAATATTTATTTCAACATTAAATTTTAAATCAACTTCATTTTTAAATGTCCAAAATTATTAGGACGTTACAATCTCCTGAACTCAAGTCTTTTCGTCCTCGGAAAGAGAGGTTGTTAACATTTACTTATGGTTATAACAAATATTCTTATTTATACAAATTTGCTAAGGTTCAAACTTATCAGAACAAACTAAATTATAGGATTCTTTTAACTCAAAATTTTAAACAAATAGATTTTTCTACAATTCTTTTATTTGAAACTTGAATTTTGCTAAAATTTATATTCGAAAATAATATCTTTGCTTTGGAAAAGTTTTGAAAAGAACAAAATTAAAAGATTAGTGCTTTGTTACAAAATAATAAGCTTAGAAAACATTTAAATCCTTAAAGTAATTTCTCTGATTTTGAAATCCATGTTTCATTTTAAATCGTTGAAATACTATGTTTTTTTATATAAAATTATACTTAACAAGATATATATATACGTAAAAAAATCACTTAGGTTAAAACAAGTTATAGGTTCAAAGCTCTAAATTTTTTTAAATTTGTTTTAACATACAAGATTCATTTACTATTAAATTTAAATTTTCCACAAACCATTTCAAAATTTTGATATACAAGACTTGAATTTAAACATAAATTCTCATGTTGGAAATTTAAGAAAAGGTATTTTGTTATATTTCAAAGATGTGGACTTATAAAACATTTAGAATCCTTTTTGTTAGTTTATTTGTTGAAGTTGTACAAGTTTAGTTGTAGATTATTGATTTGTTATTTAAAGTTTGAAAATACTTGATAACTCGAAGTTTGACAAGTTCATCGTCGTTCTTACAGACGTTAGATATGTAACAACCCAGAAAATCAGGACCAATTTAAAAATTTTAATTTGGCTATTTTAATGAATTTTTTATATTTAAAATAAGTTATTTTAAATAACAACGACTAAAAATTTATTTGGATCGAAGTTATAGCGAATATATTTTAATTATAAAACAAGGCCTGAAATGGCGTGGTAGCTTGAAAATTTAAATTCGAACTTTGACTGACTTACAGGATGCAAAATAAACTAGATTTTAGTGAAACCAAAAATATTTAAATATGTTTAAAAGTATCTTTCTAACGAATCTGAAAAATTGAAATTTCATAGCGGGAATCAAAAGTTATGGCCAAATGAATTTTCAGAAAGGTCGTTGTGAAATTAATGTAGCCCTTAAAAATAGACATTTTGCAAAGAACCTCCATTTTCGATGAAACCACTTTTGTTGGATCCAGAATGTCAAACTATTGCTAGATTCTAATTTTCATAATTTTTGGAATTAATATGTGAGCGTGGCAAAGGAAAACGCGTTTGGTAATTTCAGTTTGAATTTGATCGACCAGAAAATGGCCATTTTTCAAACGGTCTCCAAATTCGAAAAAACCTTTTTTGTTAGGACCGTATCATCCAAACATAGCCAGATATATTTTTCTGGAATTTTAAGAATCAGTATGTGGCCCCGGTAAATTAAAATGTACGTTCAAATCCATTTTTGAATGTTTTATATTTTAATTTGAATAAAAACTGACTGAAACAGTCGAATGGGCCTACGATACATATTCCATTGTGTCCAAAATGGGGTTATTTACCTAGGGACGACAGTTGTTAGGTTTGAATTGGAGTTTTTTTTTGGAAAAACAGATATTTTTGGAATTATAAATAGCATGGACCAATCAAAAATTTTATTTATAAAAAAAAATTCTAATTTCTCTCTCCTTGACTGCGCTCGACGGCGGAAGTTGCTTCCCCGCTTCCTCCTCCGATTACTCCTCCTACAGGCCAAATTAGCTTCCACCACTGTTGAGGATTTTGTAGCACTCTTCAAGATCTACACGACCATACCTGATTTGCCCTCCACCGTGCCCGGTTCATCGAGATCGAGACCCTCGAAGTCCGCGCCTTCATCACGTCGCCCAGCCGAACTCCGACGATCGAACTCAACCGTGACCCGACCAGCTTGTGCGCCTCTCCGAGCCCTTCACCATGGCGTGAGCTGATCGAAGTCTAGTTGCACGGACTTGGATAGAAATCAAAACCTAGTTTTGAATGAAACAGGCAGGTAACGGTTTTTATATTTTAAACTGATTTCGACACTTTAAAACCTTTGCAAAGTTAGTTGACCGTATAATAATCATATCTTTTTCGTTTGTGGTCGAAATCCAATGAAACAAGAGACACCGGGACCGTGGCGACGTCTTCTACATTTAGAAGAGACCGGAGAATTTTTGGAGTTTCCTACAATTTTTGGAGGAGTGGAACCCAATGTGAGATTTCTAAATCTAAATTTGAATGGAATAGCAATGTATAAATTATATAATCGATGTATAAGTTATATAAGCATTGTATACCTCATGTATAAGCGTTGTATAAATTATATGTGCGATGTATAAGTTATATATATGTTGTAGAAATCATATGTGCGTTGAATGGAGTTGAAATGAAATTGAAATATATTTATATACGTATATATACATATATATATATATATGTATATATACTCCCCTCGTTCATAGACCATGGACGATATATATTGGTTGTGATTGTTTGGATTTTGGTTGACGTGAAATTTGGTTGATAAACGCGAATGGTTGATATGGTTGTTTGTGGTTGAAACAAAACTGGAATTGTTTGTGGAAAAATTCAATGTGATATGAAAATGATTGAAATGATTAGATCATTAGGATAAGCCCCTTAGGGAACATGGCGAGGCCTAAGGTAGTGCGAGGAGCCATACTCGGGACGGTGCCGGTTTTAAACCCCCTGTCGTTATGTTGCCGAAATTTTCTGGAATATTCATGTTTTGATAAACTATTCATGTTTGGAATAAATTGTTTTAACGATAAAAATCACATTTTTATTATATATATGAATCGCTAAAAATATTCATGTTCGAAATAAATAGTTTTAACAATAAAAATCACATTTTTGTTATATATATGAAGTGTTAAAAATAGTCATGTGTTGAAATAAATATTTGTTGGGTAAAAATATTATTTTTACCATGTATATGAAATGAAAATGGTTTGAAAATCGAAGAACGGATTATATATACAAATATAATTAAAATAAAACGAAGAATGACACGGTAGTTCGTGTTTTGGAATCGTGATTTTAAACGATTATACCGAGAAATCCGACCATCAAATTTCCCCAAAACCGAAACCGTTGGGTTCGCTTTGAAAATATCTTTCCAACGATACCAAATTTGTAAAGATCCAACGGTTAGATTGTGTGAAATGTTTAATTCAAATCTGAATAAAAACAGTGCCAGAATGAATTATATATATATATATATAATTAAAATAAAATGAATAACGATGCTGTAGTTCGTGTTTTGAAATCGTAACTTTAAACGATTATACCGGGAGATCCGACCGTCGGATTTTCCCAAAACTGGAACAGTTGGGTCAGCTTTGAAAAGATCTTTCCAACGATATAAAATTTGTAAAGATCCAACGGTTAGGTTTTCAGATATGTGTAAATCAAATCTAAAGAAAAACAACGCCATGGCCGCATTATTGCCTGAAGCGTTGTTTAAATAAATGGGCTATATTTTTATAAATAAAATTAGCGATAAATCGTCTAAAAATATTATAAAGGATATGAAATGGAAATAAACCGAATTTACTCGGTTTATAGGATATTTGATGGTTGAATGTGTTTGACAGGAAAATTATATTAATGAACTGAATTATGGATGTCAAATAATTTAACCATGGAAATGAATTGTTTTGAATTCTAAATATACGTGAATTATTTGAAAATGCCGAGTTAAATCTCATTTCAAATAATTGGTTGAAGATTAGAAGTCGGAAGATATGAAGACAGTGCAAGACCGATAATCTTCACGTCGAATGGATGGCTACTAATGCATTTGGTGGGAGTTGCTACCCTGAAGGGGTTACAATGGTGGTTGTCTGGACGTACTTGTTGATCGTTCGGATGTGCGAGGGCCTCTCTCCTGTATTGGACATATGGGATGAGGAATAAGGTGCCTCCGGTTTTGTTCATACCCAGAATGGACTTGTAAATGGATGTGTGTCTGACTTGTAAGTGACAACGTAGCATACATAATTGCTGTGATCAAGGCGTTTGTTGAAAAGCAGGGCCTTGTGGTTGATGATCAATGCATGGATTTAATATAGCTAGCTTTGTGTATAGTGTTGATTCGCGGGCCTCACACCCCGGTATGAACCAGAAATAGGAGAGGACATCAGGGAGGACATGCGTTTCCTTCTAGCTAGGAGTGGTGTTTGGGTTTTACATGCCTAGATGTTTTACTTATGTGGATGATGGATAGCGAGATGCCTCGGTTATTTTGGTCTCTACGGATCCGATGGATGGTTTGGTAGATATACCGTCCAGTTTGACGCCCCATAGGGCAGGGAAATGCAGTGTTCTGGCCTTTTTATCCACTCTATGTGGACCGGCCCTGATGATCCAAGGCTTGCTTGTGCGCTTGCCTGAGACACGGGCTAGAGCGTCTCGAAGCAGTAAGGACGATCCCTTGCCTTGGTTCATGACGGAAATCCAATTTCCAAATACGACATCGTGCGGTTTTGATTGTAAACCTATATATGGCGACATGATATATGGTACCCAAGCCGTCTATGATTGATGCTTATGATTGAAATTGTTTTTGAAACGTATAAACACTAGTAATAATATCAAATTCTTTTGTTTTATACGTATCAAGCATATTTTGGCCATTATAAGGTAAAACTCTATCCTTCGGCTTGCGTTGCATTGTGTGATGGAACTGAGTGTTATAATGGCTTCACTTTTGTAAAAAGCATTGCGATGTTTAAATGATTTACTTGTTTTAAGCACAGGCAATCCAATGGAGTAAACCCGTTCCGCGTTAGCAGCGTGGTCTTGTGATTGGCCTTATTATAAAATAAGTTAAATAGATTTCTCATACCAATCCTATGACTGACTCATAGTTTATTTCACTTGCAAACTCGGGTGCCCTATTTTCTATACGGGTAGCCTTGTATTCAAGTTTTAGCAGGCTCTCTCTGGATAGCTATGGACATGAAGATGGATTCTATCACTTCTATTATGCTGTTCAGCTCTTGTTATGTATATTATGTTTGATTCCGCTGTAGACATTTTATATAAAGCTGAAACTGTAATTTGTACTAAGTATGATCCTGTTATACTGTGTAACTCTGATGATTATTATTTGCTGTACATTATCTGGTGTAATTATATATTTCTGTTCTGCTGTCATTTGTTTATGTGTTATATTCCAAAGATTGCCCTTACCACCGTGGAACGGGGGTTAGGGGACGTCACACGTGGTATTGGAGCTTTGGTTAACCTTAGTTCCGGAATATAACATATTAACGAACTCGTCAGAAATAGAATCAGAAGTATTCTATGACGAATAACTCATTTCAGATAGGATCAGTAATATCCTAGAATGAGTGTCGCAGAATAAAATACACCCCAATACGCACATTTACATTCAAGTATATGTCTCTATGCTTTAAAATACCTTTTCTATTAGCTTGGCACTTATTCTGCTATTTGCAGACATCGTAGAAAATGAGTGGTAGAAGTAGAAGAGGTAGGTCTGAACCAGATATTGAGGCTCTAATAAAGAAGTATCGAAATCTGGGTGGAGTACCATTCTTGGGCAAAGAATCCATTATTGAAACACAAGCGTGGATGCACTTTGCTGAGAAAATTTTTGAAGGTTAAAAGTTGAGAGATGATCAGAAAAGATTACTAGCATCTTGGGCACTCAAAGACGAAGCTTTAATCTGGTGGGAAACTGTTATTATGGATAATCCAGAAGGTAATATTACCCGGGATAGATTTAAAGAAATTTTCAATGAAAAATTTGTTCCTCCAGAATCTACTGATCGGCTATATGATGAATTCTATTATCTGATACAAGAAGATATGACCATTCTAGAATATCATAAGAAATTCAATGAACTTTCTCGTTTTGCCCCGCATCTAATTCAAAATCCTAAGAGGAAGAATCTGAGGTTTATTAGTGGGTTCCAAAGAAAGTATCAAAGTAGTGTAACTGCCCATGTGAAGCTTCCTTTTTCTGAAATGATATACATGGCTTACAATATGAAGATCTTGATAAGCAAGGTCTTTTGGAGGATGAAGAGGAAGTCAGTTCTAGTAACAAGGGGAAGTCTGAAACTGATAGCTCTGAGGCAAGCATGACGCCTAAAGTCAGAAAGATGCCTAAAGGCAAGAGGAAAAGGGTTAAATCTGAGATAGAACCAATAACAACTGCCACCTGCTCTAAGTTTCTACTTTGCTGTTGTTTCCTTTTCATGGATGTGAAATTTTTAATTATATAGTCTGATCTTAGCAAAAATAATTTTAAAAGAGTATATAAATTAATTATTAATTTTTTTGAAAAGTTAATCAAAAAATTGATTATTGTTTGTGTTGTGTGATTATGAATTTGACTAACCAAAATATTGGAATGTAATTAATCTAATCAATAAGAGAATAAAGGGTAAAATTATGCAAATTGAATTAAGTATTGAACTGATTTGAAAATTGATTGAAATACATGCATGTACATTATATATGTTTGAACAGGTAAATGGATTGCTGCAGAGTAAAGAATTTATTTGCATGTCCGACAAATAGGTAAACCTTAGTGAGTTGGATGCACAATTTTATTTATATATCAACTCCTGTGAATGTCATTGGATGTGAAGTGCTGGTTGTTCTGTGTGAAATCATAAACGTCGCCATAGGATGGTAACAATTAATTTTGAACTACACTACATGGCATACTTCTTGAAGATAGCATACCCTATCATATACCACATAAGCATTTGGAGCTTGTGTGACGAGGTTGAAGATTTACCATACAAGCGAGAGGCTTGTTTGGCGATGATTATATTTCAGGTTGAACTGAAGACTGATATGGACTATATAAAATGTAACGGTAAATTGTCAGCTTAATAAAAACCCCACACAGGTCTGGAGATGACAATAATCACGTCTCTCTAATCATTAAGGCACAAAAACTATTTGTAGGGTGACGAGAATTTATTCTCTGGAGTTATGATCTATACACACTCCCTTGTGGACACCGAAATATATCACTATAAATATGTGTATGCTTTTTAGGATTTATTGGGTGCCTAATACGGCCCAATAAATTTCCAAACCCCTCCCCGTACAAAGTAGGTTATGGTCAAATTTTTCAAAAATTTAGGGTGTTAGCCAAATTTTTTGAAGAATTTGAAAAGTTTTTAGAAACTGAAAAGTAGAAGAACTTAAGCCATAATTAAAAAATGAAATTTGAGTTGGTTAGTTAAACAACTTTTAGCTCCGTTCCTTTTCGAGGACGAAAAGATTTTAAGTCGGGGAGATTGTAACAACCCGGAAAATCAGAACCAATTTTAATTTTTTAATTTGGCTATTTTAATGAATTTTGAATAAAATAATTTATTTTAAATAATAACGATTAAAAATTTATTTGGATCGAAGTTATAGCGAATATATTTATTTTAATTATAAAACAAGGCCTGAAATGGCACTGTAGTTTGAAAATTTGAATTCGAACTTTGACTGACTGTACAAGATGCAAAATAAAACGAATTTTAGTGAAATCAAAAATATTTAAATCTGTTTAAAAGTATCTTTCTAACGAATCTGAAAAATTGAAATTTCATAGCGGGAATCAAAAGTTATGGCCAAATGAATTTTCAGAAAGGTCATTGTGAAATTAATATAGCCCTTAAAAATAGACATTTTGCAAAGGACCTCCGTTTTCGATGAAACCACTTTTGTTGGATCCGGAATGTCAAATTATTGCTAGATTCTAATTTTCATAATTTTTGGAATTAATATGTGAGTGTGGCAAAGGAAAACGCGTTTGGTAATTTTAGTTTGAATTGGATCGACCAGAAGATGACCATTTATCAAACGGTCTCCAAATTTGACGAAATCAGTTTTGTTGGGACCGTATCGTCCAAACATAGCCAAATTTATTTTTCTAAATTTTTTAGAATTAGTACGTGGTCCCGGTAAATTAAAATGTACGTTCAAATCAATATTCGAATGTTTTATATTTTAATTTGAAGAAAAACTGACTGAAACAGTCGAATGGGCTTACGAAACACATTCCCTTGTGTCCGAAATGGGGGTATTTACTTAGGGACGAAAGTCTTTGGGTTTGAATTGGATTTCGTTTGGAAAAACAGATATTTTTGGAATTATAAATAGCACGGGCCAATCGGAATTTTTATATAAAAAATCTTATTTCTCTTTCCCTGACTACGCTCGACGACGGAAGTTGCTTCCCAGGTTCCTCCTCCGATTACTCCTCTTACAGGCCGAGTTATATTCCACCACTATTGAGGATTTTGTAGCACTCTTCGAGATCTACACATCCATACCTGATTTGCCCTCCACCGTGCCCTGTTCATCGAGATCAAGTCCCTCGAAGTCCGTGCCTTCATCGCGCCGCCCAGCCAACCTCCAATGATCGAACTCGACCGCGACTCCACCAGCCTGCGCGCCTCTCCGAGCCCTTAACCATGGTGTGAGCTGGTCGAAGTCTAGTTGCACGGATTTGGATAGAAATCAAAACCTAGTTTTGAACGAAACAGGCAGGTGATGGTTTTTATATTTTAAACTGATTTCGACACTTTAAAACCATCACAAAGTTAGTTGATCGTATAAAAATCATATTTTTTCGTTTTTGGTCGAAATCCAGTGAAACAAGAGACACCGGGACCGTGGCGATGTCTTCTACATTCTAGAAGAGACCAGAGAATTTTTGGAGCTTCCTACAATTTTTAGAAGAGTGGAATCCAATGTGATATTTCTAAATCTAAATCTAAATTTAAATGGAACAGCGATGTATAGATTATATAACTAATGTATAAGTTATATAAGTGTTGTATACCTCATGTATAAGCGTTGTATAAATTATATGTGCGATGTATAAGTTATATATATGTTGTAAAATCATATGTGCGTTGAATGGAGTTGAAATGAAATTGAAATATATATATACACACTCCCCTCGTCCACATACCATGGACGATATATATTGGTTGTGATTGTTTGGATTTTGTTTGACGTGAAATTTGGTTGATAAATGTGAATGGTTGATATGGTTGTTTGTGGTTGAAACAAAACTGGAATTGTTTATGGAAAAATTCAGTGATATGAAAATGATTGAAATGATTAGATCATTAGGATAAGCCCCTTAGGGAATGCCGCGAAGCCTAAGGTAGTTCAAGGAGCCGTACTCGGGACGGTGCCGGTTTTAAACCCCCTGCCGTTATGCTGCCGAAATTTTCTGAAATATTCATGTGTTAATGAACTATTCATGTTTGAAATAAATTGTTTTAACAATAAAAATCACATTTTTATTATATATATGAATCGCTAAAAATATTCATGTTTGAAATAAATTGTTTTAATAATAAAAATCACATTTTTTAATATATATATGAATCGCAAAAATATTCGTATTTGAAATAAATTGTTTTAACAAAAAAAATCACATTTTTATTATGTATATGAAGTGTTAAAAATAGTCATGTGTTGAAATAAATATTTGTTGAGTAAAAATATTATTTTTACCACGTATATGAAATGAAAATGGTTTAGAAATCAAAGAACGGATTATATATACATAAATAAAATGAAACGAATAACGACGCTGCAGCTCGTGTTTTGAAATCGTGATTTTAAACGATTATACCGAGAAATTCGACCATCGAATTTCCCCGAAACCGAAACCGTTGGGTTCGCTTTGAAAATATCTTTCCAACGATACCAAATTTGTAAAGATCCAACGGTTAAATTGTGTGAAATATTTAATTCAAATCTGAATAAAAACAGCGCCAGAATGAATTATATATATATAATTAAAATAAAACGAATAACGACGCCGCAGTTCGTGTTTTGAGATCATAACTTTAAACGATTATACCGGGAGATCCGACCATCGGATTTTCCCAAAACTGGAACCGTTGGGTCCAGTTTGATAAGATCTTTCCAACGATATAAAATTGTAAAAATCCGACGGTTAGATTTTCAGATATGTGTAAATCAAATATGAAGAAAAACAGCGCCATGGCCGCGTTATGGCCTGAAGCGTCGTTTAAATAAATAGGCTATTTTTTATAAATAAAAATAGCAATAAATCATTTAAAAATATTGTAAATAATGTGAAATGGAAATAAACCGAATTTACTCGGTTTATTGGATATTTGATGGTTAAATGTGTTTGACAGGAAAATTATATTAATAAATTGAATTATCGATGCCAAATAATTTAAACATGGAAATCAAATTATTTGAATTCTAAATATACGTGAATTGTTTGAAAGGGCCGAGTTAAATCTCATTTCAAATAATTGGTCGACGATTAGAAGTCGAAGATACGAAGACGGTGCAAGACCGATGATCTTCACATCGAATGGATGGCTATTGATGCCTTTGATGGGAGTTGCTGCCCTAAAGGGGTTACAGTGATGGTTGTCCGGACGTACTTGTTGATCATTTGGACGTACGCGGGCCTCTCTCCTGTATTGAACATATGGGATGAGGAATAAGGTGCCTCCAGTTTCGTTTAGACCCAGAACGGACTTGTAAATGGATGTGTGTCTGACGTTGTAGATGACAACATGGCATACAGAGATGTTGTGATCAAGGCCTTATTGAAAAGCAAGGCCTTGTGGTTGATGATCAAAACATGGCTTCAATATAGCTAGCTTTGTGTATAGCGTTGATTCGCGGGCCTCACACCCCGGTATGAACCATAAACGGGAGAGGACATCAGGGAGGACATGCGTTTCCTTCTAGCTAGGAGTGGTGTCTGGGTTTTACACGCCCGGACGTTTTACTTATGTGGATGATGGATAGAGAGGCGCCTCGGTTATTTCGGTCTCTACAGGGCCGATGGATGGTTTGGTAGATATACCGGCCAGTTTGATGCCCAATAGGGTAGGGAAACGCAGTGTTCAGTCATTTTAGTCCACTCCATGTGGACCGGCCCTAACGATCCAAGGCTTGTCTGCGCGCTTTCCTGAGACATGGGCAAGAGCGTCTCGAAGCGGTAAGGACGATCTCTTGCTTTGGTTCATGACAAAAATCCAATTTCCGAATACGACATCGTGCGGTTTTGACTGTAAACCTATATATGGCGACATGATATATGGTACCCATGCCTTCTATGATTGATACTTATGATTGAAATTGTTTTTGAAACATATAAACACGTGTAATAATATCAAATGCTTTTGTTTTATATGTATCAAGCATATTTTGGCCATTATAAGATGAAACTCTATCCTCCGGCTTGCATTGCATTGTGTGATGGGACCTAAGTCTTATAATGGCTTCACTTTTGTAAAAAGCATTGCGATGTTTAAATGATTTATTTGTTTTAAGCACTGGCAATCCAATGGAGTAAACCCGTTCCGCGTTAGCGGTGTGGTCTTGTGATTGGCCTTATTATAAAATAAGTTAAATAGATTTCTTATACCAGTCCCATGACTGACTCGTAGTTTGTTTCACTTGCAAACTCGGGTGCCCTATTTTCTACACGGGTAGTCTTGTATTCAGGTTTTAGCTAGCTCTCTCTGGATAGCTATGGAGCTGAAGATGGATTCTATCACTTCTACTATGCTGTTCAGCTATTGTTATGTATATTATGTTTGATTCCGCAATAGACATTTTATATAAAGCTGAAACTGTAATTTGTACTAAGTATGATCCTGTTATACTGTGTAACTCTGATGATTATTACTTGTTGTACATTATCTTGTGTAATTATATATTTCTGTTCTACTGTCATTTGTTTATGTGTTATATTCCAAAGATTACCCTTGCCACCGTGGAACGGGGGTTTGGGGACGTCACAAGATATACGCTGGCAAGGCATACGTGGCGTAGATAAGCGGCAGTTATGCTACAATCCCCGTAGAATTACTTGCGCTTTAAGTATCACAACCCTTGGATTTCACCAAGGCTGTTTGCGGTAGATCGCACTTACACGACGTTTATGATACTTTCCAAGAGGAGTCACTTGTACTGAAGGCATCACGCCACATCTAATTTTGCTATGTCGTCTAGACCGCAGTTATGCTATCGTGACACCACTATCCTAGTGGAATCTCTTGTACTACAGGCATCGCAGTTCATTGAATTCTACTAGAACAAATCAATCATAATATCTAACATGATCGTATTATGTGAGATTCTGATTTCAATGGAAAATCCAATCAATGGAGTTCCAGTGTACCTACAGTTTCAACGGACCCACGGTCTCAAATGTTACCTATCGAGTAGGCACGCACTAGAAGGTACTTCCTTGTATCTTTGAGTATGAAAACGTAATATACAATAGTACTTCATTTCATGAATCTCATGTATCAAATTTATATAAATGTCAATTTACGTAATATTTTCTTTCCAAATTATCTTTTCAAACATATCATTCTTATAAAATTCCATTAGATAATATTTCATTTCCTATCAATTACCTTCCAAATCAATAGTTTCCGAATTAATCATCGTTCTTATATATATCTTCATATGTATAAGTTTTGAAAACTTCATATCAAATATAGAAATCATTGATTCTCGAAATTCCATTTCAATATCAATTTAGTTATTTGTTTCTCAACCGATTTAGATATTCTATATCATTTAAAATTAAAAATTTTATTCACGAATCAATTCATTATCAAAACTTTACATTCAATTTGAATTACACATTCTCAAATGTCATAATTCAATTGAACTTTGTATTCAATCGTTTGTACTTAAATTGCTTGGATCAAAAATATTTTTTTCCCAAAATAGTTAAGTTATAAACAAAATAGTTTATGTGTAATAGTTTAGTAAAATAATAAGCTTGATATAAAATGAGTTTAAACAAAATAAATATTTCTTTGGAAAAATAGTCTAGAATAAAAATTATATAGGTTTTAGTGTAAAATATTTTAAGTAAATTAGTAACGTTTAATAAAATATGTTTGAAATAAAATAGGTAGGTTTTGGTACATAATAGTTCAAATAAATAATAGGTATGATATAAAATAGGTCCATATAGAACAAACAAGTTTTGGTATAAAATATTGCAACTAAACTAAATTGGTTTGCTATAAAATAGTTAAATAAAAGGTTTTAGCTTATATACAAAGTATTTTAAATAAGATAGATAAATTTAATACTTTAATTCAAATAAAACAATGGTAAAAAGTATAATAGTTGTAAAATAAATAATACTAATTTCAAGAAATAATCCAATCCGAATTAATTTTTCGAACCTACATGGTTTTAGTTAACGTTGATTCCCATGTCGAAGTTAAACTTAATTTTAACTTCCGATTCAATTGGTAACATTTCAAGTTGAACCAAATGTTCAATTTAGAACACAACTCAAATTTCTCATTTAAATTCTCAACTTCAATTTGAATCTGAAGTTTGAATTCTATGTTCATTCCACATTATTGGTCTAAACCCAGTTATGAAATTTTCAAATATTAAGTTCATTACTTAAATTGATTATTTACAAGTTAAATTCTATCATTTGCACCAATTAAACCATCAAACTAAATAAAATGCTAATGTTAGAATAAATTCAAATTTTAAATTTTAAACACTAGTTAAACCTTGCATACATCTTCAATTGTACAAAACACTAACTGATATCCATTAAAACTGTTTGTTGAATTAGGTAAGTTAAACTTACCTACAAATTTTAAGTATTTTAAGTCATTAATATAACATGCAATATAAACTTAATATCAAAACCAGTTTAATTCATAAAGTTAAGCTAAAGTAAATTTTCCTATAAAAATACTACTTTAATTAAAAAATATCTTAAAACAGTATTTTATCCAAAGTATTAAAAAAAAATCATACTTACAAAATTATTTATTTTCATTTCTGATATATTACTCCATTGAGCTTATTTAAGTAAAACTTAACTTAAAATTCAAATCTGGCTGGCATAGATTGAATTATTCAAATAGCCGGTAAGATTACTTTCAATACAATAATTGGAAGTCATGAATCGTTTCTTCTAGACATCTCTTCAAGATGTACAATTATATTATCCTAATACATAGGATTATCATCCAACCAAACTTAGGAAACAACTCGCGATTTTATTTCAATTGTTAAAATTTACGTATATTTTAATATCAAACCATGCTTCATAAATCAAAATTTGTTTGATCAAGATGACAAGTTGTAAAGCCACCGAAGTGGTCTCCCCTACTTTGAAACTCGAGAATAAATTCCAAAGATGTTAAATTATCATTGAATTATTCTTTTGTGACAAAAATGGGTTCTCCATTCATATATTTTCTATTTTTAAAATATTTCGAAAAATCACTTGAAACATTTCTATTCGAAATACTTGTATATACTGCTAGTATTTTTTTTTCAAAACCATAAAAATCAATTTCAAAAATTTCCGTAATTAATTTCTCAAGTTTAGTCAAACGATCTCCTTAGTTACATGTTATTTGATACATCATTTCATTTCATAATTTTCCTTTGTTTGGAATACACACTTTTTATTTCAACTATTTAACATCTTCAACTCATTAACCCATTCACCACACCTTCTTAATTAGTTAACATTTCAAAATTTCAACAAATCTTCTTACACAACCTTTTGTTTTTACAATATCTATTTTCCAGAACACTTGATTCAAATTCAATATTGAATACTAATCTTATTTATTCGCTTAACTTATATTCTCGATAAACCATGACAACTTGACGATGGATTTCGAATGGAATCAAGATTCAATCTAAGGAGACCTTATAGAAGAGAGCTATCAGAAAACACAGATTCGAAGTGTAGCTATTTCGGAAAGGATTTAATTTTTAAAATATTTTAGATTTTCAAAATACAATCTTTCAAGAATGATTCTAGTGACGAGTCCACTCATTCTAGGATATTTCTACCCTATCTCTAATGATTTTTAAACCCGATAAGCTAAGCTTTGTCAAACCAAAGCTCTGAAACCAACTTGTAACGACCTGTTTTTTGACTGCTTCACGTCCGTAATTAAGCCAACTTGAACCACTAAAAATGGTAGGTTGTTATTGCTTATGGGGTTTAACAGAATCAACATAGAATCACAAGGCAGATCAAAAAGAATAATATGTCACAGTGGAAAATTTTCTATAAAAAATAATCAGAGTTATACGATATTTACGTAGCATAAATTAAAGAATACATATTTAAGTATATAAAATTTACAAATTTTATGATTCAGACCGCGTGCAACTTCACCATTCTCTAACTTCATCAGCCGCAAAACTTAGTTGCAATACTCAATTTGACTCAAGTGTTTCATTCAAGACATGAAAACACTAAAGTTAGGATTAACTTTATTCAAGTAAATCAACTTCAATAAAATACTAAACAAAATAGTTTACCCAACGTTTTATGAGGTTCTAAAAAGCCATAGTTCACGATTTGCAGAATGATTTTATAAAAAAATCAATGGCAGAGGCATAATAATTCTATAATAAAATAAAAGGCTTAGGTCAAAAACGTGGTAGGTAGGGTATATCCAAATGTACTTCAATTTCAACAAGGCAACAAGTTACAAAGTATATGTTGCAAACATGAATTGATATTGTGATACAAAGGATGCATGTTCTATGTTGACACATCATGTTAAACATGAAATAGAACTGCCTATGGCAAGCATTTCAGGTTAAAAAATCACAGTTCATATGTTATTCGTGAAGAATCAAAACCAGCATAACACGTAACTTACAAAATACAGTATGAGTGGTAAAACAAAACCTAGATAAATATATATAGACAAGCTAGGCTTAACTAGCTTCAAATTAATAATGAAATATGCCTTTACATTTTAAAGTAACATGCCTAAGTGCAAGTTAATATGCAGGTGAATAATGAAAAGTCAATGTTGTGTGGCTACATCCAAGGTATATGCAATTTATGAAATAAAATGAGGGTTTCATATTCCTTTAAATAAGTCTCAAATATTCATAGGTAGGTCAGTTACATATTTTTTGTACCAAAACACGTGTTCAGGGTTTCAAAATAGGGCAGTGTACATGTCAACTCTTATATTTCGTTTCATGCATGTGTACAAAACAAAGTGGGTGGCCTAGCCATGGAAATTTTCCCAACAAAGAGTGCATAAATACCCTTATCTTAACAATAGTCACATAGTTGGATACCAATCAAATATTCATCATTTATGCTTATACCAAGGTGTTCAATAGTTTTATGGAGTAATTAGAAAAGTTCAAATGCCCAACCTTCATAGTTAATGTAACAGTGCACATGTGTTAAAAGTGATGCATAGTATAGCATGCGGCAACTTAGTGAACAACGTATGGTTTTCGATTCAACAAGGTAGACAAGGCAATATATATGTGTCAAATATGTCTCAAGGTTTCGAACAAGGTATGTCAACATACAATAAATAAAAGATGCTCTAATAACAGCTTATATTCAAAATATCAGGGAAAGACGGATAAGTAGCATGAACAAAATGTAGTCGTACTTATACAAACCTAGATAATAGGGTAAAACTATGCATGTTTCAGTTTACCATTGATAAGCATATTTTCAAGCTGGTTCAGTTATCAACATACCACTATGGCCCAACTATTGTGCATGTGAAGTTGGAAACTACAAGTATGGAGGTTGTGCAAAGGTAAACGGTTGAAATTTCAGGTTTATAGAACAAGCAGGGAGTCATGTAACTGTAAGTGTACCACACGTATACCGATATTGATGACTTAGATTCAAACATGGCATAGTCACACAATCATCAAATAAAATCAAATGGCTAGTGTAGTAGGTTTTTCTCAATAGGAATACATGTATTTCCAGTTTCAAAGCTGAGCAGGGTGACTATGTCAAGTAGGGTATGCCCAACAATTTCCATTTTTAACAAGGTACGGAGAAACCAAACAATAGGCCAGCTTATAGTCCATTAGTGTGTATGATTTCGAAACGCACATGCTAACACATACGAAAATACATATATACATGCACAGTTCCAACCAAAAATCAGAAAAATGTGAGCTTAGTTTATGAGCAAAGCCAATGGTTCAAATAGAGGATCTATCTGGGAGAGAAAATTGTCTAACAACATTTATATAAACAAGGAAGTATGGTGCTTTTCAACACCTATATATTCATGCATCTTCGAAATAAAAACTGGTAGGTAAATATATATGGAAAAATTGTGTCCTGAAATACCAAATTTAAAAGTGAACAATGGCTACAACGGGGCAACACTGTGTTCAACACCGAGTATAAGTTTGTAATAACCCGGAAAATTAGAACCAATTTAAAAATTTTATTTTAGCGATTTTATTGAATTTTGAATATTTAAAATGATTTATTTTAAATAATAACGCCTAGAAATTTATTTACAATAGAATTAGAATGTATAAATTTATTTAAATCAAAGTTATAATATAAATATTTATTTCAAATATAAAAGGAATTGGAAATGGCGCAGTAGTTTGAAATTTTGATTTCAAATTTCAAATGAATGTACATGATTAAAAATAAACCGGATTTTAGTGAAACAAGAAATATTTGTATCTGTTTGAAAATATCTTTTCAACGAATGCGAAAAATCCAAATTTCATAACAGGAATAAATAGTTATGTCCAGTTGAAAATTCTGTAAAGTCGCTATGGAATTTATATAATATATAACCCTTAAAAATAGCGATTTTGCAAATGACCTCCTTTTTCGACGAGACCACTTTTGTTGGATCCGGAATGTAGAACTATTGCGAGATTCCAATTTTCATAATTTTTGGAATCAATATGTGAGCGTGGTGAATTTAAACGTGTTTGGTCAATTCAATTTGAATTTAATCGACTAGAAAATGACCGTTTTTCAAACGGTCTCCAAATTTGACGAAATTACTTTTGTTGGGGCCATATTGTTAAAACATAGTTAGATTTTTTTTTCTGGAATTTTCGGAGTCAATATGTGGCCCTAGTAAATTAAAATGTACGTTCAAATTAAATATATGTTGATATATATTTTAATTTAAAGAAAAACCGATCGAAACAGTCGAATTGGCTTACGGGACCAATCTCATTGTGTCTGGAATGGGGTTAATTAGTTAAGGAGGACAGTCGTTGGGTTTCATTCGGGGATAAAATACAAAATCTCTTTTTTTGGGAATTAAATAATAACTAAATATAAATATATTTATATGTAAGGCCCCCAAAACCCTAGCCCTCCTTTCTTTCCGCCGCTAGAAATATTCAACGGCCCTGGGAGCTCGAAAATTAAAACCAAGAAATCCCCAAATCAAGACCAAATTTCAACGTAAATCCAAAAAGAAAATGATAGAGCGTTTCAAGATCTTCGTCTCCATATGAATATGATCGTGTATGGTAGCGTTTTGGAGTCGGATTCTGGGCTCAAAGTTGTTCCGTTTGAAGTCGTTTTCAGGTGGCAGGAGACCACCGAACTGGCGGCTGTTGTTCCTGTAGGGGCGTCATGCGTAGGCGCTGATGGTGGTGGAGTTCGATCAATGTCCGGTGATGGGTGGTGGCCACAAATCGAGGCACTAGGTATTGAGCACGAGTTCGAACGGGTTTCGATTGAAATCTGGAAGAAGAAAGGCATGGTATATTTTAATTAACTAAAATAATTAGTGTAATTAATTATTCGTTAATTATTTCGTTAATTATCCAATGTATTTGACGCCGTAACTTTTTCATACGAGGTCCAAATCATGCGAAACTGGATCCGTTGCGATCGTGGGGACGAGAGCTTCACAATAGACTAACCGGGTCTAGTTTGGAGCTCGTTAGGATTTAAGACAAATTCAAACCCGAACTGTACCTGAAATTCAGAAACAAAGACTGGTGGAGTGGAAACGACTGTGAGAACTCCTTCTCACTCTATTTATTTTACAGTAAAATATATTCTAGGATGCAGACGGTGCTTCGCAGCACCCGATACCATTGATTGTACAAACCATGATTGTTTGTTTGAATGGAACGGACTATATTGTATTGTGTTGTGATGAATAAAATATTTGAACAATAAAAATATCATTTTTATTATATATATAAAATGTATAAAACATTCATGTGATGAATAAAATATTTGAATAATAAAAATATCATTTTTATTGTATAAATGAACTGAATAAAATATTCATATGTTGAAATAAATATTTTATCGTTAATAATAATTTTTTTAATGAGTATATAAATGAAAATAAATATTTATTTACAAATCGGATGACTTGTTTACGTACACTCATTTGACTGATATTGATTGGGACGATATATTTACACATCATCTAACTGCACAAATATAAAATCAGTGTGTGTTGATTGAAACCGCACACGGGTATTGGGATGATATCTGACATACACTAATCCCAATATTTAGTTGTATGACAATCGATTGGTTGAAAAAATGTTGCAAGTGTTAATTATTTATATTTAACGCTTATACAGTTGTGTAATGCACTTTGGATGATGGTTGATTGTGTTTGATTATTGTCATGTACATGTGTGTATGAAATTTATATAAATAAAATTATATGGTAATTGATTGTGTTTGATTCCAATTTGGAAAGAACGAATATTTTAAATTAACGGATATTTTAAAATGATGAATAATGAATATTTTAAAATAACTAATATTTTAAAACAATATTCATAAATGGATCAAAATGTGATTTTGATGTCCGATTTGGGATAGACACGAAAATATTGAAAAACATGAAGTCATGTTGGTTAGATTAATTCCATTTTGACGCGAAGGTATTTGTAACGATTTTATTCATTTTTATAATGAATATCGAAAAGAGTTGATTTCGAAATCTGATATTTTGAAAATATTATCATTTTAATATTATAATGATATGGAATAATCAATTTTGATTTAAAATTGAAAATGAATTTAGAATCGTTTTAAACCGAATTTATAAAAGATTTATAAAATACAATTTAAGTAGAAATCAATGAAATATATATTATACATATAATATAATGGCCTGAATAGAACGCGTCGCGCCGCGGCCGTTCACGAATTTCGACCATTGAATTCGAATTGATATTACGGGAGATCCGGCTGTCGGATTCTCCTAAAACTAGAACCATTGGGTTTGTATCGAAAAGACCTTTCCAACGAATATAAGAGATTTGAAATCTAACGGTTGGATTTGGAATTATGTCCAAATCAAATTTGGAAACGGTCGTTGTAAGTGAAGTTCGATGACCGTTTATGGAAATCTACTATACGGGCCTAGATAAAATTATTAAAAATATTGATAATTTGTGTAAAATCATAAAATATGATTTAGAGAGTATTGGGATGGAAATTCCACATTTGTAAAGATAAAAATACATTTTTATCAAAATGAACTAGTTATTAACTAGATTTGATATCCAATAATTTTTAAATAAAATAAATTTGATATGTGAATGGTTTTAATATAACCAGAAATTTCCAACGACAAAAGTGGAATGAATTTGGAACGGATTTGGAATGGAAATAGTCTTTGGAATATTTCGATATTGTGTTCCGTGATTATACAGATATTGTTATGGAAATTTGGAAGATATATTTTATATCGTTATTTCTAATACGATATTTGTTGGTTTCAGAATTTGATATTGAATATAAGCCGATATAATTTCTATTTAAAGCCTTGTATTTAATATCAAATTGGATTTTGGGTTTGTCGTAAATGGTGTCTTCATCAACACTTTTCTTAAACCCTGTTGGGAAAAGAATAAATCTTTTAATTAAAATCTAGAGAAATTTACCAATTAATTAATATTTAACTAGAATTGAATTAAGAATTGGATTTTGGGTTTGTCGTGAATGGTGTCTTAAATAACACTGTTCTTAAACCCCGTGTGAAAAGAATAAATCTTTTAATTAAGATTATTAGAGTTTCCAGTTAATTAACATTTAATTGGAATAAAATGGGATGTGAATCGGGTTTATTATCAACTGTGTTTTTAACAACATTCGTTCTTTAACCCGATTTACAGTGAAATGCGATTTGGAATTTATAAATCTTTTTATTAAGATTTAACGGGAATTTTCCAAGTTAAGTTTTCCAATTTAATATATTAAATTGGAATTGAATGGAATTCGATTTGATAATAATCAAAGTGAACTTTTGTGGAGGAAGACTGTTAATACATATGGAATTTAAAAGGTTTTATCGTTATTCCATTTATATTATTTGTCGGATACAGAAATTGATATCGATTATGTATCTGTTTTCCGTGAAGATTCCGTAATTAATGGAATGTGATTTTGGGTTTATCTTGAACTATGTTTTAAATGACATTGGTTGTTTAACCTAGTTAAAGACAAGATTTATTTCCTAGATATTAAATAATCATTAGTATTGATTTATGGAAAGATTAAAACTAAATGGAATTTTTAATGAGTCTTTAATTAGATTGAAATGTGTAATAACCCGGAAATCCGGGCCAATTAAAAATTTTTATTTTGGCAATTTTAGCGAATTTTGATTATTTAAAATGAATCATTTTAAATAATATCGACGAGAAATTTATTTTGAATAGAATTCGAACGTATATATTATATAGATCATCGTTAGAATATAAATATTTATTTTAAATTATAAAAGGAATTGAAAATGGCGCGGTAGTTCGATAATTCGATTTCAAAATTCAAATGAATGTACCGGGTGCAAAATAAACCGGATTTTGGTGAAACCAAAAATAGTTGAATCTAATTGGGAATATCTTTCTAATGAATCCGAATAATTGAAATTTCATAGCGGGAATCAAAAGATATGTCCAGTGGAAATTTCAAAATAGTCGCTATGGAATTATGGCCCTTAAAAATGGAAATTTTGCAAACGACCTCGGATTTCGATGAAACCACTTTTGTTGGGTCCGTGATGTAAAGTTATTGCTAGGTTTCAAATTTCATAATTTTTCGAATCAATATGTGAGCGTGGCAAAGGAAAACGTGTTTTGACAGTTTTAGTCAATTTGGGTCGATCAGAAAATGACCATTTTTCAAACGGTCTCAGAATTTGACGAAATTAGTTTTGTTAGGACCGTATCGTCAATACGAAGCTAGAAATATATTTTTTGGAACTTTTAGAGTCCATACGTGGCCCCGGTAAATTGAAATGCGCGTTTGAATTGAATATATATAGATCTATATTGTAAATTTTGACGAAAACTGATCGGAACGGCCGAATCAGCTTGTGAAACATATCCCATTGTGTTCAAAATGGGGGTAATACGTTAGGGACGATAGTCGTTGGGTTTGATTTAGAGTTTGAAATAAAAGTCAACTTTTCTTAGAATAAATAAAATAATATATATATATATATATATTCACTTTCTTCAAAACCCTAGGTCTCATTCTGAGACGCCGCTGCAGCAAAAATAAACAGTCCATAACATATGATTTTCTTTCCGTTCAAACTCCCAATCCAATTCAAAATAGTTCGTGGATTCAAAGCAAAAGGATAGAGGATTTCGAGAGCTGCAATTCCATGCAAGTATAATCGATTCTCGTGTGCGATTTTGGGAGAATTTGGCGCTTGAAGCTGCCGACTTTCAGGCCGTTTTCTGTCCATCTTGAGGCGTCGTACCCATCGTTGTTCACGGCGTAGCTAGGGGACGCGGAGGTGCATCCTGAGGTGGCGTCGGATTGATCTCTGGTGGCCTGGGGACTGGTGCGACGTGAAGCTTAGAGGTCGAGGTTTTGGGGTCCCTCAGATCGGCGAGTCTGGAAGATTTAAATGAAGAAGAAGAAGGAAGCGGTAGTGTATATTTCCCTTAAACGTTGTTAATAAAATTAAGGGATTATGGGTTTTAATTATAATTAGTATTGTTTTCAAATCAGTTTTTATTGAATATAAATGCAATTTTCAAATCAGTTTTTATTGAAAATAAATGACATGGGTTTTAAAATAAATAACTTTTGATTTGAAAATATAAATTTGCATGGTTTGAAAATATAAATACCCTTGTTTTGAAAATAGAAATGGCATTCTTTTTGGAAATAAAAATGGCATTAGTTTTGTTTGAATTAAAAATGTAATATTTAAACTTAAGAACTTCGTTTGAAAAATAAGATTTGCATTGTTTGTAAAAGAAAATAATCCTTGTTTTTAAAATAAAATTGTCATCGCTTTTCAAATAAAATTAGCATTGATTTTCCAAATAGAAAATATACTTCGTTGTTTTTAGAACTGAAAATATAATATACTTTGAAGTTTGAAAATATAATATACTTTGAAGTTTGAAAATATAATATACTTTGAAGTTTGAAAATATAATACAAATAGCAGTGTTAAAAATATGATTTCTAATATAATATTTTGTGAAATAGATTGAGTTAAATCCATAACAACGAATCTGAGCGACAGTGAAGCACGGCGTAGTGGATCCCAAAGGTGAGAACTTCTCACTTTAATTTATTTCTAGTTAAAATATATACTAGGATGCAGACAGTGTTTAGTATCACCCGACACCCGTCGTCCACAGACCATGGACGGCTTGTATGCTTGTTTGTTTGATTTTGATGTGTGGTTGATTGTGTGATGTGATGTGAAATGAAATAAAATATTTATATAGTTAAAATATTTTATAGTTGAAAATAGAAATTTTGACGTGTATTTGAAATGAAATAAATATAAACAAATCGGACGATTTGTTTATATACACACATTTGGCTGATATTGATTGGGATGATAAATTTTACACGTCGCCCAAGTGCACAAATAAAATCTGTGTTTGATTGTTTGAAAACCCCACACGGGTATTGGGATGATATATGACATACGCTAATCCCAATAATTAGCTGTATGTTGATCGGTTGATTGACAGACTGCTATAAGCATTGAATATTTATATTGATGCTTAAATAGTGTAGAATGCACTTTGGATGATGGTTGATTATTTGTCATTGTTGATATATACATGCGTTGTATGGAAAATCCATAGAAATAGAATCTATGGTAATTGATTGGGCCTCATTCCAGTTTTGAAATAGAAATATTTTGAAATAGAAATATATGAAGAAGAAATATTTGAAATAGAAATATTTGAAATAGAAATATTTTGAAATAGAAATATTTGAAGAAGAAATATTTGAAGAAGAAATATTTGAAATAGAAATATTTGAAAATAGAAATATATGAAGCCGTGTTGATTAGATTTGCGCCATTTTGACGTGAACGATATTTATATCGATTTTATTCAAACTGAAATGAATATTAAAGTGAATTGAAATTCGAATTAAATTGAATTAATTTGAAATTCAAATTTGAATTGAAATCGAATTGAAATTGAATAGAATTGAAAGGAATTCGAATTGAAAATGAAATCTAATTGAAATTGAATAGAATTGAAAGGAATTCAAATTGAAAATGAAATCGAATTGAAATCGAATAGAATTGAAAGGAATTCAAATTGAAAATGAAATCGAATTGAAATTGGATAGAATTGAAATGAATTCGAATTGAATTCGAATTGAATTGAAAATGAAATGAAATTGAATTAGAAATCAATTTGAATTGAAATCAATTTGAAATGAATTTATAACGAATTTATAGTGAAAAATTCAATCTTGATTTGAATTTGAAAATGAAGTTGAAATCGTTTCAAAAACGAATTTAAAACGATTTATAAAATACGTTTTAAAAAGGAAATCGATGAAGTATATATTATATATATTGTATATATAATATAATTACCTGAATAGAACGCGCCGCGCTGCGGCAGTTCGCGAATTTCGACCATTGACTTCGAATGGATATTGCGGGAGATCCGACCGTCGGATTCTCCTAAAACCGGAACCGTTGGGTTCGTATCGAAAAGAGCATTCTAAAGAATATTAGAAATTAGAAATCTAATGGTTGGATTTGGAATTATGTCCAAATCAAATTTGGAAAAGGTCGTTGTAAGTGCAGTTCGATGGCCGTTGGTGGAAATCGACTGTACGTGCCTTGATAAAATTATTAAAAATATCAATAATTTGTGTAAAATCATTAGAAGTGATTTGGGAAGAATTGGGATGAAGAACTCCATCTTTGAAAAGATAAAAATAGATTTTTATCGAAATGAACTAGTTTTGAACTAGAATAAAAATTTATTTATTTTTAAATTAAAAAAGTGGATTTGAAAGTGGTTTTAAAAATAACCAAAATTTCCAATAATTGAATTGGAATGGATTTGAATCGAAATTGTCTTTGGAATATTTCGATGTTAGATTTCGTGATTATACAATATTGTTATGGAAATTAGAAAGATATATTTATATCGTTATTTCCAATACGATATTTGTTGGTCGTAGAATTTGATATTGAATATAAGCCAATATATTTCCTATTCAGAGCCTTGTATTTAATATCAAATGTGATTTGGGTTTGTCGTGAATGGTGTCTTCATTAACACTGTTCTCAAGCCCAGTTGAGGAAAAGATTAAATCTTTTTATTTAGATTTAATGAAGTGTACCAATTAAATGGAATCGTGAACAGTGTTTTAAATGACACTTGTTCTTTAACCCGATAATTAATGGAATGTGATTTTGGGTTGTTGTGAACGGTATCTTCAATAATACTGTTCTTAGACCCAAAGGAGATAAGAAAATCAGAAAGTAACTGGAGATGAGTTAAGTTGAATGGTTTTTGGGCTATTGATCTGATGTGGGTTTCGGCCTTCGGGTTTAATACTTAGGGAACTGCTCACTTGCTAATTTACGGTTAGGGACTGATTGAAATGTGATGTGATTTTGGGGTTTATCGTGAACCGTGTTTTAAATGACACTGATTCTTTAACCCTGTCAAAGATTAAAACTAAGTGGAGTTTTAATGAATCTTTAATTAGATTGAAAAGATCGAGAATGGAGTATCACCGGTTTTGCTCCAGGCGATAGTTAAATCGTTAATTAGATTTGAACGTGAAATGGTAATTGAATTTATCGATAACACCGTGGTGTTAGATATGAAGTATGACCAGTTTTACTTCATGGGATAAATAGGTTGGGGTTGGAAAAATAAAATAAATGATCACTTCGGTGTGGATCGTTAATCCCGACTAGTTTGAATTGATATTCAAAAGTAGATTAAAGAATAAATTTAAAAGAATTTATCTTTGATAAAATTAATGAGAACCTTTCCCTAAGAATGTGAAATTTAGAAACTAACTGTCGGTTAGCTAAGCAGAATGGTTTCCTGGGTATTGATCCGATGTTGGTTTCGGCCTTCGGGGTTAATATTTGGGGAATTATTCTCTTGTTAATTTATGGTTAGTGACTGATGAATTGGAATGAGGCGTATGTTGTGTTTGTGTAACACTTGTTTATTATATACACGAGTTATTCAGAAAGACCGGGTTTATCCCATTCTAAATAACTGATACGACGATAAGTCGAAGATGAAGACGGTGGTCGAAGGCCGGAGGTCTTCACGTCGTTTGGATAATTACTGATGATCTTGATTGGGCCGTACACCCAAGAGGAGAGAATCAGTTGGTGATCGTCCAGACGTACTTGGAGACTGATGGATATGCGGGGTACTAGGTGCCTCCGGTTTCGTTCAGACCTAGAACGAACTTGTAAATAGACCGTGCGTCTGACATTGGATTTTAGTCTGTGTGATTGATTTCTATTAAATATATATCTATTTAGCGGCGGAGAATTTATTCTCTTGCTTAACGCCCTTCTCTGAGACGTACGAGCTCAAGGTTATATATCGATGGATATCAAACACATGGAGTGAATTGCCTGTGTGGCATGCCTAAGTGGCAGATGATCAAGGCTTCTGTTGAAAAGAAAAGTCTTGTGGTTGATGATCAAAGCACGGCCTGTGTGGCGTAGCTTTGTGTAGCGTTGATTCGCGAGCCTCACACCTCGGTTGTGAACCAAAAACGGGAGAAGGACCTCAGGGAGGGCATGCGTTTCCTTCTAGTTAGAAGCGGCGTCAGTGGTTTTACACGCCCTGACGAGTTTGACTTATGTGGTTGTTGCTGTTGCGAGGCGCCTCGGATATATCGGTCGTTCTCGAACCGATGGAGTCATTTAGTTGGCTCACCCATGCCCCAAAGGGCGGGGAAACGCAGTGTTCAGGCATTTTAATCCACATCAGTGGACCGGCCCTGACGATCCAAAGGTCACTCGAGCTCTGACCTGAGGGGCGGACTAGAGTGTCTCGAATCGGTAGAGGACTATCTTTTGCCTCGGTTCACAGATGGAAATCCAACTTCCAATACGTGACGTTTCGGTTTTAGTTGCAATCCTATATATGGCGACATAGTGGGATGGGGCGCTTATGCCGTCTATGATTGATACTTATGATTTGAAGTTGTTTTATACAGTATACACTTATAGTAATAATAGATTTGTTTTTAAACGTATCAAGCATTCTTGGCTACTATAAGGTAAAAACCCTATCTTCCGGCTTGCGTTGCATTGTGTGATGGGACCTGGGTCTTATAATAGCTTCATTTTTCCTTATTTAGCATTGCGCTATTTGTTTTATGCACTGGTATTTTTGGGAGGAAATCTGTTCCGTGTTATACGACGTGGTCCCTTGATTTACCTAACTTTAAAAATAAAGATTAATAACTGTTTTAGTTCTCACACCTCATGGAGAGTTGGCTGCCCCCACGAATGATATAAATACTACTGTTGCTTTAGCTTTACTCACGTCCGTGGCATATTTTTATGCGGGTCTTACCAAAAAAGGATTGGCTTATTTTGGAAAATACATTCAACCAACTCCACATGACTGACCTGGAGTTTATTGTTTTAACCTAAACTCTGGGTGCCCTTATTTTGACATGGGCAGCTAGTAGTTTTGGTTTTGCAGATTTATATTCACAGGATCCTGGTTTACAGCTGGAATGATATCCGGAAAGCTTTGTATCCGTATATCTCCTTCAGTTGTGTATTGTATTATTTTCCGCTGATATGTAATGTATTGTAATCTCTGATATTTTATGAACTGTAATATTTATTTATACTCTGTATATTCCTGTATTCTGATGAATTGTTGTAATATACAATGAAATGTTCTTCCATCTGCGTTCTTTTGTGGCTTGTTCTCGACTCAATCCGGGCTTTCCTCACCGGGGAAGTTCGGGTCGTTTCAAAATGTGAATCTGATAACTAAAATTATCAAATTTAAGAAATGATCGAGAATGGAGTACCACCAGTATTACTCCAAGCGATAGTTAAATCTTTAATCATATTTGAACTTTAAATGGTAATTAATTCTACCAATGATACAGTGGTGTTAGATATGATGTATTACCAGTTTTGCTTCATGGGATGAATAAGTTGGGATTGGGAAATTAATCAAATGATTACTTCGGTAAGGTGCGCTAATCCCGACAAGTTTGGATAAACCTTAATTTTGTTTGAATTGATATCCAATGGAAGATTAAAGAATAAATTTAAAGAATTTATCTTTGATAAGATTAATGGGAACCTTTCCCAAAGGATATGAATATTTAAATAAAAGAATATTCAGAATTCGAATGAGGCGTATGTTGTGTTTTTATTGTACTGGTTTATAAGATACGCGAGTTATTTAGAAAGACCGGGTACCCATTCTGAATAACTGAATCGACGATAAGTCGACGATGAAGACAGTGGTTGAATACCGGAGGTCTTCGCATCGTTTGGATGATTACTGATGTCTTGATTGGGTTGTACACCCAATACGAGGTAATAAGTGGTGATCGTTCGGACGCACTTGGAAATCGACCGGATATGCGAGGACCTCTCTCCTGTATTGGACATATGGGGCGAGGAATAAGGTGCCTCTGATTTCGTTCAGACCCAGAACGAACTTGTAAATGGATGTGTGTCTGACATCGAATTTCATTTTGTGTGATTGATAGACATCGGTTGCATAGCGTGAATTTCCTGTGTGGCATGCTGAGATGCAAATGATAAAGGCTTCTGTTGAAAAGCAGAGTCTTGTGGTTAATGATCAAAGCATGGATTTAATATAGCATAGCTTTGTGTATGGCGTTAATTCGCAAGCCTCACATCCCGGTGTGAACCAGAAAGAGGAGAGGACTTTAGGGAGGGCATGCGTTTCCTTCTTGCTAGGAGTGGTGTCATGGTTTGGAGCCTAGATATTTTACTTATGTGGATGATGGATAGCGAGGCACGTCGGTTATATTGGTCACTACGGAGCCGATGGATGGTTTGGTCGACATACTGACCAGTTTTATGCCCCATAGGGCGGGGAAACGTATTATTCAGGCATTTTAATCCACTCCGTGTGGACCGGCCCTGACGATCCAAGGGCCCACCTATGTCTGGGTCCTGAGACATGGATAGATTGTCTCGAAGCGATAAATATGATCCCTTTCCTTGGTTCACAGATGGAAATCCAACTTCCAATATGTGACTTTGCAGTTTTAATTGTAGAGCCTAGTATTGGCGACATGATATATGGTACCCATGTCGTCTATGATTGATACTATTATATTTGAAGTTGTTTTATGCACTGCGCACTTATAATAGTATCAAATGATTTGTTTTAAACGTACCAAGCATGTTTGGCTATTTTAACGGAAAACCTTTGTAACACCCCACCTCCGCCAGGGTGGCTCTTGCAAGCACTCTGACTTTGGAGGGGCGTTTGAATCAGGTAAACATGCATAATGATATATCAAGGCAGAACAAGAACATATGTATATATGTAAACAGAGTAAACAAGATAAGTAAAACAGCGGAAGATTTCAAACTATTTCAAAACAAGTCTGGTACAACATAATGTCAACTTTCCAAATACACAAGTCTAGATAAAAACAACATCACTGAAAAACTGAAATACATAAGTACTATCCCCAAAATAAGTGATAACCATAGCTAGCTTCATGTCAAGACCGTACATGAGCTAAAATCCCACAAGCAAGCGATCAGAAATCCAAGCTAAGCTCCAATATTCCCACCCTGAGAACCTGGGGGGAAACGGAAGAAAAAAGGCGAAAGAAAAACAGGTCAGTCAAAAAGACTGAGTAAGCCCTACTACAATCAATGTAAACTGATAAAGTTAACTGGCATGAGAAGCAGGGATGAACATAAGGATAACAACATACTAGCATGAGGATTAACTAACAAGGTAGATAAAGGTGTCATCGCATAATCAGGTTTAAGGTTTTTCACCACAGGTGTACCAGCATTCTAACATGTCATGTATAAACAAGAATTTATCCCTTGGCCTAAACTTGGCCCAGTATCAGGTGTTTGACTTAAATCAAGATCCAACTTCTTGGTACCAATTCTAGTATCACAGGATTATGTGTTACCCCAATGTTTACATCGAAACAGGACGGAACAGAATGGTCCATACAGAGATAGAGTTTGGGAAAAATGGGCTTTTACCACCCTAACAGGACAGAGTACAGAAACGGAATACTACAATTAGGTGTACACTAGTAGTGGGCCTTTACCACCCTGATAGACGGTACCATGCAGAAACAGACGGGTGTTACCACCCAACAAAACAGACGATACCAACAGAATCAGACAGAGCTAAGTGTACCCTAGATCCTACCCAAGCGATCGGCTCCCTAATACATAAATACCCTGTGCCGGCCCCACGATAGGGTGTATCACTCCCTAAAGTGGCAACCAATTGGCACAGGCATATTTACAGATGTCACGGCGTCTTACATCCTCAGAGGCAGACCGGGATCCATGCACGCACATGACCCGGTTGGAACGCACCATCAACACCCATCGCCATTATCAGAATGAACCACTTATAATTAGTTCAGTAAGCGTGCCCGGACCCTACCTACAGTTGGGTCAAAGTTTTGATACCAGAAAGGGTTACTGACTAATATGGGTCCCAAACAACAAATGACACAAGTATTCCCCCTTGTGTCCCCAGACTATCAAATTCAGATTAACCTATTAACAGAGTTCAGACATACAAAGTTCAGTCGATCAGTTTTCAGACTAACGGATCAGATAACAGATTTATAAACTTGCCTAACTTGGTGTGGGTCCTACAGATCCGCAAAACAGGTTCGTTTAATTTATCAATCAAGTTAGTTTATCCAGACTAGGTATCAAATTGGTTCTCAGCCTTATCAAATTACTGAGTTGGATTGGTTAAGTATAGTTCAACTTAACCCCGTTAAATTACCGAGTTCAGATTGGTTAAGTGTAGGTTAACTTAACCCCGTTAATTTACCGAGTTCAGATTGGTTAAGTGTCATAAGTCAAATTTACTTAACCTTATCATGTAGCATTAATTAATTAATGTGCCTTAACCTCTCACATTAGACTTTGTTGCGGTTACTAGTTAAGCCGGTCAGTTCCGGGTAGGTTTACACCACAACTTGGTCTAACCTCGGGTTCAAGGTACAACATGACCAACTTCTCACATTAGGTCCTATTGTTTGTAGCCACTAGTTAAGCCGGTCGGTTCTGGGTAGGTTTACGCTACAAACTCAACCCAACCTCGAGTTGGTCACACTTATATTTTCTAAGTGTCATGTCCATTATGTTTACAAAACATATTACAAGTTTTCAAGCATTTGGGTAGACCTAACTTAATAGGTAAATTCCCAATGGGTAGACCTAACTTAATAGGTAAATTCCCAATCTTATGTTTTTATGTATTTTAAGTTTACCCAACCCCAAACGCAATCCCATCGCTTACATATCGCAATAGCGCATAAAGGATAGAAAGAGGGAACTTGGCATAATCATGACATAAAGGTGTTGAAGCCACAAGTTTAACATGGCGGCATATGAAATGTACATATTTTCATATACTTGCATATTACATTTCTAGGCCTCAAAAGCATGCATAAAACCAAACTTAGCATATTGGTGATACATGGTGATAAATGACATGTAGAAATGGTCATAAGTTCGCATTTAGCCTCACATGCAAGTTATCATAAGAGATATGATAACTTACATGTTGCCAAAATGCAACCTTTAGCATAAAGCTTGAAGCTTTATGTTCATATACTCAAGGTAAGCTTGCATAACATGATAACATGAGTAAAATGATCCACCCAAACTTGCATACATAACATGACAACTTGCATATCATAACATGGCAAACTTGCATAACATAACATGGCAAACTTGCATATCATAACATATCAAACTTGCATAACATAACATGATAAACTTGCATATCATAATGATCAAACACAACTTGCATCATTCATTAACTTTAGAGTTTAAATATGAAAGTAGAAAAGGGCTTACAATGCTTATGAAGACACAAAAATATGACAAAGCCCTTATGCAATCAAATAGACCCAAAATGCAAGCTCTAATAGAAAAACCCTTGAGCCAAAATGATCAAAACCCTTGCTTTATGATGTAAATATGGAAACTTGACTTGAATGCAAGCTAACGACACTCATACAAGCTTGAAAACACTTGTATGCATGGAAAATCTCTCATAGAAATAACTTAGGAATTTTATGAAGAGAGTGGAGGCCATGAGAGGAATGATTTTTCCATAGTTTAGTTACTTGAATGAATAATGATGATTTAGGGTTAGGTTAGGGGCTTATTTATAGAGATTAGGATTAGTTTCAACCTTAGGATTAAACCCTAATTCCAATCTCAGCCCTTAAAACCGAATCTGGCCCCAAAACCTAACCAAAACCCCAAAGTGGTGCACCAGGCAAATCTGCCCGGCTGAACCAAGTCGACAGCCAAGTCGACAGGGCTGTCGACTTGGGTCCAACCAAGTCGACTCCCAAGTCGACAGGGTTGTCGACTTGGGTGCTCTGGCGGGAATTTTCCCGCCTAGCCCAATCTGACCGTTTTTCGAATTTTGAACCCGAAATACGAAATCTGTTTTGAACTTGAAATTTTCTGAAAACTTCATTAGGCCTTAATCGGGTCATACGGACTCCGATTTTCGAAAACTCGGACTCTATTTCGCGTATTTTTCCGAGACGAACGCAATGGCATAGCCCGTTTCCCTTGATTCAGATTTATAAATTAAATTCTGCCTCGATTTACGTTATAACAGGTTATTGAAGATACGGGTTGTTACAACCTTATCCTCCGGCTTGCTTTTCATTGTGTGATGGAACCTGGGCCTTATAATAACTTCATTTTTTCTAAAAAGCATTGCGTTGTTTGTTTATGCACTAGTATTTTTGGGAGGAAACCCATTCCGTGTTATACGGTGTGGTCCCTTGATTTACTTTTAAAGTAAAAGATTTAATAACTGTTTTAGTTCTCACACGAGTCACATGACTGACATGGAGTTTATTTTTTTTAACCTAAACTCTTGGTGCCCCTATTTTCCACACGGGCAGCTAGTAGTTTTGGGTTTGCAGATTTGTTCTTACAGGATCCCGGTTTACAACTGGAGATAAATTCGGAATGCTCTGTATCCGTGTATTTGTTTCTGTTGTGTTATGTATTATTTTTCCGCTGCATTGTAATCTAAATCTCTGATATTTTTATGATGTATAATATTTATTCATACTCTGTGTATTCTTGTACTCTGATGTAAATTGTTGTAATAAGCAATGAAATGTTCTTCTGTTTGCGTTCTGATTAGTCTTGTTCTCAAACAATCCGTTCTTTCTCTTCTCTTCAGAGACCGGGGAAGTTCGAGTTGTCACGGCTGGTATCAGAGCTTTGGTTTACAGAGCTCGAGAACAAGACATATTAAAACCGAATGAAAAAATTCATCAGAGATTGGATTAGTAATATCCAATGAGAAGGACTCGTTAGAGATGAGATCAGTAGTATCCTAGAACGAGTTCAAAGATTGTTATTTTTAAAATAAAAATGAAAAAAAATTGTTTTGAAAATTTAAATTGTATTATACGTATTTGAATATTTTATTTTATATTGAATTTGGGCAATCGAGTATATAAAGATTCTGCATATACGCCTAGCTAGCATATGCACGAAGTCTCAAATATACTGATAGATATAGAATCACACTCTAGTCGCCTAGAGATGATACTGATGATTGGCATGTCATCATCAGTATTTGTTCGAGTTTCGAACGTAGGATATCTATATATTTCCAATTGACTGGTGTGAGAACCAAAACTAGATAGGGTTATTGTTGTGATTTGGCACCAAAAGATGATTTTTGAATATATATTAAAGTTATGCATTTGATAAGCTAATTCACAAATTGATTGCTGTCGTGTTACGTGATTATTTGTTAACTAATAAAACCAATATATGAAAGAAAGGTAAATTTAGAAAAATTGTATCAAATCTGAAATTAAATTGAAATTGGTTGAAATTGCATACATGTACATGCATATACATTGAACAGGTCATAGCAAGGAGGCTAGAGAGGAGGAATAAAATTATATGCCCGACAAATAGGTACATGTTTACTTGTATGATTTTATGAGCCGATTGGCTAGCCGCTTGGCCTTTTCTTTTTCTTTTTGGATGATGAGGGCCCTGCATAGCTAGTTGAAGTTTTAAATGTCCCCCCATACAAAGGTGGTTATGGCGAATTTTTTTGAAAATTTAGCGTGTTTGCCAAGTTTTTGAAGAATTTGAAAATTCTTAGAAACTGAAAAGTTGAAGAATGAACGTCAGAATGAAAGTTGAGTTGTTTAGTTGAACAACTTTCAGCTCCGTTCCATTTCGAGGACGAAAATATTTTAAGTGTGGGAGATTGTAATAACCCGGAAAATCAGAACCAATTTAAAATTTTTATTTTAGCGATTTAAATGAATTTTGATATTTAAAATGATTTATTTTAAATAATAACGACTAGAAATTTATTTTGAAAAGAATTATAACGTATAAATTTATTTAAATCGAAGTTAGAATATAAATATTTATTTTAATTATAAAAGGAATTGGAAATGGCACGGTAGTTTGAAATTTCGATTTCAAATTTCAAATGAATGTACGGGATTCAAATTAAACCAGATTTTTGTGAAACTAGAAAAATTTGAATCTATTTGAAAATATCTTTCCAACGAATGTAAAAAATCCAGATTTCATAACGGGAATAAAAAGTTACGTCCAGTTGAAAATTCTGAATAGTCGTTATGGAATTTATACAATATATATAGCCCTTAAAAATAGCGATTTTGCAAATGACCTCCGTTTTCGGCGAGACCACTTTTGTTGGATCCTGAATGTCAAACTATTTCTAGATTTCAATTTTCATAATTTTTGGAATCAATACGAGAGCTTGGTGAATTTAAATGTGTTTGGTCAATTCAGTTTGAATTTAATCGACTGGAAAATGAACGTGTTTCAAACGGTCTCCGAATTTGATGAAATTAGTTTTGTTGGGACCGTATCATCAAAACATAGCTAGATTTATTTTTCTGGAATTTTTGGAGTTAGCATGTAGCCCAAGAAAATTAAAATGTACATTCAAATTAAATATATATTGATTTATATTTTAATCTAAAGAAAAACTAATCGAAACAGTCGAATTAGATTACGGGACCTATCTCATTGTGTCCGGAATGGGGGTAATTAGCTAGGCGCGACAGTCGTTGGGTTTCATTCGGGGTTAGAATACAAAATCTCTTTTTTTGGGAATTAAATAATAATTAAATATAAATATATTTATATATAAGGCCCCCAAAACCCTAGCCCTCCTTTCTTTCCGCCGCTATACAAATCCAATGGCCCTGGGAGCTCGAAAATTAAAACCAAGAAATCCCCAAATCCAGACCGAATTTCAATGTAAATCCAATGAAAAAATGATAGAGCGTTTCAAGATCTTCGTCTCCATATGAATATGATCGTTTATGGTGGCGTTCTGGAGTCGGATTCTGGGCTCAAAGTTGCTCTGTTTGAAGCCATTTTCAGGTGGCAGGAGACCACGGAACTAGCTGCGGTTGTGGCTGTAGGAGCGTCATGCGTAGGCGCTGATGGTGTTGGAGTTCGATTAACGTCCGACGATGGGTAGTGGCCACAAATCGAGGTCCTAGGTATTGAGCACGAGTTCGAACGGGTTTCAATTGAAATCTGGAAGAAGAAAGGCATGGTATATTTTAATTAACTAAAATAATTAGTGTAATTAATTATTCGTTAATTATTTCATTAATTATCCAATGTATTTGACGTCATATCTTTTCCATACGAGGTCCAAATCATGCGAAACTGGATCCGTTGCGATCGTGGGGACGAGAGCTTCACAACAAGACTAATCGGGTCCAGTTTGGAGCTCGTTAGGATTTAAGGCAAATTCAAACCCGAACTGTACCATAAATTCAAAAACAAAGACTGGTCTAGTGGAAACGACTGTGAGAACTCCTTCTCACTCTATTTATTTTTTACAGTAAAATATATACTAGGATGCAGACAATGCTTAGCAGCACCCGACACCAGCGATTGTGCAAACCATGATTGTTTGTTTGAATTGAATGGACTGTATTGTATCGTGTTGTGATGAATAAAATATTTGAATAATAAAAATATAATTTTCGTTATATATATAAACTGTATAAAATATTCATGTGACGAATAAAATATTTGAATAATAAAAATATCGTTTTTATTATATATATGAACTGAATAAAATATTCATATGTTGAAATAAATATTTTATCGTTAAAAACAAAAAATTTAACGAGTATATGAATGAAAATAAATATTCATTTACAAATTGTACGATTTGTTTATGTACACTCATTTGACTGATATTGATTGGGACGATATATTTTACACATCACCTAACTGCACAAATATAAAATCGGTGTGTGTTGATTGAAACGCCACACGGGTATTAGGATGATATTTGACATACACCAATCCCAATTGTTTAGTTGTATGTCAATCAATTGGTTGACAGACTTTTGTAAGCATTAATTATTTATATTTAACGCTTATACAGTTGTGTAATGCACTTTGGATGATGGTTGATTGTGTTTGATTATTGTCGTGTACATGTGTGTATGAAATCCATATAAATAATATTATATGGTAATTGACTGTGTCTAATTCCAATTCAGAAAGAATGAATATTTTAAATTAACGGATATTTTAAAATGACGAATAATGAATATTTTAAAATAACTAATATTTTAAAATAATATTCATAAACGGATCAAATTGTGATTTTGATGTCCGATTTGGGATGGACACGAAAATATTGAAAAATATGAAGCCGTGTTGGTTAGATTAACGCCATTTTGACGTGAAGGTATTTATATCGATTTTATTCATTTTTATAATGAATATCGAAAAGAGTTGATTTCGAAATCTGATATTTTGAAAATATTATCATTTTAATATTATAATGATATGGAATATTCAATTTTGATTTAAAATTAGAAATAAAGTCATAATCGTTTTAAACTAAATTTATAAACAATTTATAAAATACGTTTTAAGTGGAAATCGATGAAATATATTATATATGTATAATATAATGGCCTAAATAAAACGCGCCACGCCGCGGCCGTTCGGGAATTTCGACCATTGATTTCGAATTGATATTACGGGAGATCTGGCCGTCGGATTCTCCTAAAACCGGAACCATTGGGTTTGTATCAAAAAGAGATTTCTAGAGAATATAAGAGAATTGAAATCTAACAGTTGGACTTGGAATTATGTACAAATCAAATTTGGGAAAGGTCGTTGTAAGTGTAGTTCGATGACCGTTTATGGAAATCGACTGTACGGGCCTTGATAAAATTGTTAAAAATATTGATAATTTGTGTAAAATCATAATAAATGATTTGGAGAGAATTAGGAAGAAAAATTCCATGTTTGTAAGGATAAAAATATATTTTTATCAAAATGAACAAGTTATTAACTAGATTTGAAATCCAATAATTTTTAAATGAAATAATTTGGATATGTAAATGGTTTTAATATAACCAGAAGTTTCCAACGACCAAAGTGGAATGAAATTGGAATGGTTTTAGAATGGAAATAATCTTCGGAATATTTTGATATTGGATTCCGTGATTATACAGATATTGTTATGGGAATTTGGAAGATATATTTTATATCGTTATTTCCAATATGATATTTGTTAGTTTCAGAATTTGATATTGAATATAAGCCGATATAATTTCTATTCAGAGCCTTGTATTTAATATCAAATTGGATTTTGGGTTTGTCATGAATGGTGTCTTTATCAACACTATTCTTAAACGCAGTTAGGAAAAGAATAAATCTTTTAATTAAGATATAGAGAAACTTACCAATTAATTAATATTTAATTGGAATTGAATTAAGAATTGGATTTTAGGTTTGTTGTGAATGGTGTCTTAAATAACACTGTTCTTAAACCCCGTGTGAAAAGAATAAATCTTTTAATTAAGATTATTAGAGTTTCCAGTTAATTAGAATTTAATTGGAATAAAATAGGATGTGAATCGGGTTTATTGTGAACTGTGTTTTAACGACATTCGTTCTTTAACCCGATTTACAGTGAAATGTGATTTGGAATTTATAAATCTTTTTATTAAGATTTAATGGGAATTTTCCAAAGTAAAGTTTTCCAATTTAATATATTAAATTGGAATTGAATGGAATTCGATTTGATAATAATCGAAGTGAAATTCTATGGAGGAAGATTGTTAATACATATGGAATTTAAAATGCTTTTTCGTTATTCCATTTATACTATTAGTCGGATACATAAATTAAGATCGATTATATATTCATCTGTTTTCCGTGAAGATTCCATAATTAATGGAATGTGATTTTGGGTTTATCGTGAATTGTGTTTTAAATAACATTGGTTCTTTAACCCAGTTAAAAACAGGACTTATTTCCTAGATATAAAATAATCATTAATATTGATTTTTGGAAAGATTAAAACTAAGTGGAGTTTTCAATGAGTCTTTAATTAGATTGAAATGTGAATCTGATAACTAAAATTATCAAATTCAAGAAATGATCAAGAATGGAGTACAACCAGTTTTACTCCAAGCGATGGTTAAATCTTTAATTACATTTGAACGTGAAATGGTAATTAATTTTACCAATGACACTGTGTTGTTAGATATGAAGTATTACCAGTTTTGCTTTATGGGATGAATAGGTTGGGATTGGGAAATTAAACAAATGATTACTTCGGTAAGGTGCGCTAATCCCGACTAGTTTGGATAAACCTTAATTTGGTTTGAATTGATATCCAATGGGAGATTAAAGAATAAATTTAAAGAATTTATCTTTGATAAAATTAATGGGAACCTTTCCTGAAGGATATGAATGTTTAAATAAAAGAATATTCAGAATTGGAATGAGGCGTATGTTGTGTTATTATATCACTGGTTTATAAGATTCGCGAGTTATTCAGAAATACCAGGTTTATCCTATTCTGAATAACTGAATCGACGATAAGTCGACAATGAAGATGGTGGTTGAAGACCGGAGGTCTTCACATCGTTTGGATGATTACTGATGTCTTGATTGGACTATACACCCAAGACGAGGTAATAAGTGGTGATCGTCCAGACGTACTTGGAGATCGACTGGATATGCGAGGACCTCTCTCCTGTATTGGACATATGGGATAAGGAATAAGGTGCCTCCAGTTTCGTTCAGACCCAGAACAAACTTGTAAATGGATGTGTGTATGACATCGAATTTCATTCTATGTGATTGATAGACATCGGTTGCATAGCGTGAATTGCCTGTGTAGCATGCTTAGATGCAAATGATCAAGGCTTCTGTTGAAAAGCAGAGTCTTGTAGTTGATGATCAAAGCACGGCTTTAATATAGCATAGCTTTGTGTATAGCATTAATTTGCGAGCCTCACACCCTGGTGTGAACCATTAACGGGAGAGGACTTCAGGGGGGCATGCGTTTTCTTCTAGCTAGGAGTGATGTCATGATACGGAGCCCAGACATTTTGTTTAAGTGGATGACGGATAGCGAGGCACCTCAGTTATATCGATCACTACAGGGCCGATGGATGGTTTGGTCGACATACTGACCAGTTTTACGCCCCATAGGATGGGGAAACGTATTGTTTAGGCATTTTAATCCACTCCGTGTGGGCTGACCCTGACGATCCAAGGGACCACCTGTGTCTGGGTCCTGAGACATGGGCTAGATTGTCTCGAAGCGGTAAGGATGGTCCCTTGCCTTGGTTCACAGATGGAAATCCAACTTCCAATATGTGACTTTGCAGATTTAATTGTAGAGCCTGGTATTGGCGACATGATATATGGTACCCATGTCGTCTATGATTGATGCATTTATATTTGAAGTTGTTTTATACACTATGCACTTATAATAGTATCAAATGATTTGTTTGAAATGTACCAATCATGTTTGGCTATTATAAGGGAAAACCCTATCCTCTAGCTTGCGTTCGATTGTGTGATGGGACCTGGGTCTTATAATAGCTACATTTTTTCAAAAAAGCATTACGATGTTTGTTTATGCACTGGTATTCTTGGGAGGAAACCCCTTCCATGTTATACGGCGTGGTCCATTGATTTACTTTTAAAGTAAAAGATTTAATTACTGTTTTTAGTTCTCACACCAGCAACACGACTGACCTGGAGTTTATTGTTTTAACCTAAACTCGGGGTGCCCCTATTTTCCACATGGGCAGCTAGTAGTTTTGGGTTTGCAGATTTATTCTTACGGGATCCTGGTTTACAACTGGAGATATATTCAGAAAGCTCTATATCCATGTATTCGTTTCAGTTGTGTTATGTATTATTTTTCTGCTGCATTGTAATCTAAATCTCTGATATTTTTCTGATGTATAATATTTATTCATACTCTTTGTATTCTTGTACTCTGATGTAAATTATTGTAATAAGCAATGAAATGTTCCGATTAGTCTTGTTCTCAGACAATCCGTTCTTTCTCTTCTCTTCGGAGACCAGGGAAGTTAAGGTCTTCACAAAGTTAAATTAAATCTCGTAAACAAAACAACCAAATGATACAGGAAATGCGAGTGTTTATATACACATGTATGCCACCTATACATATATACATATACAAAGATATACATATATACACATATGTTCGCTGCCCTCTATGTCTATATATATAGTCATCATTCAACATCCAACAGGCAATAGACAGAGCAAGACAAATGCGACATCCAACAATAGAAAAATCAAACCAAATTCACTATTTTATTTTGGTTCCTATGTAATTTAAAATACTTGAAAATGAGTTAACATGGGGTGAGCTCCCCTTTACTGTTGTGTTACTCCTAGGATGCAGCGCTGAGTTCGTTGGACGAAGGATATTTTGCTGAGGTGGAACCGAGGCTCGAGATCACTAAGACAATGATGAAACTCTTGAATTCCATCTACAAGTCACGGATCTGGAGGTGAATAAGATTGTCTTCGATTGATGTCTGGGGAGGCTTTTGGCTGAAGTAATACGATTTTAAATGAAGGCGGTGATTGGTGCAAGGCTGTGGTGGCCTCAATTAAAAGGAGGATGACGATTTTGATCTTCGGGAAAGAGGAAACTTTTGAGAAAGTAAATTTGGGGAAGATAGAAATTTCGGCTGAGGTGAGAAAATGAGGGAAAGTGGGTTCTCTTCGGTTGAAATTAAAAAAATTGAGGAGGACAGCAAAAGGGTACGTGTGAAAAACAAAGATACATGTTAGGATTTCCAACAAGGTTGTACAAGTTTTAATTTGCAAGAGAAAATTTTCAAGTGTTTATTTGAATTTTTGTAAGTGTAAAAACTTTTATGTTTGCTTTTATTTTATTATATTTTTTTCCTTTATTAGTTTATCACTATTTATTAAGATAGATACTAATTCTATATCTACAATCTAATTTGCATGTTTATTTAAATTCACAAACTTAAGTAACATATCAAATTAATTTCTTGGTTTGAAACCAATACACTTCTCTAAAGTTTATACAGACCTAATTCAAAATAATTTGGCTCTTAATTCTTAAGTTGAATTTCAAATTCATATTTCAAAATCAACTTTAAAATTACTTAATTAAATCATCTCTCAATTAATTATAATATAAATAAACATTTGATTCTGATGAATCACACAAATCAAAAATTTATTCATACTTAAGATTTTATTAAACCTAAGTTTAAATAAGCTAGAATTAAATTATAAAAAAGAAGTCTCAAGTATAAATATTTATTTTAACATTAGATTTTATATTAACTTCATATTTTAACATGTGAAATTATCAGGTCGTTACATACGTTATGCACACCTGTAACCTAATTGATAACTCGACATTATACGCAAGTGTACTAATTCTCTCTAGAACTGGGAATGGTCCAACATAACGAAGAGCCATCTTACCCTCCCATCCAAACTGGAATACACTTCTTATCAGGGATACTTTTACAAACACAGTTTCTCCAACTGAGAACTCTAAGTCTCCTTAACTCTCATCTGCATAGCACTTATGTCAGTTATGTGCTCCGTTGATTCACTTTTTGATCTCTAAGACCTTATATGATGCCTCACAAATCATATATGGTCCCATACAAGGTGATCTTCACGTTCTACCCAAAACGATGGAGATTTGCAAAGCCTTCCATACAATGCTTCAAAAGGCGCCATTCCAATATTTGCTTGATAATTATTATTGAATGAAAACTCAACAAGTGGAAAGTGCTCTTCCCACGAACATCCAAAATCTAGAATTCATGCTCGAAGTAATTCTTCAAATACATGATTCACCCTTTCCTTTGGCCATTCAGTCTACGGATGGCAAGTGGTACTCAAACTGAGCTCGGTACCCAATGCATATTGAAGTACCTTCGAAAAACGACTTGTGAAGATCAATTCTCTATCACTCACGATACCACTTTGAATGCGATAAATACTACACATCTCTTTAATATACAACATTGCTAAACTATAATCATTACTTGTTGCATTTACTAGTAAGAAGTGCGTAGTCTTGGTTAACCGAGCAACAATAACCCACACCCCTTCATTATCTCTTCTCGTCCAAGGCAACCGGTCAATAAAATCCATAGATATTTGCTTCCTTTTCCACTAAATAATCTCAAGTGGCTAAAGCAGCACGTTTGTCCTCTGATGAATACCCTTTACTTGCCAGTCGTTAGCACACTTGATTTCAAATATAGAAACATCCCTCTTTATGCTCCCATTATAATGCCCACTTCATGTCTTAATACATTTTAGTTACCCCAGGATGTATCTTTAGTCGTGAATGACGACTTTCAATTACAACCTTCTGCCTGAATCCATCAACATTCGTAACACACAATCTTTCATTCGTCCTAATAATGCCACGGTTATCTACTTTGACTCATGAACATTTCTTTATAGCAATATTCTCGCTTACTAACTTAGCAGTCCTTGCAAGATGAAGATATCTAACCTGATTCCCTTCGATACCACCGATAAGGATCAGTTGAACTTCTACATTTGGCACAACATCATATTTCCAACTATGCGCATCAGCTACAACATTAGCCTTCCATGGGATATATGATGTCTCGATCATAGGACGAAAGAAACTCCAACCACCATCGCTACATCATATTTAAGTCTTTTTGTGTAAAAAGAAACTTTAAGAATTTGTGGTCCGTATATAACTTAAACCTCTCTCCCAACAAATGATGCTTCCATATCTTTAACACAAAGCTACTGTTAATAACTTCAAGTCATGAGTCACGTACCTCATTTCATGTGGTTTGAGTTGTTGGCTTGCATATGCAATAACTCTTACATGTTGCATCAACACCGCACCCATTCATGTTCCACACGCGTCAGTGTAAAAGTCAAACATTCAACTTGATCTGGTAAAGTAAGAATAAGAGCACTAGTCAACTTCTCCTTAAGCTTTTTAAAGGCTTGCTCGCACTTCCATGTCCATACAAATCTGATATCTTTTTTCGTCAACTCCGTCAAACAAGAAGCAATCTTTGAGAAATCCTGGATGAACCTACTATAATGACCCGTAAGACCAAAAAAGCTTCTAATATCCATAACCCTTTGCAGCTTCTTCCAGTCCTAAATAGATGTAGCCTTCACTAGATCAACAAAAATATGTTTTCCAGAAACAACATGACAAAAAAAAAACTAACTTTTGAATGTCAAAAATGATACTTTGAAAATTTTACCTTCAATACATTTTCTCTCAATGTTTCTAATACTATCATCAAATAGCGCGTATATTCTTCCTCGGTCTTTCGTGGAATAAAATATCATCATTGAATACACGAACAAACTTATTTAGCACATCTCGAATAACACGATTCATTAAGTCTACGAAATATGTTGGAGGATTAGTTAGACCAAACTGCATAATTAACCACGTACAAAACTGGTCATACCTAAAGGCGATTAAGGGTAAAGTTTCCTCTGCTACCCTTGATTGATGGAATCCCATTGCACGATCCAGTGGAGAAGACGCTCGAGCTCCATGAAGATGGTCGAATAAGTTATATATCCCAGGTAAGGGATACTTGTTCCCAACAGTTTGCTTGTTAAGCCAACGACAATCCCAACAGTTTACTTGTTGAGCCAACGATAATCAACACATAATCTTAAAGAACCGTCTTCCTTTGTAGCAATGGCAATAGGCGCTCCCAAACTCGAACGACTTGGTTGGATTAAGCCTTTCTATAACAAATCATCCGCATGAATAGATAGCTCTAACTTCTCCTTCGGTGCTAACCTTCAAACTGGTAACACAATATGTTTTTCATCTTTAATCAGATCAATGCGAAACTCTATTTCCTGATGATGTGGTAAAACTAATTCTCCTCAAAGATATCTATAAAATATTGAACAATAGGTATATACCCAATTATTCCTCTGCCACATCTAAGGAATAAAGGAAACTATTCATAAGTGAGTTAAGTCCTTCACAAGACAATATGAATATTTTCCCTTCATTGGTTTTAAAAGACACTGTTCCTTTCTTACAATATAGAACAACAAAATATCAAAAAGCCAATCCATCCTGAGTAGGACATCAAAACCCATAAAACCCAAAACATACAAATTACAATGGAAGAGTTGGTTAAAATAAGAAATCGGAACTCCTAAGAATCCCATTAAAAGATTTACCAAGCCCCCAATAGGTTTCGACACACAATAGATTCTAAAGCCATTACTAGCTCAAGTTTCAGTCTATCAAAAAGAATATGAGAAATAAAACTGAGAGAAGCATCAGTGTCAAATAAACACGAATAGGAATGACAAAAATAGATAGAAGCAAAAAATAGATAGAATACCTTCCACAACTTGTTTCCCCTTTGCTGCTACAGAAATGGAAGGTACTGAAGCTAAAGCTAAAGATCAAGGTTGTTTGCTTTATTGGAGAAATAGGAACTCCCTAGAAAAATTACCTGGCTTATGACAGTTGTAGCAGCCCTCCCTCAGAACCATTTGAGTCTTGATCGTATATGGTTCAACCTTAGGAGTATTAACAATCAGTGCCCGACCCCATGGTTTCCTTGCCACCAGCTTTCTTCCAACCTCCATACAGTTCTAAGCAAAATGCCCCTTCTTCCCACAATTGTGACAAGCAAACCTGCATATGTCCCTATTAGGCTGAAACATCCTCTTATTCTCTCTAGTTGGTGCCAAATTATCTTATTTTGGAATTAAACCCAAAAACCTCAACCCTATATTTAACAAATCCAAAAAGGATGCCATGATGTAGTTTTTCATGCCTCTATTAGACTCTAGAGGCATTCCTGGAATGAACTTACCATTTTTCTTTAGTGGTGCAACTATCAAACTTGTTTCGAACAAGGATAATGTAGTGAATCGCTTCTTATACTCTACTAAGTCATGGGCACCTGCTTTAAGTCCATGAAACTCTTGTATAATAAATTATTCCCTGCTTCCGGAACAAACTTCGTTTCAGTTCCACCTTGAATTGGATACAGGAAAAGTCGTTCTCTTGGACATCCATAGTAACCAAATTCTACCAATCCATAGTTGCATCAGTTAAATGTCGTGATGCCAATTGATACTTCATTGCATCATCTTGATTTATAACCCCCAATATATGGTCACATTGCTTGACCAAAGTCTGAACTTTTATAATTGACTCCGAGCCAATAAACTTCTTTCCCGCAAGCCTCTCATAGTCATGGTAAAGTGAACCAAATCCCAGATGAGGCCTGATTTGCATGACATCCTCCACAACACCTACTATTAGTTCCTCCACAACTGTGGATTTCTCGATGCACGAGTCCCTCCATTGATAATAGTATTATCTCGACCGCCTCTACCTCCTCTAGTACGTGTCGCCCAAGTACTCATAGTTCGCTACATGAGTTATGACAAACACTTTTAGAATACTAGAAGATAGAATTATTTCAAGGAAAGGATACAAAGAAGGGTTTACTACAAAGAAGGAACTTATTCAAGAAAGAGTTGCGGGAAATAGACATTCCTAAGGAATAATTTCAAAGTTTAGTTTTCAAAATACAAATAGGCTCTCATATGTATAATATACTCGACTAATTCTAGGGTGTCGTTTACCCTATCTCTAATGAGGCATATCTAACCACAGCCATGATGTTTTTACAACCTTGTGTTGTTGTAACAACTCGTATTTTCAATAACCTGTTATAACGTAAATCGAGGCAGAATTTAATTTATAAATCTGAATCAAGGGAAACGGGCTATTCCATTGCGTTCGTCTCAGAAAAATACGCGAAATAGAGTCTGAGTTTTCGAAAATCGGAGTCCGTATGACCCGATTAAGGCCCAACGAAGTTTTCAGAAAATTCCAAAGTAAAAACAGATTTCAAATTCAAGTTTGAATTTGAAAATTAGGTCATACAGGGCTAGGTGGTAAAATTCCCGCCAGAGCACCCAAGTCGACAGCCCTGTCGACTTGGGGGTCGACTTGGTTGGACCCAAGTCGACAGCCCTGTCGACTTGGCTGTCGACTTGGTCCAGCCGGGCTGTTTAGCCTGGTGCACCATTTTGAGATTGTGTTGAGTTTGGGGGCCAGATTCGGTTTTAAGGGCTGAGATTGGAACTAGGGTTTAATCCTAAGGCTAGAACTAGTCCTAATCTCTATAAATAAGGCCCTAACCTAACCCTAAATCATTATTATTCATTCATACAACTAAACTATGGCAAAATCAATCCTCTCATGGCCTCCACTCTCTTCATAAAATTCCTAAATAAATTTTTAAGAGATTTTCCATGCATACAAGTGTTTTCAAGCTTGTATGAGCATCATTAGCTTGCATTCAAGTCATGTTTCTATATTTGCATAATAAAGAAAGAGTTTTGATCATTTTGGCTCAAGGGTTTTGCTTGCATTTTGGGTTTATTTGATTTCATAAGGGCTTTGGTATTGTAAGCCCTATTCTACTTTCATACTTAAACTCTAAAGTTAAATGTATGATATGCAAGTTTATATGCAAGTTTACTATGCTATGATATGCAAGTTTATTATGTTGTGATATGCAAGTTTATATGCAAGTTTATATGCAAGTTTACTATGCTATGATATGCGAGTTTATCATGTTGTGATATGCAAGTTTATATGCAAGTTTACTATGCTATGATATGCAAGTTTATCATGTTGTGATATGCAAGTTTATATGCAAGTATGCCATGTTATTGTAACACCCCACCTCCGCCACGGTGACTCTTGCAAGCACTTTGACTTTGGAGGGGCGTTTGAATCAGGTAAACATGCATAATGATATATCAAGGCAGAACAAGAACATATGTATATATGTAAACAGAGTAAATAACATAGATAAAACAGCGGAAGATTTTAAACCATTTCAAAACAAGTCTGGTACAACATAATGTCAACTTCCCAAATAAACAAGTCTAGATAAAAACAACATCATCTGAAAACTGAAATACATAAGTGCTATCCCCAAAATAAGTGAGAACCATAGCTAGCTTCATGTAGAAAGCGTACATGAGCTGAAATCCCACAAGCAAGCAATCCAAAATCCAAGCTAGGCTCCAGTATTCCCTCCCTGAGAACCTGGGGGGAGGGGGGGAACGGAAGAAAAGAGGCGAAAGAAAACAGGTCAGTCAAAAAGACCGAGTAAGCCCTACTACAATCAATGTAAACTGATAAGGTTAACTGGTATGAGCAGCAGGGATGATCATAAGGATAACAACATACTAGCATGATGATTAACTAACAAGATAGATAAAGGTGTCATCGCATAATCAGGATTAAGGTTTTGCACCACAGTTGTACTAGCAAACTAACATGACTTGAATAAACCAGTATTGATCCCTTGGCCCAAGCTTTGGCCCAATAACATGAAATGACCCTAATACAAGGTCCAAGAACATGAAGTGACCCTAACACGAGGTCCAACCCAAACGGTCTAGTCGATCGGCTCCCTAAGCCTAACTCGTCACGTGTTGGTGTCAATACGGCCCAAACATGATTGTAGTCGAACTGTGCCGGGTCCACCCTTCGGGTGTATCAAGCCCTAGGGTGTCAACCCCTGGACACCATAAACATGAGTGCACAGTCCCGATCTACTGGTACCCGTGCATGTTTTCTCCGGCTACGGACTATGTGCACGACCAGAGTCCGCCCGGAACTACACCGACGTACCACCCTGCCGTCGTTTATTGGTCGCTTACCTCCAGTCCAGTAATCGTGCCCCCACCCTAGCCTAGTCCCTAGGGTCATGATGATACAAACTAGGGATTACTGCTGGAGTGGACCCCCATTGCTAGGATTTCTCTAGTGGGTTAAGTACGGTTTAACCCCTTTACTAATCATGGATTAACTTGGTTAAGCGTAACGATGAGTTCACGACTTAACCCCGATTAATCTACCAAGCCCAAATTGGTTAAGTATTAAATGGACCATGACTTAACCCTAATCATGAGGCATTAATTAATTAATGCGCCTTAACCTCTCACATTAGACTTTGTTGTGGTTACTAGTTAAGACGGGCGGGTCCGGGTAGCTTTACACCACAACTTGGTCTAACCTCGGGTCCAAGGTACAACATGACCAACTTCTCACATTGGGTCCTATTGTTTGTAGCAACTAGTTAGGCCGGTTGGTTCCGGGTAGGTTTACGCTACAAACTCAATCCAACCTCGAGTTGGCCACACTTATATTTTCTAAGTGTCATGTCCATCGTGTTTCCAAAACACATTACAAGTTTTCAAGCAATTGGGTAGACCTAACTTAATAGGTAAATTCCCAATGGGTAGACCTAACTTAATAGGTAAATTCCCAAGCTTATATTTTTATGTCTTCTAAGTTTACCCAACCCCAAACGCAATCCCATCGCTTACATATCGCAATAACGCATAAAGGATAGAAAGAGGGAACTTGGCATAATCATGACATAAAAGTGTTGAAGCCACAAGTTCAACATGGTGGCATATGAAATGTACATATGTTCATATACTTGCATTAGGCCTCAAAAAGCATGCATAACTTGCATATCATATGACAACTTGCATATCAAACTTGCATAGCATAACTTGCATATCATATGACAACTTGCATATCAAACTTGCATAGCATAACTTGCATATCATATGACAACTTGCATATCAAACTTGCATAACATAACTTGCATATCATATGACAACTTGCATATCAAACTTGCATAGCATAACTTGCATATCATATGACAACTTGCATATCAAACTTGCATAACATAACTTGCATATCATATGACAACTTGCATATCAAACTTGCATAACATAACTTGCATATCATATGACAACTTGCATATCAAACTTGCATAACACATCATAGTAAACTTGCATATCATACATTTAACTTTAAAGTTTAAGTATGAAAGTAGAATAGGGCTTACAATGCTTATGCGGACTCAAATGAGTATAGCAAATGTAAGAAGACCCTTATGCAACCAATTAAACCCCAAAAATGCAAGCAAAATCGATCAAAACTCTTTCTTTATGGTGCAAATGTAGAGACTTGGCTTGAATGCAAGCTAATGATGATCATACAAGTCTAAAAACACTTGTATGCATGGAAAATCTCATAAAAATTTGTTTAGGAATTTTATGAAGAGAGTGGAGGCCATGAGAGGATTGATTTTGCCATAGTTTAGTTGCTAGAATGAATAATGATGATTTAGGGTAGGTTAGGGTCTTATTTATAGATAGGCAAGTGTTTTAGGCCATAGGATTAAACCCTAGTTCCAATCTCAGCCCTCAAAACCAAATCTGGCCCCCAAGCTCAACACAAACCCAAAATGGTGCACCAGGCTAAACAGCCCGTCTGAGCCAAGTCGACAGCCCAGTCGACAGGGCTGTCGACTTGGTCTAACCAAGTCGACTCCCAAGTCGACAGGGCTGTCGACTTGGGGTGTTCTAGCGGGATTTTTCCCGCCTGGCCCAAACTGGCCCAATTTTCCAAATTCAAGTTTGAATTTGAAATCTGTTTTTACTTTGGAATTTTCTGAAAACTTCGTTGGGCCTTAATCGGGTCATACGGAGTCCGTTTTTCAAAAACTCGGACTCTATTTCGCGTATTTTTCCGAGACGAACGCAATGGCATAGCCCGTTTCACTTGATTCAGATTTATAAATTAAATTCTGCCTCGATTTACATCATTACAGGTTATTGAAAATACGGGTTGTTACATTCTCCCCTCCTTAAAGGATTTCGTCCCCGAAATCTTCAAGTTAGGAAGAACGTATCCTACCATCCAATCATCCATCTACTCAAAACATTATCCACGAGCAATCATTATCCTTAGAAGATTCTAAATGTTGTATGAACATATGCAAAGGTGTGTGTATATGTACTTATCTAATGCAAATATCATCAATGCAAATTATGTTAGTGAAATGAATCCATATGTATGCAATTCCTAACATAATGTATAACATCTATATGTGTGCACATAACATACATCCATATGCAGCATCCATGTGATAACACAAAAATTTTCATCCATGAATAAGAATAAACACTCATGCATATGCAATATGAGGAGTGTGTGAGCCGATCTAGTGCCTAATGTGTATAATGCATCCACGAGTAACCACTTGCAAACACTTGCAACCACTTGCAACCATCAAGCATAACATGTTTCAAACACATGTTTCATCCAAAGGGTTTCTACCTAAGGTTCTCATGACAAGATTAACACGATAAACTAGATAAACATGGATAGCAAAGAGAAAGATATGCCAACAAAGAAAAGAGATTGAGAGTGTACCCTCAAAAAGGAATTGATAAAGCCCACGCATCTTCTCCTCGGTTTCCCAAGTTGCGTCTTCTTCGGCTTCACCCCATTGAACCTTCACCAACTTGACCTCTCGATTCCTTAGCTTCTTGGTCTCCGTCCCCAAGATACGAATCGGAGCTCTCCTCAAGGTAGCCTCTTTCTCCACTTCCACATCTTTTAGAATACTTGGCTCAACAACCTCTGCTGATTCATGTAAACATTTCCGGAGATGCGAGACATGAAAAACATCGTGTACTCCGGCAAGCTTCTCGGGCAACTTTACTCTATAAGCCATCTGCCTGATCCTCTCTATAATAGGGAATGGTCCAACAAACCTCGGTGCTAGCTTCCCAACGGCTCTAAATCGGACCACATTCCGCAAAGGAGAAACCTTCACGAAAACCATATCCCCAACATCAAACTCCAAATCAGTTCTTCGCTTATCAGCATAGGATTTCTGTCGGTCTTGGGCCGCTTTCATCCGTCCCCGAATCAACTCGATCTTCTCGGATGTATCTCTGATTATATCAGGCCCAAGTATGAGCTTATCTGTAGTCTCCCACCAACATGTAGGCGACTTGCACGGTCTCCCATATAAAGCTTCAAATGGTGCCATCCCTATGCTTGCCTGATAACTGTTATTATATGCAAATTCAACAAGAGGAAGGTGGTCTTCCCAAGTACCACCAAAATCCAGAATACAAAGCCTCAACAGATCCTCGAGTACCCTATTCACCCTTTCGGTTTGACCGTCCGTCTGTGGGTGATAAGCAGTACTTAGATTCAACCTTGTGCCATAGCTTCTTGCAAGCTATTCCAGAACTGACTTGTAAAGATTGGGTCACGGTCACTGACAATACTAGAAGGGACTCCATGAAGTCTCACAATCTCACGAAGATATACAGACGCTAGCCAAGATGCGGTCCTCTAGCTCTTCACCGGAATGAAATGAGCACTCTTCGTAAGTCTATCCACAATAACCCAAATGCTCGTATTCCCTTTCCTTGACCTTGGTAGCCCATCGATAAAATCCATGGAAATACTCTTCCACTTCCAAAGTGGAACGTCTAGAGGATGCAATAGCCCACCGGGCTTCTTCGATTCGGCCTTAACTTGCTGGCAAATGATGCACCTGGAGACAAACTCTGCCACATCCTTTTTCATCCCAGGCCAAAAGGAAATGCGCTTCATATCTTTATACATCTTATCTCCGCCTGGATGTATAGTCAACTTAGAGCGATGTGCTTCCTCAAGAACTTTTCTTACTAAATTTTCTACCATTGGAACACATAACCTTCCGTCTCTCCTCAGCCAACCCTTGTCATCAATAGAATATCGAGCGAGATGACTAGACGCCTCTCCTCGAATCAGCTTATCCATAATCTCAACTATCTGAGGGTCTTCTCTCTGCGAAGCCCCAACTTGATCAAGAAGGGTAGGTCTGAGTTCCAGAGATGCTAAGGAACCGGTCGTCGACTCAATCGCCAAAGAGAAATCAAAGGTTGCCACATACTCTAAATTCTTCATCTCAACGAATAGAGGACTTAGGGTCAACCTTCTTCTACTCAATGCATCTGCTACCACATTCCCCTTGCCAGGGGTATAGGCTATCTCAAAATCATAGGACGCCAAGAATTCCATCCATCTTTGTTGCCTTAGATTCAGATCCTTCTGGGAAAAGAGATACTTCAATGACTTGTGATCGGTATAAAGCTCAAATCTTTCTCCCAGAAGATAATGGCGCCAAGCCTTGAGTGCATATACTATTGCTGCCAAATCTAAGTCATGAGTGGGATAATACTTCTCATGCACTTTGAGTTGTCTACCGCCAAAGCATATCACTCTTCCTTCTTGCATCAGAACAGCTCCTAACCCCGTGCCACATGCATCGGTGTATACTGTAAATAACTTCCCTCCATCGGGCAAAGCTAGAACAGGTGCTGATGTGAGAGCTCTCTTGAGCTTCTGAAAAGCAAGCTCGCATTCTATGCTCCAAGCAAAAACTAAATTCTTCTTCGTCAATTTAGTGAGAGGAGCGGAAATCTTCCCGAAGTCCTTGATGAACTTCCGGTAAAAACCCGCAAGACCTAGAAAACTTCTCACTTCGGTTGCATTCCTTGGAGTCTTCCAATCCTGAACTGCAACTACCGTAGCGGGATCCACCGCTAAGCCTTGCTTAGATACTATATGCCCAAGGAATCTAACTTCCCTTTTCCAAAAGTGACACTTGGAGAACTTGGCCTTCAACTGATGCGCTCTAAGCGTATCCATCACCTCCACGAGATGCCTTGCGTGCTCTTCCTCATCCTTAGAGAAGATCAGAATATCATCTACGAAGACCACGACAAACTTGTTCAAGAACTACCTGAACACCCTACTCATCAAGTCCACGAAATATGCGGGTGCATTAGTCAAGCCGAACGGCATGACAAGCCATTCGAAGAATCCATCTGGAGTCCTGAACGCAGTCTTGTCTATACTATCCTCAGCTACTCTGAGCTGATGGAATCCAGTAGCAAGATCAAGCTGAAAGAAAACAGAAGCACCGACAAGCTGGTCAAAGAGATCATCAATCCTCGGTAACGGGTGTCTGTTCTTCTTAGTCAGCTTATTCAACTCTCGATAGTCAACACAAAGTCGGAGAGAACCATCTGCCTTGGTAGCAAATACCACAGGCGCTCCCCATTCAGATATACTTCGTCTAATGAAGTTCTTCTCAAGCAACTCCTTCACTTGCTTACTTAGCTCCCGCCTTTCACGCGGAGCCATGTGCCGAACGGGCAAAGAAACCGGCTTTGCATTATCCACCAGATAAATGCGGAAATCAATCTCTCGCTTAGGGGGCAACCCCCTAACTTCATCGAAAACATCCGGATACTCTCGAACCACTCTCACAGACTGAAGAGTCTCCATTGACGAGTCGAGTGATTCAAGATAGCACAACATGACGGGACCTCTCGGATCACAAGAAATCTCTAGGGTGTTTCCGAGGCGAGTCACGAGCCTCACAACCCTATGCTCACAATCAAGGATGGCTCCATATCTGGACAGCCAATCCATGCCCAATATCAATCCGTATCCCCTGAAACCAAGAACATAAGCACTGCACAAGAACTCTACACTCAGTATAGAGATCCTCAAATCCCCACATATCATAGACAAATGGGCGGAACCCCCAATAGGATTTGAGACATAGACGGGATCATCTACCAAGCTAGTACTAAGGTGCAAACTATCAACAAGATCAGATGAGATAAAGCTATGCGATGCACCAGAATCAAACAAGGTACGAACTGGAAAATCAGAAATATATACAAGGCTCTCAACAGAAATACTACCTCGATCGGGAACTGGAGCGGTATTGAGAGCATGAACTTGCCCTCCTGAAGGTCCAGCACGCTGAGTCTGACCCTGGCCTTGCCCTCGCTTCTTCGGGCAATCCTTACAGAAATGTCCAGTCTCACCGCAGAAAAAGCATTCACCATTCTTCCTTTTCCTCTTCTTACAATCCTTGATAAGATGCCCAGCTGAACCGCAATAATGGCACTTCCCCTTGGTGTTCTTGCCCTTGTTGTTGTTCCCCTTGTTGCCTTGACTCTTGTTCTTGTTCTGATTGCCTTGATTGCTTTGACCACTTGGATTACCCTGATTTCCTTTTCCCTGGGAATCAGTCTTCTTGGCTTGAGTATCATTTTTCTTGACATCTCCCTGAAGTAACGCCATATCAACCAAGCTTTCAAACGTGGCCCCATGGGGAATATGTGACATAGCCAATCCCTGCAACGGCTCATTTAATCCTCTAGCAAAACGAAGAGCCTTCTTCTCAGGAGTATTCACCATATCCAAGCCAAAACGAGCTAACTGATTGAACTTGTTCACATATTCTTTGACAGACATATCTCCTTGCTTCAAAGTTATGAACCTCTCCATTTGCAGATTCTCCTCAGCAGAAGATAGAAACTTAAGCATGAACCTTTCCCTGAAATCGGCCCAAGTCTCAACAGGCCTAGTACCATTGGTGACTTCCCACCAATAAGCGTCTTCATCCTTCATAAGACAAACCGCCAACAAGATCTTCCTTTGATCGTCTAACCCAAAGATAGCAAATAAATCCTCGGTCTCTTTCAACCAATTTCTGGCTTCTACAAAAGTCTCAGTGCCTTGAAAGTTCTTGCCACCCATTGCTTTGAAATCTTTGCAAGTCTTTGCGAAGTCAGGTTGAGGATGCTGAGGGGGAGGAAGAAGAGGAACCTCAGCGACAGGAGGAGGAGGAACATTAGCGATAGGAGGAGGAGGAATATTAACTACTGGAGGAG